>OX422211.1:605374244-606624244 GCA_949130495.1 Sambucus nigra
CATGAAAAATAAAATTTTAACTAAACACATGAAATAATAAAATCTCTCATATATATATATATATATATATATTAAAAATCATAATGCTACTTTTATATATTAAATATATAGACGCACTAGTGGCGCTCTCAAATTTTAATAATTTAAAAATCGACACATTGGCGCACTCACTCCCGTACCTGCATTAGGGCACTAAGGTCTTAACAAAGTATTTTTTTTCATTTTAAAACTTTTGATTCGTTTTCATTCTTTCCCAATGGAGTTTTTTTCATTTTAAAATTCTAGATGTGTTTTAGCTACACAAGATATGAGTCTTAAGAATGGATTTTTTTTCATAAGTTTTTTTTTCTTTTTCCCATAATACACATTTTTATTTTTTCAATTTTTTTCTATATTTTCATAATTTTATAACATATTTGGTGCAATTTTTAAATTTTTTAATATTTTATTTGTCACTTTCAGTTTTTCTAGATTTTTATAATAGTTTTAATTATTTCCCAAAATTTTAAATTATTTTTTAATAATTTTAAGAATTTTTAATTAGGTTTTATTTTCACATAATTTTATATATTTTTCACATATTTTTTTTATCCTAGAATTAAAAATGTTTAATTAGTTTCTCACAAATTTCTTATAAACAAGTATTATTTCTCAATGCTTTTCCTATAATTTTTTGAATTTATAATATTTTTTGTCATTATCAAATTTTTTAAAAGTTTTTTGGTATTTTCATGTTTTCTATATTTTTTGAACTATTTTCCAAATTTTCTAAATCTTATTATTTGATTTTTAGAATTTTTTTAATATATATTCATAATTTCAGTATTTAATAAATACTTTTAGAAACCATTTCCGAAATTTTCCAAATTTTAAAAATATTGTTTTTAGTATTTTATTATTTTTAAAATGTTTTTGCTGCAATTTTCAAAATTGTTTTTAGAAAGAAACATGTTAAGATGAAAATATCCTCATGTGAATGGCACGTGATCACTTTTCCTTTCAAAAACTTAAAGGTGTTGACACTAGGGGGTTACTCGAAGCTGTTTCAAAAATTGAGGGGGTTAAGTATAAAAAGTGAAAATTCGGATGGTGTAGTTCAGGAGGTGTAAGAGTAATTTACCCTAATTAATATATCGAATGCACAAAGCTCTCCATTACATAAGTGAACTAAGATATAAGTAATACCTAGTGTAGCGGTGGTATGTGTGGCAGGTGAGTGATGTGTTTCATTTCACTTTCGCCTTAAAGTTGTTTATTGTGCATACGCAATTTATTAGCTTTGGTGCATCATTTATACCATGCTTTAATTTGATTGTTTTATAGGTGGCCTAATTAATGTGGCCCCGCAAATGTAAGTTAATTTTTTCAGAAGTTTGAAAATTTTATAAGTATCTAGTCCCATTTTAAAAAATTTATTTGTAATCACTCTCTATATTTTTTTTAAATTGTTGGTCATACTGTAACGACTATTGGACAACTCTCATTCTTTGCGGAAAGGAAGAGTGACGGGTATAGATGATGATTTTGAGTGGTTACGAGACTTAATACAATTTTTAAAATACATGGGACGGAAACCAACAAAACTATGGACGTGGAACTAAAGCCATAAGGACTATAATTTTTTATACAAATAAACAAATATTTCAATCATATTGGGTGTTTTCTTCTCAATTCTACAATTATAAATTTATCGTCTTTATCCAAATAAGGATTAACATAACTCTCCGATATGATTACCAATAACATGATCACACGACAATATATTCAACAATTTTTACTAAAATGTTCATATTTTCATCAATCATATTAAAAAGACCAACAAATTTGAACTCCAATTGGGCACTCTAAACCCCTAAATCTAATAAAAAATGTCATATTTCATAATATTTTCCAAAACCATATTGATTTACCTATAAGGGGTCCTAGTTAGAGGCTCTTAACTATATTGCGCAAAAAATTCTATTTTGGTCCTTGATTGTGGCTGGTTTTTAATAATATTTAAAACTATAAATTTTTTTCTTAGAAAAAAAAATATTGTAGAGAACTCTCCACTTGACATGAACAAGACACAATATAAATCTTAAAGAGCTTTTTTTCTTTTTAGACAAATAAACAATACAAAACTGAAAGCCGTTAAATATATTTTAAAGATAGAGTGACCCAAACTCAAAAATAAACAATAAGAAACCATTACAAGTGGAAATTTGAAATAATCTAATAATAACAATATAAATTAATGGTTCAGAGTTAAAAAAAAACAGTAGAACCCTAATCGCTCCTCTAACACTAGCACCCCTTCTCCCCTCTCTTCCTCCTCCATAAGGGAGAGGGGGGGCCTACCTTCTTTCTTCATTTTCTTTCCAATAAATTACTTTTGATATATGTAAAATGTTTTATTCTTTTATGTCTCTCTTTATGAGAGTTTTGTCCCTCCATTTGGTAGGGTTGTGTGTGGAAGATTTCCTTCCTTTATACTTTCTTCCCTTATTTGAGGATTCGTGCTGTGTCTCATTGTCTCCGTCAGAGTTTCTGTCGAAGTTACCATTTCTGACGTCATCGTCGAGATCTAGTGCCATTTTGCAAATCTAAGAGTATTTGTCTTTTCCATCTCGATTGGTCTTCCTTTTATCACGGGGACGAGCTTAAGTGGAACTTTATAGAAAACAACCCTCACTTTTTTAGAGGTTATTATACCGATTGGTCGTTTTCTCCCAAATGTATGGTGTATATTCCCATACTCATTTTATGAGTAGTCGGAGAGTTCTTTTTACCAGATTGTCGACCGTTGTAGCACTTTTTAGTATTGAGAAGTCTCTATTTTTTGTGAGGTGTTTGTACCTCTTTTTTTAGAACATTTGTATTGTATCTTTATATGACCTGTTATGCCATGTATTTTGTATTTCTAGTTATTTAATAAATGAAAATTGCATTTCTCTAAAAAAATAATATAAATTAATGACAAAATTATTCATTTAATAAAACGATAAGCGAATAAGGGACTTTTTGGTATAAAATAAAACGCTTTGACTAAATGTGTATTAAAAAATATTTGAGGGGCTTTTTGGTATTTGATCCATATATAAATTCATCTATGCTTATACGGGAGAAAACACAACGTGCAACACAAGCCGCTGGACCCACACCCTACTCTCTAACCCCGAGTAATACCATTCGCTGTAACATGTCATGCCCCATAACTCTCTCTTTTGAAATACTAGAATTGTCTAGTATCGCTTATTTTAAGGATGACTATTGAAGAATCTCTGCAATAATATTATATTGAGAAGAATAATACTCAACTTTGAAACATTGTTATATGATGTTACAATAGCAAGTTCATTCACGAAAGGGTTTTTTAAGCTTTTGACGCCTATTCATAGGCATGTTAAAGCACCCATTCTCATGAAAGTTTACACCATTCATCATGAAATAATATTTGTGACACTTTAGAGCACTAAATCTACATTATGCAAAAATATGGAACCTAACAGCACGGTATGTGCATAATAAAAAAGGATAAAAAATCAAATAACCCTCATAGAAAGCTAACCAGATTCTTATAGATATATCTTTTCTGCATCTTAAGGCTAGAAATCTGGTCATTATCCCCTGCTATATAGTGATCCGTGATCCATCATCTTATTTCATTACATGGTGTTTTTATTCTATGGATGAATCGAAATTAAACAAAAAAAATTCTCATCAACGAGCAGTATAGTAATATATAAATAAAGACTCTAAGATATTGAGTTTGACAAATAAATCAAAACTCTCAACTTTTAGCAAATTAGCCATGTTAAATCTGAGACATAATTTATGAACCTACTATTACCAGGAAAGATAAAAGAACTAAACGTCTATAAGTAGAAAAAAGAAGAGCTCCTATAATTTGATCTTTAGCATTTGGATATCCTCCTCATCCTCATTAATTGGAAAACATATTCATGGTAGGGTTTGCCCAGCCCATGTTTGTAAATAGAGGAGCCATATTTTGAATTGGTTGGCCAGCATTACTATATGGTAATGTCCCATGATTTAGAGGACTACTACCACTGTCACCACATGACTCAATCGAGCCCCCTTCGGAGGTAGGACCACTATCTCGAACCACCAGGGCACCAAAATTCAACAAGTTTTGGGGCGGTGCTGAAGCTGACCCAGGTTTTGGTTTCTTTCCATCTGTAATGAAGCTACCAACGATAACCTACATAAAACACCGCTCCAGTTTAGAAACATTGACATAAATAATATATATACGAATTAATTCTCTTGTTAGGACCTTAAAATAACAACCATATTACCATTTCGCATCTAATGCTGAAAAGCATGGTATTTAACTAACGTCCTTTAGGTCCTTAGAGTAGCATTCTTGTGTGCATTATATAAGAAAATATATGTGCATATTCATGAACTCTACGACCCCGTTTGGTAGTCCCAAAATTGTAAATTGACTCGTTAATAAATTGATTCATTTACAAAATCGATCCATTAATTGAGTTTGGTTTCATTAATGAAATAATTCATTAATTGCCTCATTTTAGTTCACGTGAAAAATTTGTAATTGGATCATTTCACAAAAAATGTGAAATGCATCTATTTGAAATAAGAGTCACATAAAGTGCATGTTTCTCTCTTTTTCCCTCCCTTCACTCCCTTCCCCCCTCTCTCTTAATTTGTTTTTATATATTTTTTCTAATAAAACCTTACTATTAATTTCAGATTACTAAAAATATTGTGTAAAATTGGATTTAAACTCATTTCAAATCCACTTATTTACAATTCAATAATACACAATGAACCAATTTACATAATCAAACATTTTGTACAATTGAGCAGGGCCTATGTTTATGGCACTATCCATACCTACAAAACATCTCATTCCTATGCCACAACCCATAGTCAATTTTGGGGTTATTTTAAAATTTATCAACTCTAATTGTCCCAGTGGTAAGGAGCGGACTTGATGGACTCGGGTAATAAATGTTGGTCTAAGATTTAAAACTCCCCAACGGATACCTGATAATAAGATGGGTGTGTATTAGGGTGGCTCTGACATAACATCCCCCCTATTTAGCTCGCATGGGGGAATCCAAATGACTCGTTCATGTGGAGGTTCAAGGTCATAAAAAAAGAATATAAAAAGTAATGAGCAAAAATATAATTTTGGGTGTTCTGCACTTGAGAAGTATAGTGGAAAAGAGAGTGGAAGCTATTTCGGAGAAAAATATAGAGAAGAAACATGAATTCATTGAGGATGCATAGTACCATGTGGGATAAAGTTTTTAAGAGGAAAAGGCATAAATTTAGAGTCAACTTAATATTTGGAACAATCTCAATCATTAATGTGCTTATGAGTGTAGGAGCATTTTGAAAACAAAGGTATCATATTATATATATATATATATATATATATATATATATAAGTAGAAAAAACCTGTACGGGAGCCGCAGCTAGTAGCATTCCGGACACTCCACCACCCAAAACTCGACCATCTAAACCAACCATGGACACACTTAAAGAGCTTGTTCTGCCACTGTTACCATTACTGTCAGAATGCGAGAAGGAACCTGATAAAGAGATGATCTCAAATTGGCCCTGAAGATCAAAAGGACAAGACCAGTGAGCTTTAATAATGTCTCAAATTCATGGATATATATATATATATATATATATATATGAGGTTGGCCTCATCTACTCAACGTCTTCAGATTTTGCAATGATTAACAAATTATTATATTTAGATCGAGGAAAGATAAAAAGGCAATCAAAGCACAACTACAACTGTGCTACCCAGATGACCATGCTCCCCATATTCTAGAAATAAGTCTGTAATAAAGATGCATATTTCTGCTTTGATTAGAATAATCTCATAAATCTACGCACAGACCCGTATGCATTAAACAATACAGAACAAAACTCATAATTATATTAAAAGGTATGTAAATTCAATTAGCTTCAGACCTCATATGTTACAGTTCTGTCCGACATTGCTGGTTGGCGAAGAGTGACATTATTGATCGCACCATTTGCAGATAGAATACAAACAGTACGTGGTCCTTGCTGCGAAAAATCCATGATCTTTGATGCTATATCCTGAAACCATTGGGAGATTAAGAAAAATTATTTTTTCAACACAGCTCCACTATACCCTTACCCACCCAGCCACTTTTGTATAAATAAATAGATAAATAATAGACCAACGGAGCAAAATAGGTAAATGAACCGACAACAGAAGAAGAGACATTTTAATAAAGTCCAAGTCTAGTATAAATTTTTCATCAATCTAGATTATGTTTTGTCCTACTTAAACACAGTGAAACCACAAAGAAGCAATTTAATGTTTTAAACTCTACTGTCTACATTTGCCAATATAATTATTTCCATTCATTACACATTTTATACACCAGTGATTTACACAGAATTCGGACATCCATTTTGATGAGAATAAGGAAGGGCGATGAGTTCAAATATAATATCGTTTAATGATGTTCTTTTATCTTGTCTTCATATTTTTATTTCTTTATTTAGGTAAGTGCTTTAGGTAAGAAGGTAGTATTACCTGGAAATGTTTTTAAGTTTGTTAAGTGCCCTTTTTAGTCTTTTTACCTTCTTAGGATTATATTCATTTTAGTCTATAATTAAGGTCGTTGACCAACCATTTTATTCACTTTATAACTTAGTGAGCGAAAGTACTTAATTTGTGCTTGCTCTTGTTTGCCATTTGTCGTGTTACGCGCTACCACAACTCGTTATATTACAACCTTCTCTCCCTTGACCTGATTTTTTCAATTCTTGTAAACCCTTTACACAAGTGAAGTTTACTAATTTTATTTTGTTTTTCTCGACAATTATCTTACCAGCTCTATCTTCTATGACTCAACACATTACTCCTTTGAAGATTTTATTACTCGTGTACAAATGTATATATACCTATATACCTTTCATGAAGAAATAAATATAAATACACATATAGTTATGTGCATAAAACACGTGAAGGCAATGCATTCAAATTTTTCTATCACAAACAGAAAAAAATTATTAGTAAGGAAATGCATAGAGATTTGACATTTGTAGGGTATCACTGGATCTAGAAAAATCGTAGACCACTAATATATGATAGCAGATATAATGGATTAAGACTTTCTCCAAAAGATGTGGCGACAAGTTCTTTCAACCACTGTGTGTCCATCTAACTATCTAGTCTCCCCATTCCTTGTAAATTGATTGCCAATAAAGCTTTAGAACACGTACATACATATAAAGTTGCGATAGTTTTCTGTTGAAGAACTCAGATTCGATTGGTAAAGAATGCAATCCATGAAATCCTAAAAAATCCAGATAAAAAATTCCATAATAATTTGAACTATTTTTTACCAGTTACAAATTACATACCTACTTTTTGCAACAAAATCAAATACCTGAAAAGTATAATAGGAAAAAACAAACAGCGTGTCCAAAGATTTTACAGAATAACACTACCAGGTAATATCATCTAACCAGTAAAGATCAAAAGTTCACTTAAACAATTGAACATAAGTGATGTGGATAGTTTTGCCAGTCCCTTAATAATTGTCTGAGCACGGCTCTCTTTCACAACCGAATACGAAACTTTGATTCATTCGGCTCCTTTATGGAAGATGGATAAATTCCTAAATCTAAGAAGTGAACTGAATATAAAACAAGCTCCTAGAAGAAGATGATTATAACGATCTTTTTACAAGGTATCGAACCTATGATTCTATTCACTGTTTTTCTTTGTGATTTCACGGTTAATCTTTGAATCTAGAAAGAGGACAGAAATAGACTAAAAATCTATTTTGAGTTCGAATGAAGAAATAATAAAAGAAATGATAACAAAATGACTTTCAATCTGCCTAAATCTAATAGTATTAGAAAAAATGATTCATACCTACCATAAAAATTTGAATACTGCCATGACATTATGAGAAGATCATTGTATTCATGAAAAATGATATAGTACCCGGGAGTTAACCCGGGGTTAGTACATGGAGGACATTTTTTTTTTATTTCTCATGTAAAATTAGTTTAAAAAAATAAAAAATAAATAAAAATTATTAGAGTTATTTTTTTTAATTAGTTTTTTTTGTTTTAAATATAAATATTTTTAACTCATTTATTCCCTTAAACATCCATTTACTCAATCTTCTCTTATTTTTACAGGTCAGCGCCAACAGCACCCATTATTTTTAAACTTATTTTTTTTTATTAGCCGGCACTATCTCTCGGGTTGTCTAGTATAATTCTTTTGTTCTTTTTATAATTATTTTTAACTCATTTAGTCTATCAAACACCCCTTACCCAATATTCATTTATTTTTAAAGGTCCTCGCCTACGACACCCCTTATTTTTTTACAATACATTTTTTTAATTTATAAAAAATATTATTTTTTAATAAAACTGTTTTTTTAAAATAAAAAAAGAGTCAAATACCAAAATAGAACTTCATATGCGTCCGTTCAACATGTAGGTTCCCCTATGTGTATACTTTGCGATTCATCCGACCACTTAGTCGAGAATTTCCTCACCCTTTCGGCCCACAAGGCACTCACCGAGCAAGCCAGTGCCGTCTACCAAAATAGGCCAAAGTATGACCCATATTCCAATGCATACAATTCGGGATGCTGAAACCACCCCGATCTTTCATTATCCAAGGGTCAATACCAAATAAGTGGAGGTCAATCTTCCGATAACCCACCCCTAGGTTTCCAAAAGAATTCCACCACACCCTCGAATCCCTCATCCCAAAAGATCCAATATTTAGAGGATTTGATGAACCTTATTGCCCAAAGTACCCGTCAATTCCAAAAAAACCACTCAAAATGTCCTCCAATCCCCCCAGTAAAGCATGCACACGAATACTCAAGCCATTACCAAACTCGAGGTTCAAATGAGCCAACTAGCTAATGCATTGAGTGAGGGAATAAGGGAAATTTTTGAGTCAGCCCGAACCCAATCCAAAAGGTAACATGCCTAGGGGTCAATTTGTTGTTCAACACAACACGAGCTCATCACACACCCAAGAGCGTACGAAAGCCATCATCACGCTTAGGTCCGATAAGGAAGTAGAGAAAAATATTTCACCGCATGTCGAGAGTGAAGCAAAGAAATGTAAAGAGAAAGAATATCCACCCGTGGATCCGACTTCCTCTTCACCCTCACCTTCCGTGCCATTTGTAGAGACCTATGTCCCAAAATCTCTGTTTCCCAAGCGCTTGGTGCCCCAAAAGAAAAAGGCGTAACTTGATAAGATGTTAGAAGTATTCAAGCAAGTGCAAATCAATATCCCACTACTTGATGTTGTTCAAAAAGTCCCATCCTATGCCAAATTCCTGAAGGACCTTTGTACCTTCAAGAGAAACACCAACGTACCCAAGAAATCTTTTCTCGTCGAGCAAGCAAGCTCGATCATTTCTTATCGAACTCCCATCAAATATAAGGATCCCGTTACTCCGACGGTCTCTATCTAGATATGGGATCACCTAATTGATAAAGACCTTCTAGATTTAAGAGCAAGCGTGAATCTTCTGCCGTACACCGTGAACGAGAAACTAGGATTAGGGGAGTTAAATTTGACTAGGATTACCTTGTCCTTAGTTGACCGTACTGTGAAAATTCTGAGAGGTATTATTGATGACATCCTAATTAAAGTGGGTGACTTTATATTTCCTGTCGACTTTGTTGTCTTGGACACCCAACAAGTGCAAAATCCTATTGCATAAGTCCCTGTTATTTTGGGTCGTCCTTTCCTCACCACATCTGATGCCGTAATTAAGTGTCGTAGCGACCAATTGAACCTATCCTTTGGGAACATGACTATGAACCTTAATGTGTTTAATTTGGCCAAACAACCACCCAATGACGATGAACCAGTAGATGTCGACATGATTGATAGTATCGTCCAAGAGACTTTCGAGCAAACTTATAATGACGACCCTTTAACAACATGTCTTGCATTTTTTGGGTCCGAATTTGATTTCGAAGAGTCAATCGAAGAAGTCAATGCCCTCCTCGACTCCCCCCCCCCCCCCCCCATCATGGAAGTCGAAAATTAGAAGTATAAGCCTGAACCCCTCTCACTTTCCTCGTCACCTATTCCTCCCTCGACTGAGAAAGATCCCGAGCTTGAATTGAAGCTACTACCTAAAACACTCGAGTATAGGTTCTTAGAACCTTCTGAATCCTTGCCTATTATCATTTCATTTGACTTAGATAAAGAATAGGAAGGTAAACTATTGCGTGTTCTCAAAGAACACAAGTAAGCCATAGGATGGACCATATCCGGCATTAAGGGGATAAGTCCCTTGGTGTGCATGCATATGATACACTAAGAAGACAATGCTAAAAATTGCCATAAAGCATAATGTAGACTTAATCCCAATATGAAAGAGGTCGTTCGAGCTGAGGTGATAAAATTGCTCGATGCGGGTATCATTTACCCCATCTCTGATAGCCAATGAGTTAGTCCCATTCAAGTGGTCCCAAAGAAATCTGGTGTTACAGTGGTGAAAAATTCTGATGATGAGTTAATACGCACTAGGATTCAAATCGGTTGGCGAGTGTGTATTGATTATAGGAAGTTGAACGCTGTTATACTAAAGGATAACTTTCCTCTTCCTTTCATAAACCAAATTCTAGAGAGATTAGCCGGCTATCCATATTACTATTTTCTCGACGGTTAATCCGGCTACAACCAAATTCCCATCGCTCCCGAGGATTAAAAGAAAACCACTTTCACGTGTCCATTTGGTACTTTTGCTTACCAACGCATGCCCTTTGGGTTATGCAATGCACCCTCAACCTTTCAGCGGTGCATGATGAGTATCTTTTCGGATATGGTGGAGCATTTTCTTGAAGTCTTTATGGATGATTTTTCTGTATCAAGGTCTAGTTTTGATGAGTGCCTCCATCACCTCAACCTCATTCTGAAGAGGTGTAAGGAAAAGAACCTTGCGCTTAATTGGGAGAAGTGTCACTTTATGGTTAAACAAGGCATAGTGCTAGGTCACATCATTTTTGAAAAGGTCATCGAGGTAGATAAAGATAAAATAGATCTCATTGCTAATCTCCCACCCCCTAAAATTGTGCGTGAAGTTCGATCATTCTTAGGACACGTCGATTTCTATAGGAGATTTATTAAGAAGATTTCACTGACGAATGCCTTCAAGCCTTTGAAAGGCTAATGACGGAATTTACCTCTACACCTATTATGAGACCCCCCGACTAGAGACAGCCGTTTGAGATCATGTGTGACGCTTTCGACTATGCCATAGGTGCGGTTCTAGGTCAGTGTAATGAGAAACTTCCTCACATCATCTATTATGCCAGTAGGGCTCTTAATGATGCCCAATTGAACTATTCCACGACTGAAAAAGAGTTCCTCGCTATTGTTTTTACTCTTGAGAAGTTTAGGTCTTACTTAATAGGATCCAAAGTTGTCATTTTCACCAATCACTGAGCCCTGTGATACCTTTTGTCTAAAAAGGATGTTATGGCCCGTCTCATTAGGTGGGTCTTATTACTGTAAGAGTTTGACCTTAAAATTCGGGATAAAAATGGATATGAGAATCTAGTGGCTGATCACTTATCTAGGTTAACCATTGAATCACCTGATAACCTGTTGCCACTCAATGATTCATTTCCTGATGAGTAACTTATGCTTGTCTCTTAGCTTCCATGGTTCGCTGATGTTGTGAACTATCTTATGCCGGGTGAAATGCCACTGCATTGGTCTAAGCAAGATCATTCCAAATTTTTAAAGGAAGCCAAGCATTTCTTTTGGGATGACCCATATCTTTTCAAGTATTGTCCGATCAAATCATTTGAAAGTGTGTACTCGATCACGAGATTCAAAGCATAATCTTTTTCTGCTATGACCAAGCCCGTGGCGGTCATTTCAGTGCTAAAAAGACCGCTGTAAAAAATTTATAGTGTGGATTCTATCGGCCCACCATTTTTTGTGACTCGAATTATTACAGTAGGAGTTGTGACGGTTGCCAATGGTTAGGAAAGATCACATGTAGGAGCATGATGCCCTTAAATCCCATTTTGATTATCGAGGCTTTTGATTGTTGGGGCATTGATTTTATGGGTTCATTCCCAAATTCCTACGGGAATCTTTACATTCTTTTAGCAGTTTATTATGTGTCTAAGTGGGTAGAATCCATACCGTGTAGGAAGAATGACCACCACGTGGTGGTCAAATTCATTCGAGAAAATATTTTCTCTCCTTTCGGTACGCCTAGAGCCATCATTAGCGATCAGGGAACCCATTTCTGTAAGACTCTTATGAAAAATATTCGATCACAAAGTAGGATGTTCGTATCACCCTCAAACCAGTGGTTAAGTCAAAGTTTCCAATAGGAAATTCAATCAAATCATTGAGAAGATAGTGAATCTGAACCGAAAGGATTGATCCTTAAGGTTGTTGGATGCAATGTGGGCGTATCGCACTGCCTATAAAACACCACTTGGTATGTCCCCGTATAGGCTTGTCTACGAAAAAGCATGTCACCTTTCGGTAGAGTTAGAACACAAGGACTATTGGTCCATTAAGACCTATAATTTCGATTTACCTGATGAGGGTGAGGTTCAAAAACTACAACTCAATGAGTTGGAAGAGATTAGGAATGATGCGTACGAAAATGCACAATTATACAAAGAGAAAATGAAAATGTTCCATGACAAGTCCATCCTATGGAAGTCATTTCAGCCTGGACAGAAAGTTCTCTCGTACAATTCTAAATTGCATCTCTTTCCAGGTAAGTTGAGGTCTAGATGGTCTGGTCCCTTTGTTGTTAGGACAGTCTACCCACATGGGGCGGTTGAGATAGAAAATCCTAAAACTGGCAAAATTTTCAAAGTTAATGGTCCAAGGTTGAAGCCATATCTGGAATTACGAGATAGGAAAGTAGAGGAGATTCACCTCCAAGACCCTATGTACCATGAGTAAACATGAAATTGGGTCATTATTATTGTATCATAGTTTTTGTTTTACAAGAATTGTGCGTTGGAAAAAGTCCCTCATGACGCTAATATCGTTCATATATTTCCTGCCTTTTTAATTTTTGTCTTATACATTGAGGACAATGTAGAAATTAGTTTTCCGGGTGTTGAGGTCATTTTTCTCCATTTAAAAAAATCAGAAAATTTTCAAAATCCAAAAAGATTTTCAATATAATTGAGTTTTGAAACGATTTCTTAATATAGAATTAATTCATGAATCTCTCAACTTATGAATTTTTTTAACAAAATAGCCATATAATATGATCGAAAATGGATATTGAGGCGAAAGTTAATATACTTAACGAATAAATGTGGAGATTTTAACCTGGTGAAATTTTTGTGCCATTCATCATTTTTGAGAGATTTAAATCAACCCCGGTTAAAATAACTCAAACTTTTCTTCAGTGATAAATTCGTTGATGATCTCAATTTCTTTATTTTATTCGATTATTGAAAACAAAAAGTAAAAATGTGAATCTTAAGCACTAGAAGTCTTAGTAAGTCTTCTTGAGACACAAATGAACTAAACGAAACTTGAGAAAGGAGATTAGGTCGTCGTTTGAAAGCCCAAAATTGAGACCAAACTCCAACATTTTTACATTATTACATTGCAAGCCCATTTGATCCAAAAAGAAGATAAGCCTTCTGTTGAAAGCCCACTATCCTACCCAACTCCGACTGGGAGTTTAAAGTCCATAAAAACAGCCATAGACATTTTTTAAGAATAGTAAGGTAAAATTACGGTAGGAAAAAGGCCAAAAGAAAAGGAGGTTACAAAAATAATGTGTGAAGAAAAAAAAAAGATGTGAGTTTGAAAAGAAAAAGAAAATAGAGGTTAGAAAAAAAGTGGCTAAAAGTCAAAATACAGAAAAAAAATTATATGTGGGGTGGGGTGGGGTGTGTGTGTGTGTGTGTGTGGTGGTGTGTGGTGGGGGAGGGGGTGGTGGAGGGTGGGGTGGGGTGGGGTGTGTGTGTGTGTGTGTGTGTGGTGGTGTGTGGTGGGGGAGGGGGTGGTGGAGGGGGGCAGGGGGGTGGGGTGGGGTGTGTGTGTGTGTGTGCGTAGGTGCGTAGGTGTGCGTGTGTGTGTGGCGGGAGGAGGGGGGCAGGGGGTGGGGTGGGGGTGGGGCACCCATTTAATAACTTTTAAAATATTTGGAAAAAACATAATATTACAAAATTGAAACGAAATGGTATTGATGGAACTTACACATACGTTATGTACTGTGCTCTTACGTTAAAAAATATTAGATAGAAAAAGAAAAATATAAATTGAGATAACCTTAGAATCTAATTAGGCTAAAAATATAATGACATCAACTAACATATATACACAACACTAAAAGTAGACATCAATTTTATAAATAATTGATAATAGTTGGATAATAATTGGATAATAAACATCGGGAGGGGGTGGGGGTGGGGTGGGGGGTGGGTGGGGTTTTGAATATTATTTACATTTATATTTTTGGATATTATATACATTCAAAATAAATAATTGATAATAGTTGGATAATAATTGGATAATAATTGAAATTTTCATTCAAAATAAATATTTCATTCAAAAATATTGGATAATAATTGATATTTTCATTTAAATTGATAATAATTTTATTCATGAAATTAATTCAATTAGGTATAACCCTAGATAATTTTTTAACAGAATTTGATAATATTATATAAAGTTTAGTAAATTCACAAAATGTTGCCAATTGTATGTTTTTAGGAATATCATTAGTTAGAATCCATTTACATGCATGTTGTTAGAAAGTCTTAAATTTAATTCTCACTTTAATTTGTAGAATCTCTGTACTTGGTTGGATTTATCCCTTTATGATAATGAAATTTATGCTCCAATTATAATTATCTCATGTCATAATTTTATTGATAAACAATATATGTAGTTGTCATGGTCGTGGTGGGGGGAGGGGGTGGGGGTGGGGTGGGTGGGGGTGGTGTGTGTGTGTGTGTGTGTGTGTGTGTGTGTGTGCGTAGGTGCGTAGGTGTGCGTGTGTGTGTGGCGGGGGGAGGGGGGCAGGGGGTGGGGGTGGGGCACCCATTTAATAACTTTTAAAATATTTGGAAAAAACATAATATTACAAAATTGAAATGAAATGGTATTGACGGAACTTACACATACGTTATGTACTGTGCTCTTATGTTGAAAATTATTAGATAGAAAAAGAAAAATATAAATATTGGATAATAATTGAAATTTTCATTCAAAATAAATATTTCATTCAAAAATATTGGATAATAATTGATATTTCCATTTAAATTGATAATAATTTTATTCATGAAATTAATTCAATTAGGTAAAACCCTAGATAATTTTTTAACCCTAGATAATTGTACTATTAACATTTTTTTTTATCTGTACTAATAACATTTTTTTTACAGCAAAAATGTCTCCTTCAGATGTTAAGGCGAAGATGATGATGCTGTTTATGATGATGTCGTCTGGGTTCGGTTGTAGCGGAGGCGACGAGGGCTCCTCCGCCCCTAGGCTCCCCAAATATGGAAAATTTGGGATTACCGTTGAGAACAAGTCGGAGCTATTAGCGAGATCCCTCGAGCTGCTAAAGACGGTCATCGGCCCGGGGTTTATGAGTTGGAAGGAGGTGCCATATGAGCTCAAGTTAGCTGTTTGGGCGGCACTACAGGTAATATTTATATGAATATTTCAATTTCAATTTCAATTTCAATTTCATATTTATATTTATATTTAAATTTATATTTAAATTTATATTTATATTTATATTTATATTTATTCGCAACTAACATTGTATTTGTTGGACAGGAACAATTCAACTTGGATCCAAAGCTACGCGATTCCGTCTTGGAGCAGTTGAGGGAGCAACACAAGACGTGGAAGAAAAATATGCGGACACGGTACTTTGGAAAAACACGAGAGTCCATTTTACAATGGCGCGGATCCGTCCCGCCCAAGGAGCCGATCTCATTGGCACAATGGCAAAAGTTCATTGACAATGAGATCGAGGATCGACAATTGGCATCTCGCCAATCGGGGAGGGAAAATCGGGCTAAAAAGACGGACGTGCACTACTCCGGCCGGACCTCTTACGCTGAGGTGGAGCATAGGATGTAGGTAAGATTTAATTTATCTATAACTACATAAATATATTGTTGGATATTATTTTACTTTGCGGGGCTGATACTAATTTTACTTTACTTTATTTTATTTCAGGGGGTAGGGAGTGGGCCAGGGGGTAAGCCACATAGGCTCGATACTTATGTGGCTCTTCGGACGAAGAAGGGGAAGGACAAGGAGGTGTCCCCGAGCATCGCGGCTACGATTGTAAGTAATCCAACAGTTTAATTATTGTTAATTACGTTATAATTTTTTAGTTTACTTATTTTACTAATCATGTGCTTTTTGTCGTTTCAGGCAAAGCTTATGGAAGTGCATGAGTCGCAGTCTGATGCCGACAAGGCATCTTTGTCCACAGACGCACTCAGCCAAGTGCTTGGCTCTGATCGCAAGGGGAGTGAGCTCGCGGGTGGACAAATCTAGGATCATCGGATTGGAGACGAGCGACACCGGGTTGGCTCGAACGGTGGATTCACACGACGCGAAGCTGTCCTGTTTGGAGGCGACGGTCCAAGATATGTACCCATTCATGAAGCGTACGTTGGGTGGAGACCGTAAAGGGAAAGGGAAAGGGAAGGAGAGGGCGGTGGAGGAGGAGGTGCGGGAGGACGAGGCGCAGGATGACGAGGATGTGGACCTCGCTGCTTCATCACCGACACGTTCGTACTTCGACGATCCACTTCACTATTTGACGCCCTCCAACAGACCATTGTCGACAATTGGTTGGCCGAGCGTGTTCATATTGGACGTATTTGATGGCCAGCGGATAGGGCGGGGGTTGAGGGACCCGAATATCGTCGAGGGTGGAATAGTCCATGGACGTGTGCTTCAAGAGATGGAGTCCAGGGTGCTCGTCATGCATGTCATACCCAGGAAGGAGAACTCCCTATTGTGGTTGTGCGAACAATGCGGCACGACGTATATTAGTGGGTGCGTCAATTCGTATGTTGTGTGGCCTACTCACCTCCTCAGTTTTATCCAAGACATGTAGTAACATTATTTTTAAGTTTGTCCATTTTAATTATATTTGGATTATATCGTCATGTATATTATTTTTACTTTGAATATTTGGATTATATCGTCATGAATATATATTTGCATTATCTTTAGTTTGTGTTGGATAGTCACGGTCATTGACCGTGACACGTCCGTGACATAAAACGCGAGTTTTGTGTCAAGGTCAATGACCGTGACACGACCGTGACAAAAAAAGTTGTCTCGCCTCGAAATGTCACGGTCATTGACCTTGACAAGTTGGATTTTTCAAGGTCAATGACCTTGACAAATGGGCAGATTTGGTGTAGTGATTGCACATGCTAAGTGCAACCGTGATTCCTACGAAAGTGGGTTAGATTTTGAAATTTTAGTTTTGCTCGAGAACTAGCAAAGTTTAGATTTGTGGGTATTTGATGAGTGCATTATTTTGTATAAATTATGCCCAAATATAGGCCTTGTTAGGCCCATTGTATCTTAAATAATGAGCTTTTAGAGTTTTTTTTCATAAATTAAAAGAAAAATGCAAGTTTGAATAACATTTGAGTTAAAAATGTGATTTCCATAACTTTGAGGGATGAAACTGTAATTAGAAATATTATGGGCTTGAAAATAATTTTTAAATGTTTATCTAGGCAAAATAAAGTTCTCCCTGAAATTCAGATAAATTCGGAGTTAAAATGGAGAAGTTATGAATTTCGAGGTCTAAAATGCAAATAAGGGTAAATTGGAAATTTTCTAAACTTTAAGAGGCTGAATTTAAATTAGTATAAGTTATTTTATATTGTTATAGGTACCTTTGGTGTTTGGTGAAGATCTGAGGTCTTTTTTTGAAGATGTGAAGATTGTGGGAAGAATTAAAAGAAGTAAAAAGTCTTGGGGCCAAAGCATGAAAAAATTCAAAAAACTGTTTGGTTTATAATTTATTAGAGCAGATATATAAACAAAAAAGGCTTGCATCCTGGTGGTCGTGCTCGTGTCCTAATATGCAGGAGGTCGGGGGTTCGATTCCCCAAGCCTACACCTAATTTTTTTGATGACATCTGCCACCTCATCAGCGCCCAATCAACAGTCAAAAGGCGCCATATGGCAGTCAATCGCCACATCATCAAACTACCACATCATCATCTACCATGTCATCAACTTCCACATCATCAGTCAACAGTCAATTGTACAATCAGAAAGCACCATGTGGCAAGCACCCTTGACCAAGATTTAGTAGGAAGAAAAATCCCACATAAAGGGATTCTCATCAGCTTTTTGTTGAGATAAACTCCAAATTTCAAAGCTCATCACAATGAGTTTTATCTCAAACACTATTTCATGGGAATTGAAATTTAGTTTTTGGGGACTTATACTAATTAAAAATAAGCCAATTAAAATAG
Source organism: Sambucus nigra (assembly GCA_949130495.1). Taxonomy (NCBI): domain Eukaryota; kingdom Viridiplantae; phylum Streptophyta; class Magnoliopsida; order Dipsacales; family Adoxaceae; genus Sambucus; species Sambucus nigra. Next base: position 605,392,756 of record OX422211.1, read on the forward strand.
GTGTTTTACACCTATCCAAACAACCTATCCCTAAGCCTATAAATAGGACCATTGGGTTCATTATTTTTACACAGAGAGTTATAGAGAGTCACTTTTGAATAATTATTGGTAGTTTTAGTTTGAGTGCTTTATTTATATTTGAGGGCCAATAATTATTTTGTGAGAGAAATTCTGTCAAGAATATTTGTGACACACCATTTGTAAGTTTGTTTATTTAATGAAAATTAGCATTCATTCTTGCAAATTTATTATGTCTACAATTATGCTCGCTTAATTTCCTTACTAGGACTAGGTAAAATTTATCATGTGTGATTAATATTGTGTGTGATTTAAATTTATTTTTGTTCCTGATATGTGCTAAATACTTTTAAAAAAATTGGTATTCCTTTAAAACGACACGAGAGTGTGTTTTAAACCTTCGACATTGTTTGAAATTCTTTTTTATTTATTTTAAGTATGAGTACTTTTTGATGGTTTATACTTTTATTAAATTGATTGATAGCCCATGCTTAAAGACTATATTTTGAAATTTAAAAGTGGACTTTTTAAGGGAATAGGGATTTTAGGCGTCTAAATTTAGAGACATTAAATTTTATTTTGGACTTATAACCGTGTTATTTTTCGAATTAAATACGACGAGAGTCGATTTAATTTGATTTATAAAATCCGGAATGATGAATTTAGAATGTTAATTAAACATGATAAATGGATCCAACGTCCTAGTTTTCACGCTCCCTTGATTATATCTCTTGTAGTTATATTTTTTTTGTGTGTGTTTGCTTAGTTTAATATTAAATCTCATATCCAAACCCATTTCGCCCAGTTGGACAGTCATAATAATTTTTAACGAAAAACAATTGATAAATCCTCGTGGGTTCGACCCGTACTTACACTCCCTATTCTATAATCTCACATGAACTTACGGTATTTTATAAAATTGACAACAATACCATAAATATAGAATACCATGTGGATCTCTTAGAATAATCTACATGGCCTCCCTGAAGGCAAATGGAGAGGTCGCCTTCATAATTTAATTATGCTCGTCTAGGTAAAGATATGCTCGACTCCGACATATGCTTGTTGGGCCTTGCCGTCACATCAATTTTCCTGATACTATTCTCATGCTTTTAGTTAATGGAGTTATTTGACTAAGTCAATACCACCCTTACACCAACATATACACGCGAGGGAGATCACTGGTCACTTTTATCACATTTTTGCATATAAGGAATTATACATTCACCCACTTCTATTGTGCTTTAATAAACTCATCCTTATATATCCCACTATGTGTAAAGGGTGTAACTGTATGACCTATATGTGACACCCTGACTAATTAAATACCGGGTAGCTACTCCTTTATTAAATTAATTCAAAATGCCAAGTTGGCTCAGTTAATAGCATCACTGTCGAAAACATTTTATTATTACTAACCACCTAGTATTTAAAAAGTAAGTTGCCAAATTTTAATATAAGTCTGATTAACATGCAACAAGCGTAATAAAGAATAAATACACCATTCACCATACTGAAGTAAAACTAATAACCATCACATAGTGTAAATAAAGTCTGGAGGAAAAACTCCTCACTACAAATCCCACAACTGAAAAGTAAACTGAATACTGAAACAATACATGCGAAAGTCTGAAAACTGAAATGTAAAAGATGCTCTAAATAGAAATGGGCAACATGCCCTACAACTGATAGATAGTGACTCTGGAATCCAAAAGATAGAAGCGTCTATAAGCAAATCCCTGTAGCTTCCACAAACAGCTACAGCTCGTCACCTGAATGAGAATCCTATGCTTGGTGTCCCTGTGGCTGGGCACCTAAAATGGTTTTACAAGAAAAAGATTTGAAAAGCAAACGGGTCAGAGCCCGAATGTGGAGTTATATTTTAAAACCTGCAAGTGCTTTAAAAACATTTAAAACATTAAATGCAAAGTACATGTTAGGACGTGCACTCACATGATTTTCTCACCTCTCGTCTAACTGTGCACTCCTAACGTACGTACCCATCTACAACGATATAAACCACTAGCTAAGTGACATCATAACTAGCTAGACTGTAATAGTCCCTACCCATGTTACTCGGTTCTAATTATCATCATAACGCCCGTAATTAAGTAGGGTTTAACGTAAACTCAGATGCTCAATATGCAATATATTTCTCTATCAGCTAACTCATTATATTTCTCGAAACAATACCGTAATTATTTACACAACATTAACATGAATGTTCTCATTAATTAAGTGTATATTATTCACATCATAAATATACAATACAAGCACCCCGAGAACTAAGCTGCGGTGCACACATACTCTGCTATCCATCCCGGTACATCACGTACATGAGGATCACATATTCCGAATCTCTCAGGAATAGTTCAGATAACACAAATCACAAATAGTGGAGGCGAACACAGTCACATCACATGGGCCACGCACATACCTACGCTCCCACGATCAGCGGACTTATTAACATCCCAATAAGTCTTTCTCTGACCTATGTTCATCGAGGTACCAGTCTATATCCCCCCCGTAGGCACACAAGGATTAGAGGGTCCTAAGCGAACGCAACCTCCCGTGATAGCAAGTATGGTAGGTATGTCATACACACAATTCATATACCAATACTAAGTAAACACACGTCTTAGTAATACTGTATTTTAATCGTAGTACATATTGCACTCTCGTACTAACTATAATTATCACAATTTGTACTATTCCGGTTTGTAATCATACGCGCCATAATTTCTCATGTCGTAGTAGACACTCACGTCCCAACCCAAACCGTCCATGTAATACAACTCTCGTATGTAAATTCCTTCTCATAAATACCCAAATGTCCCAATTCTATCATTACTACATCTACTGAATGATATCTATATCCTCGAATAAGTTTACGGAACTCCAAAAATCAAAACAGTCCAAAATGGCCCAAACTGCCAGCTCGTTAGAAGTCTCGTTCGAACAAGCTGTTCGAACGAGTTTGGACTGTCAGCTCGTTAGAAGTCTCGTTCGAACGAGGCTGTTCGAACGAGATCCAGTTCGTTCGAACGAACTGTCCCTTCTAACGATATCTCGTTCGAACGAGATATCGAACGAAATCACTACTCGTTAGTAACGACTGGTCAACTCGTTAGAAGCTCGTTCGAACGAGTTCGTTCGAACGACCTGGGGACTGCTTCTAACGACTGACCAGTTTCGGCCCAGATTTTTCCCCAATTCGTTTTTCATCCATTTTAACACCTCAAATCTTCTAAACTAAGTCCCAACAATCGTTTAAAGGTCTATAATCAATACGAAACATATATAGTCACATCCTAACATGTTTTTAAGGGATCAATCCATCATAACATCAATTAAATTTACAAATTTCTACACTTTTTCCCAATATCTCAAGAACATGAACCCTAACTTTATATCATCATCAAATCCCAGAATTTAATTCATTTTAATTTCTCCTAATCACAGTTATTATAAGAGAAATCATCTACCTATCATTCTACATGCAATCCTCTTCAAAATTTTCAAGTTCTAAACTCCAACTACATGGGTTTTCATTCAATCTTTCAAGAACAATCAAAATTCTTCAATTTCTAACATGGAAAAGACATTCTCTGAATTTAAATGGAATAAAGTCACTTGACTTGATTGTCTCTGAGTTAGGTGTAGGTTTGGTAGAACTTTTCTGCAGAATTTCTTCTCTCCAAGCTCCTTCTCCAATGGTGGCTTAAGGTGGCTAGGGTTTGATTTGGGGAACTTAGAAAACCTAAATGATAACCTACGTAGCCTTCTAGGTTAATATGGTTTGGTTATGGGCTTAGTGGGTCAAATCCACATCAGATTTAATTAACCAATTTTCGTCACTTTTAATTCCTCAAAATGTAAAATTACCAAAATACCCTTTAAGTTGCCGGTATGGCCTAAAAATATCTCGGGACCCAAACTATACCCCCGGCTAGTGTTTTCTGAATATCTCGACCCTTCCGGACGCGTTGACACACTCAAAACGACCATACGGATTATATATTTTAAATTCACTTTTATTATCAAAATATTACACCGTGACGCGGCGGTCCCACGCGTCTCAATAAAATTTCCAAATTGCCGTATATAAATCTCACGACAAATTTCATAATTTCAAATTCATATATAATCATATATGCACATAATCAAATACCAACTCGCATCTCATTAGTATTTATAACCCAGATTAATTTCCAATTAATACGCATTTAATTAATTAATCCCAAAAATAAATATAGCCAAAAGTACGGGGTATTACATACTTCCCCCCTAATAACTGAATTTCGTCCCGAAATTCGAAACTAAAAAGTACCTGCTAAAAACAACTCTGGGTAACGATCGCGCATCTCATCTTCGCGCTCCCATGTGGACTCCTCGACATTGTGATGTCGCCACTGAACACGCACTAACGGAACTATCTTTGACCGCAGTTTCCTCTCGCTTCGGTCCAAAATAGCAATCGGCCCCTCCTCGTAGGAGCTATCCGGCTGGAGATCGATGTCCTCCACAGCAATGTGAGAATGAGCCAAATTATCTCTAAGGTATTTCCTCAGCGAGGAAATATGGAACACGTCGTGAATCCGATGCAAGTGCTCCGGTAGTCCAAGTCTATACGCAACCGGTCTGATCCGCTCAATAATAGGAAACGGCCCCACATACCTCGGTGCCAACTTCCCCTTCTTCCCGAAATGCATAATCCCCTTCATCGGAGATACCCTGAGCAAAACCTGGTCCCCCACTTGGAACTCTCTGAAAAATCTTTTCGCATCAGCATAACTCTTCTGCCTGTCTTGAGCTACCCGAATGCGACTCCGAATCAACTCAATCCTTGTCGAAGTATCCTGAACCACTTTCGGTCCAAGCAGTTTGTTGTCCCCCACCTCTAACCAACATGCTGGGGAACGACAAGGCCTACCGTACAATGCCTCAAACGGAGCCATGCCAATCGTGAACTGATAGAAGTTGTTGTAAGCAAACTCCACCAGTGGAAGGTACTGCTCCCATCCACCCCCGAAGTCAATAATGCACATGCGTAGCTTGTCCTCCAGCATCTGATTGGTGCGCTCTGTCTGCCCATCGGTCTGCAGATGATAAGCCGTACTCAACCGCAATTCCGTGCCCATGGCCTCCTGGAAACTCTCCCAAAATTGCGAAACAAATATCTTGTCTCTGTCAGACACGATATTTAAGGGCACACCGTGAAGTCTCACAATCTCTGAAATGAAAAGCTGGGCATACTGTCCCATAGTGTAGTCAGTCCTTACGGGTAAGAAGTGAGCGACCTTGGACAATCTGTCCACAATTACCCAAACGGAGTCGTGACCCCTCTGCGACGTAGGTAACCCCGTGATAAAGTCCATGGATATGCTCTCCCACATCCACACCGGGACCTCCAACGGCTGTAGCAATCCTGCTGGTCTCTGATGATCTACTTTTACAAGCTGACAAGTGGCGCATTTCGAAACAAACTCAGCGATATCTCTCTTCATACCGCTCCACCAATACTGCCGTCTCATGTCTTGGTACATTTTGTCCCCTCCGGGATGTACCGCGAACCGTGAGCCGTGCGACTCTGCCATCACATCGTGCCGCAATTCCTCCCCTTCTGGAACTACCAATCTCCCATTGAAGCGCAATCCCCCGTCTGAGCTAACGGTATAGGACTCGGCTCCCTCTACAAGTAATCGAACTATCTGCTCCTGACAGAACGAGTCATTGGCCTGTGCCCGTACTACCTTCGTGACAATCTGCGGTGTAACGGTCATCACAGACATGAAAGATCGGGCCACTGCATCCTGGTGTCCCAATTCCTTCCACTTAGCCTTCCACACCTCTGCCACCTCATCTGCTGGTCTACGGCTCAATGCGTCTGCCACCACGTTAGCCTTACCCGGGTGGTACTGGATGTCGAACTGGTAGTCTTTCACAAACTCAAGCCACCTACGTTTCCGCATATTCAACTCCTTCTGTGTGAACAGGTACTATAGGGACTTGTGGTCCGTGAATAGTGGGAACTTCTCCCCCAAAAGATAGTGTCTCCAAATCCGTAGGGCAAATACCACTGCTGCCAACTCCAAATCATGCGTGGGGTAATTCTTCTCATGAGGCTTAAGCTTACGGGAAGCATAAGCTATGGCCTGTCTCTCCTGCTGCAATACACCTCCCAGTCCTTGCAAAGACGCATCGGTGTAAACCAAATACTCAACTCCCGGTCTCGGCAATGCTAACACAGGTGCTGAGGTCAATTTTTCCTTCAATTCATCGAATGCCAACTGACAGGCATCACTCCAAATGAACGGCACACCTTTACGAGTAAGATGTGTCAAAGGACCCGCTATCTTCGAAAATCCCCGAATAAACCTCCTGTAGTATCCTGCTAAACCCAAGAAACTACGAATCTCAGTCGGTGTCATGGGCTGTCCCCACTCCCTCACCGCTGATACCTTCCCCGGATCAACAGATATCCCTTGGTCGGAAATAATGTGACCCAAGAACTGGACTTCCTTCAGCCAAAACCCACACTTCTCATATTTTGCATACAACTCGTTCTGACGGAGTGTCTGCAAAACCTACCTCAAATGGTCGGCGTGCTCCTCCTCTGTCTGGGAGTAAACCAGAATGTCATCAATGAAGACAATGACAAACTGATCTAGAAAATCCCTAAACACTCTGTTCATCAAGTCCATAAACACAGCTGGAGCGTTGGTTAAACCAAAAGGCATAACCCGAAACTCGTAAGAACCATATCTCGACAAGAACGCAGTCTTCGAGACATCCTCCTCCCTGATACGCAACTGATGGTATCCCGATCTCAAGTCAATCTTCGAGAAGAAAGAAGCTCCTCTCAACTGGTCGAATAAGTCATCGATTCGAGGCAACGGATACTTATTCCGTATCGTGAACTTATTCAACTCTCGGTAGTCCACACACAATCTCAGTGAACCATCCCTCTTCTTCACAAACAAAACTGGAGCGCCCCAAGGTGAGGTACTCCTGCGAATAAAGCCCTGTCCTAACAGCTGTTCTATCTGATCCCGTAACTCCCTCATCTCAGCTGGAGCCATACGGTACGGTGCGCGTGCTATAGGTCTCGTACCCGGTAGCAAATCTATAACGAAGTCTATCTCTCGACTGGGTGGTAAGCCTGGTATCTCCTGAAACACATCCGAATATTCCCTGACTACTGGGATAGAATCTAAAGGAATCACTACCTCCTTAGAGGTATCCTCCTTAATGTAATACAGATGAGCGGTCGATCCTCTCTCTGGGCGAGGCATCGCCACTATAAACATCTCTTGCCCCGGAATGGCAAAAATAATGCTCCCGCTGAAGCAATAAATCATGGCCCTATATGCTACGAGCCAATCCATACCGATGATCACATCGTGAACATGCATATCTAATACTAACATGTCCGCAGGTAATACCAAACCACCAATCTCTACCCCCACTCCCCGGCATATAAAGAAAATAAGTGACCCATTCCCCAATGGTGAGTCGACACACGTCACTGTTCTCTCTGCCATAGCTAACAATCCTAAAGCTTTCGCGAAGTGTGTAGCTATAAAACAATGTGTAGCACCCGTATCAAATAACACCCGACCCATAGTGCCATGGATAGGAAACGTACCCTCGATTGCGGGCGGCGCCTGTGGAACTGCAGCCTGGTGGACGTTGTAGACACGTCCATACTGTAGCTGCCCCTGCTGAGCTGGGACTGCTGGAATGGGTGGCAATGCTGCCATCTGTGGCGGTGCGGGAAGAGCGGCGGGAAACATAGGCCTCTGTGGCTCTTGACGAGCACCCTGCTGCTGCTGATGTGGTGTCCTGCCCTTATCAGGACAATCCTGCTTCTTATGGTCAGTCTTGCCACAAACAAAGCACTTCCCTGGGAAGTTCCCTCCCCTCTGCCCCTGCTGTCCCCGGCCCTGATGGCCGTTACCGTTCCTCCCTTGGCCCTGCTGTCCCTGATGAAACTGCTGCCCATTCTGCCCCTGTTGGCCCTGATGGCCGTTTGGACCCTGATAACCCTGACGGAAACCTCCCTGTCCCTGCCTTTAGTTCCCTGACCGGAACCTCTTATTATCCCCCTGCTGGGTACCCTGCTCATTCTGTCTCTATCCCTGACCAGATTGTGCCCCGCTGGCACCATGTCCTCCAGTCCTGCCCTGATGGCTAGACTCTCCCGACCTCTTGCCCTCGGCCATATGAAAACGGTGGTCCTGGCAGTGTAACAATGCAGCGTTAACCACATCAGAATACGTGGCCAACGATAGGTTCCCTAGCAGATGCTGACGGATCCTCCAATTCAACCCGTCGGTGAACTTCTCAATCTTCTTCTTCTCTGTTGGTATCTCGTCTGGAACGATATTCAACAGATTTGTGAACTCGGCCTCATACTCGGCCACTGTCTTGCCTTCCTGCTTCAAACTCATCAATTTCCTCCTCATTTCCGTATGAACAGCCGACGGAAAGTACTTGCTGTCAAACCGCACCCAGAACTCCTGAATCGTGAGAGTATCCCTCTCCTCTGCGGTGGTAATAGACTCCCACCACTGCAGTGCAGATCCAACCAGTTTGAAAGTAGCTAGCACCTGTTTCTGAACATCAGTGCACTCATGCATCCTCAAATGCCTCTGTATATACTTCCTCCATTGGCTCGAGACTACCACATCTGAGCTACCTGCAAACTCTGGCGGATGCGCTTTCTGAAAAGCGTCACGTACACGCTCCCAAGCAGACGGGAATGCATTAGCCTGTGCTGGCGCGGCAACCGGCGCCTGAGGTGGTGCCTGCTGAATCACGGCAATCGCAGCATTTACCGCTTGGGCTACTATAGCTGCAACCTCAGCGGCGTTCATCATGCCCTAAACTGGAGCGGGCTGGGGTTCGGGCATTGCATCCCTGGGAACTCGTCGTGCACGTCGTGGAGGCATTTGAAATAAGAACAAAGTTTATAAGTTCACGGTTATAAACTTAATATAGCTGAAGAACGAATCATACACAAAAAGAGTACAACAGTCCTAAAATATAGGGCTCTATATCAAAGAAACGTAGCGGAAACATAATAGCCATACAGATCCTAAAGGACTCTAGAACCTGATGCTCTGATACCACCTGTGACACCCCGACTAATTAAATACCGGGTAGCTACTCCTTTATTAAATTAATTCAAAATGCCAAGTTGGCTCAGTTAATAGCATCACTGTCGAAAACATTTTATTATTACTAACCACCTAGTATTTAAAAAGTAAGTTGCCAAATTTTAATATAAGTCTGATTAACATGCAACAAGCGTAATAAAGAATAAATACACCATTCACCATACTGAAGTAAAACTAATAACCATCACATAGTGTAAATAAAGTCTGGAGGAAAAACTCCTCACTACAAATCCCATAACTGAAAAGTAAACTAAATACTGAAACAATACATGCGAAAGTCTGAAAACTGAAATGTAAAAGATGCTCTAAATAGAAATGGGCAACATGCCCTACAACTGATAGATAGTGACTCTGGAATCCAAAAGATAGAAGCGTCTATAAGCAAATCCCTGTAGCTTCCACAAACAGCTACAGCTCGTCACCTGAATGAGAATCCTATGCTTGGTGTCCCTGTGGCTGGGCACCTAAAATGGTTTTACAAGAAAAAGATTTGAAAAGCAAGCGGGCCAGAGCCCGAATGTGGAGTTATATTTTAAAACCTGCAAGTGCTTTAAAAACATTTAAAACATTAAATGCAAAGTACATGTTAGGACGTGCACTCACATGATTTTCTCACCTCTCGTCTAACTGTGCACTCCTAACGTACGTACCCATCTACAACGATATAAACCACTAGCTAAGTGACATCATAACTAGCTAGACTGTAATAGTCCCTACCCATATTACTCGGTTCTAATTATCATCATAACGCTCGTAATTAAGTAGGGTTTAACGTAAACTCAGATGCTCAATATGCAATATATTTCTCTATCAGCTAACTCATTATATTTCTCGAAACAATACCGTAATTATTTACACAACATTAACATGAATGTTCTCATTAATTAAGTGTATATTATTCACATCATAAATATACAATACAAGCACCCCGAGAACTAAGCTGCGGTGCACACATACTCTGCTATCCATCCCGGTACATCACGTACATGAGGATCACATATTCCGAATCTCTCAGGAATAGTTCAGATAACACAAATCACAAATAGTGGAGGCGAACACAGTCACATCACATGGGTCACGCACATACCTACGCTCCCACGATCAGCGGACTTATTAACATCCCAATAAGTCTTTCTCTGACCTATGTTCATCGAGGTACCAGTCTATATCCCCCCCGTAGGCACACAAGGATTAGAGGGTCCTAAGCGAACGCAACCTCCCGTGATAGCAAGTATGGTAGGTATGTCATACACACAATCCATATACCAATACTAAGTAAACACACGTCTTAGTAATACTGTATTTTAATCGTAGTACATATTGCACTCTCGTACTAACTATAATTATCACAATTTGTACTATTCCGGTTTGTAATCATACGCGCCATAATTTCTCACGTCGTAGTAGACACTCACGTCCCAACCCAAACCGTCCATGTAATACAACTCTCGTATGTAAATTCCTTCTCATAAATACCCAAATGTCCCAATTCTATCATTACTACATCTACGGAATGATATCTATATCCTCGAATAAGTTTACGGAACTCCAAAAATCAAAACAGTCCAAAATGGCCCAAACTGCCAGCTCGTTAGAAGTCTCGTTCGAATGAGCTGTTCGAACGAGTTTGGACTGTCAGCTCGTTAGAAGTCTCGTTCGAACGAGGCTGTTCGAACGAGATCCAGTTCGTTCGAACGAACTGTCCCTTCTAACGATATCTCATTAGAACGAGATATCGAACGAATCACTACTCGTTAGTAACGACTGGTCAACTCGTTAGAAGCTCGTTCGAACGAGTTCGTTCGAACGACCTGGGGACTACTTCTAACGACTGACCAGTTTCGGCCCAGATTTTTCCCCAATTCATTTTTCATCCATTTTAACACCTCAAATCTTCTAAACTAAGTCCCAAAAATCGTTTAAAGGTCTATAATCAATACTAAACATATATAGTCACATCCTAACATGTTTTTAAGGGATCAATCCATCCTAACATCAATTAAATTTACAAATTTCTACACTTTTTCCCAATATCTCAAGAACATGAACCCTAACTTTATATCATCATCAAATCCCAGAATTTAATTCATTTTAATTTCTCCTAATCACAGTTATTATAAGAGAAATCATCTACCTATCACTCTACATGCAATCCTCTTCAAAATTTTCAAGTTCTAAACTCCAACTACATGGGTTTTCATTCAATCTTTCAAGAACAATCAAAATTCTTCAATTTCTAACATGTAAAAGACATTCTCTGAATTTAAATGGAATAAAGTCACTTGCCTTGATTGTATCTGAGTTTGGTGTAGGTTTGGTAGAACTTTTCTGTAGAATTTCTTCTCTCCAAGCTCCTTCTCCAATGGTGGCTTAAGGTGGCTAGGGTTTGATTTGGGGAACTTAGAAAACCTAAATGATAACCTACGTAGCCTTCTAGGTTAATATGGTTTGGTTATGGGCTTAGTGGGTCAAATCCACATCAGATTTAATTAACCAATTTTCGTCACTTTTAATTCCTCAAAATGTAAAATTACCAAAATACCCTTTAAGTTGCCGGTATGGCCTAAAAATATCCCGGGACCCAAACTATACCCCCGGCTAGTGTTTTCTGACTATCTCGACCCTTCCGGACGCGTTGGCGCACTCAAAATGACCATACAGATTATAGATTTTAAATTCACTTTTATTATCAAAATATTACACCGTGACGCGGCGGTCCCACGCGTCTCAATAAAATTTCCAAATTGCCGTATATAAATCTCATGACAAATTTCATAATTTCAAATTCATATATAATCATATATGCACATAATCAAATACCAAATCGCATCTTATTAGTATTTATAACCCGGATTAATTTCTAATTAATACGCATTTAATTAATTAATCCCAAAAATAAATATAGCCAAAAGTACGGGGTATTACACTATAAAGACACTCCACCTGTCCTCTAATATTCTTTGATTATGAACTATAAATATCACTAAATCCCACACAATGAAGGATCGAGAACTATCTCACTGTTGATGTCTAAAAATGGACTTGATCAAAATTTATAATCATAAATAAAAATATAGTAGGTTAATCAAATAACAAACACACAAGAGAAGAGATTTTTAGAGTGGTTATGCTGTAAAATAGCCTACGTCCACTGTTGGTATCATTTCGTAGGGTTATAATAGTTCAGTATGTTGTGCATATGAGTGATACGAGTTGTCCCTTCAGTTGAGGGAGTATTTTGTATTTATAATGGTGTAAAACCCTAGAAATGAAATGCCTTTATAATGCCAAGAATTTACATATGTGTACAATAAATGAAACTCTTGGAATTCAGAGTTGGTTGGCATCCCATTCGAGTAACTTTTGATCTTCTTGATGGTTGATGTTCTGAAGTTGGTCGGCCTTCCAGTCGACTAAGTATCTCTGATGCCGATCATCGGCCACGTATGAGGATAAGTGTAGATTTATCACTGGTCCATGTAGGAGAGTAATTTTACATACAATAAAGCCCACAGTGCTCCATGCTTGATGATTGATTGAAAGTATGGAGTATTTGGCCTAAGAAATTACTTGACGTACTGTTTGAGGGTGTGGTTGACAGTCGACCTCCCATACTCGTAAAATCTTTACTGGTATTGTCTGATAATGGCATTTTTATAAATAATTCAAACTTTTTTGAACCACCAAAGGATATAATGGTCTTTTGAAGCTTTGAGAAGCTTGTAACTGACGGTAGTTAAACCGTTCGTTAAGTAAATAATTTTGTTCCCATTTATCGAGGCAACCTATATATCTAGGTAGAAACTTTCCCCCCTTTATTATTAGCTCAAACCTTCTGCACTTAAGAGTTTTTCTTTGTCTTCGAGCTTTCTTTGTGCAATCGTTTGATGCCATTATTTCTTCTTTAATTCTTATCGTCACCTTAGATCCCCTATAAGCATTCTTTACCTCTTTCTCTGTTTTGTCATCTTTTTCTCTATTTCCTACATGGTTCATATTGTAGACGAGAGTTCATTAGATAAGTTTATAGAAAAAAGGAAAATCCCATCTTGGGTAGATTTAGAGATAGCCCAAGGTCCCATAGATATGTATATTCATCCTGAGGGTCACCAGATCCCACCTTATTCATAGCTGAGTGTGGCATCACTTTTCCACCAAACCCTCTTTTTCTTCACTTTGTCAATACTTTGTTGTGGTTCCTATTAGGGCGGCACCAAACACTTGGAGGGATGTAAATGGTGTCAATGGGTTGAATGAAATTTATGGGACTCATATTGGGGTCTAGGATTTTATATTTTATTATAAATGGGGTATTGTTAAAGAGAACACATATTATTTTAAGACTAGGCAATAAAATAGGATGTTAGTAGTGAATTTACCATATTCCAATAAGGATTATTGGGATTATGTTGTTGTTGTTAAGAACTGGCAATATGCTCCTCTTCCTAAGGGAGTATCTTACATTGGTTCCAAGTGTCCTCAAAAAGGGCGTGGAATAAGTTGCAATTATGTTATTTAATTTCCTCTTTTGTAATGTATTTTTGAATTTGGCCGGCTAATTTTTTCTATTCCTTTTTCATGAAGAGTAAAGCAAGAAGAAGCGTCCCAAAGAAGGGGAAATTAATATTGAAGAGCCTAAATTTTTTTGGGGACTTAACCAGAGGGTTGGAGGGGAACATACCTGAGTTGCTTCTTTACTGTTAGAATACAAGAGTTTTATCACCTCTTTTGTTGCTCGACTAACACTTGTGTTGCCTCAAGTTGCTATCAACTTAGAATATGACCATGTACCTAATTCTTTAGCTACAGAATCTATTGGAGCTGAGTTCACCCAGGGCGGAATTTTTTCCTCATTCGAATCCTTTGATATTTTAGAGATCTCACTTCCTCCTCCAGCTGACATAACTAAGATAAAGATGCCCATTTTGATGAGTGGGTCATTTTCTCCTCCCCCAAGAAGAATGCTGACACTGGTAAGAATCCAGTTGAGAAGAAATCCCAGGCCAGTGATAAGAGGCGTCAAGTCAGTATTGCTGATGAGATTCAAACTACTGAGTCCTAATTTAAGATATTAAAGAGAGCCCGACCTTTAGAAACAAGCCCAAAAACTTAAGCCGACCAGCAAGCATTAACTGCAAAGAAGACTCTGACCGACCAACAAGAGTTGGTGAAAAAAATCCAAGATGATCTTATATTAGGTTAGCTTTTGTTATTGTTAACCCTGGATTGTCCAGGGGTTTAATCAAGTCTAGAACTCTTCCTATTGATAGAGCTGCATTAGCCTCCATGCCCAGGTCCAGGCTGACTGGGAGGGGTTGCCATAATTTGGCACGGGTAATTATCTTATCTTTTGTTGTTTCCTCATGTTGATGATTTTTTTTTACTTATGGTGTTTGCACTTTTTTGCCAATTTTTGGTTGACTTCGACCAAATGATGGAGAAGGACGACCAACTGAGATCTTCTTCGAGTGAACTGGACGAGGCTTTTAAGGGCTTTAGATAATCTTTGACTGCTTTTCGAGTGCATTTGGAATCAAAGCAAAAGTTCTGAGAGGAGTAGCTGAAAAAGGCTAAGGATAGGGAAACTACATCAGAATATAAATTAAAGGATGATGATGAAAAGGCCCAAACTAATGAGATGAAATTAGGTGATGCTGAAGGTAGAGCCAATGCTGCCGAAGACAAACCTATAGAACCCACAACTCAGGCCCAAACTACTTAAGACAAAGTGGTTCACTTGACTTTTGAAGTTACTCCCTTGAAGGCTTAGGGAAAAACTGCCTTTGACAAGGGTTGGGAGAAGGCCTTTTTTGTCGCCTCTGATAAAATTAAGTATGCCAAGAAATTATCCTTCGAGGAAGGGTGGTCGGAGGCTCTGAAAGTGGTCGGCACAAAGGCAAACTCTGTTCCAAAGGTAGAACCCAAGCACTCCTCCTCACTCAGATGAGGAGTTTGATGATGAAAAGGGGTTAGGAGAGTGTTCAGTGATGCCCATTGAGTCTTCAGTGGTTCCAGAAGCAAGTGTTGACCTACCTGTTGCTAGCCAAGATAAAGCCAAGGATAAGGAGAAGGTTTAGCTCCTTCTTAGCTAGTTTCCTTTTTTGTCCTTTCTCATATATATTTTCTATTTCTTCTCTTGTCTTTCTTGTTGACGCATCCACCTTTGTACTTCAAGATTAATCAATGAAATAACATATTTTTTTTCTTAATTTTTGATGCCTTTGAATGGATTTAATTTCTTGTTGGTTTTTACTTTTCTGTATTGTCTATTTCTTTAGATTTTCCCCATAAACTCATAATTTTAACTTTTCAGTTTGATGCCAGGAAGAAGGGCATAGTCTCTGCTGAATTCGACCTACTCAGGCGGTGTAGAAATCTCCTAAAAACTGGTTATGTTCCCATGTCTGAGAAAGATTTAGTAGGGCTGCTCGGCCTAGAGGTATCCGACCAAGTAATGAAGTCATATATCCATCTTCATTACCTTTTGAATAGGGTTATAGCTGATAATGCTTCTTATTATGAGATGATTGAGAGAATACGGGATGGCCATAGGCTATCATTAGCTTTGCTTCCCTCTAATTATGAGGATAAGTACAAGGCCTCAAGTGAAGCAAATGCTTTTAACAAAAAATTACAAGTCATCACTTCTGCTATGATTAAGAGAGAACTATCTCTGAAACAAGATCTGGAGAGTGCCTGATCAATTGTTATTATGTTGGAGAGAGATAAAATAATGCCATGAGGAATAAACTTAATAGTCTGAAGAGATCAACCCCTACTAGTCTAGATGAGGGTGTTTCATTTCTAGAGGCTGAAAATGCCAGGTTATTGGAAGAGCTAGAGGCTTTGCAAAAAAAGAAAACCAAATATGACTTTGGCCAATAATCAAGGCAAATATAATTGTTCGGCCTACTATTGATGAGGAAAAAACCAGGAGAACTTTGGTCGACCAAGCTGCTCAACTTAAAGAGAGAGGCAATTCCATCAAAAATATTTATGATAATATGGATCAACTTACTTTCCATTTCCACAAACAACCCAGAGCTATTTGGATAGATGGATATGATGAAACTATGACTTATCTAGATGTGCATATGGAGTAAGCCAGAAATGAAAGTTATAAATGGGGTTGGTTGAACTTTCTTGCCTTATTAAAGGTACCCAAAAATGATAAAGTGTGGCACTGGCATACTCCAGGGTTCATGGACTATCCTGATCCTCCTTTGTCGATTGACTGCAGTTGGATTCCTCCACTACACCAAATTGGCGATTTTATAACTAATTGAAAAAATGATTTATAAGTGTTGTGACACTTACAAAAATTATAACAGTTTTAGTCACTTACAAATTTTGTAAGTGTTCATGACTGATACAAAATTATTAATATAACACATATCAAACAATATAGGACACGTGAGGGTCCCGTGTATCCCTTTCAATGACTCGAAAGTGTTAAAATTATTTTTCCCCTTTCCCTCTATTGAATTTTCACCTATGTTGTTTCCCGCTTGAGAGAACCCTCAACCCGCTCAGCTCAGGTCTTTGACTCATGTCTTCGGCCTCAGGTTAACTCTCTTTCACACCCACAAACAAGCACACACACAAAAGAGGTATTCATTTTGTGTCATCGGTCTTTTGTCATGTTTTTCGTTCTTTTTTTCCCACACAAAAGAGGTATTCGTTTTTTGTCATCGGGTGATTCGATTTTGTCATCTATTTTTTGTCAACCACATGAATAAAAAATTTAGGTCTTAGGCACCGTTTTTTTTTTCATCTGTGAAGAATTTTTAAGACTCCATTGTTTTCATCCGTTTTAAGACTTAATCTGTTTTTTAATTTTTTACATAATTTTTAATTTTATTTAATTTTCTTAATCTGTTTTCATCTGATTAATCTTCTCCTACTTTATTTATTGTTATCATCTGGTCTGAGGCAGTTTTTCGGTCATCTTTGGTCTCATCACGTTTTATCTTTGTTCTAAGGAGGTTGCTCTTCTCATATATAGGTACAAAAATACTACCTATAATATGTTTCATTACAGTTTTTTTTTTAATATGGGATAATCAAATAGAAGTTAATAATAAATCGAATCATTCATAATATATTTTTAAACACAGATTTTAAGCAAATTGTTTTAAAAAAATAGGTTGCCAAACGCATATTCTACTAGTTTTAGGTTTTAAACACAGAAAACAGTTGAAACATGGACCAAAGAGGCCTTTAATTGTATTATTTTTAGCACTTTGTAACTTTTATAAAATATAACAATTAACATTTATTTGCCATTAAATTTGTATGATTTGTAGAATT
This sequence comes from Sambucus nigra, assembly GCA_949130495.1. Classification (NCBI taxonomy): domain Eukaryota; kingdom Viridiplantae; phylum Streptophyta; class Magnoliopsida; order Dipsacales; family Adoxaceae; genus Sambucus; species Sambucus nigra. The sequence continues at coordinate 605,410,266 of OX422211.1, forward strand.
TCGTCACAACTTTATAAAGAGCGGATGAAAGAACGTGATAGAGGAACACCACAATATATAAATGAGGTTGCTACATTTATCGATTTCGTGACGAAAAATAGTCGTGGAGAAACTATGTTTGCATGTCCATGTTGTAAGTGTGAGAATGGAAAATTGCTCACCCTCGAAGATATTCATTTTCATTTGCTTCGTCATGGTATCTTTCATTCATACAAATTTTGGCATTTACATGGGGAAAGGGAACATGTCGAGAGTATCAAACGTTCAACCGAGGAAGATGTTGAACAAAATGATGCTATGCCTGAAGATCCAAGGATGGAGGAACTTGTTTATGATGCGTTTGAAATGTTTAATCGAAGCGTTAATCGACATATCCCATTGGTAGAGATGAAGGCGGTGAAAATGGTTCTCAAACCCCCGAGGAGCTGAAATACACGTACATACATGGTAAGGCGAGTGAGCCATTGTATCCGTCGTGTACCGAGAAATAGACAACATTATATTTTCTTATCAAATTGAATAACATGAAGACAAGACATGGTTTGTCGGACAACAGTTTAACCGATATCTTGGGTTTATTTAAGGAGTTTTTGCCCAAAGGAAATCCAACACCAACAAAGTATCCAGATATGAAGAACATTATTAAAGAAGTTGGTATGGATTATAATATCATTCATGCATGTCATAATTATTGTATCTTATACCGAAAGGAACATGCAAAAAAGGAGAAATGCCCAATATGCAACTTGTCTAGATATCGATTTAGTTTAAACAGGGAGGGTAAAGTACCCAGAAAGACAGTGATGCATTTTCCGTTGATTACAAGGCGGAAGAGATTATTTAGTATACCATGGATTGTAAATGAAATGACTTGTCATGCTCGAGCTCAATCCATTACAAATATTATGCGTCATCACATTGATTCATCATCTTGGAAGTCTGCAAATACAAAATGGCCCGACTTTGCTGCTGAATTGCGTACTGTTAGTCTTGCTATAGCTATAGATGGTTTTAATCCATACGGTAATCTCATCACTAGTTATAGTTATTGGCCTATCATTATTGCACCTTTAAATATGAAGCCATCTTTGTGTATGAAAAGAGAGTTTTCCATGTTGTCAATTTTGATATCTGGGCTGAATGCACTGGGCAAGGACATAGATGTTTATATCGAACCTTTAGTAGATAAGTTGAAGCAATTATGGTTCGAAGGTGTAATGACATACGACTCCCACACGAAAGCTAATTTTACACTTAGAGCAATGTTACTGTGGGAAATTCATGACTTTCCTGCATATGGCACTTTGTCTAGGTGCACTGTTCATGGTTACAAAGCTTTTCCAGTTTGTGTAGAAGAAGTCGACTCAGAACATCTTGGAAATAGTAAGAAAATTTATTACCGGGGTCATCGAAGATTCCTTCCTCGCAATCACAAGTTTAGGTTGGATAAACATAACTTTAACAACAATGTTGAGGATCGTAAAGCTCCACAAAGGTTGTCTGGTACTGAGATTGAACAGAAAGTAGAATGCATTAAGTCAAAAATTGGTAAACAAAAAATTAAAAAGAAAAGGAAACGAAATGGGGACAACAATGATTGTGCGGATACAAATATCCCAACTCCATGGTCTCGAAGGTCAATTTTATTTGATTTACCGTATTGGAAAGAGCATGATGTTCGACATAATTTAGATGTTATGCATATTGAGAAGAATGTCACCGATCATCTTTTGTCAACTATTTTGGACTTGGAAGATAAATCAAAAGACGAAACCAATGCATGTAAAGATATGGAGGCGATGGGGATAAAAAAAAATTATGGTTGACCATAGATGAATCTGGCAAAACTGTTAAACCTGCAGCTGCATTCACTTTAGGTAAAGAAGAAAAAGACTGGTTCTTTCGCACCTTAAAGGAGTTAAAGTTGCGAAGGTTTTTTCTTATAACTTGAGTAAGAATGTGACTTTAGAACTGCTCGGGTTGAAGGGATTGAAATTGCATGATTATCATGTGATTATGCAACATTTGCTTCTGGTATTGCTTAAAAATGCTTATGCAAAGCACAAGGATTTGTTAGTTGCTATTCAGTGGTTAAGCATTTTTTTCAATGTGTTGTGTGCTAAGGTGATAAGGAGGGATGTTCTTGATTTAGCTAAACAGGCATTATTTGAGGCTATGTGTGTTTTAGAGAACTATTTTCCACCCATATTTTTCGTTGTAACAATCCACCTCATCATACATTTAGCCGAGGAAGCACTAAAATGTGGCCCGGTCAGATTTAGATGGATGTATCCTTTTGAGAGGTAAGCGAATTACGCGTGAAAATGTTTTTAGATAAATAGTACGATATAATATATATTTATTAGTTTTCATTATGCTTTTGAGGTATAATTTGATGAAAAATTACAAGAAGTAAGTTGGCAACAAGAGGTATATTGAAGGGAGAATTTCTGAGAAATACATTGTAGAAGAATCAACTCTTTATTGCATGGAGTACATGCCAAACCCATGCCAAGGAAATCATAAGTATACGCATGAATATTTTCTTGATGAAGACGATAAATGTGCTGATGAGGGACCTTTAGTACAGGGGAAGAAAGTGAAGTTTACCACGATGCAATTTGAACAAGCCCGGAAATGGGTACTGCAACAACATGATGAAGTGGATGAATGGAAAATGTGAGTATATTAGTTTTGGTTATTTTTTTATTTAAGTTGACACGTATCATATGTTTAAATGTTTTTTATTGGATGTAGGAAGTATAATATTTACTGGGAATCTACCTTTGGGCGTAATCGAAAGGGGGGTACAATGAAGGAAAAAAATGAGGGTTTTGTTCCATGGTTGATTAAGGAGGTTCGCACTTAAGTCGACTATATGAAAACATTTGGTTTTGTCTTTTTATATTTCAGTATACTTATTTGTCATCATATTTTGTAGCTACTTAAAAAGGGATCAACTGATACAATGTTGTGGCGGTTAACCAACGGGCCAAAATATGATGCACACTCATATAAGAAGTATCGTTCCAATGGGTTTGAATTTTCTACATGTGAATATGATGAGCGTCGGGTAACACAAAATATTGGTGTGTTTATGAAGTCCATCACTAAGTTCAGATTAAGCGGGAAAGATACCAATTATAAAGAAGCGGAGACAACGTATTACAAAATTATTCGTGACATATTTGAGTTGGATTATACGTCTTTCAAGATAGTCGTATTTTATTGTGATTGGGCAAAAGTTGAGGACAAGATTAATGGATGCAAAGTTGATCCTCACTCAAAGTTAGTGATGGTTAACTTAAGTAAGCTTAAGAGTAAAGAGAGAATTGATGATGAGCCGTTCATTATTGCCTCTGAAGCAGCTCAAGTATTCTATGCTAAGGATTTTTTAAATGAGGGATGGTCCATTGTTTTGCATACTCTAAAGAGATTGACTATAATGGTGGACGACGTTGAGGTTCCGATCGTGTATCAATCCATTCTTGAGGACAATGTCAATCTAAAGGATTTGCTCAATGTTAACTGAACATATATGGCCTTTTGGACATGTTCACTAGTTTTTTCATTTCTTGAGTTTGTTATTTGTTTAAATTGAGTTTGTTCATATGCAAACATCTTTTGTTATTCATCCTAGACTCCAATTTGTTGAAATATCCCTTTCTATATTACATATTTTGTTATTATCAGCTTTTCGATTGATGTTAAAGCACTTTTTATAATACAAATGTTGGGATCATGGTGATGCTTAATAGTGATTTATATGTCGGATATTTAATGGCAGTGATAATTTTTTTAAATTCTTATTTTAGTTTTGTTGTTCTGCTTTGCACATTAATTTGTACGGTTTAGTTATTTTGAAGCCGTATTCGATGTCCATCGAAGGTAGTAACGCAAGAGAAATAGTTACTATCGATGAGGATAATCAAGTGGTGGGTGATAAAAAAGGTCAATATATGTCTCGACTTGGGAATACAGTTCGTGCTAATGTTCCAATTACATACGGTGATTGGCGTAAAGTTCCACTTAACTACAAAGATGATATTTGGATTGAGATATTGGTAAAACATCAATAATATATATTTATTTGTTCTTTCTCTTTATGAATTATCTCATATCTTAAAAGCTAGCTAATGTTTCTTCATAACAGGCAAGATATGATCTTCCATTATCTCATAAGCAACAATGTTTAAAAAACATGGCCTCTAAATACAAGTCATGGAAATCCAAGTTAAGGAGGTTATATTACATGAAGTATACAATAGATGCAGAAAGGTTGGCGAATGTACCTCCCTATGTTAAGCCGGAGCAGTGGGGGGAGTTCGTGGAGAATGAGGGTATGAAAGTTGCCAGAAAGAAAAGCGAATTAGGGAAATCCAATAGATCTAAAATTGGGGCTACTCACACTAGTGGGCGTGATGGTCAGGCCCAAGTCCGATACAAACTTGTAAGTACACTTTTTTTTCAAACTTGGTATTCTTTATCGATGAATTATTTTTTTGCATTTGAATAATTTCTAATCGGTGAATTATATTCTTTTAATTGAATATTCTCTAATTGATGAATTTATATTTGTAGAAAAAAAAAAAGGATGATAAGCTAGATGCCAACTCTAATCCCAACGATGACAACTCTGACATCAATCCTAATGCCAACATCACACGTGTTGATGTGTGGATAGCCTCCCACTCTAGGGAAAATGGGACAGTCCCGGATAGCATTGCTTCAAGTATGGTAAGTGTTTGCAAATAGTATAAAGTATATTATTAGTTATGTTCAATGATTTGCTAATATTTTTATTACATAATATATTATAGGAGAAGGTGAAAGCAAATGATGCCGAGCTTAAAGAAAAGGGTATTGACCAATACCAATCGTTGGAAACTGATGCGTTGTCCCAAGTATTTGGCATAGACAAAAGGGGACGCACTCGAGGTGTAGGGTCTTCAGTGTCACTATCGTCTATTAAAGTTTCCATGCCATCCCTTGCTCTGCTTCGAATCGAAAAAACTGAAAATGAATGTGTGAAAGGACGATTGAACATAATGGAAGCATCTATGAAAGGCTTGGAGAACTCACTTGCTGACTTGGTTACATTTGTAAAGTCTAATATGGGGAAGCATTACTCCAGCCTCACAAATGGAGAAAGTGCCATACATGTAAACTCTGCTTCATCTAATGCAACACGATGCATACTAAAAGATGGTGTGTCGATGTGTCATGTGAGATTAAAGGTTTGAATGGTAAGGTGATTGCTAAGGGAATGATAGACGCGACTGTTCGGGAAAAAGTTCACTCGTACACCGTTGATTATGAGAAAGAGGTAGTAGTGATACTAGACATGATATTTGACCTCAATGCTAGTCTTTACTTGGTCCAACAGGGTGGAGCTGAGGATTTGAGAGACGTTGGTACTGGGAGCTGGGTTGTGTGGTCGAAAGCACTTGTCAAGCGTGTTTAATGATTTCCAATTTTTTTTTTTATATGGACTTTCTAATTATGGATTTTAATGGTTTATGCTAGGTGTTATTGTCATATATTTTTGTTAGGAACTTTCCATAATGGATTGTATGTCTTTTGTGTTATTATGTTATGTGCATGTTTTAATCTTTAACTAATTTTCTTCTTTATTAGCTAAAACTTTTTTAACTCCGCCAATGCAAATATATATTTTGCATTGCGGTCCCAAGCGCGGATAAAGGAGGAGGGAAGAGGTTTGAAGAGTTAGCGAATAGTAGGAAGACTTGATTTATTAGAATATAATGGTTCTATTTATTGTATGCAGATATTGGAGTTCTAGGCTTGCAAATGAAAGGCAAAGTCTTTTGGATTTCTTTACACATAATTATAATGATCTAATACATCATCTAAAATTGACTATATTGTTTATTCTTCAGGGTGCTAGTAGTCATCTCCTTGGAGCAGCTGGAGCAGTGGGAGCATTTTTTTCTATTCTTGTTGATAGGACTGTATGATAATGGTATAAATGGAATTCTTGCTAATGAAATGGTATGTTTAGAAACTGCGGCCGTTGATAACTTGTTTATTCATATCACTTCAATCAGCTTAGCGGTTATCAATCAATATAACAATGATGGATTAATATTATTCCTGTTGTTTAGGGGCTTGGCAAAACATTGCAAACCATTTTCTTACTTAGTTATTTGCACGAGTTTAGAGGAATAACTGGTCCCCAAAGAGAAGACAACATTGTGTCGCTTTAGCTGGCGTTATATTATAATTGGACACTATTAAACTTTCTACTGCCAGAGATCTTTAGTTCAGTGGAAACTTTTAATGAATGGTTTCAGATTTCTGGTGAGAGCGACCAACATGAAGTTGTTCAACAGCTTCACAAGGTTAGATTATATGCAACTAAGATACAAGTATTAATTTGTCTGATCTAATCTGAAAATTGTTTTCATTTTTTCTGCCATGTTTAGGTCCTTCGCCCATTTCTTCTCCGAAGATTGAAGTCAGATGTTGAAAAAGGATTGACTCCTAAGAAGGAAACAGTTCTAAAAGTAATAAAGATTTATTGCAGAAAGATCTTAAGGTTGTAAATGTTGGTGGAGAGCGCAAGCGTCTTTTGAATATAGCGATGCAGCTTCGTAAATTTGTAATCACCCCTATCTTTTTTAAGGTGCTGAACTTTTCCCTCCTATGTGCGTACGTGTGTGCGTGTGTGAATCATTACACATTAGATGTTGGGGACTGAGTCTCTTAATCTTGTTTTTAATTGCAAGATTGCCTTCACTTTATTAAAGAACATATTGGTGACATATTTCATTGCAAATATTCTCTTTTTAAGACTTTTTCGGGATGAGTATTAGTGACACATAAGACTTGAAAGCACTTCAAGGGGATAAAATTCTGTAAACTCTTTGATCTCTTCTGCAGTCCCTGATATGCGCAACGTCTGTATTGCTCTTGCATGTAACTCCAATGGTTAGCTATGTTCCTCTGCAACCCCACTTGTATTCATCGTAAAAAGATTTTACGACTTGTTAACTATATCCTCTCAAGGAAGTGATGGTGGATAAATCAAGGGGTATCCAAGGTCACTGACTTAGTGTGTTTCCCATAATTATCTCGATCAACTTAAGAGGACTTCTTATTTTCATCTCCTAAAACATGACTAACTTCGGTAAATTATTGTCTATTATTAACGTTGTTTGTGTAATGTTGGATATTTCAGAAGTTGCTGGAATCTCAAATTGAGCTTCGCCCTATGCTACTTACATCTCGTGGGAGATTGAAAGATTTACTCTTCCTTGATTTTGCTCTTGATTCAGCTCGTAAGAACAATGAAGCCTCTAATTTTGAGATTCAGCCTCCATTCTCTCTATCTATTTGATAAAATTACCAACAATCATCTTCCCTTCGGTGGTAATGATGCTTTCTAGATGGAACTGTACACCCTGCATTTTCCTATATGACTTGGAATAGGATTCCTCATTACGTTCTATTAATTCTAATTTTAGTGTACACATTCATTTTTCCTACAATGGAAGGAGATAAATATTTTAGTGGACTTTGATGTATGTTATAACCAATGAATAAAAAGAATGAAATGCTACCTATTTCTCAATAACTGTACAAAACTACAAATACTCGTTCCAGAGTCTGAATGAAATGCTAGTTCCCAATTTTACTGCTAAGCTGAAGTGATGACTTCACAACACAATCTATATGTTCCGGGTCAAAGTTTTTATTATCAGTTTCTCCCACGGATCCTACACGTATTTTATCTCATTTCCCCAAACCTATTATTCTGCTTATTTTATTTTCTTATTGTCTTGTTTCCCATGATTCACCCAATTTATAGAGATGGTAATATACGTGTGTTTAACGAGACAGTCGACCAATAGTATTTATGTTGTCTATACCCTCTCTCTATTTATTTATACTTAATACTTCTTTTTGCTGCAACTACTACTGCTACTGTGCTGTCATGAACATTCAGTTGTGTTTTTTTGTATGTGCAGGACTCTGCGGTGGTTTGCCGCTTTCGTAAAAATAATGAGTTTCATTTAAATGATACTCCAAGAAAAAATATTCAAAGGCATTTTTCATCTGGATATAATATTACTCCCTCTGTATCGAACGACGGTTTTGAAGATGGTGTTCAACATTCTCAAAGTCAAAGACATTTGTCAACTGAAAATAATATTACTGAAGGCGGTACTCCTCCAACGTCTTTATTCAAAAATAGGGACTAAAACTATAAATAAAATGTTTGTTGTCCTATTTTCAAAATGCATATTACAGTAGGTCCTAAATTTATAAAGCCCCATTTTAAATTTATGCATTTAAACATTATTATCAATACATTTAAACTTGAATTTGGATACTAGGCTAGCGAGACATGCAAAAAACAATAATGGAATATTTAGTTGTTGCATCTTGGAACATGGGGCATATAATGTGAAATCTTGTTCAGTAAAATATCAATACAAAGTTATCACTTGAGGTGTTGGTTGGACCAAAATGCTTGTTGTGAATTTGTTGCATATTTAATAAACCCACATTAGCATGCTGAATTCTTAATCCACTGGAGATTGATATAAACATGCTCAAATGTACAGAAGGATCAGCTTATTTGTAATCTTTGCTACAGATTCTTTTTACTCCCAACTGACTTTGTTCAACTGATTGCTTTTTTTTTTTACTATTGAATCCAAAGGGCAGTGAATTATTAGGTGAAATTTTGGGATTCGTATCATCCTTATCATAATAAGATTTATGTATGCCTTCTCGTCGCGTTCGCAATATCTATAAATTTCCTTTGTGACCTTGTGTCATCTTGTTCAGAGGTTCCTTGAAAATCATATTGATCCAATATTTTTTATTGCAGGTCCAAATCGTGCATTTGGTGACCTAATTGCGGCATCTGGAATCACAGAAGACATGCTGGACAGTTTGATTGCCCTAAAGGACTTAGAAGGGGTTCAAGGATTGCCCCCTCTTAGCGAAATAGAAGACATGCGTTATGAAAAGAATTCAAGAAAATCATCGAGAGCAGACATAGAGCGCCAGAAATAGGAAGAAAATCATCGAGAGCAGACATTGCTTATCATCCCGAAGATCCAGTTTTGTCCCGACAAGAACTATTGGGATGCCAGGGCCCAGGGGCATAATGCTTCAATTCGGGAATCTACTTCTTCGAAACATTTTCAAAGTTAGCCTTATTATGATTTGTAACTTTGAGACATGGATGAATTTCAGGCAGCTCAATTGACTAATAATATGCCCCCCTGTGCATTTCCTTATATTAGAAACAACAAGCATTGCAATGGTATGTTTTGACTCTTTATAATGTTTGTTTCACGAGAATGTTATGTGCAACATGCTAATGTAATATAAGTTATCTATTAGGGTTACTTCTGGGTTGGATTTTAATTGATATTCTGCTCATGTTAAGGGTTGTATTCTGATATGATCGAATTGCTTTGGATGAGGCCTTGTTAGTTAAATAATTTTTTTTTAATTTGTATCAATATTTGTAACGGTTTAAAACACTAATAAAGCGACAAACAATAATGGTTATCAACACTAATAAAATATCGAACATTAATAAACAGTAACGGTTTAAAACACTTAAAAATCATCAAACAGTAACGGTTCTACACACTTAAGAAACATAAAACAGTAACGGTTCTAAACACTTAAAAATTATCAAACAGTAACGGTTCTAAACACTTATAAAATGTCAAACAGTAACGGTTGTAAACACTTATAATGGGTTTACTATATAATGTATCCCTCTGAAAATATTCACCGATTGAACCGTTACTAATTTTAATTTGTAAGTGTTTTGAAACGTTACGAAAAATTATAACCCCTACTTTTATAACAGTTTAAAACCGTTATTGTTTATTTTATAAGTGTTTAAAACACTTACAAATTAGCAAACTTGGTGTAGTGTTCCAGATGATATTCCTCAGAGTTTTATTAGAAAATGTGTTGGGGATTTTGTCCTTGAAGGATAAGTGAAGTATGTTCATCCTCAGTATCTTATTGATCGGCCAAGTAACAGTAGGTGTTATAGGAGGAAGCCTTTTGATTCTATCAATCATTCGAGCACCCTTGATGATCCTCCTCTTGGGATGAGCAAGGCAGATGGAAAGCGCCCAATAGAATAGTTTTATACTTCAATTTCTATTATAATGTACTTTAATTAATGAAATGAAATTATTTTTGATTGAGTTTCCTTTATTTAAGCTTGTGGTTGATATTAATATTTTTTCTGACTAGGTAACCTGTATACTGATCAGTTAATCGTCTTGTAGACTAAATAAATGTTCAAATGTTTAATACTTAATTCATGTTTAAATCATTTATAGCCTTGGATTCGATTAATGCACTTAGATAAAACTGTAAATATCTTTATTGTACTAAATTGTAGCATTAGTTATGAGGGGCGACCAAGTGTATTAGGAATATATAACTATTCATGTGTTTTAACCTGGTCGGGTAAAATTTCTAGTAAAGTACTGAATTCTTATTCTTGACTTGCCAGGGACAAATCATACATGGAGTTTAACTTTTCTGCAGTTGGAAAAGTTTGAATTAATTAAAATTTCTCATTAATTTATGGGTAAGGTTAAGATGTAATGCCTCCATACTCCGAAAAATAAAACGCAAAAAAGGAAGTATAATAGAGGAAAGCATGCAATTTCATTAACTTGAATAACCGATTACATTAAAAATGATATTACTGGTAATACTTGCGCAGATGGTTTGTGTTCCAAGGATTCTTGAATTCATCTCCTTCCAGAGTTTGCAAGCGATAAGTTCTTGGTCGGATAACCGTCGAGATACGGTATGGACCATGACAATTAGGCTCTAGATTTTACTCTTCTGGATTACTTTCTTGAGCATAAGATCTCCTTGCTTCAGGTTATTCAATTTGACCTTTCGAATATAAAACCTTGTAGTCCTTTATGTATAAGTAGCCATCCGAATAACAACATTTTCTTGGACTTGTTCTATCAGGTCCAGATCTAATCGCCTCCTGAGGTCACTCTTGGGTGAATAAAAGTTCAATATCATATGAGTCAACAGACCTATTTTAACGTTACCACTGCTTCGGTGCCAAAAGCTAGCATGTATGGGGTTTCCCCCGTTCCTATTCTGGGAGTGGTCCTATATGCCCAAAGGACACAATGGAGTTCGTTAATACAGTTGCCTTTAGTCTCATTCAACCTTTTCTCTAACCCATCTAGTAAGGTTTTATTGGTGATTTCTGTTTGGCCATTGCACTATGGGTGACCAGGTGTTGAATGAAGTTTCTGGAAGCTAGACCAAATAAAATACTCTTCAAATTCCTCATCATTAAATTGAGTGCCATAGTCAATGACGAATGTATAAGGAAGGCCATACCTCTAAAGGATCTTCTCCCATATGAACTAAAAAACCCTCTGATAGGGGATATTAGTCAAAGGCCCAATCTCCACCCATTTGGTGAAATAATTAACTACTACAACTAAATATTTGAACCTTCCCTTGGTGGTCGATAGTGGCCCGACCAAGTCAATTCCCCAAATAGAGAAACGCCATGGAGAAGTGATGGGTGTTATAGTTTCTCCTGGTCTTTTATGGATGGTGGAGAATTTATAGCACTTATCACACTTCTTGGTAAAAGAAACACATTATGCTTTCCTCTTCGGCCAGTACTAACCTTGCGTTGTTATATGTTGTCTTAGACACCTCTCGGCTGTGTGATCTCCACATGAGCCTTCATGAACCTTTTTTTATCAGATCATTTACATTATTTAGATGAACACAGCGAAGTAGGAAAATAGTGTATCCTCGCCTATATAGAACACCTTTTTCAGCATATAACTGGCTGCTTTATACCTTATCTTCTTGGATTCTTTCTGGTCGGACAACGATGTTCCTATTTCAATATACTCTCTAATTCGGTGCATACATGAGGGACCTAATTCCATAGAGATGAAGCTAAATTCCATCCCATGAATGCTTCTATGGACAAGAATTTCCACTGGGATTATTCATCTGAGTTCTGTTTGAGACACTGCAGTAGGAAGAGTAAGAGAATCTGTTCTGGCATTATCTATTCTAAGAATCCTCACCATCCTGACTGAAGTGAACAAAGAAATAAATTCCATAGCATTTTTATGATATCTCACATCGTTTCCCCTTTGACACCATAAATTTGCTGCATTTGATGGACAATTAGTTAGGATTCACTATACACCAACACTTCGTTAATGCCCGATGATGAAGTTAGTTCCAATCCCGTGATCATTGCTTCATATTCAGCCTCGTTGTTGGAAGACTTGAATTGGAATCTCAAATAATATTCCACATTTTAGTTGTCCAGAATGTTGATAATGAGTCATGTTCCACTTTTAATAGCACATAAGGGTCCATTTATAAATAATTGCAAGATTGGAGTGTCATTGGAGAAATCTTCCTCTGTCGGCACTCCATGTTTGAATATCTTCGTATTCTGTTGATTTTTTTCTTGAACAACAGACTATTCTAGTTGATCGTCCATAATCTCTGTTTGCTTTTGAGCTAAGCTCTCTTTCGAAGAAGTCTGCTTGACAGGAAAACTTGGATTATATTGCACCTCTGCATATGTGAATTCAGCTATGAAGTCCGCCACTACTTGGACTTTTATTGCAACTCTGGATTCATAAACAATTTCAGACTCTCATAACTCAAATTCCCAAGATATTAACATTCCAAACTTCTCATGTTTATGCAATGCCTATCGCAGAGGAAAATCCGTGTAGATAACAATGGTGTGAGCTTTAAAGTATGACCTTTTTCTCCTAGAAGCTTCAATGAGAGCTAATGTTAACTTCTCTTGGCGTGGATATCTGATTTTTTCTCCTCAAAATGCCCTGATAGTATAATATACTTGGCTTTGAACTCCTACATCTAGTCAGATCAAAGATGAGCTGATAACTGACTCTAAAATAGCCAAGTATAGATATAGTTTTTCTCCCAAAACTAGTCGGGAGAGGAGTGGGGGAGAACCCAAGTACATCTTTAAATCTGTGAAGGATTTTTCGCACTTGTCATTCCATTCAAAGGTCTTTTTAAGCACCTTAGAGAATGGAAGACATCTATCATTTGCTCGGCGACATAACGGTTTAATTTTGCTACTCTTCCTATCAACTTTTGAATATCTTTCTTGTTGGTCAGGGATTGCATTTCCAGCAAGGCTTTAATTTTGGCAGGGTTTGCTTGTACTCCCATTTGATTGATGATATACCCTAGGAACATTCCTTTCTGTACTTCGAAGATATATTTGGTTGGGTTGATCTCAATCTGATGTTTTACAGTTGATCAATGGTTTGAGCCAAGTTCGCGATGTGGTCGACAGTAAATTTTCTCTTGGTGAGCATATCATCTATGTACACTTCCATATTTTTCCCATTCTGGTCTTCAAAAACCTTATTCACTAGCCTCTGATAGGTTGCTCCAGCATTCTTCAACCTAAACGACATGACATTATAACAGTAAGTTCCTCGACTAGTAATAAAGGAAGTTCTTTCCTTGTCTTCAGCTTTCATCTTAATCTGGTTATAACCAGAATAAGCATCCACGAAACTGAGCAATTCATCACCTGTTGTTGCATCAACTAATTGATCAATCCTTGGTAAAGAAAATTGATCTTTTAGGCACACCTCATTGAGATCTGTGAAGTCTACACACATGCGTCATTTATCATTCTTCTTCTTGACTATTACCACATTAGCCAACCAGTTATGATACTTGACATCTTCAATTAACCGTGTTTTCTACAATTTCTCCACTTCCTCCTGGATTGCCATATTCTTCTCTGGACTGAAAACTCTTCCTTTTTGCTTAATTGGATTATAATCTGGGTAGATATTAAGCCCATGGCAAATGAAATCTGGATCCATTCTTGGAATATCTTCATGGCTCCAAGCGGACATATTTTTCCTTTCTTTAAGGAATGTAATTAATTCTTATATAAGAGATGGAGACAATATTAACCCAGTGTGGGTAGTACTTTTTGGCTTTTCATCATCCATCACAATAGCTTTTGTTTCTTCCACAACTTATCCCTTCACTAAGTCCTCCTCTTCCCAAGGATCTAGAGTGTCAATATGAAAAGTGGTTGTTCCCTTCATTTGTATTTCTCGTTGATCGGTTGAAGTTTAATAGCATTCCCTGGCTTCTTTTTGATTGCCATTTACTATGCCGACTCCATAATTTATTGGAAATTTCATGCATCGATGCACTGTAGATGGAACAACCTTTAACTACTTTATTCCCACTCTTACTAGGATGATATTGTAGGTTGATGGGATATTTTTATCTAACATGAAGAAATGAATTCTTTCTCTCCTGCTCGCTGGCCAAGTGTCGACCGAAACTTCCAACTTGATCATACCTAAGGCGTATACTTTCTCACCTACAAATCCTATGAGAGGTCTGCTGTATGGTTCCAACTTACTGTCTTTTAGCGCTTAACTTTGGAAATAGTTGTATAACATTACATTAGTTGAACTTCCATTATCAACTAGTATCCTTGCAACTCTGTCATGATGAACTCTGCATGTGATAACTAACGAATCATCTTGAGGATAAAGTACCCCACTCAGATCGTTTTTGGACAATTTGATCAGTATCATGACTTTGCTCACTTTTATTGGCCGACCATCACTAGATTCGGATATATCAATCCGTCTGATAGTTGGGCAGGCCTCAGCTTCATTTAAGTAAGCTTTCCTTTCTGTAATCACGTCTCCTCATGTAACATCTCCTCCTGCGATGAAATGGCATCCAAAGGATATCATGATTACCTCCACCTCTAGTTCATTAGGCTTCTCTGACAAGTCTAGATCTTCTTCAAAATTATTGTTTCTTTCTCTTTTTTTTGTTTTCCTTTTCTCGGGATCAATATTCATACCTTCTCTGATTATCTCGATTGCCATTCTGATTAATAAACTTGTTTAGTTTTCCCCATCAAATAAGATTTTCAACCTCATTCTTTAGTTCTATGTAGCCTTCGGTGTTATTTTCATGGTCCTTGTGAAATTCCCAGTACTTGGAGTTATCCCTCTTATTGGGGGTGTCTTCAACTTTCCAGGCCAATTCAATTCTCCGTTCCCCTTGATTTTCTCTAGTATATGGTGAACATCTTTGTTGAGGGGTGTGTATTCATCATACTTATTGTTCTTATCTAGGTTTTTGTCTTTTTTATCCTTCTTGAATGAATTATAATTGTTTTTATGATTTTCACCCTTAGTTTCAGGAGCTTTCTTAACTGCCATAACATCATCGGCATTCACTATCTTTCCAATATTAACCATTAATTTTGTCATGGTTTTTGGGTGGATTATTCGCTAAAGCATAGTAAAGATCTTTAGTGAGCAACCCACTCATGTGTTCTGCAATGATTTCCTTCTCCTCATAGTCCACCACCTCTAGTTTTTCATTGTTAAAATGTGTAATATACTCTCGGGTACTTTCTCTCAATTTTTGTCCAACGGTCAAGAGATGAGTGACACTCTTTGTCTGCTTAGCCCTTGAGAAAAAGTTATCTATGAATAATTCATCTAATTAATAAAAACTAGAGATTTTACCTCTTAGGGTATTATTATACCAGATTTGGGTTGGACCTGTGATGGAGCTAGAAAAAGCCCTGCACCTCATCATATCGAGGACATAATAAATTTCAGCAGTAGCTTGATATTGCTCTATTGGCAAGACTGGATCAGTTTTCCCATCATAGTGGGGAGTGACCACTGGTGGCTTAAACTTGGAAGGTGTGGGATAATCCACAATAGCCTGGATGAATGGTGAGCCTTTGGCAAAACTCCTTTGTAATGGGTTTTTCATTTTAGTTATTTCCCCTAGCCGTTCTTCCAACCATTGCATGGATCTCTTCCAGGACTGTTCTTTTAGCTTAGATTTGGCTGAGGTAGCTTTTGTGGATTTGATGTGCATATGTGTTAAACTCTCCTCCTGATAAGTCTACTTGGCACGCATAGAGACCCTCATATTGGCCCTAGATCTTGTGGATCCTTCTTTGTGTTCATGATGATACTCTTACTCCCTATAATGTCCTCTAGTTATTTGGGGATGTAGACGATCTAAAGTAGACTCCTTGCTTAACCTCTCCAATACACTTGGCCTTTCTTTGGAAAAAGATCTACCGTTATAGTAATCCATTGATCGAAATAAGAAAGTTGCACCAGGACGGTATGATCAATCATGAGAGGAACGGGAATGATAACTCCTTTTATTTCTGGCTGGTCGAGGTGGCATATCTCTTCTGGAATTGGAGGACTTGTCTTGCATTATGTGAGTCAACTGTCTGATTAATTCTAACATAGCCTCCTATCCTTTAACCAAATTGAATAGGATCCTTTGAAGGTCTGTCTCACCAGGGGAAGCGGATATTTCTTGATTATTGTCTGCACTCGACATGCTGCTTTGAGGGGTAGTAGTCATTTTTTAAACCAAAGAGTTAAATATACGAGGTAGAGAACGATGGGTATCAATCGTTCCCACAAATGGCGCCAATCTGTAGACGTCTAAAAATGGACTTAATCCAAATTTATAATCATAAATACAAATATAGTAGGTTAATAAAATAACACATACATGAGAAGATATTTTTAGAGTAGTTTAACTGTAAAATAGCCTACGTCCACTGTTGGTATTATTTCGTAGGGTTATAATAGCTCAGTATTGTGTGCATATGAGTGATTTGAGTTATCTCTTCAGCTGAGGGAGTATTTTGTATTTATAATGGTGTAAACCCAAGAGATGGAACACATTTATATTACCAGGCATTTACATTTGTGTACAAGAAATGAAACTCTTGGAATTTAGTGTTGGTTGGCGATGATATGAGAAATTGTCCACTTGTCGTTCTCGTACCAGCAATTCAAGTATAAAGTGCATAATAAGTAAATAGATAAAGTAAAGAGGGATAAAAGACAAGATATAGAGTGGTTCGGCTATTGGAATAAGCATACGTCCACTTTTGTGCCACACTCTCATTATATGCGTTTGTAGTACATGTTTATGATGCCATAATAGTCGTACAATGTAGATGAGAGAAGAGAATACATGTCTATGTGGATCCTGAAAGTGCTAGTGAGATGGCTGCGATGCTAGAGACTAGACCCCAAGCTTTGCCAAACATCATAGAGAGAATAATTAACTCTAAGCTAAGTGTCAGTGTGAGAAATAAACCTAAAACTTCCTATCTCGAGGTGTGGACCTCTATATATACGAGGCATATGCACTGTACTATTGTTGTGAAGCAAAAAGGGGCTGTGGACAGTTAAGGGAATAAATTGGGGTCGCACCCTCGAACAATTAATAGGTCGCATCCTGTACTGGGGAGGTTACGGCATGTACCAGATAAGGCGGAAAGAGATGAGGCCGCAACCTGTAAGTGTTAAGTTATGGCAGTAAGGCTTCAGCACTTGCCCATTATATACTTCTGCAGCAGGGTGACATATTTGTCATATCAATAAGCCCCCAAGGCGCAGCGCCAAGGGGTACTTTGGTAATGCATCTTGATATCATTGATGTCGTGGTGTGTTCAAAATGATGCTTCGTCTTCCTGTGCACTCTTATATAAATGGAACCGGCTGTGGACTTCATTATGTTTTTCAACTCTTGAGAGAAAATCAAAAGCCAACCCCTGTCCATTTCTTGTTTTGATTTTTCCGACAACCTTTCAAGGCAGTGTGTGGTAGTTTTGAGGCTAGGTTATTTTTTGACCAAAAACTTCCTGTATATCTTTACAATTTAAATCCTTTCAACTATTCTTGATCTCTGATTGGAATTGATCTATTTGAACTTTTGCTTTTGCAAAATAACTTCTGTAATCGAATGATTCATCATTTGAATTCATTTATGCCAATTTCATGTAATCGTCTAGATTATAACAGAATGTGATTTCGTGCTTGAATTAATCTTCAACTGATGAAATAAACCCTTAATCTCTCATTGTTGACCCAAGGGGAAAATGTTGTTGGCTAGTCTTAGATCTTTAGATTTTTTGAATTCCCAATTTTTAGGGACAGAATATAAACAGACCTATGAAATGTACTTGGGTTAGATCGTATTTGTTGGTTTTAGAGTAGCATAAACATTGAAAACATACCACTGTTCTTGAATAAACTATTCGCATTCTAGGGCTTCAATATTTAATCTAAAATAGATAACATGTTTGAGTATATGGACACGGCATGGGGAATACCTGGCTACGACATAATAAAACCCCTTTCATTTTGTTCTTAGGTCAACGTCTGCAGCCCTTAAATATTGTGATGTTAAAGAGATTGGATGTGGCATGTACAAATCTATCTACGGCATGTGTTAATACTTGTATAATATATATTCCCTTACCTTTAAGGTTCTTAGGTTAGTGTTCACAATATTTTGCCAATAGTCTAATGACTACGGCATGTAAGTATATAACTGACCTCTTTCCCCAAAACAATATGCCGCGGTGGAAGTTAACTTCTAGGACCAACACTTGGTGTGGTTAGCCAAATTTTCTAACATTTCTACTTTAGCCTTTTTTCCTGCCGCGTCCTCTAAGAGGCCTGTATGACCATATTAGCGGCGACACCTAACTGCGGATTCTTTATGCCTTTCAGGTCTTGCTGCAGCCATATGAGTTTTGATCCTGACGAATTTCTCAAAGACTTTTAGAACAAACACTTTTGAAGTCTCTCCCCCTGAACTTCCTTATGTTCGTCCTTTAAAGACAATAGGGCCTTGCCAGCTCAAAGATTGCCCAAATTAAAATTAAGTAAAATTAGTATCGGCCCCGCAAAGTAAAATAATGCAGAATAATATATTTCTGTAGTTATAGAAAAATTTAATCTTACCATCATCATATGCTCCACCTCGGTGTAAGACATCCGGCCGAAGTAGTGCACATCCGTCTTTTTTGCCCAATTTTCCCTCCCCGATTGGCGAGATGCCAATTGTCGCTCCCCGATCTCATTGTCAATGAACTTTTGTCATTGTGCCAATGAGATCGGCTCCTTCGGCGGGACGGATTAACTCATTCGGATACCAGACTCTCGTGTCCTCCCAAAGTACCGGGTTTGCATATTTTTCTTCCACGTCTTGTGTTGCTCCAAGACGGAATCGCGTAGTTTTAAATCCAGGCTGAATTGTTCCTGTCCAACAAATACAATGTTAGTTGCGAATAAATATAAATATAAATATAAATATAAAATGAAGTCGAAATCGAAATCAAAATTGAAATTGAAATATTCATACAAATATAAATATAAATTCATTACCTGTAGTGCCACCCAAATTGCTAACTTGATCTCATTTGGCACCTCCCTCCAACTAGTGTACCTGGGTCGATGATCATCTTTACCAGCTCGAGGGATCTCGCTAATAGCCCCGTCTTGTTCTCGATGGCCATCCCCAATTCGCCATATTTGTGGAGCCTAGGGGCCGAGGAGCCCTCTTCGCCTCCTCTACCACCGAGCCCAGACGACGTCATCATAATCAGCATCATCATCCCTGCCTTAATACCTGAAGGAGACATTTGTTGTAAAAAAAATGTTGTTATTAGTACAAATCAAAATGAATTAGAAGAAGACATGCAAATATGTACAATTACTACAAATCCAAATGAATTGTTACTGTTTAACACGTCAATTCTGAATTCCAAAACAACAACATCTAGCTCATAATATGTACAATTATTAAAAATCTGAAACATCCCCACCCCCACCCCTACTGCCCACGCACATGAACACTACACACGAGTGAAAATGATAAAGTGCAAATCAACTAAAAGCATTAAAAATGAATTGATGAAGTACAAATTGGAGTATTTATTACAAATTGAAAAATTGTTTCAAATTCGGGTTATCATAAAAAGTGGATTGATATTCGGTAGGAGCAGTCAAGTCATCCACACTACTATTTAGATGCTTTGGCACGTGTAGGATAATTGATCACGTCTTGATGTTGATATACTCCGAGTAAAACACTTGGTTAACCTTTTGAAATGCACAAACAAACGGGTCATCCGTCACGTGGTCATTTCTCTTCAACTTGGACAAGTCAACCATGATCAAATTGGTGACAGGATTAACTTTACAAGCATTTTTATCCTCAACTCTTACCAAGTCACAGTGAAATACAACCTCTTTGAAGCTCATAAAATCCAATTCAAATATATTTCGAATCACACCATAGTAAGTCATTTCAGCTTCAATGAGGTTTTTATCTTTATCACTCGCTCGAAAGAAAGTAAGAGCCTTGTATGAAATGCCCGAGTTCTGTAAATTTGTACTTTTCTTGTACACTTTTGCGTCGAATACTTAATCGTTCAATCGATACTTTTTGTACTCTTGTGCCATGAACAATGGTCCAGTGGTTAGACAAGCAAGCCTTGATGTCGCATCACCCGTCTTTAAGAGCTGAGAATATAGATAAATTAATTAGACTAGTTGTAAAGTCTGAGTGTAATGTAACGTTATATAACGGCCATTTTCATTATAATTACCTCTTATGACAACCATAACCTAAATTCGTTGTCTGATTGTACCATTGTTTTTCGTTTTTTATTGTTGTCACAGGCTTCATATTTTCTGCATATTACAAAATTAATTTAAACATTAAAATAATCAAAAATATTCTAAAATAATGTTAAACATTAAAATAATTTAAACTTACTTTTTCCATTCTTCGACATCTTCATGTGTGTCAAATAGATAAAGAGCTATTTGTTCATGTTGCAAACTCGTTAATTTCACTCGTTTTCCCATAACATGACCACCATCATCGACGAACTCATCTGTGTCATCAACGTTGGTCGAGTCTGGCATATATTCTCGAGTATATATTGATGACTCCACGGTGATGTATTTCTCTGTAATTGATTCTGCAATGTATCGCGTATTCTTGACGTAATATTTAAAAAAAATCATCAATCTTTCAAACGGATACATCCACTGATATTTAACCGGACCACAAAGAAGTGCCTCGTCGCATAGGTATGCCAATAAGTGAACACTTATGTCAAAGAATGCTAGGGGAAAGTACTTCTCCAACACACAAATAGCTTCGGTCATCGCTAATTTTGTGGCCACTATGTGTTCTCGATTGACTACCTTCTCACACAAGAGTGAGAAGGTAATACTAATTTGCATAATATCCCTCCGCAAATCCTGGTACTTGGAGAAACAGTGCTTCAACAATAGAGGAACCAATTGCATGATCACATGCCAATTGTGGGACTTACACTTATCTAAATCATGAGTAGAATAATTCACAATTCTTTACAAGTTGGACAAAAAATTAGATGGGCCCTTCAAATTAAATATTGTGTCTAAAAGCACCTTCCATTCCCCACTCGTCAAAGTAAACGCACCAGGGGGAATTATTGTCCTTTCCCTATTATCTTCTTTTAACCATAGTTGTGGCTTAAGTTTCAACGATTTAAGGTATTTTGTGCATTTTCTCCATCCTTCGAATGACTCCCCCAAGGAAAGTGCCCAAAATATGTTCAACGAAGTTCTTATCTGCATTCATCACATCCAATACATGGCGCACCGGGTTATTCTTCTAATAAGGCAAGTCAAATAAAATTGACCTCCTAAACCATGCCTTTCTTATCTCAGTTTCATTCCTAGTTGGGGTCTTCTTATGCTTAACATTCTTAAATTTGGGATTCTTACCTGGCATATTAGGGCCACATTCAGAAGATTTACTTTCAATTTCTGAACCTGAAAGTTATCTCGGCGGTAGCCTATGTTCAACCCCGCCCAATAAAAAATTAGAACCTTTACCAAATCTGAAACTATGAGACGGGGGTAAAAACCTCATATGGCAATGATATATATTTTTTGTGCTAAAGGATAGACGATGAGATTTAGTATCCTCTCCACAAATAGGACACCCCAAATAACCATGTACTACACAACCGGATAACATCCCATAAGCTGGAAAATCATGAATTTCCCACATCAACATAGCTTTCAGCTTAAACTCTTCTTTTGTAAAAGAGTCAAATGATTGCACAACCTCTTCCCACAACTCATTTAATTCTTCTACCAAAGGAGCCAGGTAGACGTCGATGTCCTCACTTGGTGCCTTTGGCCCAGGTATCAAAAAAGACATCATCAAAAATTCAGGTCTCATATATTGTGAAGGAGGGAGGTTGAGTGGGGCTAGGATTACTGACCATACACTCTGATTGGTGCTTAGATTTCCAAATGGATTGAAACCATCTGTTGATATAGCCAAACGAATATTGCGTTGTTCTCGAGAAAAATCGGGATACTCATAATTCATTCTCCTCCAAGTTGTAGAATCAATAGGATGATGCATGTGATTACCCCCTACTTCTGCCCTATGATGCCAAGTCATTGCCTCCGCTATCCATGGTACTATGAAAAATTGCTTTAATCTAGGGCCAACGGGAAAATATTTCAACACTTTTTGAGGCACTTTTGAGCTTGTTCCTTCCTTACTAGTAGATTGGACATATCTAGGTTCATCGCAAATCGGACAACGATCGATATTGTCATACTACTTTCGGTATAGTATGCAGTCATACACACAAGCATGAATCGATTTATACTTCATTCCTAAACCTTTCAAACTGTTCTTCATAACAGGATAGCTATTTGGAAGCGTATTCTCCTTGGGTAGTAACTCCTTCACCCATTTCAGAATTCATGTCACGCTATTGCTAGACAAATCGTAATGCATCTTCAAACTGTGCAAATGAACCATGGCATGTAAAGTTATTTGATCTTTCTCACAGCCCGAGTATAACGGTTGGGTCGCCTTAAATTTTAAACTTTGGTAGTCATCGTCAAGGTTTATCGTGATATCTTCACGAGAACTTGAAACTTATACATCATCAATAACCTCATTCTCCTCTGCTTCATAAACTCCGTACACATCATCAACTAAATCCTCTAACATATTATGATCTACGCCGTCCCCTTCTACATATATCCTACTTGTTAAAGGTTGTTGTAAAGGTTGTTCGGGGACAAAAGAAACTTTTAATTCACCATGAAAACTCCAAAATCGATAACTATCTTTCATACCCGATCTTAACAAATGTAGTTCAACTATTTTCCACTCAAACACCTTACCATTCTTACACCTAGCACACGGACACGGAAACTCTTCATCTTTATGATATCTCTTTGCGTATTTCACAAATTCATTTGCACCTCTGCGAAATACATCCCCCATTCTATTTGTCTCACCCATCCATTCTTTGTATTTCGGATATCCCATCACAGCTACCACAACTAATCACCTATTAAAGGTAAGAAGCGTATATTCATGGATTAGTATAGTATGTTTATATTTTATTTATAAACGTAGATTTATAAAGGTAAGAAGCGTAGATTTATAGCCGATTTATAAACGTATATTCATGGATTAGTATAGTATGTTTTATTTAATTATGTCTTATTTATATTCGATTTTTAAATTTCAAATTCAAATTAAATTTATAATAGAAATTTATATTTCCTCCATCTCCTCTAAAGGGTGAGTGGTCCTATCCCATTCAAGACCGCATTTTTCTGTAATATACTTAACAACTCATGAACATTGTTACAATTTGAGAAAAATTCGACAGCATATCACCGTAGTTCTCCAAGTACACAACGTAGATTGGCAAGTATAAGTGTTATTTCAATTGATCAATTGAAATAACAGTCACACTTGTCAATCTAGTATGTACCCAGAGAGCATTACGATATGACTGCAGAACTTCCTCAAAAAGTAACAACTTTAAGCCACTAAGAATATTATTATATAGAAATGATAAAGTCCCAAACTGTCCAAACGGGACAATTCGAGAGATCTCATTACAGGGGTAATGTCTCTCGAACAGGTCTAAGGGCTATTGAATGCGTACGCATAAGAACTAGAAGGCTAGTATCTATGCGCACTGTATGTAATTTCAAGTATGCTTCATTTAATTATCATACTATATATATATTGTTCGTTATACAAAGTAATTTTCAAAAAAATTTAAAAAATCCCATCCCCATATGGACAATAATCCAGTAGTCATGCCACTTTTAAAATTAACCAACCCAACATCTATCCACTATAATCCAACCGCAATGGCAACAACAAATGTGTATCCCATACTCCTTCTAATTCATCTAGTCAATTAATTATTTTCGCCAATTAAACTAACAATTAAAGTATACAATTATTAATTTACTAATTTACAATGAGGGGCAATCCTACTTGCATATGAAAGGGGCACCAATTATTAATTTATAAAAAAATTAACAATAAATCAATATTAAATCTGAGAACGCCTGTAATATCGATTTAAATTAAATTCGCAAGTTTCCAAGAACCCTTGGAATTTAATTTAAATCGATATTACACGCGTTCTCAAATTGGTATCAGAGCGGTTCGGCATTTTGTAAAATCCATCAATTCTTTTACAAGGGGAACTACAATATGAGGGGAAATATCTAATAAACTAATAAAAATTTAATTAAAACACACACACACGCGCATATACACCCCCTGCCCCACCCCACCCTGCCCTACCCCCTGCCCCTGCTCACCACACGCACACACACGCACATATATACACACACGCACATATACACACACACACATATATATACACACACACGCACATACACCCCCCTCCTTCCCCCCAGTCCTACTAACTCCCCCCCCCCACACACGCATATATACACCACACACGCACACACATGCAGATTTACACACACATATATACATACACGCACATATACATACACATATACATAAATGGAGGAGAAATAGAGAGAGAAAACATACCAAAGTTGTAGAGAGAGAGAGAGAGAGCAGCCGCTAAAGAGAGAAAGAGAAATGGAGGGAACAAAATCGGTGGGAAAAAAATAAGAGGGAGAGTTTTTTACTGACAGAATTGTCATGGATATGTCATGGTCATTGACCGTGACAACTTTATACGCTTGTCACGGTTATTTGCCGTAACAAGCCTTTGTCACAGCCTTGTCACGGTCAATGATCGTGACAAGGCTAAGCGTTTAAAGGGTGCCAATTTGACCATTTTTGTGTAGTGTTTAGAGTTCAGTCAACAATAGCATTAGATTGAGGTGAGTAGCAAGATTATTTAAGCATATATAATATTTTAAAAATCCTTCACCATGGACAATGAACCTTTCATGTTTGATAATGAGGTTGTTCAAGATTACAGACATGTGTTTTGGTTATCAAATATGGTTAATGAAAGGAAACTAAATCAATTGTAAAAATCTTATGAATGATAACTATGAAAATGTAATGTCCAATTTATTACGCTTCAAAGAATTTTTAATGAGTTATATCAACATTGGCCTGACTTTTAGGTATGGTTTTGAGTGACACCCCAAAAGTGTTACAAAATCTCATCAAAGCCCTAGTGGGGAGTAATTATTATATTTCTTTAGTTTTGAGGGTAACTGAAAATCACCCTAAAAGTGAGGGTCAAACTCAAGATAACACATATTATAACAAGTCAATAAGTCCTCCAAAACAATGTGATAAAATAATCTAGAAAAGAGAGAAATGATGGTAGAAAGTGAAATGTAGGATATCCGAATAATGCCGATTTTAGACAACTTCACTTACAAAAGGAGAATAATGATCTTTGTTTGGATGAATTGAAATCACTGCCTCTGGTAGCCATGTCCGTATTAGACCAATCCTTATATAAACTCAGCTTGATACCATAACTTGAAATCATGTCAGCATCATGAAAATTTAATATTTAAACACTATATATAAGTGGGATTCTAATATACTGGAACAAGAGAAAAGTGCAAGATATACGACTAAGAAAAAATCTAGATAGACACATCTTTGTATTATCAAGAAATTCTTATTTGTTATAAGAAATGATAGATACATATCATATAATGACATTGATAGGAATTTAAGATGTTACTGATGATTGTGAAGACCATAAGGGGTGTTGATATGATAATATTGAATATTGTGGAGGTAGATGATCAAAAAACACCAAATAGTCTCTAATGTGTATTGTAATGCTGCTCTTTTGGACAACTGGGCTAGAAAGGAAGAGGATAATGTTTTAATGTAGGTGAAGGATGCAAAATAAAAAATACTCAAGCTTTTGGAGTTTTTTCCTTTTAACGGCATGTTTTGTAGCCTAAGTCTAAATATTTTCAAATTATCTTCATATTCTCAAATCGAGAGTCCCGTAACTACGTGGTCAGTTCCTATGAGTTACATTGGTTCCGTAAGAGGTGTTCACACCTCTAATGGGGCTGTTTGGGGGACATTTTGGATTTCTGCCCTTTAATGATATGTTTTTAGCCTAAGTCTTGAGATTTTCAAATTATCTCCATATTCTCAAACCGAGAGTCATGTGATTACGCGGTCAGTTCCTACTATGGATGGCAATAAGTCGGGTTTGGGGCGGGTTTGTCAAACCCCGAACCCGCCCAGCGAATTTGTTTTTAAACCCACCTCGCCCCGCGACCCGTAACAGGTTTTGTTTAATCTTCCCTGAACCCAATTAAGTGTAAACCCCCTAAACCCACCCCCGCCCCATTTATATTAAACTGGTTAAAAACCCGCCCATGGAGAGTTAAAACCCGCATATTGCATACATAACTTATATATATAAGGTTTAGTGTAAATAATTTATAAAAGAAGGGTATTTAAGTAAGTAGAAGAAATAAACAGGGCGGGGTAGTTTATGCTTATATATAGTAAACTCGAACCCGCCCCGTTTAACTAAACGGATTTTTATAAAACCCATACCTACCCTGTTTATTTTAAACGAGTTTTAATCCGCCCCATTAGGGATGGAATGAGCGGGTTAAACTGTCATCCCTTCCTACGAGTTACATTTCTCCTCTACGAGGTGTACATGCCTCATATCGGGTCGTTTGGAGGTTGTTTGGGGTTTTATCCCTTTAACGGCATGTTTTTACGCTTAAATCTAGATATTTTCAAATTATCATCATATTCTCAAACCGAGAGCCCAGTGACTATGCGATGAGTTTCTATGGGTTACATTGGTCCTGTGCGAGGTGTTCCTGCCTCTAACGGGGGCCGTTTCGTGGTTGTTTTGAGTTTTTATAATGATGATAAACGTTAATTTTTTAAGCCTAAGGCTAGATATTTATAAATTATCATCCTATTCTCAAAATGGGAGTCCTGTGACTACACGATCGGTTCATACAGGTTACATTGATCCATGTGAGGTGTTCATGCCTCTCATGGGATCGTTTGGTTGCTATTTGGGGTTTCTCCTTTTAACAACATATTTTTAAGTCTAAGCCTAGATATTTGCAAAATATCATCATATTCTCTAATCGAGAGTTCCGTGACTACACAGTCAGTTCCTACGAGTTACATTGACCCCGTGTAACGTGTTCATGCCTCTTATAGGGCCGTTTGGTGGATTTTTTATGTTTTCACCCTTCAATAGCATGTTTTTAAGCCTAAGTACGTATATTTATAAAATATCATCATATTCTTAAATCGAGAGTCATGTGACTACGCGGTCAGTTTCTATAAATTACAATGGTCTCATGCAAGGTGCTTGTGACTCTTATGGATCCGTTTGTTTATTGTTTTGGAGTTTTTTGCCTCTAAGGACATGTTTTTAAGGCTAAACCTAGAAATTTACAAATTATCATTATATTTTCAAATCAGGAGCCATGTGACTATACAGTCCATTCTTACGAGTTACATTGATCTCGTGCGAGGTGTTCGTGACTTTCACAGGGATGTTTGGGAGTCTCATGACTACGTGGTTAGTTCCTATAAGTTACATTAGTTATGTGAGAGGTATTTGTCCCTATAACGGGGACGTTTATGGGATGTTTTGGGTTTCTTCCCTTTAACGACATATTTTAAGCCTTAAGTCTTAAGATTTGCAAAATATCATCATATTCTCAAACTGGGAGTCTCGGTATTACGCGGCCAGTTCCTACGAATTACATTGCTCCCTTGCGAGGCGTTCGTGACTTTTAAGAGGTGATTTGTGGCCTGTTTGGGGTTTTCTCTCTTTAAGGATATTTCCAAACCGATGTGGGAACCCTATGTGGAGATAAAATGCTAAAACTCCCATTCTTAAGAAACAAAATCTCACATGATTATTGACATGCCTAGGTGATTGTTTTAATATGGAAATAAATGTTAAGAATTGGAATAAGATCTTTAATAACCTCACATAATTTGAGCTCATTACTTTACATAAATTGTATAAATATAATTAATATATATAAATTAAGACTAAAATTAGAAAATTAATTAAATTTGGTTGTCTACATACATTTTTTTAAGTAACTATTAACATATATTTTTATAAATGGTAAATAAGAAATCATAATAGTGTTTACACTAACATGAAAAATAAAATTTTAACTAAACACGTGAAATAATAAACTCTCTCTCTCTCTCTCTCTCTCTCTCTCTCTCTCTCTCTCTCTCTCTCTCTATATATATATATATATATATATATATATATATATATATATATATATATATATATATACCAAGGTTCGAAAAAACGCGGGCGTGATCGAGGCGTGGAGGCCAAACCTTAAGCCTTAGAAGCCTAGGCGGGCCTTAGGCGTAAAAAGGCGTGAAAAGGCATTTAGGCCTTCTTAATATATTTTAATATTTTTTAACCATAACAAGGCTATTAAAATACTAAAATTGTACATATCATAAAAATATGTCTGAATATATGAAAATTAAAATACTGTTTGATTATTTTGGATGAGATAATAGTTTGGTTTGTAAAAAAATTCTTTAAAAGGCGATATCGTTTTACTAAAGCATTGTTATTTTTAAAAAAAAGTGTGCCTTAAGGGTTTTAACAAGAATAAGGCATAAAAAGCATAAGGCGGGGCGTTTCTCCCAAGCCTCAAGCCTAGGCGGGTTTTTTAGAACAGTGATATATATATATATCATAATGATATATTTATATATTAAATATATAGACGTACTGGTGGCGCTCTCAAATTTCAACAATTTAAAAATCGACACATTGGCGCACTCGCTCCCGTACCTGCATTAGGGCACAAAGGTCTTAACAAAGTATTTTTTATTCTTTTTTAAATTTTTGATTCGTTTTCATATTTTCCCCGTGGAGTTTTTTTCATTTTAAAATTCCAGATGTGTTTTAGCTACACAAGATATGAGTCTTAAGAATGGATTTTTTTTCAGAAGTTTTTTTTTTCTTTTTCCCATAATACACATTTTTATTTTTTCAATTTTTTTCTATATTTTTCATAATTTTATAACATATTTGTTTCAATTTTTAAATTTTTTAATATTTTATTTGCCACTTTCAGTTTTACTAGATTTTTATAATAGTCTTAATTATTTCACAAAATTTTAAATTATTTTTTAATAATTTTTAGAATTTTCAATTATGTTTTATTTTCACATAATTTTATATATTTTTCATTGATTTTTTTTATCCCAGAATTAAAAATGTTTATTTAGTTTCTCACAAATTTCTTATAAACATATATTATTTCTCAATGCTTTTCCTATAATTTTTTGAATTTATAATATTTTTTGTCATTATCAATTTTTTTTAAAGTTTTTTGGTATTTTCCTATTTTCTATATTTTTCGAACTATATTCCAAATTTTCCAAATCTTATTATTTGATTTTTATAATTTTTTAATATATATTCATAATTTCCAAATTTAATAAATACTTTTAGTAACCTTTTCCGAAATTTTCCAAATTTTAAAAATATTGTTTTTAGTATTTTATTATTTTTAAAATGTTTTTGCTGCAATTTTTAGAATTGTTTTCAGAAAGAAATATGTTAAGATGAAAATATCCTCATGTGAATGGCACGTGATCACTTTTCCTTTCAAAAACTTAAAGGTGTTGACAATAGGGGGTTACTTGAAGCTGTTTCAAAATTGAGGGGGTTAAGTATAAAAAGTGAAATTCGAATGGTGTAGTTCTGGAGGTGTAAGTGTAATTTACCCTAATTAATATATCGAATGCACAAAGCTCTCCATTACATAAGTGAACTAAGATATAAGTAATACCTAGTGTAGCGGTGGTATGTATGGCCGGTGAGTGATGTGTTTCATTTCACTTTCACCTTAAAGTTGTTTATTGTGCATACGCGACTTATTAGCTTTGGTGCATCATTTATACCATGCTTTAATTTGATTGTTTTATAAGTGGCCTAATTAATGTGGCCCCGCAAATGTAAGTTAATTTTTTTAGAAGTTTGAAAATTTTATAAGTATATAGTCCCATTTTAAAACATTTATTTGTAATCACTCTATATATATTTTTTTAATTATTGGTCATACTATAACGACTATTGAACAACTCTCATTCTTTGCGGAAAGGAAGAGTGACGGGTATAGATGATGATTTTGAGTGGTTATGAGACTTAATACAATTTTTAAAATACATGGGATGGAAACCAACAAAACTTTGGACGTGGCACTAAAGCCATAAGGACTGTAATTTTTATACAAATAAATAAATATTTCAATCATAGTGGGTGTTTTCCTCTCAATTCTACAATTATAAATTTATCATCTTTATCCAAATAAGGATTAACATAACTCTCCAATATGATTATCAATAACATGATGACATGACAATAGATTCAACAGTTTTTACTAAAATGTTCGTATTTTCACCAATCATATTAAAAAGACCAACAAACTTGAACACCAATTGGGCACTCTAAACCCCTAAATCTAATAAAAAATGTCATATTTCATAATATTTTCCAAAACCATATTGATTTACCTATAAGGGGTCCTAGTTAGAGGCTCTTAACCATATTGCGCAAAAATTTCTATTTTGGTTCGTAATTGTGGCTAGTTTTTAATAATATTTTAAACTATAAATTTTTTTCTTAGAAAAACAAATATTGTAGAGAACTCTCCACTTGACATGAACAAGACACAATATAAATCTTAAAGAGCTTTTTTTCTTTTTAGACAAATAAACAATGCAAAACTGAAAGCCGTTAAATACATTTTAAAGATAGAGTGACCCAAACTCAAAAATAAACAATAAGAAACCATTACAAGTGGAAATTTGAAATAATCTAATAATAACAATATAAATTAATGGCTCAGAGTTAAAAAAAACAGTAGAACCCTAGCCGATCCTCTAACACTAGCCCCCCTTCTCCCCTCTCTTCCTCCTCCATAAGGGAGGGGGGGGACTACCTTCTTTCTTCATTTTCTTTCCAATAAATTACTTTTGATATATGTAAAATGTTTTATTCTTTTATGTCTCTCTTTATGATAGTTTTATCCCTCCATTTGGTAGGGTTGTGTGTGGAAGATTTTCTTCGTTTATACTTTTTGCCCTTATTCGAGGATTCGTGCTGTGTCTCATTGTCTCCGTCGGAGTTTCTGTCGAAGTTACCATTTCTGACGTCATCTCGGTTTGGGCTGAGATCTAGTGCCTTTTTTCAAATCTTAGAGTGATTGTCTTTTCTATCTCAATTGGTCTTCCTTTTATCACGGGGACGAGCTTAACTGGAACTTTATAGAAAATAACCCTCACTTTTTTAGAGGTTATTATACCGATTGGTCGTTTTCTCCCAAATGTATGGTGTATATTTCCTATACCCATTTTATGATTAGTCGGAGAGTTCGTTTTACCAGATTGTCGACCGTTGTAGCACTTTTTAGTATTGAGAAGTCTCTATTTTTTGTGAGGTGTTTGTACCTCTTTTTTTAGAACTTTTGTATTGTATCTTTATATGACCTGTTCTGCCATGTATTTTGTATTTCTTATTATTTAATAAATGAAAATTGCATTTCTCTAAAAAAATAATATAAATTAATGAAAAAATTAATAATTTAAAAAAACGATAAGAGAATAAGGGACTTTTTGATATAAATTAAAACGATTTGACTAAATGTGTATTAAAAAATATTTGAGGGACTTTTTGTTATTTGATTCATAAATAAATTCATCTATACTTATACGGGAAAAAACACAACGTGCAACACAAGCCGCTGGACCCACACCCTACCCTCTAACCCCGAGTAATACCATTCGATGTAACATGTCATGCCCCATAACTCTCTCTTTTGAAATACTAGAATTGTGTAGTATCGCTTATTTTAAGGATGGCTATTGAAGAATCTCTGCAATAATATTATATTGATAAGAATAATACTCAACTTTGAAACATTGTTATATGATGTTACAATAGCAAGTTCATTCACGAAAGGTTTTTTTAGGCTTTTGACGCCTATTCATAGGCATGTTAGAGCACCCATTCTCATGAAAGTTTACACCAGTCATCATGAAATAATATTTGTGACACTTTAAAGCACTAAATCTACATTATGCAAAAATATGGAACCTAAAAGCACAGTATGCATAATAAAAAGGGATCAAAAATCAAATAACCCTCATAGAAAGCTAACCAGATTCTTATAGATATATCTTTTCTGCATCTTAAGGCTACAAATTTGGTTATTATCCCCTACTATATAGTGATCCGTGATAATCCGTGAACCGTCATCTTCTTTCATTACATGGTGTTTTTATTCTATGGATGAATCGAAATTAAACAAAAAAAATTCTCATCAACGAGCAGTATAGTAATATATAAATCAAGACTCTAAGATATTGGGTTTGACAAATAAATCAAAACTCTCAACTTTCAGCAAATTTGCCATGTTAAGTCTGAGACAGAATTTATGAACCTACTACTACCAGAAAAAATAAAAGAAAACGTCTATAAATAGAAAAAAGAAGAGCTCCTATAATTTGATCTTTAGCATTTGGATATCCACCTCATCCTCATTAATTGGAAAGCATATTCATGGTAGGGTTTTCCCAGCCCATGTTTGTAAACAGATGAGCCATATTTTGAATTGATTGGCCAGCATTACTGTATGGTAATAGCCCATGATTTAGAGGACTACTACCACTGTCACCACATGACTCAATCGAGCTCCCTTCAAAGGTAGGAACACTATCTCGAACCACCGGGGCACCAAAATTCAACAAGTTTTGGGGCGGTGCTGAAGCTGACCCAGATTTTGGTTTCTTTCCATCTGCAATGAAGCTACCAACGATAACCTACATAAAACACCGCTCCAGTTTAGAAACATTGACACAAAAAATATATATACGCATTAATGCTCTTGTCAGGACTTTAAAATAACGACCATATTACCATTTCGCATCTAATGGTGAAAAGCATGGTATTTAATTAATGTCCTTTAGGTCCTTAGAATAACATTCTTGTGTGCATTATATAAGAAAATATATGTGCATATTCATGAACTCTACGACCCCATTTGGTTGTCCCAAAATTGTAAATTGACTCGTTAATAAATTGATTCATTTACAAAATCGACCCATTAATTGAGTTTGGTTTCATTAATGAAATAATTCATTAATTGTCTCATTTTAGTTCACGTGTAAAATTTATCATTGGATCATTTCACACAAAATGTGAAATGCATCTATTTGAAATAGGAATCACATAAAGTGCATGTTCCTCTCTTTTTCCCTCCCTTCACTCCCTTCCCCCCTCCCCCTCTCTCTCTTAATTTGTTTTTATCTATTTTTCTCATAAAACCTTCATATCAATTTTCGATTACCAAAAATATTGTGTAAAATTGAATTTAAACTCATTTACAATTCAATAATACACAATGAACCAATTTACATAATCAAACAATTTGCACAATTGAGCAGGGCCTATGTTTATGGCACTATCCATACCTACAAAACATCTCATGCTAGTATATATTGTGTGTGTATGTGTATGTGTATGTGTATATATATATATATAAGTGGAAGCTATTTCGGAGAAAAATATGGAGAAGAAAAATGAATTGATTGAGGATGCATAATACCATGTGGGATAAAGTTTTTGAGAGGAAAAAACATAAATTTAGAGTCAACTTAATATTTGGAACAATCTCAATCATTAATGTGCTTACGAGTGTAGGAACATTTTGAAAACAAAGGTATCATATTATATATATATATATATATATACAAGTAGAAAAAACCTGTACGGGAGCCGCAGCTATTAGCATTCCGGACACTCCACCACCCAAAACTCGACCATCTAAACCAACCATGGACACACTTAAAGAGCTTGCTCTACCACTGTTACCATTACTGTCAGAATGCGAGAAGGAGCCTGATAAAGAGATGATCTCAAATAGACCCTGAAGATCAAAAGGACAAGACCAGTGAGCTTTAATAATGTCTCAAATTCATGGATATATATATATATATATATATATATATATATGAGGTTGGCCTCATCTACTCAACGTCTTCAGATTTTGCAATGATTAACAAATTATTATATTTAGATCGAGGAAAGATAAAAAGGCAATCAAAGCACAACTACAACTGTGCTACCCAGATGACCATGCTCCCCATATATTCTAGAAATAAGTCTGTAATAAAGATGCATATTTCTGCTTTGATTAGAATAATATCATGAAATCTACGCACAAACCCGTATGCATTAAACATTACAGAACAAAACTCATAATTATATTAAAAGGTATGTAAATTCAATTAGCTTCAGACCTCATATGTTACAGTTCCGCCCGACATTGCTGGTTGGCGAAGAGTGACATTGCTGATAGCACCATTTGCAGATAGAATACAAACAGTACGTGGTCCTTGCTGCGAAAAATCCATGATCTTTGATGCTATATCCTGAAACCATTGGGAGATTAAGAAAAATTATTTTTTCAACACAGCTCCACTATACCCTTACCCACCCAGCCACTTTTGTATAAATAAATAGATAAATAATAGACCAACGGAGCAAAATAGGTAAAGGAACAGACAACAGAAGAAAAGCTATTTTAATAAAGTCCAAGTCTAGTATAAATTTTTCATCAATCTAGATTATGTTTTGTCGTACTTAAACACAGTGAAACCACAAAGAAGCAATTTAATGTTTTAAACTCTACTGTCTACATTTGCCAATATAATTATTTCCATTCATTACACATTTTATACACCAGTGATTAACACAGAATTCGGACATCCATTTTGATGAGAATAAGGAAGGGCGATGAGTTCAAATATAATATCGTTTAATTATGTTCTCTTATCTTGTCTTTATATTTTTATTTCTTTATTTAGGTAAGTGCTTTAGGTAAGAAGATAGTATTCCCTGGAAATGTTTTTAAGTTTGTTAAGTGCCCTTTTTAGTCTTTTTACCTTCTTAGGATTATATTCATTTTAGTCTATAATTAAGGTCGTTGACCAACCATTTTATTCACTTTATAACTTAGTGAGCGAAAGTACTTAATTTTTGCTTGCTCTTGTTTGCCATTTGTCGTGTTACGCGCTACCACAACTCGTTATATTACAACCTTCTCTCCCTTGACCTGATTTTTTCAATTCTTGTAAACCCTTTACACAAGTGAAGTTTACTACTTTTATTTTGTTTTTCTCGACAATTATCTTACCAGCTCTATCTTCTATGACTCAACACATTACTCCTTTGAAGATTTTATTACTCGTGTACAAATGTATATATACCTATATACCTTTCATGAAGAAATAAATATAAATACACATATAGTTATGTGCATAAAACACGTGAAGGCAATGCATTCAAATTTTTCTATCACAAACAGAAAAAAATTATTTGTAAGGAAATGCATAGAGATTTGACATTTGTAGGGTATCACTGGATCTAGAAAAATCTTAGACCACTAATATATGATAGCAGATATAATGGATTAAGACTTTCTCCAAAAGATGTGGCGACAAGTTCTTTCAACCACTGTGTGTCCATCTAACTATCTAGTCTCCCCATTCCGTGTAAATTGATTGCCAATAAAGCTTTGGAACACGTACATACATATAAAGTTGCTATAGTTTTCTGTTGAAGAACTCAGATTCGATTGGTAAAGAATGCAATCCATGAAATCCTAAAAAATCCAGATAAAAAATTCCATAATAATTTGAACTATTTTTCACCAGTTACAAATTACATACCTAATTTTTGCAACAAAATCAAATACATGAAAAGTATAATAGGAAAAAACAAACAGCGTGTCCAAAGATTTTACAGAATAACACTACCAGGTAATATCATCTAACCAGTAAAGATCAAAAGTTCACTTAAACAATTGAACATAAGTGATGTGGATAGTTTTGCCAGTCCCTTAATAATTGTCTGAGCACGGCTCTCTTTCACAACCGAATACGAAACTTTGATTCATTCGGCTCCTTTATGGAAGATGGATAAATTCCTAAATCTAAGAAGTGAACTGAATATAAAACAAGCTCCTAGAAGAAGATGATTATAACGATCTTTTTACAAGGTATCGAACCTATGATTCTATTCACTGTTTTTCTTTGTGATTTCACGGTTAATCTTTGAATCTAGAAAGAGGACAGAAATAGACTAAAAATCTATTTTGAGTTCGAATGAAGAAATAATAAAAGAAATGATAACAAAATGACTTTCAATCTGCCTAAATCTAATACTATTAGAAAAAATGATTCATACCTACCATAAAAATTTGAATACTTCCATGACATTATGAGAAGATCATTGTATTCATGAAAAATGATATACTACCTGGGAGTTAACCCCGGGTTAGTACATGGAGGACATTTTTTTTTTTGATTTCTCATGTAAAATTAGTTTAAAAAAATAAAAAATAAATAAAAATTATTAGAATTATTTTTTTTAATTAGTTTTTTTTGTTTTAAATATAAATATTTTTAACTCATTTATTCCCTTAAACACCCATTTACTCAATCTTCTCTTATTTTTACAGGTCAGCGCCAACAGCACCCATTATTTTTAAACTTATTTTTTTTTTATTAGCCGGCACTATTACTCGGGTTGTCTAGTATAATTCTTTTGTTCTTTTTATAATTATTTTTAACTCATTTAGTCTATCAAACACCCCTTACCCAATATTCATTTATTTTTAAAGGTCCTCGCCTGCGACATCCCTTATTTTTTTACAATACATTTTTTTAATTTATAAAAAATATTATTTTTTAATAAAACTGTTTTTTTTAAATAAAAAAAGAGTCAAATAATGCTAATAAATCACACGAGACAAACGGAAAAAAAAAATTACCTCCATGTCCTAACCGGGGGTTAACTCCCGGGTAGTCTAGCATTGGTCTTGTATTCATACCCCTATTTCATATCAAAACAATTCGGTCTTGTTTAAACCAATTCTAGAAATCATAGAATTTTCAACAGTTACATCATTCCATCACATAACCTAAATCTTTTTATCAGAAAAAGCTTTTAAACAATGAAGAGAAGTTTATAAAGAAAGAGGCGAGGCGAGAGACATTATTACCTCACCAGCTGTGATGGTAATAACGTGCGGTGTAAAACCAACTCCAGGCGATCCTGTCCGCAGAAACAAGTACCAACTTAACAATCACAAATTATAACCTTACTACAAGTTAAAGTTGAAAATCACCTAATGCCTGCAACTGTTTCTTCCCCGTCCCCGGCGGTCTTCCTCTACGTTTTGGCGTAGGCTCGCCGGCACTAGAATCTCCATTATTGTTAGCGTCACCGTCGGGAGAGTACTTTCTTGGGCGTCCTCTTGTCTTTCTAGCAGGCTCAATAGTGTATCCAGCAGCCCTAATTGTATCCACATACTCGGATTTCGCCGAATCCGATGCCGAATTGAAGCCCAACGAAAGGCTCTGCAACATCTCAAAATTATTGTTTTGAGATGAGTAGTTGTTGTTTGGCGGTGGTTGCATCATTAGCGACGGCTGGGGTTGGGGTTGGGGTTGGGGAGAATCCATAGGGAGACCGAGTGTTTTTTGTAATGTGGGATGGTTGGGGTGGGGTTTATATAGATAGATATAGGGAGACGGAGAGGTTGAATAAAAAAGTGGGGAATGAAAAGCCGAGTCCGAAATTCGAATTAGATACTAGGGTTTTAAACTAATATTACTTTCTTGGAATAGGGTGGGGATTCGATGAAACTATCTCCTTCCGTACGGGTTACGACCCTTCCAATATTTAGAATATTGTAATCGCACTTTTTTGTCCCATTTTTTTTATTGACAAAGATTCGTTTCGTTGTTCTAAAATTATAAATTGAATCATTAATAAATTGACTCATTTACAAATTGATTCATTAATTGTATTTTTTTTTTTTTTTGAATATTTAAAAACTTCGATAGAAAAGGAAGAAAAAACAATTTATCGTCTTCCAATTATCAATAAAAATCGCGACAAAAAAGAGAACAATCAAATAGTGTTGTGTTCATTTTATAAATAAAAATTGGAAGGAAAAAGAGAAAAAAATTGGGAAAAAGTCAAAAATAATTTTTTTTAATAAATAAAATCTGGGACCAAAAAAAAGAACAAATAAAATATATTTTAAGGACAGTCAAAGTCCCACTTGAAGGGCCCAAAGAGGAAGACATATTTCATCTGAATTGAATTATCATATACCCTCTCTGTACTAGTGAGCAACCTAGTTTGGATATTAATGCGTATGTTATATTTTTTTACCTAAAATGATCCATATCAACCTCAAGGATATCACTAACATACCACCTCTCATCTGTAGTGGAGGGATCATAGGAATCCGAAGATTCCACAGAATCACAATCATCACCTTTTGTTCCTTCGTCAACAGGCTCCTCTATAGGGGAAATAAAGGGAGGTGGCCTCGCAGTGTCGGCATGATATCGTCAGCACCATCTGATCTAACTTTCTCAGAAGAGGAATCCAAATTTATCGTTGACGGTGATTTTCTGTTTTCTAAACCAACACTTGTGTTGATGCGAAAATGAAATTCTCTATCCTTAATCGTCAACATCAGGTGTAACAAATGGAGATTTCGCGGTAATGGGACTCAACCACTACATAATTCAATTTGTTGTGTGTTAGCTAGGAATTACGTGGTTTGAGTAAAATATTTTTAATTTTCTTCACATAAAAAAAATTAAAAAAAATAGAGAGAGAGAGAAAATTTCGAGTGAGCTCAGTGTATGCGAAGTTGGTTTCGAGATCATACCGGTCATTTATCGAGTGTGGAGCCTAGCATTCTCGATACTTACGTAGGTAGGTTTTCGATATTCACCGAGATGGGAGACGAGTTAGCGCCACGTGCCCTTAACGATTACCTTTATCCGACTAGGTCGAGTCAACCTTCGTGCATACATCTACCCGATCACACTGAGAATAATTTTCTATTCCATCATGGAACAATCTAAATGTTGCATGTGTTTCGAGGTACAGACAAAGAGGATCCCTACCTTCATATTCAGGAATTCGAGGAGATATGTGGGACCATTAAGTATCAACAACTCACCGATGAGATTGTCAAACTTAAATTGTCCCCATTCTTATTGAAAGACAAAGCCAATGGTTGGTTTAACTCGTTAACACCCGAATCCAACATCACTTGAAACGAAATGAGTGTTGCCTTCCTACAAAAATTCTTTCCCAACCAAAAGATGACGTCGATACGTCACACCATCAACACATTTAGCCAAAAGGAGGGAGAAGCCTTATGGATGTTTTTGGAGAGATTTAAGGACTTTCTACTGTAATGTCCGCACCATGGGATTGAGATGGGACACCAAGTCCAAATTTTGTATGAGGTGTTCGATTGTAATACTCGAACTATACTCGAGTCGTTATGTAATGGTGATTTTACTGAAAAAGTGAGGTTAACGCTGGTTATTCCTAGAAGCCATAACGAAAAAGTCCCAGCGATGGGCACCCAATAGAGAATCTAGGTCCACCACGTCCAATGAGGGTTTTGCTCACCAAGTGGAACAAATTTATGATTCAAATTCCAAAGTGGCCACATTGGCCCGACGTTTAGAAGCTTTAGAGATGAGAAAAGAGGATAATAGAACTTCATATGCATCCGTTCAACATGTAGGTTCCCCTATGTGTATACTTTTCGATTCATCCGACCACTTAGTCGAGAATTTCCTCACCCTTTCGGCCCACAAGGCACTCACCGAGCAAGCCAGTGCCCTCTACCAAAATAGGCCAAAGTATGACCCATATTCCAATGCATACAATTCGGGATGCTGAAACCACCCCAATCTTTCATTATCCAAGGGTCAATACCAAAGAAGTGGAGGTCAATCTTCCGATAACCCACCCCTAGGTTTTCAAAAGAATTCCACCACACCCTCGAATCCCTCATCCCAAAAGATCCAATATTTAGAGGATTTGATGAACCTTATTGCCCAAAGTACCCGTCAATTCCAAAAAACCACTCAAAATGTCCTCCAATCCCCCCAGTAAAGCATGCACACGAATACTCAAGCCATTACCAAACTCGAGGTTCAAATGAGCCAACTAGCTAATGCATTGAGTGAGGGAATAAGGGAAATTTTTGAGTCAGCCCGAACCCAATCCAAAAGGTAACATGCCTAGGGGTCAATTTGTTGTTCAACACAACACGAGCTCATCACACACCCAAGAGCGTGCGAAAGCCATCATCACGCTTAGGTTCGATAAGGAAGTAGAGAAAAATATTTCACCGCATGTCGAGAGTGAAGCAAAGAAATGTAAAGAGAAAGAATATCCACCCGTGGATCCGACTTCCTCTTCACCCTCACCTTCCGTGCCATTTGTAGAGACCTATGTCCCAAAATCTCTGTTTCCCAAGCACTTGGTGCCCCAAAAGAAAAAGGCGTAACTTGATAAGATGTTAGAAGTATTCAAGCAAGTGCAAATCAATATCCCACTACTTGATTCTGTTCAAAAAGTCCCATCCTACGCCAAATTCCTGAAGGACCTTTGTACCTTCAAGAGAAACACCAACGTACCCAAGAAATCTTTTCTCGCCGAGCAAGCAAACTCGATCATTTCTTATCGAATTCCCATCAAATATAAGGATCCCGTTACTCCGACGGTCTCTATCTAGATATGGGAGCACCTAATTGAGAAAGACCTTCTAGATTTAAGAGCAAGCGTGAATCTTCTGCCGTACACCGTGAACGAGAAACTAGGTTTAGGGGAGTTGAATTTGACTAGGATTACCTTGTCCTTAGTTGACCGTACTGTGAAAATTCTGAGAGGTATTATTGATGACATCCTAATTAAAGTGGGTGACTTTATGTTTCCTGTCGACTTTGTTGTCTTGGACAACCAACAAGTGCAAAATCCTATTGCATAAATCCTTGTTATTTTGGGTCGTCCTTTCCTCACCACATCTGATGCAGTAATTAAGTGTCGTAGCGACCAATTGAACCTATCCTTTGGGAACATGACTATGAACCTTAATGTGTTTAATTTGGCAAAATAACCACCCAATGACGATGAACCAGTAGATGTCGACATGATTGATAGTATCGTCCAAGAGACTTTCGAGCAAACTTATAATGACGACCCTTTAACAACATGTCTTGCATTTTTTGGGTCCGAATTTGATTTCGAAGAGTCAATCGAAGAAGTCAATGCCCTCCTCGACTCCTCCCCCATCATGGAAGTCGAAAATTAGAAGTATAAGCCTGAACCCCTCTCACTTTCCTCGTCACCTATTCCTCCCTCGACTGAGAAAGATCCCGAGCTTGAATTGAAGCTACTACCTAAAACACTCGAGTATAGGTTCTTAGAACCTTCTGAATCCTTGCCTATTATCATTTCGTTTGACTTCGATAAAGAATAGGAAGGTAAGCTATTGCGTGTTCTCAAAGAACACAAGTAAGCCATAGGATGGACCATATCTGGCATTAAGGGGATAAGTCCCTTGGTGTGCATGCATATGATACACTTTCACGTGTCCATTTGGTACTTTTGCTTACCGACGCATGCCCTTTGGGTTATGCAATGCACCCTCTACCTTTCAGCGGTGCATGATGAGTATCTTTTCGGATATGGTGGAGCATTTTCTTGAAGTCTTTATGGATGATTTTTCTGTATCAAGGTCTAGTTTTGATGAGTGCCTCCATCACCTCAACCTCATTCTGAAGAGGTGTAAGGAAAAGAACCTTGCGCTTAATTGGGAGAAGTGTCACTTTATGGTCAAACAAGGCATAGTGCTAGGTCACATCATTTTTGAAAAGGGCATCGAGGTAGATAAAAATAAAATAGATCTCATTGCTAATCTCCCACCCCCTAAAATTGTGCGTGAAGTTCGATCATTCTTAGGACACGTCGATTTCTATAGGAGATTTATTAAGGATTTTAGAAAAATATCTCGACCCTTGTGCAATCTTCTTGCTAAGGACACACCTTTCGATTTCACTGACGAATGCCTTCAAGCCTTTGAAAGGCTAAAGACGGAATTGACCTCTACACCTATTATGAGACCCCCCGACTAAAGACAGCCGTTTGAGATCATGTGTGACGCTTTCGACTATGCCATAGGTGCGGTTCTAGGTCAGTGTAATGAGAAACTTTCTCACATCATGTATTATGCCAGTAGGGCTCTTAATGATGCCCAATTGAACTATTCCACGACTGAAAAAGAGTTCCTCGCTATTGTTTTTACTCTTGAGAAGTTTAGGTCTTACTTAATAGGATCCAAAGTTGTCATTTTCACCAATCACTGAGCCCTGTGATACCTTTTGTCTAAAAAGGATGTTAAGGCCCGTCTCATTAGGTGGATCTTATTACTGTAAGAGTTTGACCTTAAAATTCGGGATAAAAATGGATATGAGAATCTAGTGGCTGATCACTTATCTAGGTTAACCATTGAATCATCTGATAACCTGTTGCCACTCAATGAGTCCTTTCCTGATGAGTAACTTATGCTTGTCTCTTAGCTTCCATGGTTCGCTGATGTTGTGAACTATCTTGTGCCGGGTGAAATGCCACTGCATTGGTCTAAGCAAGATCATTCCAAATTTTTAAAGGAAGCCAAGCATTTATTTTGGGATGACCCATAGCTTTTCAAGTATTGTCCGATCAAATCATTTGAAAGTGTGTACTCGATCACGAGATTCAAAGCATAATCTTTTTCTGCTATGACCCAAGCCCGTGGAGGTCATTTCAGTGCTAAAAAGACCGCTGTAAAAAATTTATAGTGTGGATTCTATCGGCCCACCATTTTTTGTGACTCGAATTATTACAGTAGGAGTTGTGACGGTTGCCAATGGTTAGGAAAGATCACATGTAGGAACATGATGCCCTTAAATCCCATTTTGATTATCGAGGCTTTTGATTGTTGGGGCATTGATTTTATGGGTTCATTCCCAAATTCCTACGGGAATCTTTACATTCTTTTAGCAGTTTATTATGTGTCTAAGTGGGTAGAATCCATACCGTGTAGGAAGAATGACCACCACGTGGTGGTCAAATTCATTCGAGAAAATATTTTCTCTCCTTTCGGTACGCCTAGAGCCATCATTAGCGATCAGGGAACCCATTTCTGTAAGACTCTTATGAAAAATATTCGATCACAAAGTAGGATGTTCGTATCACCCTCAAACCAGTGGTTAAGTCAAAGTTTCCAATAGGAAATTCAATCAAATCATTGAGAAGATAGTGAATCTGAACCGAAAGGATTGATCCTTAAGGTTGTTGGATGCAATGTGGGCGTATCGCACTGCCTATAAAACACCACTTGGTATGTCCCCGTATAGGCTTGTCTACGAAAAAGCATGTCACCTTCCGGTAGAGTTAGAACACAAGGACTATTGGGCCATTAAGACCTTCAATTTCAATTTACCTGATGAGGGTGAGGTTCAAAAACTACAACTCAATGAGTTGGAAGAGATTAGGAATGATGCGTACGAAAATGTACAATTATACAAAGAGAAAATGAAAATGTTCCATGACAAGTCCATCCTATGGAAGTCATTTGAGCCTGGACAGAAAGTTCTCTCGTACAATTCTAAATTGCATCTCTTTCCAGGTAAGTTGAGGTCTAGATGGTCTGGTCCCTTTGTTGTTAGGACAGTCTACCCACATGGGGCGGTTGAGATAGAAAATCCTAAAAATGGCAAAATTTTCAAAGTTAATGGTCCAAGGTTGAAGCCATATCTGGAATTACGAGATAGGAAAGTAGAGGAGATTCACCTCCAAGACCCTATGTACCATGAGTAAACATGAAATTGGGTCATTATTATTGTATCATAGTTTTTATTTTACAAGAATTGTGCGTTGGAAAAAGTCCCTCATGACGCTAATATCGTTCATATATTTCCTGCCTTTTTAATTTTTGTCTTATACATTGAGGACAATGTAGAAATTAGTTTTCGGGGTATTGAGGTCATTTTTCTCCATTTAAAAAAATCAGAAAATTTTCAAAATCCAAAAAGATTTTCAATATAATTGAGTTTTGAAACGATTTCTTAATATAGAATTAATTCATGAATCTCTCAACTTATGAATTTTTTTTAACACAATAGCCATATAATATGATCGAAAATGGATATTGAGGCGAAAGTTAATATACTTAACGAATAAATGTGGAGATTTTAACCTGGTGAAATTTTTGTGCCATTCATCATTTTTGAGAGATTTAAATCAACCCCGGTTAAAATAACTCAAACTTTTCTTCATTGATAAATTCGTTGATGATCTCAATTTCTTTATTTTATTCGATTATTGAAAACAAAAAGTAAAAAT
Organism: Sambucus nigra; assembly: GCA_949130495.1. NCBI lineage: Eukaryota > Viridiplantae > Streptophyta > Magnoliopsida > Dipsacales > Adoxaceae > Sambucus > Sambucus nigra. The sequence goes on from OX422211.1 coordinate 605,454,817, forward strand.
GTGAATCTTAAGCACTAGAAGTCTTAGTAAGTCTTCTTGAGACACAAATGAACTGCACGAAACCTGAGAAAGGAGATTAGGCCGTCGTTTGAAAGCCCAAAAATTGAGACCAAACTCCAACATTTTTACATTATTACATTGCAAGCCTAAATGATCCAAAAAGAAGATAAGCCTTCTGTTGAAAGCCCACTATCCTACCCAACTCCGACTGGGAGTTTAAAGTCCATAAAAACAGCCATAGCCATTTTTTAAGAATAGTAAGGTAAAATTACGGTAGGAAAAAGGCCAAAAGAAAAGGAGGTTACAAAAATAATGTGTGAAGAAAAAAAAAGATGTGAGTTTGAAAAGAAAAAGAAAATAGAGGTTAGAAAAAAAGTGGCTAAAAGTCAAAATACAAAAAAAAAAATTATATGTGGGGTGGGGTGGGGTGTGTGTGTGTGTGTGTGGTGGTGTGTGGTGGGGGAGGGGGTGGTGGAGGGGGCAGGGGGTGGGGTGTGTGTGTGTGTGTGTGGTGATGTGTGGTGGGGGAGGGGGTGGTGGAGGGGGCAGGGGGTGGGGTGGTGTGTGTGTGTGTGTGTGCGTAGGTGTGTAGGTGTGCGTGTGTGTGTGGAGGGGGGAGGGGGGCAGGGGGTGGGGCACCCATTTAATAACTTTTAAAATATTTGGAAAAAATATAATATTACAAAATTGAAACGAAATGGTATTGACGGAACTTACACATACGTTATGTACTGTGCTCTTACATTGAAAATTATTAGATAGAAAAAGAAAAATATAAATTGAGACAACCTTAGAATCTAATTAGGCTAAAAATATAATGGCATCAACTAACATATATACACAACACTAAAAGTAGACATCAATTTTATAAATAATTGATAATAGTTGGATAATAATTGGATAGTAAACATCGGGAGGGGGTGGGGGTGGGGGTGGGGGTGGGTGGGGTTTTGAATATTATTTACATTTATATTTTTGGATATTATATACATTCAAAATAAATAATTGATAATAGTTGGATAATAATTGGATAATAATTGAAATTTTCATTCAAAATAAATATTTCATTCAAAAATATTGGATAATATTTGATATTTTCATTTAAATTGATAATAATTTTATTCATAATATTAATTCAATTAGGTAAAACCCTAGATAATTTTTTAACAGAATTTCATAATATTATATAAAGTTTAGTAAATTCACAAAATGTTGCCAATTGTATGTTTTTAGGAATATCATTAGTTAGAATCCATATACATGCATGTTGTTAGAAAGTCTTAAATTTAATTCTCACTTTAATTTGTAGAATCTCTGTACTTGGTTGGATTTATCCCTTTATGATAATGAAATTTATGCTCCAATTATAATTATCTCATGTCATAATTTTATTGATAAACAATATATGTAGTTGTCACGGTCGTGGTGGGGGGAGGGGGTGGGGGTGGGGTGGGGTGGGTGGGGGTGGTGTGTGTGTGTGTGTGTGTGTGTGTGCGTAGGTGCGTAGGTGTGCGTGTGTGTGGCGGGGGGAGGGGGCAGGGGGTGGGGGTGGGGCACCCATTTAATAACTTTTAAAATATTTGGAAAAAACATAATATTACAAAATTGAAACGAAATGGTATTGACGGAACTTACACATACGTTATGTACTGTGCTCTTACGTTGAAAATTATTAGATAGAAAAAGAAAAATATAAATATTGGATAAAAATTGAAATTTTCATTCAAAATAAATATTTCATTCAAAAATATTGGATAATAATTGATATTTTCATTTAAATTAATAATAATTTTATTCATGAAATTAATTCAATTAGGTAAAACCCTAGATAATTTTTTAACAAAATTTGATAATATTATATAATGTTTAGTAAATTCACAAAATGTTGCCAATTGTATGTTTTTAGGAATATCATTAGTTAGAATCCATATACATGCATGTTGTTAGAAAGTCTTAAATTTAATTTTCACTTTAATTTGTAGAATCTCTGTACTTGGTTGGATTTATCCCTTTATGATAATGAAATTTATGCTCCAATTATAATTATCTCATGTCATAATTTTATTGATAAACAATATATGTAGTTGTCACGGTCGTGGTGGGGGGAGGGGGTGGGGGTGGGGTGGGGGTGTGTGTGTGCGTAGGTGCGTAGGTGTGCGTGTGTGTGCGGCGGGGGGAGGGGGGCAGGGGGTGGGGGTGGGGCACCCATTTAATAACTTTTAAAATATTTGGAAAAAACATAATATTACAAAATTGAAATGAAATGGTATTGACGGAACTCACACATACGTTATGTACTGTGCTCTTACGTTGAAAATTATTAGATAGAAAAAGAAAAATATAAATATTGGATAATAATTGAAATTTTCATTCAAAATAAATATTTCATTCAAAAATATTGGATAATAATTGATATTTTCATTTAAATTGATAATAATTTTATTCATGAAATTAATTCAATTAGGTAAAACCCTAGATAATTTTTTAACCCTAGATAATTGTACTATTAACATTTTTTTTATCTGTACTAATAACATTTTTTTTACAGCAAAAATGTCTCCTTCAGAAGTTAAGGCGAAGATGATGATGTTGTTTATGATGATGTCGTCTAGGTTCGGTTGTAGCGGAGGCGACGAGGGCTCCTCCGCCCCTAGGCTCCCCAAATATGGAAAATTTGGGATTACCGTCGAGAACAAGTCGGAGCTATTAGCGAGATCCCTCGAGCTGCTAAAGACGGTCATCGGCCCGGGGTTTATGAGTTGGAAGGAGGTGCCATATGAGCTCAAGTTAGCTGTTTGGGAGGCACTACAGGTAATATTTATATGAATATTTCAATTTCAATTTCAATTTTAATTTCATATTTATATTTATATTTATATTTATATTTATATTTATATTTATATTTATATTTATATTTATATTTATATTTATATTTATTCGCAACTAACATTGTATTTGTTGGACAGGAACAATTCAACTTGGATCCAAAGCTACGCGATTCCGTCTTGGAGCAGTTGAGGGAGCAACACAAGACGTGGAAGAAAAATATGCGGACACGGTACTTTGGAAAAACACGAGAGTCCATTTTACAATAGCTCGGATCCGTCCCGCCCAAGGAGCCGATCTCATTGGCACAATGGCAAAAGTTCATTGACAATGAGATCGAGGATCGACAATTGGCATCTCGCCAATCGGGGAGGGAAAATCGGGCTTAAAAGACGGACGTGCACTACTCCGGCCGGACCTCTTACGCTGAGGTGGAGCATAGGATGCAGGTAAGATTTAATTTATCTATAACTACATTAATATATTATTGGATATTATTTTACTTTGCGGGGCTGATACTAATTTTACTTTACTTTATTTTATTTCAGGGGGTAGGGAGTGGGCCAAGGGGTAAGCCACATAGGCTCGATACTTATGTGGCTCTTCTGACGAAGAAGGGGAAGGACAAGGAGGTGTCCCCGAGCGTCGCGGCCACGATTGTAAGTAATCCGACAGTTTAATTATTGTTAATTACGTTATAATTTTTTAGTTTACTTATTTTACTAATCATGTGCTTTTTGTCGTTTCAGGCAAAGCTTAAGGAAGTGCATGAGTCGTAGCCTGATGCCGACAAGGCATCTTTGTCCACAGACGCACTCAGCCAAGTGCTTGGCTCTGATCGTAAGGGGAGGATAAGGAGAGTGAGCTCGCGGGTGGCCAAATCTAGGATCATCGGATTGGAGACGAGCGACACCGGGTTGGCTCGAACGGTGGATTCACACGACGCGAAGCTGTCCCGTTTGGAGGCGACTGTCCAAGATATGTACGCATTCATGAAGCGTACGTTGGGTGGAGACCGTAAAGGGAAAGGGAAAGGGAAGGAGAAGGAGAAGGAGAAGGCGGTGGAGGAGGAGGTGCGGGAGGACGAGGCGCAGGATGACGAGGATGTGGACCTCGCTGCTTCATCACCGACACGTTCGTACTTCGACGATCCACTTCCCTATTTGACGCCCTCCAACAGACTATTGTCGACAATTGGTTGGCCGAGCGTGTTCATATTGGACGTATTTGATGGCCAGCGGATAGGGCGGGGGTTGAGGGACCCGAATATCGTCGAGGGTGGAATAGTCCATGGACGTGTGCTTCAAGAGATGGAGTCCAGGGTGCTCGTCACGCATGTCATACCCGGGAAGGAGAACTCCCTATTGTGGTTGCGCGAACAATGTGGCACGACGTATATTAGTGGGTGCGTCAATTCGTATGTCGTGTGGCCTACTCACCTCCTCAGTTTTATCCAAGACATGTAGTAACATTATTTTTAAGTTTGTCCATTTTAATTATATTTGGATTATATCGTCATGTATATTATTTTTACTTTGAATATTTGGATTATATCGTCATGAATATATATTTGCATTATCTTTAGTTTGTGTTGGATATATGATGTTTGGAACAGGTACAACGTTGCTATAACAGGTACAAATATACTGCTGCGCAGTGGCAGTGGCAGTGGCCATACTGCCCAGCAGATTTTTTTTTAATTCTGCCTTGTCACGGACGTGTCACGGTCAATAACCGTGACAATTCTGGGTAAGAGGGGTCACGACTTTGTCACGGTTATAAACCGTGACAAACGTGTCACGGCCATTGACCTTGACACGACCGTGACACAAAATGCGAGTTTTGTGTCAAGATCAATGATCGTGACACGACCGTGACAAAAAAAGTTGTCTCGCCTCGAAATGTCACGGTCATTGACCTTGACAAGTTGGATTTTTCAAGGTCAATGACCTTGAGAAATGGGCAGATTTGGTGTAGTGATTGCACATGCTAAGTGCAACCGTGATTCCTACGAAAGTGAGTTAGATTTTGAAATTTTAGTTTTGCTCGAGAACTAGCAAAGTTTAGATTTGTGGGTATTTGATGAGTGCATTATTTTGTATAAATTATGCCCAAATATAGGCCTTTTTAGGCCCATTGTATCTTAAATAATGAGCTTTTAGAGTTTTTTTTTCATAAATTAAAAGAAAAATGCAAGTTTGAATAACATTTGAGTTAAAAATGTGATTTCCATAACTTTGAGGGATGAAACTGTAATTAGAAATATTATGGGCTTGAAAATAATTTTTAAATGTTTATCTAGGGAAAATAAAGTTCTCCCTGAAATTCAAATAAATTCGGAGTTAAAATGGAGAAGTTATGAATTTCGAGGTCTAAAATGCAAATAAGGGTAAATTGGAAATTTTCTAAGCTTTAAGAGGCTGAATTTAAATTAGTATAAGTTATTTTATATTGTTATAGGTACCTTTGATGTTTGGTGAAGATCTGAGGCCATTTTTTGAAGATGTGAAGATTGTGGGAAGAAGTAAAAGAAGTAAAAAGTCTTGGGGCCAAAGCATGAAAAAATTCAAAAAACTGTTTGGTTTATAATTTATTAGAGCAGATATATAAACAGAAAAGGCTTGCATCCTGGTGGTCGTGCTCGTGTCCTAATATGCAGGAGGTCGGGGGTTCGATTCCCCAAGCCTACACCTAATTTTTTTGATGACATCTGCCACCTCATCAGCGCCCAATCAACAGTCAAAAGGCGCCATATGGCAGTCAATCGCCACATCATCAAACTACCACATCATCATCTACCATGTCATCAACTTCCACATCATCAGTCAACAGTCAATTGTACAATCAGAAAGCACCATGTGGCAAGCACCCTTGACCAAGATTTAGTAGGAAGAAAAATCCCACATAAAGGGATTCTCATCAGCTTTTTGTTGAGATAAACTCCAAATTTCAAAGCTCATCACAATGAGTCTTATCTCAAACACTATTTCATGGGAATTGAAATTTAGATTTTGGGGACTTATACTAATCCAAAATAAGCCAATTAAAATAGGTGTTTTACACCCATCCAAACACCCTATCCCTAAGCCTATAAATAGGACCATTGGGTTCATTATTTTTACATAGAGAGTTATAGAGAGCCACTTTAGAAGAATTATTGGTAGTTTTAGTTTGATTGCTTTATTTATATTTGAGGGCCAATAATTATTTTGTGAGAGGAATTCTGTCAAGAATATTTGTGACACACCATTTGTAAGTTTGTTTATTTAATGAAAATTAGCATTCATTCTTGCAAATTTATTATGTCTACAATTATGCTCGCTTAATTTCGTTACTAGGACTAGGTAAAATTTATCATGTGTGATTAATATTGTGTTTGATTTAAATTTATTTTTGTTCCTGATATGTGCTAAATACTTTTAAAAAATTCGGTATTCCTTTAAAACGACACGAGAGTGTGTTTTAAACCTTCGACATTGTTTGAAATTCTTTTTTTTTATTTTAAGTATGAGTACTTTTTGATGGTTTATACTTTTATTAAATTGATTGATAGCCCATGCTTAAAGACTATATTTTGAAATTTAAAAGTGGACTTTTTAAGGGAATAGGGATTTTAGGCGTCTAAATTTAGAGACATTAAATTTTATTTTGGACTTATAACCGTGTTATTTTTCGAATTAAATACGACGAGAGTCGGTTTAATTTGATTTATAAAATCGGGAATGATGAATTTAGAATGTTCATTAAACATGATAAATGGATCCAACGTCCTAGTTTTCACGCTCCCTTGATTATATCTCTTGTAGTTATATTTTTTTTGTGTGTGTTTGCTTAGTTTAATATTAAATTTCATATCCAAACCCATTTCGTCCAGTTGGACAGTCATAATAATTTTTAACAAAAAACAATTGATAAATCCTCGTGGGTTCAACCCGTACTTACACTCCCTATTCTATAATCGCACATGAACTTACGGTATTTTATAAAATTGACAACAATACCATAAATATAGAATACCATGTGGATCTCTTAGAATAATCTACATAGCCTCCCTGAAGGCAAATGGAGAGGTCGCCTTCATTATTTAATTATGCTCGTCCAGGTAAAGATATGCTCGACTCCGACATACGCTTGTTGGGCCTTGCCGTCACATCAATTTTCCTGATACTATTCTCATTCTTTTAGTTAATGGAGTTATTTGACTAAGTCAATACCACCCTTACACCAACATATACACGCGAGGGAGATCACTGGTCACTTTTATCACATTTTTGCATATAAGGAATTATACATTCACCCACTTCTATTGTGCTTTAATAAACTCATCCTTATATATCCCACTATGTGTAAAGGGTGTAACCGTATGACCTATAAAGACACTCCACATGTCCTCTAATATTCTTTGATTATGAACTATAAATATCACTAAATCCCACACAATGAAAGATCGATAAATATCTCACTATTGATGTCTAAAAATGGACTTGATACAAATTTATAATCATAAATAAAAATATAGTAGGTTAATCAAATAACAAACACACAAGAGAAGAGATTTTTAGAGTGGTTATGCTGTAAAATAGCCTACGTCCACTGTTGGTATCATTTCGTAGGGTTATAATAGTTCAGTATGTTGTGCATATGAGTGATACGAGTTGTCCCTTCAGTTGAGGGAGTATTTTGTATTTATAATAGTGTAAAACCCTATAAATGAAATGTCTTTATAATGCCAAGAATTTTCATATGTGTACAATAAATGAAACTCTTGGAATTCAGAGTTGGTTGGCATCCCATTCGAGTAACTTTTGATCTTCTTAATGGTTGATGTTCTGAAGTTGGTCGGCCTTCTAGTCGACTAAGTATCTCTGATGCCGATCATCGGCCACGTATGAGGATAAGTGTAGATTTATCACTGGTCCATGTAGGAGAGTAATTTTACATACAATAAATCCCCCAGTGCTCCATGCTTGATGATTGATTGAAAGTATGGAGTATTTGGCCTAAGAAATTACTCGACGTACTGGTTGAGGGTGTGGTTGACAGTCGACCTCCCATACTCGTAAAATCTTTACTGGTATTGTCTGATAATGGCATTTTTATAAATAATTCAAACTTTTTTGAACCACCAAAGGATATAATGGTCTTTTTAAGCTTTATGAAGCTTGTAACCGACGGTAGTTCAACCGTTCGTTAAGTAAATAATTTTGTTCCCATTTATCGAGGCAACCTATATATCTAGGTAGAAACTTTCCCCCCTTTATTATTAGCTCAAACCTTCTGCACTTAAGAGTTTTTCTTTGTCTTCGAGCTTTCTTTGTGCAATCGTTTGCTGCCATTATTTCTTCTTTAATTCTTATCGTCACCTTAGATCCCCTATAAGCATTCTTTACCTCTTTCTCTGTTTTATCATCTTTTTCTCTATTTCCTACATGGTTCATATTGTAGACGAGAGTTCATTAGATAAGTTTATAGAAAAAAGGAAAATCCCAGCTTGGGTAGATTTATAGATAGCCCAAGGTCCCATAGATATGTATATTCATCCTGAGGGTCACCGGATCCCACCTTATTCATAGCTGAGTGTGGCATCACTTTTCCACCAAACCCTCTTTTTCTTCTCTTTGTCAATACTTTGTTGTGGTTCCTATTAGGGCGGCACCAAACACTTGGAGGGATGTAAATGGTGTCAATGGGTTGAATGAAATTTATGGGATTCATATTGGGGTCTAGGATTTTATATTTTATTATAAATGGGGTATTGTTAAAGAGAACACATATTATTTTAAGACTAGGCAAGAAAATAGGAGATTAGTAGTGAATTTACCATATTCCAATACGGATTATTGGGATTATGTTGTTTTTGTTAAGAACTGGCAATATGCTCCTCTTCCTAAGGGAGTATCTTACATTGGTTCCAGGTGTCCTCAAAAAGGGCGTGGAATAAGTTACAATTATGTTATTTAATTTCCTCTTTTGTAATGTATTTTTGAATTTGGTCGGCTAATTTTTTCTATTCCTTTTTCATGAAGAGGAAAGCAAGAAGAAGCGTCCCAAAGAAGGGGAAATTAATATTGAAGAGCCTAAATTTTTTGGGGGACTTAACCAGAGGGTTGGAGGGGAACATACCTGAGTTGCTTCTTTACTGTTAGAATACAAGAGTTTTATCACCTCTTTTGTTGCTCGACTAACACTTGTGTTGCCTCAAGTTTCTATCAACTTAGAATATGACCATGTACCTAATTCTTTAGCTACAGAATCTGTTGGTGCTGAGTTCACCCAGGGCGGAATTTTTTCCTCATTCGAATCCTTTGATATTTTTGAGATCTCACTTCCTCCTCCAGCTGACATAACTAAGATAAAGATGCCCATTTTGATGAGTGGGTCATTTTCTCCTCCCCCAAGAAGAATGCTGACACTGGTAAGAAGCCAGTTGAGAAGAAATCCCAGGCCAGTGATAAGAGGCCTCAAGTCATTATTGCTGATGAGATTCAAACTATTGAGTCCTAATTTAAGATATTAAAGAGAGCCCGACCTTTAGAAACAAGCCCAAAAACTTAAGCCGACCAGCAAGCATTAACTGCAAAGAAGACTCTGATCGACTAACAAGAGTTGGTGAAAAAAATCCAAGATGATCTTATATTAGGTTAGCTTTTGTTATTGTTAACCCTGGATTGTCCAGGGGGTTAATCAAGTCTAGAACTCTTCCTATTGATAGAGTTGCATTAGCCTCCATGCCCAGGTCCAGGCTGACTGGGAGGGGTTGCCATAATTTGGCACTGGTAATTATCTTATCTTTTGTTGTTTCCTCATGTTGATGATTTTTTTTACTTATGGTGTTTGCAGTTTTTTGCCAATTTTTGGTTGACTTCGAAAATAAGATGGAGAAGGACGATCAACTGAGATCTTCTTCGAGTGAACTGGAAGAGGCTTTTAAGGGCTTTAGATAATCTTTGACTGCTTTTCGAGCGCATTTGGAATCAAAGCAAAAGTTCTGAGAGGAGTAGCAGAAAAATGCTAAGGATAGGGAAACTACATCAGAATATAAATTAAAGGATGATGATAAAAAGGCCCAAACTAATGAGATGAAATTAGGTGATGCCGAAGGTAGAGCCAATGCCGCCGAAGACAAACCTATAAAACCCACAACTCAGGCCCAAACTACTTAAGACAAAGTGGTTCACTTGACTTTTGAAGTTACTCCCTTGAAGGCTTAGGGAAAAACTGCCTTTGACAAGGGTTGGGAGAAGGCCTTTTTTGTCGCCTCTGATAAAATTAAGTATGCTAAGAAATTATCCTTCGAGGAAGGGTGGTCGGAGGCTCTGAAAGTGGTCGGCACAAAGGCAAACTCTGTTCCAAAGGTAGAACCCAAGCACTCCTCCTCACTTAGATGAGGAGTTTGATGACGAAAAGGGGTTAGGAGAGTGTTCAGTGATGCCCATTGAGTCTTCAGTGGTTCCAGAAGCAAGTGTTGACCTACCTGTTGCTAGCCAAGATAAAGCCAAGGATAAGGAGAAGGTTTAGCTCCTTCTTAGCTAGTTTCCTTTTTTGTCCTTTCTCATATATATTTTCTATTTCTTCTCTTGTCTTTCTTGCTGACGCATCCACCTCTGTACTCCAGGATTAATCAATGAAATAACATATTTTTTTTCTTAATTGTTGATGCCTTTGAATGGATTTAATTTCTTGTTGGTTTTTACTTTTCTGTATTGTCTATTTCTTTAGATTTTCCCCATAAACTCATAATTTTAACTTTTCAGTTTGATGCCAGGAAGAAGGGCATAGTCTCTGCTGAATTCGACCTACTCAGGCGGTGTAGAAATCTCCTAAAAACTGGTTATGTTCCCATGTCTGAGAAAGATTTAGTAGGGCTGCTCGGCCTAGAGGTATCCGACCAAGTAATGAAGTCATATATCCATCTTCATTACCTTTTGAATAGGGTTATAGCTGATAATGCTTCTTATTATGAGATGATTGAAAGAATACGGGATGGCCATAGGCGGTCATTAGCTTTGCTTCACTCTAATTATGAGGATAAGTACAAGGCCTTAAGTGAAGCAAATGCTTTTACCAAAAAATTACAAGTCATCACTTCTGCTATGATTAAGAGAGAACTATCTCTGAAACAAGATCTGGAGAGTGCCTGATCAATTGTTGTTATGTTGGAGAGAGATAAAATAATGCCATGAGGAATAAACTTAATAGTCTGAAGAGATCAACCCCTACTAGTCTAGATGAGGGTGTTTCATTTCTAGAGGCTGAAAATGCCAGGTTATTGGAAGAGCTAGAGGCTTTGCAAAAAAAGAAAACCAAATATGACTTTGGCCAATAATCATGGCAAATATAATTGTTGATGAGGAAAAAACCAGGAGAACTTTGGTCGACCAAGCTGCTCAACTTAAAGAGAGAGGCAATTCCATCAAAAATATTTATGATAATATGGATCAACTTACTTTCCATTTCCACAAACAACCCAGAGCTATTTGGATAGATGGATATGATGAAACTCTGACTTATCTAGATGTGCATATGGAGTAAGCCAGAAATGAAAGTTATAAATGGGGTTGGTTGAACTTTCTTGCCTTATTAAAGGTACCCAAAAATGATAAAGTGTGGCACTGGCATACTCCAGGGTTCATGGACTATCCTGATCCTCCTTTGTCGATTGACTGCAGTTGGATTCCTCCACTACACCAAATTGGCGATTTTATAACTAATTGAAAAAATGATTTATAAGTGTTTGTGACACTTACAAAAATTATAACAGTTTTAGTCACTTACAAATTTTGTAAGTGTTCATGACTGATACAAAATTATTAATATAACACATATCAAACAATATAGGACACGTGAGGGTCCCGTGTATCCCTTTCAATGACTCGAAAGTGTTAAAATTGTTTTTCCCCTTTTCCTCTATTGAATTTTCACCTATGTTGTTTCCCGCTTGAGAGAAGCCTCAACCCGCTCAGCTCAGGTCTTTGACTCGTGTCTTCGGCCTCAGGTTAACTCTCTTTCACACCCACAAACAAGCACACACACAAAAGAAGTATTCATTTTGTGTCATCGGTTTTTTGTCATGTTTTTCGTTCTTTTTTCCCCACACAAAAGAGGTATTCGTTTTTTGTCATCGGGTGATTCGATTTTGTCATCTATTTTTTGTCAACCACATGAATAAAAAATTTAGGTCTTAGGCACCGTTTTTTTTTTCATCTGTGAAGAATTTTTAAGACTCCATTGTTTTCATCTGTTTTAAGACTTAATCTGTTTTTTAATTTTTTACATAATTTTTAATTTTATTTAATTTTCTTAATTTGTTTTCATCTGATTAATCTTCTCCTATTTTATTTATTGTTATCATCTGGTCTGAGGCAGTTTTTTGATCATCTTTGGTCTCATCACGTTTTATCTTTGTTCTAAGGAGGTTGCTCTTCTCATATATAGGTACAAAAATACTATCTATAATATGTTTCATTACAGTTTTTTTTTTAATATGGGATAATCAAATAGAAGTTAATAATAAATCGAATCATTCATAATATATTTTTAAACACAGGTTTTAAGCAAATTGTTTTAAAAAAATAGGTTGCCAAACGCATATTCTACTAGTTTTAGGTTTTAAACACAGAAAACAGTCGAAACATGGACCAAAGAGGCCTTTAATTGTATTATTTTTAGCACTTTTTAACTTTTATAAAATATAACAATTAACATTTATTTGCCATTAAATTTGTATGATTTGTAGAATTTCGTCACAACTTTATAAAGAGCGGATGAAAGAACGTGATAGAGGAACACCACAATATATAAATGAGGTTGCTACATTTATCGATTTCGTGACGAAAAATAGTCGTGGAGAAACTATGTTTGCATGTACATGTTGTAAGTGTGAGAATGGAAAATTGCTCAACCTCGAAGATATTCATTTTCATTTGCTTCGTCATGGTATCTTTCATTCATACAAATTTTGGCATTTACATGGGGAAAGGGAACATGTCGAGAGTATCAAACGTTCAACCGAGGAAGATGTTGAACAAAATTATGCTATGCCTGAACATCCAAGGATGGAGGAACTTGTTTATGATGCGTTTGAAATGTTTGATCGAAGCGTTAATCGACATATCCCATTGGTAGAGATGAAGGCGGTGAAAATGGTTCTCAAACCCCCGAGGAGCTGAAATACACGTACATACATGGTAAGGCGAGTGAGCCATTATATCCATCGTGTACCGAGAAATAGACAACATTATATTTTCTTATCAAATTGAATAACATGAAGACAAGACATGGTTTGTCGGAAAACAGTTTAACTGATATCTTGGCTTTATTTAAGGAGTTTTTGCCCAAAGGAAATTCAACACCAACAAAGTATCCAGATATGAAGAACATTATTAAAGAAGTTGGTATGGATTATAATATCATTCATGCATGTCATAATGATTGTATCTTATACCGAAAGGAACATGCAAAAAAGGAGAAATGCCCAACATGCAACTTGTCTAGATATCGATTTAGTTTAAAAGGGGAGGGTAAAGTACCCAGAAAGACAGTGAGGCATTTTTCGTTGATTACAAGGCTGAAGAGATTATTTAGTATACCATGGATTGCAAATTAAATGACTTGTCATGCTCGAGCTCAATCCATTATAAATATTATGCGTCATCCCATTGATTCATCAGCTTGGAAGTCTGCAAATACAAAATGGCCCGACTTTGCTGCTGAATTGCGTACTGTTCGTCTTGCTATAGCTAGAGATGGTTTTAATCCATACGGTAATCTCATCACTAGTTATAGTTATTGGCCTATCATTATTGCACCTTTAAATATGAAACCATCTTTGTGTATGAAAAGAGAGTTTTCCATGTTGTCAATTTTGATATCTGGGCTAAATGCACCGGGCAAGGACATAGATGTTTATATCGAACCTTTAGTAGATAAGTTGAAGCAATTATGGTTCGAAGGTGTAATGACATACGACTCTCACACGAAAGCTAATTTTACACTGAGAGCAATGTTACTGTGGGAAATTCATGACTTTCCTGCATATGGCACTTTGTTTGGGTGCACTGTTCATGGTTACAAAGCTTGTCCAGTTTGTGTGGAAGAAGTCGACTCAGAACATCTTGGAAATAGTAAGAAAATTTATTACCGAGGTCATCGAAGATTCCTTCCTCGCAATCACAAGTTTAGGTTGGATAAACATAACTTTAACAACAATGTTGAGGATCGTAAAGCTCCACAAAGGTTGTCTGGTACTGAGATTGAACAGAGAGTAGAATACATTAAGTCAAAAATTGGTAAACAAAAAATTAAAAAGAAAAGGAAACGAAATGGGGACAACAATGATTGTGCGGATACAAATATCATAACTCCATGGTCTCGAGGGTCAATTTTATTTGATTTACCGTATTGGAAAGAGCATGATTTTCGACATAATTTAGATGTTATGCATATTGAGAAGAATGTCACCGATCATCTTTTGTCAACTATTTTGGACTTGAAAGATAAATCAAAAGACGAAACCAATGCATGTAAAGATATGGAGGCGATGGGGATAAAAAAAATTATGGTTGACCATAGATGAATCTGACAAAACTATTAAACCTGCAGCTGCATTCACTTTAGGTAAAGAAGAAAAAGACTAGTTCTTTCGTACCTTAAAGGAATTAAAATTTTCGAAGGGTTTTTCTTCTAACTTGAGTAAGAATGTGACTTTAGAACCGCTCGGGTTGAAGGGATTGAAATTGCATGATTATCATGTGATTATGCAACATTTGCTTCTGGTATTGCTTAAAAATGCTTATGCAAAGCACAAGGATTTGTTAGTTGCTATTCAGTGGTTAAGCATTTTTTTCAATGTGTTGTGCGCTAAGGTGATAAGGAGGGATGTTCTTGATTTAGCTAAATAGGCATTATTTGAGGCTATGTGTGTTTTAGAGAACTATTTTCCACCCATATTGTTCGTTGTAACAATCCACCTCATCATACATTTAGCCGAGGAAGTACTAAAATGTGGCCCGGTCAGATTTAGATGGATGTATCCTTTTGAGAGGTAAGCGAATTACGCGTGAAAATGTTTTTAGATAAATAGTATGATATAATATATATTTATTAGTTTTCATTATGCTTTTGAGGTATAGTTTGATGAAAAATTATAAGAAGTAAGTTGGCAACAAGAGGTATATTGAAGGGAGAATTTCTGAGAAATACATTGTAGAAGAATCAACTCTTTATTGCATGGAGTACATGCCAAACCCATGCCAAGGAAATCACAAGTATACGCATGAATATTTTCTTGATGAAGACGATAAGTGTGCCGATGAGGGACCTTTAGTACAGGGGAAGAAAGTGAAGTTAACCACGATGCAATTTGAACAAGCCCGGAAATGGGTACTGCAACAACATGATGAAGTGGATGAATGGAAAATGTGAGTATATTAGTTTTGGTTATTTTTTTATTTAAGTTGACACGTATCATATGTTTAAATGTTTTTTATTGGATGTAGGAAGTATAATCTTTACTGGGAATCTACCTTTGGGCTTAATCGAAAGGGGGGTACAATGAAGGGAAAAAATGAGGGTTTTGTTCCATGGTTGATTAAGGAGGTTCGCACTTAAGTCGACTATATGAAAACATTTGGTTTTGTCTTTTTATATTTCAGTATACTTATTTGTCATCATATTTTGTAGCTACTTAAAAAGGGATCAACTGATACAATGTTGTGGCGGTTAACCAACGGGCCAAAATATGATGCACACTCATATAAGAAGTATCGTTCCAATGGGTTTGAATTTTCTACATGTGAATATGATGAGCGTCGGGTAACACAAAATATTGGTGTGTTTATGAAGTCCATCACTAAGTTCAGATTAAGCGGGAAAGATACCAATTATAAAGAAGAGGAGACAACGTATTACAAAATTATTCGTGACATATTTGAGTTGGATTATACGTCTTTCAAGATAGTCGTACTTTATTGTGATTGGGCAAAAGTTGAGGACAAGATTAATGGCTGCAAAGTTGATCGTCACTCAAAGTTAGTGATGGTTAACTTAAGTAAGCTTAAGAGTAAAGAGAGAATTGATGATGAGCCGTTCATTCTTGCCTCTGAAGCAGCTCAAGTATTCTATGCTAAGGATTTTTTAAATGAGGGATGGTCCATTGTTTTGCATACTCTAAAGATATTGACTATAATGGTGGACGACATTGAGGTTCCGATCGTGTATCAATCCATTCTTGAGGACAATGTCAATCTAAAGGATTTTCTCAATGTTAACTGAACATATATGGCCTTTTGGACATGTTTACTAGTTTTTTCATTTCTTGAGTTTGTTATTTGTTTAAATTGAGTTTGTTCATATGCAAACATCTTTTGTTATTCATCCTAGACTCATATTTGTTGAAATAGCCCTTTCTATATTACATATTTTGTTATTATCAGCTTTTCGATTGATGTTAAAGCACCTTTTATAATACAAATGTTGGGATCATGGTGATGCTTAATAGTGATTTATATGTCGGATATTTAATGGCAGTGATGATTTTTTTAAATTCTTATTTTAGTTTTGTTGTCCTGATTTGCACATTAATTTGTACGGTTTAGTTATTTTGAAGCAGTATTCGATGTCCATCGAAGGTAGTAACGCAAGAGAAATAGTTACTATCGATGAGGATAATCAAGTGGTGGGTGATAAAAAAGGTCCATATATGTCTCGACTTGGGAATATAGTTCGTGCTAATGTTCCAATTACATACGGTGATTGGCGTAAAGTTCCACTTAACTACAAAGATGATATTTGGATTGAGATATTGGTAAAACATCAATAATATATATTTATTTGTTCTTTCTCTTTATGAATTATCTCATATCTTAAAAGCTAGCTAATGTTTCTTCATAACAGGCAAGATATGATCTTCCATTATCTCATAAGCAACAATGTTTAAAAAACATGACCTCTAAATACAAGTCATGGAAATCCAAGTTAAGGAGGTTATATTACATGAAGTATACAATAGATGCAGAAAGGTTGGCGAATGTACCTCCCTATGTTAAGCCGGAGCAGTGGGGGGAGTTCGTGGAGAATGAGGGTATGAAAGTTGCCAGAAAGAAAAGGGAATTAGGAAAATCCAATAGATCTAAAATTGGGGCTACTCACACTAGTGGGCGCGATGGTCAGGCCCAAGTCCAATACAAACTTGTAAGTACACTTTTTTTTCAAACTTGGTATTCTTTATCGATGAATTATTTTTTTGCATTTGAATATTTTCTAATCGGTGAATTATATTCTTTTAATTGAATATTCTCTAATTGGTGAATTTATATTTGTAGAAAAATAAAAAGGATGATAAGCCAGATGCCAACTCTAATCCCAACGATGACAACTCTGACATCAATCCTAATGACAACATCACACGTGTTGATGTGTGGATAGCCTCCCACTCTAGGGAAAATGGGACAGTCCCGGATAGCATTGCTTCAAGTATGGTAAGTTTTTGCAAATAGTATAAAGTATATTATTAGTTATGTTCAATGATTTGCTAATATTTTTATTACATAATATATTGTAGGAGAAGGTGAAAGCAAATGATGCCGAGCTTAAAGAAAAGGGTATTGACCAATACCAATCGTTGGAAACTGATGCGTTGTCCCAAGTATTTGGCATAGACAAAAGGGGACGCACTCGAGCTGTAGGGTCTTCAGTGTCACTATCGTCTAATAAAGTTTCCATGCCATCCCTTGCTCTGCTTCGAACCAAAAAAACTGAAAATGAATGTGTGAAAGGACGATTGAACATAATGGAAGCATCTATGAAAGGCTTGCAGAACTCACTTGCTGACTTGGTTACATTTGTAAAGTCTAATATGGGGAAGCATCACTCCAGCCTCACAAATGGGGAAAGTGCCATACATGTAAACTCTGCTTCATCTAATGCAACACGATGCATACAAAAAGATGGTGTGTCGATGTGTCATGTGAGATTAAAGGTTTGAATGGTAAGGTGATTGCTAAGGGAATGATAGACGCGACTGCTCGGGAAAAAGTGCACTCGTACACCGTTGATTATGAGAAAGAGGTAGTAGTGATACTAGACACGATATTTGACATCAATGCTAGTCTTTACTTAGTCCAACAGGGTGGAGCTGAGGATTTGAGAGACGTTGGTACTGGCAGCTGGGTTGTGTGGCCGAAAGAACTTGTCAAGCGTGTTTAATGATTTCCAATTTTTTTTTTATATGGACTTTGTAATTATGGATTTTAATGGTTTATGCTAGGTGTTATTGTCTTATATTTTTGTTAGGAACTTTCCATAATGGATTGTATGTCTTTTGTGTTATTATGTTATGTGCATGTTTTAATCTTTAACTAATTTTCTTCTTTATTAGCTAAAACTTTTTTAACTCCGCCAATGCAAATATATATTTTGCGTTGCGGTCCCAAGCCCGGATAAAGGAGGAGGGAAGAGGTTTGAAGAGTTAGCGAATAGTAGGAAGACTTGATTTATTGGAATATAATGGTTCTATTTATTGTATGCAGATATTGGAGTTCTAGGCTTGCAACCGAAAGGCAAAGGCTTTTGGATTTCTTTACACATAATTATAATGATCTAATACATCATCTAAAATTGACTATATTGTTTATTCTTCAGGGTGCTAGTAGTCATCTCCTTGGAGCAGCTGGAGCAGTGGGAGCATTTTTTTCTATTCTTGCTGATAGGACTGTATGATAATGGTATAAATGGAATTCTTGCTAATGAAATGGTATGTTTAGAAACTGCGGCCGTTGATAACTTGTTTATTCATATCACTTCAATCAGCTTAGCGGTTATCAATCAATATAACAATGATGGATTAATATTATTCCTGTTGTTTAGGGGCTTGGCAAAACATTACAAACCATTTTCTTACTTAGTTATTTGCACGAGTTTAGAGGAATAACTGGTCCCCAAAGAGAAGACAACATTGTGTCGCTTTAGCTCGCGTTATATTATAATTGGACACTATTAAACTTTCTACTGCCAGTGATCTTTAGTTCAGTGGAAACTTTCGATGAATGGTTTCAGATTTCTGGTGAGAGCGACCAACATGAAGTTGTTCAACAGCTTCACAAGGTTAGATTATATGCAACTAAGATACAAGTATTAATTTGTCTGATCTAATCTGACAATTGTTTTCATTTTTTCTTCCATGTTTAGGTCCTTCGCCCATTTCTTCTCCGAAGATTGAAGTCAGATGTTGAAAAAGGATTGACTCCAAAGAAGGAAACAGTTCTAAAAGTAATAAAGATTTATTGCAGAAAGATCTTAAGGTTGTAAATGCTGGTGGAGAGCGCAAGCGTCTTTTGAATATAGCGATGCAGCTTCGTAAATTTGTAATCACCCCTATCTTTTTTAAGGTGCTGAACTTTGCCCTCCTATGTACGTACGTGTGTGCGTATGTGAATCATTAAACATTAGATGTTGGGGACTGAGTCTCTTAATCTTGTTTTTAATTGCAAGATTGCCTTCACTTTATTAAAGAACATATTGGTGACATATTTCATTACAAATATTCTCTTTTTAAGACTTTTTCGGGATGAGTATTAGTGACACATAAGGCTTGAAAGCACTTCAAGGGGATTAAATTCTGTAAACTCTTTGATGGCTTCTGCAGTCCCTGATATGCGCAACGTCTATATTGCTCTTGCATGTAACTCCAATGGTCAGCTATGTTCCTCTGCAACCCCACTTGTATTCATCGTAAAAGGATTTTACGACTTGTTAACTATATCCTCTCAAGGAAGTGATGGTGGACAAATCAAGGGGTATCCAAGGTCACTGACTTAGTGTGTTTCCCATAATTATCTCGATCAACTTAAGAGGACTTCTTATTTTCATCTCCTAAAACATGACTAACTTCGGTAAATTATTTTCTATTATTAACGTTGTTTGTGTAATGTTGGATATTTCAGAAGTTGCTGGAATCTCAAATTGAGCTTCGCCCTATGCTACTTACATCTCGTGGGAGATTGAAAGATTTACACTTCCTTGATTTTGCTCTTGATTCAGCTCGTAAGAACAATGAAGCCTCTAATTTTGAGATTCAGCCTCCATTCTCTCTATCTATTTGATAAAATTACCAACAATCATCTTCCCTTCAGTGGTAATGATGCTTTCTAGATGGAACTGTACACCCTGCATTTTCCTATATGACTTGGAATAGGATTCCTCATTACGTTCTATTAATTCTGATTTTAGTGTACACTTTCATTTTTCCTACAATGGAAGGAGATAAATATTTTAGTGGACTTTGATGTATGTTATAACCAATGAATAAAAAGAATGATATGCTACCTATTTCTCAATAACTGTACAAAACTACAAATACTCGTTCCAGAGTCTGAATGAAATGCTAGTTCCCAATTTTACTGCTAAGCTGAAGTGCTGACTTCACAACACAATCTATATGTTTCAGGTCAAAGTTTTTAGTATCAGTTTCTCCCACGGATCCTACACGTATTTTATCTCATTTCCTCAAACCTATTATTCTGCTTATTTTATTTTCTTATTGTCTTGTTTCCCATGATTCACCCAATTTGTAGAGATGGTAATATACGTGTGTTTAACGAGACAGCCGACCAATAGTATTTAGGTTGTCTATACCCTCTCTCAATTTATTTATACTTAATACTTCTTTTTGCTGCAACTACTACTGCTACTGTGCTGTCATGAACATTCAGTTGTGTTTTTTTGTATGTGCAGGACTCTGTGGTGGTTTGCCGCCTTCGTAAAAATAATGAGTTTCGTTTAAATGATACTCCAAGAAAAAATATTCAAAGGCATTTGTCATCTGGATATAATATTACTCCCTTTGTATCGAACGACGGTTTTGAAGATGGTGTTCCACATTCTCAAAGTCAAAGACATTTGTCAACTGAAAATAATATTACTGAAGGCGGTACTCCTCCAACGTCTTTATTCAAAAATAGCGACTAAAACTATAAATAAAATGTTTGTTGTCCTATTTTCAAAATGCATATTACAGTAGGTCCTAAATTTACAAAGCCCCATTTTAAATTTATGCATTTAAACATTATTATCAATACATTTAAACTTGAATTTGGATACTAGGCAAGCGAGACATGCAAAAAACAATAATGGAATATTTAGTTGTTGCATCTTGGAACATGGGGAATATAATGTGAAAGCTTGTTCAGTAAAATGTGAAAGTTATCACTTGAGGTGTTGGTTGGACCAAAATGCTTGTTGTGAATTTGTTGCATATTTAATAAACCCACATTAGCATGCTGAATTTTTAATTCACTGGAGATTGATATAAACATGCTCAAATGTACAGAAGGATCAGCTTATTTGTAAGCTTTGCTACAGATTCTTTTTACTCCCAACTGACTTTGTTCAACTGATTGCTTTTTTTTACTATTGAATCCAAAGGGCAGTGAATTATTAGGTGAAATTTTGGGATTCGTATCATCCTTATCATAATAAGATTTATGTATGCCTTCTCGTCGCGTTCGCAATATCTATAAATTTCCTTTGTGACCTTGTGTCATCTTGTTCAGAGGTTCTTTGAAAATCATATTGATCCAATATTTTTTATTGCAGGTCCAAATCGTGCATTTGGTGACCTAATTGCGGCATCTGGAATCACAGAAGACATGCTGGACAGTTTGATTGCCCTAAAGGACTTAGAAGGGGTTCAAGGATTGCCCCCTCTTAGCAAAATAGAAGACATGCGTTATGAAAAGAATACAATAACATCATCGAGAGTAGACATAGAGCGCCAGAAACAGGAGGAAGTCAAATTTTTAGGGGCTAAGTTTGTTTCAATATCTTAAATTTATATATATTTTTGTGTTTGGAATAAAATGTTAATTGATTTTAAAAATGTTTCATTAATAGTCACATATCCTATGTAACTCATTTTATTTTTTATTTGCTGCATCAGGATTGCCTATAGAGAATTGCTTATCGTCCCGAAGATCCAGTTTTGTCCCGACAAGAAATATTGGGATGCCAGGGCCCAGGGGCATAATGCTTCAATTTGGGAATCTACTTCTTCGAAACATTTTCAAAGTTAGCCTTATTATGATTTGTAACTTTGAGACATGGATGAATTTCAGGCAGCTCAATTGACTAATAATATGCCCCCCTGTGCATTTCCTTATATTAGAAACAACAAGCATTGCAATGGTATGTTTTGACTCTTTATAATGTTTGTTTCATGAGAATGTTATGTGCAACGTGCTAATGTAATATAAGTTATCTATTAGGGTTACTTCTGGGTTGGATTTTAATTGATATTCTGCTCATGTTAAGGGTTGCATTCAGATATGATCGAATTGCTTTGGATGAGGCCTTGTTAGTTAAATATATTTTTTTTAATTTGTATCAATATTTGTAACGGTTTAAAACACTAATAAAGCGACAAACAATAACGGTTATCAACACTAATAAAATATCGAACATTAATAAACAGTAACGATTTAAAACACTTAAAAATCATCAAACAGCAACGGTTCTACACACTTAAGAAACATAAAACAATAACGGTTCTAAACACTTAAAAATTATCAAACAGTAACGGTTCTAAACACTTATAAAATGTCAAACAGTAACGGTTGTAAACACTTATAATGGGTTTACTATATAATGTATCCCTCTAAAAATATTCACCGATTGAACCGTTACTAATTTTAATTTGTAAGTGTTTTGAAACGTTACGAAAAATTATAACCCCTACTTTTATAACAGTTTAAAACCGTTATTATTTATTTTATAAGTGTTTAAAGCACTTACAAATTAGCAAACTTGGTGTAGTGTTCCAGATGATATTCCTCAGAGTTTTATTAGAAAATGTGTTGGGGATTTTGTCCTTGAAGGATAAGTGAAGTATGTTCATCCTCAGTATCTTATTGATCGTCCAAGTAACAGTAGGTGTTATAGGAGGAAGCCTTTTGATTCTATCAATCATTCGAGCACCCTTGATGATCCTCCTCTTGGGATGAGCAAGGCAGATGGAAAGCGCCCAATAGAATAGTTTTATACTTCAATTTCTATTATAATGTACTTTAATTAATGAAATGAAATTATTTTTGATTAGTTTCCTTTATTTAAGCTTGTGGTTGATTTTAATATTTTTTCTGACTAGGTAACCTGTATACTGATCAGTTAATCGTCTTGTAGACTAAATAAATGTTCAAATGTTTAATACTTAATTCATGTTTAAATCATTTATAGCCTTGGATTCGATTAATGCACTTAGATAAAACTGTAAATATCTTTATTGTACTAAATTGTAGCATTAGTTATCAGTGGCGACCAAGTGTATTAGGAATATATAAGTATTCATGTGTTTTAACCTGGTCGAGTAAAATTTCTAGTAAAGTACTGACTTCTTATTCTTGACTTGCCAGGGACAAATCAAACATGGAGTTTAACTTTTCTGCGGTTGGAAAAGTTTGAATTAATTAAAATTTCTCATTAATTTATGGGTAAGGTTAAGGTGTAATGCCTCCATACTCTGAAAAATAAAACGCAAAAAAGGAAGTATAATAGAGGAAAGCATGCAATTTCATTAAGTTGAATAACCGATTACATTAAAAACGATATTACTGGTAATACTTGCGCAGATGGTTTGTGTTCCAAGGATTCTTGAATTCATCTCCTTCCAGAGTTTGCAAGCGATAAGTTCTTGGTCGGATAACCGTCGAGATACGATATGGACCATGACAATTAGGCTCTAGATTTTACTCTTCTGGATTACTTTCTTGAGCATCAGATCTCCTTGCTTCAGGTTATTCAATTTGACCTTTCGAATATAAAACCTTGTAGTCCTTTGTGGATAAGTAGCCATCCGAATAACAACATTTTCTTAGACTTGTTCTATCAGGTCCAGATCTAATCGCCTCCTGAGGTCACTCTTGGGTGAATAAAAGTTCAATATCATATGAGTCGACAGACCTATTTTAACGTTACCACTGCTTCGGTGCCAAAAGCTAGCATGAATGGGGTTCCCCCGTTCCTATTCTGGGAGTGGTCCTATATGCCCAAAGGACACAATGGAGTTCGTTAATCCAGTTGCCTTTAGTCTCATTCAAACTTTTCTCTAACCCATCTAGTAAGGTTTTATTGGTGATTTCTGTTTGGCCATTGCACTATGGGTGACCAGGTGTTGAATGAAGTTTCTGGAAGCTAGACCAAATACAATACTCTTCAAATTCCACATCATTAAATTGAGTGCCATAGTCAATGACGAATGTATAAGGAAGGCCGTACCTCTAAATGATCTTTTCCCATATGAACTAAAAAACCCTCTGATAGGGGATATCAGTCAAAGGCTCAATCTCCACCCATTTGGTGAAATAATTAACTACTACAACTAAATATTTGAACCTTCCCTTGGTGGTCGATAGTGGCCCGACCAAGTCAATTCCCCAAATAGAGAAACGCCATGGAGAAGTGATGGGTGTTATAGTTTCTCCTGGTCTTTTATGGATGGTGGAGAATTTATAGCACTTATCACACTTCTTGGTAAAAGAAACACATTATGCTTTCATCTTCGGCCAGTACTAACCTTGCGTTGTTATCTGTTGTCTTAGACACCTCTCGGCTGTGTGATCTCCACATGAGCCTTCATGAACCTTTTTTTATCAGATCATTTACATTATTTAGATGAACACAGTGAAGTAGGAAAATAGTGTATCCTCGCCTATATAGAACACCTTTTTAAACATATAACTGGCTGCTTTATACCTTATCTTCTTGGATTCTTTCTGGTCGGACAACGATGTTCCTATTTCAATATACTCTCTAATTGGGTGCATACATGAGGGACCTAATTCCATAGAGATGAAGCTAAATTCCATCCCATGAATGCTTCTATGGACAAGAATTTCCTATGGGATTATTCATCTGAGTTCTGTTTGAGACACTGCAGTAGGAAGAGTAAGAGAATCTGTTCGGGCATTCTCTATTCTAAGAATCCTCACCATCCTGACTGAAGTGAACAAAGAAATAAATTCCATAGCATTTTTATGATATCTCACATCGTTTCCCCTTTGACACCATAAATTTGCTGCATTTGATGGACAATTAGTTAGGATTCACTATGCACCAACACTTCGTTAATGCCCAATGATGAAGTTAGTTCCAATCCTGTGATAATTGCTTCATATTCAGCCTCGTTGTTGGAAGACTTGAATTGGAATCTCAAATAATATTTCACATTTTAGTTGTCCAGAATGTTGATAATGAGTCATGTTCCACTTTCAATAGCACATAAGGATCCATTTATAAATAATTGAAAGATTGGAGTGTCATTGGAGAAATCTTCCTCTCTCGGCACTCCATGTTTGAATATCTTCGTATTCTGTTGATTTTTTTTCTTGAACAACAGACTATTCTAGTTGATCGTCCATAATCTCTGTTTGCTTTTGAGCTAAGCTCTCTTTCGAAGAAGTCTGCTTGACAAGAAAACTTGGATTATATTGCACCTCTGCATATGTGAATTCAGCTATGAAGTCCGCCACTACTTGGACTTTTATTGCAACTCTGGATTCATAAACAATTTTAGACTCTCATAACTCAAATTCCCAAGATATTAACCTTCCAAACTTCTCATGTTTATGCAATGCCTATCGCAGAGGAAAATCCGTGTAGATAACAATGGTGTGAGCTTTAAAGTATGACCTTTTTCTCCTAGAAGCTTCAATGAGAGCTAATGTTAACTTCTCTTGGCGTGGATATCTGATTTTTTCTCCTCAAAATGCCCTGATAGTATAATATACTTGGCTTTGAACTCCTACATCTAGTCAGATCAAAGATAAGCTGATAACTGACTCTAAAATAGCCAAGTATAGATATAGTTTTTCTCCCAAAACTAGTCGGGAGAACCCAAGTACATCTTTAAATCTTTGAAGGCTTTTTCGCACTTGTCATTCCATTCAAAGGTTTTTTTAAGCACCTTAGAGAATGGAATACATCTATCAGTTGCTCAGGCGACATAACGGTTTAATTTTGCTACTCTTCCTATCAACTTTTGAATATCTTTCTTGTTGGTCAGGGATTGCATTTCCAGCAAGGCTTTAATTTTGGCAGGGTTTGCTTGTACTCCCATTTGATTGATGATATACCCTAGAAACATTCCTTTCTGTACTTCGAAGATATATTTGGTTGGGTTGATCTCAATCTGATGTTTTACAGTTGATCAATGGTTTGAGCCAAGTTCGCGATGTGGTCGACAGTAAATTTGCTCTTGGTGAGCATATCATCTATGTACACTTCCATATTTTTCCCATTCTGGTCTTCAAAAACCTTATTCACTAGCCTCTGATAGGTTGCTCCAGCATTCTTCAACCTAAACGACATGACATTATAACAGTAAGTTCCTCGACTGGTAATAAAGGAAGTTCTTTCCTTGTCTTCAGCTTTCATCTTAATCTGGTTATAACCAGAATAAGCATCCACGAAACTGAGCAATTCATCACCTGTTGTTGCATCAACTAATTGATCAATCCTTGGTAAAGAAAATTGATCTTTTAGGCACACCTCATTGAGATCTGTGAAGTCTACACACATGCGTCATTTATCATTCTTCTTCTTGACTATTACCACATTAGCCAACCAGTTATGATACTTGACATCTTCAATTAACCGTGTTTTCTACAATTTCTCCACTTCCTCCTGGATTGCCATATTCTTCTCTGGACTGAAAAATCTTCCTTTTTGCTTAATTGGATTATAATCTGGGTAGATAATAAGCCCATGGCAAATGAAATCTGGATCCATTCTTGGAATATCTTCATGGCTCCAAGCGGACATATTTTTCCTTTCTTTAAGGAATGTAATTAATTCTTATACAAGAGATGGAGACAATATTAACCCAGTGTGGGTAGTACTTTTTGGCTTTTCATCATCCATCACAATAGCTTTTGTTTCTTCCATAACTTATCCCTTCACTAAGTCCTCCTCTTCCCAAGGATCTAGAGTGTCAATATGAAAAGTGGTTGTTCCCTTCATTTGTATTTCTCGTTTATCGGTTGAAGTTTAATAGCATTCCCTGGCTTCTTTTTGATTGCCATTTACTATGCCGACTCCATAATTTATTGGAAATTTCATGCATCGATGCACTGTAGATGGAACAACCTCTAACTGCTTTATTCCCACTCTTACTAGGATGATA
This sequence comes from Sambucus nigra, assembly GCA_949130495.1. NCBI lineage: Eukaryota > Viridiplantae > Streptophyta > Magnoliopsida > Dipsacales > Adoxaceae > Sambucus > Sambucus nigra. The sequence continues at coordinate 605,481,812 of OX422211.1, forward strand.
TTGTAGGTTGATGGGATATTTTTATCTCACATGAAGAAATGAATTCTTTCTCTCCTGCTCGCTGGCCAAGTGTCGACCGAAACTTCCAACTTGATCATCCCTAAGGCGTATACTTTCTCACCTACAAATCCTATGAGAGGTCTGCTGTATGGTTCCAACTTACTGTCTTTTAGCGCTAAACTTTGGAAATAGTTGTAGAACATTACATTAGTTGAACTTCCATTATCAACTAGTATCCTGGCAACTCTGTCATGATGAACTCTGCATGTGATAACTAACGAATCATCTTGAGGATAAAGTACCCCACTCAGATCGTTTTTGGACAATTTGATCAGTATCATGACTTTGCTCACTTTCATTGGCCGACCATCACTAGATTCGGATATATCAATCCGTCTGATAGTTGGGCAGGCCTCGGCTTCATTTAAGTAAGATTTCCTTTCTGTAATCACGTCTCCTCATGTAACATCTCCTCCTGCGATGAAATGGCATCCAAAGGATATCATGATTACCTCCACCTCTAGTTCATTAGGCTTCTTTGACAAGTCTAGATCTTCTTCAAAATTGTTGTTTCTTTCTCTTTTTTTGTTTTCCTTTTCTCGGGATCAATATTCATACCTTCTCCGATTATCTCGGTTGCCATTCCGATTAATAAACTTGTTTAGTTTTCCCCATCAAATAAGATTTTCAACCTCATTCTTTAGTTCTATGTAGCCTTCGGTGTTATTTTCATGGTCCTTGTGAAATTCCCAGTACTTGGAGTTATCCCTCTTGTTGGGGGTGTCTTCAACTTTCCAGGCCAATTCAATTCTCGGTTCCCCTTGATTTTCTCTAGTATATGGTGAACACCTTTGTTGAGGGTGTGTATTCATCATACTTATTGTTCTTATCTAGGTTTTTGTCTTTTTTATCCTTCTTGAATGAATTATAATTGTTTTTATGATTTTCATCCTTAGTTTCAGGAGCTTTCTTAACTGCCATAACATCATCGGCATTCACTATCTTTCCAATATTAACCATTGATTTTGTCATGGTTTTTGGGTGGATTATTCGCTAAAGCATAGTAAAGATCTTTAGTGAGCAACCCACTCATGTGTTCTGCAATGATTTCCTTCTCCTCATAGTCCATCACCTCTAGTTTTTCATTTTTAAAATGTGTAATATACTCTCGGGTACTTTCTCTCAATTTTTGTCCAACGGTCAAGAGATGAGTGACACTCTTTATCTGCTTAGCCCTTGAGAAAAAGTTATCTATGAATAATTCATCTAATTAATAAAAACTAGAGATTTTACCTCTTAGGGTATTATTATACCAGATTTGGGTTGGACCTGTGATGGAGCTAGAAAAATCCCTGCACCTCATCATGTCGAGGACATAATAAATTTCAGCAGTAGCTTGATATTGCTCTATTGGCAAGACTGGATCAGTTTTCCCATCATAGTGGGGAGTGACCACTGGTGGCTTAAACTTGGAAGGTGTGGGATAATCCACAATAGCCTGGATGAATGGTGAGCCTTTGACAAAACTCCTTTGTAATGGGTTTTTCATTTTAGTTATTCCCCTAGACGTTCTTCCAACCATTGCATGGATCTCTTCCAGGACTGTTCTTTTAGCTTAGATTTGGCCGAGGTAGCTTTTGTGGCTTTGCTGTGCATATGTGTTAAACTCTCCTCCTGATAAGTCTACTTGGCACGCACAGAGACCCTCATATTGGCCCTAGATCTTGTGGATCCTTCTTTGTGTTCATGATGATACCCTTGCTCCCTATAATGTCCTCTAGTTATTTGGGGATGTAGACGATCTAAAGTAGACTCCTTGCTTAACCTCTCCAATACACTTGGCCTTTCTTTGGAAAAAGATCTACCGTTATAGTAATCCATTGATCGAAATAAGAAAGTTGCACCAGGACGGTATGATCAATCATGAGAGGAACGGGAATGATAACTCCTTTTATTTCTGGCTGGTGGAGGTGGCATATCTCTTCTGGAATTGGAGGACTTGTCTTGCATTATGCGAGTCAACTGTCTGATTAATTCTTACAGAGCCTCCTATCCTTTAACCAAATTGAATAGGATCCTTTGAAGGTCTGTCTCACCAGGGGAAGCGGATATTTCTTGATTATTGTCTGCACTCGACATGCTGCTTTGAGGGGTAGTAGTCATTTTTTAAACCAAAGAGTTAAATATACGAGGTAGAGAACGATGGCTATCAATCGTTCCCACAAATGGCGTCAATCTGTAGATGTCTAAAAATGGACTTAATCCAAATTTATAATCATAAATAAAAATATAGTAGGTTAATCAAATCACACATACATGAGAAGATATTTTTAGAGTAGTTTAACTGTAAAATAGCCTACATCCACTGTTGGTATTATTTCGTAGGGTTATAATAGCTCAGTATTGTGTGCATATGAGTGATTTGAGTTATCTCTTCAGCTGAGGGAGTATTTTGTATTTATAATGGTGTAAACCCAAGAGATGGAACACATTTATATTACCAGGCATTTACATTTGTGTACAAGAAATGAAACTCTTAGAATTTAGTGTTGGTTGGCGATGATATGAGAAATTGTCCACTTGTCGTTCTCGTACCAGCAAGTCAAGTATAAAGTGCATAATAAGTAAATAGATAAAGTAAAGAGGGATAAAAGACAAGATATAGAGTGGTTCGGCTATTGGAATAAGCATACGTCCACTTTGGTGCCACACTCTCATTATATGCGTTTGTAGTACATGTTTATGATGCCATAATAGTCGTACAATGTAGATGAGAGAAAATAATACATGTCTATGTGGATCCTGAAAGTGATAGTGAGATGGCTGCGATGCTAGTGACTAGACCCCAAGCTTTGCCAAACATCATAGAGAGAATAATTAACTCTAAGCTAAGTGTCAGTGTGAGAAATAAACCTGAAACTTCCTATCTCGAGGTGTGGATCTCTATATATACGAGGCATATGCACTGTACTATTGTTGTGAAGCAAAAAGGGGTTGTGGACAGTTAAGGGAATAAACTGGGGTCGCACCCTGGAACAATTAATAGGTCGCATCCTGTACTGGGGAGGTTACGGCATGTACCAGATAAGGCCGAAAGAGATGAGGCCGCAACCTGTAAGTGTTAAGTTATGGCAGTAAGGCTTCAGCACTTGCCCATTATATACCTCTGCAGCAGGGTGACATATTTGTCATATCAATAAGCCCCCAAGGCGCAGCACCAAGGGGTACTTTGGTAATGCGTCTTGATATCATTGATGTCGTGGTGTGTTCAAAATGATGCTTCGTCTTCCTGTGCACTCTTATATAAATGGAACCGGCTGTGGACTTCATTATGTTTTTCAACTCTTGAGAGAAAATCAAAAGCCAACCCCTGTCCATTTCTTGTTTTGATTTTTCCGACAACCTTTCAAGGCAGTGTGTGGTAGTTTTGAGGCGGTGCGATTGGTTTTCTCCCATTTCTAGGTTATTTTTTGACCAAAAACTTCCTGTATATCTTTACAATTTAATCCTTTTAACTATTCTTGATCTCTGATTGGAATTGATCTATTTGAACTTTTGCTTTTGCAAAATAACTGCTGTAATCGAATGATTCATCATTTGAATTCATTTATGCCAATTTCATGTAATCGTCTAGATTATAACAGAATGTGATTTCGTGCTTGAATTAATCTTTAACTGATGAAATAAACCCTTAATCTCTCATTGTTGACCCAAGGGGAAAATGCTGTTGGCTAGTCTTAGATCTTTAGGATTTTTGAATTCCCAATTTTTAGGGACAGAATATAAACAGACCTATGAAATGTACTTGGGTTAGATCGTATTTGTTAGTTTTAGAGTAGCATAAACATTGAAAACATACCACTGTTCTTGAATAAACTATTCGCATTCTAGGCTTCAATCTTTAATCTAAAATAGATAACATGTTTGAGTATATGGACACGGCATGGGGAATACCTGGCTACGGCATAATAAAACCCCTTTCATTTTGTTCTTAGGTCAACGTCCGCAGCCCTTAAATATTGTGATGTTAAAGAGATTGGCTGTGGCATGTAAAAATCTAGCTACGGCATGTGTTAATACTTGTATAATATATATTCCCTTACCTTTAAGGTTCTTAGGTTAGTGTTCACAATATTTTGCCAATAGTCTAATGACTACGGCATGTAAGTATATAACTGACCTCTTTCCCCAAAACAATATGCCGCGGCGGAAGTTAACTTCTAGTACCAACACTTGGTGTGGTTAGGCAAATTTTCTAACATTTCTACTTTAGCCTTTTTTCCTGCCGCGTCCTCTAAGAGGCCTGTATGACCATATTAGCGGCGACACCTAACTGCGGATTCTTTATGCCTTTCAGGTCTTGCTGCAGCCATATGAGTTTTGATCCTGACGAATTTCTCAAAGACTTTTAGAACAAACACTTTAGGAGTCTCTCCCCCTGAACTTCCTTATGTTCGTCCTTTAAAGACAATAGGGCCTTGCCAGCTCAAAGATTGTCCAAATTAAAATTAAGTAAAATTAGTATCGGCCCCGCAAAGTAAAATAATGCAGAATAATATATTTCTGTAGTTATAGAAAAATTAAATCTTACCATCATCATATGCTCCACCTCGGCGTAAGACATCCGGCCGAAGTAGTGCACATCCGTCTTTTTTGCCCGATTTTCCCTCCCCGATTGGCGAGATGCCAATTGTCGCTCCCCGATTTCATTGTCAATGAATTTTTGTCATTGTGCCAATGAGATCGGCTCCTTCGGCGGGATGGATTAACGCATTCGGATACCAGACTTTCGTGTCTTCCCAAAGTACCCGGGTTTGCATATTTTTCTTCCACGTCTTGTGTTGCTCCAAGACGGAATCGCGTAGTTTTGGATCCAGGCTGAATGGTTCCTGTCCAACAAATACAATGTCAGTTGCGAATAAATATAAATATAAATATAAAATGAAGTCGAAATCAAAATCAAAATTGAAATTGAAATATTCATGAAAATATAAATATAAATTCATTACCTGTAGTGCCACCCAAATTGCTAACTTGATCTCATTTGGCACCTCCCTCCAATTAGTGTACCCGGGTCGATGATCGTCTTTACCAAAACGAGGGATCTCGCTAATAGCCCCGTCTTGTTCTCGATGGCCATCCCCAATTTTCCATATTTGGGGATCCTAGGGGCCGAGGAGCCCTTTTCGCCTCCTCTACCACCGAGCCCAGACGACGTCATCATAATCAGCATCATCATCCCTGCCTTAATACCTGAAGGATACATTTGTTGTAAAAAAATGTTGTTATTAGTACAAATCAAAATGAATTAGAAGAAGACATGCAAATATGTACAATTACTACAAATCCAAATGAATTGTTACTGTTTAACACATCAATTCTGAATTCCAAAACAACAACATCTAGCTCATAATATGTACAATTATTAAAAATCTGAAACATCCCCACCCCCATCCCTACTGCCCACGCATATGAACACTACACACGAGTGAAAATGATAAAGTGCAAATCAACTAAAAGCATTAAAAATGAATTGATAAATTACAAATTGGAGTATTTATTACAAATTGAAAAATTGTTTCAAATTCGGGTTATCATAAAAAGTGGATTGATATTCGGTAGGAGCAGCCAAGTCATCCACACTACTATTTAGATGCTTTGGCGCGTGTAGGATAATTGATCACGGCTTGATGTTGATATACTCCGAGTAAAACACTTGGTTAACCTTTTGAAATGCACAAACAAATGGGTCATCCGTCACGTGGTCTTTGCTCTTCAACTTGGAGAAGTCAACCATGATCAAATTGGTGACAGGATCAACTTTACAAGAATTTTTATCCTCAACTCTTACCAAGTCACAGTAAAATACAACCTCTTTGAAGCTCATACAATCCAATTCAAATATATTTCGAATCACACCATAGTAAGTCATTTCAGCTTCGATGAGGTTTTTATCTTTTGCACTCGCTCGAAAGAAAGTAGGAGCCTTGTATGAAATGCCCGAGTTTTGTAAATTTGTACTTTTCTTGTACACTTTTGCGTCGAATACGTAATCGCTCAATCGATACTTTTTGTACTCTTGTGACATGAACAAGGGTCCAGTGGCTAGACAAGCAAGCCTTGATGTCGCATCACCCGTCTTTAAGAGCTGAGAATATAGATAAATTAATTAGACTAGTTGTAAAGTCTGAGTGTAATGTAACGTTATATAACGGTCATTTTCATTATAATTACCTCTTATGACAACCACAACCTAAATTCATTGTCTGATTGTACCATTGTTTTTCATTTTTTATTGTTCTCAGAGGCTTCATATTTTCTGCATATTACAAAATTAATTTAAACATTAAAATAATAAAAAATATTCTAAAATAATGTTAAACATTAAAATAATTTAAACTTACTTTTTCCATTCTTCGACATCTTCATGTGTGTCAAATAGATAAAGAGCTATTTGTTCATGTTGCAAACTCGTTAATTTCACTCGTTTTCCCATAACATGACCACCATCATCGACGAACTCATCTGTGTCATCAATGTTGGTCGAGTCTGGCATATATTCCCGAGTATATATTGATGAATCCACAGTGATGTCTTTCTCTGTAATTGATTCTGCAATGTATCGCGTATTCTTGACGTAATATTTAAAAAAATTCATCAATCTTTCAAACGGATACATCCACCGATATTTAACCGGACCACAAAGAAGTGCCTCGTCGCATAGGTATGCCAATAATTGAACACTTATGTCAAAGAATGCTGGGGGAAAGTACTTCTCCAACACACAAATAGCTTCGGTCATCGCTAATTTTGCGGCCACTATGTGTTCTCGATTGACTACCTTCTCACACAAGAGTGAGAAGGTAATACTAATTTGCATAATAGCCCTCCGCAAATCCTGGTACTTGGAGAAACAGTGCTTCAACAATAAAGGAACCAATTGCATGATCACATGCCAATTGTGGGACTTACACTTATCTAAATCATGAGTAGAATAATTCACAATTCTTTACAAGTTGGACAAAAAATTATATGGGCCCTTCAAATTAAATATTGTGTCTAAAAGCACCTTCCATTCCCCACTCGTCAAAGTAAACGCACCAGGGGAAATTATTGTCCTTTCCCTATTATCTTCTTTTAACCATAGTTGTGGCTTAAGTTTCAACTATTTAAGGTATTTTTGTGCATTTTCTCCATCCTTCGAATGACTCCCCCAAGGAAAGTGCCCAAAATATGTTCAACGAAGTTCTTCTCTGCATTCATCACATCCAATACATAGCGCACCGGGTTATTCTTCTAATAAGGCAAGTCAAATAAAATTGACCTCCTAAACCATGCCTTTCTTATCTCAGTTTCATTCCTAGTTGGGGTCTTCTTATGCTTAACATTATTAAATTTGGGATTCTTACCTGGCATATTAGGGCCACATTCAGAAGATTTACTTTCAATTTCTGAACCTGAAAGTTGTCTCGGCGGTAGCCTATGTTCAACCCCGCCCAATAAAAAATTAGAACCTTTACCAAATCTGAAACTATGAGACGGGGGTAAAAACCTCATATGGCAATGATATATATTTTTTGAGCTAAAGGATAGACGATGAGATTCAGTATCCTCTCCACAAATAGGACACCCCAAATAACCATGTACTACACAACCGGATAACATCCCATAAGCTGGAAAATCATGAATTTCCCACATCAACATAGCTTTCAGCGTAAACTCTTCTTTTGTAAAAGAGTCAAATGATTGCACAACCTCTTCCCACAACTCATTTAGTTCTTCTACCAAAGGAGCCAGGTAGACGTCGATGTCCTCACTTGGTGCCTTTGGCCCAGGTATCAAAAAAGACATCATCGAAAATTCAGGTCTCATATATTATGAAGGAGGGAGGTTGAGTGGGGCTAGGATTACTGACCATACACTCTGATTGGTTCTTAGATTTCCAAATGGATTGAAACCATCTATTGATATAGCCAAACGAATATTGCGCTGTTCTCGAGAAAAATCGAGATACTCATAATTCATTCTCCTCCAAGTTGTAGAATCAATAGGATGACGCATGTGATTACCCCCTACTTCTGCCCTATGATGCCAAGTCATTGCCTCCGCTATCCATGGTACTATGAAAAATTGCTTTAATCTAGGGCCAACGGAAAAATATTTCAACACTTTTTGAGGCACTTTTGAGCTTGTTCCTTCCTTACTAGTAGATTGGACATATCTAGGTTCATCGCAAACCGGACAACGATTGATATTGTCATACTACTTTCGGTATAGTATGCAGTCATACACACAAGCATGAATCGATTTATACTTCATTCCCAAACCTTTCAAACTGTTCTTCATAACAGGATAGCTATTTGGAAGCGTATTCTCCTTGGGTAGTAACTCCTTCACCCATTTCAGAATTCCTGTCACGCTATTGCTAGACAAATCGTAATGCATCTTCAAACTGTGCAAACGAACCATGGCATGTAAAGTTATTTGATCTTTCTCACAGCCAGAGTATAACGGTTGGGTCGCCTTAAATTTTAAACTTTGGTAGTCATCGTCAAGGTTTATCGTGATATCTTCACGAGAACTTGAAACTTATACATCATCAGTAACCTCATTCTCCTCTGCTTCATAAACTCCGTACACATCATCAACTAAATCCTCTAACATATTATGATCTACGCCGTCCCCTTCTACATATATCCTACTTGTTAAAGGTTGTTGTAAAGGTTGTTCGGGGACAAAAGAAACTTTTAATTCACCGTGAAAACTCCAAAATCGATAACTATCTTGCATACCCGATCTTAACAAATGTAGTTCAACTATTTTCCACTCAAACACCTTACCATTCTTACACCTAGCACACGGACAAGGAAACTATTCATCTTTATGACATCTCTTTGCGTATTTCACAAATTCATTTGCACCTCTGCGAAATACATCCCCCATTCTATTTGTCTCACCCATCCATTCTTTGTATTTCGGATATCCCATCACAGCTACCACAACTAATCACCTATTAAAGGTAAGAAGCGTATATTCATGGATTAGTATAGTATGTTTATATTTTATTTATAAACGTAGATTTATAAAGGTAAGAAGCGTAGATTTATAGCCGATTTATAAACGTATATTCATGGATTAGTATAGTATGTTTTATTTAATTATGTCTTATTTATATTCGATTTATAAATTTCAAATTCAAATTAAATTTATAATAGAAATTTATATTTCCTCCATCTCCTCTAAAGGGTGAGTGGTCCTATCCCATTCAAGACTGCATTTTTCTGTAATATACTTAACAGCTCATGCACATTGTTACAATTTAAGAAAAATTCGACAGCATATCATCGTAGTTCTCCAAGTACACAACGTAGGTTGGCAAGTATAAGTGTTATTTCAATTGATCAATTGAAATAACAGTCACACTTGTCAATCTAGTATGTACCCAAAGAGCATTACGATATGACTGCAGAACTTCCTCAAAAAGTAACAACTTTAAGCCACTAAGAATATTATTATATAGAAATGATAAAGTCCCAAACTGTCCAAACGGGACAATTCGAGAGATCTCATTACAGGGGTAATGTCTCTCGAACAGGTCTAAAGGCTATTGAATGCGTACGCATAAGAGCTAGAAGGCTAGTATCTATGCGCACTGTATGTAATTTCAAGTATGCTTCATTTAATTATCATACTATATATATATTGTTCGTTATACAAAGTAATTTTCAAAAAAAATTAAAAAATCCCAGCCCCATATGGACAATAATCCACTAGTCATGCCACTTTTAAAATTAACCAACCCAACATCTATCCACTATAATCCAACCGCAATGGCAACAACAAATGTGTATCCCATACTCCTTCTAATTCATCTAATCAATTAATTCTTTTCGTCAATTAAACTAACAATTAAAGTATACAATTATTAATTTACTAATTTACAATGAGGGGCAATCCTACTTGCATATGAAAGGGGAACCAATTATTAATTTATAAAAACATTAACAATAAATCAATATTAAATCAATCAATTCTTTTACAAGGGGAACTACAATATGAGGGGAAATATCTAATAAACTAATAAAAATTTAATTAAAACACACACACACACGCGCATATACACCCCCTGCCCCACCCCACCCCCTGCCCTACCCCCTACCCCTACCCACCACATGCACACACACGCACATATATACACACACACACATATACACACACATATATATATATACACACACACACATATATATACACACACACGCACATACACATACACCCCCCTCCTTCCCCCCAGTCCTGCTAACTCCCCCCCCCCCCCACACACACACACACGCATATATACACCACACACGCACACACATGCAGATTTACACACACATATATACATACACGCACATATACATACACATATACATAAATGGAGGAGAAATAGAGAGAGAAAACATACCAAAGTTGTAGAGAGAGAGAGAGCAGCCGCTAAAGAGAGAAAGAGAAATGGAGGGAACAAAATCGGTGGGAAAAAAAGAAGAGGGAGAGTTTTTTACTGACAGAATTGTCATGGATATGTCACGGTCATTGACCGTGACAACTTTATACGCTTGTCACGGTAATTTACCGTGACAAGCCTTTGTCACAGCCTTGTCACGGTCAATGACCGTGACAAAAAATATGTGTTTTTTTGTTACGGTCAATGATCGTGACAAGGCTAAGCGTTTAAAGGGTGCCAATTTGACCATTTTTGTGTAGTGTTTAGAGTTCAGTCAACAATAGCATTAGATTGAGGTGAGTAGCAAGATTATTTAAGCATATATAATATTTTAAAAATCCTTCACCATGTACAATGAACCTTTCATGTTTGATAATGAGGTTGTTCAAGATTACAGACACGTGTTTTGGTTATTAAATATGGTTAATGAAAGGAAACTAAATCAATTGTAAAAATCTTATGAATGATAACTATGAAAATGTAATGTCCAATTTATTACGCTTCAAAGAATTTTTAATGAGTTATATTAACATTGGCCTGACTTTTAGGTATGGTTTTGAGTGACACCCCAAAAGTGTTACAAAATCTCATCAAAGCCCTAGTGGGGAGTAATTATTATATTTCTTTAGTTTTGAGGGTAACTGAAAATCACCCTAAAAGTGGGGGTCAAACTCAATATAACACATATTATAACAAGTCAATAAGTCCTCCAAAACAATGTGATAAAATAATCTAGAAAAGAGAGAAATGATGGTAGAAAGTGAAATGTAGGATATCCGAATAATGCCGATTTTAGACAACTTCACTTACAAAAGGAGAATAATGATCTTTGTTTGGATGAATTGAAATCACTGCCTCTGGTAGCCATGTCCGTATTAGACCAATCCTTATATAAACTCAGCTTGATACCATAACTTGAAATCATGTCAGCATCATGAAAATTTAATATTTAAACACTATATATAAGTGGTATTCTAATATACTGGAACAAGAGAATAGTGCAAGATATACGGCTAAGAAAAAATCTAGATAGAGACATCTTCGTATTATCAAGAAATTCTTATTTGTTATAAGAAATGATAGATACATGTCATATAATGACATTGATAGGAATTTAAGATGTTACTGATGATTGTGAAGACCATAAGGGGTGTTGATATGATAATATTGAATATTGTGGAGGTAGATGATCAAAAAACACCAAATAGTCTCTAATGTGTATTGTAATGCTGCTCTTTTGGACAACTGGGCTAGAAAGTAAGAGGATAATGTTTTAATGTAGGTGAAGGATGCAAAATAAAAAATACTCAAGCTTTTGGAGTTTTTTCCTTTTAACGGCATGTTTTGTAGCCTAAGTCTAAATATTTTCAAATTATCTTCATATTCTCAAATCGAGAGTCCCGTAACTACGTGGTCAGTTCCTATGAGTTACATTGGTTCCGTAAGAGGTGTTCGCACCTCTAATGGGGCTGTTTGGGGGACATTTTGGATTTCTGCCCTTTAATGATATGTTTTTAGCCTAAGTCTTGAGATTTTCAAATTATCTCCATATTCTCAAACCGAGAGTCATGTGATTACGCGGTCAGTTCCTACTATGGATGGCAATAAGTCGGGTTTGGGGCGGGTTTATCAAACCCCAAACCCGCCCAGTGAATTTGTTTTTAAACCCACCTCGCCCCGCGACCCGTAACAGGTTTTGTTTAATCTTCCCTGAACCCAATTAAGTGTAAACCCCCTAAACCCACCCCGCCCCATTTATACTAAACGGGTTAAAAACCTTCCCATGGAGAGTTAAAACCCGCATATTGCATACATAACTTATATATATAAGGTTTTAGTGTAAATAATTTATAAAAGAAGGGTTGTTGATGTAAAAAATTAGATCGCTCTAATTATTCAATCACAGATAAATAAAATGAACGAAGATTTTTAAAGTGGTTCAGCCTTATAAGAATGGCCTACGTCCACTGTTATGTTATTGCTGAGTGTTTGGGAATTCTTGATTACAAGTTCAATCCAGAAATTCCGGTCCCTTTGAATGAGGGTGATACAAGGTATTTATAGCCCTTAGGCTGTACATGAATGGGTTGATACATTAAATGATATACATATGAAAGGGTAATACATTTAATGCAGCGTGTGCATCAAGATGATAAACATTCAATGAATGATTGAACTGTTGACATTCTGGCAATTAATACTACGATCGAGATGCAGCTCGGACCGCCCTAGTTGCTCGTTGCTCAGGAGTTCCTCGGAACGCTAGAGTATCTCGGAGTGTTGTAGTTCCTCGGTATATCATCGTTGCTCGGGGAAAACATGAGTTGGTCGAGGAAATAAACTTCCTCGTTGTTATTGTGCCACGTAGATTGACAAGTGTCTTCGTATGATTCGTCCACATCAGCATATTAATTTTGGTATCAACAGAAGCCCCCAATGTTTCATATTTCGAACTTTGAGGAGTATGGAACATTCTTTCTCGGTTTATGGCAATATTGAATGATCTTCCTGGGTTTTAGGAGCATCGTATTTGAATTTATTTCCAAGTTCAACGAATCCGCATTTTTTCGAACTTTTTAGAGCGCTTCGATCTTAGTGCCCTTTTTGTCCTTCTAGCCGTCGGAAGTTCAATAGTTTCTTTTTTGTAATCATTTCCTTCGCCGCTTCCCAAGGCAAAGTATTTAAACTTCTTAGGTAACCATACCGTCTTCTTCTTTTTCCAATTTCCTGCATTCAAGCTTTCTATTTTCTCCCTCTCTCTTGTGCGTTCATCCTAGTTTTCGTTCGTTGTCAACATACCTCCTTTCTTCCTGTAAGATCTTCTTCCTTTCTTCTGTATCTCTTTTATTCGGTATGGTTTATATTGTGGAGTCTGTTGAGAAATTTCGTTCCGATTTTTCCATTCCTTCCTGGGTAACTCTGGAGGTTCTTTCTGAGCCTTTAGATTATTTTCGATTGGCTGAGGGACATTGGTTCCCCAGTCTATTCATTACTGAATGTGGATTTTCTTTTCCACCAAACCCATTGTGTCTTGAGTTTTGTCAGTATTTTGATCTTGTTCTGCAACGAAGTCTGCTTTGAATAATAAAGATGTTTTTGCCAGGAGCCTTCACGAACAATTGGATAGATTAACCTTCCAATTACACAAACAACCCAGGGAATTTTGGATGGCAGGATACAATGAAGCCCTTGTTCATTTAGATGCTCGGATTGAACATGCCAATAATGAAGGTTATAAGCAGGGGTGGTTGAACGCCCTGGGTGTACTGAAATTGGAGCAAGGGCATTTTTCTATGGGATTATCATGCTCCAGGATTACTAGATTTGCCTGTGCCACCTTTCAAATTGGACATGGAATGGATCCCAGCTCGTTCCATTCCTCGGAGTTTAATTTCAAAATATCTCGGCGATTATAGTCTTCATTCTCAGACTGAATTATCTCGCCCAGAGCATCTCTTGGATACACCTTCTGTGATGAACGTCAGAATGCTCAGAGATATTAATTTCATCAATTCTCCTCTTTGCTTAGAAGATCCTCCTGCCGACGAGGAACCTGTTTCAAAAGATAAAGGAAAGAAACCAATAGAATAGGTTTTTCAATGTAATAATTAGCACATATGTATAGCTTGTAATACATTTTTATCTAAATGAAAGAATTTCATTTTCTGTTTGCAAATTTGTATTGCGATTATCTTGTGTTTATCAAATATTTTTACATTTGTGTATATTTATCTGTTAAAAAGATAACAATATGATGTTGTTCATCAACCAACTTAGTAATCAAAATTACAAGTATCAATGCTGCTTAATCACTTAATAATAAAGTAATGAGTATAAAATGTTTAAACTGTTTCCAACCAACCAAGGTTGTTAAATTATGCTTGCCGACCAACTACAGTTGATGGGTTTTTACCCCCGACCAACCATACTTGGTAAATTTTTTCCTAAAATGTATCCGACCAACCATGGTCGATAATTTATCCTTGTCGACCAAGTATAGTTGATCACCGACCAACTATACTTGGTTCAGTTTGGAATTCTTTGTATTTTCTGGAATGATTTTACCTTCCGACCAACTTGTTGGCTTATTTTCAAATCAACCGTAGTTGATTATTGAATTATCAGGTTCTTTCGAACTATCTTGTCCACTAGTTATCTTACCAACCTTAGTTGGTCACGCTAGTGTACGCCTCCTAACCAAAGGAGTATATTTTTTGGTTCTTTCGAACTTTTTGTCCACTAGTTATCTTACCAACCTTAGTTGGTCACGCTAGTGTACGCCTCCTAACCAAAGGAGTATATGTTTTGGTTCTTTCGAACTTTTTGTCCACTAGTTATCTTACCAACCTTAGTTGGTCACGCTAGTGTACGCCTCCTAACCAAAGGAGTATATGTTTTGGTTCTTTCGAACTTTTTGTCCACTAGTTATCTTACCAACCAAAGGAGTATATTTTTTGGTTCTTTCTAACTTGTCTTCTTTTCTGTCGAGCAGCGTAGTGTACAACACTAGTATTCCCCGAAAAACTTTCAAACAAAGGAGAAGAAAATGGTGAAAGCATCATCGTTTTATTCATATTGATGTAACCGTTGTACATTTTACATCATTGATAATACTTGCGAAGGTGTTCAGCATTCCAAGCATTCTTGAATTCTTCTCCTTCTAGAGTTGATATTCGGTAAGTTCCTGGTCGAACAACTTCTGTAACTCGGTAAGGCCCATGCCAGTTTGCCTCCAATTTATTGTGTTTCTGAATTACCTTCTTTAGCACATAATCTCCTTCTTTTAAATCGCATTTCTTCACCCTTTTATTGTAGAACAGAGTTGTGCGTTGTTGGTAAGCATCATTCCTAATTGCTGCCTCTTCTCTTACTTCCTCGAGCATATCCAAATCCAGTCTTCTCATCAAGTCGCTGACTGGGGAATTGAAATTCAGCACTCTGTGTGTTGGGAGACCTAACTCGGCAGGTATTACAGCCTCACTTCCAAATGCCAGCATATATGGTGATTCTCCAGTTGCTGCTCGGGGAGTTGTTCGGTAAGCCCACAATACTGATTGTAGCTCGTTAATCCAGTTAGCTTTAGCTTCACTTAGCCTTTTCTTCAAACCATATAGCAGTGTTCTATTCGTTACTTCAGTCTGTCCATTGCTTTGAGGATGGCCTGGCGCTGAGTGGACCTTCAAAATGTTCGACTGATGACAATAAGCAGCAAATTCCTCGTTATCAAATTGGGTTCCATGGTCTGTGATGAAGGCATGAGGGAGACCATATCGATAGATGATATTCTTCTAAACGAACTGGTATACCTTCTCGTACGTCATGTCGATGAGGGGTTCAGCTTCTACCCATTTAGTAAAATAGTCTACTGCGACAACGAGGTACTTGAATCTTCCTCGAGTGGTCGGCAATGGTCCCACCAAATCAATTCCCCACATGGCGAATGGCCAAGGGGAAGTTATAGGTGTCAACAATGCTTGTGGAGTTCGTCGGATAGAGGAAAAACGTTGGCACTTGTCACATTTCTTAGCATAGGCTATACAATCAGCCCTCATCGTCGGCCAATAGTATTCTTGAGTCATTACCCTTTGTAAAAGTGTTCGACCTGCTACATGAGCTCCGCAAGACCCTTCATGGATTTCTTCAATCAAATCTTTCACCTCGGAGGGATGTACACATCTCTGTAATCCTGCCATAATTCCTCGTCTATATAAAATACCATTAGTTAATACATACTGAGCAGCTTTATACTTCAATTTTTTAGCAGCGAGCTTATCCTCTGGCAATCCTCCCTCTTCAATATATATCCTGATGGGATCCATCCAAGATGGTCCTAAATCAAGGGTAATAACATTCATCCTCATGTTTTCATCTATGCTCCGACTTTTCAATACTTCAATTGGTATCGTTCTTCGCAGCTCGGTACGAGTAGCTGATGCTAGTCGGGCCAGTGCGTCTGCTCGTACATTCTCCATCCTCGGTATTCTCACCAATTGAATGGCATCAAATTCTATCAGTAACTCCATCACCTTTGCATGATACTTTACCATTAAATCTTCTTTAATTGCATACGTTCCTGTCATCTGATTTATAATTAATTGAGAATCACTGAATACAATTACTTGCCGTGCTTCCATAACTTTTGCTAAGTTTAAACCTGCTATCATGGCCTCATACTCAGCTTCATTATTAGAGGCTTTGAAATGGAATCGTAAAGCATATTCCATGTCAATATCGTCTGGGGTGCTCAAAACAATTCCTGCGCCGCAACCTGCTGTGCAAGATGAGCCATCTACATATAATCTCCATAGGGGTAACCCGTCTTCAAATTTCTTATCTGATAGAGTTCCTCGGTGAAATATTTGTTGCTTCTTTTCATCCTCCCCTGGCACTTTTCGCTCCTTGTTGACCATCTCTTCTCGTTCTTCAACCATCCGGGGATGGTTTGAATTTGAAGTTGATGATCTTTCTACATCCATAGATCCTTTTACCAACCGGAGTTGGTCTGGCCTTATGTCTGTTGATCCTGTAACATCCACAGGTTGGTCAGCGAGCAGTTTTTGTTTCTCGGGGGTATCAGGATATGTAAATTCTGCTATAAAATCTGCTATAGCTTGCCTTTTCAATGATGCTCTGGGCTCATACACAATATCATATTCACCGAGTTCTATTGCCCAGTACATCAGTCTTCCTGATTTTTCTGGCTTGTAAAGGGCTTGTCTCAATGGCATGTCGGTATACACAATGATGGTATGGGCCTGGAAATATGGCCTCATTCTTCTACTTGCTTCAATTAATGCCAATGCCAATTTTTCTAACTTTGGGTACCTGATCTCTGCACCTCGGAAAGCCTTACTTGTGTAATAAATTGGTTTCTGGACTCCATTCTCCAATCTGATCAATGCCGAGCTAACTGCATTCTCTGATACTGCTAGATACAAGTACAATTTCTCTCCTGTTATTGGCCTAGACAACAATGGAGGTGCTCCCAAATACTTTTTCAAGTCTTGAAAGGCCTTTTCACATTCATCAGTCCACTCAAAAGTTTTTCGAAGTGTTTTGAAGAATGGGAGGCATTTGTCAGTTGCTCGGGATACAAATCTGTTGAGCGCTGCAACTCGTCCTGTAAGACTCTGCACTTATTTCTTTGTTGTTGGAGATCGCAACCCTAAAAGAGCTTTGATCTTATCTGGATTTGCTTCAATGCCTCGCTGGTTGACAATGTATCCGAGAAACATTCCTTCTCGTACTCCAAATGTGCACTTCGTCGGGTTGAGTTTCATCTGGTATTTATCCAGTTGATCAAATGTCTGAGCTAAGTCAACTAAATGATTTGCAGCTTTCTTGCTTTTTGTCAGCATATCATCGACATAGACTTCCATGTTGCAACTGATTTGTTCGGTGAAGACCTTGTTCATCAGCCGCTGGTATGTCGCTCCTGCATTTTTCAAACCAAAAGGCATAACATTATAGCAATAAGTTCCCCTAGGGGTAATAAAAGAAGTACTTTCCCTGTCTTCAGGTTTCATCTTGATCAAGTTGTAACCAGAATACGCATCCATGAAGCTGAGCAGCTCATGTCCCGAGGTAGCATCCACTAGTTGGTCAATTCTGGGCAATGGAAAATGATCTTTTGGGCATGCCTTGTTGAGATCAGTGAAATCAACACACATTCTCCATTTATTGTTCTTCTTCTTTACCATCACCACGTTTGCCAGCCAGTCTGGATATTTCACATCTTCAATGAATTGGGCTTTCTGGAGCTTCTCGACCTCCTCTTGTATGGCTTGATTCTTCTCGGGACTAAATACCCTTCTTCTCTTCTTTACGGGCTTGATCTCCTTATTCACATTGAGTTTGTGACATAAGAAGTTTGGATCTATTCCTGGCATGTCCTCATGACTCCATGCGAAAGTTTTCTTCCTGTTTCTCAAGAACATTATCAACTCTTGTTTTATTGAAGCATCCAACGACGAACCTATTTGGGTTACTCGTTCAGGGTGCTCCTCGTCCAAAATAACATTTTCTGTAGATTCTACTACCTGTCCTTTTACAAGTTGTGATTCATCCCTGGGATCAAGAGTTTCAATTTCTGTACCTTCCTCTACCTGGTAGGTAATAGTTTTTTTTCTTGATTCCTCAAGCTCCTCTTGCTCGGCAGACGAATAATAGCATTCCCGAGCTACTTTTTGATCACCTTTTACAACTCCTACTCCGAAGTTTGTTGGGAATTTTAAGCATTGATGCACTGTAGATGGAACTGCTTCGAACTTCTTCAAACCAACTCTTCCCATGATGATGTTGTAGGCTGACTGCACATTCTTATCCATCACAAAGAAGCGTATTCTTTCTGTTCGACAAGCAGGCCAAGTTCCAATGAATATGTCCAACTTGATCGTCCCAAGTGGAAAAACTTGCTCGCCAGCAAAACCCAGAAGGGGTCTGTGATAAGGTTCCAATTGAGATAATTTCAAATTCAAACTATCAAAACATGAATAGTACATGATGTCTGCCGAACTACCATTGTCCACCAACACCCTTGAAATCACCACATCTTTCATCCTCATTTTGATCACCAAGGGATCGTCGTGAGGGTAAAGAACACCGGCCAAATCGTTTTTTAAAAAACCAATAACTAGCTTCTCTTTATTTACCTTCCTCGGACGATCATCCTCGGCAAGATTTATTCGTTGAATATATGAGCAGGCTTGAGCCTCTCCGAGATAGGCCTTTCTTTCTGCAGTGAGGTCTCCCCCTCCAGCATCTCCTCCTGTAATAACATTACAATCAAATGACCCAAAACGTATGGAAAATACCTCTCGTTCAGGCTGTCTTGGCTTCTTTGGAAGATCGAGGTCTTTATCTGGATCATCTTCATGATCTCTTTTCTTTTTCTCCTCCGTCCGACGAGGAGATCTGGAACGATCTCTGGTTCTATCATCATTCTTCCTTTCACCTCTGCGATCTACATACTTTGACAACTTTCCTCTTCGGATGAGCGTTTCAATCTCGTTCTGAAGGGCTATGCTTTTTTTGGTCGTATGGCCATGATCTTTATGGAACTCGCAATATTTGGCCCTATTCCTCAGTTCAGGATTGGTCCTCAGTTTATCTGGCCACTTGATTTCTTCGTTATTCTTGATTTCTTCTAAAACATGATTAATACCCATCTTCAATGGAGTATAATTATCATATTTCTTCAGGACTTCCCATGGCGTCCTATTATTCTTGGAGTGCTTGTCATTACCATTACCTTTTTGCTCTTTCTTCTTAGATTTGTCAACCTCCACTTTGGTTTCTTTATCCATATTCTTCTTCGCAACCATAGCCTCCTCGGCATTCATGATTTTGGCCGCTTTTGCCATCAACTCCGACATAGTTTTAGGTGGATCTTTGGCCAAAGTATAATATAATTTGTTAGGCAGCAATCCACTCATCAAAGCAGTGATCGCTGTCTTTTCTTCGTAATCTATGACTTCCAACTTCTCGTTATTGAAACGAGTTATGTAATCTCTAGTACTCTCACCTGATTTTTGTCTAACACTTAACAAGTGCACTACTCGTTTTACTGGCTTTGCTCCAAAACAGAAATTTCCAATGAACAACTCGGCTAACTGAATAAAAGTCGAAATCTTACCCCGAGGAAGATTGTTGTACCATATCTGCGCAGATCCGGTAAGAGTTCCCGAAAATGCTCTACACCTCATCTCGTAGGGGACAACATATATGTCGGCATCAGCCTGGTATTGTTCTATATGAAGAACAGGATCTGTCTTTCCATCATATTTAGGGGTCACTACAGGTGCTTTAAATTTCGATGGTGTAGGAAAGTTCACAATGGCCTGCACAAAAGGTGTCCCTTGAACAAAAGTTCTCTGTAAGGGATTCCTTTCTTTAACCATTTCTCCAAGTCTATCCTCCAATCGCTGAATGGAACCCTTCCACGCTTCATTTCTTTCCTCGGGCTGCTTAGTCCGAGCAATTGATTGTTCTGACGTAGCTTCCTGAGATCTATCTCGACGAGTAGCTGGTCTTGATTGTGCTGATCCTTCTCTCAAACCTGATGGTGGTCGAAAGCTTCTCGATGGTGCTCTAGGTGGACTCATATTTCTCCTTGGTCCTAGCCGACTCAAAGGAGATGCTCTGCTTAATCTTTCCAGGGCGCTAGTTCTCTCCGGAGAGAGGGTGATATGTTGATCTGTATCCGTAGCCCGTATCGATGAAGTTCGCCCAGGTTGATAAGAAAAATCATTAGATTCTTCATTACGATATGACTCAGTACGCCTGGATCGCGATTGCCCACGATCACTCCTTTGCCTTGAATGGGTAGGTGCACCACCGTGAAGAGTTTGAATGAGTTGCCTCATTGTTTCTTGCATGGCGGTTTGTCCTTCAGCCAGATTCGTCATAATTCCAGCCACATCTGGAGGTGCAGATGGATTTGGAGGATTTCCAGTATTTCCAGCATTTCGATTACTGGATTCTGGATTATCTACCATTGATGATAAATGATTTTTGGTGAAAAACGATAGCAACAGTCATTTCCCACAGACGGCGCCAATCTGTTGATGTAAAAAATTAGATCGCTCTAATTATTCAATCACAGATAAATAAAATGAACGAAGATTTTTAAAGTGGTTCAGCCTTATAAGAATGGCCTACGTCCACTGTTATGTTATTGCTGAGTGTTTGGGAATTCTCGATTACAAGTTCAATCCAGAAATTTCGGTCCCTTTGAATGAGGGTGATACAAGGTATTTATAGCCCTTAGGCTGTACATGAATGGGTTGATACATTAAATGATATACATATGAAAGGGTAATACATTTAATGCAGCGTGTGCGTCAAGATGATAAACATTCAATGAATGATTGAACTGTTGACATTCTGGCAATTAATACTACGGTCGAGATGCAGCTCAGACCGCCCTAGTTGCTCGTTGCTCAGGAGTTCCTCGGAACGCTAGAGTATCTCGGAGTGTTGCAGTTCCTCGGTATATCATCGTTGCTCGGGGAAAACATGAGTTGGTCGAGGAAATAAACTTCCTCGTTATTGTGCCACGTAGATTGACAAGTGTCTTCGTATGATTCGTCCACATCAGCATATTAATTTTGGTATCAACAAGGGTATTAAGTAAGTATAAGAAATAAACACGGTGGGGTAGTTTATGCTTATATATAGTAAACTCGAACCCGCCCCGTTTAACTAAACGGATTTTTATAAAACCCATACCTACCCTGTTTATTTTAAACGGGTTTTAATCCGCCCCATTAGGGATGGAATGAGCGGGTTAAACTGTCATCCCTTCCTACGAGTTACATTTCTCCTCTACGAGGTGTACATGCCTCATATCGGGCCGTTTGTAGGTTGTTTGGGGTTTTATCCCTTTAACGGCATGTTTTTACGCTTAAATCTAGATATTTTCAAATTATCATCATATTCTCAAACCGAGAGCCCCGTGACTATGCGATGAGTTTCTATGGGTTACATTGGTCTTGTGCGAGGTGTTCCTGCCTCTAACGGGGGTCGTTTCGTGGTTGTTTTGAGTTTCTATAATGATGATGAACGTTAATTTTTTAAGCCTAAGGCTAGATATTTATAAATTATCATCCTATTCTCAAAATGGGAGTCCTGTGACTACACGATCGGTTCATACAGGTTACATTGATCCATGTGAGGTGTTCATGCCTCTCATGGGATCGTTTGGTTGCTATTTGGGGTTTCTCCCTTTAACAACATATTTTTAAGTCTAAGCCTAGATATTTGCAAAATATCATCATATTCTCTAATCGAGAGTTCCGTGACTACACAGTCAGTTCCTACGAGTTACATTGACCCCGTGTAACGTGTTCATGCCTCTTATAGGGCCGTTTGGTGGATTTTTTATGTTTTCACCCTTCAATAGCATGTTTTTAAGCCTAAGTACGTATATTTATAAAATATCATCATATTCTTAAATCGAGAGTCATGTGACTACGCGGTCAGTTTCTATAAATTACAATGGTCTCATGCAAGGTGCTTGTGACTCTTATGGGTCCGTTTGGTTATTGTTTTGGAGTTTTTTGCCTCTAAGGACATGTTTTTAAGGCTAAACCTAGAAATTTACAAATTATCATTACATTTTCAAATCAGGAGCCATGTGACTATACAATCCATTCTTACGAGTTACATTGATCTCGTGCGAGGTGTTCGTGACTTTCACAGGGATGTTTGGGAGCCTCGTGAATACATGGTTAGTTCCTATGAGTTACATTAGTTATGTGAGAGGTATTTGTCCCTATAACGGGGACGTTTATGGGATGTTTTGGGTTTCTTCCCTTTAACGACATATTTTTAGCCTTAAGTCTTAAGATTTGCAAATTATCATCATATTCTCAAACTGGGAGTCTCGGTATTACGCGGCCCGTTCCTACGAATTACATTGCTCCCTTGCGAGGTGTTCGTGACTTTTAGGAGGTGATTTGTGGCCTGTTTGGGGTTTTCTCTCTTTAAGGATATTTCCAAACCGATGTGGGAACCCTATGTGGAGATAAAATGCTAAAACTCCCATTCTTAAGAAACAAAATCTCACATGATTATTGACATGCCTAGGTGAATGTTTTAATATGGAAATAAATGTTAAGAATGGGAATAAGATCTCTAATAACCTCACATAATTTGAGCTCATTACTTTACATAAATTGTATAAATATAATTAATATATATAAATTAAGACTAAAATTAGAATATTAATTAAATTTGGTTGTCTACATACATTTTTTAAAGTAACTATTAACATATATTTTTATAAATGGTAAATAAGAAATCATAATAGTGTTTACACTAACATGAAAAATAAAATTTTAACTAAACACATGAAATAATAAACTCTCTCTCTCTCTCTCTCTCTCTCTCTCTATATATATATATATATATATATATATATATATATATATATATATATATATATATATATATCAAGGTTCGAAAAAATGCGGGGCGTGATCGAGGCGTGGAGGCCAAACCTTAAGCCTTAGAAGCCTAGGCGGGCCTTAGGCGTAAAAAGGCGTGAAAAGGCATTTAGGCCTTCTTAATATATTTTAATATTTTTTAACCATAACAAGGCTATTAAAATACTAAAATTGTACATATCATAAAAATATGTCTGAATATATGAAAATTAAAATACTGTTTGATTATTTTGGATGAGATAATAGTTTGGTTTGTAAAAAAATTCTTTGAAAGGCGATATCGTTTTACTAAAGCATTGTTATTTTTAAAAAAAAGTGTGCCTTAAGGATTTTAACAAGAATAAGGCATAAAAAATATAAGGCGTGGCGTTTCTCCCAAGCCTCAAGCCTAGGCGGGTTTTTTAGAACAGTGATATATATATATATATATATATATATATATATATATATATATATATATCATAATGATATATTTATATATTAAATATATAGACGTACTGGTGGCGCTCTCAAATTTCAATAATTTAAAAATCGACACATTGGCGCACTCGCTCCCGTACCTGCATTAGGGCACAAAGGTCTTAACAAAGTATTTTTTTTTCATTTTTAAATTTTTGATTCGTTTTCAAATTTTCCCCGTGGAGTTTTTTTCATTTTAAAATTCCAGATGTGTTTTAGCTACACAAGATATGAGTCTTAAGAATGGATTTTTTTTCAGAAGTTTTTTTTTTCTATTTCCCATAATACACATTTTTATTTTTTCAATTTTTTTCTATATTTTATAACATATTTGGTTCAATTTTTTAATTTTTTAATATTTTATTTGCCACTTTCAATTTTTCTAGATTTTTATAATAGTTTTAATTATTTCACAAAATTTTAAATTATTTTTTAATAATTTTTAGAATTTTCAATTATGTTTTATTTTCACATAATTTTATATATTTTTCATTGATTTTTTTTATCCTAGAATTAAAAATGTTTATTTAGTTTCTCACAAATTTCTTATAAACATATATTATTTCTCAATGCTTTTCCTATAATTTTTTGAATTTATAATATTTTTTGTCATTATCAATTTTTTTATAAGTTTTTTGGTATTTTCCTGTTTTCAATATTTTTCGAACTATATTCCAAATTTTCTAAATCTTATTATTTGATTTTTATAATTTTTTAATATATATTCATAATTTCCAAATTTAATAAATACTTTTAGTAACCTTTTCCGAAATTTTCCAAATTTTAAAAATATTGTTTTTAGTATTTTATTATTTTTAAAATGTTTTTGCTGCAATTTTTAGAATTGTTTTCAGAAAGAAATATGTTAAGATGAAAATATCCTCATGTGAATGGCACGTGATCACTTTTCCTTTCAAAAACTTAAAGGTGTTGACAATAGGGGGTTACTCGAAGCTGTTTCAAAAATTGAGGGGGTTAAGTATAAAAAGTGAAATTCGAATGGTGTAGTTCAGGAGGTGTAAGTGTAATTTACCCTAATTAATATATTGAATGCACAAAGCTCTCCATTACATAAGTGAACTAAGATATAAGTAATACCTAGTGTAGCGGTGGTATGTATGGCCGGTGAGTGATGTGTTTCATTTCACTTTCACCTTAAAGTTGTTTATTGTGCATACGCGACTTATTAGCTTTGGTGCATCATTTATACCATGCTTTAATTCGATTGTTTTATAAGTGGCCTAATTAATGTGGCCCCGCAAATGTAAGTTAATTTTTTTAGAAGTTTGAAAATTTTATAAGTATATAGTCCCATTTTAAAAAATTTATTTGTAATCACTCTATATATATTTTTTTAATTGTTGGTCATACTATAACGACTATTGAACAACTCTCATTCTTTGCGGAAAGGAAGAGTGACGGGTATAGATGATGATTTTGAGTGGTTATGAGACTTAATACAATTTTTAAAATACATGGGACGGAAACCAACAAAACTTTGGACGTGGCACTAAAGCCATAAGGACTGTAATTTTTATACAAATAAATAAATATTTCAATCATATTGGGTGTTTTCCTCTCAATTCTACAATTATAAATTTATCATCTTTATCCAAATAAGGATTAACATAACTCTCCAATATGATTATCAATAACATGATGACATGACAATAGATTCAACAGTTTTTACTAAAATGTTCATATTTTCACCAATCATATTAAAAAGGCTAACAAATTTGAACTCCAATTGGGCACTCTAAACCCCTAAATCTAATAAAAAATGTCATATTTCATAATATTTTCCAAAACCATATTGATTTACCTATAAGGGGTCCTAGTTAGAGGCTCTTAACCATATTGCGCAAAAATTTCTATTTTGGTTCGTAATTATGGCTAGTTTTTAATAATATTTTAAACTATAAATTTTTTTCTTAGAAAAACAAATATTGTAGAGAACTCTCCACTTGACATGAACAAGACACAATATAAATCTTAAAGAGCTTTTTTTCTTTTTAGACAAATAAACAATACAAAACTGAAAGCCGTTAAATACATTTTAAAGATAGAGTGACCCAAACTCAAAAATAAACAATAAGAAACCATTACAAGTGGAAATTTGAAATAATCTAATAATAACAATATAAATTAATGGTTCAGAGTTAAAAAAAACAGTAAAACCCTAGCCGATCCTCTAACACTAGCCCCCCTTCTCCCCTCTCTTCCTCCTCCATAAGGGAGGGGGGGACTACCTTCTTTCTTCATTTTCTTTCCAATAAATTACTTTTGATATATGTAAAATGTTTTATTCTTTTATGTCTCTCTTTATGATAGTTTTATCCCTCCATTTGGTAGGGTTGTGTGTGGAAGATTTTCTTCGTTTATACTTTTTGCCCTTATTCGAGGATTCGTACTGTGTCTCATTGTCTCCGTCGGAGTTTCGGTCGAAGTTACCATTTCTGACGTCATCTCGGTTTGGGCTGAGATCTAGTGCCATTTTTCAAATCTTAGAGTGATTGTCTTTTCTATCTCAATTGGTCTTCCTTTTATCACGGGGATGAGCTTAACTGGAACTTTATAGAAAATAACCCTCACTTTTTTAGAGGTTATTATACCGATTGGTCGTTTTCTCCCAAATGTATGGTGTATATTTCCTATACCCATTTTATGAGTAGTCGGAGAGTTTGTTTTACCAGATTGTCGACCGTTGTAGCACTTTTTAGTATTGAGAAGTCTCTATTTTTTGTGAGGTGTTTGTTCCTCTTTTTTTAGAACTTTTGTATTGTATCTTTATATGACCTGTTCTGCCATGTATTTTGTATTTCTTATTGTTTAATAAATGAAAATTGCATTTCTCTAAAAAAATAATATAAATTAATGAAAAAATTAATAATTTAAAAAAACGATAAGAGAATAAGGGACTTTTTGATATAAAATAAAACGATTTGACTAAATGTGTATTAAAAAATATTTGAGGGACTTTTTGTTATTTGATCCATAAATAAATTTATCTATACTTATACGGGAAAAAACACAACGTGCAACACAAGCCGCTGGACCCACACCCTACTCTCTAACCCCGAGTAATACCATTCGTTGTAACATGTCATGCCCCATCTCTCTTTTGAAATACTAGAATTGTGTAGTATCGCTTATTTTAAGGATGGCTATTGAAGAATCTCTGCAATAATATTATATTGATAAGAATAATACTCAACTTTGAAACATTGTTACATGATGTTACAATAGCAAGTTCATTCACGAAAGGGTTTTTTACGCTTTTGACGCCTATTCATAGGCATGTTAGAGCACCCATTCTCATGAAAGTTTACACCAGTCATCATATTATAATATTTGTGACACTTTAAAGCACTAAATCTACATTATGCAAAAATATGGAACCTAAAAGCACAGTATGCATAATAAAAAGGGATCAAAAATCAAATAACCCTCATAGAAAGCTAACCAAATTCTTATAGATATATCTTTTCTGCATCTTAAGGCTACAAATTTGGTTATTATCCCCTACTATATAGTGATCCGTGATAATCCGTGAACCGTCATCTTCTTTCATTACATGGTGCTTTTATTCTATGGATGAATCGAAATTAAACAAAAAAAATTCTCATCAACGAGCAGTATAGTAATATATAAATCAAGACTCTAAGATATTGGGTTTGACGAATAAATCAAAACTCTCAACTTTCAGCAAATTAGCCATGTTAAATCTGAGACAGAATTTATCAACCTACTACTACCAGAAAAAATAAAAGAAAACGTCTATAAATAGAAAAAAGAAGAGCTCCTATAATTTGATCTTTAGCATTTGGATATCCACCTCATCCTCATTAATTGGAAAGCATATTCATGGTAGGGTTTGCCCAGCCCATGTTTGTAAACAGATGAGCCATATTTTGAATTGGTTGGCCAGCATTACTGTTTTGTAATAGCCCATGATTTAGAGGACTACTACCACTGTCACCACATGACTCAATCGAGCCCCCTTCAAAGGTAGGACCACTATCTCGAACCATCGGGGCACCAAAATTCAACAAGTTTTGGGGCGGTGCTGAAGCTGACCCAGATTTTGGTTTCTTTCCATCTGCAATGAAGCTACCAACGATAACCTACATAAAACACCGCTCCAGTTTAGAAACATTGACACAAATAATATATATACGAATTAATTCTCTTGTTAGGACCTTAAAATAACGACCATATTACCATTTCGCATCTAATGCTGAAAAGCATGGTATTTAACTAACGTCCTTTAGGTCCTTAGAGTAGCATTCTTGTGTGCATTATATAAGAAAATATATGTGCATATTCATGAACTCTACGACCCCGTTTGGTAGTCCCAAAATTGTAAATTGACTCGTTAATAAATTGATTTATTTACAAAATCGACCCATTAATTGAGTTTGGTTTCATTAATGAAATAATTCATTAATTGCCTCATTTTAGTTCACGTGAAAAATTTGTAATTGGATCATTTCACAAAAAATGTGAAATGCATCTATTTGAAATAAGAGTCACATAAAGTGCATGTTTCTCTCTTTTTCCCTCCCTTCACTCCCTTCCCCCCTCTCTCTTAATTTGTTTTTATATATTTTTTCTAATAAAACCTTACTATTAATTTCAGATTACTAAAAATATTGTGTAAAATTGGATTTAAACTCATTTCAAATCCACTTATTTACAATTCAATAATACACAATGAACCAATTTACATAATCAAACATTTTGTACAATTGAGCAGGGCCTATGTTTATGGCACTATCCATACCTACAAAACATCTCATTCCTATGCCACAACCCATAGTCAATTTTGGGGTTATTTTAAAATTTATCAACTCTAATTGTCCCAGTGGTAAGGAGCGGACTTGATGGACTCGGGTAATAAATGTTGGTCTAAGATTTAAAACTCCCCAACGGATACCTGATAATAAGATGGGTGTGTATTAGGGTGGCTCTGACATAACATCCCCCCTATTTAGCTCGCATGGGGGAATCCAAATGACTCGTTCATGTGGAGGTTCAAGGTCATAAAAAAAGAATATAAAAAGTAATGAGCAAAAATATAATTTTGGGTGTTCTGCACTTGAGAAGTATAGTGGAAAAGAGAGTGGAAGCTATTTCGGAGAAAACTATAGAGAAGAAACATGAATTCATTGAGGATGCATAGTACCATGTGGGATAAAGTTTTTAAGAGGAAAAGGCATAAATTTAGAGTCAACTTAATATTTGGAACAATCTCAATCATTAATGTGCTTATGAGTGTAGGAGCATTTTCAAAACAAAGGTATCATATTATATATATATATACAAGTAGAAAAAACCTGTACGGGAGCCGCAGCTAGTAGCATTCCGGACACTCCACCACCCAAAACTCGACCATCTAAACCAACCATGGACACACTTAAAGAGCTTGTTCTGCCACTGTTACCATTACTGTCAGAATGCGAGAAGGAACCTGATAAAGAGATGATCTCATATTGGCCCTGAAGATCAAAAGGACAAGACCAGTGAGCTTTAATAATGTCTCAAATTCATGGATATATATATATATATGAGGTTGGCCTCATCTACTCAACGTCTTCAGATTTTGCAATGATTAACAAATTATTATATTTAGATCGAGGAAAGATAAAAAGGCAATCAAAGCACAACTACAACTGTGCTACCCAGATGACCATGCTCCCCATATTCTAGAAATAAGTCTGTAATAAAGATGCATATTTCTGCTTTGATTAGAATAATCTCATAAATCTACGCACAGACCCGTATGCATTAAACAATACAGAACAAAACTCATAATTATATTAAAAGGTATGTAAATTCAATTAGCTTCAGACCTCATATGTT
The DNA here is from genome assembly GCA_949130495.1 of Sambucus nigra. Classification (NCBI taxonomy): domain Eukaryota; kingdom Viridiplantae; phylum Streptophyta; class Magnoliopsida; order Dipsacales; family Adoxaceae; genus Sambucus; species Sambucus nigra. Next base: position 605,511,566 of record OX422211.1, read on the forward strand.
ACAGTTCCGCCCGACATTGCTGGTTGACGAAGAGTGACATTGCTGATAGCACCATTTGCAGATAGAATACAAACAGTACGTGGTCCTTGCTGCGAAAAATCCATGATCTTTGATGCTATATCCTGAAACCATTGGGAGATGAAGAAAAATTATTTTTTCAACACAGCTCCACTATACCCTTACCCACCCAGCCACTTTTGTATAAATAAATAGATAAATAATAGACCAACGGAGCAAAATAGGTAAATGAACAGACAACAGAAGAAAAGCTATTTTAATAAAGTCCAAGTCTAGTATAAATTTTTCATCAATCTAGATTATGTTTTGTCGTACTTAAACACAGTGAAACCACAAAGAAGCAATTTAATGTTTTAAACTCTACTGTCTACATTTGCCAATATAATTATTTCCATTCATTACACATTTTATACACCAGTGATTAACACAGAATTCGGACATCCATTTTGATGAGAATAAGGAAGGGCGATGAGTTCAAATATAATATCGTTTAATGATGTTCTCTTATCTTGTCTTTATATTTTTATTTCTTTATTTAGGTAAGTGCTTTAGGTAAGAAGGTAGTATTCCCTGGAAATGTTTTTAAGTTTGTTAAGTGCCCTTTTTAGTCTTTTTACCTTCTTAGGATTATATTCATTTTAGTCTATAATTAAGGTCGTTGACCAACCATTTTATTCACTTTATAACTTAGTGAGCGAAAGTACTTAATTTGTGCTTGCTCTTGTTTGCCATTTGTCGTGTTACGCGCTACCACAACTCGTTATATTACAACCTTCTCTCCCTTGACCTGATTTTTTCAATTCTTGTAAACCCTTTACACAAGTGAAGTTTACTAATTTTATTTTGTTTTTCTCGACAATTATCTTACCAGCTCTATCTTCTATGACTCAACACATTACTCCTTTGATGATTTTATTACTCGTGTACAAATGTATATATACCTATATACCTTTCATGAAGAAATAAATATAAATACACATATAGTTATGTGCATAAAACACGTGAAGGCAATGCATTCAAATTTTTCTATCACAAACAGAAAAAAATTATTTGTAAGGAAATGCATAGAGATTTGACATTTGTAGGGTATCACTGGATCTAGAAAAATCTTAGACCACTAATATATGATAGCAGATATAATGGATTAAGACTTTCTCCAAAAGATGTGGCGACAAGTTCTTTCAACCACTGTGTGTCCATCTAACTATCTAGTCTCCCCATTCCGTGTAAATTGATTGCCAATAAAGCTTTGGAACACGTACATACATATAAAGTTGCGATAGTTTTCTGTTGAAGAACTCAGATTCGATTGGTAAAGAATGCAATCCATGAAATCCTAAAAAATCCAGATAAAAAATTCCATAATAATTTGAACTATTTTTCACCAGTTACAAATTACATACCTACTTTTTGCAACAAAATCAAATACATGAAAAGTATAATAGGAAAAAACAAACAGCGTGTCCAAAGATTTTACAGAATAACACTACCAGGTAATATCATCTAACCAGTAAAGATCAAAAGTTCACTTAAACAATTGAACATAAGTGATGTGGATAGTTTTGCCAATCCCTTAATAATTGTCTGAGCACGGCTCTCTTTCACAACCGAATACGAAACTTTGATTCATTCGGCTACTTTATGGAAGATGGATAAATTCCTAAATCTAAGAAGTGAACTGAATATAAAACAAGCTCCTAGAAGAAGATGATTATAACGATCTTTTTACAAGGTATCGAACCTATGATTCTATTCACTGTTTTTCTTTGTGATTTCACGGTTAATCTTTGATTCTAGAAAGAGGACAGAAATAGACTAAAAATCTATTTTGAGTTCGAATGAAGAAATAATAAAAGAAATGATAACAAAATGACTTTCAATCTGCCTAAATCTAATACTATTAGAAAAAATAATTCATACCTACCATAAAAATTTGAATACTGCCATGACATTATGAGAAGATCATTGTATTCATGAAAAATGATATACTACCCGGGAGTTAACCCCGGGTTAGTACATGGAGGACATTTTTTTTTTGATTTCTCATGTAAAATTAGTTTAAAAAAATAAAAAATAAATAAAAATTATTAGAATTATTTTTTTTAATTAGTTTTTTTTGTTTTAAATATAAATATTTTTAACTCGTTTATTCCCTTAAACACCCATTTACTCAATCTTCTCTTATTTTTACAGGTCAGCGACAGCAGCACCCATTATTTTTAAACTTATTTTTTTTAATTAGCCCGGCACTATCTCTCGGGTTGTCTAGTATAATTCTTTTGTTTTTTTTATAATTATTTTTAACTCATTTAGTCCCTCAAACACCCCTTACCCAATATTCATTTATTTTTAAAGGTCCTCGCCTGCGACACCCCTTATTTTTTTACAATACATTTTTTTAATTTATAAAAAAATATTATTTTTTAATAAAATTGTTTTTTTTAAATAAAAAAAGAGTCAAATAATGCTAATAAATCACACGAGACAAACGGGAAAAAAAAAATTACCTCCTATGTACTAACCCGGGGTTAACTCCCGGGTAGTCTAGCATTGGTCTTGTATTCATACCCCAATTTCATATCAAAACAATTCGGTCTTGTTTAAACCATTTCTAGAAATCATAGAATTTTCAACAGTTACATCATTCCATCACATAACCTAAATCTTTTTATCAGAAAAAGCTTTTAAACAATGAAGAGAAGTTTATAAAGAAAGAGGCGAAGGCGAGGCGAGAGACATTATTACCTCACCAGCTGTGATGGTAATAACGTGCGGTGTAAAACCAACTCCAGGCGATCCTGTCCGCAGAAACAAGTACCAACTTAACAATCACAAATTATAACCTTACTACAAGTTAAAGTTAAAGTTGAAAATCACCTAATGCCTGCAACTGTTTCTTCCCCGTCCCCGGCGGTCTTCCTCTACGTTTTGGCGTAGGCTCGCCGGCACTAGAATCTCCATTATTGTTAGCGTCACCGTCGGGAGAGTACTTTCTTGGGCGTCCTCTTGTCTTTCTAGCAGGCTCAATAGTGTATCCAGCAGCCCTAATTGTATCCACATACTCGGATTTCGCCGAATCCGATGCCGAATTGAAGCCCAACGGAAGGCTCTGCAACATCTCAAAATTATTGTTTTGAGATGAGTAGTTGTTGTTTGGCGGTGGTTGCATCATTAGCGACGGCTGGGGTTGGGGAGAATCCATAGGGAGACCGAGTGTTTTTTGTAATGTGGGATGGTTGGGGTGGGGTTTATATAGATAGATATAGGGAGACGGACAGGTTGAATAAAAAAGTGGGGAATGAAAAGCCGAGTCCGAAATTCGAATTAGATACTAGGGTTTTAAACTAAGGGTCCGTTTGGTTGGCATAATTTGTCTAGGAAAATGTCAAAAAATTAGCAAATATGAAAATTTGTCCATATTTTGGCTGTTTGGTTGCATAATTTGCCTAGGCATTATTTGCCAATGTACAACACCTCCTATGCACAATCTGTGGGCAAATTTTGCTTACCTATTTGAGTGGGAAATATTTGCCCACAAATTTGCCAACTTCTTAAACGGTTTTAATGTTTTAAAAAATAATTTAAAAGCTGTTTTAAATAATTAAAAAACTGTTATAAATATTTAAAATTTGTTTTGTAATGTTTTAAAAACTGTTTTTAATATTATAAAAAATTGTTAAGAAAATGTTTACAATTTTTTTAAAAAATCGTATTAACAAAATATTGTAAAAGCTGTTTTTAACATTTTTAAAAACTGTTGTGAATATATTATAAAAACAGTTTTAAAGTTTTAAAAAATAATTTTAAAAACTGTTTTAAATATCTAAAAAAAACTGTTTAAATATTTAAAAACTGTTTTGTAATGTTTTGAAAACTGTTTTTAATATTATAAAAAATTGTTAAGAGAATGTTTTACAAATTTTTTGAAAAACCGTAATATAAAAATATTGTAAAACTGTTTTTAACATTTTTTAAAACTATTTTGGATATATTATAAAAACTGTTTTAAAGTTTAAATTTTTTTTTAAAACTGTTTTAAATAGTTTAAAAAAACTGTTGTGAATGTTTAAAATTTGTTTTGTAATATTTTAAAAACTGTTTTTGATATTATAAAAAATTGTTAAGAGAATGTTTTACAAATTTTTTGAAAAAACGTAATATGAAAATATTGTAAAAATAGTTTTTAACAATTTTAAAAACTGTTTTGAATATAATATAAAAACAGTTTTAAAGTTTAAAAACAAAATTAAAAAATATTTTAAATAGTTAAAAAAACTCTTGTGAATATTTAAAAATTGTTTTGTAATATTTTGAAAATTGATTTTAATATTATAAAAAAATTGTTAAGAAAACGTTTTACAATTTTTTAAAAAAACTGTAATATAAAAATATTGCAAAAACTATTTTTAACATTTTTGAATATAATATAAAAATTATTTTTAAATAAATTAATTGGATTGACTTTAATTTCATCTAATGTTGTTTGATAGCGTCATCTGAATTTGCCTAGGCAAAATTTGCCTAGGTAAATTTTACCATGCCCACGATTTTGCCCATTGACAACCAAACGGACCCTAATATTACTTTCTTGGAATAGAGTGGGGATTCGATGAAACTATCTCTTCCGTACGGGTTACGACCCTTCCAATATTTAGAATATTGTAATCGCACTTTTTTGTCCCATTTTTTTTTATTGGCAAAGACCAGTTTCGTTGTTCTAAAATTGTAAATTGAATCATTAATAAATTGAATCATTTAAAATTAATTCATTAATTGTATTTTTTTGTTTTTTTGAATATTTAAAAACTTCGATAAAAAAGGAAGAAAAAACAATTTATTGTCTTCCAATTATCAATAAAAATCGCGACAAAAAAGAGAACAATCAAATAGTGTTGTGTTCATTTTATAAATAAAAATTGGAAGGAAAAAGAGAAAAAAATTGGGAAAAAGTCAAAAATATTTTTTTTTAATAAATAAAATCTGGGACCAAAAAAAAAAGAACAAATAAAATATATTTTAAGGACAGTCACAGTCCCACTTGAAGGGCCCAAAGAGGAAGACATATTTCATTTGAATTGAATTATCATATACCCTCTCTGTACTAGTGAGCAACCTAGTTTGGATATTAATGCGTATGTTATATTTTTTACCTAAAATGATCCATATCAACCTCAAGGATATCACTAACATACCACCTCTCATCTGTAGTGGAGGGATCATAGGAATCCGAAGATTCCACAGAATCACAATCATCACCTTTTGTTCCTTCGTCAACAGGCTCCTCTATAGGGGAAATAAAGGGAGGTGGCCTCGCAGTGTCGGCCTGATATCGTCAGCACCATCTGATCTAACTTTCTCAGAAGAGGAATCCAAATTTATGGTTGACGTTGATTTCTGTTTTCTAAACCAACACCTGTGTTGATGCGAAAATGAAATTCTCTATCCTTAATCGTCAACATCAGGTGTAACAAATGGAGATTTCGCGGTAATGGGACTCAACCACTAGATAATTCAATTTGTTGTGTGTTAGCTAGGAATTACGTGGTTTGAGTAAAATATTTTTAATTTTCTTCACATAAAAATAAATAAAAAAAATAGAGAGAGAGAAAATTTCGAGTGAGCTCAGTGTATGCGAAGTTGGTTTCGAGATCATACCGGTCATTTATCGAGTGTGGAGTCTAGCATTCTCGATACTTACGTAGGTAGGTTTTTGATATTCACCGAGATGGGAGACGAGTTAGCGCCACGTGCCCTTAACGATTACCTTTATCCGACTAGGTCGAGTCAACCTTCGTGCATACGTCTACCCGATCACACTGCGAATAATTTTCTATTCCATCATGGAACAATCTAAATGTTGCATGTGTTTCGAGGTACAGACAAAGAGGATCCCTACCTTCATATTCAGGAATTCGAGGAGATATGTGGGACCATTAAGTATCAACAACTCACCGATGAGATTGTCAAACTTAAATTGTCCCCATTCTTATTGAAAGACAAAGCCAAGGGTTGGTTTAACTCGTTAACACTCGAATCCATCATCACTTGAAACGAAATGAGTGTTGCCTTCCTATAAAAATTCTTTCCCAACCAAAAGATGACGTCGATACGTCACACCATCAACACATTTAGCCAAAAGGAGGGAGAAGCCTTATGGATGTTTTTGGAGAGATTTAAGGACTTTCTACTGTAATGTCCGCACCATGGGATTGAGATGGGACGCCAAGTCCAAATTTTGTATGAGGTGTTCGATTGTAATACTCGAACTATACTCAAGTCGTTATGTAATGGTGATTTTACTGAAAAAGTGAGGTTAACGCTGGTTATTCCTAGAAGCCATAACGAAAAAGTCCCAGCGATGGGCACCCAATAGAGAATCTAGGTCCACCACGTCCAATGAGGGTTTTGCTCACCAAGTGGAACAAATTTATGATTCAAATTCCAAAGTGGCCACATTGGCCCGACGTTTAGAAGCTTTAGAGATGAGAAAAGAGGATAATAGAACTTCATATGCGTCCGTTCAACATGTAGGTTCCCCTATGTGTATACTTTGCGATTCATCCGACCACTTAGTCGAGAATTTCCTCACCCTTTCGGCCCACAAGGCACTCACCGAGCAAGCCAGTGCCCTCTACCAAAATAGGCCAAAGTATGACCCATATTCCAATGCATACAATTCGGGATGCTGAAACCACCCCAATCTTTCATTATCCGAGGGTCAATACCAAAGAAGTGGAGGTCAATCTTCCGATAACCCACCCCTAGGTTTCCAAAAGAATTCCACCACACCCTCGAATCCCTCATCCCAAAAGATCCAATATTGAGAGGATTTGATGAACCTTATTGCCCAAAGTACCCGTCAATTCCAGAAAACCACTCAAAATGTCCTCCAATCCCTCCAGTAAAGCATGCACACGAATACTCAAGCCATTACCAAACTCGAGGTTCAAATGAGCCAACTACATAATGCATTGAGTGAGGGAATAAGGGAAATTTTTTAGTCAGCCCGAACCCAATCCAAAAGGTAACATGCCTAGGGGTCAATTTGTTATTCAACACAACACGAGCTCATCACACACCCAAGAGCGTGCGAAAGCCATCATCACGCTTAGGTCCGATAAGGAAGTAGAGAAAAATATTTCACCGCATGTCGAGAGTGAAGCAAAGAAATGTAAAGAGAAAGAATATCCACCCGTAGATCCGACTTCCTCTTCACCCTCACCTTCCGTGCCATTTGTAGAGACCTATGTCCCAAAATCTCTGTTTCCCAAGCGCTTGGTGCCCCAAAAGAAAAAGGCGTAACTTGATAATATGTTAGAAGTATTCAAACAAGTGCAAATCAATATCCCACTACTTGATGCTGTTCAAAAAGTCCCATCCTACGCCAAATTCCTGAAGGACCTTTGTACCTTCAAGAGAAACACCAACGTACCCAAGAAATCTTTTCTCGCCGAGCAAGCAAACTCGATCATTTCTTATCGAATTCCCATCAAATATAAGGATCCCGTTACTCCGACGGTCTCTATCTAGATATGGGAGCACCTAATTGAGAAAGACCTTCTAGATTTAAGAGCAAGCGTGAATCTTTTGCCGTACACCGTGAACGAGAAACTAGGTTTAGGGGAGTTGAATTTGACTAGGATTACCTTGTCCTTAGTTGACCGTACTGTGAAAATTCTGAGAGGTATTATTGATGACATCCTAATTAAAGTGGGTGACTTTATATTTCCTGTCGACTTTGTTGTCTTGGACAACCAACAAGTGCAAAATCCTATTGCATAAGTCCCTGTTATTTTGGGTCGTCCTTTCCTCACCACATCTGATGCCGTAATTAAGTGTCGTAGCGACCAATTGAACCTATCCTTTGGGAACATGACTATGAACCTTAATGTGTTTAATTTGGCCAAATAACCACCCAATGACGATGAACCAGTAGATGTCGACATGATTGATAGTATCGTCCAAGAGACTTTCGAGCAAACTTATAATGACGACCCTTCAACAACATGTCTTGCATTTTTTGGGTCCGAATTTGATTTCGAAGAGTCAATCGAAGAAGTCAATGCCCTCCTCGACTCCTCCCCCATCATGGAAGTCAAAAATTAGAAGTATAAGCCTGAACCCTCTCACTTTCCTCGTAACCTATTCCTCCCTCGACTGAGAAAGATCCCGAGCTTGAATTGAAGCTACTACCTAAAACACTCGAGTATAGGTTCTTAGAACCTTCTGAATCCTTGCCTATTATCATTTCATTTGACTTCGATAAAGAATAGGAAGGTAAGCTATTGCGTGTTCTCAAAGAACACAAGTAAGCCATAGGATGGACCATATCCGGCATTAAGGGGATAAGTCCCTTGGTGTGCATGCATAGGATACACTAAGAAGACAATGCTAAAAATTGCCATAAAACATAATGTAGACTTAATCCCAATATGAAAGAGGTCGTTCGAGCCGAGGTGCTAAAATTGCTCGATGCGGGTATCATTTACCCCATCTCTGATAGCCAATGAGTTAGTCCCATTCAAGTGAACCCAAAGAAATCTGGTGTTACAGTGGTGAAAAATTCTGATGATGAGTTAATACGCACTAGGATTCAAATCGGTTGGCGAGTGTGTATTGATTATAGGAAGTTGAACGTTGTTATACTAAAGGATCACTTTCCTCTTCCTTTCATAAACCAAATGCTAGAGAGATTAGCCGGCTATCCATATTACTATTTTCTCGACGGTTAATCCGGCTACAACCACATTCCCATCGCTCCCGAGGATTAAGAGAAAACCACTTTCACGTGTCCATTTTGTACTTTTGCTTACCGACGCATGCCCTTTGGGTTATGCAATGCACCCTCTACCTTTCAGCGGTGCATAATGAGTATCTTTTCGGATATGGTGGAGCATTTTCTTGAAGTCTTTATGGATGATTTTTCTGTATCAAGGTCTAGTTTTGATGAGTGCCTCCATCACCTCAACCTCATTCTGAAGAGGTGTAAGGAAAAGAACCTTGCGCTTAATTGGGAGAAGTGTCACTTTATGGTCAAACAAGGCATAGTGCTAGGTCACATCATTTTTGAAAAGGGCATCGAGGTAGATAAAGATAAAATAGATCTCATTGCTAATCTCCCACCCCCTAAAATTGTGCGTGAAGTTCGATCATTCTTAGGACACGTCGATTTCTATAGGAGATTTATTAAGGATTTTAGCAAAATATCTCGACCCTTGTGCAATCTTCTTGCTAAGGACACACCCTTCGATTTCACTGACGAATGCCTTCAAGCCTTTGAAAGGCTAAAGACGGAATTGACCTCTACACCTATTATGAGACCCCCCGACTAGAGACAGCCGTTTGAGATCATGTGTGACGCTTTCGACTATGCCATAGGTGCGGTTCTAGGTCAGTGTAATGAGAAACTTCCTCACATCATGTATTATGCCAGTAGGGCTCTTAATGATGCCCAATTGAACTATTCCACGACTGAAAAAGAGTTCCTCGTTATTGTTTTTACTCTTGAGAAGTTTAGGTCTTACTTAATAGGATCCAAAGTTGTCATTTTCACCAATCACTGAGCCCTGTGATACCTTTTGTCTAAAAAGTATGTTAAGGCCCGTCTCATTAGGTGGATCTTATTACTGTAAGAGTTTGACCTTAAAATTCGGGATAAAAATGGATATGAGAATCTAGTGGCTGATCACTTATCTAGGTTAACCATTGAATCATCTGATAACCTGTTGCCACTCAATGAGTCCTTTCCTGATGAGTAACTTATGCTTGTCTCTTAGCTTCCATGGTTCGCTGATGTTGTGAATTATCTTGTGCCGGGTGAAATGCCACTGCATTGGTCTAAGCAAGATCATTCCAAATTTTTAAAGGAAGCCAAGCATTTATTTTGGGATAACCCATATCTTTTCAAGTATTGTCCGATCAAATCATTTGAAAGTGTGTACTCGATCACGAGATTCAAAGCATAATCTTTTTCTGCTATGACCAAGCCCGTGGAGGTCATTTCAGTGCTAAAAAGACCGCTGTAAAAAATTTATAGTGTGGATTCTATCGGCCCACCATTTTTTGTGACTCGAATTATTACAGTAGGAGTTGTGACGGTTGCCAATGGTTAGGAAAGATCACATGTAGGAACATGATGCCCTTAAATCCCATTTTGATTATCGAGGCTTTTGATTGTTGGGGCATTGATTTTATGGGTTCATTCCCAAATTCCTACGGGAATCTTTACATTCTTTTAGCAGTTTATTATGTGTCTAAGTGGGTAGAATCCATACCGTGTAGGAAGAATGACCACCACGTGGTGGTCAAATTCATTCGAGAAAATATTTTCTCTCTTTTCGGTACGCCTAGAGCCATCATTACCGATCAGGGAACCCATTTCTGTAAGACTCTTATGAAAAATATTCGATCACAAAGTAGGATGTTCGTATCACCCTCAAAACAGTGGTTAAGTCAAAGTTTCCAATAGGAAATTCAATCAAATCATTGAGAAGATAGTGAATCTGAACCGAAAGGATTGATCCTTAAGGTTGTTGGATGCAATGTGGGCGTATCGCACTGCCTATAAAACACCACTTGGTATGTCCCCGTATAGTGTGTGTGTGGTGATGTGTGGTGGGGGAGGGGGTGGGGGAGGGGGCAGGGGGCAGGGGGTGGGGTGGGGTGTGTGTGTGTGTGTGCGTAGGTGCGTAGGTGTGCGTGTGTGTGTGGAGGGGGGAGGGGGGCAGGGGGTGGGGCACCCATTTAATAACTTTTAAAATATTTGGAAAAAACATAATATTACAAAATTGAAACGAAATGGTATTGACGGAACTTACACATACGTTATGTACTGTGCTCTTACGTTGAAAATTATTAGATAGAAAAAGAAAAATATAAATTGAGATAACCTTAGAATCTAATTAGGCTAAAAATATAATGGCATCAACTAACATATATACACAACACTAAAAGTATACATCAATTTTATAAATAATTGATAATAGTTGGATAATAATTGGATAATAAACATCGGGAGGGGGTGGGGGTGGGGGTGGGTGGGGTTTTGAATATTATTTACATTTATATTTTTGGATATTATATACATTCAAAATAAATAATTGATAATAGTTGGATAATAATTGGATAATAATTGAAATTTTCATTCAAAATAAATATTTCATTCAAAAATATTGGATAATATTTGATATTTTCATTTAAATTGATAATAATTTTATTCATGAAATTAATTCAATTAGGTAAAACCCTAGATAATTTTTTAACAGAATTTGATAATATTATATAAAGTTTAGTAAATTCACAAAATGTTGCCAATTGTATGTTTTTAGGAATATCATTAGTTAGAATCCATATACATGCATGTTGTTAGAAAGTCTTAAATTTAATTCTCACTTTAATTTGTAGAATCTCTGTACTTGGTTGGATTTATCCCTTTATGATAATGAAATTTATGCTCCAATTATAATTATCTCATGTCATAATTTTATTGATAAACAATATATGTAGTTGTCACGGTCGTGGTAGGGGGAGGGGGTGGGGTGGGGTGGGGTGGGTGGGGGTGGGGTGTGTGTGCATAGGTGCGTAGGTGTGCGTGTGTGTGTGGCGGGGGGAGGGGGCAGGGGGTGGGGGTGGGGCACCCATTTAATAACTTTTAAAATATTTGGAAAAAACATAATATTACAAAATTGAAACGAAATGGTATTGACGGAACTTACACATACGTTATGTACTGTGCTCTTACGTTGAAAATTATTAGATAGAAAAAGAAAAATATAAATATTGGATAAAAATTGAAATTTTCATTCAAAATAAAAATTTCATTCAAAAATATTGGATAATAATTGATATTTTCATTTAAATTAATAATAATTGTATTCATGAAATTAATTCAATTAGGTAAAACCCTAGATAATTTTTTAACAGAATTTGATAATATTATATAATGTTTAGTAAATTCACATAATGTTGCCAATTGTATGTTTTTAGGTATATCATTAGTTAGAATCCATATACATGCATGTTGTTAGAAAGTCTTAAATTTAATTTTCACTTTAATTTGTAGAATCTCTGTACTTGGTTGGATTTATCCCTTTATGATAATGAAATTTATGCTCCAATTATAATTATCTCATGTCATAATTTTATTGATAAACAATATATGTAGTTGTCACGGTCGTGGTGGGGGGAGGGGGTGGGGGTTGGGTGGGGGTGTGTGTGTGCGTAGGTGCGTAGGTGTGCGTGTGTGTGCGGCGGGGGGAGGGGGGCAGGGGGTGGGGGTGGGGCACCCATTTAATAACTTTTAAAATATTTGGAAAAAACATAATATTACAAAATTGAAATGAAATGGTATTGACGGAACTCACACATACGTTATGTACTGTGCTCTTACGTTGAAAATTATTAGATAGAAAAAGAAAAATATAAATATTGGATAATAATTGAAATTTTCATTCAAAATAAATATTTCATTCAAAAATATTGGATAATAATTGATATTTTCATTTAAATTGATAATAATTTTATTCATGAAATTAATTCAATTAGGTAAAACCCTAGATAATTGTACTATTAACATTTTTTTTTATCTGTACTAATAACATTTTTTTACAGCAAAAATGTCTCCTTCAGATGTTAAGGCGAAGATGATGATGCTGTTTATGATGATGTCGTCTGGGTTCGGTTGTAGCGGAGGCGACGAGGGCTCCTCCGCCCCTAGGCTCCCCAAATATGGAAAATTTGGGATTACCGTCGAGAACAAGTCGGAGCTATTAGCGAGATCCCTCGAGCTGCTAAAGACGGTCATCGGCCCGGGGTTTATGAGTTGGAAGGAGGTGCCATATGAGCTCAAGTTAGCTGTTTGGGAGGCACTACAGGTAATATTTATATGAATATTTCAATTTCAATTTCAATTTTAATTTCATATTTATATTTATATTTATATTTATATTCATATTTATATTTATATTTATATTTATATTTATATTTATATTTATATTTATTCGCAACTAACATTGTATTTGTTGGACAGGAACAATTCAACTTGGATCCAAAGCTACGCGATTCCGTCTTGGAGCAGTTGAGGGAGCAACACAAGACGTGGAAGAAAAATATGCGGACACGGTACTTTGGAAAAACACGAGAGTCCATTTTACAATGGCGCGGATCCGTCCCGTCCAAGGAGCCGATCTCATTGGCACAATGGCAAAAGTTCATTGACAATGAGATCGAGGATCGACAATTGGCATCTCGCCAATCGGGGAGGGAAAATCGGGCTTAAAAGACGGACGTGCACTACTCCGGCCGGACCTCTTACGCTGAGGTGGAGCATAGGATGCAGGTAAGATTTAATTTATCTATAACTACATTAATATATTATTGGATATTATTTTACTTTGCGGGGCTGATACTAATTTTACTTTACTTTATTTTATTTCAGGGGGTAGGGAGTGGGCCAGGGGGTAAGCCACATAGGCTCGATACTTATGTGGCTCTTCGGACGAAGAAGGGGAAGGACAAGGAGGTGTCCCCGAGCGTCGCGGCCACGATTGTAAGTAATCCGACAGTTTAATTATTGTTAATTACGTTATAATTTTTTAGTTTACTTATTTTACTAATCATGTGCTTTTTGTCGTTTCAGGCAAAGCTTAAGGAAGTGCATGAGTCGTAGCCTGATGCCGACAAGGCATCTTTGTCCACAGACGCACTCAGCCAAGTGATTGGCTCTGATCGCAAGGGGAGGACAAGGGGAGTGAGCTCGCGGGTGGCCAAATCTAGGATCATCGTATTGGAGACGAGCGACACCGGGTTGGCTCGAACGGTGGATTCACACGACGCGAAGCTGTCCCGTTTGGAGGCGACGGTCCAAGATATGTACGCATTCATGAAGCGTACGTTGGGTGGAGACCGTAAAGGGAAAGGGAAAGGGAAGGAGAAGGAGAAGGTGGTGGAGGAGGAGGTGCGGGAGGACGAGGCGCAGGATGACGAGGATGTGGACCTCGCTGCTTCATCACCGACACGTTCGTACTTCGACGATCCACTTCCCTATTTGACGCCCTCCAACAGACCATTGTCGACAATTGGTTGGCCGAGCGTGTTCATATTGGACGTATTTGATGGCCAGCGGATAGGGCGGGGGTTGAGGGACCCGAATATCGTCGAGGGTGGAATAGTCCATGGACGTGTGCTTCAAGAGATGGAGTCCAGGGTGCTCGTCACGCATGTCATACCCGGGAAGGAGAACTCCCTATTTTGGTTGCGCGAACAATGCGGCACGACGTATATTAGTGGGTGCGTCAATTCGTATGTCGTGTGGCCTACTCACCTCCTCAGTTTTATCCAAGACATGTAGTAACATTATTTTTAAGTTTGTCCATTTTAATTATATTTGGATTATATCATCATGTATATTATTTTTACTTTGAATATTTGGATTATATCGTCATGAATATATATTTGCATTATCTTTAGTTTGTGTTGGATATATGATGTTTGGAATGGGTACAACGTTGCTATAACAGGTACAAATATACTGCTGCGCAGTGGCAGTGGCCATACTGCCCAGCAGATTTTTTTTAAATTCTGCCTTGTCACGGACGTGTCACGGTCAATGACCGTGACAATTCTGGGTAAGAGGGGTCACGGCTTTGTCACGGTTATAAACCGTGACAAACGTGTCACGGTCATTGACCCTGACACGACCGTGACACAAAACGCGAGTTTTTCGTCAAGGTCAATGATCGTGACACGACCGTGACAAAAAAAGTTGTCTCGCCTCGAAATGTCACGGTCATTGACCTTGACAAGTTGGATTTTTCAAGGTCAATGACCTTGACAAATGGGCAGATTTGGTGTAGTGATTGCACATGCTAAGTGCAACCGTGATTCCTACGAAAGTGAGTTAGATTTTGAAATTTTAGTTTTGCTCGAGAACTAGCAAAGTTTAGATTTGTGGGTATTTGATGAGTGCATTATTTTGTATAAATTATGCCCAAATATAGGCCTTGTTAGGCCCATTGTATCTTAAATAATGAGCTTTTAGAGTTTTTTTTTCATAAATTAAAAGAAAAATGCAAGTTTGAATAACATTTGAGTTAAAAATGTGATTTCCATAACTTTGAGGGATGAAACTGTAATTAGAAATATTATGGGCTTGAAATAATTTTTAAATGTTTATCTAGGCAAAATAAAGTTCTCCCTGAAATTCAGATAAATTCGGAGTTAAAATGGAGAAGTTATGAATTTTGAGGTCTAAAATGCAAATAAGGGTAAATTGGAAATTTTCTAAGCTTTAAGAGGCTGAATTTAAATTAGTATAAGTTATTTTATATTGTTATAGGTACCTTTGCTGTTTGGTGAAGATCTGAGGACATTTTTTGAAGATGTGAAGATTGTGGGAAGAAGTAAAAGAAGTAAAAAGTCTTGGGGCCAAAGCATGAAAAAATTCAAAAAACTGTTTGGTTTATAATTTATTAGAGCAGATATATAAACAGAAAAGGCTTGCATCCTGGTGGTCGTGCTCGTGTCCTAATATGCAGGAGGTCGGGGGTTCGATTCCCCAAGCCTACACCTAATTTTTTTGATGACATCTGCCACCTCATCAGCGCCCAATCAACAGTCAAAAGGCACCATATGGCAGTCAATCGCCACATCATCAAACTACCACATCATCATCTACCATGTCATCAACTTCCACATCATCAGTCAACAGTCAACTGTACAATCAGAAAGCACCATGTGGCAAGCACCCTTGACCAAGATTTAGTAGGAAGAAAAATCCCACATAAAGGGATTCTCATCAGCTTTTTGTTGAGATAAACTCCAAATTTCAAAGCTCATCACAATGAGTCTTATCTCAAACACTATTTCATGGGAATTGAAATTTAGTTTTTGGGGACTTATACTAATCCAAAATAAGCCAATTAAAATAGGTGTTTTACACCCATCCAAACACCCTATCCCTAAGCCTATAAATAGGACCATTGGGTTCATTATTTCTACACAGAGAGTTATAGAGAGTCACTTTAGAAGAATTATTGGTAGTTTTAGTTTGAGTGCTTTATTTATATTTGAGGGCCAATAATTATTTTGTGAGAGGAATTCTGTCAAGAATATTTGTGACACACCATTTGTAAGTTTGTTTATTTAATGAAAATTAGCATTCATTCTTGCAAATTTATTATGTCTACAATTATGCTCGCTTAATTTCGTTACTAGGACTAGGTAAAATTTATCATGTGTGATTAATATTGTGTTTGATTAAATTTATTTTTGTTCCTGATATGTGCTAAATACTTTTAAAAAAATCGGTATTCCTTTAAAACGACACGAGAGTGTGTTTTAAACCTTCGACATTGTTTGAAATTCTTTTTTTTTTTATTTTAAGTATGAGTACTTTTTGATGGTTTATACTTTTATTAAATTGATTGATAGCCCATGCTTAAAGACTATATTTTGAAATTTAAAAGTGGACTTTTTAAGGGAATAGGGATTTTAGGCGTCTAAATTTAGAGACATTAAATTTTATTTTGGACTTATAACCGTGTTATTTTTCGAATTAAATACGACGAGAGTCGGATTAATTTGATTTATAAAATCGGGAATGATGAATTTAGAATGTTAATTAAACATGATAAATGGATCCAACGTCCTAGTTTTCACGCTCCCTTGATTATATCTCTTGTAGTTATATTTTTTTTTGTGTGTTTGCTTAGTTTAATATTAAATTTCATATCCAAACCCATTTCGTCCAGTTGGACAGTCATAATAATTTTTAACAAAAAACAATTGATAAATCCTCGTGGGTTCAACCCGTACTTACACTCCCTATTCTATAATCGCACATGAACTTACGGTATTTTATAAAATTGACAACAATACCATAAATATAGAATACCATGTGTATCTCTTAGAATAATCTACATGGCCTCCCTGAAGGCAAATGGAGAGGTCGCCTTCATTATTTAATTATGCTCGTCCAGGTAAAGATATGCTCGACTCTGACATACGCTTGTTGGGCCTTGCCATCACATCAATTTTCCTGATACTATTCTCATGCTTTTAGTTAATGGAGTTATTTGACTAAGTCAATACCACCCTTACACCAACATATACACGCGAGGGAGATCACTGGTCACTTTTATCAAATTTTTGAATATAAGGAATTATACATTCACCCACTTCTATTGTGCTTTAATAAACTCATCCTTATATATCCCACTATGTGTAAAGAGTGTAACCGTATGACCTATAAAGACACTCCACATGTCCTCTAATATTCTTTGATTATGAACTATAAATATCACTAAATCCCACACAATGAAAGATCGAGAACTATCTCACTATTGATGTCTAAAAATGGACTTGATACAAATTTATAATCATAAATAAAAATATAGTAGGTTAATCAAATAACAAACACACAAGAGAAGAGATTTTTAGAGTGGTTATGCTGTAAAATAGCCTACGTCCACTGTTGGTATCATTTCGTAGGGTTATAATAGTTCAGTATGTTGTGCATATGAGTGATACGAGTTGTCCCTTCAGTTGAGGGAGTATTTTGTATTTATAATAGTGTAAAACCCTAGAAATGAAATGTCTTTATAATGCCAAGAATTTACATATGTGTACAATAAATGAAACTCTTGGAATTCAGAGTTGGTTGGCATCCCATTCGAGTAACTTTTGATCTTCTTGATGGTTGATGTTCTGAAGTTGGTCGGCCTTCTAGTCGACTAAGTATCTCTGATGCCGATCATCGGCCACGTATGAGGATAAGTGTAGATTTATCACTGGTCCATGTAGGAGAGTAATTTTACATACAATAAATCCCCCAGTGCTCCATGCTTGATGATTGATTGAAAGTATGGAGTATTTGGCCTAAGAAATTACTCGACGTACTGGTTGAGGGTGTGGTTGACAATCGACCTCCCATACTCGTAAAATCTTTACTGTTATTGTCTGATAATGACATTTTTATAAATAATTCAAACTTTTTTGAACCACCAAAGGATATAATGGTCTTTTGAAGCTTAGAGAAGCTTGTAACCGACGGTAGTTCAACCGTTCGTTAAGTAAATAATTTTGTTCCCATTTATCGAGGCAACCTATATATCTAGGTAGAAACTTTCCCCCCTTTATTATTAGCTCAAACCTTCTGCACTTAAGAGTTTTTCTTTGTCTTCGAGCTTTCTTTGTGCAATCGTTTGCTGCCATTATTTCTTCTTTAATTCTTATCATCACCTTAGATCCCCTATAAGCATTCTTTACCTCTTTCTCTGTTTTATCATCTTTTTCTCTATTTCCTACATGGTTCATATTGTAGACGAGAGTTCATTAGATAAGTTTATAGAAAAAAGGAAAATCCAAGCTTGGGTAGATTTATAGATAGCCCAAGGTCCCATAGATATGTATATTCATCCTGAGGGTCACCGGATCCCACCTTATTCATAGCTGAGTGTGGCATCACTTTTCCACCAAACCCTCTTTTTCTTCTCTTTGTCAATACTTTGTTGTGGTTCCTATTAGGGCGGCACCAAACACTTGGAGGGATGTAAATGGTGTCAATGGGTTGAATGAAATTTATGGGATTCAAATTGGGGTCTAGGATTTTATATTTTATTATAAATGGGGTATTGTTAAAGAGAACACATATTATTTTAAGACTAGGCAAGAAAATAGGAGGTTAGTAGTGAATTTACCATATTCCAATACGGATTATTGGAATTATGTTGTTGTTGTTAAGAACTGGCAATATTCTCCTCTTCCTAAGGGAGTATCTTACATTGGTTCCAGGTGTCCTCAAAAAGGGCGTGGAATAAGTTGCAATTATGTTATTTAATTTCCTATTTTGTAATGTATTTTTGAATTTGGCCGGCTAATTTTTTCGATTCCTTTTTCATGAAGAGGAAAGCAAGAAGAAGCGTCCCAAAGAAGGGGAAATTAATATTGAAGAGCCTAAATTTTTTTGGGGACTTAACCAGAGGGTTGGAGGGGAACATACCTGAGTTGCTTCTTTACTGTTAGAATACAAGAGTTTTATCACCTCTTTTGTTGCTCGACTAACACTTGTGTTGCCTCAAGTTGCTATCAACTTAGAATATGACCATGTACCTAATTCTTTAGCTACAGAATCTGTTGGTGCTGAGTTCACCCAGGGCGGAATTTTTTCCTCATTCGAATCCTATGATATTTTTGAGATCTCACTTCCTCCTCCAGCTGACATAACTAAGATAAAGATGCCCATTTTGATGAGTGGGTCATTTTCTCCTCCCCCAAGAAGAATGCTGACACTGGTAAGAAGCCAGTTGAGAAGAAATCCCAGGCCAGTGATAAGAGGCCTCAAGTCATTATTGCTGATGAGATTCAAACTATTGAGTCCTAATTTAAGATATTAAAGAGAGCCCGACCTTTAGAAATAATCCCAAAAACTTAAGCCGACCAGCAAGCATTAACTGCAAAGAAGACTCTGATCGACTAACAAGAGTTGGTGAAAAAAATCCAAGATGATCTTATATTAGGTTAGCTTTTGTTATTGTTAACCCTGGATTGTCCAGGGGGTTAATCAAGTCTAGAACTCTTCCTATTGATAGAGCTGCATTAGCCTCCATGCCCAGGTCCAGGCTGACTAGGAGGGGTTGCCATAATTTGGCACTGGTAATTATCTTATCTTTTGTTGTTTCCTCATGTTGATGATTTTTTTTACTTATGGTGTTTGCAGTTTTTTGCCAATTTTTGGTTGACTTCGACCAAATGATGGAGAAGGACGATCAACTGAGATCTTCTTCGAGTGAACTGGAAGAGGCTTTTAAGGGCTTTAGATAATCTTTGACTGCTTTTCGAGCGCATTTGGAATCAAAGCAAAAGTTCTGAGAGGAGTAGCTGAAAAATGCTAAGGATAGGGAAACTACATCAGAATATAAATTAAAGGATGATGATAAAAAGGCCCAAACTAATGAGATGAAATTAGGTGATGCCGAAGGTAGAGCCAATGCCGCCGAAGACAAACCTATAAAACCCACAACTCAGGACCAAACTACTTAAGACAAAGTGGTTCACTTGACTTTTGAAGTTACTCCCTTGAAGGCTTAGGGAAAAACTGCCTTTGGCAAGGGTTGGGAGAAGGCCTTTTTTGTCGCCTCTGATAAAATTAAGTATGCCAAGAAATTATCCTTCGAGGAAGGGTGGTCGGAGGCTCTGAAAGTGGTCGGCACAAAGGCAAACTCTGTTCCAAAGGTAGAACCCAAGCACTCCTCCTCACTTAGATGAGGAGTTTGATGACGAAAAGGGGTTAGGAGAGTGTTCAGTGATGCCCATTGAGTCTTCAGTGGTTCCAAAAGCAAGTGTTGACCTACCTGTTTCTAGCCAAGATAAAGCCAAGGATAAGGAGAAGGTTTAGCTCCTTCTTAGCTAGTTTCCTTTTTTGTCCTTTCTCATATATATTTTCTATTTCTTCTCTTGTCTTTCTTGCTGACGCATCCACCTCTGTACTTCAAGATTAATCAATGAAATAAGATATTTTTTTTCTTAATTGTTGATGCCTTTGAATGGATTTAATTTCTTGTTGGTTTTTACTTTTCTGTATTGTCTATTTCTTTAGATTTTCCCCATAAACTCATAATTTTAACTTTTCAGTTTGATGCCAGGAAGAAGGGCATAGTCTCTGCTGAATTTGACTTACTCAGGCGGTGTAGAAATCTCCTAAAAACTGGTTATGTTCCCATGTCTGAGAAAGATTTAGTAGGGTTGCTCGGCCTGGAGGTATCCGACCAAGTAATGAAGTCATATATTCATCTTCATTACCTTTTGAATAGGGTTATAGCTGATAATGCTTCTTATTATGAGATGATTGAGAGAATACGGGATGGCCATAGGCGGTCATTAGCTTTGCTTCACTCTAATTATGAGGATAAGTACAAGGCCTCAAGTGAAGCAAATGCTTTTAACAAAAAATTACAAGTCATCACTTCTGTTATGATTAAGAGAGAACTATCTCTGAAACAAGATCTGGAGAGTGCCTGGTCAATTGTTGTTATGTTGGAGAGAGATAAAATAATGCCATGAGGAATAAACTTAATAGTCTGAAGAGATCAACCCCTACTAGTCTAGATGAGGGTGTTTCATTTCTAGAGGCTGAAAATGCCAGGTTATTGGAAGAGCTAGAGGCTTTGCAAAAAAAGAAAACCAAATATGACTTTGGCCAATAATCAAGGCAAATATAATTGTTCGGCCTACTTTTGATGAGGAAAAAACCAGGAGAACTTTGGTCGACCAAGCTGCTCAACTTAAAGAGAGAGGAAATTCCATCAAAAATATTTATGATAATATGGATCAACTTACTTTCCATTTCCACAAACAACCCAGAGCTATTTGGATAGATGGATATGATGAAACTCTGACTTATCTAGATGTGCATATGGAGTAAGCCAGAAATGAAAGTTATAAATGGGGTTGGTTGAACTTTCTTGCCTTATTAAAGGTACCCAAAAATGATAAAGTGTGGCACTGGCATACTCCAGGGTTCATGGACTATCCTGATCCTCCTTTGTCGATTGACTGCAGTTGGATTCCTCCACTACACCAAATTGGCGATTTTATAACTAATTGAAAAAATGATTTATAAGTGTTTGTGACACTTACAAAAATTATAACAGTTTTAGTCACTTACAAATTTTGTAAGTGTTCATGACTGATACAAAATTATTAATATAACACATATCAAACAATATAGGACACGTGAGGGTCCCGTGTATCCCTTTCAATGACTCGAAAGTGTTAAAATTGTTTTTCCCCTTTTCCTCTATTGAATTTTCACCTATGCTGTTTCCCGCTTGAGAGAACCCTCAACCCGCTGAGCTCAGGTCTTTGACTCGTGTCTTCGGCCTCAGGTTAACTCTCTTTCACACCCACAAACAAGCACACACACAAAAGAAGTATTCATTTTGTGTCATCGGTTTTTTGTCATGTTTTTCGTTCTTTTTTCCCCACACAAAAGAGGTATTCGTTTTTTGTCATCGGGTGATTCGATTTTGTCATCTATTTTTTGTCAACCACATGAATAAAAAATTTAGGTCTTAGGAACCGTTTTTTTTTTCATCTGTGAAGAATTTTTAAGACTCCATTGTTTTCATCTATTTTAAGACTAAATCTGTTTTTTAATTTTTTACATAATTTTTAATTTTATTTAATTTTCTTAATCTGTTTTCATCTGATTAATCTTCTCCTATTTTATTTATTGTTATCATCTGGTCTGAGGCAGTTTTTTGATCATCTTTGGTCTCATCACGTTTTATCTTTGTTCTAAGGAGGTTGCTCTTCTCATATATAGGTACAAAAATACTACCTATAATATGTTTCATTACAGTTTTTTTTTTAATATGGGATAATCAAATAGAAGTTAATAATAAATCGAATCATTCATAATATATTTTTAAACACAGATTTTAAGCAAATTGTTTTAAAAAAATAGGTTGCCAAACGCATATTCTACTAGTTTTAGGTTTTAAACACAAAAAACAGTCGAAACATGGACCAAAGAGGCCTTTAATTGTATTATTTTTAGCACTTTGTAACTTTTATAAAATATAACAATTAACATTTATTTGCCATTAAATTTGTATGATTTGTAGAATTTCGTCACAACTTTATAAAGAGCGGATGAAAGAACGTGATAGAGGAACACCACAATATATAAATGAGGTTGCTACATTTATCGATTTCGTGACGAAAAATAGTCGTGGAGAAACTATGTTTTGTACTTTGTAACGCTTCGAAGATGTTGAACAAAATGATGCTATGCCTGATGATCCAAGGATGGAGGAACTTGTTTATGATGCATTTGAAATGTTTAGTCGAAGCGTTAATCGACATATCCCATTGGTAGAGATGAAGGCGGTGAAAATGGTTCTCAAACCCCCGAGGAGCTGAAATACACGTACATACATGGTAAGGCGAGTGAGCCATTGTATCCATCGTGTACCGAGAAATAGACAACATTATATTTTCTTATCAAATTGAATAACATGAAGACAAGACATGGTTTGTCGGAAAACAGTTTAACTAATATCTTGGCTTTATTTAAGGAGTTTTTGCCCAAAGGAAATTCAACACCAACAAAGTATCCAGATATGAAGAACATTATTAAAGAAGTTGGTATGGATTATAATATCATTCATGCATGTCATAATGATTGTATCTTATACCGAAAGGAACATGCAAAAAAGGAGAAATGCCCAATATGCAACTTGTCTAGATATCGATTTAGTTTAAACGGGGAGGGTAAAGTACCCAGAAAGACAGTGAGGCATTTTCCGTTGATTACAAGGCTGAAGAGATTATTTAGTATACCATGGATTGAAAATGTAATGACTTGTCATGCTCGAGCTCAATCCATTATAAATATTATGCGTCATCCCATTGATTCATCAGCTTGGAAGTCTGCAAATACAAAATGGCCCGACTTTACTGCTGAATTGCGTACTATTCGTCTTGCTATAGCTAGAGATGGTTTTAATCCATACGATAATCTCATCACTAGTTATAGTTATTGGCCTATCATTATTGCACCTTTAAATATGAAACCATCTTTGTGTATGAAAAGAGAGTTTTCCATGTTGTCAATTTTGATATCTGGGCTGAATGCACCGGGTAAGGACATAGATGTTTATATCGAACCTTTAGTAGATAAGTTGAAGCAATTATGGTTCGAAGGTGTAATGACATACGACTCCCACACGAAAGCTAATTTTACACTGAGAGCAATGTTACTGTGGGAAATTCATGACTTTCCTGCATATGGCACTTTGTCTGGGTGCACTGTTCATGGTTACAAAGCTTGTCCAGTTTGTGTGGAAGAAGTCGACTCAGAACATCTTGGAAATAGTAAGAAAATTTATTACCGGGGTCATCGAAGATTCCTTCCTCGCAATCACAAGTTTAGGTTGGATAAACATAACTTTAACAACAATGTTGAGGATCGTAAAGCTCCACAAAGGTTGTTTGGTACTGAGATTGAACAGAGAGTAGAATACATTAAGTCAAAAATTGGTAAACAAAAAATTAAAAAGAAAAGGAAACGAAATGGGGACAACAATGATTGTGCGGATACAAATATCATAACTCCATGGTCTAGAAGGTCAATTTTATTTGATTTACCGTATTGGAAAGAGCATGATTTTCGACATAATTTAGATGTTATGCATATTGAGAAGAATGTCACCGATCATCTTTTGTCAACTATTTTGGACTTGAAAGATAAATCAAAAGACGAAACCAATGCATGTAAAGATATGGAGGCGATGGGGATAAAAAAAATTATGGTTGACCATAGATGAATCTGACAAAACTATTAAACCTGCAGCTGCATTCACTTTAGGTAAAGAAGAAAAAGACTAGTTCTTTCGTACCTTAAAGGAATTAAAATTTTCGAAGGGTTTTTCTTCTAACTTGAGTAAGAATGTGACTTTAGAACCGCTCGGGTTGAAGGGATTGAAATTGCATGATTATCATGTGATTATGCAACATTTTCTTCTGGTATTGCTTAAAAATGCTTATGCAAAGCACAAGGATTTGTTAGTTGCTATTCAGTGGTTAAGCATTTTTTTCAATGTGTTGTGCGCTAAGGTGATAAGGAGGGATGTTCTTGATTTAGCTAAACAGGCATTATTTGAGGCTATGTGTGTTTTAGAGAACTATTTTCCACCCATATTTTTCGTTGTAACAATCCACCTCATCATACATTTAGCCGAGGAAGCACTAAAATGTGGCCCAGTCAGATTTAGATGGATGTATCCTTTTGAGAGGTAAGCGAATTACGCGTGAAAATGTTTTTAGATAAATAGTATGATATAATATATATTTATTAGTTTTCATTATGCTTTTGAGGTATAGTTTGATGAAAAATTACAAGAAGTAAGTTGGCAACAAGAGGTATATTGAAGGGAGAATTTCTGAGAAATACATTGTAGAAGAATCAACTCTTTATTGCATGGAGTACATGCCAAACCCATGCCAAGGAAATCAGAAGTATACGCATGAATATTTTCTTGATGAAGACGATAAGTGTGCCGATGAGGGACCTTTAGTATAGGGGAAGAAAGTGAAGTTAACCACGATGCAATTTGAACATGCCCGGAAATGGGTACTGCAACAACATGATGAAGTGGATGAATGGAAAATGTGAGTATATTAGTTTTGGTTATTTTTTTATTTAAGTTGACACGTATCATATGTTTAAATGTTTTTCATTGGATGTAGGAAGTATAATATTTACTGGGAATCTACCTTTGGGCGTAATCGAAAGGGGGGTACAATGAAGGAAAAAAATGAGGGTTTTGTTCCATGGTTGATTAAGGAGGTTCGCACTTAAGTCGACTATATGAAAACATTTGGTTTTGTCTTTTTATATTTTAGTATACTTATTTGTCATCATATTTTGTAGCTACTTAAAAAGGGATCAACTGATACAATGTTGTGGCGGTTAACCAACGGGCCAAAATATGATGCACACTCATATAAGAAGTATCGTTCCAATGGGTTTGAATTTTCTACATGTGAATATGATGAGCTTCGGGTAACACAAAATATTGGTGTGTTTATGAAGTCCATCACTAAGTCAGATTAAGCGGGAAAGATACCAATTATAAAGAAGCGGAGACAACGTATTACAAAATTATTCGTGACATATTTGAGTTGGATTATACGTCTTTCAAGCTAGTCGTACTTTATTGTGATTGGGCGAAAGTTGAGGACAAGATTAATGGCTGCAAAGTTGATCCTCACTCAAAGTTAGTGATGGTTAACTTAAGTAAGCTTAAGAGTAAAGAGATAATTGATGATGAGCCGTTCATTCTTGCCTCTGAAGCAGCTCAAGTATTCTATGCTAAGGATTTTTTAAATGAGGGATGGTCCATTGTTTTGCATACTCTAAAGAGATTGACTATAATGGTGGACGACGTTGAGGTTCCGATCGTGTATCAATCCATTCTTGAGGACAATGTCAATCTAAAGGATTTGCTAAATGTTAACTGAACATATATGGCCTTTCGGACATGTTTACTAGTTTTTTCATTTCTTGAGTTTGTTATTTGTTTAAATTGAGTTTGTTCATATGCTTAATAGTGATTTATATGTCGGATATTTAATGGCAGTGATGATTTTTTTAAATTCTTATTTTAGTTTTGTTGTCCTGCTTTGCACATTAATTTGTACGGTTTAGTTATTTTGAAGCAGTATTCGATGTCCATCGAAGGTAGTAACGCAAGAGAAATAGTTACTATCGATGAGGATAATCAAGTGGTGGGTGATAAAAAAGGTCCATATATGTCTCGACTTGGGAATATAGTTCGTGCTAATGTTCCAATTACATACGGTGATTGGCGTAAAGTTCCACTTAACTACAAAGATGATATTTGGATTGAGATATTGGTAAAACATCAATAATATATATTTATTTATTCTTTCTCTTTATGAATTATCTCATATCTTAAAAGCTAGCTAATGTTTCTTCATAACAGGCAAGATATGATCTTCCATTATCTCATAAGCAACAATGTTTAAAAAACATGGCCTCTAAATACAAGTCATGGAAATCCAAGTTAAGGAGGTTATATTACATGAAGTATACAATAGATGCAGAAAGGTTGGCGAATGTACCTCCCTATGTTAAGCCGGAGCAGTGGGGGGAGTTCGTGGAGAATGAGGGTATGAAAGTTGCCAGAAAGAAAAGAGAATTAGGAAAATCCAATAGATCTAAAATTGGGGCTACTCACACTAGTGGGCGCGATGGTCAGGCCCAAGTCCCATACAAACTTGTAAGTACACTTTTTTTTCAAACTTGGTATTCTTTATCGATGAATTATTTTTTTGCATTTGAATATTTTCTAATCGGTGAATTATATTCTTTTAATTGAATATTCTCTAATTGGTGAATTTATATTTGTAGAAAAATAAAAAGGATGATAAGCCAGATGCCAACTCTAATCCCAACGATGACAACTCTGACATCAATCCTAATGACAACATCACACGTGTTGATGTGTGGATAGCCTCTCACTCTAGGGAAAATGGGACAGTCCCGGATAGCATTGCTTCAAGTATGGTATGTTTTTGCAAATAGTATAAAGTATATTATTAGTTATGTTCAATGATTTGCTAATATTTTTATTACATAATATATTGTAGGAGAAGGTGAAAGCAAATGATGCCAAGCTTAAAGAAAAGGGTATTGACCAATACCAATCGTTGGAAACTGATGCGTTGTCCCAAGTATTTGGCATAGACAAAAGGGGACGCACTCGAGGTGTAGGGTCTTCAGTGTCACTATCGTCTATTAAAGTTTCCATGCCATCCATTGCTCTGCTTCGAACTAAAAAAACTGAAAATGAATGTGTGAAAGGACGATTGAACATAATGGAAGCATCTATGAAAGGCTTGCAGAACTCACTTGCTGACTTGGTTACATTTGGAAAGTCTAATATGGGGAAGCATCACTCCAGCCTCACAAATGGGGAAAGTGCCATACATGTAAACTCTGCTTCATCTAATGCAACACGATGCATACTAAAAGATGGTGTGTCGATGTGTCATGTGAGATTAAAGGTTTGAATGGTAAGGTGATTGCTAAGGGAATGATAGACGCGACTGCTCGGGAAAAAGTGCACTCATACACCGTTGATTATGAGAAAGAGGTAGTAGTGATACTAGACACGATATTTGACATCAATGCTAGTCTTTACTTGGTCCAACAGGGTGGAGCTGAGGATTTGAGAGACGTTGGTACTGGGAGCTGGGTTGTGTGGCCGAAAGAACTTGTCAAGCGTGTTTAATGATTTCCAATTTTTTTTTTATATGGACTTTGTAATTATGGATTTTAATGGTTTATGCTAGGTGTTATTGTCTTATATTTTTGTTAGGAACTTTCCATAATGGATTGTATGTGTTTTGTGTTATTATGTTATGTGCATGTTTTAATCTTTAACTAATTTTCTTCTTTATTTGCTTAAACTTTTTTAACTCCGCCAATGCAAATATATATTTTGCATTGCGGTCCCAAGCCCGGATAAAGGAGGAGGGAAGAGGTTTGAAGAGTTAGCGAATTGTAGGAAGACTTGATTTATTGGAATATAATGGTTCTATTTATTGTATGCAGATATTGGAGTTCTAGGCTTGCAACCGAAAGGCAAAGGCTTTTGGATTTCTTTACACATAATTATAATGATCTAATACATCATCTAAAATTGAATATACTGTTTATTCTTCAGGGTGCTAGTAGTCATCTCCTTGGAGCAGCTGGAGCAGTGGGAGCATTTTTTTCTATTCTTGCTGATAGGACTGTATGATAATGGTATAAATGGAATTCTTGCTAATGAAATGGTATGTTTAGAAACTGCGGCCGTTGATAACTTGTTTATTCATATCACTTCAATCAGCTTAGTGGTTATCAATCAATATAACAATGATGGATTAATATTATTCCTGTTGTTTAGGGGCTTGGGAAAACATTACAAACCATTTTCTTACTTAGTTATTTGCACGAGTTTAGAGGAATAACTGGTCCCCAAAGAGAAGACAACATTGTGTCGCTTTAGCTCGCGTTATATTATAATTGGACACTATTAAACTTTTTACTGCCAGAGATCTATAGTTCAGTGGAAACTTTCGATGAATGGTTTCAGATTTCTGGTGAGAGCGACCAACATGAAGTTGTTCAACAGCTTCACAAGGTTAGATTATATGCAACTAAGATACAAGTATTAATTTGTCTGATCTAATCTAACAATTGTTTTCATTTTTTCTGCCATGTTTAGGTCCTTCGCCCATTTCTTCTCCGAAGATTGAAGTCAGATGTTGAAAAAGGATTGACTCCTAAGAAGGAAACAGTTCTAAAAGTAATAAAGATTTATTGCAGAATGATCTTAAGGTTGTAAATGCTGGTGAAGAGCGCAAGCGTCTTTTGAATATAGCGATGCAGCTTCGTAAATTTGTAATCACCCCTATCTTTTTTAAGGTGCTGAACTTTGCCCTCCTATGTACGTACGTGTGTGCGTGTGTGAATCATTAAACATTAGATGTTGGGGTCTGAGTCTCTTAATCTTGTTTTTAATTGCAAGATTGCCTTCACTTTATTAAAGAACATATTGGTGACATATTTCATTGCAAATATTCTCTTTTTAAGACTTTTTCGGGATGAGTATTAGTGACACATAAGGCTTGAAAGCACTTCAAGGGGATTAAATTCTGTAAACTCTTTGATGGCTTCTGCAGTCCCTGATATGCGCAACGTCTGTATTGCTCTTGCATGTAACTCCAATGGTCAGCTATGTTCCTCTACAACCCCACTTGTATTCATCGTAAAAGGATTTTACGACTTGTTAACTATATCCTCTCAAGGAAGTGATGGTGGACAAATCAAGGGGTATCCAAGGTCACTGACTTAGTGTGTTTCCCATAATTATCTCGATCAACTTAAGAGGACTTCTTATTTTCATCTCCTAAAACATGACTAACTTCGGTAAATTATTTTCTATTATTAACGTTGTTTGTGTAATGTTGGATATTTCAGAAGTTGCTGGAATCTCAAATTGAGCTTCGCCCTATGCTACTTACATCTCGTGGGAGATTGAAAGATTTACTCTTCCTTGATTTTGCTCTTGATTCAGCTCGTAAGAATAATGAAGCCTCTAATTTTGAGATTCAGCCTCCATTCTCTCTATCTATTTGATAAAATTACCAACAATCATCTTCCCTTCAGTGGTAATGATGCTTTCTAGATGGAACTGTACACCCTGCATTTTCCTATATGACTTGGAATAGGATTCCTCATTACGTTCTATTAATTCTAATTTTAGTGTAAACATTCATTTTTCCTACAATGGAAGGAGATAAATATTTTAGTGGACTTTAATGTATGTTATAACCAATGAATAAAAAGAATGAAATGCTACCTATCTCTCAATAACTGTACAAAACTACAAATACTCGTTCCAGAGTCTGAATGAAATGCTAGTTCCCAATTTTACCGCTAAGCTGAAGTGCTGACTTCACAACACAATCTATATGTTCCGGGTCAAAGTTTTTAGTATCAGTTTCTCCCACGGATCCTACACGTATTTTATCTCATTTCCCCAAACCTATTATTCTGCTTATTTTATTTTCTTATTGTCTTGTTTCCCATGATTCACCCAATTTGTAGAGATGGTAATATACGTGTGTTTAACGAGACAGCCGACCAATAGTATTTAGGTTGTCTATACCCTCTCTCTATTTATTTATACTTAATACTTCTTTTTGCTACAACTACTACTGCTACTGTGCTGTCATGAACATTCAGTTGTGTTTTTTTGTATGTGCAGGACTCTGTGGTGGTTTGCCGCCTTCGTAAAAATAATGAGTTTCGTTTAAATGATACTCCAAGAAAAAATATTCAAAGGCATTTCTCATCTGGATATAATATTACTCCCTCTGTATCGAACGACGGTTTTGAAGATGGTGTTCCACATTCTCAAAGTCAAAGACATTTGTCAACTGAAAAAAATATTACTGAAGGTGGTACTCCTCCAACGTCTTTATTCAAAAATAGCGACTAAAACTATAAATAAAATGTTTGTTGTCCTATTTTCAAAATGCATATTACAGTAGGTCCTAAATTTACAAAGCCCCATTTTAAATTTATGCATTTAAACATTATTATCAATACATTTAAACTTGAATTTGGATACTAGGCAAGCGAGACATGCAAAAAACAATAATGGAATATTTAGTTGTTGCATCTTGGAACATGGGGAATATAATGTGAAAGCTTGTTCAGTAAAATATCAATACAAAGTTATCACTTGAGGTGTTGGTTGGACCAAAATGCTTGTTGTGAATTTGTTGCATATTTAATAAACCCACATTAGCATGCTGAATTTTTAATTCACTGGAGATTGATATAAACATGCTCAAATGTACAGAAGGATCAGCTTATTTGTAAGCTTTGCTACAGATTCTTTTTACTCCCAACTGACTTTTTTCAACTGATTGCTCTTTTTTTTTACTATTGAATCCAAAGGGCAGTGAATTATTAGGTGAAATTTTGGGATTCGTATCATCCTTATCATAATAAGATTTATGTATGCCTTCTCGTCGCGTTCGCAATATCTATAAATTTCCTTTGTGACCTTGTGTCATCTTGTTCAGAGGTTCTTTGAAAATCATATTGATCCAATATTTTTTATTGCAGGTCCAAATCGTGCATTTGGTGACCTAATTGCGGCATCTGGAATCACAGAAGACATGCTGGACAGTTTGATTGCCCTAAAGGACTTAGAAGGGGTTCAAGGATTGCCCCCTCTTAGCGAAATAGAAGACATGCGTTATGAAAAGAATACAATAAAATCATCGAGAGCAGACATAGAGCGCCAGAAACAGGAGGAAGTCAAATTTTTAGGGGCTAAGTTTGTTTCAATATCTTAAATTTATATATATTTTTGTGTTTGGAATAAAATGTTAATTGATTTTAAAAACGTTTCATTAATAGTCACATATCCTATGTAACTCATTTTATTTTTTATTTGCTGCATCAGGATTGCCTATAGAGAATTGCTTATCGTCCCGAAGATCCAGTTTTGTCCCGACAAGAACTATTGGGATGCCAGGGCCCAGGGGCATAATGCTTCAATTCGGGAATCTACTTCTTCGAAACATTTTCAAAGTTAGCCTTATTATGATTTGTAACTTTGAGACATGGATGAATTTCAGGCAGCTCAATTGACTAATAATATGCCCCCCTGTGCATTTCCTTATATTAGAAACAACAAGCATTGCAATGGTATGTTTTGACTCTTTATAATGTTTGTTTCACGAGAATGTTATGTGCAACGTGCTAATGTAATATAAGTTATCTATTAGGGTTACTTCTGGGTTGGATTTTAATTGATATTCTTCTCATGTTAAGGGTTGCATTCAGATATGATCGAATTGCTTTGGATGAGGCCTTATTAGTTAAATATATATTTTTTTAATTTGTATCAATATTTGTAACGATTTAAAACACTAATAAAGCGACAAACAATAACGGTTATCAACACTAATAAAATATCGAACATTAATAAACAGTAACGGTTTAAAACACTTAAAAATCATCAAACAGCAACGGTTCTACACACTTAAGAAACATAAAACAATAACGGTTCTAAACACTTAAAAATTATCAAACAGTAACGGTTCTAAACACTTATAAAATGTCAAACAGTAACGGTTGTAAACACTTATAATGGGTTTACTATATAATGTATCCCTCTGAAAATATTCACCGATTGAACCGTTACTAATTTTAATTTGTAAGTGTTTTGAAACGTTACGAAAAATTATAACCCCTACTTTTATAACAGTTTAAAACCGTTATTATTTATTTTATAAGTGTTTAAAGCACTTACAAATTAGCAAACTTGGTGTAGTGTTCCAGATGATATTCCTCAGAGTTTTATTAGAAAATGTGTTAGGGATTTTGTCCTTGAAGGATAAGTGAAGTATGTTCATCCTCAGTATCTTATTGATCGTCTAAGTAACAGTAGGTGTTATAGGAGGAAGCCTTTTGATTCTATCAATCATTCGAGCACCCTTGATGATCCTCCTCTTGGGATGAGCAAGGCAGATGGAAAGCGCCCAATAGAATAGTTTTATACTTCAATTTCTATTAAATTGTACTTTAATTAATGAAATGAAATTATTTTTGATTGAGTTTCCTTTATTTAAGCTTGTGGTTGATATTAATATTTTTTCTGACTAGGTAACCTGTATACTGATCAGTTAATCGTCTTGTAGACTAAATAAATGTTCAAATGTTTAATACTTAATTCATGTTTAAATCATTTATAGCCTTGGATTCGATTAATGCACTTAGATAAAACTGAAAATATCTTTATTGTACTAAATTGTAGCATTAGTTATCAGTGGCGACCAAGTGTATTAGGAATATATAAGTATTCATGTGTTTTAACCTGGTCGGGTAAAATTTCTAGTAAAGTACTGACTTCTTATTCTTGACTTGCCAGGGACAAATCAAACATGGAGTTTAACTTTTCTGAAGTTGGAAAAGTTTGAATTAATTAAAATTTCTCATTAATTTATGGGTAAGGTTAAGGTGTAATGCCTCCATACTCCAAAAAATAAAACGCAAAAAAGGAAGTATAATAGAGGAAAGCATGCAATTTCATTAACTTGAATAACCAATTACATTAAAAACGATATTACTGGTAATACTTGCGCAGATGGTTTGTGTTCCAAGGATTCTTGAATTCATCTCCTTCCAGAGTTTGCAAGCGATAAATTCTTGGTCGGATAACCGTCGAGATACGGTATGGGCCATGACAATTAGGCTCTAGATTTTACTCTTCCGGATTACTTTCTTGAGCATCAGATCTCCTTGCTTCAGGTTATTCAATTTGACCTTTCGAATATAAAACCTTATAGTCCTTTGTGGATAAGTAGCCATCCGAATAACAACATTTTCTTGGAGTTGTTCTATCAGGTCCAGATCTAATCGCCTCCTGAGGTCACTCTTGGGTGAATAAAAGTTCAATATCATATGAGTCGACAGACCTATTTTAATGTTACCACTGCTTCGGTGCCAAAAGCTAGCATGTATGGGGTTTCCCCCGTTCCTATTCTGGGAGTGGTCCTATATGCCCAAAGGACACAATGGAGTTCGTTAATCCAGGTGCCAAAAGCTAGCACTATGGGTGACCAGGTGTTGAATGAAGTTTCTGGAAGCTAGACCAAATACAATACTCTTCAAATTCCTCATCATTAAATTGAGTGACATAGTCAATGACGAATGTATAAGGAAGGCCATCCCTCTAAATGATTTTCTCCCATATGAACTAAAAAACCCTCTGATAGGGGATATCAGTCAAAGGCTCAATCTCCACCCATTTGGTGAAATAATTAACTACTACAACTAAATATTTGAACCTTCCCTTGGTGGTCGATAGTGGCCCGACCAAGTCAATTCCCCAAATAGAGAAACGCCATGGAGAAGTGATGGGTGTTATAGTTTCTCCTGTTCTTTTATGGATGGTGGAGAATTTATAGCACTTATCACACTTCTTGGTAAAAGAAACACATTATGCTTTCATCTTCGGCCAGTACTAACCTTGCGTTGTTATCTGTTGTCTTAGACACCTCTCGGCTGTGTGATCTCTACATGAGCCTTCATGAACCTTTTTTTATCAGATCATTTACATTATTTAGATGAACACAGTGAAGTAGGAAAATAGTGTATCCTTGCCTATATAGAACACCTTTTTCAACATATAACTGGCTGCTTTATACCTTATCTTCTTGGATTCTTTCTGGTCGGACAACGATGTTCCTATTTCAATATACTCTCTAATTGGGTGCATACATGAGGGACCTAATTCCATAGAGATGAAGCTAAATTCCATCCCATGAATGCTTCAATGGACAAGAATTTCCTATGGGATTATTCATCTGAGTTCTGTTTGAGACACTGCAGTAGGAAGAGTAAGAGAATCTGTTCGGGCATTCTCTATTCTAAGAATCCTCACCATCCTGACTGAAGTGAACAAAGAAATAAATTCCATAGCATTTTTATGATATCTCACATCATTTCCCCTTTGACACCATAAATTTGCTGCATTTGATGGACAATTAGTTACGATTCACTATGCACCAACACTTCGTTAATGCCCAATGATGAAGTTAGTTCCAATCATGTGATCATTGCTTCATATTCAGCCTCGTTGTTGGAAGACTTGAATTGGAATCTCAAATAATATTTCACATTTTAGTTGTCCAGAATGTTGATAATGAGTCATGTTCCACTTTCAATAGCACATAAGGATCCATTTATAAATAATTGCAAGATTGGAGTGTCATTGGAGAAATCTTCCTCTCTCGGCACTCCATGTTTGAATATCTTCGTATTCTGTTGATTTTTTTTCTTGAACAACAGACTATTCTAGTTGATCGTCCATAATCTCTGTTTGCTTTTGAGCTAAGCTCTCTTTCGAAGAAGTCTGCTTGATAGGAAAACTTGGATTATATTGCACCTCTGCATATGTGAATTCAGCTATGAAGTCCGCCACTACTTGGACTTTTATTGCAACTCTGGATTCATAAACAATTTCAGACTCTCATAACTCAAATTCCCAAGATATTAACCTTCCAACTTCTCATGTTTATGCAATGCCTATCGCAGAGGAAAATCCGTGTAGATAACAATGGTGTGAGCTTTAAAGTATGACCTTTTTCTCCTAGAAGCTTCAATGAGAGCTAATGTTAACTTCTCTTGGCGTGGATATCTGATTTTTTCTCCTCAAAATGCCCTGATAGTATAATATACTTGGCTTTGAACTCCTACATCTAGTCAGATCAAAGATGAGATGATAACTGACTCTAAAATAGCCAAGTATAGATATAGTTTTTCTCCCAAAACTAGTCGGGAGAACCCAAGTACATCTTTAAATATGTGAAGGCTTTTTCGCACTTGTCATTCCATTCAAAGGTTTTTTAAGCACCTTAGAGAATGGAATACATCTATCAGTTGCTCGGGCGACATAACGGTTTAATTTTGCTACTCTTCCTATCAACTTTTGAATATCTTTCTTGTTGGTCAGGGATTGCATTTCCAGCAAGGCTTTAATTTTGGAAGGGTTTGCTTGTACTCCCATTTGATTGATGATATACCCTAGGAACATTCCTTTCTGTACTTCGAAGATATATTTGGTTGGGTTGATCTCAATCTGATGTTTTACAGTTGATCAATGGTTTGAGCCAAGTTCGCGATGTGGTCGACAGTAAATTTGCTCTTGGTGAGCATATCATCTATGTACACTTCCATATTTTTCCCATTCTGGTCTTCAAAAACCTTATTCACTAGCCTCTGATAGGTTGCTCCAGCATTCTTTAACCTAAATGACATGACATTATAACAGTAAGTTCCTCGACTGGTAATAAAGGAAGTTCTTTCCTTGTCTTCATCTTTCATCTTAATCTGGTTATAACCAGAATAAGCATCCACGAAACTGAGCAATTCATCACCTGTTGTTGCATCAACTAATTGATCAATCCTTGGTAAAGAAAATTGATCTTTTAGGCACACCTCATTGAGATCTGTTAAGTCTACACACATGCGTCATTTATCATTCTTCTTCTTGACTATTACCACATTAGCCAACCAGTTATGATACTTGACATCTTCAATTAACCGTGTTTTCTACAATTTCTCCACTTCCTCCTGGATTTCCATATTCTTCTCTGGACTGAAAAATCTTCCTTTTTGCTTAATTGGATTATAATCTGGGTAGATATTAAGCCCATGGCAAATGAAATCTGGATCCATTCTTGGAATATCTTCATGGCTCCAAGCGGACATATTTTTCCTTTCTTTAAGGAATGTAATTAATTCTTATACAAGAGATGGAGGCAATATTAACCCAGTGTGGGTAGTACTTTTTGGCTTTTCATCATCCATCACAATAGCTTTTGTTTCTTCCATAAGTTATCCCTTCACTAAGTCCTCCTCTTCCCAAGGATCTAGAGTGTCAATATGAAAAGTGGTTGTTCCCTTCATTTGGATTTCTCGTTTATCGGTTGAAGTTTAATAGCATTCCCTGGCTTCTTTTTGATTAACATTTACTATGCCGACTCCATAATTTATTGGAAATTTCATGCATCGATGCACTGTAGATGGAACAACCTCTAACTGCTTTATTCCCACTCTTACTAGGATGATATTGTAGGTTGATGGGATATTTTTATCTAACATGAAGAAATGAATTCTTTCTCTCCTGCTCGCTGGCCAAGTGTCGACCGAAACTTCCAACTTGATCATCCCTAAGGCGTATACTTTCTCACCTACAAATCCTATGAGAGGTCTGCTGTATGATTCCAACTTACTGTCTTTTAGCGCTAAACTTTGGAAATAGTTGTAGAACATTACATTAGTTGAAATTCCATTATCAACTAGTATCCTTGCAACTCTGCCATGATGAACTCTGCATGTGATAACTAACGAATCATCTTGAGGATAAAGTACCCCACTCAGATCGTTTTTGGACTATTTGATCAGTATCATGACTTTGCTCACTTTCATTGGCCGACCATCACTAGATTCGGATATATCAATCCGTCTGATAGTTGGGCAGGCCTCGGCTTCATTTAAGTAAGCTTTCCTTTCTGTAATCACGTCTCCTCATGTAACATCTCCTCCTGCGATGAAATGGCATCCAAAGGATATCATGATTACCTCCACCTCTAGTTCATTAGGCTTCTTTGACAAGTCTAGATCTTCTTCAAAATTGTTGTTTCTTTCTCTTTTTTTTGTTTTCCTTTTCTCGGGATCAATATTCATACCTTCTCCGATTATCTCGGTTGCCATTCCGATTAATAAACTTGTTTAGTTTTCCCCATCAAATAAGATTTTCAACCTCATTCTTTAGTTCTATGTAGCCTTCGGTGTTATTTTCATGGTCCTTGTGAAATTCCCAGTATTTGGAGTTATCCCTTCTATTGGGGGTGTCTTCAACTTTCCAGGCCAATTCAATTCTCGGTTCCCCTTAATTTTCTCTAGTATATGGTGAACACCTTTGTTGAGGGGTGTGTATTCATCATACTTATTGTTCTTATCTACGTTTTTGTCTTTTTTATCCTTCTTGAATGAATTATAATTGTTTTTATGATTTTCATCCTTAGTTTCAGGAGCTTTCTTAACTGCCATAACATCATCGGCATTCACTATCTTTCCAATATTAACCATTAATTTTGTCATGGTTTTTGGGTGGATTATTCGCTAAAGCATAGTAAAGATCTTTAGTGAGCAACACACTCATGTGTTCTGCAATGATTTCCTTCTCCTCATAGTCCACCACCTCTAGTTTTTCATTGTTAAAATGTGTAATATACTCTCGGGTACTTTCTCTCAATTTTTGTCCAACGGTCAAGAGATGAGTGACACTCTTTATCTGCTTAGCCCTTGAGAAAAAGTTATCTATGAATAATTCATCTAATTAATAAAAACTAGAGATTTTACCTCTTAGGGTATTATTATACCAGATTTGGGTTGGACCTGTGACGGAGCTAGAAAAAGCCCTGCACCTCATCATGTCGAGGACATAATAAATTTCAGCAGTAGCTTGATATTGCTCTATTGGCAAGACTGCATCAGTTTTCCCATCATAGTGGGGAGTGACCACTGGTGGCTTAAACTTGGAAGGTGTGGGATAATCCACAATAGCCTGGATGAATGGTGAGCCTTTGACAAAACTCCTTTGTAATGGGTTTTTCATTTTAGTTATTCCCCTAGACGTTCTTCCAACCATTGCATGGATCTCTTCCAGGACTGTTCTTTTAGCTTAGATTTGGCCGAGGTAGCTTTTGTGGCTTTGCTGTGCATATGTGTTAAACTCTCCTCCTGATAAGTCTACTTGGCACGTATGGAGACCCTCATATTGGCCCTAGATCTTGTGGATCCTTCTTTGTGTTCATGATGATACTCTTGCTCCCTATAATGTCCTCTAGTTATTTGGGGATGTAGACGATCTAAAGTAGACTCATTGCTTAACCTCTCCAATACACTTGGCCTTTCTTTGGAAAAAGATC
Organism: Sambucus nigra; assembly: GCA_949130495.1. NCBI lineage: Eukaryota > Viridiplantae > Streptophyta > Magnoliopsida > Dipsacales > Adoxaceae > Sambucus > Sambucus nigra. The sequence goes on from OX422211.1 coordinate 605,550,179, forward strand.
TACCGTTATAGTAATCCATTGATCGAAATAAGAAAGTTGCACCAGGACGGTATGATCAATCATGAGAGGAACGGGAATGATAACTCCTTTTATTTCTGGCTGGTGGAGGTGGCATATCTCTTCTGGAATTGGAGGACTTGTCTTGCATTATGCAAGTCAACTGTCTGATTAATTCTTACATAACCTCCTATCCTTTAACCAAATTGAATAGGATCCTTTGAAGGTTTGTCTCACCAGGGGAAGCGGATATTTCTTGATTATTGTCTACACTCGATATGCTGCTTTGAGGGGTAGTAGTCATTTTCTAAACCAAAGAGTTAAATATACGAGGTAGAGAACGATGGCTATCAATCGTTCCCACAAATGGCGCAAATCTGTAGATGTCTAAAAATGGACTTAATCCAAATTTATAATCATAAATAAAAATATAGTAGGTTAATCAAATCACACATACATGAGAAGATATTTTTAGAGTAGTTTAACTGTAAAATAGCCTACATCCATTGTTGGTATTATTTCGTAGGGTTATAATAGCTCAGTATTGTGTGCATATGAGTGATTTGAGTTATCTCTTCAGCTGAGGGAGTATTTTGTATTTATAATGGTGTAAACCCAAGAGATGGAACACATTTATATTACTAGGCATTTACATTTGTGTACAAGAAATGAAACTCTTGGAATTTAGTGTTGGTTGGCGATGATATGAGAAATTGTCCACTTGTCGTTCTCATACCAGCAAGTCAAGTATAAAGTTCATAATAAGTAAATAGATAAAGTAAAGAGGGATAAAAGACAAGATATAGAGTGGTTCGGCTATTGGAATAAGCATACGTCCACTTTGATGCCACACTCTCATTATATGCGTTTGTAGTACATGTTTATGATGCCATAATAGTCGTACAATGTAGATGAGAGAAGAGAATACATGTCTATGTGGATCCTGAAAGTGCTAGTGAGATGGCTGCGATGCTAGTGACTAGACCCCAAGCTTTGCCAAACATCATAGAGAGAATAATTAACTCTAAGCTAAGTGTCAGTGTGAGAAATAAACCTGAAACTTCCTATCTCGAGGTGTGGACCTCTATATATACGAGGCATGTGCACTGTACTATTGTTGTGAAGCAAAAAGGGGCTGTGGACAGTTAAGGGAATAAACTGGGGTCGCACCCTAGAACAATTAATAGGTCGCATCCTGTACTGGGGAGGTTACGGCATGTACCAGATAAGGCCGAAAGAGATGAGGCCGCAACCTGTAAGTGTTAAGTTATGGCAGTAAGGCTTCAGCACTTGCCCATTATATACCTCTGCAGCAGGGTGACATATTTGTCATATCAATAAGCCCCCAAGGCGCAGCGCCAAGGGGTACTTTGGTAATGCGTCTTGATATCATTGATGTCGTGGTGTGTTCAAAATGATGCTTCGTCTTCCTGTGCACTCTTATATAAATGGAACCGGCTGTGGACTTCATTATGTTTTTCAACTCTTGAGAGAAAATCAAAAGCCAACCCATGTCCATTTCTAGTTTTGATTTTTCCGACAACCTTTCAAGGCAGTGTGTGGTAGTTTTGAGGCGGTGCGATTGGTTTTCTCCCATTTCTAGGTTATTTTTTGACCAAAAACTTCCTGTATATCTTTACAATTTAATCCTTTCAACTATTCTTGATCTCTGATTGGAATTGATCTATTTGAACTTTTGCTTTTGCAAAATAACTGCTGTAATCGAATGATTCATCATTTGAATTCATTTATGCCAATTTCATGTAATCGTCTAGATTATAACAGAATGTGATTTCGTGCTTGAATTAATCTTCAACTGATGAAATAAACCCTTAATCTCTCATTGTTGACCCAAGGGGAAAATGCTGTTGGCTAGTCTTACATCTTTAGGATTTTTGAATTCCCAATTTTTAGGGACAGAATATAAACAGACCTATGAAATGTACTTGGGTTAGATCGTATTTGTTAGTTTTAGAGTAGCATAAACATTGAAAACATACCACTGTTCTTGAATAAACTATTCGCATTCTAGGCTTCAATCTTTAATCTAAAATAGATAACATGTTTGTGTATATGGACACGGCATGGGGAATACCTGGCTACGGCATAATAAAACCCCTTTCATTTTGTTCTTAGGTCAACGTCCGCAGCCCTTAAATATTGTGATGTTAAAGAGATTGGCTGTGGCATGTAAAAATCTAGCTACGGCATGTGTTAATACTTGTATAATATATATTCCCTTACCTTTAAGGTTCTTAGGTTAGTGTTCACAATATTTTGCCAATAGTCTAATGACTACGGCATGTAAATATATAACTGACCTCTTTCCCCAAAACAATATGCCGCGACAGAAGTTAACTTCTAGTACCAACACTTGGTGTGATTAGGAAAATTTTCTAACATTTCTACTTTAGCCTTTTTTCCTGCCGCGTCCTCTAAGAGGCATGTATGACCATATTAGCGGCGACACCTAACTGCGGATTCTTTATGCCTTTCAGGTCTTGCTGCAGCCATATGAGTTTTGATCCTGACGAATTTCTCAAAGACTTTTAGAACAAACACTTTAGGAGTCTCTCCCCCTGAACTTCCTTATGTTCGTCCTTTAAAGACAATAGGGCCTTGCCAGCTCAAAGATTGCCCAAATTAAAATTATGTAAAATTAGTATCAGCCCCGCAAAGTAAAATAATGCAGAATAATATATTTATGTAGTTATAGAAAAATTAAATCTTACCATCATCATATGCTCCACCTCGGCGTAAGACATCCGGCCGAAGTAGTGCACATCCGTCTTTTTTGCCCGATTTTCCCTCCCCGATTGGCGAGATGCCAATTGTCGCTCCCCGATTTCATTGTCAATGAACTTTTGTCATTGTGCCAATGAGATCGTCTCCTTCGGCGGGATGGATTAACGCATTCGGATACCAGACTCTCGTGTCTTCCCAAAGTACCGGGTTTGCATATTTTTCTTCCACGTCTTGTGTTGCTCCAAGACGGAATCGCGTAGTTTTGGATTCAGGCTGAATTGTTCCTGTCCAACAAATACAATGTTAGTTGCGAATAAATATAAATATAAATATAAAATGAAGTCGAAATCAAAATCAAAATTGAAATTGAAATATTCATGCAAATATAAATATAAATTCATTACCTGTAGTGCCACCCAAATTGCTAACTTGATCTCATTTGGCACCTCCCTCCAATTAGTGTACCCGGGTCGATGATCGTCTTTACCAAATCGAGGGATCTTGCTAATAGCCCCGTCTTGTTCTCGATGGCCATCCCCAATTTGCCATATTTGGGGAGCCTAGGGGCCGAGGAGCCCTCTTCGCCTCCTCTACCACCAAGCCCAGACGACGTCATCATAATCAGCATCATCATCCCTGCCTTAATACCTGAAGGATACATTTGTTGTAAAAAAAATGTTGTTATTAGTACAAATCAAAATGAATTAGAAGAAGACATGCAAATATGTACAATTACTACAAATCCAAATGAATTGTTACTGTTTAACACGTCAATTCTGAATTCCAAAACAACAACATCTAGCTCATAATATGTACAATTATTAAAAATCTGAAACATCCCCACCCCCACCCCTACTGCCCACGCATATGAACACTACACACGAGTGAAAATGATAAAGTGCAAATCAACTAAAAGCATTAAAAATGAATTGATAAATTACAAATTGGAGTATTTATTACAAATTGAAAAATTGTTTCAAATTCGGGTTATCATAAAAAGTGGATTGATATTCGGTACGAGCAGCCAAGTCATCCACACTACTATTTAGATGCTTTGGCGCGTGTAGGATAATTGATCACGGCTTGATGTTGATATACTCCGAGTAAAACACTTGGTTAACCTTTTGAAATGCACAAACAAACGGGTCATCCGTCACGTGGTCTTTGCTCTTCAACTTGGACAAGTCAACCATGATCAAATTGGTGACAGGATCAACTTTACAAGAATTTTTATCCTTAACTCTTACCAAGTCACAGTAAAATACAACCTCTTTGAAGCTCATACAATCCAATTCAAATATATTTCGAATCACACCATAGTAAGTCATTTCAGCTTCGATGAGGTTTTTATCTTTTGCACTCGCTCGAAATAAAGTAAGAGCCTTGTATGAAATGCCCGAGTTGTGTAAATTTCTACTTTTCTTGTACACTTTTGCGTCGAATACGTAATCGCTCAATCGATACTTTTTGTACTCTTGTGACATGAACAAGGGTCCAGTGGCTAGACAAGCAAGCCTTGATGTCGCATCACCCGTCTTTAAGAGCTGAGAATATAGATAAATTAATTAGACTAGTTGTAAAGTCTGAGTGTAATGTAACGTTATATAATGGCCATTTTCATTATAATTACCTCTTATGACAACCACAACCTAAATTCGTTGTCTGATTGTACCATTGTTTTTCATTTTTTATTGTTCTCAGAGGCTTCATATTTTCTGCATATTACAAAATTAATTTAAACATTAAAATAATCAAAAATATTCTAAAATAATGTTAAACATTAAAATAATTTAAACTTACTTTTTCCATTCTTCGACATCTTCATGTGTGTCAAATAGATAAAGAGCTATTTGTTCATGTTGCAAACTCGTTAATTTCACTCGTTTTCCCATAACATGACCACCATCATCGACGAACTCATCTGTGTCATCAACGTTGGTCGAGTCTGGCATATATTCCCGAGTATATATTGATGAATCCACGGTGATGTATTTCTCTGTAATTGATTCTGCAATGTATCGCGTATTCTTGACGTAATATTTAGAAAAATTCATCAATCTTTCAAACGGATACATCCACTGATATTTAACCGGACCACAAAGAAGTGCCTCGTCGCATAGGTATGCCAATAATTGAACACTTATGTCAAAGAATGCTGGGGGAAAGTACTTCTCCAACACACAAATAGCTTCGGTCATCGCTAATTTTGCGGCCACTATGTGTTCTCGATTGACTACCTTCTCACACAAGAGTGAGAAGGTAATACTAATTTGCATAATAGCCATCCGCAAATCCTGGTACTTGGAGAAACAGTACTTCAACAATAGAGGAACCAATTGCATGATCACATGCCAATTGTGGGACTTACACTTATCTAAATCATGAGTAGAATAATTCACAATTCTTTACAAGTTGGACAAAAAATTATATGGGCCCTTCAAATTAAATATTGTGTCTAAAAGCACCTTCCATTCCCCACTCGTCAAAGTAAACGCACCAGGGGAAATTATTGTCCTTTCCCTATTATCTTCTTTTAACCATAGTTGTGGCTTAAGTTTCAACGATTTAAGGTATTTTTGTGCATTTTCTCCATCCTTCGAATGACTCCCCCAAGGAAAGTGCCCAAAATATGTTCAACGAAGTTCTTCTCTGCATTCATCACATCCAATACATAGCGCACCGGGTTATTCTTCTAATAAGGCAAGTCAAATAAAATTGACCTCCTAAACCATGCCTTTCTTATCTCAGTTTCATTCCTAGTTGGGGTCTTCTTATGCTTAACATTATTAAATTTAGGATTCTTACCTGGCATATTAGGGCCACATTCAGAAGATTTACTTTCAATTTCTGAACCTGAAAGTTGTCTCGGCGGTAGCCTATGTTCAACCCCGCCCAATAAAAAATTAGAACCTTTACCAAATCTGAAACTATGAGACGGGGGTAAAAACCTCATATGGCAATGATATATATTTTTTGAGCTAAAGGATAGACGATGAGATTCAGTATCCTCTCCACAAATAGGACACCCCAAATAACCATGTACTACACAACCGGATAACATCCCATAAGCTGGAAAATCATGAATTTTCCACATCAACATAGCTTTCAGCGTAAACTCTTCTTTTGTAAAAGAGTCAAATGATTGCACAACCTCTTCCCACAACTCATTTAATTCTTCTACCAAAGGAGCCAGGTAGACGTCGATGTCCTCACTTGGTGCCTTTAGCCCAGGTATCAAAAAAGACATCATCAAAAATTCAGGTCTCATATATTATGAAGGAGGGAGGTTGAGTGGGGCTAGGATTACTGACCATACACTCTGATTGGTTCTTAGATTTCCAAATGGATTGAAACCATCTATTGATATAGCCAAACGAATATTGCGCTGTTCTCGAGAAAAATCGAGATACTCATAATTCATTCTCCTCCAAGTTGTAGAATCAATAGGATGACGCATGTGATTACCCCCTACTTCTGTCCTATGATGCCAAGTCATTGCCTCCACTATCCATGGTACTATGAAAAATTGCTTTAATCTAGGGCCAACGGGAAAATATTTCAACACTTTTTGAGGCACTTTTGATCTTGTTCCTTCCTTACTAGTAGATTGGACATATCTAGGTTCATCACAAACTGGACAACGATTGATATTGTCATACTACTTTCGGTATAGTATGCAGTCATACACACAAGCATGAATCGATTTATACTTCATTCCCAAACCTTTCAAACTGTTCTTCATAACAGGATAGCTATTTGGAAGCGTATTCTCCTTGGGTAGTAACTCCTTCACCCATTTCAGAATTCATGTCACGCTATTTCTAGACAAATCGTAATGCATCTTCAAACTGTGCAAACGAACCATGGCATGTAAAGTTATTTGATCTTTCTCACAGCCAGAGTATAACGGTTGGGTCGTCTTAAATTTTAAACTTTGGTAGTCATCGTCAAGGTTTATCGTGATATCTTCACGAGAACTTGAAACTTATACATCATTAGTAACCTCATTCTCCTCTGCTTCATAAACTCCGTACACATCATCAACTAAATCCTCTAACATATTATGATCTACGTCGTCCCCTTCTACATATATCCTACTTGTTAAAGGTTGTTGTAAAGGTTGTTCGGGGACAAAAGAAACTTTTAATTCACCGTGAAAACTCCAAAATCGATAACTATCTTGCATACCCGATCTTAACAAATGTAGTTCAACTATTTTCCACTCAAACACCTTACCATTCTTACACCTAGCACACGGACACGAAAACTCTTCATCTTTATGACATCTCTTTGCGTATTTCACAAATTCATTTGCACCTCTGCGAAATACATCCCCCATTCTATTTGTCTCACCCATCCATTCTTTGTATTTCGGATATCCCATCACAGCTACCACAACTAATCCCCTATTAAAGGTAAGAAGCGTATATTCATGGATTAGTATAGTATGTTTATATTTTATTTATAAACGTAGATTTATAAAGGTAAGAAGCGTGGATTTATAGCCGATTTATAAACGTATATTCATGGATTAGTATAGTATGTTTTATTTAATTATGTCTTATTTATATTCGATTTTTAAATTTCAAATTCAAATTAAATTTATAATAGAAATTTATATTTCCTCCATCTCCTCTAAAGGGTGAGTGGTCCTATCCCATTCAAGACTGCATTTTTCTGTAATATACTTAACAGCTCATGCACATTGTTACAATTTAAGAAAAATTCAACAGCATATCACCGTAGTTCTCCAAGTACACAACGTAGATTGGCAAGTATAAGTGTTATTTCAATTGATCAATTGAAATAACAGTCACACTTGTCAATCTAGTATGTACCCAAAGAGCATTACGATATGACTGCAGAACTTCCTCAAAAAGTAACAACTTTAAGCCACTAAGAATATTATTATATAGAAATGATAAAGTCCCAAACTGTCCAAACGGGACAATTCGAGAGATCTCATTACAGGGGTAATGTCTCTCGAACAGGTCTAAAGGCTATTGAATGCGTACGCATAAGAACTAGAAGGCTAGTATCTATGCGCACTGTATGTAATTTCAAGTATGCTTCATTTAATTATCATACTATATATATATTATTCGTTATACAAAGTAATTTTCAAAAAAATTTAAAAAATCCCAGCCCCATATGGACAATAATCCAGTAGTCATGCCACTTTTAAAATTAACCAACCCAACATCTATCCACTATAATCCAACCGCAATGGCAACAACAAATGTGTACCCCATACTCCTTATAATTCATCTAGTCAATTAATTCTTTTCGTCAATTAAACTAACAATTAAAGTATACAATTATTAATTTACTAATTTACAATGAGGGACAATCCTACTTGCATATGAAAGGGGAACCAATTATTAATTTATAAAAACATTAACAATAAATCAATATTAAATCAATCAATTCTTTTACAAGGGGAACTACAATATGAGGGGAAATATCTAATAAATTAATAAAAATTTAATTAAAACACACACACACACGCGCATATACACCCCCTGCCCCACCCCACCCCCTGCCCTACCCCTACCCCTACCCACCACATCCACACACACGCACATATATACACACACGCACATATACACACACACACACATATATATATACACAGACACACATATATATACACACACACACGCACATACACCCCCCTCCTTCCCCCCAATCCTGCTAACTCCCCCCCCCCCCCCCACACACGCATATATACACCACACACGCACACACATGCAGATTTACACACACATATATACATACACGCACATATACATACACATATACATAAATGGAGGAGAAATAGAGAGAGAAAACATACCAAAGTTGTAGAGAGAGAGAGAGCAACCGCTAAAGAGAGAAAGAGAAATGGAGGGAACAAAATCGGTGGGAAAAAAAGAAGAGGGAGAGTTTTTTAGTGACAGAATTGTCATGGATATGTCACGGTCATTGACCGTGACAACTTTATACGCTTGTCACAGTTATTTACCGTGACAAGCCTTTATCACAGCCTTGTCACGGTCAATGACCGTGACAAAAAATGTGTGTTTTTTTGTTACGGTCAATGATCGTGACAAGGCTAAGCGTTTAAAGGGTGCCAATTTGACCATTTTTGTGTAGTGTTTAGAGTTCAGTCAACAATAGCATTAGATTGAGGTGAGTAGCAAGATTATTTAAGCATATATAATATTTTAAAAATCCTTCACCATGGACAATGAACCTTTCATGTTTGATAATGAGGTTGTTCAAGATTACAGACACGTGTTTTGGTTATCAAATATGGTTAATGAAAGGAAACTAAATCAATTGTAAAAATCTTATGAATGATAACAATGAAAATGTAATGCCCAATTTATTACGCTTCAAAGAATTTTTAATGAGTTATATTAACATTGGCATGACTTTTAGGTATGGTTTTGAGTGACACCCCAAAAGTGTTACAAAATCTCATCAAAGCCCTAGTGGGGAGTAATTATTATATTTCTTTAGTTTTGAGGGTAACTGAAAATCACCCTAAAAGTAGGGGTCAAACTCAATATAACACATATTATAACAAGTCAATAAGTCCTCCAAAACAATGTGATAAAATAATCTAGAAAAGAGAGAAATGATGGTAGAAAGTGAAATGTAGGGTATCCGAATAATGCCGATTTTAGACAAATTCACTTACAAAAGGAGAATAATGATCTTTGTTTGGATGAATTGAAATCACTGCCTCTGGTAGCCATGTCCGTATTAGACCAATCCTTATATAAACTCAGCTTGATACCATAACTTGAAATCATGTCAGCATCATGAAAATTTAATATTTAAACACTATATATAAGTGGGATTCTAATATACTGGAATAAGAGAAAAGTGCAAGATATACGACTAAGAAAAAATCTAGATAGACACATCTTTGTATTATCAAGAAATTCTTATTTGTTATAAGAAATGATAGATACATATCATATAATGACATTGATAGGAATTTAAGATGTTACTGATGATTGTGAAGACCATAAGGGGTGTTGATATGATAATATTGAATATTGTGGAGGTAAATGATCAAAAAACACCAAATAGTCTCTAATGTGTATTGTAATGCTGCTCTTTTGGACAACTAGGCTAGAAAGGAAGAGGATAATGTTTTAATGTAGGTGAAGGATGCAAAATAAAATATACTCAAGCTTTTGGAGTTTTTTCCTTTTAACGGCATGTTTTGTAGCCTAAGTCTAAATATTTTCAAATTATCTTAATATTCTCAAATCGAGAGTCCCGTAACTATGTGGTCAGTTCCTATGAGTTACATTGGTTCCGTAAGAGGTGTTCGCACCTCTAATGGGGCTGTTTGGGGGACATTTTGGATTTCTGCCCTTTAATGATATGTTTTTAGCCTAAGTCTTGAGATTTTCAAATTATCTCCATATTCTCAAACCGAGAGTCATGTGATTACGCGGTCAGTTCCTACTATGGATGGCAATAAGTCGGGTTTGGGGCGGGTTTGTCAAACCCCGAACCCGCCCAGTGAATTTGTTTTTAAACCCACCTCGCCCCGCGACCCGTAAGAGGTTTTGTTTAATCTTCCCTGAACCCAATTAAGTGTAAACCCCCTAAACCCACCCCCGCCCCATTTATATTAAACGGGTTAAAAACCTGTCCATGGAGAGTTAAAACCCGCATATTGCATACATAACTTATATATATAAGGTTTTAGTGTAAATAATTTATAAAAGAAGGGTATTTAAGTAAGTATAAGAAATAAACAGGGCGGGGTAGTTTATGCTTATATATAGTAAACTCGAACTCGCCCCGTTTAACTAAACGGATTTTTATAAAACCCATACCTACCCTGTTTATTTTAAACGGGTTTTAATCCGCCCCATTAGGGATGGAATGAGCGAGTTAAACTGTTATCCCTTCCTACGAGTTACATTTCTCCTCTACGAGGTGTACATTCCTCATATCGGGCCGTTTGGAGGTTGTTTGGGGTTTTATCCCTTTAACGGCATGTTTTTACGCTTAAATCTAGATATTTTCAAATTATCATCATATTCTCAAACCGAGAGCCCCGTGACTATGCGATGAGTTTCTATGGGTTACATTGGTCTTGTGCGAGGTGTTCCTGCCTCTAACGGGGGTCGTTTCGTGGTTGTTTTGAGTTTCTATAATGATGATGAACGTTAATTTTTTAAGCCTAAGGCTAGATATTTATAAATTATCATCCTATTCTCAAAATGGGAGTCCTGTGACTACACGATCGGTTCATACAGGTTACATTGATCCATGTGAGGTGTTCATGCCTCTCATGGGATCGTTTGGTTGCTATTTGGGGTTTCTCCCTTTAACAACATATTTTTAAGTCTAAGCCTAGATATTTGCAAAATATCATCATATTCTCTAATCGAGAGTTCCGTGACTACACAGTCAGTTCCTACGAGTTACATTGACCCCGTGTAACGTGTTCATGCCTCTTATAGGGCCGTTTGGTGGATTTTTTATGTTTTCACCCTTCAATAGCATGTTTTTAATCCTAAGTACGTATATTTATAAAATATCATCATATTCTTAAATCGAGAGTCATGTGACTACGCGGTCAGTTTCTATAAATTACAATGGTCTCATGCAAGGTGCTTGTGACTCTTATGGGTCCGTTTGGTTATTGTTTTGGAGTTTTTTGCCTCTAAGGACATGTTTTTAAGGCTAAACCTAGAAATTTACAAATTATCATTATATTTTCAAATCAGGAGCCATGTGACTATACAGTCCATTCTTACGAGTTACATTGATCTCGTGCGAGGTGTTCGTGACTTTCACAGGGATGTTTGGGAGTCTCGTGACTACATGGTTAGTTCCTATAAGTTACATTAGTTATGTGAGAGGTATTTGTCCCTATAACGGGGACGTTTATGGGATGTTTTGGGTTTCTTCCCTTTAACGACATATTTTTAGCCTTAAGTCTTAAGATTTGCAAATTATCATCATATTCTCAAACTGGGAGTCTCGGTATTACGCGGCCAGTTCCTACGAATTACATTGCTCCCTTGCGAGGTGTTCGTGACTTTTAGGAGGTGATTTGTGGCCTGTTTGGGGTTTTCTCTCTTTAAGGATATTTCCAAACCGATGTGGGAACCCTATGTGGAGATAAAATGCTAAAACTCCCATTCTTAAGAAACAAAATCTCACATGATTATTGACATGCCTAGGTGAATGTTTTAATATGGAAATAAATGTTAAGAATGGGAATAAGATCTTTAATAACCTCACATAATTTGAGCTCATTACTTTACATAAATTGTATAAATATAATTAATATATATAAATTAAGACTAAAATTAGAATATTAATTAAATTTGGTTGTCTACATACATTTTTTTAAGTAACTATTAACATGTATTTTTATAAATGGTAAATAAGAAATCATAATAGTGTTTACACTAACATGAAAAATAAAATTTTAACTAAACACATGAAATAATAAACTCTCTCTCTCTCTCTCTCTCTCTCTCTCTCTCTCTCTCTCTATATATATATATATATATATATATATATATATATATATATATCAAGGTTCGAAAAAACGCGGGGCGTGATCGAGGCGTGGAGGCCAAACCTTAAGCCTTAGAAGCCTAGGCGGGCCTCAGGCGTAAAAAGGCGTGAAAAGGTATTTAGGCCTTCTTAATATATTTTAATATTTTTTAACCATAACAAGGCTATTAAAATACTAAAATTGTACATATCATAAAAATATGTCTGAATATATGAAAATTAAAATACTGTTTGATTATTTTGGATGAGATAATAGTTTGGTTTGTAAAAAAATTCTTTAAAAGGCGATATCGTTTTACTAAAGCATTGTTATTTTTTAAAAAAAGTGTGCCTTAAGGGTTTTAACAAGAATAAGGCATAAAAAGCATAAGGCGGGGCGTTTCTCCCAAGCCTCAAGCCTAGGCGGGTTTTTAGAACAGTGATATATATATATATATTAAATATATAGACGTACTGGTGGCGCTTTCAAATTTCAATAATTTAAAAATCGACACATTGGCGCACTCGCTCCCGTACCTGCATTAGGGCACAAAGGTCTTAACAAAGTATTTTTTTTTCATTTTTAAATTTTTGATTTGTTTTCATATTTTCCTCATGGAGTTTTTTTCATTTTAAAATTCCAGATGTGTTTTAGCTACACAAGATATGAGTCTTAAGAATGGATTTTTTTTCAGAAGTTTTTTTTTTCTATTTCCCATAATACACATTTTTATTTTTTTCAATTTTTTTCTATATTTTATAACATATTTGGTTCAATTTTTTAATTTTTTAATATTTTATTTGCCACTTTCAATTTTTCTAGATTTTATAATAGTTTTAATTATTTCACAAAATTTTAAATTATTTTTTAATAATTTTTAGAATTTTCAATTATGTTTATTTTCACATAATTTTATATATTTTTCATTGATTTTTTTTATCCTAGAATTAAAAATGTTTATTTACTTTCTCACAAATTTCTTATAAACATATATTATTTCTCAATGCTTTTCCTATAATTTTTTGAATTTATAATATTTTTTTGTCATTATCAATTTTTTTATAAGTTTTTTGGTATTTTCCTGTTTTCTATATTTTTAGAACTATATTCCAAATTTTCTAAATCTTATAATTTGATTTTTATAATTTTTTAATATAAATTCATAATTTCCAAATTTAATAAATACTTTTAGTAACCTTTTCCAAATTTTAAAAATATTGTTTTTAGTATTTTATTATTTTTAAAATGTTTTTGCTGCAATTTTTAGAATTGTTTTCAGAAAGAAATATGTTAAGATGAAAATATCCTCATGTGAATGGCACGTGATCACTTTTCCTTTCAAAAACTTAAAGGTGTTGACAATAGGGGGTTACTCGAAGCTGTTTCAAAAATTGAGGGGGTTAAGTATAAAAAGTGAAATTCAAATGGTGTAGTTCAGGAGGTGTAAGTGTAATTTACCCTAATTAATATATTGAATGCACAAAGCTCTCCATTACATAAGTGAACTAAGATATAAGTAATACCTAGTGTAGCGGTGGTATGTATGGCCGGTGAGTGATGTGTTTCATTTCACTTTCACCTTAAAGTTGTTTATTGTTCATACGCGATTATTAGCTTTGGTGCATCATTTATACCATGCTTTAATTCGATTGTTTTATAAGTGGCCTAATTAATGTGGCCCCGCAAATGTAAGTTAATTTTTTTAGAAGTTTGAAAATTTTATAAGTATATAATCCCATTTTAAAAAATTTATTTGTAATCACTCTATATATATTTTTTTAATTGTTGGTCATACTATAACGACTATTGAACAACTCTCATTCTTTGCGGAAAGGAAGAGTGACGGGTATAGATGATGATTTTGAGTGGTTATGAGACTTAATACAATTTTTAAAATACATGGGACGGAAACCAACAAAACTTTGGACGTGGCACTAAAGCCATAAGGACTGTATTTTTTATACAAATAAATAAATATTTCAATCATATTGGGTGTTTTCCTCTCAATTCTACAATTATAAATTTATCATCTTTATCCAAATAAGGATTAACACAACTCTCCAATATGATTATCAATAACATGATGACATGATAATAGATTCAACAGTTTTTACTAAAATGTTCATATTTTCACCAATCATATTAAAAAGACTAACAAATTTGAACTCCAATTGGGCACTCTAAACCCCTAAATCTAATAAAAAATGTCATATTTCATAATATTTTCCAAAACCATATTGATTTACCTATAAGGGGTCCTAGTTAGAGGCTCTTAACCATATTGCGCAAAAATTTCTATTTTGGTTCGTAATTGTGGCTAGTTTTTTATAATATTTTAAACTATAAATTTTTTTCTTAGAAAAACAAATATTGTAGAGAACTCTCCACTTGACATGAACAAGACACAATATAAATCTTAAAGAGCTTTTTTTCTTTTTAGACAAATAAACAATACAAAACTGAAAGCCGTTAAATACATTTTAAAGATAGAGTGACCCAAACTCAAAAATAAACAATAAGAAACCATTACAAGTGGAAATTTGAAATAATCTAATAATAACAATATAAATTAATGGTTCAGAGTTAAAAAAAAACAGTAGAACCCTAGCCGATCCTCTAACACTAGCCCCCCTTCTCCCCTCTCTTCCTCCTCCATAAGGGAGGGGGGGACTACCTTCTTTCTTCATTTTCTTTCCAATAAATTACTTTTGATATATGTAAAATGTTTTATTCTTTTATGTCTCTCTTTATGATAGTTTTATCCCTCCATTTGGTAGGGTTGTGTGTGGAAGATTTTCTTCATTTATACTTTTTGCCCTTATTCGAGGATTCGTGCTGTGTCTCATTGTCTCCGTCGGAGTTTCTATCGAAGTTACCATTTCTGACGTCATCTCGGTTTGGGCTGAGATCTAGTGCCATTTTTCAAATCTTAGAGTGATTGTCTTTTCTATCTCAATTGGTCTTCCTTTTATCACGGGGACGAGCTTAACTGGAACTTTATAGAAAATAACCCTCACTTTTTTAGAGGTTATTATACCGATTGGTCGTTTTCTCCCAAATGTATGGTGTATATTTCCTATACCCATTTTATGAGTAGTCGGAGAGTTCGTTTTACCAGATTGTCGACCGTTGTAGCACTTTTTAGTATTGAGAAGTCTCTATTTTTTGTGAGGTGTTTGTTCCTCTTTTTTTATAACTTTTGTATTGTATCTTTATATGACCTGTTCTGCCATGTATTTTGTATTTCTTATTGTTTAATAAATGAAAATTGCATTTCTCTAAAAAAATAATATAAATTAATGAAAAAATTAATAATTTAAAAAAACGATAAGAGAATAAGGGACTTTTTGATATAAAATAAAACGATTTGACTAAATGTGTATTAAAAAATATTTGAGGGACTTTTTGTTATTTGATCCATAAATAAATTTATCTATACTTACACGGGAAAAAACACAACGTGCAACACAAGCCGCTGGACCCACACCCTACTCTCTAACCCCGAGTAATACCATTCGCTGTAACATGTCATGCCCCATAACTCTCTCTTTTGAAATACTAGAATTGTGTAGTATCGCTTATTTTAAGGATGGCTATTGAAGAATCTCTGCAATAATATTATATTGATAAGAATAATACTCAACTTTGAAACATTGTTATATGATGTTACAATAGCAAGTTCATTCACGAAAGGGTTTTTTACGCTTTTGACGCCTATTCATAGGCATGTTAGAGCACCCATTCTCATGAAAGTTTACACCAGTCATCATGAAATAATATTTGTGACACTTTAAAGCACTAAATCTACATTATGCAAAAATATGGAACCTGAAAGCACAGTATGCATAATAAAAAGGGATCAAAAATCAAATAACCCTCATAGAAAGCTAACCAGATTCTTATAGATATATCTTTTCTGCATCTTAAGGCTACAAATTTGGTTATTATCCCCTACTATATAGTGATCCGTGATAATCCGTGAACCGTCATCTTCTTTCATTACATGGTGTTTTTATTCTATGGATGAATCGAAATTAAACAAAAAAAATTCTCATCAACGAGCAGTATAGTAATATATAAATCAAGACTCTTAAGATATTGGGTTTGACAAATAAATCAAAACTCTCAACTTTCAGCAAATTAGCCATGTTAAATCTGAGACAGAATTTATCAACCTACTACTACCAGAAAAAATAAAAGAAAACGTCTATAAATAGAAAAAAGAAGAGCTCCTATAATTTGATCTTTAGCATTTGGATATCCACCTCATCCTCATTAATTGGAAAGCATATTCATGGTAGGGTTTGCCCAGCCCATGTTTGTAAACAGATGAGCCATATTTTGAATTGGTTGGCCAGCATTACTGTTTTGTAATAGCCCATGATTTAGAGGACTACTACCACTGTCACCACATGACTCAATCGATCTCCCTTCAAAGGTAGGACCACTATCTCGAACCACCGGGGCACCAAAATTCAACAAGTTTTGGGGCGGTGCTGAAGCTGACCCAGATTTTGGTTTCTTTCCATCTGCAATGAAGCTACCAACGATAACCTACATAAAACACCGCTCCAGTTTAGAAACATTGACACAAAAAATATATATACGCATTAATGCTCTTGTCAGGACTTTAAAATAACGACCATATTACCATTTCGCATCTAATGGTGAAAAGCATGGTATTTAATTAATGTCCTTTAGGTCCTTAGAATAACATTCTTGTGTGCATTATATAAGCAAATATATGTGCATATTCATGAACTCTACGACCCCATTTGGTTGTCCCAAAATTGTAAATTGACTCGTTAATAAATTGATTCATTTACAAAATCGACCCATTAATTGAGTTTGGTTTCATTAATGAAATAATTCATTAATTGTCTCATTTTAGTTCACGTGTAAAATTTATCATTGGATCATTTCACAAAAAATGTGAAATGCATCTATTTGAAATAGGAATCACATAAAGTGCATGTTCCTCTCTTTTTCCCTCCCTTCACTCCCTTCCCCCCTCCCCCTCTCTCTCTTAATTTATTTTTATCTATTTTTTCTCATAAAACCTTCATATCAATTTTCGATTACCAAAAATATTGTGTAAAATTGAATTTAAACTCATTTCAAATTCACTCATTTACAATTCAATAATACACAATGAACCAATTTACATAATCAAACAATTTGCACAATTGAGCAGGGCCTATGTTTATGGCACTATCCATACCTACAAAACATCTCATGCCTATGCCACAACCCGTAGTCAATTTGGAGTTATTTTAAAATTTATCCACCCTAGTTATCCCAGTGGTAAGGAGCGGACTTGATGGACTCGGGTAATAAACGTTGGTCTAAGATTTAAAACTCCCAAACGGATACCTGATAATAAGATGGGCGTGTATTAGGGTGGCTCTGACACAACGTCCCCCCTGTTTAGCTCGCATGGGGAATCCAAATGACTCGTTCATGTGGAGGTTCAAGGTCATCCAAAAAGAATATAAAAAGTACATGATCAAAAATATAATTTTGCGTGCTCTGCACTTGAGAAGTATAGTAGAAAAGAGAGTGGAAGCTATTTCGGAGAAAAATATGGAGAAGAAAAATGAATTGATTGAGGATGCATAATACCATGTGGGATAAAGTTTTTGAGAGGAAAAAACATAAATTTAGAGTCAACTTAATATTTGGAACAATCTCAATCATTAATGTGCTTACGAGTGTAGGAACATTTTGAAAACAAAGGTATCATATTATATATATATATATATATATATATACAAGTAGAAAAAACCTGTACGGGAGCCGCAGCTATTAGCATTCCGGACACTCCACCACCCAAAACTCGACCATCTAAACCAACCATGGACACACTTAAAGAGCTTACTCTGCCACTGTTACCATTACTGTCAGAATGCGAGAAGGAGCCTGATAAAGAGATGATCTCAAATTGACCCTGAAGATCAAAAGGACAAGACCAGTGAGCTTTAACAATGTCTCAAATTCATGGATATATATATATATATATATGAGGTTGGCCTCATCTACTCAACGTCTTCAGATTTTGCAATGATTAACAAATTATTATATTTAGATCGAGGAAAGATAAAAAGGCAATCAAAGCACAACTACAACTGTGCTACCCAGATGACCATGCTCCCCATATTCTAGAAATAAGTCTGTAATAAAGATGCATATTTCTGCTTTGATTAGAATAATCTCATGAAATCTACGCACAGACCCGTATGCATTAAACAATACAGAACAAAACTCATAATTATATTAAAAGGTATGTAAATTCAATTAGCTTCAGACCTCATATGTTACAGTTCCGCCCGACATTGCTGGTTGGCGAAGAGTGACATTGCTGATAGCACCATTTGCAGATAGAATACAAACAGTACGTGGTCCTTGCTGCGAAAAATCCATGATCTTTGATGCTATATCCTGAAACCATTGGGAGATTAAGAAAAATTATTTTTTCAACACAGCTCCACTATACCCTTACCCACCCAGCCACTTTTGTATAAATAAATAGATAAATAATAGACCAACGGAGCAAAATAGGTAAATGAACAGACAACAGAAGAAAAGCTATTTTAATAAAGTCCAAGTCTAGTATAAATTTTTCATCAATCCAGATTATGTTTTGTCCTACTTAAACACAGTGAAACCACAAAGAAGCAATTTAATGTTTTAAACTCTACTATGTACATTTGCCAATATAATTATTTCCATTCATTACACATTTTATACACCAGTGATTAACACAGAATTCGGACATCCATTTTGATATGAATAAGGAAGGGCGATGAGTTCAAATATAATATCGTTTAATGATGTTCTTTTATCTTGTCTTTATATTTTTATTTCCTCATTTAGGTAAGTGCTTTAGATAAGAAGGTAGTATTCCCTGGAAATGTTTTTAAGCTTGTTAATAGCCCTTTTTAGTCTTTTTACCTTCTTAGGATTATATTCATTTTAGTCTATAATTAAGGTCGTTGACCAACCATTTTATTCACTTTATAACTTAGTGAGCGAAAGTACTTAATTTGTGCTTGCTCTTGTTTGCCATTTGTCGTGTTACGCGCTACCACAACTCGTTATATTACAACCTTCTCTCCTTTGACCCGATTTTTTCAATTCTTGTAAACCCTTTACACAAGTGAAGTTTACTAATTTTATTTTGTTTTTCTAGACAATTATCTTACCAGCTCTATCTTCTATGACTCAACACATTACTACCTATATACCTTTCATGAAGAAATAAATATAAATACACATATAGTTATGTGCATAAAACATGTCAAGGCAATGCATTCAAATTTTTCTATCACAAACAGAAAAAAATTATTTGTAAGGAAATGCATAGAGATTTGACATTTGTAGGGTATCACTGGATCTAGAAATATCGTAGACCACTAATATATGATAGCAGATATAATGGATTAAGACTTTCTCCAAAAGATGTGGCGACAAGTTCTTTCAACCACTGTGTGTCCATCTAACTATCTAGTCTCCCCATTCCGTGTAAATTGATTGCCAATAAAGCTTTGGAACACGTACATACATATAAAGTTGCGATAGTTTTCTGTTGAAGAACTCAGATTCGATTGGTAAAGAATGCAATCCATGAAATCCTAAAAAATCCAGATAAAAAATTCCATAATAATTTGAACTATTTTTCACCAGTTACAAATTACATACCTACTTTTTGCAACAAAATCAAATACATGAAAAGTATAATAGGAAAAAACAAACAGCGTGTCCAAAGATTTTACAGAATAACACTACCAGGTAATATCATCTAACCAGTAAAGATCAAAAGTTCACTTAAACAATTGAACATAAGTGATGTGGATAGTTTTACCAGTCCCTTAATAATTGTCTGAGCACGGCTCTCTTTCACAACCGAATATGAAACTTTGATTCATTCGGCTCCTTTATGGAAGATGGATAAATTCCTAAATCTAAGAAGTGAACTGAATATAAAACAAGCTCCTAGAAGAAGATGATTATAACAATCTTTTTACAAGGTATCGAACCTATGATTCTATTCACTGTTTTTCTTTGTGATTTCACGGTTAATCTTTGATTCTAGAAAGAGGACAGAAATAGACTAAAAATCTATTTTGAGTTCGAATGAAGAAATAATAAAAGAAATGATAACAAAATGACTTTCAATCTGCCTAAATCTAATACTATTAGAAAAAATAATTCATACCTACCATAAAAATTTGAATACTGCCATGACATTATGAGAAGATCATTGTATTCATGAAAAATGATATACTACCCGGGAGTTAACCCCGGGTTAGTACATGGAGGACATTTTTTTTTTGATTTCTCATGTAAAATTAGTTTAAAAAAATAAAAAATAAATAAAAATTATTAGAATTATTTTTTTTAATTAGTTTTTTTTGTTTTAAATATAAATATTTTTAACTCGTTTATTCCCTTAAACACCCATTTACTCAATCTTCTCTTATTTTTACAGGTCAGCGACAGCAGCACCCATTATTTTTAAACTTATTTTTTTTAATTAGCCCGGCACTATCTCTCGGGTTGTCTAGTATAATTCTTTTGTTTTTTTTATAATTATTTTTAACTCATTTAGTCCCTCAAACACCCCTTACCCAATATTCATTTATTTTTAAAGGTCCTCGCCTGCGACACCCCTTATTTTTTTACAATACATTTTTTTAATTTATAAAAAAATATTATTTTCTAATAAAATTGTTTTTTTTAAATAAAAAAAGAGTCAAATAATGCTAATAAATCACACGAGACAAACGGGAAAAAAAAAATTACCTCCTATGTACTAACCCGGGGTTAACTCCCGGGTAGTCTAGCATTGGTCTTGTATTCATACCCCAATTTCATATCAAAACAATTCGGTCTTGTTTAAACCATTTCTAGAAATCATAGAATTTTCAACAGTTACATCATTCCATCACATAACCTAAATCTTTTTATCAGAAAAAGCTTTTAAACAATGAAGAGAAGTTTATAAAGAAAGAGGCGAAGGCGAGGCGAGAGACATTATTACCTCACCAGCTGTGATGGTAATAACGTGCGGTGTAAAACCAACTCCAGGCGATCCTGTCCGCAGAAACAAGTACCAACTTAACAATCACAAATTATAACCTTACTACAAGTTAAAGTTAAAGTTGAAAATCACCTAATGCCTGCAACTGTTTCTTCCCCGTCCCCGGCGGTCTTCCTCTACGTTTTGGCGTAGGCTCGCCGGCACTAGAATCTCCATTATTGTTAGCGTCACCGTCGGGAGAGTACTTTCTTGGGCGTCCTCTTGTCTTTCTAGCAGGCTCAATAGTGTATCCAGCAGCCCTAATTGTATCCACATACTCGGATTTCGCCGAATCCGATGCCGAATTGAAGCCCAACGGAAGGCTCTGCAACATCTCAAAATTATTGTTTTGAGATGAGTAGTTGTTGTTTGGCGGTGGTTGCATCATTAGCGACGGCTGGGGTTGGGGAGAATCCATAGGGAGACCGAGTGTTTTTTGTAATGTGGGATGGTTGGGGTGGGGTTTATATAGATAGATATAGGGAGACGGACAGGTTGAATAAAAAAGTGGGGAATGAAAAGCCGAGTCCGAAATTCGAATTAGATACTAGGGTTTTAAACTAAGGGTCCGTTTGGTTGGCATAATTTGTCTAGGAAAATGTCAAAAAATTAGCAAATATGAAAATTTGTCCATATTTTGGCTGTTTGGTTGCATAATTTGCCTAGGCATTATTTGCCAATGTACAACACCTCCTATGCACAATCTGTGGGCAAATTTTGCTTACCTATTTGAGTGGGAAATATTTGCCCACAAATTTGCCAACTTCTTAAACGGTTTTAATGTTTTAAAAAATAATTTAAAAGCTGTTTTAAATAATTAAAAAACTGTTATAAATATTTAAAATTTGTTTTGTAATGTTTTAAAAACTGTTTTTAATATTATAAAAAATTGTTAAGAAAATGTTTACAATTTTTTTAAAAAATCGTATTAACAAAATATTGTAAAAGCTGTTTTTAACATTTTTAAAAACTGTTGTGAATATATTATAAAAACAGTTTTAAAGTTTTAAAAAATAATTTTAAAGACTGTTTTAAATATCTAAAAAAAACTGTTTAAATATTTAAAAACTGTTTTGTAATGTTTTGAAAACTGTTTTTAATATTATAAAAAATTGTTAAGAGAATGTTTTACAAATTTTTTGAAAAACCGTAATATAAAAATATTGTAAAACTGTTTTTAACATTTTTTAAAACTATTTTGGATATATTATAAAAACTGTTTTAAAGTTTAAATTTTTTTTTAAAACTGTTTTAAATAGTTTAAAAAAACTGTTGTGAATGTTTAAAATTTGTTTTGTAATATTTTAAAAACTGTTTTTGATATTATAAAAAATTGTTAAGAAAATGTTTTACAAATTTTTTGAAAAAACGTAATATGAAAATATTGTAAAAATAGTTTTTAACAATTTTAAAAACTGTTTTGAATATAATATAAAAACAGTTTTAAAGTTTAAAAACAAAATTAAAAAATATTTTAAATAGTTAAAAAAACTCTTGTGAATATTTAAAAATTGTTTTGTAATATTTTGAAAATTGATTTTAATATTATAAAAAAATTGTTAAGAAAACGTTTTACAATTTTTTTTAAAAACTGTAATATAAAAATATTGCAAAAACTATTTTTAACATTTTTGAATATAATATAAAAATTATTTTTAAATAAATTAATTGGATTGACTTTAATTTCGCCTAATGTTGTTTGATAGCGTCATCTGAATTTGCCTAGGCAAAATTTGCCTAGGTAAATTTTACCATGCCCACGATTTTGCCCATTGACAACCAAACGGACCCTAATATTACTTTCTTGGAATAGAGTGGGGATTCGATGAAACTATCTCTTCCGTACGGGTTACGACCCTTCCAATATTTAGAATATTGTAATCGCACTTTTTTGTCCCATTTTTTTTTTATTGGCAAAGACCAGTTTCGTTGTTCTAAAATTGTAAATTGAATCATTAATAAATTGAATCATTTAAAATTAATTCATTAATTGTATTTTTTTATTTTTTTGAATATTTAAAAACTTCGATAAAAAAGGAAGAAAAAACAATTTATTGTCTTCCAATTATCAATAAAAATCGCGACAAAAAAGAGAACAATCAAATAGTGTTGTGTTCATTTTATAAATAAATATTGGAAGGAAAAAGAGAAAAAAATTGGGAAAAAGTCAAAAATAATTTTTTTTAATAAATAAAATCTGGGACCAAAAAAAAGAACAAATAAAATATATTTTAAGGACAGTCACAGTCCCACTTGAAGGGCCCAAAGAGGAAGACATATTTCATTTGAATTGAATTATCATATACCCTCTCTGTACTAGTGAGCAACCTAGTTTGGATATTAATGCGTATGTTATATTTTTTACCTAAAATGATCCATATCAACCTCAAGGATATCACTAACATACCACCTCTCATATGTAGTGGAGGGATCATAGGAATCCGAAGATTCCACAGAATCACAATCATCACCTTTTGTTCCTTCGTCAACAGGCTCCTCTATAGGGGAAATAAAGGGAGGTGGCCTCGCAGTGTCGGCCTGATATCGTCAGCACCATCTGATCTAACTTTCTCAGAAGAGGAATCCAAATTTATGGTTGACGTTGATTTCTGTTTTCTAAACCAACACCTGTGTTGATGCGAAAATGAAATTCTCTATCCTTAATCGTCAACATCAGGTGTAACAAATGGAGATTTCGCGGTAATGGGACTCAACCACTAGATAATTCAATTTGTTGTGTGTTAGCTAGGAATTACGTGGTTTGAGTAAAATATTTTTAATTTTCTTCACATAAAAATAAATAAAAAAAATAGAGAGAGAGAAAATTTTGAGTGAGCTCAGTGTATGCGAAGTTGGTTTCGAGATCATACCGGTCATTTATCGAGTGTGGAGTCTAGCATTCTCGATACTTACGTAGGTAGGTTTTCGATATTCACCGAGATGGGAGACGAGTTAGCGCCACGTGCCCTTAACGATTACCTTTATCCGACTAGGTCGAGTCAACCTTCGTGCATACGTCTACCCGATCACACTACGAATAATTTTCTATTCCATCATGGAACAATCTAAATGTTGCATGTGTTTCGAGGTACAGACAAAGACGATCCCTACCTTCATATTCAGGAATTCGAGGAGATATGTGGGACCATTAAGTATCAACAACTCACCGATGAGATTGTCAAACTTAAATTGTCCCCATTCTTATTGAAAGACAAAGCCAAGGGTTGGTTTAACTCGTTAAAACTCGAATCCATCATCACTTGAAACGAAATGAGTGTTGCCTTCCTACAAAAATTCTTTCCCAACCAAAAGATAACGTCGATACGTCACACCATCAACACATTTAGCCAAAAGGAGGGAGAAGCCTTATGGATGTTTTTGGAGAGATTTAAGGACTTTCTACTGTAATGTCCGCACCATGGGATTGAGATGGGACGCCAAGTCCAAATTTTGTATGAGGTGTTCGATTGTAATACTCGAACTATACTCGAGTCGTTATGTAATGGTGATTTTACTGAAAAAGTGAGGTTAACGCTGGTTATTCCTAGAAGTTATAACGAAAAAGTCCCAGCGATGGGCACCCAATAGAGAATCTAGGTCCACCACGTCCAATGAGGGTTTTGCTCACCAAGTGGAACAAATTTATGATTCAAATTCCAAAGTGGCCACATTGGCCCGACGTTTAGAAGCTTTAGAGATGAGAAAAGAGGATAATATAACTTCATATGCGTCCGTTCAACATGTAGGTTCCCCTATGTGTATACTTTGCGATTCATCCGACCACTTAGTCGAGAATTTCATCACCCTTTCGGCCCACAAGGCACTCACCGAGCAAGCCAGTGCCCTCTACCAAAATAGGCCAAAGTATGACCCATATTCCAATGCATACAATTCGGGATGCTGAAACCACCCCAATCTTTCATTATCCAAGGGTCAATACCAAAGAAGTGGAGGTCAATCTTTCGATAACCCACCCCTAGGTTTCCAAAAGAATTCCACCACACCCTCGAATCCCTCATCCCAAAAGATCCAATATTTAGAGGATTTGATGAACCTTATTGCCCAAAGTACCCGTCAATTCCAAAAAACCACTCAAAATGTCCTCCAATCCCCCCAGTAAAGCATGCACACGAATACTCAAGCCATTACCAAACTCGAGGTTCAAATGAGCCAACTAGCTAATGCATTGAGTGAGGGAATAAGGGAAATTTTTGAGTCAGCCCGAACCCAATCCAAAAGGTAACATGCCTAGGGGTCAATTTGTTGTTCAACACAACACGAGCTCATCACACACCCATGAGCGTGCGAAAGCCATCATCACACTTAGGTCCGATAAGGAAGTAGAGAAAAATATTTCACCACATGTCGAGAGTGAAGCAAAGAAATGTAAAGAGAAAGAATATCCACCCGTGGATCCGACTTCCTCTTCACCCTCACCTTCCGTGCCATTTGTAGAGACCTATGTCCCAAAATCTCTGTTTCCCAAGCGCTTGGTGCCCCAAAATAAAAAGGCGTAAGTTGATAAGATGTTAGAAGTATTCAAGCAAGTGCAAATCAATATCCCACTACTTGATGCTATTCAAAAAGTCCCATCCTATGCCAAATTCCTGAAGGACCTTTGTACCTTCAAGAGAAACACCAACGTACCCAAGAAATCTTTTCTCGCCGAGCAAGCAAGCTCGATCATTTCTTATCGAACTCCCATCAAATATAAGGATCCCGTTACTCCGACAGTCTCTATCTAGATATGGGAGCACCTAATTGATAAAGACCTTCTAGATTTAAGAGCAATCGTGAATCTTCTGTCATACACCGTGAACGAGAAACTAGGTTTAGGGGAGTTAAATTTGACTAGGATTACCTTGTCCTTAGTTGACCGTACTGTGAAAATTCTGAGAGGTATTATTGATGACATCCTAATTAAAGTGGGTGATTTTATATTTCATGTCGACTTTGTTGTCTTGGACACCCAACAAGTGCAAAATCCTATTGCATAAATCCCTGTTATTTTGGGTCGTCCTTTCCTCACCATATCTGATGCCGTAATTAAGTGTCGTAGCGACCAATTGAACCTATCCTTTGGGAACATGACTATGAACCTTAATGTGTTTAATTTGGCCAAACAACCACCCAATGACGATGAACCAGTAGATGTCGACATGATTGATAGTATCGTCCAAGAGACTTTTGAGCAAACTTATAATGACGACCCTTTAACAACATGTCTTGCATTTTTTGGGTCCGAATTTGATTTCGAAGAGTCAATCGAAGAAGTCAATGCCCTCCTCGACTCCCCCCCCCCCCCCCCCCATCATGGAAGTCGAAAATTAGAAGTATAAGCCTGAACCCCTCTCACTTTCCTCGTCACCTATTCCTCCCTCGACTGAGAAAGATCCCGAGCTTCAATTGAAGCTACTACCTAAAACACTCGAGTATAGGTTCTTAGAACCTTCTGAATCCTTGCCTATTATCATTTCATTTGACTTAGATAAAGAATAGGAAGGTAAACTATTGCGTGTTCTCAAAGAACACAAGTAAGCCATAGGATGGACCATATCCGACATTAAGGGGATAAGTCCCTTGGTGTGCATGCATAGGATACACTAAGAAGACAATGCTAAAAATTGCCATAAAGCATAATGTAGACTTAATCCCAATATGAAAGAGGTCGTTCGAGCCGAGGTGATAAAATTTCTCGATGCGGGTATCATTTACCCCATCTCTGATAGCCAATGAGTTAGTCCCATTCAAGTGGTCCCAAAGAAATCTGGTGTTACAGTGGTGAAAAATTCTGATGATGAGTTAATACGCACTAGGATTCAAATCGGTTGGCGAGTGTGTATTGATTATAGGAAGTTGAACGCTGTTATACTAAAGGATCACTTTCCTCTTCCTTTCATAAACCAAATTCTAGAGAGATTAGCCGGCTATCCATATTACTATTTTCTCGACGTTTAATCCGGCTACAACCAAATTCCCATCGCTTCCGAGGATTAAAAGAAAACCACTTTAACATGTCCATTTGGTACTTTTGCTTACCGACGCATGCCCTTTGGGTTATGCAATGCACCCTCTACCTTTCAGCGGTGCATGATGAGTATCTTTTCGGATATGGTGGAGCATTTTCTTGAAGTCTTTATGGATGATTTTTCTGTATCAAGGTCTAGTTTTGATGAGTGCCTCCATCACCTCAACCTCATTCTGAAGAGGTGTAAGGAAAAGAACCTTGCGCTTAATTGGGAGAAGTGTCACTTTATGGTTAAACAAGGCATAATGCTAGGTCACATCATTTTTGAAAAGGGCATCGAGGTAGATAAAGATAAAATAGATCTCATTGCTAATCTCCCACCCCCTAAAATTGTGCGTGAAGTTCGATCATTCTTAGGACACGTCGATTTCTATAGGAGATTTATTAAGGATTTTAGCAAAATATCTCGACCCTTGTGCAATCTTCTTGCTAAGGACACACCCTTCGATTTCACTAACGAATGCCTTCAAGCCTTTGAAAGGCTAAAGACGGAATTTACCTCTACACCTATTATGAGACCCCCCCCCCCGACTAGAGACAGCCGTTTGAGATCATGTGTGACGCTTTCGACTATGCCATAGGTGCGGTTCTAGGTCAGTGTAATGAGAAAATTCCTCACATCATCTATTATGCCAGTAGGGCTCTTAATGATGCCCAATTGAACTATTCCACGACTGAAAAAGAGTTCCTCGCTATTGTTTTTACTCTTGAGAAGTTTAGGTCTTACTTAATAGGATCCAAAGTTGTCATTTTCACCAATCACTGAGCCCTGTGATACCTTTTGTCTAAAAAGGATGTTAAGGCCCGTCTCATTAGGTGGGTCTTATTACTGTAAGATTTTGACCTTAAAATTCGGGATAAAAATGGATATGAGAATCTAGTGGCTGATCACTTATCTAGGTTAACCATTGAATCATCTGATAACCTGTTTCCACTCAATGATTCATTTCCTGATGAGTAACTTATGCTTGTCTCTTAGCTTCCATGGTTCGCTGATGTTGTGAACTATCTTGTGCCGGGTGAAATGCCACTGCATTGGTCTAAGCAAGATCATTCCAAATTTTTAAAGGAAGCCAAGCATTTCTTTTGGGATGACCCATATCTTTTCAAGTATTGTCCGATCAAATCATTTCAAAGTGTGTACTCGATCACGAGATTCAAAGCATAATCTTTTTCTGCTATGACCAAGCCCGTGGAGGTCATTTCAGTGCTAAAAAGACCGCTGTAAAAAATTTATAGTGTGGATTCTATCGGCCCACCATTTTTTGTGACTCGAATTATTACAGTAGGAGTTGTGACGGTTGCCAATGGTTAGGAAAGATCACATGTAGGAGCATGATGCCCTTAAATCCCATTTTGATTATCGAGGCTTTTGATTGTTGGGGCATTGATTTTATGGGTTCATTCCCAAATTCCTACGGGAATCATTACATTCTTTTAGCAGTTTATTATGTGTCTAAGTGGGTAGAATCCATACCGTGTAGGAAGAATGACCACCACGTGGTGGTCAAATTCATTCGAGAAAATATTTTCTCTCCTTTCGGTACGCCTAGAGCCATCATTATCGATCAGGGAACCCATTTCTGTAAGACTCTTATGAAAAATATTCGATCACAAAGTAGGATGTTCGTATCACCCTCAAACTAGTGGTTAAGTCAAAGTTTCCAATAGGAAATTCAATCAAATCATTTAGAAGATAGTGAATCTGAACCGAAAGGATTGATCCTTAAGGTTGTTGGATGCAATGTGGGCGTATCGCACTGCCTATAAAACACCACTTGGTATGTCCCCGTATAGGCTTGTCTACGAAAAAGCATGTCACCTTTCGGTAGAGTTAGAACACAAGGACTATTGGGCCATTACGACCTTCAATTTCGATTTACCTGATGAGGGTGAGGTTCAAAAACTACAACTTAATGAGTTGGAAGAGATTAGGAATGATGCGTACGAAAATGCACAATTATACAAAGAGAAAATGAAAATGTTCCATGACAAGTCCATCCTATGGAAGTCATTTGATCCTGGACAGAAAGTTCTCTCGTACAATTCTAAATTGCATCTCTTTCCAGGTAAGTTGAGGTCTAGATGGTCTGGTCCCTTTGTTGTTAGGACAGTCTACCCACATGGGGCGGTTGAGATAGAAAATCCTAAAAATGGCAAAATTTTCAAAGTTAATGGTCCAAGGTTGAAGCCATATCTGGAATTACGAGATAGGAAAGTAGAGGAGATTGGGTCATTATTATTGTATCATAGTTTTTGTTTTACAAGAATTGTGCGTTGGAAAAAGTCCCTCATAATGCTAATATCATTCATATATTTCCTGCCTTTTCAATTTTTGTTTTATACATTGAGGATAATGTAGAAATTAGTTTTTGGGGTATTGAGGTCATTTTTCTCCATTTAAAAAAATCAGAAAATTTTCAAAATCCAAAAAGATTTTCAATATAATTGAGTTTTGAAACGATTTCTTAATATAGAATTAATTCATGAATCTCTCAACTTATGAATTTTTTTTAACACAATAGCCATATAATATGATCGAAAATGGATATTGAGGCGAAAGTTAATATACTTAACGAATAAATGTGGAGATTTTAACCTGGTGAAATTTTTGTGCCATTCATCATTTTTGAGAGATTTAAATCAACCCCGGTTAAAATAACTCAAACTTTTCTTCAGTGATAAATTCGTTGATGATCTCAATTTCTTTATTTTATTCGATTATTGAAAACAAAAAGTAAAAATGTGAATCTTAAGCACTAGAAGTCTTAGTAAGTCTTCTTGAGACACAAATGAACTAAACGAAACTTGAGAAAGGAGATTAGGCCGTCGTTTGAAAGCCCAAAATTGAGACCAAACTCCAACATTTTTACATTATTACATTGCAAGCCCATTTGATCCAAAAAGAAGATAAGCCTTCTGTTGAAAGCCCACTATCCTACCCAACTCCGACTGGGAGTTTAAAGTCCATAAAAACAGCCATAGCCATTTTTTAAGAATAGTAAGGTAAAATTACGGTAGGAAAAAGGCCAAAAGAAAAGGAGGTTACAAAAATAATGTGTGAAGAAAAAAAAGATGTGAGTTTGAAAAGAAAAAGAAAATAGAGGTTAGAAAAAAAGTGGCTAAAAGTCAAAATACAGAAAAAAAATTATATGTGGGGTGGGGTGGGGTGGGGTGTGTGTGTGTGTGGTGGTGTGTGGTGGGGGAGGGGGTGGTGGAGGGTGGGATGTGGTGGGGTGTGTGTGTGTGTGTGTGTGTGGTGGTGTGTGGTGGGGGAGGGGGTGGTGGAGGGGGGCAGGGGGTGGGGTGGGGTGTGTGTGTGTGTGTGCGTAGGTGCGTAGGTGTGCGTGTGTGTGTGGCGGGGGGAGGGGGGCAGGGGGTGGGGGTGGGGGTGGGGCACCCATTTAATAACTTTTAAAATATTTGGAAAAAACATAATATTACAAAATTGAAACGAAATGGTATTGATGGAACTTACACATACGTTATGTACTGTGCTCTTACGTTAAAAATTATTAGATAGAAAAAGAAAAATATAAATTGAGATAACCTTAGAATCTAATTAGGCTAAAAATATAATGGCATCAACTAACATATATACACAACACTAAACGTAGACATCAATTTTATAAATAATTGATAATAGTTGGATAATAATTGGATAATAAACATCGGGAGGGGGTGGGGGTTGGGGTGGGGGTGGGTGGGGTTTTGAATATTATTTACATTTATATTTTTGGATATTATATACATTCAAAATAAATAATTGATAATAGTTGGATAATAATTGGATAATAATTGAAATTTTCATTCAAAATAAATATTTCATTCAAAAATATTGGATAATAATTGATATTTTCATTTAAATTGATAATAATTTTATTCATGAAATTAATTCAATTAGGTAAAACCCTAGATAATTTTTTAACAGAATTTGATAATATTATATAAAGTTTAGTAAATTCACAAAATGTTGCCAATTGTATGTTTTTAGGAATATCATTAGTTAGAATCCATATACATGCATGTTGTTAGAAAGTCTTAAATTTAATTCTCACTTTAATTTGTAGAATTTATGTACTTGGTTGGATTTATCCCTTTATGATAATGAAATTTATGCTCCAATTATAATTATCTCATGTCATAATTTTATTGATAAACAATATATGTAGTTGTCACGGTCGTGGTGGGGGGAGGGGGTGGGGGTGGGGTGGGTGGGGGTGGTGTGTGTGTGTGTGTGTGGCGGGGGGAGGGGGCAGGGGGTGGGGGTGGGGCACCCATCTAATAACTTTTAAAATATTTGGACAAAACATAATATTACAAAATTGAAATGAAATGGTATTGACGGAACTTACACATACGTTATGTACTGTGCTCTTATGTTGAAAATTATTAGATAGAAAAAGAAAAATATAAATATTGGATAATAATTGAAATTTTCATTCAAAATAAATATTTCATTCAAAAATATTGGATAATAATTGATATTTTCATTTAAATTGATAATAATTTTATTCATGAAATTAATTCAATTAGGTAAAACCCTAGATAATTTTTTAACCCTAGATAATTGTACTATTAACATTTTTTTTTATCTGTACTAATAACATTTTTTTTACAGCAAAAATGTCTCCTTCAGATGTTAAGGCGAAGATGATGATGCTGTTTATGATGATGTCGTCTGGGTTCGGTTGTAGCGGAGGCGACGAGGGCTCCTCCGCCCCTAGGCTCCCCAAATATGGAAAATTTGGGATTACCGTCGAGAACAAGTCGGAGCTATTAGCGAGATCCCTCGAGCTGCTAAAGACGGTCATCGGCCCGGGGTTTATGAGTTGGAAGGAGGTGCCATATGAGCTCCAGTTAGCTGTTTGGGCGGCACTACAGGTAATATTTATATGAATATTTCAATTTCAATTTCAATTTCAATTTCAATTTCATATTTATATTTATATTTATATTTATATTTATATTTATATTTATATTTATATTTATATTTATATTTATATTTATATTTATATTTATATTTATATTTATATTTATATTTATATTTATATTTATTCGCAACTAACATTGTATTTGTTGGACAGGAACAATTCAACTTGGATCCAAAGCTACGCGATTCCGTCTTGGAGCAATTGAGGGAGCAACACAAGACGTGGAAGAAAACTATGCGGACACGGTACTTTGGAAAAACACGAGAGTCCATTTTACAATGGCGCGGATCCGTCCCGCCCAAGGAGCCGATCTCATTGGCACAATGACAAAAGTTCATTGACAATGAGATCGAGGATCGACAATTGGCATCTCGCCAATCGGGGAGGGAAAATCGGGCTAAAAAGACGGACGTGCACTACTCCGGCCGGACCTCTTACGCTGAGGTGGAGCATAGGATGCAGGTAAGATTTAATTTATCTATAACTACATAAATATATTGTTGGATATTATTTTACTTTGCGGGGCTGATACTAATTTTACTTTACTTTATTTTATTTCAGGGGGTAGGGAGTGGGCCAGGGGGTAAGCCACATTGGCTCGATACTTATGTGGCTCTTCGGACGAAGAAGGGGAAGAACAAGGAGGTGTCCCCGAGCATCGCGGCCACGATTGTAAGTAATCCGACAGTTTAATTATTGTTAATTACGTTATAATTTTTTAGTTTACTTATTTTACTAATCATGCGCTTTTTGTCGTTTCAGGCAAAGCTTATGGAAGTGCATGAGTTGCAGTCTGATGCCGACAAGGCATCTTTGTCCATAGACGCACTCAGCCAAGTTCTTGGCTTTGATCGCAAGGGGAGTGAGCTTGCGGGTGGCCAAACCTAGGATCATCGGATTGGAGACGAGCGACACCGGGTTGGCTCGAACGGTGGATTCACACGACGCGAAGCTGTGCCGTTTGGAGGCGACGGTCCAAGATATGTACCCATTCATGAAGCGTACGTTGGGTGGAGACCGTAAAGGGAAAGGGAAAGGGAAGGAGAAGGCGGTGGAGGAGGAGGTGCGGGAGGACGAGGCGCAGGATGACGAGGATGTGGACCTCGCTGCTTCATCACCGACACGTTCGTACTTCGGCGATCCACTTCCCTATTTGACGCCCTCCAACAGACCATTGTCGACAATTGGTTGGCCGAGCGTGTTCATATTGGACGTATTTGATGGCCAGCGGATAGGGCGGGGGTTGAGGGACCCGAATATCGTCGAGGGTGGAATAGTCCATGGACGTGTGCTTCAAGAGATGGAGTCCAGGGTGCTCGTCACGCATGTCATACCCAGGAAGGAGAACTCCCTATTGTGGTTGCGCGAACAATGCGGCACGACGTATATTAGTGGGTGCGTCAATTCGTATGTCGTGTGGCCTACTCACCTCCTCAGTTTTATCCAAGACATGTAGTAACATTATTTTTAAGTTTGTCCATTTTAATTATATTTGGATTATATCGTCATGTATATTATTTTTACTTTGAATATTTGGATTATATCGTCATGAATATATATTTGCATTATCTTTAGTTTGTGTTGGATATATGATGTTTGGAACAGGTACAACGTTGCTATAACAGGTACAAATATACTGCTGGGCAGTGGCAGTGGCCATACTGTCCAGCAGATTTTTTTTAAATTCTGCCTTGTCACGGACGTGTCACGGTCAATGACCGTGACAATTCTGGGTAAGAGGGGTCACGGCTTTGTCATGGTTATAAACCGTGACAAACGTGTCACGGTCATTGACCCTGACACGACCGTGACACAAAACGCGAGTTTTTCGTCAAGGTCAATGACCGTGACACGACCGTGACAAAAAAAGTTGTCTCGCCTCAAAATGTCACGGTCATTGACCTTGACAAGTTGGATTTTTCAAGGTCAATGACCTTGACAAATGGGCAGATTTGGTGTAGTGATTGCACATGCTAAGTGCAACCGTGATTCCTACGAAAGTGAGTTAGATTTTGAAATTTTAGTTTTGCTCGAGAACTAGCAAAGTTTAGATTTGTGGGTATTTGATGAGTGCATTATTTTGTATAAATTATGCCCAAATATAGACCTTGTTAGGCCCATTGTATCTTAAATAATGAGCTTTTAGAGTTTTTTTTTCATAAATTAAAAGAAAAATGCAAGTTTGAATAACATTTGAGTTAAAAATGTGATTTCCATAACTTTGAGGGATGAAACTGTAATTAGAAATATTATGGGCTTGAAAATAATTTTTAAATGTTTATCTAGGCAAAATAAAGTTCTCCCTGAAATTCAGATAAATTCGGAGTTAAAATGGAGAAGTTATGAATTTCGAGGTCTAAAATGCAAATAAGGGTAAATTGGAAATTTTCTAAACTTTAAGTGGCTGAATTTAAATTAGTATAAGTTATTTTATATTGTTATAGGTACCTTTGGTGTTTGGTGAAGATCTGAGGTCATTTTTTGAAGATGTGAAGATTGTGGGAAGAATTAAAAGAAGTAAAAAGTCTTGGGGCCAAAGCATGAAAAAATTCAAAAAACTGTTTGGTTTATAATTTATTAGAGCAGATATATAAACAGAAAAGGCTTGCATCCTGGTGGTCGTGCTCTTGTCCTAATATGCAGGAGGTCGGGGGTTCGATTCCCCAAGCCTACACCTAATTTTTTTGATGACATCTGCCACCTCATCAGCGCCCAATCAACAGTCAAAAGGCGCCATATGGCAGTCAATCGCCACATCATCAAACTACCACATCATCATCTACCATGTCATCAACTTCCACATCATCAGTCAACAGTCAACTGTACAATCAGAAAGCACCATGTGGTAAGCACCCTTGACCAAGATTTAGTAGGAAGAAAAATCCCACATAAAGGGATTCTCATCAGCTTTTTGTTGAGATAAACTCCAAATTTCAAAGCTCATCACAATGAGTTTTATCTCAAACACTATTTCATGGGAATTGAAATTTAGTTTTTGGGGACTTATACTAATTAAAAATAAGCCAATTAAAATAGGTGTTTTACACCCATCCAAACACCCTATCCCTAAGCCTATAAATAGGACCATTGGGTTCATTATTTCTACACAGAGAGTTATAGAGAGTCACTTTAGAAGAATTATTGGTAGTTTTAGTTTGAGTGCTTTATTTATATTTGAGGGCCAATAATTATTTTGTGAGAGGAATTCTGTCAAGAATATTTGTGACACACCATTTGTAAGTTTGTTTATTTAATGAAAATTAGCATTCATTCTTGCAAATTTATTATGTCTACAATTATGCTCGCTTAATTTCCTTACTAGGACTAGGTAAAATTTATCATGTGTGATTAATATTGTGTGTGATTTAAATTTATTTTTGTTCCTGATATGTGCTAAATACTTTTAAAAAATTTGGTATTCCTTTAAAACGACACAAGAGTGTGTTTTAAACCTTCGACATTGTTTGAAATTCTTTTTTTATTTATTTTAAGTATGAGTACTTTTTGATGGTTTATACTTTTATTAAATTGATTGATAGCCCATGCTTAAAGACTATATTTTGAAATTTAAAAGTGGACTTTTTAAGGGAATAGGGATTTTAGGCGTCTAAATTTAGAGACATTAAATTTTATTTTGGACTTATAACCGTGTTATTTTTCGAATTAAATACGACGAGAGTCGGTTTAATTTGATTTATAAAATCGGGAATGATGAATTTAGAATGTTAATTAAACATGATAAATGGATCCAACGTCCTAGTTTTCACGCTCCCTTGATTATATCTCTTGTAGTTATATTTTTTTGTGTGTGTTTGCTTAGTTTAATATTAAATCTCATATCCAAACCCATTTCGTCCAGTTGGACAGTCATAATAATTTTTAACGAAAAACAATTGATAAATCCTCGTGGGTTCGACCCGTACTTACACTCCCTATTCTATAATCTCACATGAACTTACGGTATGTTTTAAAATTGACAACAATACCATAAATATAGAATACCATGTGGATCTCTTAGAATAATCTACATGGCCTCCCTGAAGGCAAATGGAGAGGTCGCCTTCATAATTTAATTATGCTCATCCAGGTAAAGATATGCTCGACTCCGACATATGCTTGTTGGGCCTTGCCGTCACATCAATTTTCCCGATACTATTCTCATGCTTTTAGTTAATGGAGTTATTTGACTAAGTCAATACCACCCTTACACCAACATATACACGCGAGGGAGATCACTGTTCACTTTTATCACATTTTTGCATATAAGGAATTATACATTCACCCACTTCTATTGTGCTTTAATAAACTCATCCTTATATATCCCACTATGTGTAAAGGGTGTAACCGTATGACCTATAAAGACACTCCACCCATCCTCTAATATTCTTTGATTATGAACTATAAATATCACTAAATCCCACACAATGAAGGATCGAGAACTATCTCACTGTTGATGTCTAAAAATGGACTTGATCCAAATTTATAATCATAAATAAAAATATAGTAGGTTAATCAAATAACAAACACACAAGAGAAGAGATTTTTAGAGTGGTTATGCTGTAAAATAGCCTACGTCCACTGTTGGTATCATTTCGTAGGGTTATAATAGTTCAGTATGTTGTGCATATGAGTGATACGAGTTGTCCCTTCAGTTGAGGGAGTATTTTGTATTTATAATGGTGTAAAACCCTAGAAATGAAATGTCTTTATAATGCCAAGAATTTACATATGTGTACAATAAATGAAACTCTTGGAATTCAGAGTTGGTTGGCATCCCATTCGAGTAACTTTTGATCTTCTTGATGGTTGATGTTCTGAAGTTGGTCGGCCTTCCAGTCGACTAAGTATCTCTGATGCCGATCATCGGCCACGTATGAGGATAAGTGTAGATTTATCACTGGTCCATTTAGGAGAGTAATTTTACATACAATAAAGCCCCCAGTGCTCCATGCTTGATGATTGATTGAAAGTATGGAGTATTTGGCCTAAGAAATTACTTGACGTACTGTTTGAGGGTGTGGTTGACAGTCGACCTCCCATACTCGTAAAATCTTTACTGGTATTGTCTGATAATGGCATTTTTATAAATAATTCAAACTTTTTTGAACCATCAAAGGATATAATGGTCTTTTGAAGCTTTGAGAAGCTTGTAACGGACGGTAGTTCAACCGTTCGTTAAGTAAATAATTTTGTTCCCATTTATCGAGGCAACCTATATATCTAGGTAGAAACTTTCCCCCCTTTATTATTAGCTCAAACCTTCTGCACTTAAGAGTTTTTCTTTGTCTTCGAGCTTTCTTTGTGCAATCGTTTGCTGCCATTATTTCTTCTTTAATTCTTATCGTCACCTTAGATCCCCTATAAGCATTCTTTACCTCTTTCTCTGTTTTGTCATCTTTTTCTCTATTTCCTACATGGTTCATATTGTAGACGAGAGTTCATTAGATAAGTTTATAGAAAAAAGGAAAATCCCATCTTGGGTAGATTTAGAGATAGCCCAAGGTCCCATAGATATGTATATTCATCATGAGGGTCACCGGATCCCACCTTATTCATAGCTGAGTGTGGCATCACTTTTCCACCAAACCCTCTTTTTCTTCACTTTGTCAATACTTTGTTGTGGTTCCTATTAGGGCAGCACCAAACACTTGGAGGGATGTAAATGGTGTCAATGGGTTGAATGAAATTTATGGGACTCATATTGGGGTCTAGGATTTTATATTTTATTATAAATGGGGTATTGTTAAAGAGAACACATATTATTTTAAGACTAGGCAATAAAA
Organism: Sambucus nigra; assembly: GCA_949130495.1. NCBI lineage: Eukaryota > Viridiplantae > Streptophyta > Magnoliopsida > Dipsacales > Adoxaceae > Sambucus > Sambucus nigra. The sequence goes on from OX422211.1 coordinate 605,588,271, forward strand.
TAGGATGTTAGTAGTGAATTTACCATATTCCAATAAGGATTATTGGGATTATGTTGTTGTTGTTAAGAACTGGCAATATGCTCCTCTTCCTAAGGGAGTATCTTACATTGGTTCCAAGTGTCCTCAAAAAGGGCGTGGAATAAGTTACAATTATGTTATTTAATTTCCTCTTTTGTAATGTATTTTTGAATTTGGCCGGCTAATTTTTTCTATTCCTTTTTCATGAAGAGGAAAGCAAGAAGAAGCGTCCCAAAGAAGGGGAAATTAATATTGAAGAGCCTAAATTTTTTTGGGGACTTAACCAGAGGGTTGGAGGGGAACATACCTGAGTTGCTTCTTTACTGTTAGAATACAAGAGTTTTATCACCTCTTTTGTTGCTCGACTAACACTTGTGTTGCCTCAAGTTGCTATCAACTTAGAATATGACCATGTACCTAATTCTTTAGCTACAGAATCTATTGGAGCTGAGTTCACCCAGGGCGGAATTTTTTCCTCATTCGAATCCTTTGATATTTTTGAGATCTCACTTCCTCCTCCAGCTAACATAACTAAGATAAAGATGCCCATTTTGATGAGTGGGTCATTTTCTCCTCCCCCAAGAAGAATGCTGACACTGGTAAGAAGCCAGTTGAGAAGAAATCCCAGGCCAGTGATAAGAGGCCTCAAGTCAGTATTGCTGATGAGATTCAAACTACTGAGTCCTAATTTAAGATATTAAAGAGAGCCCGACCTTTAGAAACAAGCCCAAAAACTTAAGCCGACCAGCAAGCATTAACTGCAAAGAAGACTCTGACCGACCAACAAGAGTTGGTGAAAAAAATCCAAGATGATCTTATATTAGGTTAGCTTTTGTTATTGTTAACCCTGGATTGTCCAGGGATTTAATCAAGTCTAGAACTCTTCCTATTGATAGAGCTGCATTAGCCTCCATGCCCAGCTCCAGGCTGATTGGGAGGGGTTGCCATAATTTGGCACGGGTAATTATCTTATCTTTTGTTGTTTCCTCATGTTGATGATTTTTTTTTACTTATGGTGTTTGCACTTTTTTGCCAATTTTTGGTTGACTTCGACCAAATGATGGAGAAGGACGACCAACTGAGATCTTCTTCGAGTGAACTGGAAGAGGCTTTTAAGGGTTTTAGATAATCTTTGACTGCTTTTCGAGTGCATTTGTAATCAAAGCAAAAGTTCTGAGAGGAGTAGCTGAAAAGGCTAAGGATTGGGAAACTACATCAGAATATAAATTAAAGGATGATGATGAAAAGGCCCAAACTAATGAGATGAAATTAGGTGATGCTGAAGGTAGAGCCAATGCTGCCGAAGACAAACCTATAGAACCCACAACTCAGGCCCAAACTACTTAAGACAAAGTGGTTCACTTGACTTTTGAAGTTACTCCCTTGAAGGCTTAGGGAAAAGCTGCCTTTGACAAGGGTTGGGAGAAGGCCTTTTTTGTCGCCTCTGATAAAATTAAGTATGACAAGAAATTATCCTTCGAGGAAGGGTGGTCGGAGGCTCTGAAAGTGGTCGGCAAAAAGGCAAACTCTGTTCCAAAGGTAGAACCCAAGCACTCCTCCTCACTCAGATGAGGAGTTTGATGACGAAAAGGGGTTAGGAGAGTGTTCAGTGATGCCCATTGAGTCTTCAGTGGTTCTAGAATCAAGTGTTGACCTACCTGTTGCTAGCCAAGATAAAGCCAATGATAAGGAGAAGGTTTAGCTCCTTCTTAGCTAGTTTCCTTTTTTGTCCTTTCTCATATATATTTTCTATTTCTTCTCTTGTCTTTCTTGTTGACGCATCCACCTTTGTACTTCAATATTAATCAATGAAATAACATATTTTTTTTCTTAATTTTTGATGCCTTTGAATGGATTTAATTTCTTGTTGGTTTTTATATTTCTGTATTGTCTATTTCTTTAGATTTTCGCCATAAACTCATAATTTTAACTTTTCAGTTTGATGCCAGGAAGAAGGGCATAGTCTCTGCTGAATTCGACCTACTCAGGCGGTGTAGAAATCTCTTAAAAACTGGTTATGTTCCCATGTCTGAGAAAGATTTAGTAGGGCTGCTCGGCCTAGAGGTATCTGACCAAGTAATGAAGTCATATATCCATCTTCATTACCTTTTGAATAGGGTTATAGCTGATAATGCTTCTTATTATGAGATGATTGAGAGAATACGGGATGGCCATAGGCTGTCATTAGCTTTGCTTCCCTCTAATTATGAGGATAAGTACAAGGCCTCAAGTGAAGCAAATGCTTTTAACAAAAAATTACAAGTCATCACTTCTGCTATGATTAAGAGAGAACTATCTCTGAAACAAGATCTGGAGAGTGCCTGATCAATTGTTGTTATGTTGGAGAGAGATAAAATAATGCCATGAGGAATAAACTTAATAGTCTGAAGAGATCAACCCCTACTAGTCTAGATGAGGGTGTTTCATTTCTAGAGGCTGAAAATGCAAGGTTATTGGAAGAGCTAGAGGCTTTGCAAAAAAAGAAAACCAAATATGACTTTGGCCAATAATCAAGGCAAATATAATTGTTCGGCCTACTGTTGATGACGAAAAAACCAGGAGAACTTTGGTCGACCAAGCTGCTCAACTTAAAGAGAGAGGCAATTCCATCAAAAATATTTATGATAATATGGATCAACTTACTTTCCATTTCCACAAACAACCCAGAGCTATTTGGATAGATGGATACGATGAAACTCTGACTTATCTAGATGTGCATATGGAGTAAGCCAGAAATGAAAGTTATAAATGGGGTTGGTTGAACTTTCTTGCCTTATTAAAGGTACCCAAAAATGATAAAGTGTGGCACTGGCATACTCCAGGGTTCATGGATTATCCTGATCCTCCTTTATCGATTGACTGCAGTTGGATTCCTCCACTACACCAAATTGGCGATTTTATAACTAATTGAAAAAATGATTTATAAGTGTTTGTGACACTTACAAAAATTATAACAGTTTTAGTCACTTACAAATTTTGTAAGTGTTCATGACTGATACAAAATTATTAATATAACACATATCAAACAATATAGGACACGTGAGGGTCCCGTGTATCCCTTTCAATGACTCGAAAGTGTTAAAATTATTTTTCCCCTTTCCCTCTATTGAATTTTCACCTATGTTGTTTCCCGCTTGAGAGAACCCTCAACCCGCTCAGCTCAGGTCTTTGACTCATGTCTTCGGCCTCAGGTTAACTCTCTTTCACACCCACAAACAAGCACACACACAAAAGAGGTATTCATTTTTTGTCATCGGTCTTTTGTCATGTTTTTCGTTCTTTTTTTCCCACACAAAAGAGGTATTCGTTTTTTGTCATCGGGTGATTCGATTTTGTCATCTATTTTTTGTCAACCACATGAATAAAAAATTTAGGTCTTAGGCACCGTTTTTTTTTTCATCTGTGAAGAATTTTTAAGACTCCATTGTTTTCATCCGTTTTAAGACCTAATATGTTTTTTAATTTTTTACATAATTTTTAATTTTATTTAATTTTCTTAATCTGTTTTCATCTGATTAATCTTCTCCTATTTTATTTATTGTTATCATCTGGTCTGAGGCAGTTTTTCGGTTATCTTTGGTCTCATCACGTTTTATCTTTGTTCTAAGGAGGTTGCTCTTCTCATATATAGGTACAAAAATACTACCTATAATATGTTTCATTACAGTTTTTTTTTTAATATGGGATAATCAAATAAAAGTTAATAATAAATCGAATCATTCATAATATATTTTTAAACACATATTTTAAGCAAATTGTTTTAAAAAAAATAGGTTGCCAAACGCATATTCTACTAGTTTTAGGTTTTAAACACAGAAAACAGTCGAAACATGGACCAAAGAGGCCTTTAATTGTATTATTTTTAGCACTTTGTAACTATTATAAAATATAACAATTAACATTTATTTGCCATTAAATTTGTATGATTTGTAGAATTTCGTCACAACTTTATAAAGAGCGGATGAAAGAACGTGATAGAGGAACACCACAATATATAAATGAGGTTGCTACATTTATCGATTTCGTGACGAAAAATAGTCGTGGAGAAACTATGTTTGCATGTCCATGTTGTAAGTGTGAGAATGGAAAATTGCTCAACCTCGAAGATATTCATTTTCATTTGCTTCGTCATGGTATCTTTCATTCATACAAATTTTGGCATTTACATGGGGAAAGGGAACATGTCCAGAGTATCAAACGTTCAACCGAGGAAGATGTTGAACAAAATGATGCTATGCCTGAAGATCCAAGGATGGAGGAACTTGTTTATGATGCATTTGAAATGTTTAATCGAAGCGTTAATCGACATATCCCATTGGTAGAGATGAAGGCGGTGAAAATGGTTCTCAAACCTCCGAGGAGCTGAAATACACGTACATACATGGTAAGGCGAGTGAGCCATTGTATCCGTCGTGTACCGAGAAATAGACAACATTATATTTTCTTATCAAATTGAATAACATGAAGACAAGACATGGTTTGTCGGACAACAGTTTAACCGATATCTTGGGTTTATTTAAGGAGTTTTTGCCCAAAGGAAATTCAACACCAACAAAGTATCCAGATATGAAGAACATTATTAAAGAAGTTGGTATGGATTATAATATCATTCATGCATGTCATAATTATTGTATCTTATACCGAAAGGAACATGAAAAAAAGGAGAAATGCCCAATATGCAACTTGTCTAGATATCGATTTAGTTTAAACGGGGAGGGTAAAGTACCCAGAAAGACAGTGATGCATTTTCCATTGATTACAAGGCTGAAGAGATTATTTAGTATATCATGGATTGCAAATGAAATGACTTGTCATGCTCGAGCTCAATCCATTAAAAATATTATGCGTCATCACATTGATTCATCAGCTTGGAAGTCTGCAAATACAAAATGGCCCGACTTTGCTGCTGAATTGCGTACTGTTCGTCTTGCTATAGCTATAGATGGTTTTAATCCATACGGTAATATCATCACTAGTTATAGTTATTGGCCTATCATTATTGCACCTTTAAATATGAAGCCATCTTTGTGTATGAAAAGAGAGTTTTCCATGTTGTCAATTTTGATATCTGGGCTGAATGCACCGGGCAAGGACATAGATGTTTATATCGAACCTTTAGTAGATAAGTTGAAGCAATTATGGTTCGAAGGTGTAATGACATACAACTCCCACACGAAAGCTAATTTTACACTGAGAGCAATGTTACTGTGGGAAATTCATGACTTTCCTGCATATGGCACTTTGTCTAGGTGCACTGTTCATGGTTACAAAGCTTTTCCAGTTTGTGTAGAAGAAGTCGACTCAGAACATCTTGGAAATAGTAAGAAAATTTATTACCGGGGTCATCGAAGATTCCTTCCTCGCAATCACAAGTTTAGGTTGGATAAACATAACTTTAACAACAATGTTGAGGATCGTAAAGCTCCACAAAGGTTGTCTGGTACTGAGATTGAACAGAAAGTAGAATGCATTAAGTCAAAAATTGGTAAACAAAAAATTAAAAAGAAAAGGAAACGAAATGGGGACAACAATGATTGTGCGGATACAAATATCACAACTCCATGGTCTCGAAGGTCAATTTTATTTGATTTACCGTATTGGAAAGAGCATGATGTTCGACATAATTTAGATGTTATGCATATTGTGAAGAATGTCACCGATCATCTTTTGTCAACTATTTTGGACTTGAAAGATAAATCAAAAGACGAAACCAATGCATGTAAAGATATGGAGGCGATGGGGATAAAAAAAAATTATGGTTGACCATAGATGAATCTGGCAAAACTGTTAAACCTGCAGCTGCATTCACTTTTGGTAAAGAAGAAAAAGACTGGTTCTTTCGCACCTTAAAGGAGTTGAAATTGCGAAGGGTTTTTCTTATAACTTGAGTAAGAATGTGACTTTAGAACTGCTCGGGTTGAAGGGATTGAAATTGCATGATTATCATGTGATTATGCAACATTTGCTTCTGGTATTGCTTAAAAATGCTTATGCAAAGCACAAGGATTTGTTAGTTGCTATTCAGTGGTTAAGCATTTTTTTTCAATGTGTTGTGCGCTAAGGTGATAAGGAGAGATGTTCTTGATTTAGCTAAACAGGCATTATTTGAGGCTATGTGTGTTTTAGAGAACTATTTTCCACCCATATTTTTCGTTGTAACAATCCACCTCATCATACATTTAGCCGAGGAAGCACTAAAATGTGGCCCGGTCAGATTTAGATGGATGTATCCTTTTGAGAGGTAAGCGAATTACGCGTGAAAATGTTTTTAGATAAATAGTACGATATAATATACATATTTATTAGTTTTCATTATGCTTTTGAGGTATAATTTGATGAAAAATTACAAGAAGTAAGTTGGCAACAAGAGGTATATTGAAGGGAGAATTTCTGAGAAATACATTGTAGAAGAATCAACTCTTTATTGCATGGAGTACATGCCAAACCCATGCCAAGGAAATCACAAGTATACGCATGAATATTTTCTTGATGAAGATGATAAGTGTGCTGATGAGGGACCTTTAGTACAGAGGAAGAAAGTGAAGTTAACCACGATGCAATTTGAACAAACCCGGAAATGGGTACTGCAACAACATGATGAAGTGGATGAATGGAAAATGTGATTATATTAGTTTTGGTTATTTTTTTTTTAAGTTGACACGTATCATATGTTTAAATGTTTTTTATTGGATGTAGGAAGTATAATCTTTACTGGGAATCTACCTTTGGGCGTAATCGAAAGGGGGGTACAATGAAGGAAAAAAATGAGGGTTTTGTTCCATGGTTGATTAAGGAGGTTCGCACTTAAGTCGACTATATGAAAACATTTGGTTTTGTCTTTTTATATTTCAGTATACTTATTTGTCATCATATTTTGTAGCTACTTAAAAAGGGATCAACTGATACAATGTTGTGGCGGTTAACCAACGGGCCAAAATATGATGCACACTCATATAAGAAGTATCGTTCCAATGGGTTTGAATTTTCTACATGTGAATATGATGAGCGTCGGGTAACACAAAATATTGGTGTGTTTATGAAGTCCATCACTAAGTTCAGATTAAGCGGGAAAGATACCAATTATAAAGAAGCGAAGACAACGTATTACAAAATTATTCGTGACATATTTGAGTTGGATTATACGTCTTTCAAGATAGTCGTATTTTATTGTGATTGGGAAAAAGTTGAGGACAAGATTAATGGATGCAAAGTTGATCCTCACTCAAAGTTAGTGATGGTTAACTTAAGTAAGCTTAAGAGTAAAGAGAGAATTGATGATGAGCCGTTCATTCTTGCCTCTGAAGCAGCTCAAGTATTCTATGCTAAGGATTTTTTAAATGAGGGATGGTCCATTGTTTTGCATACTCTAAAGAGATTGACTATAATGGTGGACGACGTTGAGGTTCCGATCGTGTATCAATCCATTCTTGAGGACAATGTCAATCTAAAGGATTTGCTCAATGTTAACTGAACATATATGGCCTTTCGGACATGTTTACTAGTTTTTTCATTTCTTGAGTTTGTTATTTGTTTAAATTGAGTTTGTTCATATGCAAACATCTTTTGTTATTCATCCTAGACTCCTATTTTTTGAAATATCCCTTTCTATATTACATATTTTGTTATTATCAGCTTTTCGATTGATGTTAAAGCAGTTTTTATAATACAAATGTTGGGATCATGGTGATTCTTAATAGTGATTTATATGTCGGATATTTAATGGCAGTGATAATTTTTTTAAATTCTTATTTTAGTTTTGTTGTCCTGCTTTGCACATTAATTTGTACGGTTTAGTTATTTTGAAGCCGTATTCGATGTCCATCGAAGGTAGTAACGCAAGAGAAATAGTTACTATCGATGAGGATAATCAAGTGGCGGGTGATAAAAAAGGTCAATATATGTCTCGACTTGGGAATACAGTTCGTGCTAATGTTCCAATTACATACGGTGATTGGCGTAAAGTTCCACTTAACTACAAAGATGATATTTGGATTGAGATATTGGTAAAACATCAATAATATATATTTATTTGTTCTTTCTCTTTATGAATTATCTCATATCTTAAAAGCTAGCTAATGTTTCTTCATAACAGGCAAGATATGATCTTCCATTATCTCATAAGGAACAATGTTTAAAAAACATGGCCTCTAAATACAAGTCATGGAAATCCAAGTTAAGGAGGTTATATTACATGAAGTATACAATAGATGCAGAAAGGTTGGCGAATGTACCTCCCTATGTTAAGCCGGAGCAGTGGGGGGAGTTCGTGGAGAATGAGGGTATGAAAGTTGCCAGAAAGAAAAGCGAATTAGGGAAATCCAATAGATCTAAAATTGGGGCTACTCACACTAGTGGGCGTGATGGTCAGGCCCAAGTCCGATACAAACTTGTAAGTACACTTTTTTTTCAAACTTGGTATTCTATATTGATGAATTATTTTTTTGCATTTGAATAATTTTTAATCGGTGAATTATATTCTTTTAATTGAATATTCTCTAATTGGTGAATTTATATTTGTAGAAAAATAAAAAGGATGATAAGCCAGATGCCAACTCTAATCCCAACGATGACAACTCTGACATCAATCCTAATGCCAACATCACACGTGTTGATGTGTGGATAGCCTCCCACTCTAGAGAAAATGGGACAGTCCCGGATAGCATTGCTTCAAGTATGGTAAGTGTTTGCAAATAGTATAAAGTATATTATTAGTTATGTTCAATGATTTTCTAATATTTTTATTACATAATATATTATAGGAGAAGGTGAAAGCAAATGATGCCGAGCTTAAAGAAAAGGGTATTGACCAATACCAATCGTTGGAAACTGATGCGTTGTCCCAAGTATTTGGCATAGACAAAAGGGGACACACTCGAGGTGTAGGGTCTTCAGTGTCACTATCGTCTATTAAAGTTTCCATGCCATCCCTTGCTCTGCTTCGAACCGAAAAAACTGAAAATGAATGTGTGAAAGGACGATTGAACATAATGGAAGCATCTATGAAAGTATTGGAGAACTCACTTGCTGACTTGGTTACATTTGTAAAGTCTAATATGGGGAAGCATTACTCCAGCCTCACAAATGGAGAAAGTGCCATACATGTAAACTCTGCTTCATCTAATGCAACACGATGCATACTAAAAGATGGTGTGTCGATGTGTCATGTGAGATTAAAGGTTTGAATGGTAAGGTGATTGCTAAGGGAATGATAGACGCGACTGTTCGGGAAAAAGTTCACTCGTACACCGTTGATTATGAGAAAGAGGTAGTAGTGATACTAGACACGATATTTGACCTCAATGCTAGTCTTTACTTGGTCCAACAGGGTGGAGCTGAGGATTTGAGAGACGTTGGTACTGGGAGCTGGGTTGTGTGGCTGAAAGCACTTGTCAAGCGTGTTTAATGATTTCCAAATTTTTTTTTATATGGACTTTGTAATTATGGATTTTAATGGTTTATGCTAGGTGTTATTGTCTTATATTTTTGTTAGGAACTTTCCATAATGGATTGTATGTCTTTTGTGTTATTATGTTATGTGCATGTTTTAATCTTTAACTAATTTTCTTCTTTATTAGCTAAAACTTTTTTAACTCCGCCAATGCAAATATATATTTTGCATTGCGGTCCCAAGCCCGGATAAAGGAGGAGGGAAGAGGTTTGAAGAGTTAGCGAATAGTAGGAAGACTTGATTTATTGGAATATAATGATTCTATTTATTGTATGCGGATATTGGAGTTCTAGGCTTGCAACTGAAAGGCAAAGGATTTTGGATTTCTTTACACATAATTATAATGATCTAATACATCATCTAAAATTGACTATACTGTTTATTCTTCAGGGTGCTAGTAGTCATCTCCTTGGAGCAGCTGGAGCAGTGGGAGCATTTTTTTCTATTCTTGCTGATAGGACTGTATGATAATGGTATAAATGGAATTCTTGCTAATGAAATGGTATGTTTAGAAACTGCGGTCGTTGATAACTTGTTTATTCATATCACTTCAATCAGCTTAGCGGTTATCAATCAATATAACAATGATGGATTAATATTATTCCTGTTGTTTAGGGGCTTGGCAAAACATTGCAAACCATTTTCTTACTTAGTTATTTGCACGAGTTTAGAGGAATAACTGGTCCCCAAAGAGAAGACAACATTGTGTCGCTTTAGCTGGCGTTATATTATAATTGGACACTATTAAACTTTCTACTGCCAGAGATCTTTAGTTCAGTGGAAACTTTTGATGAATGGTTTCAGATTTCTGGTGAGAGCGACCAACATGAAGTTGTTCAACAGCTTCACAAGGTTAGATTATATGCAACTAAGATACAAGTATTAATTTGTCTGATCTAATCTGAAAATTGTTTTCATTTTTTCTGCCATGTTTAGGTCCTTCGCCCATTTCTTCTCCGAAGATTGAAGTCAGATGTTGAAAAAGGATTGACTCCTAAGAAGGAAACAGTTCTGAAAGTAATAAAGATTTATTGCAGAAAGATCTTAAGGTTGTAAATGCTGGTGGAGAGCGCAAGCGTATTTTGAATATAGCGATGCAGCTTCGTAAATTTGTAATCACCCCTATCTTTTTTAAGGTGCTGAACTTTTCCCTCCTATGTACGTACGTGTGTGCGTGTGTGAATCATTACACATTAGATGGTTGGGACTGAGTCTCTTAATCTTGTTTTTAATTGCAAGATTGCCTTCACTTTATTAAAAAACATATTGGTGACATATTTCATTGCAAATATTCTATTTTCAAGACTTTTTCGGGATGAGTATTAGTGACACATAAGGCTTGAAAGCACTTCAAGGGGATTAAATTCTGTAAACTCTTTGATCGCTTCTGCAGTCCCTGATATGCACAACGTCTGTATTGCTCTTGCTTGTAACTCCAATGGTTAGCTATGTTCCTCTGCAATCCCACTTGTATTCATCGTAAAAAGATTTTACGACTTGTTAACTATATCCTCTCAAGGAAGTGATGGTGGACAAATCAAGGGGTATCCAAGGTCACTGACTTAGTGTGTTTCCCATAATTATCTCGATCAACTTAAGAGGACTTCTTATTTTCATCTCCTAAAACATGACTAACTTCGGTAAATTATTGTCTATTATTAACGTTGTTTGTGTAATGTTGGATATTTCAGAAGTTGCTGGAATCTCAAATTGAGCTTCGCCCTATGCTACTTACATCTCGTGGGAGATTGAAAGATTTACTCTTCCTTGATTTTGCTCTTGATTCAGCTCGTAAGAACAATGAAGCCTCTAATTTTGAGATTCAGCCTCCATTCTCTCTATCTATTTGATAAAATTACCAACAATCATCTTCCCTTCGGTGGTAATGATGCTTTCTAGATGGAATTGTACACCCTGCATTTTCCTATATGACTTGGAATAGGATTCCTCATTACGTTCTATTAATTCTAATTTTAGTGTACACATTCATTTTTCCTACAATGGAAGGAGATAAATATTTTAGTGGACTTTGATGTATGTTATAACCAATGAATAAAAAGAATGAAATGCTACCTATTTCTCAATAACTGTACAAAACTACAAATACTCGTTCCAGAGTCTGAATGAAATGCTAGTTCCCAATTTTACTGCTAAGCTGAAGTGCTGACTTCACAACACAATCTATATGTTCCGGGTCAAAGTTTTTAGTATCAGTTTCTCCCACGGATCCTACACGTATTTTATCTCATTTCCCCAAACCTATTATTGTGCTTATTTTATTTTCTTATTGTCTTGTTTCCCATGATTCACCCAATTTATAGAGATGGTAATATACGTGTGTTTAACGAGATAGTCGACCAATAGTATTTAGGTTGTCTATACCCTCTCTCTATTTATTTATACTTAATACTTCTTTTTGCTGCAACTACTACTGCTACTGTGCTGTCATGAACATTCAGTTGTGTTTTTTTGTATGTGCAGGACTCTGCGGTGGTTTGCCGCCTTCGTAAAAATAATGAGTTTCGTTTAAATGATACTCCAAGAAAAAATATTCAAAGGCATTTTTCATCTGGATATAATATTACTCCCTCTGTATCGAACGACGATTTTGAAGATGGTGTTCCACATTCTCAAAGTCAAAGACATTTATCAACTGAAAATAATATTACTGAAGGCGGTACTCCTCCAACGTCTTTATTCAAAAATAGGGACTAAAACTATAAATAAAATGTTTGTTGTCCTATTTTCAAAATTCATATTACAGTAGGTCCTAAATTTATAAAGCCCCATTTTAAATTTATGCATTTAAACATTATTATCAATACATTTAAACTTGAATTTGGATACTAGGCTAGCGAGACATGCAAAAAATAATAATGGAATATTTAGTTGTTGCATCTTGGAACATGGGGCATATAATGTGAAAGCTTGTTCAGTAAAATATCAATACAAAGTTATCACTTGAGGTGTTGGTTGGACCAAAATGCTTGTTGTGAATTTGTTGCATATTTAATAAACCCACATTAGAATGCTGAATTTTTAATCCACTGGAGATTGATATAAACATGCTCAAATGTACAGAAGGATCAGCTTATTTGTAATCTTTGCTACAGATTCTTTTTACTCCCAACTGACTTTGTTCAACTGATTGCTTTTTTTTTTTACTATTGAATCCAAAGGGCAGTGAATTATTAGGTGAAATTTTGGGATTCGTATCATCCTTATCATAATAAGATTTATGTATGCCTTCTCGTCGCGTTCGCAATATCTATAAATTTCCTTTGTGACCTTGTGTCATCTTGTTCAGAGGTTCCTTGAAAATCATATTGATCCAATATTTTTTATTGCAGGTCCAAATCGTGCATTTGGTGACCTAATTGCGGCATCTGGAATCACAGAAGACATGCTGGACAGTTTGATTGCCCTAAAGGACTTAGAAGGGGTTCAAGGATTGCCCCCTCTTAGCGAAATAGAAGACATGCGTTATGAAAAGAATACAAGAAAATCATCGAGAGCAGACATAGAGCGCCAAAAACAGGAGGAAGTCAAATTTTTAGGGGCTAAGCTTGTTTCAATATCTTAAATTTATATATATTTTTGTGTTTGGAATAAAATGTTAATTGATTTTAAAAATGTTTCATTAATAGTCACATATCCTATGTAACTCATTTTATTTTTTATTTGCTGCACCAGGATTGCCTATAGAGAATTTCTTATCATCCCGAAGATCCAGTTTTGTCCCGACAAGAACTATTGGGATGCCAGGGCCCAGGGGCATAATGCTTCAATTCGGGAATCTACTTCTTCGAAACATTTTCAAAGTTAGCCTTATTATGATTTGTAACTTTGAGACATGGATGAATTTCAGGCAGCTCAATTGACTAATAATATGCCCCCCTGTGCATTTCCTTATATTAGAAACAACAAGCATTGCAATGGTATGTTTTGACTCTTTATAATGTTTGTTTCACGAGAATGTTATGTGCAACGTGCTAATGTAATATAAGTTATCTATTAGGGTTACTTCTGGGTTGGATTTTAATTGATATTCTGCTCATGTTAAGGGTTGTATTCTGATATGATCGAATTGCTTTGGATGAGGCCTTCTTAGTTAAATAATTTTTTTTTAATTTGTATCAATATTTGTAACGGTTTAAAACACTAATAAAGCGACAAACAATAATGGTTATCAACACTAATAAAATATCGAACATTAATAAACAGTAACGGTTTAAAACACTTAAAAATCATCAAACAGTAACGGTTCTACACACTTAAGAAACATAAAACAGTAACGGTTCTAAACACTTAAAAATTATCAAACAGTAACGGTTCTAAACACTTCTAAAATGTCAAACAGTAACGGTTGTAAACACTTATAATGGGTTTACTATATAATGTATCCCTCTGAAAATATTCACCGATTGAACCGTTACTAATTTTAATTTGTAAGTGTTTTGAAACGTTACGAAAAATTATAACCCCTACTTTTATAACAGTTTAAAACCGTTATTGTTTATTTTATAAATGTTTAAAACACTTACAAATTAGCAAACTTGGTGTAGTGTTCCAGATGATATTCCTCAGAGTTTTATTAGAAAATGTGTTGGGGATTTTGTCCTTGAAGGATAAGTGAAGTATGTTCATCCTCAGTATCTTATTGATCGGCCAAGTAACAATAGGTGTTATAGGAGGAAGCCTTTTGATTCTATCAATCATTCGAGCACCCTTGGTGATCCTCCTCTTGGGATGAGCAAGGCAGATGGAAAGCGCCCAATAGAATAGTATTATACTTCAATTTCTATTATAATGTACTTTAATTAATGAAATGAAATTATTTTTGATTGAGTTTCCTTTATTTAAGCTTGTGGTTGATATTAATATTTTTTCTGACTAGGTAACCTGTATACTGATCAGTTAATCGTCTTGTAGACTAAATAAATGTTCAAATGTTTAATACTTAATTCATGTTTAAATCATTTATAGCCTTGGATTCGATTAATGCACTTAGATAAAACTGTAAATATCTTTATTGTACTAAATTGTAGCATTAGTTATCAGGGGCGACCAAGTGTATTAGGAATATATAACTATTCATGTGTTTTAACCTGGTCGGGTAAAATTTCTAGTAAAGTACCGAATTTTTATTCTTGACTTGCCAGGGACAAATCATACATGGAGTTTAACTTTTCTGAAGTTGGAAAAGTTTGAATTAATTAAAATTTCTCATTAATTTATGGGTAAGGTTAAGGTGTAATGCCTCCATACTCCGAAAAATAAAACGCAAAAAGGAAGTATAATAGAGGAAAGCATGCAATTTCATTAACTTGAATAACCGATTACATTAAAAACGATATTACTGGTAATACTTGCGCAGATGGTTTGTGTTCCAAGGATTCTTGAATTCATCTCCTTCCAGAGTTTGCAAGCGATAAGTTCTTGGTCGGATAACCGTCGAGATACGGTATGGACCATGACAATTAGGCTCTAGATTTTACTCTTCTGGATTACTTTCTTGAGCATCAGATCTCCTTGCTTCAGGTTATTCAATTTGACCTTTCGAATATAAAACCTTGTTGTCTTTTGTGGATAAGTAGCCATCCGAATAACAACATTTTCTTGGACTTGTTCTATCAGGTCCAGATCTACTCGCCTCCTGAGGTCACTCTTGGGTGAATAAAAGTTCAATATCATATGAGTCAACAGACCTATTTAACGTTACTACTGCTTCGGTGCCAAAAGCTAGCATGTATGGGGTTTCCCCCGTTCCTATTCTGGGAGTGGTCCTATATGCCCAAAGGACACAATGGAGTTCGTTAATACATTTGCCTTTAGTCTCATTCAACCTTTTCTCTAACCCATCTAGTAAGGTTTTATTGGTGATTTCTGTTTGGCCATTGCACTATGGGTGACCAGGTGTTGAATGAAGTTTCTAGAAGCTAGACCAAATAAAATACTCTTCAAATTCCTCATCATTAAATTGAGTGCCATAGTCAATGATGAATGTATAAGGAAGGCCATACCTCTAAATGATCTTCTCCCATATGAACTAAAAAAACCTCTGATAGGGGATATTAGTCAAAGGCTCAATCTCCACCCATTTGGTGAAATAATTAACTACTACAACTAAATATTTGAACCTTCCCTTGGTGGTCGATAGTGGCCCGACCAAGTCAATTCCCCAAATAGAGAAACGCCATGGAGAAGTGATGGGTGTTATAGTTTCTCCTGGTCTTTTATGGATGGTGGAGAATTTATAGCACTTATCACACTTCTTGGTAAAAGAAACACATTATGCTTTCATCTTCGGCCAGTACTAACCTTGCGTTGTTATCTGTTGTCTTAGACACCTCTCGGCTGTGTGATCTCCACATGAGCCTTCATGAACCTTTTTTTTATCAGATCATTTACATTATTTAGATGAACACAGCGAAGTTGGAAAATAGTGTATCCTCGCCTATATAGAACACCTTTTTCAGCATATAACTGGCTGCTTTATACCTTATCTTCTTGGATTCTTTCTGTTCGGACAACGATGTTCCTATTTCAATATACTCTCTAATTGGGTGCATACATGAGGGACCTAATTCCATAGAGATGAAGCTAAATTCCATCCCATGAATGCTTCCATGGACAAGAATTTCCACTGGGATTATTCATCTGAGTTCTGTTTGAGACACTGCAGTAGGAAGAGTAAGAGAATCTGTTCGGGCATTATCTATTCTAAGAATCCTCACCATCCTGACTGAAGTGAACAAAGAAATAAATTCCATAGCATTTTCATGATATCTCACATCGTTTCCCCTTTTACACCATAAATTTGCTGCATTTGATGGACAATTAGTTAGGATTCACTATACACTAACACTTCGTTAATGCCCAATGGTGAAGTTAGTTCCAATCCCGTGATCATTGCTTCATATTCAGCCTCGTTGTTGGAAGACTTGAATTGGAATCTCAAATAATATTCCATATTTTAGTTGTCCAGAATGTTGATAATGAGTCATGTTCCACTTTCAATAGCACATAAGGGTCCATTTATAAATAATTGCAAGATTGGAGTGTCATTGGAGAAATCTTCCTCTGTCGGCACTCCATGTTTGAATATCTTCGTATTCTGTGGATTTTTTTCTTGAACAACAGACTATTCTAGTTGATCGTCCATAATCTCTGTTTGCTTTTGAGCTAAGCTCTCTTTCGAAGAAGTCTGCTTGACAGGAAAACTTGGATTATATTGCACCTCTGCATATGTGAATTCAGCTATGAAGTCCGCCACTACTTGGACTTTTATTGCAACTCTTGATTCATAAACAATTTCAGACTCTCATAACTCAAATTCCCAAGATATTAACATTCCAAACTTCTCATGTTTATGCAATGCCTATCGCAGAGGAAAATCCGTGTAGATATGTAATACCCCGTACTTTTGACTATATTTATTTTTGGGATTAATTAATTAAATTGTGTATTAATTGATAATTAATCCAGGTTATAAATACTAATGTGATGCGAGTTGGTATTTGATTATTTGATTATGTGCATATATGATGATATATGTATTTGGTATTATAAAATTTGTTGTGAGATTTATATACGGCAATTTGGAAATTTTGTTGAGACGCGTGGGACTGCCGCGTCACGGTATAATATTTTGATAATAAAAGTGAATTTAAAATCTATAATCCGTATGGTCATTTTGAGTGCGTCAACGCGTCCGGAAGGGTCGAGATAGTCAGAAAACACTAGCCGGGGGTATAGTTTGGGTCCCGGGGTATTTTTAGGCCATACCGGCAACTTAAAGGGTATTTTGGTAATTCTACATTTTGAGGAATTAAAAGTGACGAAAATTGGTTAATTAAATCTGATGTGGATATTGACCCACTAAGCCCATAACCAACCCATATTAACCCTTTAAGCTACGGAGGTTAACATTAGGTTTACAATCTTCCCCAAATCAAACCCTAGCTACCTTAAGCCACCATTAGAGAGGAAGCTTGGAGAGAAGAAATTCTGCAGAAATTCTTCATCAAATCAACACCAAATCCGGAATCAAACCAAGGCAAGTGATTTAAATTACATTCCTTATGCAGTGAATGCTTTTTCCATGTTAGAAATATTGTTAATCAAGCTTATATAAGAGTTAAAAGAAAACCCATGAAATCGGAAGGTTGTTGTTTAATTTTGGGATAGGTTTGCATGTAGAAACATTGTTTGAAGATTTAATTCAGAGATTTCATATCTATGTGATGTATAAACGGATTAAAATCTGGGAAATTTTGATGAGAAGAACCTAGGGTTTATGTTCTTGAAGAAAATTGGGAACTTATGTAGAAATTCGTGATTTAATGATGTTTAGAAGGTATTAAACCCTTTAATGATGTTAGTATAACACCTTGGCATGTTTGAGGATGATTAGAGAACTCAATATATTGTAGGAACGAATTTTAGAAGAGGTTTGAGGAGTAAAAATGGATGAAAAACGATTTTGGGAAAAATCTGGGCCGAAACTGGTAGCTCATTAGAAGCAGCCCCCAGGTCGTTCGAACGAACTCGTTCGAATGAGCTTCTAACGAGTTGAACAGTCGTTACTAACGAGAAGGTATTCCGTTCGATATCTCGTTCGAACGAGATATCGTTAGAAGTGACAGTTCGTTCGAACGAACTGGGATCTCGTTCGAACAGCCTCGTTCGAACGAGACTTCTAACGACCTGATAGTCCAAACTCGTTCGAAGCCTCGTTCGAACGAGACTTCTAACGAGTTGACAGTTTGGTCCTTTTTGGACTGTTTTGATTTTTGGAGTCCCGTAAACTTGTTCGAGGATATAGATGACCTTCCTTTATTGATGTGAGGTTAGATTTGGGACTTTTGGGTTATTGATAAGAGTAAATTATATACGTGAGTTATATTCAATGAACCATTTGGGTTGAGACGTGAGTGCCTACTACGATGTGAGGATGAATTATGGCGCGTATAATTACAAACCGGAATAGTACGAATTGAGATAATTATACTTAGTACGAGAATGCGATATGTACTACGATTAAAATACGGTATTACTAAGATGTGTGTTTACTTAGTATTGGTATATGGATTGTTTGTATGACATACCTACCATACTTGCTATCATGGGAGGTTACGTTCGCTTAGGACCCTCTAATCCTTGTGTGCCTACGGGGGGGATATAGACTGGTACCTTGATGAACATAGGTCATAGAAGGACTTATTGTGATATTAATAAGTCTCCATTATCATGGGAGCGTAGGTATGTGCGTGACCCATGTGATGGTGACTGTGTTCGCCTCCACTAATTGTGATTTGTGTTATCTGAACTATTCCTGAGAGATTCGGAATATGTGATCCTTATGTACGTGATGTACCGGGATGGATAGCAGAGTATGTGTGAACCATAGCTTAGATTGCGGGGTGCTTGTATCGTATATTTATGATGTGAATAATATACATTTAATTAATGGGAATTCTCATGTTAATGTTGTAAATGTATTATGGTATTGTTTCGAGTTATATAAGGAGTTAACTGATAGTTATATCAATGGCATATTTAGTAACTGAGTTTACGTTAAACCTCTAATTAATTACGAGCGTTGTTATGTTAGATGGAACCAAGTATTATGGGCAGGACCTTTGGCAGTCTAGCTAGATATGTTGTCACTTAGCTAGTAGTATGGGTAGTTATAGATGGGTACTTGCGTTAGGAGTGCACAGTTAGACGAGAGGTGAGAATATAATGTGAGTGCACGTCCTAACATGTACTTTGCATTTAATGTTTTAAATGTTTTTAAAGCACTTGCAGGTTTTTAAAATATAACTCCACATTCGGGCTCTGACCCATTTGCTTTTCAAATCTTTTTCTTGTAAAACCTTTTTTAGGTGCCCAGCCACAGGGACACCAAGCATAGGATTCTCATTCAGGTGATGAGCTGTAGCTGTTTGTGGAAGCTACAGGGATTTTCTTATAGACGCTTCTATCTTTTGGATTCCAGAGGCACTATCTATCAGTTGTAGGGCATGTTGCCCATTTCTATTTAGAGCATCTTTTACATTTCAGTTTTCAGACTTTAGCATGTATTGTTTCAGTTTATTTATTTCAGTTATGGGATTGTAGTGAGGAGTTTTCCTCCAGACTTTATTTATACTATGTGATGGTTATTCGTTTTACTTCAGTATGGTGAATGGTGTTATTTATTTCTTCATTACACTTGTTGCATGTTAATCAGACTTAAATTAAAATTTGGCAACTTGCTTTTTAAATACTAGGTGGTTAGTAATATAAAAATGTTTTCGACAGTGATGCTATTAACTGAGCCAACTTGGCAGTTTGAATTAATTTTATAAAGGAGTAGCTACTCGGTATTTAATTAGTCGGGGTGTCACAATAACAATGGTGTGAGCTTTAAAATATGACCTTTTTCTCCTAGAAGCTTCAATGAGAGCTAATGTTAACTTCTCTTGGCGTGGATATCTGATTTTTTCTCCTCAAAATTCCCTGATAGTATAATATACTTGGCTTTGAACTCCTACATCTAGTCAGATCAAATATGAGCTGATAACTGACTCTAAAATAGCCAAGTATAGATATAGTTTTTCTCCCAAAACTAGTCGGGAGAGGAGTGGGGGAGAACCCAAGTACATCTTTAAATCCGTGAAGGCTTTTTCGCACTTGTCATTCCATTCAAAGGTCTTTTTAAGCACCTTAGAGAATGGAAGACATCTATCAGTTGCTCGGGCGACATAACGGTTTAATTTTGCTACTCTTCCTATCAACTTTTGAATATCTTTCTTGTTGGTCAGGGATTGTATTTCCAGCAAGGCTTTTATTTTGGCAGGGTTTGCTTGTACTCCCATTTGATTGATGATATACCCTAGGAACATTCCTTTCTGTACTTCGAAGATATATTTGGTTGGGTTGATCTCAATCTGATGTTTTACAGTTGATCAATGGTTTGAGCCAAGTTCGCGATGTGGTCGACAGTAAATTTGCTCTTGGTGAGCATATTATCTATGTACACTTCCATATTTTTCCCATTCTGGTCTTCAAAAACCTTATTCACTAGCCTCTGATAGGTTGCTCCAGCATTCTTCAACCTAAACGACATGACATTATAACAGTAAGTTCCTCGACTGGTAATAAAGGAAGTTCTTTCCTTGTCTTCAGCTTTCATCTTAATCTGGTTATAACCAGAATAAGCATCCACGAAACTGAGCAATTCATCACCTGTTGTTGCATCAACTAATTGATCAATCCTTGGTAAAGAAAATTGATCTTTTAGGCACACCTCATTGAGATCTGTGAAGTCTACACACATACGTCATTTATCATTCTTCTTCTTGACTATTACCACATTAGCCAACCAATTATGATACTTGACATCTTCAATTAATCGTGTTTTCTACAATTTCTCCACTTCCTCCTGGATTGCCATATTCTTCTCTGGACTGAAAACTCTTCCTTTTTGCTTAATTGGATTATAATCTGGGTAGATATTAAGCCCATGGCAAATGAAATCTGGATCCATTCTTGGAATATCTTCATGGCTCCAAGCGGACATATTTTTCCTTTCTTTAAGGAATGTAATTAATTCTTATATAAGAGATGGAGACAATATTAACCCAGTGTGGGTAGTACTTTTTGGCTTTTCATCATCCATCACAATAGCTTTTGTTTCTTCCATAACTTATCCCTTCACTAAGTCCTCCTCTTCCCAAGGATCTAGAGTGTCAATATGAAAAGTGGTTGTTCCCTTCATTTGTATTTCTCGTTGATCGATTGAAGTTTAATAGCATTCCCTGGCTTCTTTTTGATTGCCATTTACTATGCCGACTCCATAATTTATTGGAAATTTCATGCATCGATGCACTGTAGATGGAACAACCTCTAACTGCTTTATTCCCACTCTTACTAGGATGATATTGTAGGTTGATGGGATATTTTTATCTAACATGAAGAAATGAATTCTTTCTCTCCTGCTCACTGGCCAAGTGTCGACCGAAACTTCCAACTTGATCATACCTAAGGCGTATACTTTCTCACTTACAAATCCTATGAGAGGTCTGCTGTATGGTTCCAACTTACTGTCTTTTAGCGCTAAACTTTGGAAATAGTTGTAGAACATTACATTAGTTGAACTTCCATTATCAACTAGTATCCTTGCAACTCTGTCATGATGAACTCTGCATGTGATAACTAACGAATCATCTTGAGGATAAAGTACCCCACTCAGATCGTTTTTGGACAATTTGATCAGTATCATGACTTTGCTCACTTTCATTGGCCGACCATCACTAGATTCGGATATATCAATCCGTCTGATTGTTGGGCAGGCCTCGGCTTCATTTAAGTAAGCTTTCCTTTCTGTAATCACGTCTCCTCATGTAACATCTCCTCCTGCGATGAAATGGCATCCAAAGGATATCATGATTACCTCCACCTCTAGTTCATTAGGCTTCTTTGACAAGTCTAGATCTTCTTCAAAATTATTGTTTCTTTCTCTTTTTTTTTTGTTTTCCTTTTCTTGGGATCAATATTCATACCTTCTCCGATTATCTCGGTTGCCATTCTGATTAATAAACTTGTTTAGTTTTCCCCATCAAATAAGATTTTCAACCTCATTCTTTAGTTCTATGTAGCCTTCGGTGTTATTTTCATGGTCCTTGTGAAATTCCCAGTACTTGGAGTTATCCCTCTTATTGGGGGTGTCTTCAACTTTCCAGGCCAATTCAATTCTCGGTTCCCCTTGATTTTCTCTAGTATATGGTGAACATCTTTGTTGAGGGGTGTGTATTCATCATACTTATTGTTCTTATCTAGGTTTTTGTCTTTTTTATCCTTCTTGAATGAATTATAATTGTTTTTATGATTTTCACCCTTAGTTTCAGGAGCTTTCTTAACTGCCATAACATCATCGGCATTCACTATCTTTCCAATATTAACCATTAATTTTGTCATGGTTTTTGGGTGGATTATTCGCTAAAGCATAGTAAAGATCTTTAGTGAGCAACCCACTCATGTGTTCTGCAATGATTTCCTTCTCCTCATAGTCCACCACCTCTAGTTTTTCATTGTTAAAATGTGTAATATACTCTCGGGTACTTTCTCTCAATTTTTGTCCAACGGTCAAGAGATAAGTGACACTCTTTATCTGCTTAGCCCTTGAGAAAAAGTTATCTATGAATAATTCATCTAATTAATAAAAACTAGAGATTTTACCTCTTAGGGTATTATTATACCAGATTTGGGTTGGACCTGTGATGGAGCTAGAAAAAGCCCTGCACCTCATCATATCGAGGACATAATAAATTTCAGCAGTAGCTTGATATTACTCTATTGGCAAGACTGGATCAGTTTTCCCATCATAGTGGGGAGTGACCACTGGTGGCTTAAACTTGGAAGGTGTGGGATAATCCACAATAGCTTGGATGAATGGTGAGCCTTTGGCAAAACTCCTTTGTAATGGGTTTTTCATTTTAGTTATTTCCCCTAGCCGTTCTTCCAACCATTGCATGGATCTCTTCCAGGACTGTTCTTTTAGCTTAGATTTGGCTGAGGTAGCTTTTGTGGATTTGCTATGCATATGTGTTAAACTCTCCTCCTGATAAGTCTACTTGGCACGCACAGAGACCCTCATATTGGCCCTAGATCTTGTGGATCCTTCTTTGTGTTCATGATGATACTCTTGCTCCCTATAATGTCCTCTAGTTATTTGGGGATGTAGACGATCTAAAGTAGACTCCTTGCTTAACCTCTCCAATACACTTGGCCTTTCTTTGGAAAAAGATCTACCGTTATAGTAATCCATTGATCGAAATAAGAAAGTTGCACCAGGACGATATGATCAATCATGAGAGGAACGGGAATGATAACTCCTTTTATTTCTGGCTGGTGGAGGTGGCATATCTCTTCTGGAATTGGAGCACTTGTCTTGCATTATGCGAGTCAACTGTCTGATTAATTCTAACATAGCCTCCTATCCTTTAACCAAATTGAATAGGATCCTTTGAAGGTCTGTCTCACCAGGGGAAGCGGATATTTCTTGATTATTGTCTGCACTCGACATGCTTCTTTGAGGGGTAGTAGTCATTTTTTAAACCAAAGAGTTAAATATACGAAGTAGAGAACGATGGCTATCAATCGTTCCCACAAATGGCGCCAATCTGTAGACGTCTAAAAATGGACTTAATCCAAATTTATAATCATAAATACAAATATAGTAGGTTAATCAAATCACACATACATGAGAAGATATTTTTAGAGTAGTTTAATTGTAAAATAGCCTACGTCCACTGTTGGTATTATTTCGTAGGGTTATAATAGCTCAGTATTGTGTGCATATGAGTGATTTGAGTTATCTCTTCAGCTGAGGGAGTATTTTGTATTTATAATGGTGTAAACCTAAGAGATGGAACACATTTATATTACCAGGCATTTACATTTGTGTACAAGAAATGAAACTCTTGGAATTTAGTGTTGGTTGGCGATGATATGAGAAATTGTCCACTTGTCGTTCTCGTACCAGCAATTCAAGTATAAAGTGCATAATAAGTAAATAGATAAAGTAAAGAGGGATAAAAGACAAGATATAGAGTGGTTCGGCTATTGGAATAAGCATACGTCCACTTTTGTGCCACACTCTCATTATATGCGTTTGTAGTACATGTTTATGATGCCATAATAGTCGTACAATGTAGATGAGAGAAGAGAATACATGTCTATGTGGATCCTGAAAGTGCTAGTGAGATGGCTGCGATGCTAGAGACTAGACCCCAAGCTTTGCCAAACATCATAGAGAGAATAATTAACTCTAAGCTAAGTGTCAGTGTGAGAAATAAACCTGAAACTTCCTATCTGGAGGTGTGGACCTCTATATATACGAGGCATATGCACTGTACTATTGTTGTGAAGCAAAAAGGGGCTGTGGACAGTTAAGGGAATAAACTAGGGTCGCACCCTAGAACAATTAATAGGTCGCATCCTGTACTGGGGAGGTTACGGCATGTACCAGATAAGGCGGAAAGAGATGAGGCCGCAACCTGTAAGTGTTAAGTTATGGCAATAAGGCTTCAGCACTTGCCCATTATATACCTCTGCAGCAGGGTGACATATTTGTCATATCAATAAGCCCCCAAGGCGCAGCACCAAAGGGTACTTTGGTAATGCATCTTGATATCATTGATGTCGTGGTGTGTTCAAAATGATGCTTCGTCTTCCTGTGCACTCTTATATAAATGGAACCGGCTGTGGACTTCATTATGTTTTTCAACTCTTGAGAGAAAATCAAAAGCCAACCCCTGTCCGTTTCTTGTTTTGATTTTTTCGACAACCTTTCAAGGCAGTGTGTGGTAGTTTTGAGGCTAGGTTATTTTTTGACCAAAAACTTCCTGTATATCTTTACAATTTAATCCTTTCAACTATTCTTGATCTCTGATTGGAATTGATCTATTTGAAATTTTGCTTTTGCAAAATAACTTCTGTAATCGAATGATTCATCATTTGAATTCATTTATGCCAATTTCATGTAATCATCTAGATTATAACAGAATGTGATTTCGTGCTTGAATTAATCTTCAACTGATGAAATAAACCCTTAATCTCTCATTGTTAACCCAAGGGGAAAATGTTGTTGGCTAGTCTTAGATCTTTAGAATTTTTGAATTCCCAATTTTTAGGGATAGAATATAAACAGACCTATGAAATGTACTTGGGTTAGATCGTATTTGTTGGTTTTAGAGTAGCATAAACATTGAAAACATACCACTGTTCTTGAATAAACTATTCGCATTCTAGGGCTTCAATCTTTAATCTAAAATAGATAACATGTTTGAGTATATGGACACGGCATGGGGAATACCTGGCTACGACATAATAAAACCCCTTTCATTTTGTTCTTAGGTCAACGTCTGCAGCCCTTAAATATTGTGATGTTAAAGAGATTGGCTGTGGTATGTACAAATCTAGCTACGGCATGTGTTAATACTTGTATAATATATATTCCCTTACCTTTATGGTTCTTAGGTTAGTGTTCACAATATTGCCAATAGTCTAATGACTACGGCATGTAAGTATATAACTGACCTCTTTCCCCAAAACAATATGCCGCGGTGGAAGTTAACTTCTAGGACCAACACTTGGTGTGGTTAGCCAAATTTTCTAACATTTCTACTTTAGCCTTTTTTTCCTGCCGCGTCCTCTAAGAGGCCTGTATGACCATATTAGCGGCGACACCTAACTGCGGATTCTTTATGCCTTTCAGGTCTTGCTGTAGCCATATGAGTTTTGATCCTGACGAATTTCTCAAAGACTTTTAGAACAAACACTTTTGGAGTCTCTCCCCCTGAACTTCCTTATGTTCGTCCTTTAAAGACAATAGGGCCTTGCCAGCTCAAAGATTGCCCAAATTAAAATTAAGTAAAATTAGTATCGGCCCCGCAAAGTAAAATAATGCAGAATAATATATTTCTGTAGTTATAGAAAAATTAAATCTTACCATCATCATATGCTCCACCTCGGCGTAAGACATCCGGCCGAAGTAGTGCACATCCGTCTTTTTTTCCCGATTTTCCCTCCCCGATTGGCGAGATGCCAATTGTCGCTCCCCGATCTCATTGTCAATGAACTTTTGTCATTGTGCCAATGAGATCGGCTCCTTCGGCGGGACGGATTAACGCATTCGGATACCAGACTCTCGTGTCTTCCCAAAGTACCGGGTTTGCATATTTTTCTTCCACGTCTAGTGTTGCTCCAAGACGGAATCGCGTAGTTTTAAATCCAGGCTGAATTGTTCCTGTCCAACAAATACAATGTTAGTTGCGAATAAATATAAATATAAATATAAATATAAATATAAAATGAAGTCGAAATCGAAATCAAAATTGAAATTGAAATATTCATACAAATATAAATATAAATTCATTACCTGTAGTGCCACCCAAATTGCTAACTTGATCTCATTTGGCACCTCCCTCCAACTAGTGTACCCGGGTCGATGATCGTCTTTACCAGCTTGAGGGATCTCGCTAATAGCCCTGTCTTGTTCTCGATGGCCATCCCCAATTCGCCATATTTGGGGAGCCTAGGGGCCGAGGAGCCCTCTTCGCCTCCTCTACCACTGAGCCCAGACGACGTCATCATAATCAGCATCATCATCCCTGCCTTAATACCTGAAGGAGACATTTGTTGTAAAAAAAATGTTGTTATTAGTACAAATCAAAATGAATTAGAAGAAGACATGCAAATATGTACAATTACTACAAATCCAAATGAATTGTTACTGTTTAACACGTCAATTCTGAATTCCAAAACAACAACATCTAGCTCATAATATGTACAATTATTAAAAATCTGAAACATCCCCACCCCACCCCTACTGCCCACGCACATGAACACTACACACGAGTGAAAATGATAAAGTGCAAATCAACTAAAAGCATTAAAAATGAATTGATGAAGTACAAATTGGAGTATTTATTACAAATTGAAAAATTGTTTCAAATTCGGGTTATCATAAAAAGTGGATTGATATTCGGTAGGAGCAGTCAAGTCATCCACACTACTATTTAGATGCTTTGGCACGTGTAGGATAATTGATCACAGCTTGATGTTGATATACTCCGAGTAAAACACTTGGTTAACCTTTTGAAATGCACAAACAAACGGGTCATCCGTCACGTGGTCATTGCTCTTCAACTTGGACAAGTCAACCATGATCAAATTGGTGACAGGATCAACTTTACAAGCATTTTTATCCTCAACTCTTACCAAGTCACAGTGAAATACAACCTCTTTGAAGCTCATACAATCCAATTCAAATATATTTCGAATCACACCATAGTAAGTCATTTCAGCTTCAATGAGGTTTTTATCTTTTGCACTCGCTCGAAAGAAAGTAAGAGCCTTGTATGAAATGCCCGAGTTCTGTAAATTTGTACTTTTCTTGTACACTTTTGCGTCGAATACTTAATCGTTCAATCGATACTTTTTGTACTCTTGTGCCATGAACAAGGGTCCAGTGGTTAGACAAGCAAGCCTTGATGTCGCATCACCCGTCTTTAAGAGCTGAGAATATAGATAAATTAATTAGACTAGTTGTAAAGTCTGAGTGTAATGTAACGTTATATAACGGCCATTTTCATTATAATTACCTCTTATGACAACCATAACATAAAATTCGTTGTCTGATTGTACCATTGTTTTTCGTTTTTTATTGTTCTCACAGGCTTCATATTTTCTGCATATTACAAAATTAATTTAAACATTAAAATAATAAAAAATATTCTAAAATAATGTTAAACATTAAAATAATTCAAACTTACTTTTTCCATTCTTCGACATCTTCATGTGTGTCAAATAGATAAAGAGCTATTTGTTCATGTTGCAAACTCGTTAATTTCATTCGTTTTCCCATAACATGACCACCATTATCGACGAACTCATCTGTGTCATCAACATTGGTCGAGTCTGGCATATATTCCCGAGTATATATTGATGACTCCACGGTGATGTATTTCTCTGTAATTGATTCTGCAATGTATCGCGTATTCTTGACGTAATATTTTAAAAAAATCATCAATCTTTCAAACAGATACATCCACCGATATTTAACCGGACCACAAAGAAGTGCCTCGTCGCATAGGTATGCCAATAAGTGAAGACTTATGTCAAAGAATGCTGGGGGAAAGTACTTCTCCAACACACAAATAGCTTCGGTCATCGCTAATTTTGTGGCCACTATGTGTTCTCGATTGACTACCTTCTCACACAAGAGTGAGAAGGTAATACTAATTTGCATAATAGCCCTCCGCAAATCCTGGTACTTGGAGAAACAGTGCTTCAACAATAGAGGAACCAATTGCATGATCACATGCCAATTGTGGGACTTACACTTATCTAAATCATGAGTAGAATAATTCACAATTCTTTACAAGTTGGACAAAAAATTAGATGGGCCCTTCAAATTAAATATTTTGTCTAAAAGCACCTTCCATTCCCCACTCGTCAAAGTAAACGCACCAGGGGGAATTATTGTCCTTTCCCTTTTATCTTCTTTTAACCATAGTTGTGGCTTAAGTTTCAACGATTTAAGGTATTTTTGTGCATTTTCTCCATCCTTCGAATGACTCCCCCAAGGAAAGTGCCCAAAATATGTTCAACGAAGTTCTTATCTGCATTCATCACATCCAATACATGGCGCACCGGGTTATTCTTCTAATAAGGCAAGTCAAATAAAATTGACCTCCTAAACCATGCCTTTCTTATCTCAGTTTCATTCCTAGTTGGGGGTCTTCTTATGCTTAACATTCTTAAATTTGGGATTCTTACCTGGCATATTAGGGCCACATTCAGAAGATTTACTTTCAATTTCTGAACCTGAAAGTTGTCTCGGCGGTAGCCTATGTTCAACCCCGTCCAATAAAAAATTAGAACCTTTACCAAATCTGAAACTATGAGACGGGGGTAAAAACCTCATATGGCAATGATATATATTTTTTGAGCTAAAGGATAGACGATGAGATTCAGTATCCTGTCCACAAATAGGACACCCCAAATAACCATGTACTACACAACCGGATAACATCCCATAAGCTGGAAAATCATGAATTTCCCACATCAACATAGCTTTCAACGTAAACTCTTCTTTTGTAAAAGAGTCAAATGATTGCACAACCTCTTCCCACAACTCATTTAATTCTTCTACCAAAGGAGCCAGGTAGACGTCGATGTCCTCACTTGGTGCCTTTGGCCCAGGTATCAAAAAAGACATCATCGAAAATTCAGGTCTCATATATTGTGAAGGAGGGAGGTTGAGTGGGGCTAGGATTACTGACCATACACTCTGATTGGTGCTTAGATTTCCAAATGGATTGAAACCATCTGTTGATATAGCCAAACGAATATTGCGTTGTTCTCGAGAAAAATTGGGATACTCATAATTCATTCTCCTCCAAGTTGTAGAATCAATAGGATGACGCATGTGATTACCCCCTACTTCTGCCCTATGATGCCAAGTCATTGCCTCCGCTATCCATGGTACTATGAAAAATTGCTTTAATGTAGGGCCAACGGGAAAATATTTCAACACTTTTTGAGGCACTTTGAGCTTGTTCCTTCCTTACTAGTAGATTGGACATATCTAGGTTCATCGCAAACCGGACAACGATCGATATTGTCATACTACTTTCGGTATAGTATGCAGTCATACACACAAGCATGAATCGATTTATACTTCATTCCCAAACCTTTCAAACTGTTCTTCATAACATGATAGCTATTTGGAAGCGTATTCTCCTTGGGTAGTAACTCTTTCACCCATTTCAGAATTCATGTCACGCTATTGCTAGAAAAATCGTAATGCATCTTCAAACTGTGCAAACGAACCATGGCATGTAAAGTTATTTGATCTTTCTCACAGCCAGAGTATAACGGTTGGGTCGCCTTAAATTTTAAACTTTGTTAGTCATCGTCAAGGTTTATCGTGATATCTTCACGAGAACTTGAAACTTATACACAATCAGTAACCTCATTCTCCTCTGCTTCATAAACTCCGTACACATCATCAACTAAATCCTCTAACATATTATGATCTACGCCGTCCCCTTCTACATATATCCTACTTGTTAAAGGTTGTTGTAAAGGTTGTTCGGGGACAAAAGAAACTTTTAATTCATCGTGAAAACTCCAAAATCGATAACTATCTTTCATACCCGATCTTAACAAATGTAGTTCAACTATTTTCCACTCAAACACCTTACCATTCTTACACCTAGCACACGGACACGGAAACTCTTCATCTTTATGACATCTCTTTGCGTATTTCACAAATTCATTTGCACCTCTGCGAAATACATCCCCCATTCTATTTGTCTCACCCATCCATTCTTTGTATTTCGGACATCCCATCACAGCTACCACAACTAATCACCTATTAAAGGTAAGAAGCGTATATTCATGGATTAGTATAGTATGTTTATATTTTATTTATAAACGTAGATTTATAAAGGTAAGAAGCGTAGATTTATAGCCGATTTATAAACGTATATTCATGGATTAATATAGTATGTTTTATTTAATTATGTCTTATTTATATTCGATTTTTAAATTTCAATTTCAAATTAAATTTATAATAGAAATTTATATTTCCTCCATCTCCTCTAAAGGGTGAGTAGTCCTATCCCATTCAAGACCGCATTTTTCTGTAATATACTTAACAACTCATGAACATTGTTACAATTTGAGAAAAATTCGACAGCATATCACCGTAGTTCTCCAAGTACACAATGTAGATTGTCAAGTATAAGTGTTATTTCAATTGATCAATTGAAATAACAGTCACACTTGTCAATCTAGTATGTACCCAGAGAGCATTACGATATGACTGCAGAACTTCCTCAAAAAGTAACAACTTTAAGCCACTAAGAATATTATTATATAGAAATGATAAAGTCCCAAACTGTCCAAACGGGACAATTCGAGAGATCTCATTACAGGGGTAATGTCTCTCGAACAGGTCTAAGGGCTATTGAATGCGTACGCATAAGAACTAGAAGGCTAGTATCTATGCGCACTGTAAGTAATTTCAAGTATGCTTCATTTAATTATCATACTATATATATATTGTTCGTTATACAAAGTAATTTTCAAAAAAATTTAAAAAATCCGATCCCCATATGGACAATAATCCAGTAGTCATGCCACTTTTAAAATTAACCAACCCAACATCTATCCACTATAATCCAACCGCAATGGCAACAACAAATGTGTATCCCATACTCCTTCTAATTCATCTAGTCAATTAATTCTTTTCGTCAATTAAACTAACAATTAAAGTATACAATTATTAATTTACTAATTTACAATGAGGGGCAATCCTACTTGCATATGAAAGGGGCACCAATTATTAATTTACAAAAAAATTAACAATAAATCAATATTAAATCTGAGAACGCGTGTAATATCGATTTAAATTAAATTCGCAAGTTTCCAAGAACCCTTGTTTAATAAGCGAATTTAATTTAAATCGATATTACACGCGTTCTCAAATTGGTATCAGAGCGGTTCGGCATTTTGTAAAATCAATCAATTCTTTTACAAGGGGAACTACAATATGAGGGGAAATATCTAATAAAATAATAAAAATTTAATTAAAACACACACACACACGCGCATATACACCCCCTGCCCCACCCCACCCCTTCCCTACCCCCTGCCCCTGCCCACCACACGCACACACACGCACATATATACACACACGCACATATACACACACATATATATATACACACACACACATATATATACACACACACGCACATACACCCCCCTCCTTCCCCCCAGTCCTGCTAACTCCCCCCCCCACACACGCATATATACACCACACACGCACACACATGCAGATTTACACACACATATATACATACACGCACATATACATAAATGGAGGAGAAATAGAGAGAGAAAACATACCAAAGTTGTAGAGAGAGAGAGAGAGAGCAGCCGCTAAAGAGAGAAAGAGAAATGGAGGGAACAAAATCGGTGGGAAAAAAATAAGAGGGAGAGTTTTTTACTGACAGAATTGTCATGGATATGTCATGGTCATTGACCGTGACAACTTTATACGCTTGTCACGGTTATTTGCCGTAACAAGCCTTTGTCACAGCCTTGTCACGGTCAATGATCGTGACAAGGCTAAGCGTTTAAAGGGTGCCAATTTGACCATTTTTGTGTAGTGTTTAGAGTTCAGTCAACAATAGCATTAGATTGAGGTGAGTAGCAAGATTATTTAAGCATATATAATATTTTAAAAATCCTTCACCATGGACAATGAACCTTTCATGTTTGATAATAAGGTTGTTCAATATTACAGACACGTGTTTTGGTTATCAAATATGGTTAATGAAAGGAAACTAAATCAATTGTAAAAATCTTATGAATGATAACTATGAAAATGCAATGTCCAATTTATTATGCTTCAAAGAATTTTTAATGAGTTATATTAACATTGGCCTGACTTTTAGGTATGGTTTTGAGTGACACCCCAAAAGTGTTACAAAATCTCATCAAAGCCCTAGTGGGGAGTAATTATTATATTTCTTTAGTTTTGAGGGTAACTGAAAATCACCCTAAAAGTGGGGGTCAAACTCAAGATAACACATATTATAACAAGTCAATAAGTCCTCCAAAACAATGTGATAAAATAATCTAGAAAAGAGAGAAATGATGGTAGAAAGTGAAATGTAGGATATCCGAATAATGCCGATTTTAGACAACTTCACTTACAAAAGGAGAATAATGATCTTTGTTTGGATGAATTGAAATCACTGCCTCTGGTAGCCATGTCCGTATTAGACCAATCCTTATATAAACTCAGCTTGATACCATAACTTGAAATCATGTCAGCATCATGAAAATTTAATATTTAAACACTATATATAAGTGGGATTCTAATATACTGGAACAAGAGAAAAGTGCAAGATATACGACTAAGAAAAAATCTAGATAGACACATCTTTGTATTATCAAGAAATTCTTGTTTGTTATAAGAAATGATAGATACATATCATATAATGACATTGATGGGAATTTAAGATGTTACTGATGATTGTGAAGACCATAAGGGGTGTTGATATGATAATATTGAATATTGTGGAGGTAGATGATCAAAAAACACCAAATAGTCTCTAATGTGTATTGTAATGCTGCTCTTTTGGACAACTGGGCTAGAAAGGAAGAGGATAATGTTTTAATGTAGGTGAAGGATGCAAAATAAAAAATACTCAAGCTTTTGGAGTTTTTTCCTTTTAACGGCATGTTTTGTAGCCTAAGTCTAAATATTTTCAAATTATCTTCATATTCTCAAATCGAGAGTCCCGTAACTACGTGGTCAGTTCCTATGAGTTACATTGGTTCCGTAAAAGGTGTTCACACCTCTAATGGGGCTGTTTGGGGGACATTTTGGATTTCTGCCCTTTAATGATATGTTTTTAGCCTAAGTCTTGAGATTTTCAAATTATCTCCATATTCTCAAACCGAGAGTCATGTGATTACGCGGTCAGTTCCTACTATGGATGGCAATAAGTCGGGTTTGGGGCGGGTTTGTCAAACCCCAAACCCGCCCAGCGAAATTGTTTTTAAACCCACCTCGCCCCGCAACTCGTAACAGGTTTTGTTTAATCTTACCTGAACCCAATTAAGTGTAAACCCCCTAAACCCACCCCCGCCCCATTTATATTAAACGGGTTAAAAACCCGCCCATGGAGAGTTAAAACCCGCATATTGCATACATAACTTATATATATAAGGTTTTAGTGTAAATAATTTATAAAAGAAGGGTATTTAAGTAAGTATAAGAAATAAACAGGGCGGGGTAGTTTATGCTTATATATAGTAAACTCGAACCCGCCCCGTTTAACTAAACGGATTTTTATAAAACCCATACCTACCCTGTTTATTTTAAACGAGTTTTAATCCGCCCCATTAGGGATGGAATGACCGGGTTAAACGGTCATCCCTTCCTACGAGTTACATTTCTCCTCTACGAGGTGTACATGCCTCATATCGGGCCGTTTGGAGGTTGTTTGGGGTTTTATCCCTTTAACGGCATGTTTTTACGCTTAAATCTAGATATTTTCAAATTATCATCATATTATCAAACCGAGAGCCCAGTGACTATGCGATGAGTTTCTATGGGTTACATTGGTCCTGTGCGAGGTGTTCATGCCTCTAACGGGGGTCGTTTCGTGGTTGTTTTGAGTTTCTATAATGATGATAAACGTTAATTTTTTAAGCCTAAGGCTAGATATTTATAAATTATCATCCTATTCTCAAAATGGGAGTCCTGTGACTACACGATCGGTTCATACAAGTTACATTGATCCATGTGAGGTGTTCATGCCTCTCATGGGATCGTTTGGTTGCTATTTGGGGTTTCTCCCTTTAACAACATATTTTTAAGTCTAAGCCTAGATATTTGCAAAATATCATCATATTCTCTAATCGAGAGTTCCGTGACTACACAGTCAGTTCCTACGAGTTACATTGACCCCGTGTAACGTGGTCATGCCTCTTATAGGGCCGTTTGGTGGATTTTTTATGTTTTCACCCTTCAATAGCATGTTTTTAAGCCTAAGTACGTATATTTATAAAATATCATCATATTCTTAAATCGAGAGTCATGTGACTACGCGGTCAGTTTCTATAAATTACAATGGTCTCATGCAAGGTGCTTGTGACTCTTATGGGTCCGTTTGGTTATTGTTTTGGAGTTTTTTGCCTCTAAGGACATGTTTTTAAGGCTAAACCTAGAAATTTACAAATTATCATTATATTTTCAAATCAGGAGCCATGTGACTATACAGTCCATTCTTACGAGTTACATTGATCTCGTGCGAGGTGTTCGTGACTTTCACAGGGATGTTTGGGAGTCTCATGACTACGTGGTTAGTTCCTATAAGTTACATTAGTTATGTGAGAGGTATTTGTCCCTATAACGGGGACGTTTATAGGATGTTTTGGGTTTCTTCCCTTTAACGACATATTTTTAGCCTTAAG
Source organism: Sambucus nigra (assembly GCA_949130495.1). NCBI lineage: Eukaryota > Viridiplantae > Streptophyta > Magnoliopsida > Dipsacales > Adoxaceae > Sambucus > Sambucus nigra. The sequence goes on from OX422211.1 coordinate 605,623,294, forward strand.
TCTTAAGATTTGCAAAATATCATCATATTCTCAAACTGGGAGTCTCGGTATTACGCGGCCAGTTCCTACGAATTACATTGCTCCCTTGCGAGGCGTTCTTGACTTTTAGGAGGTGATTTGTGGCCTGTTTGGGGTTTTCTCTCTTTAAGGATATTTCCAAACCGATGTGGGAACCCTATGTGGAGATAAAATGCTAAAACTCCCATTCTTAAGAAACAAAATCTCACATGATTATTGACATGCCTAGGTGAATGTTTTAATATGGAAATAAATGTTAAGAATAGGAATAAGATCTTTAATAACCTCACATAATTTGAGCTCATTACTTTACATAAATTGTATAAATATAATTAATATATATAAATTAAGACTAAAATTAGAAAATTAATTAAATTTGGTTGTCTACATACATTTTTTTAAGTAACTATTAACATATATTTTTATAAATGGTAAATAAGAAATCATAATAGTGTTTACACTAACATGAAAAATAAAATTTTAACTAAACACGTGAAATAATAAACTCTCTCTCTCTCTCTCTCTCTCTCTCTCTCTCTCTCTCTCTCTCTCTGTATATATATATATATATATATATATATATATACCAAGGTTCGAAAAACGCGGGGCGTGATCGAGGCGTGGAGGCCAAACCTTAAGCCTTAGAAGCCTAGGCGGGCCTTAGGCGTAAAAAGGCGTGAAAAGGCATTTAGGCCTTCTTAATATATTTTAATATTTTTTAACCATAACAAGGCTATTAAAATACTAAAATTGTACATGTCATAAAAATATGTCTGAATATATGAAAATTAAAATACTGTTTGATTATTTTGGATGAGATAATAGTTTGGTTTGTAAAAAAATTCTTTAAAAGGCGATATCGTTTTACTAAAGCATTGTTATTTTTTAAAAAAAGTGTGCCTTAAGGGTTTTAACAAGAATAAGGCATAAAAAGCATAAGGCGGGGCGTTTCTCCCAAGCCTCAAGCCTAGGCGGGTTTTTTAGAATAGTGATATATATATCATAATGATATATTTATATATTAAATATATAGACGTACTGGTGGCGCTCTCAAATTTCAATAATTTAAAAATCGACACATTGGCGCACTCGCTCCCGTACCTGCATTAGGGCACAAAGGTCTTAACAAAGTATTTTTTATTCATTTTTAAATTTTTGATTCGTTTTCATATTTTCCCCGTGGAGTTTTTGTCATTTTAAAATTCCAGAAGTGTTTTAGCTACACAAGATATGAGTCTTAAGAATGGATTTTTTTTCTGAAGTTTTTTTTTTCTTTTTCCCATAATACACATTTTTATTTTTTCAATTTTTTTCTATATTTTTCATAATTTTATAACATATTTGTTTCAATTTTTAAATTTTTTAATATTTTATTTGCCACTTTCAGTTTTTCTAGATTTTTATAATAGTTTTAATTATTTCACAAAATTTTAAATTATTTTTTAATAATTTTTAGAATTTTCAATTATGTTTTATTTTCACATAATTTTATATATTTTTCATTGATTTTTTTTATCCCAGAATTAAAAATGTTTATTTAGTTTCTCACAAATTTCTTATAAACATATATTATTTCTCAATGCTTTTCCTATAATTTTTTGAATTTATAATATTTTTTGTCATTATCAATTTTTTTAAAAGTTTTTTGGTATTTTCCTATTTTCTATATTTTTCGAACTATATTCCAAATTTTCTAAATCTTATTATTTAAATTTTATAATTTTTTAATATATATTCATAATTTCCAAATTTAATAAATACTTTTAGTAACCTTTTTCGAAATTTTCCAAATTTTAAAAATATTGTTTTTAGTATTTTATTATTTTTAAAATGTTTTTGCTGCAATTTTTAGAATTGTTTTCAGAAAGAAATATGTTAAGATGAAAATATCCTCATGTGAATGGCACGTGATCACTTTTCCTTTCAAAAACTTAAAGGTGTTGACAATAGGGGGTTACTCGAAGCTGTTTCAAAATTGAGGGGGTTAAGTATAAAAAGTGAAATTCGAATGGTGTAGTTCTGGAGGTGTAAGTGTAATTTACCCTAATTAATATATCGAATGCACAAAGCTCTCCATTACATAAGTGAACTAAGATATAAGTAATACCTAGTGTAGCGGTGGTATGTATGGCCGGTGAGTGATGTGTTTCATTTCACTTTCACCTTAAAGTTGTTTATTGTGCATACGCGACTTATTAGCTTTGGTGCATCATTTATACCATGCTTTAATTTGATTTTTTTATAAGTGGCCTAATTAATGTGGCCCCGCAAATGTAAGTTAATTTTTTTAGAAGTTTGAAAATTTTATAAGTATATAGTCCCATTTTAAAAAATTTATTTGTAATCACTCTATATATATGTTTTTAATTATTGGTCATACTATAACGACTATTGAACAACTCTCATTCTTTGCGGAAAGGAAGAGTGACGGGTATAGATGATGATTTTGAGTGGTTATGAGACTTAATACAATTTTTAAAATAGATGGGATGGAAACCAACAAAACTTTGGACGTGGCACTAAAGCCATAAGGACTGTAATTTTTATACAAATAAATAAATATTTCAATCATATTGGGTGTTTTCCTCTCAATTCTACAATTATAAATTTATCATCTTTATCCAAATAAGGATTAACATAACTCTCCAATATGATTATCAATAACATGATGACATGACAATAGATTCAACAGTTTTTACTAAAATGTTCGTATTTTCACCAATCATATTAAAAAGACCAACAAATTTGAACACCAATTGGGCACTCTAAACCCCTAAATCTAATAAAAAATGTCATATGTCATAATATTTTCCAAAACCATATTGATTTACCTATAAGGGGTCCTAGTTAGAGGCTCTTAACCATATTGCGCAAAAATTTCTATTTTGGTTCGTGATTGTGGCTAGTTTTTAATAATATTTTAAACTATAAATTTTTTTCTTAGAAAAACAAATATTGTAGAGAACTCTCCACTTGACATGAACAAGACACAATATAAATCTTAAAGAGCTTTTTTTCTTTTTAGACAAATAAACAATACAAAACTGAAAGCCGTTAAATACATTTTAAAGATAGAGTGACCCAAACTCAAAAATAAACAATAAGAAACCATTACAAGTGGAAATTTGAAATAATCTAATAATAACAATATAAATTAATGGTTCAGAGTTAAAAAAAACAGTAGAACCCTAGCCGATCCTCTAACACTAGCCCCCCTTCTCCCCTCTCTTCCTCCTCCATAAGGGAGGGGGGTACTACCTTCTTTCTTCATTTTCTTTCCAATAAATTACTTTTGATATATGTAAAATGTTTTATTCTTTTATGTCTCTCTTTATGATAGTTTTATCCCTCCATTTGGTAGGGTTGTGTGTGGAAGATTTTCTTCGTTTATACTTTTTGCCCTTATTCGAGGATTCGTGCTATGTCTCATTGTTTCCATCGGAGTTTCTGTCGAAGTTACCATTTCTGACGTCATCTCGGTTTGGGCTGAGATCTAGTGCCATTTTTCAAATCTTAGAGTGATTGTCTTTTCTATCTCAATTGGTCTTCCTTTTATCACGGGGACGAGCTTAACTGGAACTTTATAGAAAATAACCCTCACTTTTTTAGAGGTTATTATACCGATTGGTCGTTTTCTCCCAAATGTATGGTGTATATTTCCTATACCCATTTTATGATTAGTCGGAGAGTTCGTTTTACCAGATTGTCGACCGTTGTAGCACTTTTTAGTATTGAGAAGTCTCTATTTTTTGTGAGGTGTTTGTACCTCTTTTTTTAGAACTTTTGTATTGTATCTTTATATAACTTGTTCTGCCATGTATTTTGTATTTCTTATTATTTAATAAATGAAAATTGCATTTCTCTAAAAAAATAATATAAATTAATGAAAAAATTAATAATTTAAAAAAACGATAAGAGAATAAGGGACTTTTTGATATAAAATAAAACGATTTGACTAAATGTGTATTAAAAAATATTTGAGGGACTTTTTGTTATTTGATCCATAAATAAATTCATCTATACTTATACGGGAAAAAACACAACGTGCAACACAAGCCGCTGGACCCACACCCTACCCTCTAACCCCGAGTAATACCATTCGATGTAACATGTCATGCCCCATAACTCTCTCTTTTGAAATACTAGAATTGTGTAGTATCGCTTATTTTAAGGATGGCTATTGAAGAATCTTTGCAATAATATTATATTGATAAGAATAATACTCAACTTTGAAACATTGTTATATGATGTTACAATAGCAAGTTCATTCACGAAAGGGTTTTTTAGGCTTTTGACGCCTATTCATAGGCATGTTAGAGCACCCATTCTCATGAAAGTTTACACCAGTCACCATGAAATAATATTTGTGACACTTTAAAGCACTAAATCTACATTATGCAAAAATATGGAACCTAAAAGCACAGTATGCATAATAAAAAGGGATCAAAAATCAAATAACCCTCATAGAAAGCTAACCAGATTCTTATAGATATATCTTTTCTGCATCTTAAGGCTACAAATTTGGTTATTATCCCCTACTATATAGTGATCCGTGATAATCCGTGAACCGTCATCTTCTTTCATTACATGGTGTTTTTATTCTATGGATGAATCGAAATTAAACAAAAAAAATTCTCATCAACGAGCAGTATAGTAATATATAAATCAAGACTCTAAGATATTGGGTTTGACAAATAAATCAAAACTCTCAACTTTCAGCAAATTTGCCATGTTAAATCTGAGACAGAATTTATGAACCTACTACTACCAGAAAAAATAAAAGAAAACGTCTATAAATAGAAAAAATAAGAGCTCCTATAATTTGATCTTTAGCATTTGGATATCCACCTCATCCTCATTAATTGGAAAGCATATTCATGGTAGGGTTTGCCCAGCCCATGTTTGTAAACAGATGAGCCATATTTTGAATTGATTGGCCAGCATTACTGTATGGTAATAGCCCATGATTTAGAGGACTACTACCACTGTCACCACATGACTCAATCAAGCTCCCTTCAAAGGTAGGACCACTATCTCGAACCACCGGGGCACCAAAATTCAACAAGTTTTGGGGCGGTGCTGAAGCTGACCCAGATTTTGGTTTCTTTCCATCTGCAATGAAGCTACCAACGATAACCTACATAAAACACCGCTCCAGTTTAGAAACATTGACACAAAAAATATATATACGCATTAATTCTCTTGTCAGGACTTTAAAATAACGACCATATTACCATTTCGCATCTAATGGTGAAAAGCATGGTATTTAATTAATGTCCTTTAGGTCCTTAGAATAACATTCTTGTGTGCATTATATAAGAAAATATATGTGCATAATCATGAACTCTATGACCCCATTTGGTTGTCCCAAAATTGTAAATTGACTCGTTAATAAATTGATTCATTTACAAAATCGACCCATTAATTGAATTTGGTTTCATTAATGAAATAATTCATTAATTGTGTCATTTTAGTTCACGTGTAAAATTTATCATTGGATCATTTCACAAAAAATGTGAAATGCATCTATTTGAAATAGGAATCACATAAAGTGCATGTTCCTCTCTTTTTCCCTCCCTTCCCTCCCTTCCCCCTCCCCCTCTCTCTCTTAATTTGTTTTTATCAATTTTTCTCATAAAACCTTCATATCAATTTTCGATTACCAAAAATATTGTGTAAAATTGAATTTAAACTCATTTACAATTCAATAATACACAATGAACCAATTTACATAATCAAACAATTTGCACAATTGAGCAGGGCCTATGTTTATGGCACTATCCATACCTACAAAACATCTCATGCTAGTATATATTGTGTGTGTGTATGTGTATGTGTATGTGTATATATATATATATATATATATATATAAGTGGAAGCTATTTCGGAGAAAAATATGGAGAAGAAAAATGAATTGATTGAGGATGCATAATACCATGTGGGATAAAGTTTTTGAGAGGAAAAAACATAAATTTAGAGTCAACTTAATATTTGGAACAATCTCAATCATTAATGTGCTTAAGAGTGTAGGAACATTTTGAAAACAAAGGTATTATATATATATATATATATATATATATATATATATATATATATATATATATATATATATATATATACAAGTAGAAAAAACCTGTATGGGAGCCGCAGCTATTAGCATTCCGGACACTCCACCATCCAAAACTCGACCATCTAAACCAACCATGGACACACTTAAAGAGCTTGCTCTGCCACTGTTACCATTACTGTCAGAACGCGAGAAGGAGCCTGATAAAGAGATGATCTCAAATAGACCCTGAAGATCAAAAGGACAAGACCAGTGAGCTTTAATAATGTCTCAAATTCATGGATATATATATATATATATATATATATATATATATATATATATATATATATATATATATATATATATATATATATATATATATATATATATATATATATATATATATATATATATATATGAGGTTGGCCTCATCTACTCAACGTCTTCAGATTTTGCAATGATTAACAAATTATTATATTTAGATCGAGGAAAGATAAAAAGGCAATCAAAGCACAACTACAACTGTGCTACCCAGATGACCATGCTCCCCATATATTCTAGAAATAAGTCTGTAATAAAGATCCATATTTCTTCTTTGATTAGAATAATATCATGAAATATACGCACAGACCCATATGCATTAAACAATACAGAACAAAACTCATAATTATATTAAAAGGTATGTAAATTCAATTAGCTTCAGACCTCATATGTTACAGTTCCGCCCGACATTGCTGGTTGGCGAAGAGTGACATTGCTGATAGCACCATTTGCAGATAGAATACAAACAGTACGTGGTCCTTGCTGCGAAAAATCCATGATCTTTGATGCTATATCCTGAAACCATTGGGAGATTAAGAAAAAATATTTTTTCAACACAGCTCCACTATACCCTTACCCACCCAGCCACTTTTGTATAAATAATTAGATAAATAATAGACCAACGGAGCAAAATAGGTAAAGGAACAGACAACATAAGAAAAGCTATTTTAATAAAGTCCAAGTCTAGTATAAATTTTTCATCAATCTAGATTATGTTTTGTCGTACTTAAACACAGTGAAACCACAAAGAAGCAATTTAATGTTTTAAACTCTACTGTCTACATTTGCCAATATAATTATTTCCATTCATTACACATTTTATACACCAGTGATTAACACAGAATTCGGACATCCATTTTGATGAGAATAAGGAAGGGCGATGAGTTCAAGTATAATATCGTTTAATGATGTTCTTTTATCTTGTCTTTATATTTTTATTTCTTTATTTAGGTAAGTGCTTTAGGTAAGAAGGTAGTATTCCCTGGAAATGTTTTTAAGTTTGTTAAGTGCCCTTTTTAGTCTTTTTACCTTCTTAGGATTATATTCATTTTAGTCTATAATTAAGGTCGTTGACCAACCATTTTATTCACTTTATAACTTAGTGAGCGAAAGTATTTAATTTGTGCTTGCTCTTGTTTGCCATTTGTCGTGTTACGCGCTACCACAATTCTTTATATTACAACCTTCTCTCCCTTGACCTGATTTTTTCAATTCTTGTAAACCCTCTATACAAGTGAAGTTTATTAATTTTATTTTGTTTTTCTCGACAACTATCTTACCAGCTCTATCTTCTATGACTCAACACATTACTCCTTGATGATTTTATTACTCATGTACAAATGTATATATACCTATATACCTTTCATGAAGAAATAAATATAAATACACATATAATTATGTGCATAAAACACGTGAAGGCAATGCATTCACATTTTTCTATCACAAACAGAAAAAAATTATTAGTAAGGAAATGCATAGAGATTTGACATTTGTTATTACTCAAGCCATTACCAAACTCGAGGTTCAAATGAGCCAACTAGCTAATGCATTGAGTGAGGGAATAAGGGAACATTTCGAGTCAGCCCGAACCCAATCCAAAAGGTAACATGCCTAGGGATCAATTTGTTGTTCAACACGACACGAGCACATCACACACCCAAGAGCATGTGAAAGCCATCATCACGCTTAGGTTCGATAAGGAAGTAGAGAAAAATATTTCACCGCATGTCGAGAGTGAAGCAAATAAATGTAAAGAGAAAGGAGATCTACCCATGGATCTGACTTCCTCTTCACCCTCACCTTCCGTGCCATTTGTAGAGACCTATGTCCCAAAAGCTCCGTTTCCCTAGCGCTTGGTGCCCCAAAATAAAAAGGTGTAAGTTGATAAGATGTTAGAAGTATTCAAGCAAGTGCAAATCAATATCCCACTGCTTGATGCTATTCAAAAAGTCCCATCCTATGCCAAATTCCTGAAGGACCGTTGTACCTTAAAGAGAAACACCAACGTACCCAAGAAATCTTTTCTCGTCGAGCAAGCAAGCTCGATCATTTCTTATAGAACTCCCATCAAGTATAAGGATCCCTTTACTCCGACGGTCTCTATGTAGATATGGGAGCACATAATTGAGAAAGACCTTCTAGATTTAAGAGCAAGCATGAATCTTCTGCCGTACACCGTGTACGAGAAACTAGGTTTGGGGGAGTTGAATTTTACTAGGATTACCTTGTCCTTAGTTGACCGTTCTGTGAAAATACCGAGAGGTATTATTGACCGTTCTGTGAAAATTTCTCGATGCGGGTATCATTTACCCCATCTCTGATAGCCAATGAGTTAGTCCCGTTCAAGTGGTCCCAAAGAAATCTGGTGTTACAGTGGTGAAAAATACTGATGATGAGTTAATACGCATTAGGATTCAAATCGGTTGGCAAGTGTGTATTGATTATAGGAAGTTGAATGCTGTTATACGAAAGGATCACTTTCCTATTCCTTTCATAGACCAAATGCTAGAGAGATTAGACGGCTATCCATATTACTATTTTCTAGACGGTTAATCCGGCCACAATAAAATTCCCATCGCTCTCGAGGAACAAGAGAAAACCACTTTCACGTGTCCATTTGGTAATTTTGCTTACCGACGCATGCCCTTTGGGTTATGCAATGCACCCTCTACCTTTAAGTGGTGCATGATGAGTATCTTTTCGGATATGGTGGAGAATTTTCTTGAAGTCTTTATGGATGATTTTTCATAATTTGGGTCTAGTTTTGATGAGTGCCTCCATCACCTCACCCTGGTTCTGAAGAGGTGTATGTGACACCCCGACTAATTAAATACCGGGTAGCTACTCCTTTATTAAATTAATTCAAAATGCCAAGTTGGCGCAGTTAATAGCATCACTGTCGAAAACATTTTAATTTTACTAACCACCTAGTATTTAAAAAGTAAGTTGCCAAATTTTAATTAAAGTCTGATTAACATGCACCATGTGTAAAGAAGAAATAAGTAACACCATTCACCATACTGAAGTAAAACGAATAACCATCACATAGTGTAAATAAAGTCTGGAGGAAAACTCCTCACTACAATCCCATACTGAAATAAATAACCGAATGCTAAAACAATACAAATCAAAGTCTGAAAACTGTAATGTAAAAGATGTCTCTAATAGAAATGGGCAACATGCCCTACAACTGATAGATAGTGACTCTGGAATCCAAAAGATAGAAGCGTCTACAAGCAAATCCCTGTAGCTTCCACAAACAGCTACAGCTCGTCACCTGAATGAGAATCCTATGCTTGGTGTCCCTGTGGCTGGGCACCTAAAATGGTTTTACAAGAAAAAGATTTGAAAAGCGAACGGGTTAGAGACCGAATGTGGAGTTATATTTTAAAAACCTGCAAGTGCTTTAAAAACATTTAAAACATTAAATGAAAAGTACATGTTAGGACGTGCACTCACATGATATTCTCACCTCTCGTCTAACTGTGCACTCCTAACGTAAGTACCCATCTAGAGTGATACAGACTACTAGCTACGTGACAACATATCTAGCTAGACTATCATAGGTCCTACCCTTATTACTCGGTTCTCTTAACATAATAACGCTCGTAAATAAGTAAGGGTTTAACCTAACTCAGATGTTCAATATGCAATATATATAACTATCAGTTAACTCGTTATATTTCTCGAAACAATACCGTAATTATATTCACATCATTAACATGAAGGTTCTCATTAATTAAGTGTATATTATTCACATCACAAATATACAGTATAAGCACCCCGAGAACTAAGCTGCGGTGCACACATACTCTGCTATCCATCCCGGTACATCACGTACATAAGGATTACATATTCCGAATCTCTCAGGAATAGTTCACAGATAACAACATCACAAATAATGGAGGCGAACACAGTCACATCACATGGGTCACGCACATACCTACGCTCCCACGATCAGCGGACTTATTAATATCCCAATAAGTCGTTCTATGACATATGTTCATCAAGGTAACCAGTCTAAATCCGGGCAACACAAGGATTAGAGGGCCCTAAGCGAACGCAAACCTCCCGTGATAGCAAGTATGGTAGGTATGTCATACACACAATTCATATACCAATACTAAGTAAACACACATCTTAGAAATCACGTATTTTAATCGTAGTACATATCGCTTTCTCGTACTAACTTATAATATCTACAACTTATATTATTCCGGTTTATCATCATACGCGCCAAAATCTATTCTCACGTCGTAGTAAACACTCACGTCTCAACCCAAACGGTTCATTGAATTAAATCTCTCGTATATAAATTTACTCCTCGTAATAACCCAAAAGTCCCAAATCTATCCTTACATCATCAAGGAATGTTAACTCTACCCTCGAATCAGTTTACGGGACTCCAAAAATCAAAACAGTCCAAAAAGGACCAAACTGTCAACTCGTTAGAAGTCTCGTTCGAACGAGACTGTTCGAACGAGATTCCTCTGTCAATTTGTTAGAAGTCTCGTTCGAACGAGGCCCTTCGAATGAGATTCCAGTTCGTTCGAACGAACTGTACCTTCTAACGATATCTCGTTCGAACGAGATATCGAACGAAATCCCTTTTCGTTAGCAGCGACTGGTCAACTCGTTAGAAGCTCGTTCGAACGAGTTCGTTCGAACGAGTTCGTTCGAACGACCTGGGTAGGGGCTTCTAACGAGCTGCCAGTTTCGTCCCAGATTTTTCCCCATCTCGTTTTTATCCAATTTTATCACTCCTAATCTCTTCCAAAGTTCATCCCAACAACGTTTTAGGGTCTCTAATTCATCCTAAACATATTCAAGTCAACTCCTAACATGTTTTCAAGGATTAAATCTCTTTAACATCAATCAAAATATAAATCTCTACACTTTTTCCCCAATTATTTCAAGAACATGTACCCTAACTTTTTGAATCATGAATTAACCCAATAAAATCCGTTTTAAATTTCACCCAATCATAAATATCATCAGTAGGAACATCTACCTATCATTCTACATGCAAATCCTCCTCAAGATTCAAGTTCTAAGTTTAATTAACATGGGCTTTCATTATCTTTCAAGAACAATTGATATTCTTCAATTTCTAACATGGAAAAGACATTCTATGAAATTAAATGGAATAAAGCCACTTGCCTTGGTTCGATTTCTGATTTTGGTGTAGGTTTGATGGAGTTTTTTCTGCAGAATTTCCTCTCTTCCAAGCTCCTTCTTCAATGGTGGCTTAAGGTGGCTAGGGTTTGTTTTGGGGAACTTGGAAACCTAATTGTTAACCTCCGTAGCTTAAAGGGTTAAAGTGGGTTGGATAGTGGGTTTAGTGGGTCAATAATCAATCATATTAAGACTCCTAATTTTTGTCACTTTTAATTCCTAAAAATGTAAAATTACCAAAATACCCTTTAAGTTGCCGGTATGGCCTAAAAATACCCCGGAATCCAAACTACACCCCCGGGTAGTGTTTTCTGACTATCTCAACCCTTCCGGACGCGTTGACGCACTCAAAACGACCATACGGTTTATAGATTTTAAATTCACTTTTTATAATTAAAATAATATACCATGACGCGGCGGTCACACGCATCTCAACAAAATTCTCAAATGCCGTATATCAATCTCACGACAAATTTTATAATACCAAATACATATATCAAAACATGTATGCACATAATCAAATACCAACTCGCATCTCGTTAGTATTTTAACCCGGATTAATTTCCAATTAATACGCATTTAATTAATTAATCCCCAAAATAAATATAGTCAAAAGTACGGGGTATTACATACTTCCCCCCTAATAACTGAATTTCGTCCCGAAATTCGAAACTAGAAAGTTCCTGCTAAAAATAACTCTGGATAACGTTCGCGCATCTCATACTCGCTCTCCCATGTGGACTCCTCTACATTGTGATGTCGCCACTGAACACACACTAACGGGACTATCTTTGACCGCAGTTTCCTCTCGCTTCGGTCCAAAATAGCAATCGGCCCCTCCTCGTAGGAGCTATCAGGCTGGAGATTGATGTCCTCCATAACAATGTGAGAATGAGACAAATTATCTCTAAGGTATTTCCTTAGCGAGGAAATATGAAACACATCGTGAATCCGATGCAAATGATCCGACAACCCGAGTCTATACGCAACCGGTCCGATTCGCTCAATAATAGGAAATGGCCCCACATACCTCGGTGCCAACTTCCCCTTCTTCCTGAAACTCATAATCCCCTTCATAGGAGATACCCTGAGCAAAACCCGGTCCCCCACTTGGAACTCTCTGAAAAATATCTTCGCATCAGCATAACTCTTCTTCCTGTTTTGAGCTACCCGAATGCGACTTTGAATCAACTCAATCCTTGCCGAAGTATCCTGAATTACTTCCGGCCCAAGCAGTTTGTTGTCCCCCACCTCTAACCAACATGCTGGGGAACGACAAGGCCTACCGTACAATGCCTCAAACGGAGCCATGCCAATAGTGAACTGATAAGAGTTGTTGTAAGCAAACTCCACCAGTGGAAGGTACTGCTCCCATCCACCACCAAAGTCAATAATGCACATGCATAGCATGTCCTCCAACATCTGATTGGTGTGCTCTGTCTGCCCATCGGTTTGCGGATGATAAGCCGTACTCAACCACAATTCCGTGCCCATGGCCTCCTGGAAACTTTCCCAAAACTGCGAAACAAATATCTTGTCTCTGTCAGACACGATATTTAAGGGTACACCGTGAAGTCTCACAATCTCTGAAATAAAGAGCTGGGCATACTGTCCCGTAGTGTAATCACTCCTAACGGGTAAAAAGTGAGCGACCTTGGACAACCTGTCCACAATTACCCAAACGGAGTCGTGGCCCCTCTGCAACGTAGGCAACCCCGTAATAAAGTCCATGGATATGCTCTCCCACATCCACACCGGGACCTCCAATGGCTGTAGCAATCCTGCCAATTTCTGACGGTCCACTTTTACAAGCTGACAAGTGGCGCATTTTGAAACAAACTCAGCGATATCTTTCTTCATATCCACCAATACTAGCGTCTCATGTCTTGGTACATTTTGTCCCCTCCGGGATGTACCGCGAACCGTGAGCCGTGCGACTCTGCCATCACCTCGTGTCGCAATTCCTCCCCTTCCGGAACTACCAATCTCCCATTGAAGCGCAATCCCCCGTCTGAGATAACGGTATAGGACTCGGCTCCCTCTGCTAGTAATCGAACTATCTGCTCTTGACAGAACGAGTCATTGGCCTGTGCCCGTACTACCTTCGTGACAATCTGCGGTGTAACGGTCATCACAGACATGAAAGATCGGGCCACTGCATCCTGGTGTCCCAATTCCTTCCACTTAGCCTTCCACACCTCTGCCACCTCATCTGCTGGCCTACGGCTCAACGCGTCTGCTACCACGTTAGCCTTTCCCGGGTGGTACTGGATGTCGAACTGGTAGTCCTTCACAAACTCAAGCCACCTACGTTGCCGCATATTCAATTCTTTCTGCGTGAATAGGTACTGTAGGGACTTGTGGTCCGTGAACAGTTGGAACTTCTCCCCCAAAAGATAGTGTCTCCAAATCCGTAGGGCAAATACCACTGCTGCCAACTCCAAATCATGCGTGGGGTAATTCTTCTCATGAGGCTTAAGCTTACGGGAAGCATAAGCTATGGTCTGTCTCTCCTGCTGTAATACACCTCCCAGTCCTTGCAAAGACGCATCGGTGTAAACCAAATACTCAACTCCCGGTCTCGACAATTCTAACACAGGTGCTGAGGTCAATTTGTCCTTCAATTCATCGAATGCCAACTGACAGGCATCACTCCAGATGTAGGGCACACCCTTACGAGTCAGATGTGTCAAAGGACCTGCTATCTCCGAGAAACCCCGAATAAACCTCCTGTAGTATCCTGCTAGACCCAAGAAACTACGAATCTCAGTTGGTGTCGTGGGCTGTCCCCACTCCCTCACCGCTGACACCTTTCCCGGATCAACAGATATTCCCCGGTCGGAAATGATATGCCCCAAAAACTGGATTTCCTTCAGCCAAAACCCGCACTTCTCATATTTTCCCTACAACTCGTTCTGACGAAGTGTCTGCAAAACCTGCCTCAAATGCTCGGCGTGCTCCTCCTCTGTGTGGGAGTAAACCAGAATATCATCAATGAAGACAATGACAAACTGGTCTAGGAAATCCCTGAACACTCTGTTCATCAAGTCCATAAACACTGCTGGAGCGTTGGTCAAACCGAAAGGCATAACCCGAAACTCGTAAGAACCATACCTCGACAAGAACGCAGTCTTCGAGACATCCTCCTCCCTGATACGCAACTGATGGTATCCCGATCTCAAGTCAATCTTCGAGAAGAAAGAAGCTCCTCTCAACTGGTCGAATAAGTCATCGATTCGAGGCAACGGATACTTATTCCGTATCGTGACCTTATTCAGCTCTCGGTAGTCCACACACAATCTTAGTGAACCGTCCCTTCTTCACAAACAAAACCGGAGCGCCCCAAGGTGAGGTACTCCTGCGAATAAAGCCCTGGCCTAACAAATGCTCTATCTGATCCCGTAACTCCCTCATCTCAGCTGGAGCCATACGGTACGGTGCGCGTGCTATAGGTCTCGTACCCGGTAGCAAATCTATAACAAAGTCTATCTCTCGACTGGGTGGTAAGCCTGGTATCTCCTGAAACACATCCGAATACTCCCTGACGACTGGGATAGAGTCTAAAGGAATCACTACCTCCTTAGAGGTATCCTCCTCAATGTAATACAGATGAGCGGTCGATCCTCCCTCTGGGCGAGGCATCGCCACCACAAACATCTCTTGCCCCGGAATGGCAAAAACAATGCTCTCGCTGAAGCAATCAATCATGGCCCTATATGCTATGAGCCAATCCATACCGATGATTACATCGTGAACATGCATATCTAATACTAACATGTCTGCAGGTAATACCAGACTACCAATCCCTACTCCCACTCCCCGACATATAAAGAATATAAGTGACCCACTCCCCAATGGTGAGTCGACACACGTCACTGTGCTCTCTGCCCTAGCTAACAATCCTAAAGCTTTCGCGAAGTGTGTAGCTATAAAACAGTGTGTAGCACCCGTATCAAATAATACCCGACCCATAGTGCCATGGATAGGAAACGTACCCTCGATCGCGGGCGGTGCCTGTGGAATTGCAGCCTGGTGGATGTTGTAGACATGTCCATACTGTAGCTTCCCCTGCTGAGCTGGGACTGCTGGAATGGGTGGCAATGCTTCCATCTGTGGCGGTGCGGGAAGAGCAGCGGGAAACATAGGCCTCTGTGGCTCCTGGAGAGCACCCTGCTGCTGCTGCTGTGGGGCCCTGCCCCTATCAGGACAATCCTGTCGCTTATGGCCAATCTTGCCACAAACAAAGCACTTCCATGGGAAGTTCCCTCCTCTCTGTCCCTGCTGTCCCCGGCCCTGGTGGCCGTTACCGTTCCTCCCTTGGCCCTGCTGGCCCTGGTGAAACTGTTGCCCATTCTGCCCCTGTTGGCCCTGATGGCCGTTTGGACCCTGATGGCCCTGACGGAAACCTCCCTGTCCCTGTCTGTAGTTCCCTGACCGGAACCTCTTATTATCTCCCTGATGGGAGCCCTGCTCATTCTGTCTCTGCCCCTGACCAGATTGTGCCCCGCTGGCACCATGTCCTCCAGTCCTGCCCTGATGGCTAGACTCCCCCGACCGCTTGCCCTCGGCCATATGAAAACGGTGGTCCTGGCAGTGCAACAATGCAGCGTTAACCACATCATAATAAGTGGCCAACGATAGGTTCCCTAGCAGATGCTGACGGATCCTCCAAGTCAACCCGTCGGTGAACTTCTCAATTTTCTTCTTCTCTGTTGGTATCTCGTCTGGAACGATGTTCAATAGATTTTTGAACTCGGCCTCATACTCGGCCACAGTCTTGCCCTCCTGCTTCAGACTCATCAATCTCCTCCTCATTTCCATATGAACAGCTGACGAAAAGTACTTGCGGTCGAACCTCACTTTAGAACTCCTGAATCGTGAGAGTATCCCTCTCCTCCATGGTGGTAATATACTCCCACCACTGTAGTGCAGATCCAACTAGCTTGAAAGTAGCTAGCACCTACTTCTGAACATCCGTGCACTCATACATCCGTAAGTGCCTCTGCATATCCTTCCTCCATTGGCTCGAGACTACCACATCCGAGCTACCTGCAAACTCTTGCGGATGCGCTTTCTGAAAAGCGTCACATACACGTTCCCAAGCAGACGGGAATGCATTAGCCTGTACTGGCGCGGCAACCGGCGCCTGAGGTGGTGCCTGCTGAACAACGGTAATGGCGGCATTTACCGCTTGGGCTACTATAGCTGCAACCTCAGCGGCGTTCATCATGCCCTGAACTGGAGCGGGCTGGGGTTCGGGCGTTGCATCCCTGGGAACTCGTCGTGCACGTCGTGGAGGCATCTGAAATAAGAACAAAGTTTATAAGTTCGCTGTTATAAACTTAATAAAGCTGAAGAACGAAGCATACACAAAAAGAGTACAACAGTCCTAAAATATAGGGCTCTATATCAAAGAAACGTAGCGAAAACATAATAGCGATACAGATCCTAAAGGACACTAGAACCTGATGCTCTGATACCACCTGTGACACCCCGACTAATTAAATACCGGGTAGCTACTCCTTTATTAAATTAATTCAAAATGCCAAGTTGGCTCAGTTAATAGCATCACTGTCGAAAACATTTTAATTTTACTAACCACCTAGTATTTAAAAAGTAAGTTGCCAAATTTTAATTAAAGTCTGATTAACATGCAACATGTGTAAAGAAGAAATAAGTAACACCATTCACCATACTGAAGTAAAACGAATAACCATCACATAGTGTAAATAAAGTTGGAGGAAAACTCCTCACTACAATCCCATACTGAAATAAATAACCGAATGCTAAAACAATACAAATCAAAGTCTAAAAACTGTAATGTAAAAGATGTCTCTAATAGAAATGGGCAACATGCCCTACAACTGATAGATAGTGACTCTGGAATCCAAAAGATAGAAGCGTCTACAAGAAAATCCCTGTAGCTTCCACAAACAGCTACAGCTCGTCACCTGAATGAGAATCCTATGCTTGGTGTCCCTGTGGCTGGGCACCTAAAATGGTTTTACAAGAAAAAGATTTAAAAATCAAACGGGTCAGAGCCCGAATGTGGAGTTATATTTTAAAAACCTGCAAGTGCTTTAAAAACATTTAAAACATTAAATGCAAAGTACATGTTAGGACGTGCACTCACATGATATTCTCACCTCTCGTCTAACTGTGCACTCCTAACGTAAGTACCCATCTAGAGTGATACAGACTACTAGCTACGTGACAACATATCTAGCTAGACTATCATAGGTCCTACCCTTATTACTCGGTTCTCTTAACATAATAACGCTCGTAATTAAGTAGGGGTTTAACGTAACTCAGATGTTCAATATGCAATATATATAACTATCAGTTAACTCGTTATATTTCTCGAAACAATACCGTAATTATATTCACATCATTAACATGAAGGTTCTCATTAATTAAGTGTATATTATTCACATCACAAATATATAGTATAAGCACCCCGAGAACTAAGCTGCGGTGCACACATACTCTGCTATCCATCCCGGTACATCACGTACATAAGGATTACATATTCCGAATCTCTCAGGAATAGTTCACAGATAACAACATCACAAATAATGGAGGCGAACACAGTCACATCACATGGGTCACACACATACCTACGCTCCCACGATCAGCGGACTTATTAATATCCCAATAAGTCGTTCTATGACCTATGTTCATCAAGGTAACCAGTCTAAATCCGGGAAACACAAGGATTAGAGGGCCCTAAGCGAACGTAAACCTCCCGTGATAGCAAGTATGGTAGGTATGTCATACACACAATTCATATACCAATACTAAGTAAACACAAATCTTAGAAATCCCGTAGTTTAATCGTAGTACATATCGCTTTCTCGTACTAACTTATAATATCTACAACTTATATTATTCCGGTTTATCATCATACGCGCCAAAATCTATTCTTACGTCGTAGTAAACACTCACATCTCAACCCAAACGGTTCATTGAATTAAATCTCTCGTATATAAATTTACTCCTCGTAATAACCCAAAAGTCCCAAATCTATCCTTACATCATCAAGGAATGTTAACTCTACCCTCGAATCAGTTTACGGGACTCCAAAAATCAAAACAGTCCAAAAAGGACCAAACTGTCAACTCGTTAGAAGTCTCATTCGAACTAGACTGTTCGAACGAGATTCCTCTGTCAACTCGTTAGAAGTCTCGTTCGAACGAGGTTGTTCGAACGAGATTCCAGTTCGTTCGAACGAACTGTACCTTCTAACGATATCTCGTTCGAACGAGATATCAAACGAAATCCCTTTTCATTAGCAGCGACTGTTCAACTCGTTAGAAGCTCGTTCGAACGAGTTCGTTCGAACGACCTGGGTAGGGGCTTCTAACGAGCTGCCAGTTTCATCCCAGATTTTTCCCCATCTCGTTTTTATCCAATTTTATCACTCCTAATCTCTTCCAAAGTTCATCCCAACAACGTTTTAGGGTCTCTAATTCATCCTAAACATATTCAAGTCAACTCCTAACATGTTTTCAAGGATTAAATCTCTTTAACATCAATCAAAATATAAATCTCTACACTTTTTCCCCAATTATTTCAAGAACATGAACCCTAACTTTTTGAATCATGAATTAACCCAATAAAATCCGTTTTAAATTTCACCTAATCATAAATATCATCAGTAGGATCATCTACCTATCATTCTACATGCAAATCCTCCTCAAGATTTCAAGTTCTAAGTTCAATTACCATGGGCTTTCATTATCTTTCAAGAACAATTGATATTCTTCAATTTCTAACATGGAAAAGACATTCTCTGAAATTAAATGGAATAAAGTCACTTGCCTTGGTTCGATTTCTGATTTTGGTGTAGGTTTGATGGAGTTTTTCCTGCAGAATTTCCTCTCTTCCAAGCTCCTTCTTCAATGGTGGCTTAAGGTGGCTAGGGTTTGTTTTGGGGAACTTGGAAACCTAATTGTTAACCTCCGTAGCTTAAAGGGTTAAAGTGGGTTGGATAGTGGGTTTAGTGGGTCAATAATCAATCAGATTAAGACTCCTAATTTTCGTCACTTTTAATTCCTAAAAATGTAAAATTACCAAAATACCCTTTAAGTTGCCGGTATGGCCTAAAAATACCCCGGAATCCAAACTACACCCCCGGGTAGTGTTTTCTGACTATCTCGACCCTTCCGGACGCGTTGGCGCACTCAAAATGACCATACGGTTTATAGATTTTAAATTCACTTTTTATAATTAAAATAATATACCATGACGCGGCGGTCACACGCGTCTCAACAAAATTCTCAAATGCCGTATATCAATCTCACGACAAATTTTATAATACCAAATACGTATATCAAAACATGTATGCACATAATCAAATACCAACTCGCATCTCGTTAGTATTTTAACCCGGATTAATTTCCAATTAATACACATTTAATTAATTAATCCCAAAAATAAATATAGTCAAAAGTACGGGGTATTACAGTGTAAGGACAAGAACCTTGTGCTTAATTGGGAGAAGTGTCACTTTATGGTCAAACAAGGCATAGTGCTAGGTCACATCATTTTTGAAAATGTCATTGAGGTAGATAAAGCTAAAATAAATCTCATTGCTAATCTCCCACCCCCTAAAAATGTGCGTGAAGTTCGGTCATTCTTAGGACACGTCGGTTTCTATAGGAGATTTATTAAGGATTTTAGAAAAATCTCTTGACCCTTGTGCAATCTTCTGATAAGGACACGCCCTTCTATTTCACTAACGAATGTCTTCAAGCCTTTAAATGGCTAAAGACGGAATTGACCTATACACCTATTATGAGACCCCCCGACTAGAGTCAGCTGTTTGAGATCTTGTGTGACGCTTTTGACTATGCCATAGGTGCGGTTCTAGCTCAGTGTAATGAGAAATTTCCTCACATCATCTATTATGCTAGTAGGGCTCTTAACGATGCCCAATTGAACTATTCCACGACTGAAAAATAGTTTTTCGCTATTATTTTTACTCTTGATAAGTTTATGTCTTACTTGATAGGATCCAAAGTTGTCATTCTTACCGATCACTCAGCCCTGTGATACCTTTTGTCTAAAAATCATGTTAAAGCCCGACTCGTTAGGTGGATCTTATTACTGTAAGAGTTTGACCTTAAAATTTGGGATAAGAATGGATATGAGAATCCAGTGGCTGATCACTTATCTAGGTTAACCATTGAATCATCTGATAACCTACTGCCACTCAACAAGTCCTTTCCCGATGAGTAACTGATGCTTGTCTTTTAGCTTCCATGGTTCGCTGATGTTGTGAACTATCTTGTGCCGGGTGAAATGCCACTGTATTGGTTAAAGCAAGATCGTTCAAAATTTTTAAAGAAAGCCAAGCATTTCTTTTGGGATAAACCGTATCTTTTCAAGTATTATCCCGATCAAATCATTTGAAAGTGTGTACTCGATCACGAGATTCAAAGCGTAATCTCTTTCTGCCATGACCAAGCATGTGGAGATCATTTCAGTGCTAAAAAGATCGGTGTAAAAATTTTTGCAGTGTGGATTCTATCGGCCCACCATTTTTCGTGACTCGAATGATTACAGTAGGAGTCGTGACGGTTGCCAATGGTTAGGAAAGATCACATATAGGAGAATGATGACCTTAAATCCCATTTTGATTATCGAGGCTTTTGATTGTTGGGGCATTGATTTTATGGGTCCATTACCAAATTCCTACGGGAATATTTACATTGATTTTATGGTCAAATTCATTCGAGAAAATATTTTCTTTCGTTTCGGTACGCCTCGAACCATCATTAGCGATCAGGGAACCCATTTCTGTAATCGATCCTTCGAGAGTCTTATGAAAAAGTATTCGGTCATGCACAGAGTAGGATGTTCGTATCTCCCTCAAACTAGTGGTCAAGTCAAAGTTTCCAATAGGCAAATCAAGCAAATCATTGAGAAGATAGTGAATCTGAACAGAAAGGATTGGTCCTTAAAGTTGTTGGATGCAATGTAGGCGTATCGCACTGCCAATAAAACACTACTTTGTATGTTCTCGTATAGGCTTGTCTACGAAAAAGCCTGTCACCTTCCGGTAGAGTTAGAACACAAGGCCTATTGGGTCATTAAAAGCTTCAATTTTGATTTACCTGATGCGAGTGAGGTCCGAAAACTGAAACTCAATGAGTTGGAAGAGATTAGGAATGATGCGTACGAAAATGCACAATTATACAAAGAGAAAATGAAAATGTTCCATGACAAGTCCATCCTACGAAAGTCATTTGAGCCTGGATAGAAAGTTCCCTTGTACAATTCTAAATTGCATCTCTTTCCAGGTAAGTTGAGGTCTAGATGGTTCGGTTCATTTGTTGTTAGGACAGTCTACCCACATGGGGCGGTTGAGATAGAGAATCCTAAAAATGGCAAACTTTTCAAAGTTAATGGTCCAAGGTTAAAGCCATATCTGGAATTGCGAGATCGAAAAGTAGAGGAGATTCACCTCCAAGACCCTATGTACCATGAGTAAACATGAAATTGGGTCATTATTGTTGTATCATAGTTTTTGTTTTACAAGAATTGTGTGTTGGAAAAAGTCCCACATGACGCTAATATCGTTCATATCTTTCCTACCTTTTTCAATTTTTGTCTTATACAATGAGGACAATGTAGAAATTAGTTTTGGAGGTATTGAGGTCATTTTTCTCCATTTAAAAAAGTCAGAAAATTTTCAAAAATCCAAAAAGATTTTCAATATAATTGAGTTTTGAAATGATTTCTTAATATAGAATTAATTCATGAATCTCTCAACTTATGAATTTTTTTAACACATTAGCCATATAATATGATCGAAAATGGATATTGAGGCGAAAGTAAATATACTTAGCGAATAAATGTGGAGATTTTAACCTGGTGAGATTTTTGTGTCATTCATCATTTCCGAGAGATTTAAATCAACCCGGGTTAAAATAACTCAAACTTCCCTTCAGTGATAAATTCGTTGATGATCTCAATTTCTTTATTTTGTTCGATTATTGAAAACAAAAGGTAAAAAATATGAATCTTAAGAACTAGAAGTCTTAGTAAGTCTTCTTGAGACACAAATGAACTAAATGTGAGAAAGGAGATTAGGCCGTTGTTTGAAAGCCCAAAAATTGAGACCAAACTCTAATATTTTTACATTATTACATTGCAAGACCATTTGATCCAAAAAGAAGATAAGTCTTTTGTTGAAAGCCCACTATCCTACCCAAATCCAAACTTGGAGTTTAAAGCCCATAAAAAGAGTTATACCCATTTTTTGAGAATAGTAAGGTAAAATTACGGTAGGAAAAAGGCCAAAAGAAAAGGAGGTTACAAAAATAATGTATGAAGAAAAAAATAAATATGTGAGTTTGAAAAGAAAAATAAAATAGAGGTTAGAAGAAAAGTGGCTAAAAGTCAAAATACCAAAAAATCTTTATATTCTCAAAAAATTTTGAACTTCAAAGCCATTCTTTCTATCTAAAATCCGAGCCTACAATACAACCAAAGTCCTAATTGATCTCAAGTGAAATTAGTTATAGTGTGAAAAGAAGATGAATAGGATTTATGGTGTGATTCAATGTTTTCAAAAAGTAAACGATGTTCCATTCATGAGATCATAGTCATCCATTATAAAAGTCCATTTTTCATCATGTATATGTGAAATTTGTTCATTTAAATATACTCTTTTATTCACATATACCGAGAGAAAATAATTCATTTCTGAGTGTTCGATTGTGAGTGTATCCCGTGAAATTTTGAAATCAAAACGAACTTTCGGATAAGTAATATAATGATAAAATATTTTGAAATGGACGGTTATATTGGCTATGTACACACACACACACACGATAAGTTGAGATTGAAAAGTGAAGTTCTACTATATTTATGAAATTTGCATTCAAACTTGGTTATATTAATTTTGAGTCTTTTGTATTGAGTCAAGTTTTTGAATTTTGTGGGTATATTCACTGCAAACCCTCACGAGACAAAACTCGTCCACTAGGGTAACTTAGGGGTTTAACTGCTTATTGCACATTCTAAGTGCAACCATGATTCCTATGAAAGTGAGTTAGATTTTAAAATTTTAGTTTTGCTCGAGAACTAGCAAAGTTTAGATTTGGGGGTATTTGATCAGTGCATTCTTTTGTATAAATTATGCCCATATATAGGCCTTATTAGGCCCATTGTATCTTAAATAATGAGCTTTTATAGTTTTTTTCATAAATTAGAAGAAAAATGCAAGTTTGAATAACATTTGAGTTAGAAATATGTTTTTAATAACTTTGACGGATGAAACTATAATTTTAGAAATATTATGGGCTTGAAAATAATTTTTAAATGTTTATCTAGGCAAAATAAAGTTCTCCCTGCAATTCGAATAAATTCGGAGTTAAAATGGAGAAGTTATGAATTTCGGGGTCTAAAATGCAAATAAGGGCAAATTAGTAATTTTCTAAACTTTAAGGGGATGAATTTAAATTAGTATAAGTTATTTTATATTATTACAGGTACCTCTGAAGTTTGGTGAAGATCTGAGGTCATTTGTTGAAGATGCGTAGATTGTGGGAAGAAATAAAAGAAGTAAAAAGTCTTGGGGCCAAAGCATGAAAAAATGGAATTTCAGAAAACTGTTTGGTTTATAATTTATTAGAGCAGATATATAAATTTAAGAGGCTTGCATCCTGGTGGTCCCTCTCATGTCCTAATATGCAGGAGGTCTAGGGTTCAATTCCCCAAGCCTACACCTAATTTTTTTATGACATTTGCCACCTCATTAACGCCTAATCAGCAGTCAAAAGCCGCCATATGGTAGTCAATCGACACATCAACTGCCACATCATCAAACTGCCATGTCATCATCTACCATGTCATCAGCTTCCACATCATCAGTTAATAGTCAATTGTACAATCAGAAAGCACCACGTGGCAAGCACCCTTGACCGAGATTTAGTAGGAAGAAAAATCCCACATAAAGGGATTCTCATCAGCTTTTTGTTGAGAGAAACTCCAAATTTCAAATCTCATCACAATGAGTCTTATCTCAAACACTATTTCATGGGAATTGAAATTTAGTTTTTGGGGACTTATACTAATTCAAAATAAGCCAATTAAAATAGGTGTTTTACACCCATCCAAATACCCTATCCCTAAGCCTATAAATAGGACTGTTAGGTTCATTATTTTTACACAGAGAGTTATAGAGAGCCACTTTAGAATAATTGTTGGTATTTTTAGTTTGAGTGCTTTATTTATATTTGAGGGCCAATAATTATTTTGTGAGAGGAATTCTGTCAAGAATATTTGTGACACAACATTTGTAAGTTTGATTATTTAATGAAAATTAGCATTCATTCTTGCAAATTTATTATGTGTACAATTATGCTCGCTTAATTTCCTTACTAAGACTAGGTGAAATTTATCATGTATGATTTAAATTTCTTTTTGTTCCTCATATGTGCTAAATACTTTAAAAAAATTCGGTATTCCTTTAAAACGACAGGAGAGTGTGTTTTAAACCTTCGGCATTGTTTGAAAAAAATCATTTTTTTTCAATTTTAAGTATGAGTACTTTTTGATGGTTTATACTTTTATTAAATTGATTGATAGCCCATGCTTAAAAACTATATTTTGAAATTTAAAAGTGGACTTTTTAAGGGAATAGGGATTTTAGGCGTCTAAATTTAAAGACGTTAAATTTTATTTTGGACTTATAACCGTGTTATTTTTCCGAATTAAATACGACGAGAGTCGGTTTAATTTGATTTATAAATTCGAAAATAATGAATTCAGATTATTAAACAATGTTAATTAAACCTGATAAATGGATCCAACGTCTTAGTTTTTATGCTCCCTTGATTATATCTCTTGTAGTTATATTTTTTTGTGTTTTTGCTTAGTTTAATATTAAATCTCATCTCCAAACCCATTTCGTCTAGTTGGACAGTCACAATAATTTTTAACCAAAAAAATTGATAAATCCTCCTGGGTTCGACTCGTACTTACAGTCCCTATTCTATAATAGCACATGCACTTACGATATTTTTTAAAATTGACAACAATACCATAAATATAGAATACCATGTGGATCTCTTTGAAGAATCTACGTGACCTCCCTGAAGGCAAATCGAGAGGTCGTCTTCATTATTTAATTCTGCTCGTCCAGGTAAAGATATGCTCGACTCCGACATATGCATGTTGGGCCTTGCCGTCACATCAATTTTCCTGATACTATTCTCATGTTGTTAGTTAATGGAGTTATTTGACTAAGTCAATACCACCCTTACACCAACATATACACGCGAGGGAGATCACTGGTCACTTTTATCACATTTTTGCATATAAGGAATTATACATTCACCCACTTCTATTATGCAGTAATAAACTTATCCTTATATATCCCACTATGTGTAAAGGTTGTAACCATCTGACCTATAAATACACTCCACCTGTCCTCTAATATTCTTTGATTATGAACTATAAATATCACTAAATCCCACGCGATGAACGATCGAGAACTATCTCACTGTTGATGTCTAAAAATGGACTTGATCCAGATTTATAATCATAAATTAAAATATAGTAGGTTAATCAAATCACAAACACACAAGAGAAGAAATTTTTAGAGTGGTTCTGCTGTAAAATATCCTACGTCCACTGTTGGTATCATTTCGTAGGGTTATAATAGCTCCGTATATTGTGCATATGAGTGATTTGAGTTGTCCCTTCACCTGAGGGAGTGTTTTATATTTATAATGGTGTAAAACCCTAGAAATGAAATGCCTTTATAATGCCAAGCATTTACATTTGTGTATAATAAATGAAACTATTGGAATTCAGTGTTGGTTGGCATCCCATTCGAGTAACATTTGATCTTCCTGATGGTTGATGTTCTGAAGTTGGTTGGCCTTCTAGACAACTAAGTATCTCTGATGCTGATCATCAGCCACGTATGAGGATAAATGTACATTTATCATTGGTCCATGTAGGAGAGTAATTTTACATAGAACAAAGCACCTAGTGCTCCATGTTTGACGATTGATTGAAAGTATGGAGTATTTGGCCTAAGAAATTGCTCGATGTACTGTTTGAGGGTGTGGTCGGCAGTCGACCTCCCATACTTGTAAAATCTTTACTGGTATTGTCTGATAATGGCATTTTTCTAAATAATTCAAACTTTTTTTAACCACCAAAAGATATGATGGTTTTTTGAAGCTTTGAGAAGTGTGTAACCGACGGTAGTTCAACCGTTCGTTAAGTTAATCATTTGTTCCCATTTATCGAGTCAACCTATATATATAGGTAGAAACATTCCCTCCTTTATTTTTAGCTCAAACCTTCTGCACTTAAGAGTTTTTCTTTGTCTTCAAGCTTTTTTTGTGCAATCATTTGCTGCCATTATTTCTTCTTTAACTCTTACAGTCACCTTAGATCCCCTATAAGCATTCTTTCCCTCTTTCTCTGTTTTATCATCTTTTTCTCTATTTCCTACATGGTTCATATTGTAGATGAGTGTTCATTAGATGAGTTTATAAAAAAATGGAAAATCCCAGCTTAGGTAGATTTAGAGACAGCTTAAGGTCCCATAAATATGTATTCTCTTCCTGAGGGTCACCGCGGATCGCACCTTATTCATAGTTGAGTGTGGCATCACTTTTCCACCAAACCCTTTTTTTCTTCAATTTGTTAATACTTTGTTGTGGTTCCTACTAGGGTGGCACCAAACACTTGGAGGGTTATAAATGGTGTCAATAGGTTGAATGAAATTTATGGGACTCATATTGGGGTCTAGGAGTTTATATTTTATTATAAATGGGGTATTGTTAAAGAGAACACATATTATTTTAAGACTAGGCAAGAAAATAGGACATTAGTAGTGAATTTACCAGATTCCAATAAGGATTATTGGGATTATGTGGTTGTTGTTAAGAATTGGCAATATGGTCCTTTTCCTAAGGGAGTATCTTACATTGGTTCCAGGTGTCCTCAAAAAGGGCGTGGAATAAGTTGCAATTATGTTCTTTAATTTCCTCTTTTGTAATGTATTATTGAATTTGACCGGCTAACTTTTGCTATTCCTTTTTCATGCAGAGGGAAGCAAGAAGAAGCGTCCCAAAGAAGGGGAAATTAATATAGAAAAGCCTAAATTTTTTGGGGGACTTAACCAGACGGTTGGAGAGGAACATACCTAAGCTGCTTCTTTACTGTTAGAATACAAGAGTTTTATCACCTCTTTTATTACTCAACTAACACTTGTGTTGTCCCAAGTTTCTATCAACTTACAAGATGATCATGTACCTAATTTTTTTTTCAGCTAAAAAATCTACTGGTGCTGAGTTCACCTAGGGCAAAAAAATTTCCTCATACGAATCATTTGATATTTTTGAGATCTCACTTCCTCCTCCAGCTGACATAACTAAGATAAAAATCCCCAATTTGATGACTGGGCCATTTTCTCCTCCCTCAAGAAGAATGCTAACACTAATAAGAAGCCAGTTGAGAAGAAATCCCAGGCCAGTGATAAGAGGCCTCAAGTCATTATTACTGATGAGATTCAAACTACTGAGTCTCAATTTGAGATATTAAAGAGAGACCGACTTTTAGAAACAAGCCCAAAAAACTCAAGCCGACCAGCAAGCATTAATTGTAAAGAAGATTCTGACCGACCAACAAGAGTTGGTGAGAAAAATCTAAGATGATCTTATATTAGGTTAGCTTTTGTTGTTGTTAACCCTGGATTGTCCATGGGTTTAATCAAGTCTAGAACTCTTCCTATTGATAGAGCTGCATTAGCCTCCATGCCCAGGTCCAAGTTGACTGGGAGGGGTTGCCATAATTTGGCACTGGTAATTATCTTATCTTTTGTTGTTTCCTCATGTTGATGATTTTTTTTAACTTATGGTGTTTGCTCTTTTTTGCCAGTTTTTGGTTGACTTCGACCAAATGATGGAGAAGGGCGACCAACTGATATCTTGTCTGAGTGAACTGGAAGAGGCTTTTAAGGGCTTTAGATAATCTTTGACAGCTTTTCGAGAGCATTTGGAATCAAAGAAAAAGTTCTGAGAGGATTAGCTAAAAAAGGCTAAGGATAGGGAAACTACATCAGAATATAAATTAAAGGATGATGATGAAAAGGCCCAAATTAATGAGAAGAAATTAGGTGATACTGAAGGTAGAGCCAAGGCTGCCAAAGACAAACTTATAAAACCCACAACTCGGGCACAAACTACTGAAGACAAATGGTTCGCTTGACTTTTGAAGTTACTCTTTTGAAGGCTTAGGGCAAAACTACCTTTGACAAAGGTTAGGAGAAGGATTTTCTTATCGCCTCTGATCAAATTATGTATGCCAAGAAACTTTCCTTCGAGGAAGGGTGGTCAGAGGCTCTGAAAGTGGTCGGCACAGAGGCAAACTATGTTCCAAAGGAAGAACCCAAGCACTCCTCCTCACTTGGATGAGGAGTTTGATGATGAAAAGGGGTTATAAGAGTCTTCAGTGATGGTCATTGAGTCTTCAGTGGTTCCAGAAGCAAGTGTTGGCCTACCTATTGCCAGCCAAAACAAAGCCAAGGATAAGGACAAGGTTTAGCTCATTTTTAGCTAGTTTCCTTTTTTATCCTTTCTCATATATATTTTCTATTTCTTCTCTTATCTTTCTTGTTGACGCATCCATCTCTATACTTTAAGATTAATCAATGAAATAACATATTTTTTTCTTAATTGTTGATGCCTTTGAATGGATTTAATTTCTTGTTGGTTTTTACTTTTCTGTATTGTCTATTTTTTTAGATTTTCCCCATAAACTCATAATTTTAACTTTTCAGTTTGATGCCAGGAAGAAGGGCATAGTCTCTGCTGAATTTGACCTACTCAGGCGGTGTAGAAATCTCCTAAAAACTGGTTATGTTCCCATGTCTGAGAAAGACTTAGTAGGGTTTCTCAGCCTAGAGGTCTCCAACTAAGTTATGAAGTCATATATCCATCTTCATTACCTTTTGAATAGGGTTATACCTGATAATGCTGCTTATTATGATATGATTGAGAGAATGTGGGATGACCATAGGTTGTCATTGGCTTTGCTTCACTCTGATTATGAGGATAAGTACAACCACTACACCAAAACAAGCTTTTAGTAACAAACTGTTTTTTGTATTACTAACAGTATTATACTGTTACTATTTCTCACAACACAATACCGTTACTAATATCTGATGAGTGTTACTAATATTATTTAAATATTTTCAAAGTAATTTAAAAAAAAAGTAATTAGCTAGCGTTCTCACAACACAATACACTCTAGCATTCTCCAAAATGTCCCCGACTCAAAGAAATTGTCTTTCTCTAAAATGCTCTAGCGTGACCTAGGGTTTGTTTTACCTCTTCTCCAAATAGCGATCTTCTTCCTCTTCTCCAATACGCGATCTTCTCCAAAATGCTCTAGCGCGACCTAGCGTGACCTAGGTTTTGGAAGAAGTCTCAGTTAGCGTGACCTAGGGTTTGGAAGAAGTCTCAGTTAGCGTGACCTGGGGTTTAGAAGAATAGCAACCTAGGTTTTGGAAGCATTCGACGCTCACATCACAACCTAGGGTTTGGGATTTGCGATTTTCTTTCATAAGGTAATTATCTCATTCATATGAGATTTGTCTAAAACGTTCTAAGAGATTTACTGTTCATAAGAGATTTGCTGTTGGGTTACAAGTTTATTTTTTGGTAAAATGCAATGTATTTTTGTTATTGTTGTTGGGTACATACTTTTTGTATTTTTTGGTTCAAGTTTTTGATTATTTTGTATTAAATCCAAAGCTTAGAATGTTTTTTATATACTGATTTATAACATTACTAGACCTGGTATTTAACACCCTGTTTAAGAAAATGATTTTTTTTGTATACATTGATTTATACTATTAAAACACATAATTGTATATAACTAAGGAAATTCCATCCCTCCCCTGAACTTTAAGGTTTGTTATAACAAAATTACATGTTCTAACTGTGATTTTTTTTATGTGTATCAATAATTCTATTTTTTGTATATTATCATATAACTTGTGTGTAAACCATATTTTTTTTGGTAGTGCAGAATGTCACAAACATTGAACAAAGAGTGGATGAATGAGAGGAATAGAATAAGTGAGGTGTACACAAATGGAGTTGCGTATTTTATTAATTTTGCAATTGCAAACAATGGCCATCAATTCTCGACCTTTCCTTGTCCATGTGTTAAGTGCCGAAATAAGAAGCGTTTTACTGCGGTAGATATCAAGGGTCATTTAATAATGCATGGTATAGACAGGACATATACTAAGTGGGTTTTACATGGTGAAACACTATCATCAAATCTAACATGTCCCGTAGTAGATACTATTGATTGTGAAGGACATGATGAAGCTGATAACAATGAGAATGAAAGGTTGCGAAACTTAGTTAACGCATGTTACGGAGTGCACGAACAACATTGTGTAGAACCCGATCAGGAAGGATTCTCTAAAAAATCGTATGTCGACAATGAGAAGTATGATCAATATAATAAATTAACGATCGAGAAATTGTACCCCACATCGAATTTAGCAGAGACTATGGCCTTCTTCGATGTGGAGAAATTGTACCCTTCATGTGAGGGTCCTGAGACTACTCTCTCTGCAATTGTTGAATTGCATAATTTGAAAAAGTAGTTTGGTTGGTCGGGAAATAGCGTGACCTCTCTCTTGTCGATTTTAAAGAGGTGGCTTCCAAAAGGAAACACATTACCAGAAAAATATCCGCACATTAAGAGAATGATGAAAGGCCTAGGGATGAAAGAAAATTACATTCATGCTTGCGTTAACAACTGTATTTTATACTGGAAAGAGAATGAAGATTTAGAGGAATGTCCTCAGTGTGGAGAATCGAGATATGCAGTGACCTCGAAGAAATGGAAAAGGATATGCAAAGAATCGATGAAAGTGTTGAGGCATTTCCCTTTAATTCCAAGGCTAGTGAGATTGTACACTATACCTTGGATAGCGCATGAAATGACATGGCACCATTCGGGCAATAAGTTCATGGGATTATCAGCGACATCCTTGTGATTCATCCCAATGGAGAATGCTAAAAAGTAGATGGCCCGATTTCGCCGAGGAAGGGCGCAATGTTTGGCTTGAAACATCAACAGATGGGTTTAATCCCCATGGTATTCAGTCTAGTAGTTAGAGTTGTTGGCCTGTCATGACCACGCCTTATAATGTGGTCCCTTCTTTATGCTTGAAGCGTAAGTTCCAAATTTTGTCTTTACTGATTCCTGGGCCAAAGGCACCGGGTCAAGACATTGATGTTTTTCTTCAACCATTAGTAGATGAGTTGAAACAACTATGGGAAGGAGTTCCAGCTATTGACATGCACAAAATGCAACCTTTTACTTTGAGAGCTATATTGATGAGGGGGATTCATGATTTTCCCGCATATGGAAACTTATTTGGGTGTGTAACACATGGTTACAAAGCATGTCCTATTTGTGGCGATGACACTCCATCCATTTGGCTAGAACACAACATGAAGATAGTTTACACAAACTATCGTATGTTTCTTAAAATCGATCGTCCTTTTAGGAGTGGTAGAGGTTTGGGACTTAGGACACAAGAAGTTGGACGTCCCCCGATTCGACTAAACGGAGATGCACTTGTGGAGAAGTTAAGAAATATAAAGTATGTACCTGGAAAAGCCTCAAAAGTTCCCACTAAGATGAGAAAGTATAATAATGTTAATGGGAGTGCTAATGTTGAAGTTAAAGAAGCTTGGTATAAAAAATATATTTTCTTTGATTTGGAATACTGGCCATATCATCAAGTTTGACATGTCCTTGATGTGATGCACATCGAAAAGAATGTTGCAGAGCATTTAATAAACACAATTCTTGATGATAATAAGACAAAGGATACTAAAAAGGGTCAATTGGATATGAAGGGTATGGGAATACACAGTGGTAAATGGCTTCAAGTTGATGGACGCACCGGAAAAACGATAAAACCAACAGCACCATTTATCTTGGATAAAGAAGAAAAAAGACAATTCTGCCAAATTTTGAAGGACTTAAAGCTTCCTATCAGCTTTTCCTCTAACTTGAGCAATATAGTAAGTCTTAGTCCCCCATCTTTGCACTCCTTAAAGTCGCATGATTATCAAGTAATAATTGAACATCTGCTACTTGTGCTGCTCCAACATGCCTTTTCGAAACATCGAGATTTAAGAAGAGCAATCCAATAATTAAGTTTGTTCTTTAACATATTGTGCTCGAAGGTCCTAATTCGGTAAGATATCCAAAGATCCAAATACATGGTTGTTGAAGCATTGTGCGTGTTGGAAAAATATTTTCCACCTACGTTTTTTGATATTAGCATTCACCTCACTATGCATCAAGGAGATGAAGCCCTGGTTTGTGGACCCACCGACGCTCATTGGATGTATCCGTTCGAAAGGTGATTTTTTTTTACCTTTTAATATAGTAAAATATGCCCCATTTAAGTTAATAATTCTTGTTATTAATTTTTATTACCTTATACAAATAGGACGATGAAAGATTTCAAAGATATACCCAGCAATAAGCGGTATGTTAAAGGTTCAATTGCATAATCCTACGTTGTTGCTTAATCTGTTAGATATTGCATGGAGTACATGCCAAATCCATCTGATGGAAATCATAAACACTCCCATGAGTCTTTTTTAGAGGAAGGTGGAGAGTTCTCTGATGAAGGGCCTTTACTTGACGATAAGACTATAATATTGGGACCCGTACAGTTTCAATAAATACGTCGATGGGTATTATTTTGACTAAATGTTGATGGATTTCAAGAGTACTATAGGTTTGAGTTCTTTCGTTTGTTTATAGTTAAGAATTAATTATCATTTTGAGTTATAATTACTTATATCAAACTACATATTGCAGTGAGTATGAAGCATCACTGAAATCCGTGTCTCGTCCTAAAGGGAAGGGGATTGAAATGACAGAAGTGGAGAAACAAACTTCTTTTATCCCTTGGTTATCCGAGAAGGTGATTATATAAATACTAATATTTTTATTAATCTTTCCATTAAGTATGATGAGAATTGAAACATTGTAGTAATTATGATTTTTTTTCATCAAACAGTTGCTGAAGTCAGGAGAAACGAATACAAATGAAACATTGTGGTGGTTAGTTCAAGGGCCGCGATTCAAGGCTAAAACATATCAAAAGTGTCATGTAAATGGTTTCGTATTCTCTCTCCTAAGTATCACGACGATACTGTTGTCACACAGATAGCGGCGTTTGCTTGAAGGCATGGACACAATTTCGAGCTAAAAAAAGTGATAAGAATTTCACAAATACTTGGACTATGTGGTATGGAGTTATCAAACAAATTATTGAGCTAGACTATACCGTTTGCAAGGAGGTGGCATTTTATTGTGATTAGGTGAGAATGGAGGATAAGACTAATGGTTGTAAGCTTTGTACGGACTCCAACTTAGTGATGGTAAATTTTGATAAGTTTAAGAGCGTTGATAATGAGTATGACGAGCCTGCCATTCTCGCATCCGAAGCTAGTCAAGTATTCGATTCGAAAGATCTTAATAATCCCAATTGGTGGGTTGTTATACAGTCACCTAAGAGATTGACGAGTCAAGTGGACGACTTAGAGACACCAACAATCTTCCAATCCATTCTTGAAGACCAATCGCACTTGAAAAGTTTGCTCAAACAATACGACTCGATTTAGTTGTTTTAATATTTTCTTTTGGATATTGTAACCGTTGAAAGCTGTTTTATTTTACCAACATGACTACATTTTATTTTACCCCGTTGCTAATATATAAATTTATTGGTGGTATGTTAACCGTTGAAAGAAGCGTCTTGTGATTTTAATGATATCATCTTGTGATTTCTATATATATCTCTATCAATATGCTAATGTTGTATTGATATGATAATTCAATACATATTATTTTATAACAGTTATTTGTATTGTTGGCATCTATTTTTTGTTTTGGCAGCACTGTATTGGGTATCATGGCTTCAAGTGCAAGTGGTGGTTCGAAACAACAAACGTCATCAACACCGCAACAAATATCATCCACTCCACATCAAGAATTAGTCGATGGAGGTTTGAAGAAACCTACCTCAAGTGAAAGTAAAAAGAAGCAAGAAGAAATGGATAAAAAGGCTAAACAATTACAATATATGACCCAAGATGGTAAAATGAGAGTCACCGTTCAAGTGGATGGGAGTGTAGTCGGTCCATGGAGTGGGAGATGGATCACTCTTGTTGGTGATCTTGTCAGATCTTATATTTTGATTAGTTACGAAGATTGGAGAGTTGTGCCAAACAATTACAAAGATGATGTTTGGAATGCTTAATGGTAGGATTTGAGTTAGATATTGAACCGTAGGTGGCTCGCCCGCTGATGGAGGAACGGTTTGCACATAAGTTTAGGACACACAAAAGTAATATGAGATGTTTTTTGCCTACCGAAGACAATCCTGGAGTCCTACCGGAAGGTGTTGATCCCAACATATGGAGATTATTTTGTGATAACGAAAGGAAAGCAAAAAATAAGTCACAAAACATTCAAAATGCCAAGAATCGAACCAATTTAGATTATTCCCATACACTTGGGCGTCGCACCTATGCTGCTTTGCAATATGAAATGGTATGTATCATAATGTTTTTCAAATATCAACACTACTTTTGTGTATAACATGTGATATTTAAATTGTAGGTTCAATCGAACCTAGAAGAAGAATTAACGCGAGTAGACACATGGCTTGCGAGACACGAGGACAAAACGGGGAATGCCTTAAACAGTGCTAAGCTTTACTATGTGCGTATTTACATGAAAAATAATAGTATTTTTAGTATTATTTATTGCGTTTATTAATGAAATTTTCTCATTTGAGAGGATAAAGTAAAGGATGCGATGGAGAAAAGAAAGAGAGAGAGTGGTGAGGGTAGTAGTAAGAGACAATACATAGAGAATGATGAGTTGATAGAGGTTTTTGGGAAGGAGAAAAAGGGAGGAGTTCGTGCAGTTTGTCCCCTAATTTCGAAGAAGCAATTGATTCATTTAGGGGTGGCAAATGCCAAACTTAAACAAAGAAAGAAGGCAAATGATGATGTGGATGCATTGATGGAAGATATCATCTCTTCTGTCAATAGAAGATTTGAGGAAAACAACACACAAATTATGGTATATATGTATTTTATATAATTTCATTTATTAAAAAGACCTATTTAGATATAATAGATATTAACTTACTATTGTTTGATCCGTTTTTTCATAGGATGCTATAGAACATTTGGTTGATGCCTTCAATGCTCAAAATGAAAAGGTCCACCAATCACACTGATAAGTGAGCATGCATCCAATACCAGTCTACAACATAGGATTCTCTATCAAAATTTGGATAATGTTTTTGCATCCTCTTCTCGTCCTATTTGCGTGACCACACCTTCTCTTACTAACAATCCCAAAGTCATCTTGCTTGATAGGTATAATGAAGAACTGGCAAAGGGGTATGTCGTGACAGATGCAACAAAGGATATATGTCATGGTAAGCGAGTTGGAGTCGGGGAGAGGAAAGTATATGTGGAGGAAGTGATGAAGCCGGATGCTAGGTTGTTTGATGCTCCTCAAGGTGGCCAATTCACTTTTGCGGACCTAGTCTTGGGGGGATATTTGATTTGGCTAGATTGTTGGCTTAAATATGTTTAGTTTATGTTATGAACTTTGTTTGAGCTATCTATATGTGGACTCAGTTTGCATTATGCGTTTGTTATGAACTTTGTTTGAGTTATCTATATTTGGACTTAATTTGCATTATGTGTCGTTGTGAACTTTGTTTGGATCTATCTATATTTGATTTGGAATTAATTTGGACTGTCTTTTTTATTATAAAACCCCTTTTAACTCCGCCAATGCTAGTAATTATTTGAGCATTGCCGGTCCTAAGCCCAGATAAAGGAGGAGGGAAAGGTAAGCATATGTTTAATTTTGAGTTCTCATTCTTCATTTTGCTTTTCTTTCTATCACAAATGTCATTGATTTGGTTTCTTTATGCAGGGACTTGAGTATGGACTATTAAAGCATTTGATGAGTTTAAATATGGACTTGAGTATGGACTTGAGTATGGCCTGACTCAGAAATCAGATGAGCTTCTTGGAAAATATCCAGAAGAAATGGAAATATGGTGTTCTATTAATGAGTTGGATGAAGACAGTGCTACAGGTCATAATGGTTTTGGTGGTTTCTTCTACAATTCACCAACACTCTCCTTCATCATATTACCTTGCATACCAATCTATAATTCTCTATCCTCTATCCAAACTCACAACTATTACAAATTACCCTTTTTTATTTATTTAATGCAAGATTTTCTTATTGGGATTTTGTTGTGTTTTGCAGTTGTGCTATGAGAGCGTAGGTGATATTCAAACAGATGTTGGGGACATCATTGGTTTTGACAACAGCCCTGTTAATGTTGGCAATGTTAGATTGGGCCATGGAATTACTCAGGGGAATGTAGATATCGATCCTTGTAAGGGTAGAATAAGAACCAAGGTTGGGACAATCAGAGGTTGTTATAACAGTCCGATAAATGTTGGTGATAAAATGGAAAAAACAAATGAGGATTGGGACATCAAAGCTCATCACAATAGTCCTATCACAGCTGGTAATTTTAGTGTTTATGAAAGTTTTGGTGATATAGAAATCGAGGTTGGGGACATTATTGGTCTTGACAACAGTCCCATTAATGTTGGCAACATCGCTAAGTAACTATGTTTATCAATTTTCGTACGTGTATCAAGTTTTTAAATCAAATTTGTATAACAGGTGCATTCACGTATTACAAATATATACAACACAATACTATAAGGAAAATGTTATGGTTACAAATAACTTAACAAATTGACATGTTCGCACAATCAAGTGACTGAAGTATAATAATTTACTATAAAACTTATATTACTTTTTGTACAATTTCTTTGTACTCATACTATAGCTTAGTTGCTACAGAAAACTGTGTGTAAGAAATTGGAGCACATGATATTTTTCTTTCTTTACAAGCCAATGTACGATCCCATATGATCGGATTTTCTTGTATGTGTTGTGTGTGTGTGTGTGTATATATATATATATATATATATATGTCTATTTGTGAGACAAATCAGACCTGCAAACTTTTGCTCAGATCAGTAATATTGGTCCTGGGGTTCGTTTTGCTACTCTTTCTTTAATATTCGCTCAGATCAGTAATCTTTCCAGTGCCTATGTGAGACTTTCAGTGCCTATGTGGATCAATGAACAAAGCTTGCAAACGTAACTTATATTTTTTCTCCTTGATTGTCTTTTGAATTTTCCAGTTTATAGTTCCCCCTGCCATTTGTTGAATAAAAAATCTTGTTTCTTCCAATATGTAAAAATTGGTTTCTGTAATATGCATATGTTCTGAAAAGATTGAATAAGTTTAAAACTAACATTGAGATCTTATGCGGAGTAATGTGCAGTAACTTAGTTTCCAACAACTTCACGATAGAAAGCTTAAATAGCAGGTAGTCCTATAAAGCCTCTTATTCATCATCATGCTTGCATTCCCCACTGTATTGTTTACAGGATGTGACTAGTGTTCGATCGAGGCATAAATGGTGTGGTCTTGGGTTGCCTCAATTCCATTTCAGGTGAGCCTTTTATTAGTATATAACTATTTAATTGAAATGGTTCCATATTCCTATTTTCTACAATTTACTCTGCAT
The DNA here is from genome assembly GCA_949130495.1 of Sambucus nigra. NCBI lineage: Eukaryota > Viridiplantae > Streptophyta > Magnoliopsida > Dipsacales > Adoxaceae > Sambucus > Sambucus nigra. Next base: position 605,661,604 of record OX422211.1, read on the forward strand.
CTTAGCTGGATCACTCCATTATTTTGGCATCAACAGTACAGGTTAACATATCAAGTCAAGTGCAATAGTTATAGAAACTATTGTTAGACACTGAGAGATGCAGATCACTAACAATATAAATTCCCTATTAAAACTGAAAAGATCCATTAATTTTGGTTAAGATAACCCCAAGCCCACATCTTTTCATAACTATATCATACAATTCATTTACAATATTAAATGTTCATCTAAATAGATCAAAATGCATGGTTGGAGAGCATTTCACAGAGCTGCAATGTTTTATTCTCATTATATGGAAACTAGTACCCAATTTACATGCGGCAATGTGTTTTTCCTTCATTGATTTGATGGGTAAAGTAATGGTGGGAACAATCAAATTATTGACGCATAAGATTGTGTAATAATTTTTTGTGTACTTTTTTCCATCTAATTATATTATTTGCCTTTTATGGCTAATAATCCTCAGGCTCTGCCTCAATATGTCCGCTTTACTCGCCATTCGGAATTCGTGATGCTCCATTGAAGCTAATCGTGCTTGTAGATGTTCAATGGTTTCCTCCTTGGCTTTAAGGTCTCTTTGTAGTTCTCTCAACTATAATCACCGATGCTACATATTCATGTGATAGCCACTCAATATACGCAGGCTTTGAAGACGATAGTTTGAGCGTCTTCACTGCCTCAACACTCGGACAGAGGTGTCGGATTACCCCCAGAGCCTATTCCCCCATAAGCCAAAGTAGGTGTTCTTAATTACAGACGAGTAAACGAAGCAATTTTGAAATTTGATTTATGCCCATTTTGTCCTCTTTAACTGTGTGATAATACTTTTTGACAGGGCAATTTTGTATCCAGTTGTGATCTTCGCCCAACCATCTAAACCTAATAAATTTGCATTGGGACTTTCTAATGGTGGAGTTCAGGTTTTTGAGCCTCTTAAATCAGATGGAAAGTGGGGTACCCTGACTGCACTGAAGATAATCTCTTCTTATGTCCATGTTTCAGTTGTTTCAATTTAAACCTTCATGTTTCATTACTTCACTAGCATTTTAGTTTAAACATTGCGTAACTTGAGTTTAACTCTGTTAAAATCAAACGAAGAAAAGCTGGCGTTGCTCCTCATTTATCAATTCCTTTTAATCCGATTTAAGACTCGATAATCCCATTTTTGATAGGGATCGAATTCTGAAGAAATGATTAGTTGCAAAACCATGGATGGGCAGCTTAAAACATGTGCTAATTGTGGAACAACTAAAATCCCTCTGTGGAGAGGTGGTCCAGCTGCCCCTAAGGTAATATTTCATTATTTATTTCACACACACAATAAATCTTCGATTTCTTTATTGAGTTTGTGTTTAAATTACTATTGAAGTACTAATGTATGTTTTGATTTGTCTTTGCTCACTTATTTTAGGTTTCGACGATTCAAAAATTGGGAGAAAATATTTTTTGATAAAAAAGGTGACAGTGCTAGGACCGCGGGACATGCATACAAGGCAATGAGCAATGCAGGATATTTTGACTCTAATCTCATAAGCGTCATATGTTGAATATTGTTGTGTTATTTTTTTATTTCTTAAACAGGGTGGATAGTCCTATAAATAAAGGAAGCTCTATTCAATTTTTTTATATTGTTTACAATTATTTGTGTTATGTAATAAATATTTTTGAATTAAGTATTTGTGTTATATTCACGAATTGAGTTGGCATGGTGTTTAGGATGGATTTTTAGTATTATTGTTGGAGTATTTTTTCTTTCTTAAATAAGGTGGGCAGTTTTATAACAAAGGAAACTCTCCAAAAAATTTAAATTGTCCGTGTTAAATTTTCTTTCTTTGGATTTAATTAGTGTTCCTGATTTTAAATTCAGGATATTGGATCCTGAAAAATATTTTTTTTAAATATGTACTAAAATTAGTAACATAATTTTACCGTTACTAATTTTGAATTTTACCGTTTCTATTAGTAACATAACTACACTATTACTACTCACAAATTTTTCGTCACTATTACTAACATAAATTTTTCGTTAGTAATTCTGAATTTTGCGTTACTATTAGTAACACAACTTTTGCGTTACTAATTCTGAATTTTACCGTTACTATTAGTAACAAAAGTTTTCCGCTATGAATTTTGAATTTTACCGTTACTATTAGTAACAATATTTACCGTTACTAATTCTGAATTTTACCGTTACTATTAGTAACAGAATTTTACCGTTACTAGCTTGCCCCACACCTTTTTTCTAACGGAAAAATTGTGTTACTAATAATTTTAGTAACAGTAAAATTGTGTTACTAATGGCGTGTTTTGGTGTAGTGAAGGCCTTGAGTGAAGCAAATGCTTTTAACAAAAAATTACAAGTCATCACTTATGCTTTGAATAAGAGAGAACTATCTCTGAAATAAGATCTAGAGAGTGCCTAATCAATTGTTGTTATGTTGGAGAGAGATAAAATAATTCCATGAGGAATAAACTTGATAGTCTGAAGAGATTAACCCCTATTAGTCTAGATAAGGGTGTTTCATTTTTAGAGGCTAAAAATGCCAGGTTATTGGAAGAGCTAGAGGCTTTGCAAAAAAAGAAAACCAAATGTGACTTTTGCCAATAATCAAGGCAAAATATAGTTATTTGGCCTACTGCTGATGAGGAAAGAACCAGGAGAACTTTGGTCGAGAAATCTTCTCAACTTAAAGAGAAAGACAATTCCATCAAAAGCTTTAAGATAATATGGACCAACTTGCTTTCCATTTCCACAAACAACCCAGAGCTATTTGGATAGATGGATATGATGAAACTCTGACTTATCTAGATATGCTTATGGAGTAAGCCATAAATGAAAGTTATAAATGGGGTTAGTTAAACTTGCTTGCCTTATTAATGGTACCCAAAAATGATGAACTGTGGCACTGGCATACTCCAGGGTTCATGGATTATCCTAATCCTCCTTTTTCGATTGACTTCAGTTGGATTCCTCCAAAGGATATTCCTCAGAGTTTTATTAGAAAATATGTTGGTGATTTTGTCCTTGAAGGATAAGTGGAGTATGTTCATCCTCAGTATCTTATTGATCGGCCAAGTAACAGTAGGTGTTATAGGAGGAAGCCTTTTGATTCTATCAATCATTCAAGCACCCTTGATGATCCTCCTCTTGGGATGAGCAAGGTTGGTGGAAAGCGCCCGATATAATAGTTTTATACTTCAATTTCTATTATAATGTACTTTAATTAATGAAATGAAATTATTTTTGATTGAGTTTCCTTTATTTAAGCTTGTAGTTGATATTAATATTTTTTCCGACTAGGTAACCTGTATACTGATCAATTAATCGTCTTGTAGACTAAATAACTATTCAAATGTTTAATACTTAATTCATGTTTAAATCATTTACGGCCTTGGATTCTATTAATGCACTTAGATAAAACTGTAAATATCTTTATTGTACTAAATTGTAGCATTAGTTATCAGTGGCGACCAAGTGTATTAGGAATATATAAGTATTCCTGTGTTTTAACCTGGTCGGGTAAAATTTCTAGTAAAGTACTGACTTCTTGTTCTTGACTTGCCGAGGACAAATCATACATGAATTTTAACTTTTCTGTAGTTGGAAAAGTTTGAAAAATTTTAAACCATGCACTTTTCTGAAGCTGAAAAAGTTTGGATCAAAATTAACTTTTTTGAAGCTAGAAAAGTTTGAATTAATTAAAATTTCTCATTAATTTATGGTTAAGGTTAAGGTATAATGCCGCCATACTCCGAAAAATAAAACGTAAAAAAGGAAGTATAATAGAGGAAAGCATGCAATTTCATTAACTTGAATAACCAATTACATTAAAAACGATATTACTAGTAATACATGCGCAGATGGTTTATGTTCCAAGGATTCTTGAATTTATCTCCTTCCAGAGTTTCCAAGCGATAAGTTCCTGGTCGGATAACCGTAGAGATACGGTATGGACCATAACAATTAGGCTCTAGCTTTTACTCTTCTGAATTACTTTCTTGAGCATCATATCTCCTTGCTTCAGGTTATTCGATTTGACCTTTCGATTATAAAACCTTGTAGTCCTTTGTTGATAAGTAGCCATCTGAATAACAACATTTTCTTGGACTTGTTCTATCAGGTCCAGATCTAATCACCTCCTGAGGTCACTCTTGGGTTAATAAAGTTCAATATCATATGAGTCGACAGACCTATTTTAACGTTACCACTACTTCAGTGCCAAAAGCTAGCATGTATGGAGTTTCCCCCATTGTTATTCTGGGAGTGGTTTTATATGCCCAAAGGACACTGTGGAGTTCGTTAATCCAGTTGCCTTTAGTCTCATTCAACCTTTTCTCTAACGCATTTAGTACGGTTTTATTGGTGATTTTTTTTATCCATTGCACTGTGGGTGCCTAGGTGTTGAATGAAGTTTCTAGAAGGCAGACCAAATACAATACTCTTCAAATTCCTCATCATTAAATTGAGTGCCATAGTCAATGACGAATGTATAAGGATGGCCATACCTTTAAATGAATTACTTCCATATGAAATAAAAAACCCTCTGATAGGGGATATCAGTCAAAGGCTCAATCTCCACCCTTTTGGTGAAATAATTAACTGCTACAACTAAATATTTGAACCTTCCCTTGGTGGTCGATAGTGGCCCGACCAAGTCAATTCCCCAAATAGAGAAATGCCATGGAGAAGTGATGGGTGTTATAGTTTCTCCTGGTCTTTTATGGATGGTGGAGAATTTATAGCACTTATCACACTTCTTGGTAAAAGAAACACATTATGCTTTCATCTTCGGCCAGTACTAACCTCGCGTTGTTATCTGTTGTCTTAAACACCTCTCGGCTGTGTGATCTCCACATGAGCCTTTTTTTATCAGATCATTTACATTATTTAGATGAACACAGCGAAGTAGGAAAATAGTGTATCCTCGCCTATATAGAATGCCTTTTTCTAACACATAACTGGCTGCTTTATACCTTATCTTCTTGGCTTCTTTCTGGTTGGACAACGATGTTCCTCTTCAATATACTCTCTAATTGGGTGCATACATGAGGGACGTAATTCCATAGAGATGAAGCTAAATACCATCCCATGAATGCTTCTATGGATAAGAATTTCCACTGTGATTATTCATCTGAGTTCTGTTTCAGACACTGCAGTAGGACGAGTAAGAGCATCTCTTCGGGCATTCTCTATTCTAGGAATCCTCACCATCCTGACTGAAGTGAACAAAGAAATAAACTCTATATCCATTTTATGATATCTCACATCGTTTCCCCTTTGACACCATAAATTTTCTGCATTTGATTGAAGTTAGGATTCATTATGCACCAACACCTAGTTAATGCCCAATGATGAAGTTAGTTCCAATCCTGTGATCAATGCTTCATATTTAACCTCATTATTGGAAGACTTGAATTGGAATCTCAAAGAATATTCCACATTTAAGTTTTCTAGAGTATTGATAATGAGTCCTACTCCACTTTCAATAGCACATAAGGATCTATCTATAAATAATTGCCAGATTGGAGTGTCATTGGAGAAATCTTCCTCTACCGACACTCCATGTTTGAACATCTTCTTATTCTGTTGATTTTTTTCTTGAACAGTAGACGATTCTAGTTGATCGTCCATAATCTCTGTTTACTTTTGAGCTAAGCTCTCTTTCAAAGAAGTCTGCTCGACAGGCAAACTTGGATTATATTGCACCTCTGCATATATGAATTCAGCTATGAAGTCCGTCACTACTTGTCCTTTTATTACAACTCTGGATTCATAAACAATTTCAGACTCTCCTAACTCAACTTCCCAAGATATTAACCTTCTAGACTTCTCATATTTATGCAATGCCTATCGCAGAGGAAAATTCGTGTAGACGATAATGGTGTGAGCTTTAAAATATGACTTTCTTCTCTGGGAAGCTTCAATGAGACCTAATGTTAACTTCTCTAGGCGTGGATATCTAATTTTTGCTCCTCAAAATGCCTTGATAGTATAATATACTGGACTTTGAACTCATCCATCTAGTCAGATCAAAGCTAAGTCGATTACTGACTCTAAAATATCCAAGTATAGATATGTTTTTTCTCCCAAAACTAGTCGGGAGAGGATTGGGGGAGAACCCAAGTACATCTTTAAATCTGTGAAGGCTTTTTCGCACTTTTCATTCCATTCAAAGGTCTTTTTAAACACCTTAGAGAATGTAAGACATCTATCAGTTGCTCGAGAGACATAACGATTTAATTTCGCTACTCTTGCTATCAACTTTTGAATATCTTTCTTGTTAGTCAGGGATTGCATTTCCAGCAAGGCTTTAATTTTGGCAGGGTTTGCTTATATTCCCCTTTGATTTATGATGTACCCTAGGAACATTCCTTCCTGTACTTCGAAGATATATTTGGTTGGGTTGAGCTCAATCTGATGTTTTACAGTTGATCAAAAGGTTTGAGCCAAGTCCGCGATGTGGTCGGCAGTAAATTTGCTCTTGGTGAGCATATCATCAACATATACTTCCATATTTTTGCCAATCTGGTCTTCAAAAACCTTATTCACTAGCCTCTGATAGGTTGCTCTAATATTCTTCAACCCAAATGACATGACATTATAACAATAAGTTCCTCGACTAGTAATAAAGGAAGTTCTTTCCTTGTCTTCAGGTTTCATCTTATTATGGTTATAACCGGAATAAGCATCCATGAAACTGAGCAATTCATCACCTATTGTTGCATTAACTAATTGATTAATCTTTGGTAAAGAAAATTGATCTTTTAGGCACACCTTATTGAGATCTGTGAAGTCTACACACATGCACCATTTGTCATTCTTATTCTTGACTATTACCACATTAGCCAATTAGTGGGGATACTTGACATCTTCAATTAACCGTGCTTTCTGCAATTTCTCCACTTCCTCCTGGATTGTCATATTCTTCTCGAGACTGAAAACTCTTCCTTTTTACTTAATTGTCTTATAATCTAGGTAGATATTAAGCCTATGGAAAATGAAATCCGGATCAATTCTTGGAATATCTTCATGTCTCCAAGTGAACATATTTTTCCATTCTCTAAGGAATGTAATTAATTTTTATACAAGAGATGGAGAAAATATTGACCCAGTCTGGGTAGTTCTTTTTGGCTTTTCATCGTCCAGCACAATAGCTTTTGTTTCTCCCATAACTTATCCCTTCACCAACTCCTCCTCTTCCCAATGATCTAGAGTGTCAATTTAAAAAGTGGTTATGCCCTTCATTTGTATTTCCCGTTGATCAGTTGAAGTTTAATAGCATTCCCTGGCTTCTTTTTTATTGCCATTTACTATGCTGACTCCATAATTTATTAGAAATTTTATGCATTGATGCACTGTAGATGGCACAACCTCTAACTGATTTATTCCCATTCTTAGTAGGATGATATTGTAGGTTGATGGGATATTTTCATCTATAACGAAAAAATGAATTCTTTCTCTCCTGCTCGTCGGCCAGATGTCGACCAAAACTTCCAACTTGATCATCTCTAATGCGTATACTTTCTCACCTATAAATCATATGAGAGGTCTGTGATATGGTTCCAACTTACTGTCTTTTAGCTCTAAACTTTGGAAATAGTTGTAGAACATTACATTAGCTAAAATTCCATTATCAACTAGTATCCTTGCAACTATGCCGTGATGAACTCTGCATGTGATAACTAACGAATCATCTTGAGGATAAAGTACCCCACTCAGATCGTTTTTGGAGAATTTAATTAGTATCATTCCTTTGCTAACTTTCCTTAGCCGACCATCACTAGATACAGCTATATCAATCTGTCTGACAGTTGAGCAGGCCTCGGCTTCATTTAATTAAGCTTTCTTTTCTGTAATCACGTCTCCTCATGTAACATCTCCTCCTGCGATGAAATGGCATCCAAAGGATATCATGCTTACCTCCACCTCTAGTTTATTAGGCTTCTTTGACAAGTCTGGATCTTCTTCAAAATCATTGTTTCTTTCTCTTTTTATATGTTCCTTTGCTCAGGATCAATATTCAAACCTTCTCCGATTATCTCGGCTGCCATTCTGATTAATAAACTTGTTTAGTTTTCCCCATCAAATAAGATTTTCAACCTCATTCTTTAGTGCTATGTAGCCTTCGGTGCTGTTTTCATGGTCCCTGTGAAATTCGCAATACTTGGACTTATCCCTCTTGTTGTGGATGCCTTTAACTTTCCAAGCTAATTCAATTCTAGGTTCCCCTTGATTTTCTCTAGTATATGGTGAACACTTTTTTTGAGGGGTGTGTATTCATCATACTACTTGGTCTTATCTAGATTTTTGTCTTTTTTATCCTTCTTGAATGAATTATAATTGTTTTTATGATTTTCACCCTTAGTTTCAAGAGCTTTCTTAGCTATCATAACCTCCTCGGCATTCACTATCTTTCCAATATTAACCATTAATTTTGTCATGGTTTTTGGGTGGATTATTCGCTAAAGCATAGTAAAGATCTTTAGTGAGCAACCCACTCATAAGTGCTGCAATGATTTCCTTCTCCTCATAGTCCACCACCTCTAGTTTTTCATTGTTAAAATATGTAATATACTCTCGGGTACTTTCTCTCGACTTTTGTCCAACGATCAAGAGATGAGTGACACTCTTTATTGGCTTAGCCATAAGCAAAAGTTATCTATGAATAATTCATCTAATTGATAAAAACTAGAGTTTTTACCTCTTGGGAGATTCTTATACTAGTTTTGGGTTGGACCTGTGATGGAGCTAGAAAAAGTACTGCACCTCATCATGTCGAGGACATAAAAAATTTCAGCAGTAGATTGATATTTCTCTATTGGCAGGACTGGATCAGTTTTCCCATCATACTGGGGAGTGAACACTGGTGGCTTAAACTTGGAAGGTGTGGGATAATCCACAATAGCCTGAATGAAAGGTGAACCTTTAACAAAACTCATTTGTAATGGGTTTTTCATTTTAGCTATTTCCCCTAGCCAATCTTCTAACCGTTGCATAGATCTCTTCCAGGACTATTCTTTTAGCTTAGATTTGGCCGAGGTAGCTTTTGTGGATTTGTTGTGCATATGTGTTAAACTCTCCTCCTGAGAAGTCTACTTGGCACGCACAGAGACCCTCATACTAGCCCTAGATCTTGTGGATCCTTCTTTGTCTTAACGATGATACTCTTGCTCCCTATAATGTCATCTAGTTATTCGGGGATCTAGACGATCTAAAGCAGACTCCTTGCTTAGCCTCTCAAATATACTTGGCCTTTCTTTGGGAAAAGATCTACCGTTATAGTAATCCGTTTATCGAAATAAGAAAGTTACACCGGGACGGTATGATCAATCATGAGAGGAACGAGAATGATAACTCTTTTTATTTCTAGCTGGTGGAGGTGGCATATCTCTTCTGGAATTGGAGGACTTGTCTTGTATTATGCGAGTCAACTGTCTGATTAATTCTTACATAGCCTCCTATCCTTTAACCAAATTGAATAGGATCCTTTAAAGGCCTGTCTCACCAGGGGCAGCGGATATTTCTTGATTATTGTCTTCACTCGACATGCTGCTTTGAGGGGTAGTAGTGATTTTTTAAACTAAATAGTGAAATATACGAGGTAGAGAACGATGACTATCAATCTTTCCCACAAATGGCGCCAATCTGTTGATGTCTAAAAATGGACTTAATCCAAATTTATAATCGTAAATAAAAATACAGTAGGTTAATCAAATCACACATACAAGAGAAGATATTTTTAGAGTAGTTTAACTGTAAAATAGCCTACGTCCATTGTTGGTATTATTTCGTAGGGTTATAACAGCTCAGTATTGTGTGCATATGAGTGATTTGAGTTATCTCTTCAGCTGAGGGAGTATTTTTTATTTATAACGGTGTAAACCCTAGAGATGGAACAGGTTTATATTGCCAGGCATTTACATTTGTGTATAAGGAATGAAACTCTTGGAATTTATTATTGGTTAGTGATGATATGAGAAATTGTCCACTTGTCGTTCTCGTACCAGCAAGTCAAGTATAAAGTGTATAATAAGTAAATAGAGAAAGTAAAGAGGGATAAAAGACAAGATATATAGTGGTTCGTCTATTGGAATGAGCCTACGTCCACTTTGGTGCCACACTCTCATTATATGCGTTTGTAGTACATGTTTATGATGCCATAATAGGCGTACAATGTAGATGAGAGAAGAGAATACATGTCTATGTGGATCCCGAGAGTGATAGTGAGATGGCTGCGATGCTAGTGAGTATCCCCCAAGCTTTGCCAAACGTCGTAGAGAGAGTAATCAACTCCGAGCTAAGTGTCAGTGTGAGAAATAAACCCAAAACCCCCTATCTCGAAGTGTGGACCTTTATATATAGGAGGCGTATGCACTGTACTGTTGCTGTGAAGCAAAAAGGGGTTATGGCCAGTTAAGGGAATAAAATGGGGTCGTACCCTGTAACAATTAATAGGTCGCATCCTGTACTGGGGAGGTTGTGACAGGTACCAGGTGAGGCGGAAAGAGATGAGGCCGCAACCTATAAGTGTTAAGCTGTGGCAGTAAGGCTTCGGCACTTTCCCATTATATACCTCCGCAGCAGGGTGATATATTTGTCATATCAATAAGCCCCCAAGGCGTAGCACCAAGGGGTACTTTGGTGATGCGTTTTGATACCATTGATGCCATGGTGTGTTCAAAATGATGCTTCGTCTTCCTGTGCACTCTTATATAAATGGAACCGGATGTGGACTTCATTATGTTTTTCAACTCTTGAGAGTAAATCCAAAGCCAACCTCTGTCCATTTCTTCTCTTGATTTTTTTGACAACCTTTCAAGGTAGTGTGTGGTGGTTTTGAGGCGGTGCGATCGATTTTCTCCCATTTCCAGGTTATTTTTTGGCCAAAAACTTCGTGTATATCTTTACAATTTAATCCTTTCAACTATTCTTGATCTCTGATTGGACGCATCTAACCAAGAAAACCAAAAGGCAACTACGCATTCAATGAACATCAGATTTAATGAGCATTATTATTATACAGATGTATATGTCTACTAGAAGACATCTCATTACCTTTTCATATGTAGCCTCAAGGCTATAAATACATTGTAACCCAGTTATAAAAGGGGACTTTTGGCTCCCTTGGAAAACTCATTATCGAGATACAAGGCAAACAGTCAGCAATACAACAACAGTGGACGTAGGCCATTTTGATAGCCGAACCACTTTAAAAATTCATTGTCTTATTTATTTATTAATTTTTATCTGTGATTAAAAAACTAGATTGCATCTAGTTTTTTACATCAACAGATTGGCGCCGTCTGTGGGAAATGACTATACTTAGCATTTTTTCACCAAAAAACTCATCATCTATGGCTGAAAACCCAGAATCCAGTAATCGGAACAATGTTGGGGTCCCGCTAAACCCTTCTACTCCACCAAATATACAAGATCTGACTGGCATAATGGCCAACTTAGACCAAGGGCAAACGACCATGCAAGAAACCATGCGTCAACTTATACAAATTGTTCGAGATGGAGCACTTACCCAGTCAGGACAACGAAGCATTCAGAGAAATACCCATCTGCCATCTTCAAGAACCATACGAACGCTGTTCCTAGAGGTTTCTTAATCTAGGCATACTGGCTCATATCGTACTGAGAGATCTAATGATCCTTCGTATCAACCTGGCCGGACTTCTTCAGTACGAGTTACAGATTCTCAACGAAATGTCACTCTAACTCCAGAACGGGCTAGCGCTCTAGAAAGGTTGAGTAGAGTCTCTCCTTTTGATCGATTGGGCCCTAGGAGGAACAGAAACCCTCCTAGGATTGCATCGAGGAACTCTCAACGATCATCTGATCTAAGGGAAGGTTCTGCCCAATCACACCCGATAGCCCGTAATGAAAGGTCCCAAGAGGAAAGCTCATCATGATCGATTATGCGAATAAATAGGTCCGAGGCAGGAAACAATGCATGGAAAGGTTCTATTCAAAGGTTGGAAGACAGGTTAGGGGAAATGGCTAAGGCTAAGAATCCTCTACAGAGAACTTTTGTCCAAGGCACACCCTTCGTGAAGGCAATTGTGGATTTTCCCACACCATCAAAATTCAAAGCTCCTATTGTGACAGCTAAATATGATGGAAAAACTGATCATGTCCTCCATTTAAAGCAATACCAAGCTGCTGCTGATATCTATGCGATTCCTGATGAGATGAGATGAGATGAGATGAGATGCAGGGTATTTTCAGGAACTCTCACCGGGTCAGCCCAGATGTGGCACAACATCCTTCCTCGAGGGAAGATTTTGACTTTCCATCAGCTGGCAGAGCTTTTCATAGGGAATTTCTGCTTAGAAGCGAATCCAGTTAAAATAGTAGCACACTTATTGAGCATTAGACAGAAAACAAAAGAAAGCACCAGGGATTCTATTACTCATTTCAATAACAAAAAACTTGAGGTGATCGATTACGAGGAGAAAATAACAATTATTGCTCTGATGAGTGGTCTGTTACCGAACAAGTTATACTATACTTTGGTTAAGGATCCGCCCAGGACCATGGAAGAATTGATGGAAAAGGCAGCCAAGATCATGAACGTCGAGGAATCCATGGCTGCGAAGAAGAATACAGACACTAAGGAGACCAAGGTTGAGGGTAGTAAAACTGAGAAGAATGATCAGAAGAACAATAGTGGAAGTAAGCAGTCAAAAGGCAAACAAACGCTAGAGCAAATGAGGAAGTATGGAAATTATACTCCCTTGAAGGTATATAAATCACATTTTGGAGGAGATCAAGAACAGCGAGGAGCTAACCTGGCCAGATAAAACAAAGGCAGATCCTGACAAAAAGGACAAGTCCAAATATTGCGAGTTCCACAAAGACCATGGCCATACGACCAAACGTTGCATATCTCTCCAGAATGAAATTGAAGAACTCATTAGGCGAGGAAAACTAACTAAGTACGTTAATCACCAAAGCGGTGGAAAGACCAGTGATAGAAAGATCTAAATCTCCTTGTCGAGTAAAAGATGACAAGAAGAGAGATCACGAAGATAATCTAGAAGATGATCCTGATCTCCCCAAAAGGTCAAGGCAGCCCGAGCGCGAGGTATTCTCAATCCATTTTGGATCTTTTGAATATAATGTCATTACAGGTGGAGATTCATGAGGTGGAGATCTTAGTGCAGAGAGGAAAGATTACCACAATGAGGCTCAAGATTATTCTTACATACAACGCATAAACTTGGCTGAAGACGATCGCCCGAGGAAGGTGAATAGGGATAAACTGGTCATCAGTTTTTCTAAAAATGACTTGGCAGGTGTACTATATCATCATGATGACCCCTTGGTGATCAAGATAAGAATGAAGGATGTGGTGATTTCACGGGTATTGGTGGATAATGTTAGCTCTGCAGATATCATGTTCTACCCATGCTTCGACAGCTTGAATCTGAAGTTAGCTCAGTTTGAGCCTTATCATAGGCCCGTCCTCGATTTCACTGGCGAAAAGTTTTTTCCCCTTGGGACGATCAAGTTGGACATACTTATTGGTACGTGGCCTGCTTGCCGAACATAAAGAGTACGCTTTTTCATAATGGATAAAAACATCCAATCAGTCTACAACATTATCATGGGGAGAGTAGGTCTGAAGAAATTTGAGGCAGTGCCATTTACCGTACATCAATGTTTGAAGTTCCCAACCAATTTCAGAGTGGGAGTTGTGAAGGTAGATCAAAAAGTAGTTCGAAAATGCTACTATTTATCTACCGCACAAGAAGAACTGGAAGAAGACAAGAAGAAAACTACTACGAATCAAGTGAATGAAACAGAAGATGCAGAGGTTGAAACCTTGGATCTTAGAGATGAATCTCAGCTTGTGAAGGGACAGGTTATGGAAGCTACGGAGGATATCATTCAGGATGACGAACGCCCAGAACGAACAACTCAAATTGGTGCGTCATTGGACTTATCAATAAAGCATGAACTAGTGACATTTTTAAGGCGGAGAAAGAAGACTTTTGCATGGAGTCATGAAGACATGCAAGGGATAAACCTGAGTTTCCTATTCCATGAGCTCAATGTTAATAAGGAGGTCAAGACAGGGAAGCAATGAAGAAGAGTATTCAGCCAAGAGAAGAACCAAGCCATACAGGAAGAAGTAGAGAAACTACAGAAAGCCTCTTTTATTGAGGACGTCAAGTATCCTGATTGGCTAGCAAATACTGTGATGGTAAAGAAGAAAAACAATAAGTGGAGGATATGTGTGGACTTGACTGATCTTAATAAAGCCTTCCCAAAGGATCATTTTCCTTTTCCCCGAATTGATCAGCTGGTGGATGCTACATCAGAGCATGAATTATTGAGCTTTATGGATGCTTATTTTGGTTACAACCAGATTAAGATGAAACCAGAGGATAGGGAAAGTATCTCTTTTATTACCCCAATGGGAACTTATTGCTATAATGTTATGCCTTTCGGACTTAAAAATGCAGGTGCAACATACTAGCTGCTAATGAATAAAGTGTCCATAGAATAAATCGGTCATAACATGGAGGTTTATGTTGATGATATGATGACAAAGTGCAAGAAAACTGCTGATCATTTAGTTGACTTGCGCCAGACTTTTGATCAGCTAGAGAAATATCAAATGAAGTTAAATCCCACCAAATGCATATTTGGAGTACGAGAAGGCATGTTTCTCGGGTATATTGTTAATCAACGAGGCATTGAGGCGAACCCTGAAAAGATAAAGGCCCTACTGGAACTATGATCTCTAGGTACGAAGAAGGAAGTGCAAAGTCTCACATGGCGAGTTGCATCACTCAACAGATTTGTGTCACGAGCAACAGACAGATGCCTCCCATTCTTCAAAACACTTCGAAAAACTTTTGAGTGGAATGACGAATGCGAGGAGGCTTTTCAAGAATTGAACAAATATCTGGGTACCCCTCCACTGTTATCTAGACCAGTGATGGGAGAAAGACTATATTTATATCTGGCAGTTTCAGAGAACGCAGTTAGCTCGGCGCTGATAAGAGTAGAGGACGGAGTGTAAAAACCGGTCTATTGCACCAACAAGGCCTTTCGAGGAGCAGAGATCATATATCCAAGGTTAGAGAAATTGGCACTAGCAATGATCGAAGCAAGCAGAAGGATGAGGCCATACTTCCAAGCCCATACTATATTAGTGTGTACTGACATGCCATTAAGACAGGCTCTGTACAAACCGAAGAAATCAGGAAGATTGATGTATTGGGCAGTAGAACTTGGTGAATATGACATAGTCTATGAGCCTAGGTCATCACTTAAGGGGAAAGTAGTAGCGGACTTTATTGCGGAGTTTACTCACTCTGACACATCCAAAAAGAAGGAGCTTAATGAAAACCAACCCATGGATGTTACGGGATTATTTAAGACAACCCCCGACCAACTTTCATTAGTAGATTGGCAGGAATATATAGATAACGAGCAACGAGAAATATCGGGTAATTGCCCAATGATAGGAGAAGGTAGATGGAAGTAATAAATATTCCACCGAGGAACTCTGTCTGACCAAGAGTTTGATAATGATATACCTGTGTGGAATTTGTATGTGGATGGCTCTTCGTGTGCCACGGATAGTGGAGTAGGAATAATCCTAAACAGTCCTGATGGAGTTGATATCGAGTATGCTCTACATTTTCAATTTAAGACTTCCAATAATGAAGCTGAATATGAAGCTATGATCGTGGGTCTTAGTTTGGCCAAAATCATGAATGCGGAGCAGGTTATCATATTCAGTGATTCACAATTAATTGTAAATTAAATTCTCGAGTTGTACACAGCGAAGGGAGAATTAATGTTCAAGTATCATGCAAAAGCTATGGAGGTTGTATCAACTTTTACTGCAGTACAGTTGATTAGAATATCGAGATTGGAGAATGCAAGAGCTGACGCCCTAGCTCGGTTGGCCTCAGCAACACACACCGAGCTACGAAGAACCATCCCAATAGAGATTCTGGCAGATCGGAGCGTAGACGAAGATTTGATGGTGAACTTCATTGCCCTCGACTTGGGTCCATCCTGGATGGACCCCATCAGGGCCTATATCGAAGAGGGGATTGTGCCAACTGATAAACTCGTAGCCAAGAAACTGAAGTTTAAAGTTGCTCGTTACGTACTAACCAATGGTATTTTATATAGAAGAGGCATTATAGAAGGACTACAGAGATGTGTTCATCCCTCTGAAGGTAAATATTTGATTGAAGAGGTTCATGAAGGCTTTTGTGGAGTTCATATAGCAGGTCAGACGCTTTTGCAGAGGATAATAACACATGGATATTACTGGCCAACGATGAGAGCTGACTGCACAGCTTACACCAAGAAGTGCGATAAATGCCAGCATTTCTCTTCCATCTGAAGAACTCCCACGCATTGTTAACACCTATTACATCCCCTTGGCCATTTTCCATGTGGGGTATAGATTTGGTCGGGCCGCTTCCGATGACCAAAAGGAGATTCAAATATCTAGTAGTTGTTGTGGACTATTTTACCAAATGGGTGGAAGTTGAACCTCTTATTGACATGTCGTATGAGAGGGTATATCAGTTTATTTGAAAGAACAATATTTGCAGATATGGTCTCCCACATGCATTCATTACTGACCATGGAACCCAATTTGACAACGAGGAGTTTGTCGCATATTGTCACCAATCTAATGTACAGAAGATCCATTCTGCACCAGGCCATCCTTAGAGCAATGGGCAAACTGAAGTAATGAACAGAACCCTACTAAATGGTTTGAAAAAATGGCTGGATGATGCAAAGGGAAACTGGATTAACGAGCTACACTCTGTGTTGTGGGCTTATCGCACTACACCACGAACAATAACTAGGGAGTCTCCGTACATGTTAGCCTTCGAAAGTGAAGTTGTCATATCTGCTGAGTTGGGTTTTCCCATACATAGGGTGCTTAATTTCAATTCCCCTGTAAGCGACTTGATGAGACGTTTATACCTAGATATGCTCGAAGAAGTTAGGGAAGAAGCAGCGATGAGGAATGCAGCCTACCAATAACGAACAACCTTGTTCTAGCACAAAAGGGTGAAGAAGTGCGACTTGAAAGAGGGGGATTATGTGCTGAAAAAGGTGATCCAGAAGCACAATAAACTAGAGGCCAACTGGCATGGACCTTACAGGGTGATTGAAGTTGTTTGTCTTGGGACATACTGAATTGAAACTTTAGAGGGAGAAGAATTCAAGAATGCATGGAATGCAGAGCATCTACGCAAGTATTATCAGTAATGAAAATTCATATGTAACCCATTTCTTTCAATATGAATAAAAGCGATGTTTTGCCCATTTTTTTCTTTTGTTAAATTTTTTTTTGGGAGTATTCGTGCTACACACTACACAAACCAATTAAGAAACCACCAACTCCGGTTGATCGGCGATTACTCCGGTTGGTCGATAAGTCAGCAACCACCAACTCTGGTTGGTCGGCAATTCAACAACCACCAACTTCGATTGGTCGGCAATTCAATACCCCCACCAACTCTGGTTGGTCGGTAAATAAAAATCATAGAAGGCAAAAACCTGTTTGATCACGGGTGATCTCAAGTGACACCCCAAACTAGATAAGAAGATGGGTGACCTACTAGGGCATCCACTGTCTAGGCAACAAGGTAATCCTGGCATGATTACTACAACTAAACAGGAATATGGGATGCAAATCATTCCATTACTTAGGCAGAAAGAGTGACAAGTCATTATAATCAGACAACAAATGGGACAAGTTCCATTGTCTAAAACAAAAAAGGACATTTTATCCTTCTACATATATATATATATATATATATATATATATATATATATATATATATATATATTCATCAGTGAATAACAGATACATTTTACAGAGTATTTTCAAGAAAATGAAATTGCACAGAGAATAAATCTTTCTTTATTAAAACCAGGCAGATTACATACGAAATGAAATTTGATTCATTATATACAAATGTGTTATTCCATGGGTTTCTTTCCTTCTACTTTTGATACAGGTTCCATCACAGCTGGAGGATCATCTAATGCATAGGGAGAATTTATAAAATTCATATCTCGCAGCATTCTGGCATTAATTATAGATGGTCGATCAAGTAGATGCTCAGGATGAGATATCTCAAAATCCGAATGAAGACTATAATCACCAAGATACTTGGAGATCAGGCATCGAGGAATAGCACGAGCAGAAATCCAACTAAGATCAAGTTTAAAAGGAGGCACGGGAAAATCAAGCACTCCAGGCTCATAATAATCCCATAAGAAGTGTCCTTGCTTCAGTTTCAGCACACACATAGCATTCAACCATCCCTTCTTGTACCCATCATTATTTGACTGTTGCAATCGAGCATCAAGATGATACAGAGCTTCGTTTTATCCTACCATCCAAAACTCTCTAGGTTGTTTGTGAAATTGATAAGTCAATCTTTCAAGCTTCTCATGGAGATTCTTCACCAGAATCTCTTTACTTTCCAGTGCAGAACTCTGATTGGAGAGTTGGTCGGTAAAACTCTGAATTTTTTTAGACATTTCTGCTAAAGCCTGATTCTTCACCATCAATTGAACGACTTGATTTTCTAAGGCCAATTGAGTCTTCGTCTTCTCAATATTAACCCGACCAGCCCTTGCTCACCCACGGGAAGAAGCCCTTGCTCTGTCGCAAGCAGGTGTGGAAAGTCCATCTCGTTTCAAAGTCTTTAACTCTTCCCTTAAGGTAGCATTTTCAGTTTTAAAAAAGTAAAAATCGTCATCATTAATTGGGATCTAGGCTCCCGAAGAAGAGGAGGCAGCAGATTTGAGATGTTTCACTTCCTCTTGAAACACGATATTCTCTTGCTGTAGCAGCTTGGCAATGTTTCTAGGCTCTTCAATCTCAAGCTTTAACACACTTTCCTTTTTCTCATGGGCCGAAATGTACTTATCATAACCCTTGTCAGCACTCAATTGTTGGCACTTTTTCTCATAACCTTTATGCAAAAGTGTAGTGGTCTCTTTGTGTTGAAGTTGAAGTTCCTCGATCATGCCTTGAAGGTCTTCAATCATTTCGTAATAGGCCACATTATTGGCTACAGCACGATCAAGTAGACACTTCAAGTATTGGTAAGCATTAATTTCTCATTCAGAGGCATCAGATCCGAGGATGTCTATTATTTGGGCCTCAGTAAAATCTGCATGACCAGCTTTGAAATAATCGTTGCGTTTCTTCATCAACTCTGTATCATTAGCTGATAAAAGTTTCATCCTGGCCATAAACTAGCAAGGAGGAAAAAATGCATCAACAATGATACAAGACAGGTTAAAGAAAGACGCGAGATAAATAACAAAGGTTCATTCTTATTCATCATACAAAAGGAAAATACATTCCAAGTTACAACTGAGGAAAAAAGAAAATAACATAAGAACCGAACAACTTCATACATTCTCCTTATTCACTACAATATCTTCAGTTGGTTTGGAGGGAAGAGCAGGTTGCTCCAAAGGCAGTGCATGTTACTCGGAAGAAGTGCTTTCTTGATGAACTTGCTCGGGAGGTTGGGAAATGACAGTAACGGGTACTTGCTCTGCTACCATCACAGAAGACTCATCAGATAGGGCTTCATCTTCTTTTTCTTCGTCGATGATAGGAGGAGGGACATGAGTATGTCTCTGAAATAATTCAGAATCATTCGCAATTCTCAATTCTTTCAAGGTTGCAACCCATCCATATCTAAAATATTTTAGGCTGGCATATTCCATCTGATAAGTAATGGCAGTTAAAGCCTTGTTCCATCCTTTATCCCAGCCAGAGCTAAAAGAATTCTTTATAATGGTTTTCTTCTTCAATTTCTTCAATGAAGCGTGTTCCTCGGTAAGCTTCACTTTTTCTTCCAGCTCTTTCTTATGTCGTTCAACCTCTTTAAGCTTAGCCTCAACCTCCTCGGCAGATGTCAGCTTATCCTCAAGATCTTTCTTACACCATTCAGCCTCTTCAAGCTTGCTATCAACGACCTTCAATTTATTCCCAACTCTTTAGAATCACTTATAGCTTGATCTCGAGTGGTCTTGATAGATTGAAGTTCATTCTCCCAAGCAGTTTTTTCTTCCTCGTACTTTTAAAGGGATTCATTCAAAGAGCGGGATAGACCAGTATAAGCCTCTTCCACTCCATTTGAGGAAATTGAAGCCCTGATAGCTTCATCTTTCTTCAAGATGCCATTATAGCAAGTCATAAACTGAAAAGGGGAAGAACTCAACTCAGAATATGAATGCAATATGTAGAGATGAGGAAGTAATAGGGATGAAGATACTTACTGACGCAATATGTTGGGTGGCTAAATCAGTGAGCTTCTCCCGAGAAAGGAAATCCTCAATAACTCGATGTTCGGGAAGGACCCAAGATTTAATCAAGTCCTGGCCGAACTCGGAGCGACGAGAACAGGAGCTTTAGCTCTCAAAGGACCCTCAATATAAGAAGGTTGACCAACAGTTTCTATAGGTCTTTTACCAAGACCACTTCTCAGTCTCTTTAGAGGAGCACTTTTAATCAAAGGTGCTGCCTCTTCTTGTGTAATAGCAACACCTTCAATCAAAGGTGCTGCCTCTTTTGGAACAACTGGGGTCTTCTTACCCACTTCCTTCACAGTTGTAGATTTTTCCTTAGATGGAGCAATGCCCATTTTCTTCGTCCCCTCAGCTGGGACATCCACTTTACTTTTATTTGCCCCATCAACACCAGGGGCATCTTTGACAAAGAACTCAGGCATCCTCCTTTTCTTCGTCCTCAAATCGATAATGGAAGTAACCAAATCAGACGAGGATTCTCCCATACTTGCTCGAGATATTGGCGGTTGATCAAGATCGATTACCGTAGGAGGTGCAATAGGATGCGCAATGAAAGATAAGGTGGTGTTTTTGTACCTCAACAAATAAGAAGCAGCTCTAATATGCTCCCCAGCAACTGATTAATGCAAGCCCCAGATAAGTTTTAAATCTTTTATGTTAATGTCAATCTATTTTTGGGGCTTCCTTTTACTATCAACTGTAACAAACAAAATTAATGTCAGTGACATATTTTGTCAAACATGAATAAAGATAAATTCAAAAATTAAAAATAACCTATCCCATTGCCATAAAGCGGACATTTGGGACCTTGATACACATCATTTCTATTTAATAGAAGGTGTTGCATATTTTTCATCACAACCCCATGATCAAAGTAGCCCCTATTGGCATCGGGAAGATTAACAACTAAATCTCTATTCGAAAACCTAGTTTTCAAATAAAAAGTAGTGTCACTAGTGATCCATCTATAACAATACATAATTTTAGAAATTCCTAAATGAATTCCATGAATTTGATTCAACCTATATACGCCATTAACTACCCTCAATGTATTTGGAGCTACCCTTGCAGGTACAATATCGAAATATTGGCAAAACTCCAAATACAAGGGGTTTGACGGGAAAGAAAAGCCACACTCCGCTATAAAAAGGGAGGGAAACCAATGTCCCTCCGCCAGAGAAAACAAATCAGAAGGACAAGAAGGTTCCTCCAAAATAACCCAAGAGGGAATTGAAAAATTAGTTCGTAATTTATCTAAAGATTCAACAAGGTAAACCGTGATGACTAAAGCAAAGAAAGATGAAGGAAGAAAATCTTACAGAAAATGGAGAAATCTACTAATGACGGATGACAGAAGAACGACAGTACGAAATAGAGAGAGAAAGTAAAGAGTTCAGAAAATGTGGATGTGAAAAGTAGAAAATGATGGGATTTGTGTAGCTCTTAAATACCTTGCATCGGAAAAAGAGAAAAGAAATGATTACCGGGAAAGACGTTTGCGTTTCCAATGATTAAATCATGAGAAAGGCGCAAATGTCGAAGCGGACGATTAAATCGTGAGAAAGGCGCAAATGTCGAAGCGGCTGCTAAAAATTCAAAATATTTACAAAGTTTGCCATTACGCGCTCAAACGGAAAGAAATACAATAAAAAAGTCCCAAGTGTTGGAGATTTATAATCCAGGCATCTCTTAGGCAAAATGTTCCACACTTTCTTATTTAACTTCAATTGTGAGACATTGGGGGCTTCTGTTGATACAAAAATTAGTCACCTGACATGATCCAATTAGATAAAGACATGTGTCAACCTACGTGGCAAATACATACTTTCACCAAGCTACTCAAGAGTCCCAAACTACTCAATATTTTTTAGCTACTCAAGCGTACCGAGCAACTCAGGCGGTCCGAGCTACTTAGTGTGCAGAGCATCTAACCAAGAAAACCAAAAGGCAACTACGCATTCAATGAACGTCAGATTTAATGCGCATTATTATTGTACATATGTCTATGTCTACTAGAAGACAACACATTACCTTTTCATATGTACAGACTCAAGGCTATAAGTATATTATAACCCAGTCATAAAAGGGGACTTTTGGCTTCCTTGGAAAACTCATTATTGATATACAAGGCAAATGGTCAGCAATACAACAATAGTGCACGTAGGCCATTTTGACAGCCGAACCACTTTAAAAATCCATTGTCTTATTTATTTATTAATTTTTATCTGTTATTAATAAATTAGATTGCATCTAGTTTTTTACATCAACAGTCATGTTAAAGAGATTGGCTACGACATGTACAAATCTAGCTGCGGCATGTGTTAATACTTGTATAATATATATTCCCTTACCTTTAAGGTTCTTAGGTTAGTGTTCACAATATTTTTCCAATAGTCTAATGACTACGGCATGTAAGTATACAACTGACCTCTTTCACCAAAACAATATGCCGTGGCAGAAGTTAACTTCTAGGACCAACACTTAGTGTGATTAGCCAAATTTGCTAACATTTCTACTTTAGCCTTTTTTTCCTGTCGTCGACTCTAAGAGGCCTCTATGGCCATACTTGCGGCGACACCTAACTGCGGACTCGTTTTGCCTTTCAGGTCACAAACACTTTGGAGTCTCTCCCCCTGAACTTCCTTTTGTGCTTCCTTTAAAGACCATAGGGCCTTTCCAGCTCAAAGATTGCCCAAATTATGTCATTCTATATTTGGATTATGATTCCGTGAAAAAAACTTTTAGTAAAGAGACTAACTTCGCGGACCCCTCTTGTAGGAAAGTTATTAATTCCACATCAATGGAAGAGGAGGCCAACTCTAGAAACAACCCAGTAGATATTGATGCCGTGACTACTAGCCCATCTGTGGGTAGCGACGCGCCTACTGGTTCCTCTAACAGAGCTGAGAGACCTCCTGCGACCTTGAGCGTCCGCAGCATTATGACTCAGGAGTGGGTTGACCAAGTTACTGAGGCAATTGAATTTCCTGAAGATTTAATTTTCTCAGCACCCACCGCAGAACAAAGGCCCTGCACGGAACTTGCTGATGATGTGGTCTACTTCCCCGTCCACGCATTTGTTTATGGGTTATGGCTGCCAATTCGAGTCCCCATTAGAAGAATCTTCCTGACCATGAAGTTAGCCCCTACACAACTAGACCCCAATGGCCGGAGGGCAGTTCTTGACTCAGTGGTACTATGGAAGAATAAGTTTAATAGTGACATAACTCCTGCAAAATTTTTCCATTTATACAGGCCTAAGGAAAATTTTGTAATGTTTGCATGGTATTATTATTTTAGCATCCGCAGTAATGACGAAACCCTCTATAGTGGGAGGCCCACCAATATGAAGAATTGGAAGATCAAGTACTTTTACATTTCTGGAGAAGGGTGGGAAATTCACCCAGATGAGACCGCAAGAGAGAAATCCTTTAGGATGCTGCGACAATGGGAACGTCCATCCAAGTTAGGTAAATAGGGCTGCAGCCCTTTGAATAATTTTCGCGTCTTGTTATTTTCAGTTGGGTACTTTCCATATTCTTTCCTTTGCCTTTGTATTAATGTAAAACTTTCTATGTAGCTCTTGATAATTTGCCACTAAGTGAGCGGCATGAGAGTAGGATAAGAAGGGTCGCAACAGTAAGTGATAAGGATAAACAGTTCAACACCGTAGTGACTTCAGCCTCCATCTTTGAAGCAGGATACTTCATCAACAAATCTCTACCAAAGGAGATGGTCGCTGAAGGTAATAACAATTTCTTTTACTAATATTACGATAATTATTTTTAAACCTTCAAATTTTCACACTGCTTCATTTCTTCTTCATGTGAGGAGATAGACTGGGAGCTCCTAATAGCTAATTTGGTCCAGATGGATGCGGACACGGTTGCCCTCAATAACGCTACCAAGCAGAGAAAGAGGAAAAGGTCCAAGTCCAAGCGCTCTGTTGTACCCATTATGCCTGATGCACCATCTGTGGGTGACCAAATGGCTCCTGCCGCGCCCTCAGTTCAGGTTGAGGAGTTTGCTACTCAAGAAAGGCCCGAAGGCTATTTTGATGATGATATTGGCAGTCAGTTGGCCGTGGCAGGCTTGATGTTGACTAATGTGTAGTGTGGCCGTGGCACCTCCCAGAGCAACACTTCGAATTCACCCCCTCCACCAATAATAATAGCTGTCAATACCAACCTAGAACCTCCTCAAGGTCGTGCTAGCATTGGTCTTGATGTCCGTCCATGGCCTCAGCTTAGGCAGCCTAACCCCGAGTCTTCTTACTACATAACTGTGAGGGTTGCCCACAAAATGAAAAGGGTTCCAGATGCCGTGGACCTTGATCATCTCGTGGATGAATATCATGAAGACTTGGAGGATTATTCCCTCCACAACTTGTTGAGAGTAAGAGAAACTTCTCCTTTTCAATAATTCTCTTTATGTATCATTTTCTTTGTTTTCTAGCATTCAATATTCGCAGGCCGCGAACATTATGGTGTCCCAAAAACTGAAGTATGTAGCCCTCTACAATCTTAAGGAGGTCGCAGAGAGGGTTCATCTTACTAACCTGAAGAATGCTAAAAACTCTTTGTTTGTAGTTGGCAAGAAGTTTGCTGTCGCGACACTCTAAGCATCACAAATGGACCTTGAAGCTACTCTCAAGGCCAACGACGATCCTGAGGTAAAGTAGACAACGGCCGTGGCATCACTTCAGGATGAACAAAATAAGGCCATAGAAGCCTCTCTTTATGCCTCCAATCTTGAATCCCAACTGAAGGAGCTTCAAGAAAAATCTGCCCAGTAGGAGAAAGACCACGTCGTGGCTTTGAAGCAAATGGAGGAAGACCATGTTACGACTTTTACAAAAAAAGATAAAGAACACGGCGAGGCCCTTTAATTATCCATTGACAGTACTATGGACTCTTTCAAAGGCTCAACAGAATTTTTTCTCACCATCGATAGAGCCTACCTCCGCGACTTCTAAGAGCTCAGGCACAGGGTGGTTAAAAACTTCCCAGAATCAAAAGATATAATTCTTGCCTGGGGGCTTGGTGATGACGAACACTTATAATATGTGGCAAAAACAAAAGCTACGGCAGAGGAGAGAGCCAGGCAAAGGGATGAGGCAGAGGTTGCGACAGCTGAGGAAGAGACCGTGAATGCTGCGGATGGAGAAAAAGGAGATGAAGAAGACGATGCAGTGACTTAGTCTTCTAACTTACAATTCTTAGTCATTGGGTTGCATCCCTCTTTAAATTTGTGTTTTTTGTTGATATATATATAGGGTTGCGTCCCTCTAAACATTGTCAACTTCATTACCCAGGCTGCGGTCTCTTGTCTGTATAACTTAACATTTTAATCTCTTGCCTTGGTTGTAGCCTTTGATCTACCTGTGTTTTAACTTCTTTGATATTTATTTGTTTGATTGAATGAGCTTGCAAAACTTCAGTAACTATAATGGACATAAGGCCACGATAACATTATATAAATGTTTTCTCCAAAAAGTTTGCGTCATGTTGTGCTTTACCTCAAACTTTTCAAAACCTGTTTTATTTTGCCTTCACTTTTTTAATTTTTCACTCTGTATTTATGTCTCTCAACCCCCAAGCCGCGGTTCTAAAGAGAAATGGCTTTTGGGACTGCGATTTATTTTCCTTTGCCTCATTTAACTTGTCACTTTTTAGCCCTTTAAAAGGGTTCCTCATAATAGGCTGTGGCCAGTTAGATTTTGCCTTTGATTTTTCCATCACTATTCTAAGTCTTGCTATTGTAATATTAAGGTTGCGAATGGTTTGCAACCCAGCTATGGTATTTTAGCAATTCTAGTAATGTCATCCATGTTTCTCTGTTGTCTTCTAAATGAATGAATGGAATCCTTGATGGTTGTGGCCATTTTAGTAGGGTTGCGTCACCTTTCAGGCCCTTTGGTCAAGACATTGAGGACAACATATTGGGCTGAGGCCAACTTCTTTCTATAGCTTTTCTTAGTCGCTTTAGTTGGGCTCCATAGCTTCCTTTAATCGCTTCGATCGGGTTATTCTCAGGATCCCGATCTAGGTATTATGAAGCTTCCCCAAGCAATGTTTGGATATATAAAGCCTTCCCAGGCTATGATCGGATGATTCGCTGATAATTAAGTCTTCGGCCCCTTCGAATATAGGATTATCTGTAGATGTTTAAGTCTCTAGCCCCTGTGAATATAGGATTATCTGCGGACATTTAAGTGTTCAACCCTTGTGAATATAGGATTATCCGCAGACATTTAAGTCTCTAGCCCCTGTGAATATAGGATTATCCGTAGACATTTAAGTCTCCGGCCCTTGTGAATATAGGATTATCCGTAAACATTTAAGTCTTCGGCCCCTGCAGGTTATTATCAGGCCTTCCCGGGCAAGGTATTATGAAGCTTCCCTAGGCTAATGTATGGGGCATTTTCGAGCCTCCCCAGGCTAATGATGCTGACAGAAGTATACCGATAGATAGTTGGCCTTGCGAATATAAGAATATGTTCTTGCGCTATGAGCGGCGTTGTAAGCCAATTTTTATAGCTGCTTCCAATAGTTACTTTCGCTCTTTATAATTATCGTATGCCATCATACATCTTGGCGTCATGGCGGGCATTTCGCGCCCATCCAATATAACCATTCCCAATATAATAAGATGTCTCCATATGGGATCTGTTTAAGACAAAGGGTCTTTTATAAGATGACATTTCATAGAATTGAGAAATCAAAATATGGCACTATAAAGTGAACTTAATTTCATATATCCGTTCACATATTCAAGACTTTGCTAGTTCAATACAAAGTTAAAATGGAACTACTTAGAAAGAGTTTTCACTAAGAACATAAATAGATGAAACATAAATATGGGCATAAAAAGGGGGATGTGTCCGGTCAGACTAGGCTACATCCTTTAGGCATACTCAAGGAACCGCTGCAGCATTCCCTGCCTTATGAGCCTCTCAATCTCATCTTTCAGGGCATAACACTTCTCAGTGTTATGGCTATGATCCTGGTAGAATTTGCACCACTTAGATTTGCCCCTTTTGTGGGGTGAAGACCTCAGATTCTCTGGCCATTTCAACAGCTTATCTTCCTTGATGAATTCGAAGATGTCCTCAATTTGGAATCCCAATGGGGTGTAGGACTCAAATACCCTTTATACCTTCTCTACTTTCCTTTTCTGGTTCTTACTATCTACCTTTGCGACTGGTTCCTCTATGGCTGCAGCAGTAATGGTTGTAGTAGTTACCTTTGGTGTTGCGGCCTCTAGCATGAGAAATCTCTGCGTTAAGAAGTTGACCTGAGTCTGGAGTGAGGCATGACTGTCAAACAGATTATTGAGGTGGTTGTACAGCTAAGTAATCTCATTCTTCATTTTTGGGTTTTGGCTGGACTCTCCCTCCATTTTCTGCTTTGTTAGTCTTTAAAAATATATATAATCTGAGACAAAACTAGTAGGAGTGAGTAACCATAGAATATAGAATGAACAAAGTACAAGATTGGGATGCAGTGTTTGCAATGCTGCATGATATTACTGCTGAGGTCGCGGCCAGTGAACCACATAGGTGCACTGTCGTGGCCTTTGAATGATATTCACCAAGGTTGAGTTAGAGACCACCTGAGTCCATTACCAAATGATTTGAATCTATTGTAATATAACCGCACTAGTAGAGGTCGTGGCAAGTAATATTGTTGAATTACTAGGCTGCGTCCCTTTCTAGGCAGTGAAGGAAAAAATCCCAAAATTAAAACCTAAAAACTGAGTTTTTCTCCCGAAACACGTGGAGAGCATACCTACTAGGGTCTATCCATGAGAGGTTACCCTCAGAGTGCACAAAACAACATAATCCTAATGATAAACCCTAGATCATAGGTAAAGAACAACAAAAAGGGAGTAAATATAATTCTTCCCTAATCACTCACCTTTACGGGCCTAAAGCCCATTATGCTTTTCATTATTATCTAGATGAAATGATATCACAAGGGAATGTAAAATAGATCTAAGGTCATAAAAAGGAGACCCAAAGGCAGATCTTAATATATGTAAGACCCATTTAAGGGTGTAAATAGAAAATAGAGCTCAATAACCAAAATTCACTCATAAGATGATGATCCAAAGGATCCTCATGAATAAAATAAGGTGTTTAAGAACCCAAAAATATTGAGAAATAAGATTAAAGTGCCTCGCTTCCCACAGACGGCACCAGATTGATGATACAAGAAATCGTCCACTTGTCGTTCTTGTACCAGCAAGTCAAGTATAAAGTGCATAATAAGTAAATAGAGCAAGTAAAGAGGGATAAAAGACAAGATATAGAGTGGTTCGACTATTGGAATGAGCCTATGTCCACTTTAGGCATTTAGATGAGAATAAAGGGATACACGATTTTAAGGGGAGGATAAGAGGGTTAGGGAGGATAGGAAGGGGGATCGGGAGAAGGCTTTTGTAGGAAGAAATCAGCTGAAAGGGGGGTCGATGAGTGTAGATAAGGGGTCTGGCCAATAAAATTTCATGATGGACTCCTTTTAGCATTGCTGGTCAATTGTTAGAGGGGAAATGATGTATTTATTTAGGGAACTCCATGACGGAGGCTACTTTTTAAGGAGCATGAATGTAACGTTTATTACCTTGATCTCCAAGAAAGGGGGTTCAATTGATATGTGGGATTTCAAACCTATAAGTCTGATTGGAACTGCCTATAAGCTTTTGGCCAAAGTTTTATTGGTTAGGCTCGGGAAAGTCATCGACCCGCTTATTTCTGAATCTTAAAATGCTTTCATCGGTGGAAGACAAATCCTCGATGCGGTCCTGGTGGAAAACGAGTGTGTGGAGTCTAAACTAAGAAGTGGGGAATCGGGTATTGCGTGCAAGGTTGATATTGAGAAGGCGTATGATCATGTCAATAAGAATTTCTTTTTATACCTACTGAGATGGATGGGGTTCGGAGAAAGGTGGTGTCGTTGGATTAAGAGGTGCATTTTTACTGTTAGGTTCTCCGTTTTGATCAATGGGGTTCTAGAGAGATTTTTTTTCCGAGTACTCATGAGCTCCAACAGGCATATACATTGTTTTCATTTTTGTTCATTTTGGTGATTCAGGTGTTTATTCGGATGGTGGGTCATGTGGTTGAGGCCAGGAGGATCAACGATTTTATAACCAGGCAACTGAATGTAAATTTGATTATGGAATCTCATCTTTTATTTGCCAATGAGTCGATCGTCTTTTGTAAGGCAGAAGAGGGACATGTGGGGGCTTTAAAATTATTCTCATTTGTTTTGAGGTGGTTTCGGATCTTCGCATTAATATTGGGAAATGTGAAATGATTCTAATCAGGGGTAGGAAGCATGGAGGGTCTGACTAAGATGTTAGGTTATAGGATCGACTCTCTCCCTTCGACTTACCTTGGATTACCATTAAGGATAATTTTGAGTCTTAAGAGATTAGGACTGGTTCTTGATAGAATTAGAAGGAGGTTGGTAGGGTGAAATAATGGTTATTTATCTAAAGGTGGGAGGTTGACATTGATTAAAAGCTTATTGTCTAGTCTACCCACTTACTTCATATTTATTTTTCCATTATCGTGCTGAGTTCGCATGAAGATGGAGAAGATGATGAAAGATTTTTAATCGAGAGGTAATGAGTACAAATTTAAATATTATCATGTGGGGTGAGAGGAGGTTTTCAAGCCAGTTATAGAGGGGGAGTGAGAGTAAAGAATCTTAGATCATTTTAACAAAGCTTTGTTAGGTAAGTGGCTGTGGAGATTTCCCCATGAGGAGAACATGATATAGAGGAGAGAAGTTGGTGCTAGGGGATAGTGTTCTCCTCTTGGGTGGGGACTGGGTGTGGGGAGGTTTGCTCATGGGGTGGTGTTATGTAATAACATATCTAAGGAGTGGGAAGATTGTTCTAAGCCCATAGAGTTTCAATTGGGGAGAGAAAATACAATTAGGTTTTAGAAATATAGATAGGGTTTGTGAAAGAGTTGGCGCTTGCGTTCAATTAAGATCAAATTATATTTAAAACACCTTTTAACCAAAACAAACCCTAAACATGCAACTAGGTGTCAATGAAATAATATGAAATCATGCACGAGTTATTCAAACACACCATAATTGAGGAAAAAATCCCCCACAGGGTCAAAACCATTTATTTTCACTATAATTTGTAAGAAAACAGCTTACAATCGGATTACAATGAAAATACAAGTTGACTAAGAATTACCCTCAGGTGTCGGATTCTGTAGTCGCGGCTGGAATTATCCCTTTCCAGTAGGGTTGTAATGAAGAGGAAGAAATGGTCCACTTCATAAGGGTTGAACAACAGCAATGGTGTTCTTGGGTTACCAAACTTGATTCACATAGATATGGAAGATGTGTGAATCTAAAAACCTAGAATCATAGGACTCAATAGGTGAAGACTTTAGGGTTGATATGCTCTGAAAAACGTGGGAAAGTCTTGTAGAAACCAACTACTGATCGTGGTTTAAATAAGGAGTCAAAACCCTAAAAAATCTGCTACACGATCTAGCAGAGTTTATCCAGGGCGGATCGGTCCGGGCCTCAGGCGGATCGGTCCGATGGAGGATCGTTTTTTTTTAATTTGAAACCGATTCGGTTCGTAATTGGTTCGGTGCTCTCTGGACTTATTTTGCTAGGCGGTCCGGTCCGGTCCTGGGTGGATAGGTCCGCAGTCGGATCAGTTCTTTTTATTTTGGGGCGGACCGGTCCAGCTGACTGTTTCCAGATTCCTTCTTCTTTTGATCTTCGGATTTCGGATTTCATTGATGACGATGTGATCTTTTCAACCATCAATCTTGTAACGGCGTATGACATAACATATACATAAAGATGGACAAATTGTCCTTACAAATCTCCCCCTATGTCTATGCCGGAACAACATAAAAAATCCGAATTATCAAGTATGAACAATGCCTATACAAATCTACCCTTCCATGAACCCAAAACTGAAAGAGGTACATATGACTAAGGCTGCATCGTTTGTTCTTCAATTCTTCAGGAATCTTCATGCTTTTCTCATCAGGGTGTGTATCATGGGATTATCAAGGATGTACCTACACACATGAGATAAAGCAAATACCAAGTGACGTATCGAGTTTGAAATGAGATAATAAACATATGCATATATACATATATACTAGATTTATGATGAACCTCAAATTTCAAAACTCCCCCCATAATCAGATAATTCATTCTCCCCCTTTTTATGATGTCCCCAAATAGGCAAAATGAGAGAAATGAAATAAACAAGCAAAATCGGGGTGACACAAGGTATAAATCACACCATTAATGAACATAAAACAACCAAGTCGGTGAAAGCGTAAATGAATTGGAGTGATCAAAATTCGATAGGAAAATCAATGCATACAAACATGACATATGTGCACGATGAATATTGGATATTCCTAACGAATGAACTCAAATACTTCCTTTGGTGTAAAAGAGTGGAAATATAAGATATTGACTATATCAAATCTACAAATCAAAGCTCAAAGTGATTTCTACACCAATAACGTCCAAAATGTTTTTCAGCTTTTTCAGGACTTTCAAGGAAGTGCAAACCCGTTTATATGCTCCAACCAAACTCCCTCAGATATAATTTTTAATAGAGGCATTCTAAATTCTCAAACTTTGGAGAATTGATGGTGAAACCTAAATGGCCCATATTTGGCATGAATTGCTTATTATTGCCTTTAAAAAAAAATCGGGCTCTTTTAACCTTTTAGGAGCTCGAATATTACAATACCTCCATTTTTTAGGTCCTTTTTAACGGTGGCTTTTGCGCAAAGTATAAAGAATCAACTTTCGCAGCCCCTCCCCGTTATGCAAATTATCACACAGTCTCACCAAAACGGTTTTTACATGCAATCCAATCTTGTCAAGTTTTATCGCATATTGTACATTGTATAGATAGAATTGAGATAGAAACACTCAAGCCAATATGTGATAGACAAGTGCAATAATCAAATATAGCCGTGCATGTGTGCAATAAAGGATATAGGAGTCAAACATGTAGGAAGATATCACTAATTACATCTCAAAGACTCCAATCAATGTAAAGCACATGGATGAAATGATGTAGCCTCTCAAATCTCTATCAAACAGTCACATGGATATATGGAATGAAGTTGTGACTTGGCTATCTTAAATGCTCATCCATAAAAGGTGCAAAACAAAAGAAAAAATCTTTGTGGAATTTTCAAAAAAAAATTTATCAAAATAAAATCTTTTTGTATTTTCAAAATTTTAAAAAAAAAAGTATATACAAAAATGATACATACGAGCAATAGGCAAACAATGACATCATGAAAACCACCCTATGCTAGTAAACAAGTCAAACCTCAATCATTAGGTGCGGAGGGGTTTTCCAAAGGTGGTGACAACTTATGAAAAACCTCCATCAGTTCTTGTGAAGTTTTGACTAAAAACTTAACTTGCTCTCCTAAATGTGCAAACTCTCTCATGTAGTCTCCGGGAGCATGTAAAGTATCATGTGTGGGTGCATGTGTGCCAGAAACACGTGTAGAAGAAAAACGTGACACACACCCCAACTTAAAGAAAAATTCCCTAAGGTGTCCTCTCCTTTTGCAATGTGAGCAAACATAAATAGGCCTAGGAACACCTCTCTCAAAAACTCTAGGACGCACTTTCCTAAAAGGAATGGGACGCCTAGGTGGGTTAGGGTGAGACACATGTGAAACTGTCACTAAAGTGGGAACCGGCTCGGGTACTAATTGGGAAGAAGAAGCACCGTCATGACTTATTCCTAACTTCTCACCTTTACCCTTAAGAACCACCGTTTCAACCTTCTTAGGTGCGTTCTCAAACTTGACTTTGACCACCCTGGCACGTTCGAGATCACTCTCGAGTTGGGATACACGTGTCGTCAGACTAGACAACGTGTCGGCCAAATCACACTTCTCCTTTCTCAAAACCTCCTTCTCTTTCTCTAAATCTAAAACCCGACGACCTAAATCCCTATTATACCTTTTTGTTTTCAAGGTCTCGGTGTACAACTCTCTAAAAGCTTTTTGGAGCTCACTTTCATCTCCACTTTCACTCTCACTTTCTCCCTCACTTGAAGCGCTCAAACCATCACTATCACTTTCGTGTGCACTATTGTGGGAAAAGGTGGGTGTGCTCACACGACTTGAAAAAGCTACAAACTTCTCACCACTAGTCTCATAACCCTCACCTTCACTACTATCACTAAGTGTGGCGGGCATAGCTACTTTCTTTCCTTTCTTTCTAACCCACGTAGGACACTCAAACGACTTATGTCCCTTACCCCCACATTCAAAACAAGTGACGTTCTCAAAATCTTCCTCACACTCCTCATCGGATTTATTTTCTTTTTCCCTTTCACCACTTTCTTTGGCCTTTCCTTTCTTTTTATTTTTCTCAAAAAAATTCTTTTTATTGGAAGAATTATTTTTGTTCATGTTGAGAAATTTTTTAAAATTTTTCGCAAACAAGGCCATATCATTAAAATCAAAATCTCCCTCAGAATCGGACTCGCAAACTGTTTCTTTCTTTTTCTTAAAATGAGTCTTTAAAGCAATGCCTTTATCCTTAGCCTTAATGGTTTTGGGAAACATGTCAATCTCATAGGTTTGAAGATCTCCTACAAGTTCTTCCAACTTAAGTGATTTCAAATTTCCCAAAGAGTTCAAAACAGTGACTTTAGGAATAAAGCGTTTTGGGAGAGATCTCAAAATCTTTTTAACGACACGCGTGTTATCAATTACCTCACCCAATTTAAAACCAGTGTTAACAATGTCCGACCAGCGTGCAAAAAACTCATCAAAGCATTCGGACTCAGACATGGTGATAGTCTCAAACTGGGTGGCCAAATTTTGTAATTTAGATTCTTTAACAGCGTTCGTACCCTCATGGGTAAGTTGCAAAACATCCCATGCCTCCTTTGACGTGGTGCACGTCATTATGCGTTTAAACTCATCAGGTGTGACAGTCCCAGAAATAGCACTTAGACCCTTAGAATTAAAAGATGACCATTTAAATTCTTCTTCAGTCCAAGAAGTGACAGGTTTCAAGTTAATCGCATTATCAATAGTCACAGAGGGAGGAGTCCACCCTCTTTCAACCAAAATCCAGACACGTTCATCAATGGCTTTTAAAGCCGACCTCATACGGGCTTTCCAATAAGCATAATTTGTCCCGTCAAAAACAGACATTTTATAATATGACTTCTCCATTTGAACACGCACTTTTTCAAAAATCAATTTTTTTTTAGAAAATTGATATCTTAGAAAAATTTTGCGGAAAAAGGAATATGCGATAGATTAGCGTAACCTGCTCTGATACCAATTTGAAAGAGTTGGCATTTGCGTTCAATTAAGATCAAATTATATTTAAAACACCTTTTAACCTAAACAAACCCTAAACCCCACAGGGGCAAAACCATTTATTTTCACTATAATTTGTAAGAAGCTTACAATCGGATTACAATGAAAATACAAGTTGACTAAGAATTACCCTCAGGTGTCGGATTCTGTAGTCGCGGCTGGAATTATCCCTTTCCAGTAGGGTTGCAATGAAGAGGAAGAAACGGTCCACTTCATAAGGGTTGAACAACAGCAATGGTGTTCTTGGGTTACCAAACTTGATTCACATAGATATAGAAGATGTGTGAATCTAAAAACCTAGAATCATAGGACTCAATAGGTGAAGACTTTAGGGTTGATATGCTCTGAAAAACGTGGGAAAGTCTTGTAGAAACCAACTACTGATCGTGGTTTAAATAAGGAGTCAAAACCCTAAAAAATATGCTACACGATCTGGCAGAGTTTATCCAGGGCGAATCGGTCCGGGTCTCAGGCGGATCGGTCCGATGGCGGATCGGTTCTTTTAATTTGAAGACGATTCGGTTCGTAATCGGTTCGGTGCTCTCTGGACTTATTTTGCAAGGCGGTCCGGTTCGGTCCTGGGCGGATCGGTCCGCAGTCGGATCGGTTCTTTTTATTTTGGGGCGGACCGGTTCTGTTGACTTTTTCAGATTCCTTCTTCTTTTGATCTTCAGATTTCGGATTTCGTTGATGACGATGTGATATTTTCAACCATCAATCTTGTAACGGCGTATGACATAACATATACATAAAGATGGACAAATTGTCCTTACAGTTTGAATGGTTCCCTCCAAAAACATTTTCCCTGCACCTTCAGTATATATGGGGACAAGGATGGAACGGTTTCTAATCATATGATGGTTATTGGGTATCGAGAGGTGTGTAACCCTCAGTTCAGAAGACACATATAGGATTGGAAGGTTGAGGAGGTTGAGGCCTATTCTAACTGGTTGGATTTGGCCCCACGTCCGACAAGTAGGAATGATGAATTGAGATGGAAATCAGGCGAGAAATGTGTTTTTACGGTGATAGGATACTATTCCATTATGAGAGGAAATGGGATCTTTAAAGATCATTTCCTATGGAAACAAATATGGAAGTATAAGTCATCCCCTAAAGTGATGTTCTTTGTTTGGACAACAATGAGACATGCCATATTGACGCTATAGGGTCTGATAAAGAGAAAGTGACTACTCTCTAGCCGTTGTTGGTTGTGCAAGGAGGCAGAAGAGAAAACCAATCATCTTATTTTATTTTATAGGGTGGCGAGAGGCATGTGGGTTATGCCTAATTCGATGAGGGGGTTATTAGAGGTTTGGATCCTCCCTAGTGGTGGAAGGGGGGTCAGCAAAATGTGGTGTCTAGTCCTTCACTATATCTTTTGGATGATTAGGCAAGATAAGAACGCTAGCTTTGAAGGTAAGGAGATTGCGACTTCTAGGATGAATTACCGTTTTTTTAGTACGATACTAAGTTGGTATAAAGAGAGGCATGTCGTTTCTAATTCTAATATTTTATAGTTTATGGAGGATTTACACCGAGGTTTATAGATATGGTAGTTTTCAAGATAGGCAATATGGTTTGGGTCCATTTTTTATTATAGGTTATAATATATACGCACTATATATGGGTTCTTCCCCTTAGCGGGTGGTTCTTTATAATACATTTATTTATAAAAAAAACATCATAAAGAATAATGGTTCAAATTTTTCTATAAGATGATAACCAATAATTATCAGCTATAGAGGATTCAACTGCATAGCAATAAAAATATAATAATCAATCAAAAGAAACATGGAGATAATTCAATCCGACAAAGTTGGATATAAAGTAAAATTGGTAAGCATTAACTTCGAAGAGCGGAATCCATATGGTTAGCAAAACTACCTTGAGTCCTAAGACCAAAAAGCACTCCCATGGGTAAAAAAAAGATCTATCCTGAAATCATAGGTTAAATGAATACATGGGTTTAAAAATAACATAGGGTTAATGGGTTTCTCATAAATATTGAATAAAAATTCAAAGAATTGTGAACTTCACAAAAGATTTCATAGAATGATAACAAAAGTTCAAGCTTTAATGAAGGTTTATGATATTCAAACCTTTTCACCATTAAAGCTACAACTTTAATGGAGGTTTTAAATATTCAAACCCTTTCAGTCCTTAAACTATGTTGGGAACTTCATGTAAATGCATATTTTAAAGCTATATAACTCCAGAAATCAAACTAAATACTAAGGAATAGAAACCCTACATAAAATGATAAGATACCAAAATTCTTGAAACTTAAGCTTTAAATATGAACTATAAATAAGTGAGTTTTTATTGTGGTAACATGGGGTCTATATAGTAATTGGAGAGGGGAGTTGATTGGTGCATTTTTAGGTGGATTTGAATTTGGTTTCAATTGAGTTTTATTTGAGAGCTTGTGAAGGTTTATGGGGAACATGTGACCGAGTTGTTCACAAGGATTCCATGAGGCTAAAAACTACTAGGGGTGTGTATGCAAAGATTTGAATAAAGGTTATAGTCATTGGTACCTTTGTGGTTTCATTTTTAAGGATTTTTACTTATTATTTTAAAAGTTTAGGGGTCCAAAGTGTAATTTTTCAAGCCTTTAAGGATTGATTTTATAATATATTAATTATAAGTAACATTGGTGAGTTTTATGGTGAGTTTTAGGGTATAAGAGTAGATATAGGGTTTTAAATAAAAGTTCTGAAACTTTTAGGGGATTTTGGTAATTTTTAAAACTTTAGGGTTACTATGGTAATTAGTATGTTTCAGGGTTATTTTGGATATTTACCTCATATTGATGTCTTTATGGTTTTCTTATTGATAAGTAATAGTATAAAAAAATTCCAAGACATATTATTGATGTGATATAATTCCCAAGGAAATCTTTCTTCGGGTAAGTTAAGTGTTTGGCATACGAAATATATGTAAAGTAAACGAAATATATCGTATATAGGAAATATGAGTCGTTACATTCTACCTACCTAAAAAAAAATCGTCCTTAAAATTACCTTTGAAGAGTTCAGGATAGCTTAGTTTAATATAATCTTTTAGTTTCTAAGTTGTTACTTCTTCTCTGTATTGTTGCCAAATAATCTTCATTAAATGAATTGTCTTGTTGCGAAGAATCTTATTTTGGGAATCAAGAATTCTCATAGGTTTTTCCTCACAATTATGATTCGATTGTACAAATATTCCTTTATAGGTAAGATTATGGTTAGGATCAAGTGTATATTTTTATAAATTTGATGGAAAACATCGTGTATTTTAAATAGCTCCGAGGGTAGATCTAAACGATAAGCTACCAGTGTGTAATACCCCGTAATTTTAAGTGAAGTAATTCATTGTGTAGTTAGTTATGTTTGTTTATATTCATCTACAGTGATTGGTGATGTCACTAGTTTATGTGTATTATTTAGAATTGTTTTTATATGAAAAATGTGTAAACATGAAAATTATTTAAGAAAAGTAAATGATTAATTTTATTTTTGTAGATGATTATAAAGATGGGTAGAAGGTCCATTTACACTTTAAAATGTTGGGTTTTAAGCTCCATAGGTTGATAGATAGCTTTGACTATACTTTAAGTTATTTGGGATTAGTTTTAGGCTTATTAGGTCAAAGTCCATATGGGCCCTAGGCTTAATTTCGTGATGAACATTACAAAAGCGTGGTTAGACTTAGTGTAAACCATATATTTAATATTAGAAGGGAACTCTAGAGGTAACAAGAGGATACTAAGAAGAAAAGGAAACCCTAAAGTCAAAGAGAGAAGACTAACTGTTGGAAGGGAACCCAAAAGTCAAGGAGAGAAGATGAAGCGGAGAATAAAAAGAATTGGGATCTTAGCATTGGATTTCAACCTTCTCGAATCGAGGAAAGTTAGTTTAGTATAAGATTATAATTTAAGTTATATTATAATGTTATTATTCATTTAAATCTTAATTTAATATTAAAATAATTTAAATTAGACAATTTATATAACCATTGTTAGAATTACATTAATTGTATAATTAGCTTAAAACCATGCTCTTAATATATTATGAAATTGGAATAATTCATTGTGATTCATAATAGAGTTTACTAAATTAATGAGATAAATATTATATTTCATCACAGAGGATAGAAAGCCCCTTGATAATTTCATGGATTAATCAGTAATTGGGTTGAATTAAGATTAATTTATCCATTAGGTTTCTTGAGATGATAATTGTAGTTTATACTTAAAATATATGTAAGACTAAGTTAAAGACCTTAGTTATAGGTTAGAATTGACATCGTCACACTTACATATGACTACAATTGGGTTTTATTATGATTTGGCACCTTAAAGGGTCATTAATGGAGGTTTAGATTGTGTAGATATTTTTTTGGAGGAAATTAGTTAATTCCATGTCATTTTATATATGGTATAACTGAGAATATGGCTTTCTAGCCAAAAGAAAGTCCTAATTAAACTGAGTTAAGAATACGTGGGCATTAATTTTGTAATTTTTGGAGTTGTGATGAATATACTTTGAATATTTTCTCATCAGCATGCAATGCTGAAGTTTTCTTAAGTAAATCTGCTATTTCGAGGCTATTTTGGGTATAATATATCCATAAATTTTTCTTTTAAGAAAAAATAAAGTCGTAATTAAAATGAGTTAATAATGTGTGGACATTAGTTTTGTAATTTTATGAATATCTTATGATTATTTTCTTAACAACGCTTAGAGCTGAAATTTCTACCAATTTGTTGAAAATCGATCGACTTTCCCATTTTTTTAGGTTTAAAGAATTGGGGGATGGTGTTAATGAACCTACTTTGTGATAATTCTCTCATTAGGTAGGGTAACTCAGTGGGGAGAGTTCTGGTTCGAGTAACTAGATTAATTAATAGACATTAATTAGGCTATTATTTTTGGAGTTATAATCAAAATCATATACATGTGAATTAATTATATTGTGTAAAATTTTAGAGATGAAACTCTAACCTAGGGTTTCGAGCTTTTAGACCTGGTAATATAACTCGTAAATGATATTGGAACAAACTAAAAAATGATAGGGTTCCTAAGTAATGGATTGTATGCAGTTAAGATGACTATATAGGGTAAAATTGGAGGTATTGGGACCTTAGTATAGTCGATTAATGGAGTTCTGTATGTTGGTCCTTAGACAATTGTAAGATACTAATATAAGACCATTAATTACGTGAATCTAGTTACTTAACTAGGAGGTAATTACGTTAATATTTTCGAACAAGGAAATAGAACAACATTAAAGCAGTATTTTATTTTATTAATTAAAAGAAGTTAATTAAGATGATTAAACCGATATTTCAACTTATAACCCTTATTTATGTAGAATTTACTTGGTTCGTGTATTATATGCAAATATATTAATTCCCATACAAAATGGAGATGGAAATGGACTGACTTTTATATCGATCACTAACACAATGGTGACGATAAGGGCCTAGTTTTTATATCGGTGCCCATACACAATGTTGACGGGAAAGGCCTAACTTTTATATCGATGCTCGTGCAAAATGGTGACGAGAAGGGCCTGACTTTTATACCAATGCCTGTACACAATGGTGATGGGAAGGGTGTGACTTTTATATCGACGCCCGTACATAATGGTGACAGGAAGGCCTTGACTTTTAAGTTGACGCCCATACACAATGATTACTTTTATATCGGTGTTCGTACACAATAGTGGTGGAAAGGACCTGATTTTTATATCGGCACCCGTACACAATTATGACAGGACGGGCCTGACTTTTATATTAACGCCCGTACACAATAGTGACGGGAAAGCCTAACTATAATATCGATGCTCGTATATGATGATGATTGGAAGGACTTGATCCTTTTATGCGATACGTGTTTTGAAACGTACTGGATTATGATGATATTAATGAAGTTACTTTCCTATGATATTATATAATAATGTAGTTCAAAGTAATAAATATGGAATTGGACCTAAAAGTTGGTAATAATGTAAAAGACATAATCACGGGGAAACACATGGACTCGGGAGTCGATGCATGTGATATGTAGAGTTATTTAGGTTGGGTTAACTTAAAAGAAACTAAAATACAGGAGGAAGATGCATAGTCACATTGTAGTCCAAAGTCAATTATATTTTTATACTACTTGAATTTGTTGTTAATGTCTCATATTAATATTTTTCAAGTTATAGACTACCAATGCAACCCCATTCCTGATCCGGTTTTGAGATACTCTCTTCATGATTCTATAGGATGTAGGTGTCGATCTTGCGTACTCAATCTCCTATTTATATTTATTTATTTGCCGAATTGGATTATATACATGTGGTACTTGTATTTAGAGTTGGATTTATATTGGAGATACAGTTTATATTCTTGAGTTTGTTTCATTTTTAACGTTAATTATATGGTATCAAAGTTGGCATTATTTTATTCAATAGTTTATTATCTCTTTATTGTACTTGTTCTGTTTTATTTATTTCTCTATGCTAAGAATGTTACCAATTATTTTTTTATTCCCATGATTTTTTTATATTAGACCTGATCAATCTATTGTTAAATTTTACAGGGTATCACACGGTCCTACACGTTCTTTGATATCAAAAGGTCAAATGTATCGAGATGATAATTTTCCATTTCGTCCAAATCGTATTATTCCCGTTCATGGGGATATCTTGAAAAGGACATTATC
This sequence comes from Sambucus nigra, assembly GCA_949130495.1. Lineage (NCBI taxonomy): Eukaryota > Viridiplantae > Streptophyta > Magnoliopsida > Dipsacales > Adoxaceae > Sambucus > Sambucus nigra. The sequence continues at coordinate 605,703,032 of OX422211.1, forward strand.
TTTTACCTGCATTTCCAAATATTTTCTCCTATTTTCTGCATAACTCTTTTGTCGAGTTTGAGCTACTTCAATCTTTCTTTAGTCATTTGTATCTTTTTTGTAGTGTCTTTTATGATTTATGGTCCAAGGATAATATTTTCTTTTTACTCATTCTATCATAATGGTGAACGACAAGGTCTACCATATAAGGCTTTGTATGGGGCTTCCTTAATGTTGGCTTGACAGCTATTGTTATAGTACAGTTCGATTAATGCGAAATGATTAATCCAGTTTCCAGATAAATCTAGAACACATGATCTTAGCATATCCTCGAGTGTTTGAATCACTCTTTCTGATTGACCATATGTTTGAGGATGAAAGGAAGTACTTAGATGAAGTTTAGTTCCCATGGAGTTTTGAAATGGTTGTCAAAATCATCTAATGAATTGAGAATCGTGGTAAGATATAATGGAGAAAGTTACTAAATAGAGTCGAATAATCTATTGAATATAAAGTTCACTGAGTTGTTGGAAAGAATCGGTGGTTCTTACTCATAGAAAATATGCGAATTTAGTCAGGTTATCAACTATTACCCAAATTTAGTTATAACCTTGGGATGTCTTAGGTAAGCCACTAACAAAGTCCATCATAATATGGTCGCATTTCCATTTTCGAATAGTAAGCCGTTATAATAATACTCTAGGACGTTGATGTTCAATTTTTCCTTGCTGACAAATTAGGCACCTTGCCAAAAAATCAGTGACATCTCATTTCATTCCTTCCCACTAATATTACCTTTTAAGATCATGATAAATCTTTATACTTCCTGAATAAATAATAAATTTTAAATTATGAGCTTCTTTTATAACTTCATCCCGTAAAGAGGGGTCTGGGGGTACACATAATTTATTTCTAAATCCCAATCCTCTTTCTTTGCTATAGGACCAATCTTCTTCCCCTTTTTTCATTTTCTAGATATTATTGTTGACTCTTGAGGAATGTATCATTTAATTGTTATTCCATAATTTTGTTATGAAATGTAGGATATTCGATAGAGTTTCAGAGAACAATTGGAACTTTTAAATTGATAAATTACACTCTCCTTAAATTTACTCTTTGTAAATTATACTCTCCCATTTTATTCATAACCTCCTATGAAAACATTCCAGTAAGTCTTACTCTTGACTTTTGACTCAAAGGATCGACTACTATATTGCCTTTTCCTGGATGAGATTGTATTTGAAATTTATAATCTTCAAAAAATTATATCCATCGTCATTGTCAAAGATTTAAATACTTTTTGATAAATATATACACGAGGCTCTTGTGATCTGACAATATTTTAAATTCTTCTCCGTACAAACAACATCTCCAAATTTTTAGTGTGAACACTACTATGGCATATTCTAAGTCATGGATTGGATAATTAGGTTCACGAGTCTTTAAATGATGAGACCCATATTCTATCACATTTCCTAGTTGTATAAGTACACACTATAATCCTTTCAAAGAGGCATCAATTTATACATAGTATCTAACATTATTAGAAGGTATTATAACTACAGGGGTTGTAATTGATTTTCTTCTAATGTTGGAACGATTGTTCACAGTCTTTGGTCCACTCAAAGCGTGTGTCCTTTCGTGTTAATTTCATTAATAATAATGAAATTATTGATACCTCTTCTACAAAACACCGGTAATAACGATTAAGTCCTAAGAAACTTTGAATTTTTGTAATATTATAAGGTTGTTGCCATTCTACAACAACTGTGGTTTTTACTCGACCAACTTGTATTCCCGACTCTATAATTACATGGCCTAAAATTTTACTTCTCTCATATGAAAATTGCATTTACTTTTCATTGCATACATATGATGTTTACGTAAAGTTTCTATCACTTTTACGGATGCCTTTCGTGATCTTCTTTTATTTTAGAAAATACCAAAAGATCATCCGTGAATATGATTATGAATTGATCTAATAAGGGTTGGAATACTCGAAGCATTAATCCATAAAAGTTGTAGGTATATTTGTTAATCCAAAAGACATAAACACAAATTCAAAATGATCGTATCGAGTTCATAAAGTGGTCTTTGGTATATCTTCTTATGTAATGCAAAGTTGATGACAATCGTATCATAAATAAAAATTTGAAGCTATTCCGAATCCTCATAATTAATAAAATAAATCATCTATCCTACGTAACAGATATTTATTTTTTATTGTCACCTGTTTGAGCTTCCAATAATCAATGCATAAGCAAAATCTACCATCATTTTAATTTACAAATAATGTTGGTGCTCCTCAAGGGGATGTACTAAGTCGAATAAAACCTTTTTCCAATAACTCATCAAATTAAGTTATAAGTTCTCGTAATTCTAATGGTGTCATATGATAAGGAGGTAAAGAAATAGAGTATATATTCGATAAAAGTTCTATCGTGAATTATATTTTTCTCGGTGGGGGTATACCAAGTAAGTCTTTATGAAAAATGTCATCATACCTATCTAAGATTGAAAAGGATGAAGATGATTTATTAAACATTAAATTTGAGTTACCCTTTCCTTGAAAATAGAAATGTATCTTTTCGAGGATTTCTAAGATCACCATTTTCTCTTGACAAACAATATGGGCCAAATTGATGATAGAACATCCATCCAATTGATAATTTTGAATCCTTTTATATCCAAAACTACCAAGTCGATGGTAAGAATTCCGATTCCAAATTCTATAGTACAACTATTACAAATCGAGCCACTTACCATTATGTTTCCAACTGTCATTCATATAAATAGAGAATAATCTAAAGAACTGGGGGTAACTCTATCATAGCTACAAAGTTACTACTAAAAAATGAATGTATATATCCATAATCAAATAATATATGTGCCAAAAAATTATGAAAAGATATGTTACCTTTTAGCACATCGATGTTATTCGGATTCCCATTTGGTGTGATTGTAAAAGTCCGACCTTAGTTTCTATTCCCTTGCTCCTATCTCTTTACATGCAAGAATCTTTAAGGTTGTTTTTTATTGAATTTATCATTTGGCACTAAAAATAGGGGTTTCCTAACATTAGTGGATCTATTCGGGTTTAATGGGGGAGAATGAAAAGTCTGTGTATTTATCTAGCAAACATTGGTGCATCATGTAACCTGATTCGTCACACTCCCGACAGCGTATTATGGCTCTACTGTTGCTCTGGTTAATCTGACTAAACACTTTATTGTCCTTGGGTTTAGAATAGGGATGGTCCCTTGGGTTATTATTATGGCTCTAGTTCACATAATTATTCTAGGATAGTAGGATTAGGTTTTGAGAAAATCCGTTATATGCCGAATTTTGTTCAATAAGGGAATCTACCTCTATAATTTGATTATAATAATGAATCTATAATAGTATAATAGAAGTTTTGTTACTGGTTCGTAACCCACACTCAATGTGTTTATACTTTTTGGCTTTTGTCTTTATATATTCTTGGGAATAATAAGAAAGTTATGTGAACCTAGCATCATACTATGCTACCATCATCAGTTGTTGTTATAAAATTAAGAAATTAACTATCATCTGATCTCTAACCGATTCTAAAAAATACTTTTGAAAAATACTTCTTCGAACTCTCCCTAAGTTAATCCCTTAACATTATTGGATTGAGTAATAAACTGCCACCAAAAATTTACTTCTCATTCAAAGAGATAAGTAGCTAATACAACCCTAAGTTCAGGTAATATACCTACTCCATTAAATACCTTTAATATTTTATGTAACCACTTTTTTTCCTCACTAGCACGGAGTTTTCCATAATATGCAGGTGGTATTTGCCAAAAAATTCCTTAAATGCATTCGTCCTTACTTTTTTAGTCGTTTCAATATTTACCGGGTATTGAGGTGGTCTATTATGTTGTATAGTTGAGTCAATATGGCCATCTCATGTAAACACTTCATTATACCTTCCATAGTAGTTGTAGGAATTGGTGGATTTTGGTTAGTTTTATGTTATTCTTGAGGACGTGACCCATATGCTCGTTAGTTAACCATACTATATAATAAATAACTAGATATATAAAAAAGATTAATAAAGATTAAAACAAACTTTTATAACAATGTAATGAAATATTTTACATTCGTTCCCATTATCATACAGTCAAAAGTTTAGGAACTAAAAACAGCTAAAAAAGAAATGTACACAACCATCGTTCATGTTAAGAAAGCCATTATATATATATAGGATAACCTAACTTCCTTCAACCACACACACCCAACGAAGGATGATCTTGATACCTTATGCCTTTATCTATTTATACACATACTTTCCTCATATCCTGATTTCGAGAAGTTGAGTAACTATTACTTGGAAATTCATTTATCCTCTTCAGAATTCGAACTTGAAGATGAAGTGATAAAGTGAAAAGATGGTTCTGATGAGACATAGTGTACTGGAGATGATGGGGGAGTAACAATTAGCTCTTCCTCGAAAATGATATTCCAAGCTAAGTGAAGCGTACGTTGCAACATCTTAGGATCCTCTGAGTATCGATGAGCTTTCTTGGTTGCCTTCTCCTCACTGATTATTCATCTTGACAAAAGATAGTGCCTGACATAGGCCATTTATATTGCCCATTCATGATCAATATCTCGAATAATCTTACACAGTTAAGAATAACCTTCATCTTTGATAGTTTGATTGAACCTCTTGCGACTAATGCCATTTACACCCAAGTAGATTTCGTCCCAAACATTCATGTTCGAAGATAAAAGTTTCAGCTGTAAAATATAATAAATAAGTTACTAAAGAAAAATAACTAATAGAGTATCTCTAAGTCCCGCATAGGACTAATAAACTTTTTGCTCGATCTGATATCAATTTGTCACACTCGATATTATGTGCATAGTACGAGATAGTAATAAATGAGAACTATAAAATAAATAAATTTTCTGGATGAAATATGAAACCTTATTCAAACCATGATGCAAAAAATATCTTTTTTATTACATTATTTTATTATCCAAATGCTACATAAGTGAAAGGGAAAATCTTAAACTGTAACTACATAAGATGCTATGTAGTAGTAAACATGTTCCACATTGTGTAGCATTCTTTGTTTAACACTTACCACACGTACGCAACATAAACTAACTTCTCGCATAAAGGGCATAGAAAATTCACGGGGTCGGGGGGTATTTCACCTCCTTTTAGCTCACTTCTATCTAGAAGGGGAAAGAAGAAGAAAAACTTTGCCAAGCAGATAATTCTAATTTTATAAGGATTTAAGGTTAGAGAATTTAGAGAGGCGGTATAAAATGATGAATAAATGAGTATGATAATTTGCAGTTAATATAAATGAAATTTAAACAGTTTACATATCAACTATAATAGACAATGATATGAAATAACTTGTTGATATAATAAAACATGTATGGTAAATACAACTAGATACATGTGATATCAACTCATAAAGAGTAAGGGGTTAAACTTTTCCAAAACATGATAACCCATAAATATCGATTATAGAGTCTTAAACTCCGTAGAAATATAAGTATAATAATAAATCCAAAGACAATTAGAGATAAATCAATCCAATAGAGTTGGAAATAAAGTAATATTGCTAAGCACTATCTTCGAAGAGCGACATCCATATTGTTAATAAAATTAGGCACTCAATACTCTAAGTCCTAAGGCCAAATAACACTTCCATGGGTAGAACGGTAGTCTATCCCCTAATTATAATGTATGATACTAGGGGTTAATGAAATCATAGGTCAAATGAAATCATCAGTTTAAAAACAACATAGGGTTAAGAGGTTTCTTGTAAAAATTGAACCAAAATTCAACAGATTGTGAACTTCACAAAAGATTTCATAAAATGAGAACAAAAGTTAAATAGTGATATAAACAATTTCAAAAAACAAGACATGTATACTAAGTAATATTGAAGTAGAATGACCTACATTCAAGAAATAACATTGAAGTACAATAACTTGCTTTTAGTTTTTAGTCTGATTTAGTTCAAACTTTGAAAAATGGCTTTGATCTGGGGGTTTTCGAATTTAGGTAAAATGTTGTAAGGCTCGGGTAATTAATATAAATGGTGAATTAATTTAGTATGAGGGGATAATTGTGTAAAATATGTTGACTAAGAAGTTTTTAGGGTGAAATTATAATTTTGTAATGTTTATTTCTTTAATAAATATGAATTTTGTACACTTTAAGGCATTAAATGGGTGAAATATAGGTTATATTTATGTTGCCACCTTAGTTTGAAGTTTGGGGATTAAAATATAAAAATCAAAACTTGAGGATTTTATGTGCAAAATATATACTTAAAAACTTATTTTCTCTTTAGGTTTATCTGAAAAACACATTTTCGTTAACTAAACAGAGTGATGCAATATACCAATTTGACCAGAAAATTAAAATAAACTTTTCTTAAAAAATAAGAATCTTTGGAATTGGGATGCGCCCTCGCGCGCTAGGTCAAACTTGACACATGCCTATTTTGACTCACGCGCCAGTGCGTGTGACATTTTTTATCGTCTTCTTTGATTTTTTGACCTAGGGTTTTGACAAACTTTAACCTCAAATATCTCCTCCTAGAGAACACTTTTTGACTTGTTTCCTAAATAAAACTTGCCTATTTTTTTAGAGGAATCCAACCATATAAGTTTTGAAGATTGAGGTGGACTGTAGCGAGGTATTCATTTCCTGAAAAACGGTAATCTTTTGAGCAATATATTTGTGGTTTTGTGTTTAAATTGGAGAAATGACATGATTATATTTGTGTTCTATGATGAAAAACATTGCAAACTACGTTGCTTTCATGTAAATTTTTTTAACGATTTTGCATGAATTAGGTCTCTGAAATTTTTAAAACTGTAACTGTAAAGCTTTGATTAGGAGCATAGATTAATATATTTGGAATTACACTATACACCTAGGTTCCTTAGACCAGATCTTGAGTTCTTCAGCTGAAATTGGTTCAAAGTCAAGAGTACATATTTCACCATTGAAGCTCAAGTTTTAATAGAGGTTTTTGATATTTAAACATTTTCAGTGCTTAAACTACGTTGCGAATTGCATGCATATTTCAAAGATATATAACTATAGAAATCAAACTGAATGCTAAGGAGCATAAAACTACATAAAATGATAGAATATCAAAATTATCTCAACTTAAGCTTAGAATATAAACTATAAACAAGTGACTCTTTACTATGGTAATGTGGTGTTTATATGTGCCTTGAAAGGGGAGTTAATTGATAAATTTAGAGGTGGAATTTATCCTGGTTTAAATTGAGTTTTTTTTATAGCTTGATAAAGTTTATGGGTAACATGTGTTAACATGTGACCAAGCTGCTCATAAGGATGCCATGTGGCTAAAAACTATTAGGGGTATTTGTTTAATGATTTAAATTAAGGTTTGGGTCCTTGGTGCCTTTATGGTTTCATTTTAAAGGTTTTTTTACTTATTGTTTTGAAAGTTAAGGGTTCCAAAGTTTAATTTGTCAAACCTTTGAGGCCTAATTTTTATAAATATAATAATTATAGTAACATGGGTGAGTTTTGTGGTGAGGTTTGGGGTATAAGAGTAACTATAAGGTTTTAAAGAAAAGTTTTAAAACTTTTAAGGGATTTTGGTATTTTTTAAAACTTGAGAGTTACTAGGGTAATTAATATGTTTCTTTTGGGTTATTTTGGATATTTACCTCATCTTGATGTCTCTATGGTTTTGGTATCAATAACACATACTATAAAAAAAATTCTAAGACATATAACTGATGTCATATAATTCTTGAGGCGATCTTTCTTCAAGTAGGCCAAGTGTTTGGCATACAATATATATGTAAAGTAAACATAATATTTAGTATGCGGGAAACATGATTCATTACATTCTACTTACCTAAAAAATTATCCTTGAAATTTCCTTTGAATAATTCATGATGATGTAGTTTTATAGAATATTTTGGTTCCCAGGTTGCTTATTATTCTCCTTGGTGTTGCCAAAGAATCTTCACCAAAGGAATTATCTTGTTGCAAAGAACCTTATTTTGGTAATCAACAATTCTGATACATTTTTCCTCAAAATCATGGTTCGATTGTATAGATATTCCTTTCTAAGTAATAATATGATTAGGAGTAGGTATATATTTTCATAAATGTGATACATAGAAAACATTATATAATTTGAATAGCTCTCACAGTAGATATAAGCGATGAGTTATCGGTCCTACAAATTTTTTATTTCAAAAGGTCCAATTTATCGAGGTGATAATTTTCCCTTCTGCCCAAATCATATTATTCCCTTTCGTGTGGTTATCTTGAAAACTACATTATCTTTTACCTGAATTTCCTAAGGTTTTCTCCTATTGTCCTCATAACTCTTTTGTAGAGTTTGAGATTCACACAATCTTTCTTTAATCAGTTTGATCTCTTTTGTAGTTTTTTATGATTTTTGTTTCAAATATACTATTTTCTCCTGACTCATTCCAATATAATGGTAAATGGAAAGGTCTCCCATATAGGTCTTCGTACGAGGCTTCCTTAATGTTGGCTTGAAAATTATTGTTATAGTAGAATTTGATTAATGTTAAATTATTACTCCAGTTTCTAGATAAATATAGAGCACGTGCTCTTAACATTTCCCCGAGTGTTTGAATCACTCTTTCTAATTTACCATATGTTTAAGGGTGAAATGAAGTACTTAGATAAAGTTTGGTTCCCATGGCGTTTTGAAACGCTTTCCAAAATCGTCCAATGAATCGAGAATTGTGGTCAGATACACTGGATAAAGGTACTCTGCAGAGTCTAATAATCTCTCGAATATAAAGTTCATTGCATCGGGGAAAGAATTAGTAGTTCTTACACATAGAAAATGTGCAGATTTAATCACGCGATTAACTATTACCCATATTTAGTTGTAACCTTTGGATGTCTTTGGTAAGCTAGTAATGAAGTCCATCGTAATATGACCTTATTTCCATTTCAGGATAGTAAGGTGTAGTAATAATCCTCCAGGACGTTGATATTCAAGTTTTATTTGCAGACAGGTCGGGCACCTTGCCACAAAATCATTAACATCTTGTTTCATTCCTTGACACTGATGTTACTGTTATACCATAAATATGGGGCATCTGATGGACCAATTAGAAGATAACACGTGAACTCACTCACTACAAAAAATAATGTGGGCTTAGTTATGAATTAGGTCAACCCTAGTTAGGAGGTTGGCTTGATAGTTCCAATAGTCCATTTGACACCATTAGTTCATAGCTGACTAACTCTATTAATTCACTCCATTAAAGCAAGCATGTGTTGTGTGATTGGATGAAGTGAGCAACCGTTACAACACATGAACATCTGGGAGATATGTAAATATCCTCCCCCATATGCTCATAACAAACTCATGATTATAGCCTCACCTTTATGTAAAGAGTGTACCTGCCTAGCTTATAAAGCCATGCCATGTGTCCCTCTCTATTCCCTCTTCTCTAACAACTTATAAATAGCACACCACACTATCCCGGGTGGGATCCGAGATATTGTTCCTACTGTTATAATGCCAAATTCTAAAGAGAACTTAAAAAATTATATTTATTAATCAATGGCAATTGCCTAGTAATCTGATCTCAATTACATTGCACACTGGACGTAGGCTATTTTTAACTGAACCAATTGCATCTTGGTGTCATTCTTTTTCTCTCCTCTTTATTAACATCGCAACTCTTATGATCTCTTATCTGTTATCTGTCATATAATTAGTGCAATTAAGCTAAGAGAAACCCATACTAGTTTTAGACGATAGCATATTGGTACCGTCCATGGGAAACGACTAACTATGTATTATTTTCTACCATTTGTTTTTATTAAACTCAATGATACTCAGTTTTGTGAACTCACAGCTTGCATTAAAATTTGATTGGGTTTCATAGGGTTAGAGTTCTCTGAGTAGCAATTTCCATCCTATTCTCTTTAATTCCCAAAATTCTTTTTTATATTTGCATTTTCTTCTTTGATTTGTATTTTCATCTAATTCCACCATTGTTGTTATCATACTTTGTTTTTCTATATTATATTTTTGTTCAATTTTTTGTAACTATGGCGAAAAACCCAAAATGTAATAAAATTGCAAAAGGGGTTGCACCCCAAACATGAGTCAACATAGGAGATCTATAGGGGATCTTGAAAAGCTTGGCTAAAATCCAATATGCTATATAGCAAAATATGGGGCATTTTTCGTAGGGTATTCTGTTCAGACATTAAAGGTCACAAATTACCCCCAATGTTTGAGGAAATGCTGATAAGAGATACGATATGCCTCCCCCAACTCCATACAGAGATAGGAGGCTATCTCGCCATGACTAGGTTAGTAGAAATCCCAAGAGGTTAGATTTGGGCTCCTAAGATGAAGGGAGCATATCCACATTCATTTATGAAGGTTCCAGGTCCAGGTTTAATGATGAAAGGGATAGGTCCAGGTATACAGGATCTGGATGTGAGGACAAAACTTATAGGCCTAGAGGTACATCCACTATTATATCAAAATGATATGAGTATGATCAAATCTTTACAGTTGAACATACCAGTGTAAGGTCTCAGGCTTTTACCACTTAGGACCAGTGGGTGAACGAGAACATTCACACAGGGATCCAAGGGGACACATGGAAGAGTCAAGGAGGGATTTAAATAGAGATGTAAACTGCTCGGCTCGTACGAGACATAGATTCAGGGGGTCGGCTAGATTCGAGAACAAGATAAAGAGGGTAGAGAGCTCAAAAAAGAGTAATGGCCGAGCCCATAAGACCAAAGTTGAGCAGGATGACCAGTCATAGAAGGGGTCCATCCAACATCTTAAAGATCGAATGTGTGATTTCATTAAGGCAAAAAATCCTTTGTATAGGGGTATGTGCATGGGTTTCCATTTGTAACATTAGTTGTTAGTTACCCCGTACCTATAAAATTCAATCCACCAAGAATACCTTCCAAGTATGATGGGAAACATGACCCATTTCTACATGTAGAACAATACCAAGTTGCCTCCGATATCTATTTCATTCTTGATGAGATGCATTGTCGATACTTTTCCAATACATTAACTAGATTGGCTCAAATCTGGTACAACGGGCTCCCTAGATGGAAGATCACAAGCATTAAATAATTTTCAGATGTATTTATCACTAACTTCTACTTTGATACTAAACCAGGTAATTATGTAGATCACTTGTTAGGCTTCCGATAAAAGGTGGATGAAACAATAAGGGATTATATTACCTAATTTTATACGGGAAGGCTGGAGGTTATTTATTACGATGAGAAAATTTCCATTATGAAAATAATGAATGGATTATTTCCAGCAAAATTTTACTGGGCTCTTGCAAAGGAACCGACGAGCACAATGGTTGAGCTCTTGGCCAAGGTGTGGAAGATCATGACTATAGAAGAGGCCATGGAGATTGAGAAAACCAAGTCATGCCAAGTATGACACTGTAAAGAGTTCAGAGAAGAAAGACAAGTCAAAGAAGTTTAGAAAATTTGATAAGTTGAAGGGATTTGATGAATATACCTCGCTCATTTTGGGCATCCACCATATCCTTAATGAGATATGAGGAAGTAGTGCCTTCAAGTGTCATGGGAAATTGAAATCACCTGCTAGCAGATGAGATAAGAATAAATATTTTTAATTCCACAAAGATCATGGTCATGATACCAATAATTATTTAGGTCTGAAAAAGGAGATTAAGACTCTGAGTCGGAAGGGTAAGCTGTCAAAGTTTGTTTATACGTTAAGCCAAGTGTATAAGGGCAAAGATGACCAAAATTCTAGGAGATGTTCTAAGTCTCCTTATAAAGGTAAAGACGAGAAGAAGCATAGCCGGTGTTGATGCAAGAAACTAGAATGGATCTAATTATTTGATCATAGATAAATAAGTAAATAAAAGAGACAAGTAAGATTTTTAAAGTTGTTTGGCTAAAAGGAATAGCCTACGTTCACTATCTTGTATTGCCTGTTGGATTGTATTCTGGTCTGGTCCCCTTTGCTTTAGGGGTTATAATGTTTTTATAGCCCTCTTGGGAGATCAAGAGTCGAAATGTTAAGGATGGAATGCCTTTATAAATTAGGCATTTACATATGTACAACATTCGTAATATATACAATTGATGGCACTTTATTGACTAAGTTGGTTGATCTTCCTGCTATTGGTCGGGCTTGTTAATATGTTGATCGACATTCCTGGACTTGGTCGGACTTCCTAGACTTATGCCTTGCTGACTTGTGTTAATGCGTCGATAGTAACACATGTTTATTTCTGATTAGTCCACATAGGTGGGTAAATTTTGGTATTAACAGAAGCCCCCAATGTTTCATGCTTAAGTTTTTTGCGAAAGTGTGGAATATTTAGCCTTAAAGTTTCTTGGGAAACAATTCTAATGCTTAGTTTGTTACCGACTTCCCATACTTGTGAAATTATTAATTTAATTGATGGCACTTAACGTGGATGTTTTTTTTTTTTAATTATCTAATGTTTTAACGAACCGTTTTTGGGTAGATATGTCTTTTTTGGCTTAGCCGCCAATAGGTCAATCGATGCTCCCTTTAATCAGTACCCTCGCAAGTTTTCGAGGCAATTTATAAAAAGTGAGAAAAATCACTATTATTTTCTACCTCAAACCTTCTGAGTTTCTTCTACTATCTTCTTGAGCTTTCTTGTGCGACCATTTCTTTAGTCCTTCAGTTCTTGCTAAATTATTAAATCCTTGTAAGAATATTCTCTCTTTTCCTTTTCTTCATCTTTGAATATGGTTTACTCAGTTGTTTCTATAGAGGAGTTTAGGAATGACTGGAATATCCCTTCGTGGGTAGATTTAGAGCTTCCCATTCCTCCTATGGACCTTTTTTCCTCGTTTGAGGGCCATTGTCTCCCTTTTATTTTTATTGCTGAGTGTGGGTTCACTTTTCCCCCACACCCATTTTTCTTTGAATTTTGCCAGTATTTTGATGTGGTCCCTACTAGAATAGCTCCCAACAGTTGGAGAGTAGTTAATGGGATTTATAGGTTAAATCAACTTCATGGGACCCATATAGAAATCCCAGAGATCATGTTTTGCTATAAGTGGGTCACAAGTGACAATACTTACTATTTAAAGACTAGGGATCTAAATAGGGCTTTAGTAGTTAACCTCCTAAATTCCAATAGAGATTATTTTGATCATGGAGTGATTGCCAAAAATTGGCAATATTCACCTATGATAGGGAATGTAGTATAACCGGGGCCGAGATGCCCTCAACATGGCCATGGGATAGGTTGCAACATTTTGTCTAACTCTTCTTGAATATTTTACTAATTATTGATACTAACTTTTATCTAGTGACCTTGGTTGCAGTTGATCGAAAGAGGAAGTTTCCCATGGAGGGTGACATAAACCTCCGGGAGTTGAAGTTTATTTGGGTCATTCATAAAAAAATAGGGGAGGAGCACATTAGGTTTGCATCATACTTATTGGAGTACATAAATAATATCACTTCTTTTATTGCTCGCCTAACTATTGTTGTTACTTCCTCAGTGATTAATCTTGATCAAGACCCAGTCTCTACTTCTTCTGCCACTGTATCTGACAGTGGTGAAGCTACTACAGGCCTCTCATCTTCACTTAATTCATACTTACCTCTTGTCGCTGCCATGGTGAAGAGAAAGTTCCCTAACATTATGGGAGATATTACCACTGTTAGTTCCATAAAATCTCCTACTGGTGGAGTCAGTAATAAAGATGAGACTGACAAGAAGCTCCCATCTAAGAAAAATAATGAGACTCAGCTCAAATGCCCGAGGAAAGGTCTTTCTTCTAGGCTGGCTGAAGGAACTTCTTCTGGTGCCGACCAACGAGACTTGGTTGATTTGTCTGCTGCTGGATCTTTAAAGGCTATTGGCCTTGGTTTGGCTAGACAATTAATAAAGTCTGATACTCTTCTAGACTATAGGGGTGCTGCTTCTACAATGCCCAGATCAAAAAACTATGAAAGGGCTGCTTAGAGACTTGATTTGGTAAAAAAATTGTATTTATTCTCCTTCTTATTTATATCTTTTACATGTCTTGTACTAACTTGATTTGATTTCTTTTTGCAGTTCTTGGTTAATTTCAACCAAATGATGGAAAAGGATGATATTCTGCCTTCTTCTTTAAATGAAGTTGAGGAGGCCTTTGAGGAACTTAAAAATTCCTTGATTGACTCCTAACAAGCATTGGCTAATGAGCAGAAGAAGTGGGAGAATAAAATAAAGTCTGCAGAGGGTGATGCTGTAGTTGCTCGGGGACTGGTTGTCGAGCTGCTGAAGAAGTTGGGTGCAGAGAAGGCCAAAAGGTTAAAGGCTAAGGAATCTGCATTCAACAGAGGTTAGGATAAAGCGATTGGCACTACATCTTCTCAAATTTCGTTCGCCAAGAAGAAGTGTTTCAAAGATGGGTGGTCAGCAGCCCTTGCAGAGTTCAGCACTCCCCAAGATTCCGAGTTATTTCTCAGGCATAATCCTGGGTCTCCTCCCAATATGGATGAGGAGATTGAGGATGATGGTGGGTCATATGATTCTACCCTTATTTTGGTATCTGTCGACCAACCCCAAGAAGCTGTAGTTGATTCTTCCATCCCTTCTTCTGTTGATCAAGTTAATCCGCCCCCTCCTGCATCTAATCCTTTTGGGTCTGCCTCAGACATAAAAAAGGTGTAGAACAGTTCGCTGAGTATCTTTTGTTTTTCCTTTTAATTATATTTTTGATTTTTATTTCATGTTCGTGTACTTGTAATCAACATTTTATCAATAAAAAGGAACATTACTTTACATTTGCCTTCTTTTTCTGTTGTTGATTGTAAATTTTGCTTGTTTTTTATAGTTTATGGATAGACTCAATTAATTCTCTTCAACTGATTTTGAGCTTCTTTAAAAATAAATCTCTTCAAGGCTGGTCAGTTGACTATGACCGAGGAAGAATTATTTAAGTTTCTCGAAGAGGGTGCTCCAAATCAGGCTAGAGAAGTACAAATTTTTAAGTGAAGGTTGGGGTTTTGAGCATAAGTTAGGGAAGCACATGTCTTTCTTCAGGAGACAAGAATTTCTTCTTAATCAAAAGATAGAGGAGCTTAGAGCCATTGCCAAGTTGTTGGAGGAAGAGAATAATAATGTGAGCGAGGAATTGAACTCATTTAAGGCTTATTCTTCTTCTATTATTGTTATTGATGATGATGGGGTTTATTTTTTGGATACTGAAAATGTTAGATTAAGGGAAGAAGTTAATGCAGTGAAGAAAACTAAGTCTGCTTCATCTTCCTGAGCAAAAAATAAACCTGACCAAGTTACTACAGATGAGGGTAGGACCTAACAAACACTTACTAATCAGGCTGCTCAATTGAAAGTAATGAATTTGTCCATTGATGACATGTCTAAGAAAATACATACTCAAGTCGAGAAACTTTCTACTGAGCCTTCTCAATTACAAGCTAAAGATGAAGTACTAAAAAAATTGCATCATCGGGTTGAGAGGCTATCCTTCCAATTCCATAAATAGCCTAGGGAGATCAGGATGGAGGGATACAACGAAGCTCTTGGGAATTTTTATAAGCGATTCAATCAGGCTCAGAATGAAGGCTACAAATGGGGCTGGACTAACTAGTTGTTAGTTATGAAGGTAGATCAAAGCAAGACTCTTTGGAACTGGTATGATCCTGGATTATTAAACTGTGAAGATCCTCTCTTCAAACTGGATGTTAATTGGACTCTCGTCAACACATTTCCCCAGTTCCTTATTTCAAAGTATTTAGGGGACTATGGCCTTCATAGCGAGCTAGAGATTGTTCATCCTCCTCATCTGTTAGATAGAGTGAGCAGTAGTAATAGAAGAATGCTCCAGAACTTCAACTTTATCAATTCCCCTTATACATTAGATGATCCTACTACAGGCATGGAACCAGTTTCCAATTCTTCTAAAGTTGAGGGGAAGCGTCACTTAAAATAAATTTTATTCCTATAATTCAATTGTAAGCAATATCATGTAATGATTATCTAAATGAATGAAATACATGATTAACTAATCTTGTCAATCTTTGAATGTGAATGTTTTCTTCTTTTTCTTTTTCATTATTTCTATTGACACACTTAAGATCTTGCCTAAGTTTAACATCAATTACCAAAGAGATCATAGGTTCTACTAGTACACTTAGATTAAAATCCAAGTTTAGTTTCAATTACCCATGTATTTCTATTGGTTCAACTAATGCACCTAAATTTTTAGATTTTGCATTAGTTACCAGTGGTGATCAGGTGTATGTAGAATATGTGTCTACATTCCTTGTTAGGAATCTTCACAATGTTCTTCCTTCACTTTGCCCAGTAGGATAAAATCTTGTTTATCTTAACTTTAATAGGATAAGATTTTGTTTTATCCTTGTCTTCTATGACTAAGTTTCTTAAGGACTTAGAATCCTGCTTTACACTTGGGTTTTTGGCTGCTGCCAATCAAGTTTTGCTTATACCGAGCAATTTTCAAACATCAGGAATCAACTATGTGGTTGTTGTTGCAAAGCACCTATTATGGGAGCATATCAATGTTATGGTTATTCTTATGCCGAGCAACGTTCGAATTCTTTTTAAGTTTGAAGTTTTTTTGAACGACTTTCATCGATCAAGTATATAGTAGTGCATAGCACAAGTACTCCAAAAAAAATTTCAAAAAAGAAACTGGAAGAAAACATTATTTTATTAATACTGAAATGTCATGAGTACAATATGTTTCATTACATCAGTGGTAATACTTCCTAAGATGCTTGGCGTGCCATGGAATCTTAATCTCTTCTGTAATACCCCGTATTTTTATGATATATTAATTTGGGGATTTAGTAAATTTAATGTGAATTAATTATGTAATAAAATCTAGAAATTAATTATGTTATAATTATTAAAGTGACGAGAGTTAGTAATTATGGGAAATTTGTCAAATATTACTAATGAGCAAAGTAATATATAATATTGGTTATATTGAGTGTCACGAGTGAATAAAATGACAATTTTGGAAATTTGAGTCGGGACGCGCCCGTGCCACGTCGGGACTAATTATTGATAAATAAAAGTAAATATTTTATAAGTTGTTCGTATGGTCATTTTGAGTGTGCCAACGCGTCTGGAAGGGTCGAGATAGTCAGAAAAGTATACCCGGGGGTTTGATTTGGGTCTCGGGGCATTTTTAGGCCTAATAAGTACCCCGGGAGGGCATTTTAGTCATTTTGTATTTTTGGGTAATTAAACCCACGAAAATTAAAGGGGTTATATCAGATGTCTGGGTTATCATCTAGGGTTAGAAAGCTCAAAACACTAGAACGGCCATTGGAGAAGAGAGGAGAGAGCTCTCAAGGCATTCCAAAGCTCAAAACTCAACCGTTTGCACCGCCGCCACCGCCAACGCGTAGATCGCGAGACGGGGAACGCAACCACACCAATTTCGGCACCAAACCAGACTTCTGGAAATCCCAGGCAAGTGTTTATCTTGCTTATTTCATTGATGCATCTTTCATATTAGTTTAGGAGTAATTAGAATGAGTTTTTATGGAAGAAACCTAAAAGATGAGATAGGAAATTGCATGTAAGGATGGATTAATTGTAATTCTGGAAATCCCTTAACATGTAGAGGATTGAACCACGAATTTATGAGATTGTAGATGAAGAAAACTCTGGAAAAGATGGATTGGAACATATTAATGAAATTCTAGGGTTCTTGAAGTTTTATATGAATTTGGGGCTTGTTGATCCATGTTTAATAATAGAAATCTACATGCTTTACGTTGAAATTTCATAGTATGATGATATAATGTCAGTAGTATAAATTTTGGGTCGATTGGGTATGAAAAATATGGATGAAACCCATAACTGCAAACCTGCAGATTTCGCAGACCTGCTTGATCGATCGATCGAGCCCAGAGCTTCGATCGATCGAAGGTTCGATCGATCGAGCCCTAGACCTCGATCGATCGACCCCTCCTGGCAGACTCATATCTTCCCTTCTTAATTAGTTGAAATTCACTTTAATGAGGAATAATTCATGGTCACCCTTATAAATATGTTTTGGGAGATAAAGAGGACCAGTAGGGTATATGAATAAATTTTGGGACCTCTAATATATGACGAGAATTGTATTTTTGGAATAATTATATAAGGAACGATGAAACTACGTATTTAAAGTGAGAGATTACGTTAAATAGTTATGATAGAGAATAGATGAATACCTACTGAATTTTATAATTGGGAGGATAAAGCTATGAGAGTTATGTGGTAAGTTGGAATAATGCTGAATCAAGGTTAGAAACGAACCGTTATATGTGTTTACTAAAAAGGTGAAAATAAGGATACAAGTCGTAACTATGGGATTTGAAATATACCTAATATTGATATGGTAATATTAGTATAGTTATATGTCTGTGTTTGCATATACTATCTATGTGTGAAAAACATACCCACGCAACTTACTATCCCTGAGGTTGCCGCGATGGGACGATCTTAACCTGTGTTGCCTTATGGGGGGATATTGACTCGTACCCTAGAAGATAGATATCCTTAGTACAGGCTATCGATTTGATAGTTCAGACGGTCCTAAGAGACGCTGGTATGTGCCATCCTCTTAGAGACTTGGAATCTATGCTTCACCTCAATATTGTTGTGTATGTGTTAATACAATTCGAGAGTGATTCTGAATTTGTATTCCCCTTTGTACGAGTGATACGGGGATTGGATAGTAGAGTATGCCTGCACCATAGTTTTTATTTGGGGTGCTGTTATAATATATATATATATATATATATATATATATATATATATTATACGAGTATTTAATATATATATGAAATTCTGGAATTTGGAACTGCCTACTATGATATGGTAAGTAGGACATGGTTGATGACTCAAATTGTAATACTTGTTTTGAGAAAGTATAATATGACACTGGAAAACTTTATAAATTAATAAAGTTAAAACGAGAATTTTGGATACTAATTGAAATATTCTTTTCAAACAATTGTATCGTTCAATTTTAAATCCTGCGAATAACCTAAGATAAGTTAAATCATTGGGGAAAGATAGTGTGATATATGGCGAGATAGACCATTGGGAAGGTTAGTGCGATAGGAGTGCACATTAGAAGAGAGGTGAGAATTTCTCAAGAGAGTGTCGCACTAATATGTTGTTGCATTGGCCTGTATCAATTTAAATACTTGCTAAACGAATTTTTAAATCATATACACTATCGGGCTCTGACCCGTTTCTATTTCTCTTTCTCTCTTGTATATATATGTATATATTACAGGTGCCCAGCCACAGGGGCGTCTTGCTTAGGATCCCTTGGAAGGAACGTGTTGCAGCTTAGGTGGGAGTTGTAGGCCACTTGATTAGAAGATTTCATTTACTTGACTCCACTTCTATCATTCTCAGTTATTGGGGCATGTGTCGCCCTTTCCCTTATTTAGCTATTTTATTAGGACATTGTGATTCAGTTATTGTAGTCTTGATACTTTGGGATTTATTATGGTTTGGATGTTTTACTTTAAATTTTTATGTTGGGATTAAAATGTCGAATGTTTAAATTATTTGGATTATATGTTCCTGGATTATTGTGGTGTGATTCGTTATATATTAAATTGTTATAAATAATTAAATCTTATTTTCGAAATAAAATTTGAAAGGTAATGTTTAAAATGGTTTTGACACCTAGCTTAATTAATTAGGGTGTTTAAATTGGAAAAGTTTTTCATTTGCGACAGTGATGCTAAGAATGAACCAACTGTTCACCTTGATTTTAATTTAATAAAGGAGTGATCGCTCGGTATTTAATTATTTGGGGTGTCACAGGTGGTATCAGAGCATCAGTTCTAGTGTCCATAGGATCTGTACGGCTTATTTTAACTTTCAGCTTAACGTTTTTGCTATAGAGCCCTATTTTTAGGATTGTTGTATTTTTGCTTTTACGTTTACGTCTTTAGCTATTTGGGATTTGATAATGACTGTAGACTAATAAACTTCTTCACGTTTCAGATGCCTCCGAGACGTGCACCGAAGGATAGGCGTGCCCAGGCCGAGCAGCCAGCAGCTCCGGCACAAGGCACTATGAATGCTAATGAAGTAGCCGCCATTGTTGCTCAGTCGATGAATGTCGCGCTAGCGGTGGTTCAGCAGGCTCCATCCCAGATTCAGGCAGTGGCGCCAGTACCATCACAGCTTCCATCTGCATGGAAGAGGGTTAGGGATGTTTTTCAGAAGGCGCATCCCCCTGAGTTCTCCGGTAGCTCAGATATCGTCACAGTCAGCCAATGGAAGAAAGACATCCAGTGGCATCTTCTTATGTATGATTGTACCGACGTGCAAAGGCAGTTATTGGCTTCCTTTAAGATGGTGGGGGCCGCTTTGCAGTGGTGGGAGTCCACTACCACCTTGGAGGAGAGGGACACGATCCCTATTCAGTCGTTCTGGGAGCAGTTTGACCGCAAGTACTTTCCACCCGTCGTGCAAACTGAGATGAGGCGGAAATTACTGAATTTGAAACAGGAGAACTCTACCGTTGCTGAGTATGAGGAGGAGTTCACGAGACTTCTCACCATAGTGCCAGATGAGGCACCTACTGAGACTAAGAAAATTATGTTGTTTGTGGACGGGTTAGCTTGGAGGATCCGTCAGCATCTTATAGGGAATCTATCTCTGAGTAATTTCACTGATGTACTCAATGCTGTGTTAGTACATTGCCAGGATTACCGCTTCCATCTGTAAGGAAGAAAGAGAGAAGGAGAGTCCAGCCAGCAGGGCAGGACCGGGGGTAGTAGTGCTAGTGGGGCACCATCTCATGGACAGACTCGTCAGTACGAGAAGAGTTCCCATCAGGGGGACCCTGCAAAGCGATTCCGTTCAAGTGATTCTAGACAGGGATTTGGGGGTTATAGGCAGGGCCAGCCTAATCAAAAGTGCCAACAGCGTGCTAATCAGGGCCAACAGGGCCAGTGGCGGGGAGGTAACGGCCAGCAGGGCCGTGGTCAGCAGGGTCAGAGGGGAGGTAACTTCAGAGGCCGGTGTTTTGTATGCGGCAAGCATGGTCATAAGCGCCAGGATTTCCCAGAGGGTAATAGGGCCCCACAGCAGCAGGGTGCCCGTAATGAGCCGCAGAGACCACTTTTTCCACCTGCCCTCCCAGCTCCATCCCAGGTGTCAGCCCTACCAGCCATTCCAGTAGCTCCAGTGCAGCAGGGGCAGTTACATTACGGACGTGTCTATAACGTCCACCAGGCAGCAGCTCCACAGGAACCACCCGCGATTGAGGGTATGTTTCCTATCCATGGTACTATGGGTCGAGTTTTGTTTGATACTGGGGCGACGCATTGTTTTATAGCTATGCATTTTACGAAGGCCTTAGGGTTGTTAGCCACAGCAGAGAGCACAGTGACGTGTGTAGACTCACCACTGGGGAGTGGGTCGCTTATCTTTTTTATATGCCGGGGAGTGGCGGTAGAGATTGGTAGTTTGGTATTACCTGCAGACATGTTAGTCTTAGATATGCATGAGCATGATGTTATTATCGGTATGGATTGGCTCGCAGCTTATAAAGACATGATTGATTGCTTCGGTGGAAGCATTATTTTTTCCATTCCGGGGCAAGAGATTTTTGTAGTGGCAATGCCTCGCCCAGAGGTAGGCTCGACCGCTCATTTGTATTATATAGAGGAGGATACCTATAAGGAGGTTGTGATTCCGTTAGACTCGATTCCAGTTGTTCGTGAGTATTCCGATGTGTTTCAGGAGATACCAGGCCTACCCCCCAGTCGAGAGATAGACTTTGTCATAGACTTATTACCGAATACTAGACCGATAGCACGCGCTCCATACCGTATGGCCCCGGTAGAGATGCGGGAGTTACGAGATCAGATAGAGCAGCTGTTAGGTCAGGGCTTCATTCACAGGAGTACCTCACCTTGGCGCGCTCCAGTCTTATTTGTGAAGAAGAGAGATGGTTCACTGAGGTTATGTGTGGACTACCGGGAGTTGAACAAGGTCACGATACGGAATAAGTATCCGTTGCGTCGAATTGATGATCTGTTCGACGAGCTGAGGGGAGCAACCTTCTTTTCGAAGGTAGATCTGAGGTCGGGGTACCATCAGCTACGTATTAGAGAGCAAGATGTTTCAAAGACTGTCTTCTTGACAAGATATGGATCTTAGGAGTTCAGAGTGATGCCATTTGGTCTCACAAATGCTCCAGCCGTATTCATGGACTTAATGAACCGAGTATTCAGAGAGTTCTTGGATCAGTTAGTCATCGTCTTCATAGATGAAATTTTGATATATTCACACTCCGAGGAGGATCATGCCGAGCACTTGAGGCAGGTTCTTCAAACTTTACGAGAGCATTAGTTGTATGCTAAGTACGAGAAGTGCGGATTCTGGTTGCGAGAGGTACAGTTCTTGGGGCATGTTGTTTCTGAACAGGGGATAGCAGTTGACCCGAGTAAAGTGTTAGCGGTGAGGGAGTGGGGACAGCCCACGACACCGATGGAAGTGCGTAGTTTCTTGGGGTTAGTCGGATACTACAGGAGATTCATTCGGGGATTCTCCAAAATAGCGGGTCCATTGACGAACCTGACTCGCAAAGGGGTACCATATGTTTGGGATGATGCTTGTCAATTGGCTTTCGACGAGCTGAAAGACAAGCTTACTTCAGCACCAGTCCTTGCATTACCGAAGCCGGGTGTGGAGTACCTGGTTTACACCGATGCCTCTTTACGAGGACTTGGGGGATTACTTCAGCAGGAAGAGAAGTCTATAGCTTTTGCCTCCCGCAAGCTTAAGCCGCATGAGAAGAATTACCCCACCCACGACCTGGAGTTAGCAACGGTCGTCTTTGCATTGAGGATATGGAGGCACTATTTATTGGGGGAGAAATCCCGCTTGTTCACAGACCACAAGTCATTGCAGTCCCTGTTCACTCAGCGAGAGCTGAATATGCGTCAGCGCAGATGGTTAGAGTTTGTGAAGGACTATCAGTTCGACATACAGTATCATCCGGGGAATGCCAATGTAGTTGCTGATGCGTTGAGCCGTAGACTGGTAAATGAGGTAGCAGACGTCTGGAAAGCGAAGTGGAAGGAGTTGGGTCACCAGGACGCAGTAGCCCGTTCCTTTATATCTGTTATGACAGTCACACCCGAGATTGTTACGAGGGTAATACAGGCCCAGACCACAGAGCCGTTTTGCCAGGAGCAGATTGTATGACTTTTAGCCGAGGGTGCTGAGTCCTATTCTATTAGTTCTGATGGGGGTTTGAGGTCTAATGGGAGGTTGGTGGTTCCAGAAGGGGCAGAATTGCATCATGTAGTGATGACCCAATCTCACGGGTTCCGATTTACGGTACATCCTTGAGGAGTTAAGATGTACCAGGATATGAGGAGGCAATACTGGTGGAGTGGGATGAAGAAGGACATTGTTGAGTTCGTGTCCAAGTGTTCTACCTGCCAGCTGGTGAAGGTGGACCATCAGAAACCGTCAGGATTGCTTCAGCCATTGGAAGTACCTGCGTGGAAGTGGGAGAGTATTTCCATGGATTTTATTACAGGGTTACCTACATCACAACGGGGTCGTGACTCCATCTGGGTCATTGTAGACCGTTTGACCAAGGTGGCTCATTTTCTACCGGTGCGGTCAGATTATACCACGGGTCAGTATGCTCAGTTGTTCATTTCTGAGATTGTCAGATTACATGGGGTGCCCCTGAATATTGTGTCAGATAGAGACAAGATTTTCATGTCGCGTTTTTGGGAAAGCTTTCAGGAGGCTATGGGTACTGAGTTGAGGTTGAGTTCAGCTTATCACCCACAGACAGATGGACAAACAGAGCGTACTAATCAGATGTTGGAGGATATGCTACGCATGTGTGTTCTTGATTTTGGATGAGGTTGGGAGCCACATCTTCCACTGGTAGAGTTTGCTTATAATAACTCTTATCAGTTTACGATTGGCATAGCTCCATTTGAGGCTTTGTATGGAAGGCCTTGTCGTTCTCCAACTTGTTGGCTCGAGGTGGGGGATAACAAGTTTCTAGGACCAGAGGTAATTCAGGAAACCTCTGCGAGGATTGAGATGATCAGGAGTCGCATTTGAGTAGCCCAGGACAGGAAGAAGAGCTACGCCGATGCGAAACGGTTCTTCCGGGAGTTTAATGTGGGGGACCAAGTGTTACTGCGTGTATCTCCTATGAAGGGAGTGATGAGTTTCGGGAAGAAGGGGAAATTGGCTCCCAGGTACATAGGACCATTTCCCATCATCGAGAGGATTGGGCCAGTTGCATATAGGTTGGTACTGCCAGAACAATTACATCGCATTCACGATGTATTCTACATCTCGTCGTTGAGACGGTATCTTCGGGATGATATGGCCCATACTCACATCGCGATAGATGAGATAGACTTACAGACTGACAGCTCTTACGAGGAAAGACCGGTGGCTATCCTAGACTATAGTGAGAGGAGATTGAGGTCGAAGATAGTTCCACTTGTACGGGTCCAGTGGGAGCATCATAACGTGGAGGAATCCACTTGGGAGCGCGAGGCCGATATGCGCGAGAGATATCCAGATTTGTTCTTACCAGGTATGCCTTATTTTCAGAATTTCGGGACGAAATTCCGTTATTAGGGGGGAAGTATGTAATACCTCGTATTTTTATGCTATATTAATTTGGGGATTTATTAAATTTAATGTGAATTAATTATTTAATAAAATCCGGAAATTAATTATGTTATAATTATTAATGTGACGAGAGTTAGTAATTATGGGAAATTTGTCAAATATTACTAATGAGCAAAGTAATATATAATATTGGTTATATTGAGTGTCACGAGTGAATAAAATGACAATTTTGGAAATTTGAGTAGCGACGCGCCCGTGCCGCGTCGGGACTAATTATTGATAAATAAAAGTAAATATTTTATAGTTGTTCGTATGGTCGTTTTGAGTGCGCCAACGCGTCCGGAAGGGTCGAGATAGTCAGAAAAGTATACCCGGGGGTTTGATTTGGGTCTCAGGGCGTTTTTAGGCCTAATTAGTACCCCGGGAGGGCATTTTAGTCATTTTGTATTTGTGGGTAATTAAACCCACGAAAATTAAAGGGGTTATATCAGATGTCTGGGTTATCATCTAGGGTTAGAAACCTCAAAACACTATAACGGCCATTGGAGAAGAGAGGAGAGAGCTCTCAAGGCATTCCAAAGCTCAAAACTCAACCGTTTGCATCGCCGCCACCGCCAACGCGTAGATCGCGAGACGGGGAACGCAACCACACCAATTTTGGCACCAAACCAGACTTCTGAAAATCCTAGGCAAGTGTTTATCTTGCTTATTTCGTTGATGCATCTTTCATATTAGTTTAGGAGTAATTAGAATGAGTTTTTATGGAAGAAACCTAAAAGATGAGATAGGAAATTGCATGTAGGGATGGATTAATTGTAATTCTGGAAACCCCTTAACATGTAGAGGATTGAACCACGAATTTATGAGGTTGTAGATGAAGAAAACACTGGAAAAGATGGATTGAAACATATTAATGAAATTTTAGGGTTCTTGAGATTTTATATGAATTTGGGGCTTGTTGATCCATGTTTAATAATAGAAATCTACATGCTTTACGTTGAAATTTCATAGTATGATGATATAATGTCAGTAGTATAAATTTTGGGTCGATTGGGTATGAAAAATATGGATTTGGTGAAGTTTAGAATATGAAACCCGTAACTGCAAATCTGCAGATTTTGCAGATCTGCTTGATCGATCGATCGATCAAAGGTTCGATCGATCGAGCCCTAGACCTTGATCGATCGACCCCTCCTGGAAGACTCATATCTTCCCTTCTTAATTAGTTGAAATTCACTTTAATGAGGAATAATTCATGGTCACCCTTATAAATATGTTTTGGGAGATAAAGAGGACCAGTAGGGTATATGAATAAATTTTGGGACCTCTAATATATGACGAGAATTGTATTTTTGGAATAATTATATAAGGAACGATGAAACTACGTATTTAAAGTGAGAGATTACGTTAAATAGTTATGATAGAGAATAGATGAATACCTACTGAATTTTATAATTGGGAGGATAAAGCTATGAGAGTTATGTGGTAAGTTGGAATAATGCTGAATCAAGGTTAGAAACGAACCGTTATATGTGTTTACTAAAAAGGTGAAAATAAGGATACAAGTCGTAACTATGGGATTTGAAATATACCTAATATTGATATGGTAATATTAGTATAGTTATATGTCTGTGTTTGCATATACTATCTATGTGTGAAAAACATACCCACGCAACTTACTATCCCTGAGGTTGCCGCGATGGGACGATCTTAACCTGTGTTGCCTTATGGGGGGATATTGACTCGTACCCTAGAAGATAGATATCCTTGGTACAGGCTATCGATTTGATAGTTCAGACGGTCCTAAGAGACGCTGGTATGTGCCATCCTCTTAGAGACTTGGAATCTATGTTTCGCCTCAATATTGTTGTGTATGTGTTAATACAATTCGAGAGTGATTCCGAATTTGTATTCCCCTTTGTACGAGTGATACGGGGATTGGATACTAGAGTATGCCCGCACCATAGTTTTTATTTGGGGTGCTGTTATAATATATATATATTATACGAGTATTTAATATATATATGAAATTCTGGAATTTGGAACTGCCTACTATGATATGGTAAGTAGGACATGGTTGATGACTCAAATTGTAATACTTGTTTTGAGAAAGTATAATATGACACTGGAAAACTTTATAAATTAATAAAGTTAAAACGAGAATTTTGGATAATAATTGAAATATTCTTTTCAAACAATTGTATCGTTCAATTTTAAATCCTGCGAATAACCTAAGATAAGTTAAATCATTGGGGAAAGATAGTGTGATATATGACGAGATGTGAGAATTTCTCAAGAGAGTGTCGCACTAATATGTTGTTGCATTGGCTTGTATCAATTTAAATACTTGCTAAACGAATTTTTAAATCATAAACACTATCGGGCTCTGACCCGTTTCTATTTCTCTTTCTCTCTTGTATATATATGTATATATTACTGGTGCCCAGCCACAGGGGCGTCTTGCTTAGGATCCCTTGGAAGGAACGTGCTGCATCTATTGTGGGAGTTGCAGGCCACTTGATTAGACCATTTCATTTACTTGACTCCACTTCTATCATTCTCAGTTATTGGGGCATGTGTCGCCCTTTCCATTATTTATCAGTTATTGTAGTCTTGATACTTTGGGATTTATTATGGTTTGGATGTTTTACTTTAAATTTTTATGTTGGGATTAAAATGTCGAATGTTTAAATTATTTGGATTATATGTTCCTGGATTATTGTGGTGTGATTCGTTATATATTAAATTATTGTAAATAATTAAATCTTGTTTTCGAAATAAAATTTGAAAGATAATGTTTAAAATGGTTTTGAAACCTAGCTTAATTAATTAGGGTGTTTAAATTGGAAAAGTTTTTCATTTGCGACCGTGATGCTAAGAATGAACCAACTGTTCACCTTGATTTTAATTTAATAATGGAGTGATCGCCCGGTATTTAATTATTTGGGGTGTCACATCTTCTCCCTCCAATATTTCAATTATGTAATTTCCTGGTCGGACAACTACTGAAATGCAGTATGGCCCATGCCAATTATCCTCAAGTTTGTTGTTCTTCTGTATTACCTTTTTAACACATAATCTCATTCCTTCAAGTTGGTCAGCTTCATTATTTTGTTGTAGAAACAGGTTGTTCTTTGCTGGTACGCTGAATTTCTTAAAGCGTCATCCTCAAGTACTTCCTCTAACATATCTAAATCCAATCTTCGCATTAAATCACTTATAGGAGAGTTGACATTCAATACTCTACGGGATGGGAGGTCCAATTTAGCAAGTATTACTGCTCAGTCCCAAATGCTAGCATGTATGGAGATTCTCCTGTCGCAGTCCTTGAAGTTGTTTGATATACCCACAGAACAAAGTGCAACTCCTTAATCTAGTTTCCCTTGGCATCATTAAGTCTTCTTTTTAACCCATTAAGTAGAGTTCTATTTGTAAATTTGGTTTTCCCATTACTCTGAGGATGACTTGGAGCAGAATGCAGCTTGTGCATATTGGACTGAGCACAATAAGCTATAAATTCTTCATTATCAAACTGCATGCCATGGTCGATAATGAAGGCATAGGGCAACCGATATCTATAAATGATACTATTTCAAGTGAATTGGTAGATTTTCTCATATGGCATGTCCACCAATGGTTCTGCCTCCACCCATTTTGTAAAGTAGTCCACAATAATAATTAAGTACCTAAATCTTCCTCGGGTGGTTGACATGGGCTAACTAAATCTATTCCCCAAATTACAAACGGCCAAGGTGAAGTGATTGGAGTGACCGCAGCCTGTGGAGTCTTTCGAATGCTGGAATGCCTTTGGCACTTATCACATTTTTTTGCAAAAGGTTGAACAATCCGTACGCATAGTTGGCCAATGGTATCCTTGTGCACTAATCCACTACAGTAGTGTCCTGCCTACTATGTGAGCTCCATGAGATCCTTCATGCACCTCCTGGATCAGGTCTTGAACCTCTATTGGATGAACATAACGCTCCAAGCTAGCTATCAGTCCTCTCCTGTATAACACCCCTTTGTCTAGCACATATCTTAGTGCTTTGTACTTCTGCTTTTTGGACTTAATTGTATCTGCTGGCAAAGTTCCTTCTTAAATGTATGCTATGATGGGGTCCATCCAAGATGGCCCCATATCTTCTATAATAAAATTAATCATCAGGTCTTCATCTATACTCCAGTTTGCTAGAATTTCGATGGGAATAGTTCTTTGGAGCTCAATTCTTATTGCTGAAGCTAGCTGAGCAAGTGCATCTTCTCGGGCATTCTTTAATCTTGGTATTCTGCTCATCTGAACAGCTTGTAATTTGGCTATCACTTTAAATGATTTAGACATGTATCTAGTCATCATCTATCCTTTAAATCCATACAGGTTCAATATTTGGTTTACCACCAATTGAGAATCACTATGTGCTATAACTTGCTCGGCATTTAGTGATTGGGCCAAACTCAAATCCATAATGGTAGCTTCATAATCTTCTTCGTTATTTGAGTCCTGGAATTGAAATCGCAGAGCATATTCAATATCTATATGTAATAGGGTAGTTTAGATTAGATGGAGGCGTAACCCCTTTTTGAGTACAGTAATGATAAGTTAACCCAACAACACTATTGATTAATTACAAGACACGCAATCACAACTTAGTGAAGATAAACTCAGTTTGACCTTATAAGAACTCTCGTTTATAACTCAAAAGACAATAAGGAACTCAGAAGTAACTCATTTAGAGGGAGAGAGAAGTAATCACCCTAGATACACCTTGGCAGGCAGCCAAACACCCCAACCATCCTAAAGGATCTCTGTCAGGTATTAAAAGCTTCATAATAAATGACAATGGTGGGCGAGTAAAACTCTATGGTTTGTAATAAATCTCTCCCTGATGTATATATTCTCTATAGTAATAACTTTTGAACTCTTAAAAGAACCGCCTCTCCCAGAGGTGGTTGGGTTCCTTGAATAGCCCCCACACCACTCCCGGGGTAAATCAGTCATTAATGATTGTGAAAGACATCCATCATACTTTATGTCACAAACATTAAATGCCTGATGCCCTAGTTTGCTCCATGTCATAAACATTAAATGCCAAGCCATGCCTTTTGCCTAACTACTGTGTATCAGGTGGCTGTCGTCACAGAGGTGGCTCACCAACTATCTGACAGCCACAAATACCACGGTGGTTTACTCAAGTGCAGATTTGACATTGTCTAGCTGGCTAGACATCACCTACAGTAGATGTGACATTAAGTAGAGGGTTATTTGGTCTAATACTCAACGCACGATGGAACTCAAGGCTGCTTCGCCCGGGGTTCTACGGTTAGGGTCTTTTGGTGTTTTACCAGGTGTATCTAAGATGGCCAGGACAAACTCCAGCGATGCCTCACTTCTCAATCATCCAAGCCAAGTCCCTCTAGAGTTCCCACTGTGAGGTCGTTCGATAGAGCATGAAAGATCTACCAGGACCTGCCAAGCCTGGTCTCTCTTGAGTATCATTCGACCTCAGACTAAAAACATTATAATTGTTACATTATTACAATCGTTATAGCCCACAATCAATATAAACAAATATACCATGTGACTAAGTAACACAATAAGCTAAGGTATGAGCTTCCTCGCTTGAGCTGCCACGCTGAGCTACCACACTTGAGCTACCTCGCTGAGTTTCCACGCTAAGCTGCCACGCTTGAGTTGCCATGCTGAGCTGCCTCACTGCCTTATTCCCAAACACTGTTGTTAATGGGGGGGATTATCTCTAATCTCAGGATTACCTTCAATCCCCCTCTACACTATCCCATTAGGAGTTTTAAGTATTATACTTGCTCCACTACCGGTTGCACAAGATGATCTATCAACATACAAGTTCCATATTGGGAGATTTTCATCAAACGCTTAGTTTGTCAGAATCCCATGGTGGAATATTTTTCTCCTTGCTTCCTCATACTTCTCTGACATCTCCTGAGCTTTAGATGAGGAATTATATAGGTCGACGGTGATTTCTTCTAACATTTCTTTTGATGAAGGTCATTCGGAAGGTTGATTGTTGACAGCTTTAATTGAACTTTTCCTTCCGATGCCTTGTTCTACCTTCACTCCCTGTTGCTCGGGGGTCTCAGTATAAGTGAATTCAGAAATAAAATCTTCTACGACTTGGCCTTTTAATGAAGACATTGGTTCATACACAATATCATACTCCCCCAATTCTACTGCCTAGTACATTAATCTGCCAGACTTCTCCGATTTATGCAAGGCTTACCTAAGAGGCATATCAGTCTACACCACAATTGTATGGGCTTGAAAGTACGACTTTATTTGCCTGGATGCCTCAATCATTGCCAATGCTAATTTCTCGAGGCGTGGGTACCTGATTTCTGCTCCTTGAAAAGCTTTACTGGTGTAGTAAACTAGTTTTTGAACTCCATTTTCTTCTTGGATCAAGGCAGAACTTACGGCCGACTCAGAGACAACTAAGTACAAATACAATATTTCTCCCAAAATTATTCGTGAGAGCAGTGGGGATGACCCTAAGTACTTTTTCAACTCTAGAAAAACCTTTTTACACTCGTCGTTCCATTCGAAACTCTTTCTAAGCACTTTAAAGAATGGCAGACACCTATCAGTAGATTGGGACACAAATTTTTTCAAAGTTTCTACTCGCTGAGTCAACCTTTGTACATCTTTTTTGCAAGTAAGGGACTGCATTTCAATCAACGCCTTGATCTTGTATTGGTTTGCCTTAATTCCCCTCTGATTTCTATATATCCGAGGAACATTCCTTCCCGTACTCTGAACACGCACTTGGTTGGGTTTAATCTCATCTGGTGCTTTTCTAGCTGGTCGAAAGTTTGGCTGAGATCGACCATATGGTCAGCTGCTTTCTTGCTCTTCGTCAGCATATCATCCACATAAACTTCCATATTTTTGTCGATTTGCTCCTAAAAAACATTGTTCACCAATCTCTGATAAGTAGCACCTGCATTTTTCAAACCATATGGCATAACATTATAGCAATAAGTTCCTCGAGGAGTAATGAAAGACGTGTTTTACCTATCTTCTGGCTTCATCTTGATCTAGTTATAACCAAAGTATGCATCCATAAAACTGAGCAGTTCATGTCCTGAAGTGGCGTCAACAAGCTGATCAATTTGTGGCAAAGGAAATTGACCCTTTGGTCGCGCTTTATTTAAATCCATGAAGTCTACACACATTCTCCACTTGTTACTCTTCTTCTTAAACATTATTAGATTGGCCAACCAATCTGGATACTTTACTTCATCAATAAAAGCAACTCTTTGAATCTTTTTAACTTCATCATGAATGACTTGATTCTTCTCGGGGCTAAACACTCTTAGCCTCTGCTTTAAAGGCTTAACATCTTTATTGACATTGAGCTCTTGGAAGAGAAAGTTGGGATCAATCCGTGGAAAATCTTCATGACTCCAGGCTAATACATGCTTCCTTTGTCTACGGAACTTCACTAGTTCTTGTTTAAGAATATGATCCAGCGTTGTTCTTATTTAAGTGGTACGTTCTATCTTGTCATCGTCCTACACAATATTCTCCGTTGCTTCAACTATCTGGCCCATCACCAATTCCATTTCTTCCCTTGGGTATAAGGTTTTAACCTCAAATTCATCATAGAGGTTCAGAGGTGTCCACTTGGTAGGTGGTGGTTCTCTTTTTCATCTCTGCTAAATCTTGTTGCTCGGTAGATGAATAGTAGCACTCTCGAGCTATTTTTAATCACATTTTACTATGCCTGCCCCAAAGTTGGCCGAGAACTTCAAACATTGATGGACTGTAGATGGTACAACCTCAAACTTCTTCAACCCTACTCTCCCATTATCATGTTATAAGCTGAATGAATATTTTTGTCCATTATAAAGAAATGTATCCTCTCTGTTCGGTTGGCTGGCCATGTGTCGATCAATATTTTTACCTTAATTATGACCAAAGGGAATATTTTTTCACCGAAAAAACTTATTAAAGGTCTGTGGTAGGGCTCCAACTGACTGAGCTTGAAATACAAACTTTTAAAACAAGGATAGAACATAATATCTTCTGAGCTGCCATTATTAACTAGAACTCTGGAAATAATTATATTCTCCTTTATGACTTTAATTACGAGAGGATCATCATAAGGGTATAGTACCCCTGAGAGGTCATTTTTAGAGAAGTCGTTCCCCAGCTTGTCTTTTTTGACCTTCCTCGACCGATCTTCTTCATCTAGATTAATCCTCTGTATATAGGAACAAGCTTATGCTTCACTGAGGTAAGCCTTCCTTTCAGCAGTATGGTCTCCTCCTCTTGCATCACTACCTATAATCATATGACAGTCAAAAGAAGCAAAATTGAGCATGAATATCTCACGTTCTAGTTGTATGGGTTTCTTGGGTAGGTCAGGATCATCCTCCCGATCATCTTCATGAGTCCTCTTTTTCTCGTCTTTGGGCTTGTAAGGAGAATTTGACCTTCGCCGAGCTCTGTCGTTGTTCTGCTGATCAACAAATCTGTCTAACTTTCCTCTTTGGATAAGAGTTTCAATTTTATTTTGAAGGGAAATACAACGGTCTATTTTATGGCCATGGTCTTTATGAAATTCACAATATTTGGATCTATCCCTCTTGGTGGGGTAACTCCTTAGCTTCTCAGGACAATGTACATCCTTATTATGCTTAATTTCCTCCAAGATATAGTGGATGTCCATTGTGAATGGAGTATAATTGTTGTATTTCTTGAGCCAATCAGTAATCCCTTTTTCTTTGATTCCCTATGCTCACTGGAATCTTTGTGCTCCTTTTTGTCAACTTTACCTTTAAGTTTCTCCCCCGAGCTTCTCTTGGCTTCCATTACCTCCTTAATGTTCATGACCTTGGATGCTTTTGCCATCAATTCTCTCATTATCTTTGGATGATCTTTATCAAGAGTGTAGTAGAGTTTCTTAGGGAGCAGTCCACTCATAAGAGCTGTAATAGCTGTCTTTTCCTTGTAGTTAACAACCTCTAACTTTTCGACATTGAACCGAGTGATATAATCTTT
The DNA here is from genome assembly GCA_949130495.1 of Sambucus nigra. Classification (NCBI taxonomy): domain Eukaryota; kingdom Viridiplantae; phylum Streptophyta; class Magnoliopsida; order Dipsacales; family Adoxaceae; genus Sambucus; species Sambucus nigra. Next base: position 605,736,738 of record OX422211.1, read on the forward strand.
GGTACTTTCCCCCACCTTATTCCTTGCGCTGAGCAAATGAGCAACTTATTTCACTGGTTTAGCTCCAAAGAAAAATTGACCAATGAATAGCTCGATAAGCTGATGGAAGCTAAAAATTTGCTCCCGAGGAAAACTGTTATACCAGATCTAAGTAGTTCATGTAATTGTCCCTACGAATGCCCTGTATTTTATTTCGTCGGGGACGACATAGATGTCAGTTGTTGCTTGATATTGCTCAATATAAAGGACGAGATCACTTTTCCATCATATTTGGGTGTAACTACAAGAGCTTTAAACTTTGAAGGTGTGGGGAAATCCACAACAGCTTGTACGTAAGGTGATCCCTTCATAAAGATTCTTTGCAAAGGGTTCTTAGCCTTAGCCATTTCTCTTAATATATCCTCCAATCGCTGGATGGAAACCTTCCATGCATTGTTACCAGTGTCAGATCTGTTTGTTACATCTTTTGCATTCTAACCAAATGTTTGTGCTGAACTTTCTTCTCGCGATTGTTGTTCGATGCAGGCAGTTTGTCGGGCATCTGATCTAGACTAGGCTGAGCCTTACCCTTAATCGGTTGGTCATCAAGCGTTTCTCGACAAGGCCCTGGGAATATTTTTGTTCCCCCTGGGTCCCAAACAATCAAAAGGAGATGCCCGACTTAGCCTCTCCAAGGCACTCAATCTTTCAGGAGAGGAGGACTGTTCATTATAGGGCTCCGATGTTCTGAGCAAAGAACTTTCTCTTGAGATATAGTAAATATCTCTAGTAGTCCTGGATTGGCTATATCTACTACTTCTTGGAGGTAGTAGTGGAATATTTCCACGAGAAGATAGGGAATGTGGCTTGGCTTGTAGGGTTTGCGCTAACTGCCTCATGGTATCTTGCATAGCCACGTGTCCTCTGACGAGATGAGCCAGGATTCCAGTCAAATAATTATGAGTTGGTAGAGCATAAGGAATAGGCGGGATGCCATCATTCCTGGTGCTTGACTCAGGAATATCAACCATGTTGAATAAGTATATGAGTGAAAATTCTTAGAAACACATTCCCACAGATGGCGCCAATTTGTTAATGCAAAAAACTAGAATGAATCTAATTATTTGATCATAGATAAATAAGTAAATAAAAGAGACAAGTAAGATTTTTAATGTAGTTAGACCGAAAGGAATAGCCTACATCCACTATCTTGTATTGTCTGTTGGATTTTATTCTGGTCTGGTCCCCTTTGTTATAAGGGTTACAATGTCTTTATAGCTTTCTTGGGAGATCAAGAGTCGGAATGTTAAAGTATGGAATGCCTTTATAAATTAGGCATTTACATTCATACAACGTTCATATTGTATTCAACTGGTGGCGCTTTATTGACTAAGTTGGTCGGTCTTCCTATTGTTGGTCGGGCTTTTTTATATGTTAATAGACATTCTTGGACTTGGTCGGCCTTCCTAGACTTATGCCTTGATGACTTGGATTGATGCCACGATGGATAACACATGTTCATTTCTGATTGGTCCACGTAGATGGGTAAATTTTAAAATTAACAGTCGGGAATCGGATGATGAAGAATATCCCAATATCACAAAGAATCCACTAAAGCTAATAGATCGTGTTATGATGATCTCTTTGGGATGACACTTTGTTGCAGGAAGTGACGCTAGTGGTGATGATGAACCACTAGAAAGAAAATCATATTTAACTGAGGCCAAGGGCAGTAATCATATTAATAATGTTAATTTGGAAGAATTATATGAGACACGACCTTACAAGGTGAACATAGATCAGTTAGTTATTAGTTTTTCTAGAGATGATCAAATTGGGCTATTATACCCCCATGATGACTCTCTTATCTGCACCATAATGGTCCATAAGATATCGATTTCTCAAATTTTGGTCGACAATAGTAGCTCAACAGATGTTTTATATTTGATCGCTTTTAGAAGATGAAACTAACGTATATAAAGATACAGGAATATCACCGTCCTTTGATTATTTTATAGGGGAGAAGGTGTACCCCCCTTGGCACAATTGAGCTTGAGGTAATCATTAGCACTTAGCTGACCTACCGAACTAAGAAAATACGCTTCTTTATCTTAGATAAAAACTTGCTCTTAACTTATAACATCATCTTTGGAAGGGTTGGTGTGAAGAAGCTTTAAGTAGTTTCCTCCACTGCTTATTAATGTTTGAAATTCCCCACAAGCTACAGTGTGGAAGTTGAGAAAGGAAACCGATTTCAATCTCGAGTGCTTTTTTATGTAATCTAAGTAAGAGTAAATGAAGAATCTAACATAAACTTATTAGATCAAGACATTAGATCCTTGAGATTAAGATAAGTTACTCACCGGGTTAATTATCGATCAGGTGGAGTCGATTATTCTTGATGACGAGAAACTAGAAAAGAAAACCTAGATCGTTTCGTCTCTAGATCTAGCTTTCAAGAAAGAACTGGTAGATTTCTTAAGGAGTAGAAAGGATGTTTTTTCCAAAGCCATGTAGACATGAATGGGATTGACCCAAATACCTTTGCCCACGAGCTTAGTATTATTAAAGATGTCATGTTTATCAAATAAAAATAATTTGTTTTCTCGAACGAGAAGAATGTGGCAATTTAGGAGGTGGTTGAGAAACTGAAGAAGGCCAATTTAATCGAAGATGTTTAGTACCTGGAATGGATCTTTAATTTGGTAATGGTTCCAAAGAATCAGAACAAGTGGGGAATGTGTGTCGCCTTCACTGATCTAAATAAGTATTGGCTAAAGGACCACTTCCTTTACCCCGAATTGACTAGCTGGTCAATGCCATCGCTGCAAACGAGCTGTTCAATTTCATGGATGCTTATTCGAGGTTTAACAAAATCAGAATGGAGTTGGAAAACTATGAGAAAACTTCTTTTATTACTAGCCAAGGCACATTCTATTACAATGTAATGCCTTTTAGGCTTAAGAATGCAGGGGTAACGTATCAAAGGCTGGTAAATAAAGAGTTTAAAAATAAGATCGGGAAAAATATGGAGGTCTATTTAGATGATATGATGATGAAGATCAAGAAGGCAGTCGATCACATTCATGATCTTGGCTAGGCTTCTGATGTGTTAGAAAAGTACAAGATGAAACTGAACCCAACAAAGTGCATATTTAGTGTAAAGGTAAGCAAGTTTCACAGTTTCATCATCAACTAGAGGGGCATATAGTCCAATCTTGATAAGATCTGGGCGTTGATCAATATTCAAACAAGAACGAGATCCAAAGATTAATAGGTCGAGTGGTTGTGCTCAATAGATTTATTTATCGAGCAGCTGATCGTTCTTTACCATTACTTAAGGTGCTCAGAAAAACCATCGAATGGAATGTTAAATGTGACAAAGATTCCCTAGAGTGGAAGAAATATCTAAGATCTGAGTTATTATTGTCTTGGACAATCCTTGGTGAAAATATTTACCTTTACTGGCGGTGTTTGAGTCTTCTATGAGCTCGACTCTGGTACGACTGGAAGCCAATATCCAAAAACCAGTATATTAAATTAGCAAGTCATACCATGGGGATAAAATTTGGTACTTGATGTTGGAAAAGCTAGTACTCACGTTAATTGAAGCATCCAGAAGGATGAAACCTTATTTCTAATCTCATACCATTATTGTGTACACGGACCTCACCCTCTGACAAACTGTTCATAAGTAATCAAATTCAAATAGGCTGATGGGTTAAGTTTTAGAGCTGGGAGAATATCATATCGAGTATGATTCGAGAAAAACAATTAAGGTCTAAGTAAAGGCCAATTTATTACAACTATCACTTATGAGGAGGAGAAGCCAACTTCGGTAGATGCTACTCTAACTCCAAGTAGTGATAATCCAGAGTTATTAGGCTAATAAGAAGAAATAACTCAAGGCCTCGAGAAGATGTAGAAATAGTTTAAAAATGGTGCTTTGGTCTAAGGAAGTTTTAAGAAGAAGCCCCTAGTTTGGCAACTATACGTGGATGGTTCATCATGTACCAACGAAAGTGGGGCAAGATTTATTATTTCAACACCTGATGGGACTGATGTATAATATGCCTTCAGGTTCAACTTTGAAGCCTCAAATAATGAAACGGAGTACGAAGCCTTAGTATCAGTTTTAGGTTTGGCATCTTCACTAAGAGCCAAGCAGTTAGCAGCCCATAGTGATTCCTAACTGGTGGTCAATTAGTTCCTCTGGATTTATGATAAAAGAAAGGAGGCATTATTGAAATACCTATAAAAGGTAAAAAGGATGCTCCCAAGATTTACAACTCTGCAAATGATCAGAATTTCAAGGATAAAGAATGCTTGAGCAAATGAACTTTCTTCTCTAGCATTTACGACTAGGGCTGAGCCAAAAAGAATTTTTCCTGTGAAAATACAACTGCAACGAAACATTTACAAAGAATGTGTACATGTGGTGGATTTGAGACCGGTGAGGTACCAACCGATCATAAAGAAGCATGAAGGCTAAGTTACAAGGCAACTTGATATTTGATACATGAAGGAGTTATGTTCAAAAGGGGCTTTATACTCCCATTATTGAAATCTTTTCATACAAAAGAAGTTTTGAATCTGTTAAAGGACATATATGAGGGCTTATGTGAAGCTTACTAAGCAGCCCGATCACTTGTCAAGAGGGTAGCAACTTAGGATATTATTGGACCACTATAAAAGAGGATTATGCCAATTATACAAGAAAGTGTGATAATATGCACAAGAGCCCAGGGGCAGAACTGGCATCGATCACTTCTCCTTGTCCCTTTACAATATGGATTATGGATTTATTCAGCCCATTATCGAAGGCAAAAGGGAGATTTTGATATCTGGATATGGTAGTAGACTACTTTACGAAGTGGGTGGAAGCTGAACTGTTATTATAAATGACTTACCCCATAATATTCCATTTCATATTACAAAATTTGATCCGTATATATAAAATTCCATAAGCCTTCATAATAGATCATAGTACCTAATTTGGCAACAAGTAATTCCTAGACCACTACATTTGATCGAAGATAAAGAAGTTCCAATTTGCTCCATCCATTCCCTAGTTCAAGGGGATAATTAAGGTTACAAACATGACACTAAAGAGAAGGATGGATAATTCTAAAGGGAAGTGGATCAATAAACTTTAGCGTGTACTATGGGATTATAGAACCACATCAAGGATGACCACGAGTGAAACTTCATTTATGTTGTCAATTAGTGTTGAAGCAGTTTTACCCATTGAGATCTACTTGTAGAGTCACGGGGTGATGAACTTTGACTCCCTTAGAAGACATTTCATGCACAAGATTGATCTGGACCTAGTTAAGTAGGTCATGTAACATGAAGCTTAGAGAGTAGTATCCTACCATTAGAGAATTGCGTAATTCTATAATAAGAGGGTGAAGTCGAGCACGCTAAAAAGAAGGTGATTATATCCTAAATATGGCGATTCATAAAGTAAATAAGATATAACCGAATTATCACGGTCCGTATAGAGTTTCAGAGGTGATCCAACCAAGAACGGACACTATATATACCTCAAAAGGCAAGTCATTCACAATCCCTTGGAACTTTGAGAATCTGAGGAAGTATTATCAATAGATACGAGCACATTTCAGTTTAAAAATAAATCATTTATGTAAAAAGTGTTTAATTACATGTATTCAAAGTTTTAGTGATTAATGAAAAAGCTAAAGTTCTCTTCTCTACCATATTTTTATTTATAAATAATTATTTACAAGTTTGACGGTATAAGAGATGTGCAAGAATCTCAAGCCAAAGACATCTCAGTCATAAGCTGACAAGCTAGACTATGATCAAAGCAAACTTCTTCAAATAACTCTTCTTTGATAGGTCATAATCAAGAAGTCCAACGATTAGGGAAACCTATGTTGTCACTTGTCTATGATGATAAGATCCATGTATAATAATCAGTAAGATGAACGAAGTAATGGTAGATCCTTGATAAAAAAATTATAGGGAAGCTCTAAGGTTTCACTTACGACAACCCCATATGGACAAACTAGATTCAACCAAAGGTGGTAGTTAGTAAGTCAGGTCAGGTCGACAAGATCTATAAGGCCAATCCTAATTCAAAAGACTCGTAAATCGACATGGTCGGGTTTACAAGCTCTAACTGTAAGACCATAAGACTAAATTACTATCAGGGATACAAAATGCGACCATATTTACTTCTCAAAAATATTTTTGCACAAATGCCTAACCATAAGTGTGGGTTATTAGTTTAGTCGAGCAAAATAACTTGGAAGGAAATATGAACATCATATATGTGAATGCAAACAATTTGAATGGAAAATTAATCACATATTGATATCTATTCATTGCAAATAATAAAATTTGTTGTTCAAACATCACAAGACAAATCAAACATTAGCAGACATTATTTAAGAAGTTAATTTGATAAGTTATAGAAATAAAGTTTCACAAAAGTAAAAAGGCGGAGAACTCAATAAATATGAACATTTTAATTATCTTGGGGAGCATCACTACTGATAGTCTCAGCTATGGAAGTGTCTTTAGGATTAAATTGGGAATCTTCAGGAGCGATGAGCGGGAACAACCTACTCGATATCAGTTGCAGGTTATCTTCGATAACTTGGTCATTGTGATCTTCCAACTTTATTTCTTCCTCTTCAGCTGCCAAAACCCTTACTTGTCCATCATCACCCTCCCACTTGTTCACAACATCAGCTATATCGGGGGAATGTTTTATGACCCTATTCTTGAGCTCATCATAACACTACATAAAGAAGGTTGTGTTCTCAATAGTGTACTCAACAAAGTCCTTGAACTTTTAACACCACTCTCTTCAGTTGTGGTAAGGCCATTATTAGCTCGATTAAGATCCTCAATTGCCTTTTTAAGGGCCTAATCTAAGATTTGGGACATCATGACATTTGTGCTGATTTTATCCTTCAGCTTCCTATTATCGACCTCGACCTTGCTCAGAATATCAATGTTTGCTACAAGTTGATCATACTTCTCTTTGAGCTTGCTTCCAACCTTGTTATAGTCACTCTTTAACATTTGTATCTCCCCCGTCAAATCTTAGAATTGTGTGAGGACCTTAACATTGACCTTTTTCTCCTGCTCATAGGCATGTTAGCAGAACACAACCTTCTCCCTCAAGATGTTGACACCCATCTATCCTTGAAAAAGAAAGTAATGATATCGACTAAATGAAATATTTAACAGAAGTAAGATGATCGCAAGTTTGGTTGAGATATTAACACAAACATTCGGTGTTAAACCAGGTTCCACAAAGCATCAAAACCCCTAAGGAATTCAAAATTATAATTACACCCGTGGTAACCGACCACATCGATGGCATTTATATAATGAAAATAGAGTTTGGATCCTTCTTCAGCTGATCTTATGTGATCACATTCTAAAGGTAAAATATAAAATCTTCCACTTCGCCATAATGAGAAAACGACCCCCCACCTCTGACCATATGCTGATCTGGTTATTCATTAATATGCACCCTTTGCCTTAAAACGTTAATCCTTTGATGTTTAGGATCATTTGAGATCATAGGGACCTCTAAAACCCTCTTATTACCAACATGAGAGACATTTTGTAATGCAACAATGTTTCCCTTGCCATTATCTTTAGCAGCGACAACAACAACCTCAACCTCAACCTCAACCCTTTTCTTACTCAAAATCCTTTTAGGCATCAATTTTATTCTTGGATATCACCTTAGCATCAACTTTACTCTTGGACTCATCCTCAATTTTTTTTTATTAATAACCTACACGATAGCATGTTTAATCTATTTTGGTTCCATTTCAGTGGAAGGTTCCACTCAAAAGCCTGAGGAATTGGGGTAGAAGATTTACAGAGAGATCTCACAGTCAAAGAAGTTATAATGATAAGAAAAAAGAACAGGATGACCCAATACTTCAAAAATATTTCATACCTTCTACAACATCCTTTTTGGCCTCGACCTTAGATTCAACTGCTACTATTTAAGGAAATTTTTTTGATCGAGTCAATTTGTTTATATTGGCTTAATTTCGAATAAAATATTTTGAGTCATAAGTTAGGCTCCATGTATGCTACCTTTTAACCCTATGACGTGTTTGATAGAAGACGTAGCGATAAAGCTTCATTGATTGCATATCGTATCGTATTTTGTGCCACATTTTATCTTCGTGTCTTCAAGGATCTCTCAGGTATGGATTCATGTTCATTTTGTTCCTTGGAATTTATTTATTTGGTGTTTATTTTATAAAATGTTTGGAGCTAATTTTGAAAGATTTTAAAAAAAAAACATTTTTTTCAAATCGTTCGAATAACTTTACATGTTTTTTTTGAACAAGTTTAGCAGTTCATTTAAACGAACTTCAAATGAACATCAAATGATATTATTCTTGTTTACAAAACTAACCTTATTCGAAGCACATTCAAAGCTGGTTCGAACGAGTCTGGATGTTCGTTTGAATGAGTTTTTCTTTTATTCAAACGAGTTTACAATTTTGTTCGAATGAACTATCTCAAAAAATGTGCCGCCTCAAAAAATGTGTTTTCTATATAAAGGGGTTTAGAAATTTATTTTAAAAGAAACTTTTAGCGAAAATCATTTTCATATACAAATTAAAAATCTCCCAGGACCTAGTTTTACCCAAAGTGTTTAAGATCCAAGTTTCATTCCTCTATATGCTTTGAGATCTTATTTTTTGGAGACCTAGAAGTTTATTCCCTTCATCTTGATTGAGAATAGTTTCATGTGGTGGAATCCACATTCAGTTTGATGTTTACATATGGTGGACTTCGTAGCGTAGTGTTGCGATGAAGAAGCGTTGAATTCTATGTTCATATTCGTAAATAGTCGTTGAACCTGGATTGGTAGATACCGAGGCATGTGTGGACTCACATGTTGTTGAAACTTATGTGGGTGGATTCCTGCATTCCACTGTATAGGAGAGGTTAAAATATGAAGAGCGTCAAGGCTTTAAGGGCGTCGAGTCTATGATGTATGTTTACTATCTATCTCGTGTAATTACCCATCATAGTGATTTGCATGACTGGGTCGTCCGAGGTTTGTCCTATTATGTACATCAGTGTATTGTGGTTGATTGATTTATTTTATCTTTTATTACCTAGATGCATGTTTAGGATAAAATTAAATTGGTTTATAATTATAACTTGGTTTAAAATTGGTGTAAAGTTTTATTTGGATTAATTCTATTTAAGTTTAATATTTAATTTAAAAATGGGCTATTTTATTATTTTGACCATCCCTTCATCCTTTCTAGTAGCACACTTTTAAATTGGTATCAAAGTAGGAACACTATGTTTTTGTGTTAGATCTGTGTTTTAGGCATGAGTTCTTATTTAGAGGACCATTTGTTTTCTAGGGCACGGATGTTTGATGGGTCTAATTATGCATACTAGAAAATGTGTATGAAATCAACACTTAAGGAGATAGATGAAGGGTATAACAAGCGATAGTTAATGGTTAAACCACGCCCACAACCTTAGCCGGTGATTATAGGATTTATAAACCCTTAGAAACAGGGAATGAGGATGAGCATAGGTTAGTAAATTATAACTCACGTGGTTTAAATTCTCTATTTTGTTCGGACACACCGAAGAAGTTCCGTTGAATTACGATATGTGAAACGTCTAAAGAGGCTTGGGACATACTCCAACTCACCCATGAAGGTTCTAGTGATATTAAGGCTTCCAAACTCCAAAACCTCACCACTAAGTTTGAAACCATTAGAATGGAGTTGAGTGAAACCTTCGATGAGTTCTATGCTAGATTGTCAGATTTTGTGAACTCGTCTTTTAACTTGGGAGAGAGAATACCCGAAACCCATATAGTTAAGAAAATCTTAAGGTCTTTTACTGAAATGCTTAATTCAAATGTGAAAATTTTGAATTCCTTGGTTACTTTAGACTCTACGAAACTCAAAGATCCTATTGGTGATCTTCAAACTTATGAGCTTGACATGTCTTCTTCCAAAAAGTCGAAGAAAGATAGGGAATTTCTTTGAAATCACAGAAGGAGGAAACATGTATTTCAAATGATGAGTCTAACATTGACTCAAATGATATGGCCATATTTTCAAAGAATTTTAGAAAATTTCTCAAGTTTGAAAAACAGTCGAAAGATGTAAAGAAGTTTGAGAAAAAGTAGTATAACAAGGCTTATTAATTCCCTAAATATTATAATGATAATGTTATGAGGGATGAGTTAGATAAATTCTTTATATGTGAGGGTTATGGCCATAGGGCAGTAGAGTGTCCTACTAAACTAAGGATGGAGGGAAAGAAAACGAAGGTACATAATGCCACTCTTAGTCATAGTTATTCAGAAAAGGGACATAATTCCCTTATTGAGTGCAGTTACATCACGTTGGCTAGTCACGGGAGCCTAAGTGAAAAATCTTACCATGAATATAATTTAGAATATGACACTTCCGAGGTCTTTGTTTATGATTCCCAAGAGAGTGATAATAGAGAGAGTTGAGAAGAAGAGGATGAAGAAGAGGAGGAGGAGAGTGAAATCCAAGTTGCCTTCTGTGAGTTGTATACAGAAACGGTATAATCAAAAAAGGAAAACTTGAAGTTGGAAGCTAAGTTGAAATAACCCGTCATATGTAGTGTTTAGATTGATCATATTAGGGAACATGAAGGACTCTTAAGGAGATGCTCGAGTATGTTGAGGGTGAGAGAAATAGCCTTTGAGGTTTGATGGAGGTTATGAAGAAAGAGCTTCTTGAGTTTGAAGAGTCTAAGCATTTGCTCGAGTCTAGGATAGTGGAGCTAGAATATAGATTAAGAGACTCGAGTAATGTAAATTTTGATTTGAAATTTAGGTAAGAGATATTGGATAAAATGTTAGGCGCCGTTTGAATCAAATATGACAAGTGTGGGATTGGTTTCGATACTCCAGCTGTTTCCATTACCAAAGCCAAGACCATGATTTTGAGTGCGTCAACCGTTGCTAGGAATGTTAGAAAGGTTGAAACACCCCTCATCATGTCTACGCATGCAAATATTGCAGTAGGAAAGGTTACCTTAGGCCTTTTGCTTTGATGCTAAACTGGGTCCTAAAAAATCTAAGTCTAAAGTCACTAAGGTTCTCAAAAACCTAAAGTCTCACGTCACACCTTTGTGGGTTAGGAAATCTGATTTGGAGGCTTTACATGTTAGATTTACTGATTCTCAAATGCTTGCAGATGATACTACTCATGCTATATCTAATGGTTGATTTTAGTCCCATGTTTGCATACTCTAGTTTTTTTACTTCATGATATATGTGTTTGTTAGTTGTATGTTGTTTGAGTCTTTTGTATTTTGATTTTGATTTTATTGGGTCATATTGAAAAACATAAAAAGATTTTGTTTTTCTTTTGAGTTTTTTTAAAACTGGTATCATTTTGGAAAAAAAGTTTAAAAACTCAAAAGATTTTTTTGTTTATGTATAGTTTAGTTTTACACATTTTGTGTGGCATATTGGTGTGTTTGAATTCACTTCACTCCATGTCTTCCATGTGGCTAGGATATTTGATTATGATTTTCGATGCTTAGATTATTCTTAATCATTCTTGCATGGAGTTGTTCATCTTTGATTTACTTAATAGATTCACTTTATATATGCCTACACACACACACAAACTTGCACGAGATTTTTTTAATTTTAACTTCACCAGTTATATTTGAGCTAAATGAGGCATTCTCCTATCAATCTTGTCATCTACATATCAGTTGACTATGGGGCATTTGTGAATCTAAGAACCATTGCTGCCCATGAGTATTTTTAATTAAATATGTGAAGGTGCACGGGAAAAGGGCTATGAAAGGAGAAAATATCCTTTGCGGTAAAGCCACCATCGGTAGGAGCCTAAAAGTCAGAGTTAAAAAGAAAAGATAAAGGCCAACATGTTTGTTTGATTGATTTTCAACAATGGTATCTTCAAAAGAACTGAGTGAAAAAATATATGATATTTGTTTAGCTTTTGAGAGCGTTACAGTTGAAGATCAACGGGTTTACACAATAAATCCTAGTTATACTTATCATTTCATGATGCTATTAATTTGTAGAATCATCAAAATCTAGGCTTGTGTGCATTGTACTTTTTTGCTCTTTGAGTTCACTTTAGTTATCACATGAGGCTAAATTTTAGTTTGATAAAGTTTTGTGGTGAAATATAATTCCTTGAACATTTTTGAGTGATTGGGTTATAATTCATTTTTTTAATTCATGCTCATGGATTCCATTCCACATGTTTAGACACATCGATACTATGCTAGTGAGTAAAGCTTATGTGTTTTGTATCGTTTTGTCATGTTTATACCTATATATATGTGTGTTTGTGTGTCATTGGTATATTTTGCATATTTATATATATGATCATTTTGTTTTGAGTATTTGCGTTTGCATTTAATCAATGTTTTCCATATTCTTTATTTTGAATCAAATTGGCATTCTATATGATCATATTGATATCTTTTGTCGATTGTTTGCATTGATATCTCATGCTTCATTGTGTATTCAAGTTGGTATCATTTTTATATCGATATTGGTATTGTTGATCATTTTGTGGATTATTTGTGCTTGTGTTACCATGTTGTGTTTGTTGAACTTTATACCATTGCATAATAATATTCATTCCTCTTTATTTCCTAATGTTATCACATGTTGTCACATTTAGGGGGAGAAATGGCTTATGGGGGATAAATTATTTTTTATGCATTCTTACTTTGTTTATTCCTGAACAAAAGGGAGACGGGAATGGTATCATTCACTTTAGTATTGGGATCTTTATCTTAGTGGAAGACGTCTTACCTAGATGGGGATCATTAGACACAGGTGGAGTTTTATTCGTATGCATATTCATGTTGTTCATATATTCTCTTTGCATTTGAAGGTGTATTTAAGTGTGAAGGTTTGCAACATATGACAAGGTTTACAAGATTGCAAAGATAGTCAACATATGTATCTATCGAGTTCATGTACTTTTTCCTTTTGAGGTTGGAGATTGAGTCTTTCGAGATCTTGATGGACCATAGGTGTTTTGTTTTTAGTTTTGTCTCGAAATAGACAAAGGGGGGGATTTGTAAGGACAAAGTTCTAATTGAGTCAATTTGTATGTATTGGCTTAATTCTAGTCATATGTTGATCTTTGTATATGTGCCATGTCCAACCTATGACGTGTTTGATAGAATATTAGCAACAAAGCTTTCGAGATTCCATATCGTGCAGTGTTTCGCACCACATTTTGTCTTTGTTTTTTCTAGGATCTCTCAGGTATGGATGCATATACATATTGATCCTTGAAATTTTATTTTTTAGTTCAGTTCCAGATTTTTTCTATTTACAGAACTAATCTCATCTGAAGCTCGTTCAAAGCTGGTTTAAATAATTTTGGTTCTTTATTCAAACGAGTTTGCAGTTTTATTCAAATGAGGTCTTATTTTTGTTCGAACGAACTTTCTCGAAAAATGTGTTGCCTAAAAAAATACATTTTTTATGTAAAGGGGTTCAAGTATTTGTTTTTAGAGAGATTTTTGCGAAAATCATTTTTATATACATATCCAAAAACTCCCAAACCCTAGTTTCACACAAAATGTTTTAAGATCCAAGTTTCATTCCTCTATATTCTTTGAGATCTTATTTTGTGGACACCAAAAATTTTATTCTCTTCATCTTGATTGAGAATCATTTTGTGAGGTGGACTTCGTACTCGATTTTCTATCTACACACGGTGGAATCTGGGGTGTAGTGTTGTGGTGAAGAAAGGATGGCTTCCATGTTCCTATACATAGATGGTTATTAAGTCTGGATCGGTGGATACCGAGGCATGTGTGGACTCACATTGTGGCAACTTACGTTGGTAGATTCCTACATTACACTATGGATGAGAGGTTGAAGACTGAAGATCATCAAGTCTCGTGAGCGCGTTCAGTTTGTATTGTAAGTTTACTATCTATCTTGTGTAATTCTTTATCATAGTGATTTGTATGAGTGGGCCGTATGAGGTTTTTTCCATTATAGGTTTTCCTCTTACATTAGCGTGTTGTGGTTGATTGATTTATTTTATCTGCTATCATCTAGATGCATGTTTCGGATAAGATAAAATTGGTTAATATATACAACTTGGTTTAGAATTGATGCAAGTTTTATTTGGGTTAATTCTGTTTAAGTTTAACATTTAATTTGAAAAATTAAAAAATTCGGTGTTTTATTATTTTGACCATCCCTTCGTACTGCCTAGTAGCCCACTTTCATACTGCCTCTGCTCGCACTAACTTTTCTGCAAGAGAAGCATCCATTGGTTCATAATGTCCAAGTTTTGAAACTTGGCAAATGTAGAAATCTTCTCAAAATCTAGAGGCTTGTCAACACGGATGTCCTCCACTAACCTTTTCAAGATTACAGATAGTTGAGGGGCCTTCTCAACAACAGAATAACATATAAAGTGTTAGCGCAGTTCATCATAGGCATGCAAAAGAACGAAAATAATGCTACAAGGAGGTCAAAATGCATACAAATTTTCTTGGTCCCAACCTACTCTCGAGGCACTGTAATAGTTCGATCCCTTTCTTTGGGGAAGAACTCCCATGCATCAAACAAATACACAAATTTCTTTTTCTAGACATGGTTTCTTATCTGGACGACCTTAACCAATTTCAGATGGGATTTCCTAGGTAAAAAATAATAATAGCCCTGGTCTTGGTGTTGTCCCTAATCCCATAAATGGATGTAAAGATATTCCCAATGATATCATAATCAATATGGCTATTTCAGTACACCATCGACCCTTAATATCTTTCTATGAGCGCTGAGGGGAAGTGGTTCAGAGCTAATACATATTCCCTAAGAATTGATCATATAATATGTTGAAGGGGAAGATGACCACCAACTTGTAAAGCCCAAACAGGGAAATAAATCTCATTGAAATTTGACCGATCATAGATCTCTCATCATAGTCTGGAAGACTAACATTTATACTAATGGGAATGGATTAGTGTTCCCTCAAATTGTCAAGCTCTTATTTCGTAATATCACACCCATAATATTGGGCCTCAGTATTTTTAGCATCATAGGAGTCGCTAAAAGTGTTCTCCTCTCTATGAGGCATAACTATTGGGGAAGTTGAGGGCCAGGCCTATCGACCATATCTTATTTATCCGAAGACTCTAATTTTATAACATAAATATTGAAAACTATATTTTCTAACTTAAAACCACTAGAATTATGGCCGGCCTCTTCAATAATTAGAAAACCTATAAACTCCGGTGAGCCGTACTACCAATTTGGGGGTTGGGGGCAGAACCAGTAGAGGAAGGAACTTGAGGAGTATACTTTGTAAGGTTAGGCTCTTCCTTAGGATGGAGGGTTTGAATTGGTGATGGGAAGGAGCTTAAGGAGTATACCTAGGACGGTCAGGCTCTTCCTCAGGATGGATGGTTTGAATTTGTGTTAGGAATCTTCTTGCGTAAACACCAGGAAATTAATGGTCTAACTCCTAAAGGTAAGGTTTAGGGGCTAATCTCTACATTGACAAAGAAAATTTTAGGATAAAAACCCAGAAAAGCCCTAATTCTAATAACACGTATGGTTCTTTAGTCAAACAACAACAACACCCAAAACCAACATAAGAAAGAAACAACAAGATGTAATTGTAGTGAAAAATAGGAAATTCATAAGAAAATCCTAAGAGAGCTACATAAGTGAAAAATGCATAACCAAAACCCTAAAACTCTAAAGGGTGACTGAGATTCTAAAGACACTAATTCCATAAGGGAGAAAATCTCTTCGAAAGGAAATTTTCTGAGGTGGAGGCAAAATAAATGGAAGAAATAAGGTGGGTTTATTCGGAGTAGAAAGGTTTTGAACGGGCAAGATAATACCTCTCTCTATAAAGATATCGTGCGAGGAAAATGTATTTGAAAGTTTAAAATGATATAAAATTAGGATTTTATAATTTTATGGCGGTAATCATTACCCCTATTAAATCAAGGCATGACTTCATGTCTTTAACCCTGAAGAAGAAAGCCCTGTGTCTCTAGTATGGATAAACCTACCAAAACTTCCAATTCATTTCTATGCCAAATCACCCCTTTACTCAATTGTTCAGTTAATTGGGAAGCCATCAAAATGGATGCATGAACAGCCTCAATAACTAGACCAAGCATAACTAGAGTGTGCGTAGAAATTAATCTCACTCATGAAATAATCCACAATATATGCAGTGGCGGAACCAGGATTTGACGTTGGGACGGGCTACCGTCGGGGGTTCGGGGGCGGGAGCCCCCGAGCCGAATTTTTTTGAGGTTATTTAAAACATTTTGACGAAAATCATCAAAATTCCTATTAAGGGTGGGCTGAAGTTAAATTTCGGGTGGGCTGAAGTTAAATTTTAACACTACCTTTTTTTTTTTTTTAATAATTAACACTACTTTTTTTTTTTTTTTTTTTTTTAGGGGCGGGCTGGAGCCCCCCCCAGCCTACCTCTAGTTTCGCCCCTGAATATATGGATTGGATGCGGTTCCAAAGGCTTTTGGCAATAAATTTCATATGAAAACCTCCCTTCTTTCTATTAATTTTTCAAGAAAAAAGGGCATCAAGAATCCAAGTGCATTTTCAAACATCCTAACCTAAATAAAGCTCCCAAGAAAGTGGATTAACCTATAGTTCAAGATCAAGAAGTAGCAACTAATACAGTTGCATTACCCAATACAGTAATTTCTCCAGAAATATTGGTCACTCAAAATCCACCATTTGAAGAGGTCAATATTACTAATATGGATAATACATTTCTAATCCTTCAAAGCTGTCCAGAAGAAGTAGAGGAAGAATTTCAAGAAGAGCATCAACCATACACTACTAATAAGGGTCTTCTAATTCTTGAAACAAAGGATCAAACCACAAAAAATTCAGTTGTATTCTTGGAAAAGTTTTATCATGGAGAGTATACTATAAAGGAAACATTCATTGTAGATAAACTCAATTTATCTCCCCAAGGGTTCTGTTATTCCTCCCTCTTAAAAAGCACCCAGCAATGGAAAAAGACAGTCTATCAGAAAAAGAAAAAGAGTTCAGTGCCCCAATGATTGAAGAATTGCAGAACTTTGCAGCTTGGTTTGAGGTCAAATGGAAGAAAATACAAGATAAAAAAGCTGTTGACAACAAGCATATTAAAGATCCAGGTATTATCAAAGAAGCTGCTACTACTCAAGATCCAGGTAAAATTTCTAAAACTCATCCTTATGACCCTCTTTTTAGAAGATTTACAAGATCATATGGTATGACCAAATCTCATATTGCTTCTAAAAAATCCTAAATGTTGAATTTTGCATATTGGAATGTTAAAGGAGTTTCTAACAAATCAACATATAGAAGAATTAAAAGACTTATAAAAATTCACAATCTACTTGCTATAGCTCTTTTAGAACCTAAAGTTGAAGCAAATACATTATACAAATATCAAATCAAACGGTCTTTCCCAAATAGTCTAAGCAACACCTCAAACAAAATATGGTTCTTATAGTCCAATGACCTTAAGTTCAAATAGAACAAGATAGTGATCAAATGTTATGCCTGAAAATTGACATTCTATTTTTATCCAACTCTGTAACTTTAGTGATTGTATATGCTAAGTGTACTGCTGCTGAAAGAAGAATTTTATTGTCTGATCTTGAATTAATTGCTAGTAGCTACATAAACTACCCATGGCTAGTTATATGGGACTTTAATGTGGTTCATAATGAGACTGAAAAAATTGGTGGTAACCAGATAGAGTTTCATGCTACTGAAGACTTTAAAGATATGATTGATGCTTGTTCCCTCCAAGATCTGGGTTAAACAGGTTCTAGGTTTACATGGTTCAACAATAGAGTCAATGGTACAATATTTTGTAGACTAGATAGAGGTCTAGTAAATTCTCTTTGGACTACTCAATTCCCTAATTCTGCCATTTCTCATCTTCATAGATCCTGTTCAGATCACAGTCCCCTATTACTCTCTATTAAAACAACTACTGATCATCATCCAAAATGATTCAAATTTCTTTCTATGTGGACTGTTAATTATAATGTTAGGAATATCATAGAAGCATTATGGTCCATTCAATGTAATGCATCTCCTATGGTTTCATTTGCTTTGAAACTTAAAAACTTGAGATAAAAGCTTAAAAGTTGGAACAAAGAACATGTTAAAAACATTTTCCAATCCATAAAAGACTTAGGACAAAGTTTTAATTCAAGAAAATGATTTTGAAAACAATCCTAATGAATCAACCAGAAGCAACCTGAATGAAACTAGAGCTCACCTAAATTTAGCTTTAAAAAGAGAGGAAAGCTATTGGTACCAAAAAATTCATCTAAAATGGCTTAAAGAAGAAGATCATAATACCAAATTTTTTCATGCCTTAGTTAATACCAGATACAGAAAACTTAACATCTCTAGAATTAAAAACTCTAATGACCAATGGGAGCAATCCACAGAAGAGATAGATAATATCTTCTTAAACCATTTTCAAAATCTTTGGTCAGCAAAATATAGGCTTCAAAATAAAGACTTCATGGAAGTTATAGAAAAGGTTATATCCCCAGAGATGAACTCAAATCTTATTTATTTTCCTACTGAGGAAGAAATTCTCTTAGCTATAGCGGGTATAGACTCTTAAAAGTGCCCCTGGGCCTGATGGGTTTGGTGGGGAGTTTTTTTTGTTAAATTTTGGGATATTATTAAGACAGATTTGATAACTGCTATTCAATCTTTCTATGCTGGTGCAGAAATGCCTAGGAGTTGGTCTTCCACTGCTACTACCCTAATTCCCAAGATACCTAATCCCTCAACTTGTGCTCATTATAGGCTAATAAGCCTGTGTAACTTTTCAAATAAAATAATTCCAAAATTTTAAATGATAACTTTCCTCTATTCTTCCCAACATTATATCTCCTAATCAAAGTGGATTTGTAAAAGGCAGAAGCATATATGACATTATCTTACTAGCTCGAGAAATGGTTCAATACATTGGAAAGAAAGATCATAGAAATAACACCATCATAAAGCTTGACATGGAAAATGCCTATGACAAAGTCTATTGGCCTTTTCTCTGTGAGGTTTTAAGAAAATTTGGCTTCAATGAGACATTGATTGACATGATATGGAGAAGCATTTCAAGTA
This sequence comes from Sambucus nigra, assembly GCA_949130495.1. Taxonomy (NCBI): domain Eukaryota; kingdom Viridiplantae; phylum Streptophyta; class Magnoliopsida; order Dipsacales; family Adoxaceae; genus Sambucus; species Sambucus nigra. The sequence continues at coordinate 605,755,897 of OX422211.1, forward strand.
ACTGGTATTCTATAATTATTAATGGTCAAAGCAAAGGATTTTTAAAATCATCTAGGGGTCTAAGGCAAGGTGATCCCATATCTCCCACCTTATTTATTATAGCTGCAGAATGCCTTAGTAGAAACATAGATAAGCTTTTCACTCAAAATAAGGCAATCCCATTCTCGCACCCTCAAAAGTGTCATCTTACTTCTAATTTAGGATTTACAGATGCCATTATAATTTTCATCAATGGGGGTAGTCATAGTCTAAAAGAATTATTTAAACTTCTTAAAACCTATGAAGAAACATCAGGTCAACAAATAAATTATGCAAAAAGCTCTTTCTATGTGGATAAGAAGACAAGTCAGACTAGAATAAAGGTCATTTCCTCTAAAACAGGTCTGCCCTAGAAGCAATTTCCTATTAAATACTTAGGCTCTTTTTTAAATAAAGGCAAAACAAAAATCAGTCACTTTTCTAAATTAATCTCCAAAATAAGAGACAAACTCAATTCTTGGTCATCTAAACTTATATCCCAAGCTGAAAGATCTACTTTAATTAGACATATATTGACCTTTATTCCAGTATATACTATTGTTGTCATTAGCCCTCAGTTATCAAAAGAATTAATAATATTTTTAGTAAATTTTATTGGAGAGGCCCTTCCAAAGAAAGCCATTTCAATTGCTTAAATGGTCTGATCTATGCTTACCTTTTGAAGAAGGAGGCCTAAATTTTAGAAGCCTAGATCACATCATTTCAGCCTCTAGTATTAAGTTATACTGGAAATTTAAATTTGATCAGGGCCTTTGGGTTACTTTTTAAAGAAACAAATATCACAAAGGTTTATCAATGACAAGTGGTTCCAAAACATAAAAAAGAAATGCAGCTATAAAAGAGTTAGCAGAAGAAAACATCAAAGAAGAAGGTAAAGTCTGGACTCCTCCGACAGGAGAATTCTCTTTCAAGACTGGCTACAGTATCTGTAGACAAAATAGACCTTAATCTTTTACTTGGAAAAATAACTGGATTAAAGAATGCCCCATGAAAATTTCAAACTTCATCTGGAATTTACTCCAAAATGGTATTCCTTTTGAAACTGAAATCCAAAAAATAGGCATCAGACTGGTGTCAATATGCAGGTTTTCTTATGTTAATGAAGACAACAACCATCATGTATGGGTTGAGTGCAAGGTAGCTAAATAGGTTTGGTCATTTTTCTCAACTCTATTTGATATCAAGATTAATTATTCTTCTTCTAAATTTATTCTTTTATCTTGGTGGATGTATAATATCAAGAAAGATTATCTTAGAATTCTCTATTCCATAATGCCAAAAAAATTTATTTGGGAACTATGGAAAACAAGGAATAAAAACTTTTTTGAGAATAGTACTCCTTCCTCCCATAAAATTATTGAAAATGCTAGCTACTGATATTATGTCTACCCGCAAATTCTATGAAAAAATTCACTCTAAAGATTTCACATTAATTCAAAGATTTAACATCAAAATTAGACCAAAGCAAATTCAAATCATTAAATGTTGTTGGATTAAACCTCCTGTTGTTTTTTTTATGTTAAAAATAGATGGAGCTTCAAAAGGCAACCCTGGTCCTAGTGGAATATGGGAATTATTAGAGACTCTGAAGGCTTGTTCATTGCTGGATTTGAAAATGCAATTGGTTTCCAATCTTCTTTCATGTCAGAAGCTATGGCTTTAGAGGAAGGTATTAATATTTTAAATCAGTTAAACATTCAAAATGCTATTATAGAAAATGATTGCAGGTTACTAGTTGAAGTGATCCAAAAACAAGCAAAGCCTTCTTGTTCTTCCATAGCCATCATCAACAACATCCAAAGACTTACTTAAAACCAACTCTAAATCAATCACGTATGGAGAGAACATAACTCAGTAGCTGATATTTTAGCATTAAGAGCTGCTCGAGCTAATTACTCTTGCTATTATTGGTCATCTAACAATATTCCTAGACTGATCAAAGGTAATATAATCATGGATAGGCAAAATACCCCCCAACTTAGAATAAGGACCAATAAATTGTAAATGGGATTAATATAAAATCCCACATTTATATTACTTAAGTATGCTTAAGCTGTAATGTGGCTACTTATAAAGAACCAATTTTATTTTTCAATCTAGAGTATTGGTCCCTACCTCTAGATTTAGGTAAGTTTTAGGTTTGTATGCGACGAAGAGGCTCTTTCTCTTTTATATTATTATAAATAAAATGTGTGGGGGTACCGTCCTTCTTTGATAAAAAAAAATGACGTCACGTCTAAAAAAGGTAATTGGCGCTTCAAATTCTGACGCAACGCTGCCCCAAGCATGCACATCATAATTTCACTCGACGCCAGTCTTAGTTCTTGATATGTGTCAAGTTCAAATCCAAGGAAAAAATTATCATGGTCAATATGATCGAATCGCGTCGAGAAGATCTAAAGACAACCAAAATTAAGGAAGTCGACGACATTCCTCTATTAACACTTCATTCACTCAATTCACCTAGCATATTCTCAAAACACCTAAGACTCCAGACAACTTGTGATAAGTTCCAATCGTGAGAAACGACTGAGGGGATTTTCTTATACTATAAATATGGGACACCTCGTGGACTAATTAGAAGATAACACATAGTTCCATACGCTATAGCAGAAGAGGTCGACTCAATTATGAATCAGGTCGGCCCTATTTATGAGGTCGGACAGACAATTTCAGAAGTCTATATGACACCGTTAGTTAACAGTTGACTACCACTATCAATTCACTCCATTAAATCAAGCATGTACTGTGTGATTGGATGACGTTAGCAATAGTTACAACACATGCACATGTTAGATATATGGAAATATCCTCCCCCATGTGCACATAACAAACTCCCCTCACCTTTATGTGAACAATGTACCTTCTTAGCTTATAAAGGCATCACATGTATCCCTCTCCATTCTCTCTCCTCGAATAGCAAATAAATAACACATGACACCATGTTGAGTGGAATCCAAGATATTTTTCCTATTATTATGTGTGGGGCCCATTTTTTACAAGTTCATGAGAGTAGATGATCAAGATAACTCGAGTTATTTGGCCTGTCCCAAATCATAACTTAATTCCTACACGGGCAGTTTAGTTTGAGGATGATACTCGTGAATGTGGTCAAATCAGGTGCCAATAATATCGGTCGAGATATTAAAGAACCTCATGGCCAATCAACGAACTGTGATGGAGTTCCTTAAACAACTCAAACCCTATAAAGGCATATCTATAAATTATACACCCTGACCCGGGACAAAGGGATGGAAAAATCGTAATTGTTGAGAGACACTTATTAAGAACAAGTAACCTCTTCATGGACGTAAGCAAGTTTTCGAACCACATACATCATTATTGTGTGTGATTCCATTTGCTTTCTTCTCTTTGTGATTGTTTTAATAGATCCTTTATTCTGAATTTTTATGCACTCACAATTGGCGCCGTCTGTAAGAATCGACTAATGTTCCTATGAAAGCGTTCATTACCAGAAATCAACGATGTCTCACCACAGCAACAACATTCCATAAGCCGACGATGTTCAGGAAGAGCCTGCCCCTCCTAGGGTTAGGTTTGAAATTCGCCAACAGACAAACTAAAGGTTTCGCCTAGAAAGGCAACCTTCAGAAGAGAGCTACGGGCCTCCGAGGTCCACTCAGATTTCTAGGATAGTCAATGCCTATGAAGCCTGACTTTGAGAACTAGAAGAGAAAACTCATGCCAAGAAGAAAAAAATGCTTGCCTTAAAAGGGGGCTTGAAAAAACGGAGAGATATCTCCCCAGAAACACAAGGCGGCATAGAGGCAGAACTCCTAGCCCTCAGGGGGGGCTCCCCCAGTCGAGGAAGGAGTAAAAGGCGTGACCAGGAGATAACTGAACGTTACAGATCATTGAAAGCATGATAAGAGCGTGGTGACGAAGAGAGGCGCCACGAGAACAATGATAGACCAAGTGAGGATTTGAGGATTTTGGTCCGTAGGGAGGTAGACCAACATTCGACGCACCGAGGAGCTAGATCGACCAGAGAGCTTCCTATAAGAACTCTAAACTCTTAGATGAAGACCCCCTTTTCAAGGGAAATTGAACGTGATAATCCCCCTAAGAAATTCGCTGTCCCCAGGTTCAAGGTCTACGACGGGAAAATAAATCCTATAGACTATGTCAGGCAGTATCGGCTGGCAATGGCCTTATAAAGCCACAATAATGCACTAATGTGCAAGATATTCCCTTCTATCTTACACGATGTAGCATAAAAAGTGGTTTGAGAGGCTCCCCTACAAGTCGATTAATTATTTCTCAGCCTTGGAAGAGGCTTTCACGGTGCGGTTCATAACGAGCAGCTTCCATCCTAAACTAATGGAGGCACTGCTCACTATGAAGAAAAAGCCTCACAGATTATGCCAAAAGATACTGGGAGATCTTTAATGATATCGAGGACTGCCCGGAGCAAGTTTTCGTAGTATCCTTAAAAATTGGCCTGCCGACCACCTCTCTGCTACACCAATCTCACACCAAGAAGGAAGCCATAAACGTAGATGATCTTATAGCTCGTATCAATAAGTACGCCACGATCGAAGACGTGATCCATCCTAATGGGGGGAGATAATGGCCGAGTGTAGGTCAACAAGGGGACAGAGAAGAATGACACCCAAAAAAAGGGAATCAAGAACGGGGGAACAATGGCTCCAAAGGTGAAAATAAGAATGACCCGCCCAAGGCGTTCCAGGCTATTAACACAGTCTTCAAGGAACCCGTTTATAAAATTCTCAGTAAAATTAAGGATTATCCCTTCATTAAATGGACCAAGAAGATGGGCGATGATCCAACTAAGAGAAATAATGCATTGAGGTACGCATTCGATAAGGAGGGTGGTCACCAAATCGATAATTGCAAAGAGCTTAAGTCACATTTGAAAGAGCTAGTTCAGGCAGGGTACCTTAACAAGTACGTTGATAAGAAGCAGAGAAGGTCACAGCTAATGGTGACCAGAAGCCAGACAATGTCCTCGATAATGATACAAGACACGAGTTTACAGTCATTCATGGGCATCAGACCTCAAACAGATTTAGGGCAACGTTGTTAGAATGGAACTCCAAAAGGTGACTGCTATGATGGAAGCTTTTCAGATCGATCCAACGAAAACTCAGACTAAAAAGCATCGATGACCAGAAGATCTTGATTACACAAAGCACATCATGTTAACCAAAGGAGGCTTGGTCAGGGTAAGGATTCCCCATCATGACGCATTGGTAATAACGCTCAGAATTACTACCTAGGATGTCGACAAGCTACTAGGGGACTAGGGGAGTTCATCTGAAGTGATGTATCTGGACCTGTTCCATAAGCTAAAATTGAATGTCTCCGACCTTAAAAAAGCCACCATTCCATTGTTTGGCTTCGAAGGAAGGATTACCATGCCGTTGGGAAAGATCACCTTGCCAGTCAGGGCAGGGAGCATCTCAAAGTTAATCGAGTTCTTAGTTATAGACATCGATTTCCCATACCATGTTATTTTGGGAAGAGTCTGACTCCACACCACGAGGGCCTTTCCATCCAGTTATCATCAAAAGGTTAAATGCATTACAGGTCGTGGAGTGGTCGAAATTCGTTGGGACTAGGCTACAACCCAAAAATATTTCATCGTAGCCATCCTCCCAAAGAGAGAGGAAAAGAAGGAACTCGAGAACGCCCAGTAAGGGGCTATTCTCTCTAAATAGCAATTACAGTATGGCCGATTAGGAGTGGAAGAGACCAGGGTCCACGCTGCAGATAGGGTCGTTAAAAGCTTGGAAGAAGTTATAGCCGATGATAACATGATAAAAAGGAAGTTTTTTTTTAATCTTCTCTTACCGATCAAGAGAAAAGAGAATTGGTTGCACTCTTTAAAAATAACATTGATGTTTATACATGGGAGCCTTACGAGTAGCATGGGATTGAACCCATCTTGGCGTGCCACCTCCTAACACCTATCCTACTTTTAAGACCATCATTTAAAAGGCTCGCCGAATATCCCTCGAAAAGGGAAGCAACTGGATGCAAGATTCATCAGGGAAGTTCAGTTCCCTGTATGCTTATCCAACCCAGTGGTAGTACCCAAAATCAATGGAAATTAAAGAGTATGCATCGACTTTACCGACCTTAACCGGTTATGTCCTAAGGATAACTTCCCTCTCTCAAAGATAGATCAACTGGTCGACGTCACAGTAACTCATGAAATGATGACCTTCCTTGACGCTTACTCGGGATATCATCATATCCCCATATACTGGTCTGACGAAGAAAATACCTCCTTTATAACCTCAGATGCTTTGTACTGCTATAAGGTCATGCCTTTCGGCCTCAAGAATGTAGGGGAAACATACCAAAAATTGGTAACCAAGATGTTTAGCAAACAGATGGGAGAGACGATGGAAGTGTACATCAATGACATGCTCGTCAAAAGCAAGAAAAAGGCTGATCACCTCTCAGACCTAGAAGGAATCTTCAAAATACGTAGGAAGTACCGAATGAACCTTAACATAAGAAAATTCTTAGGCTACCTAGTGAGTAAAAGGGGAATTGAGGCTAACCCATATCAAATTGATGCTATCACCAAGGTACAGCCTCCTCAGATATTGAGAGATGTTTAGAAGCTTACTGAAATGCTCGCTGCGCTCAATCGCTTCATCTCTAAGTCTTCAGAACACTGTCGACCATTCTTCTAACTCTTAAAAAAGGCAAAGCCCTAGTATGGAGTGAAGACTAATCACACGCTTTAGAAGAGGTTAATTCTTGCCTTAGTAAGCTCCCACTGTTGGTAATTTCAGATGATAGAGAACAACTATCACTACAAGAAAAACACCTTTTTATGACGCTCGAAAAAATAATTTAAAGACATTTATTATAAAAATGTCATTTAAAGGTTAATGTTATTATTAATTTGATATTTCTAATATAAAATGTCATTTTATATATATTAATATTATTTTTCATGACACTTTAAATATAAAAATCATATTTGATTGTAGATGTTATGACATTTTTTAAAAGTTTTGTAACGAAAGTGTACATAATATGACATTTTTTTCTCATCCAAAATTTAGAACCCTGGGTTTTTTGGGGCATTTACGTTTAGATCCTATTAGACATTCTTATAGACATTCTAGTCCCATCATGTTTTTCTCTTACATATAAGTCCTATTCCTAATTTTTTGGAACTTTTTTTCCAATTTTACCCTTTTAAAACCAACAATCCGTAACTTCCTTGAGGAAGTTACATAAGTGGTTGAACTTTTTTTTTTAATCTTCAAATGATCATAACTTTTGATTCACAAATCCGTTTTTCACAAAATTATTATTTTTGAAATCTGTTCGACGAGATCTATCAAACAAGATCCATGAAGGCTATAAAATTCCAAAGAAAAAAATTTACACAAACAGTAAACTTTACTGTATGCACTAGAATATGAAATAGTTTTATATATGTGACATTTTCACAAACAGCCAGTAACATTTAATGTGCTAATACTACACAGCACACACACACACACACACACACACACACACACATATATATATATATATATATATATATATATATATATATACGGTGGATCCAAACCCTTTTTCTTTCAAAATTACCTTATATTTGAAGGTTCGAGCTAGCGGTATCTAATCCTTACCACCTTTATTAGAGCTTCAACGACCTTCGTCAGAGCTCTGATTTGGGGTGGGTAAGGGTGGCATGTGGTGCCGCTGGCGCGGACCTTTAAAAATAAGAGACTATTAAATAAATGGGGTTTGGATCCACCGAAGTATCATGGGGGCAGCTGGCGCGGACCTTTGAAAATAAGATTGGATAAATGGGATCTGGATCATCTGGAGCACCAATTTGGGGTGAATAGGGGTGGCACAGAACTTTAAAAATAAGAGCATATTATATATATATATATATATATATATATATATATATATATATATATATATATATATATAGTTTGTAAAAATGTCATAGATATTAAACTTTATTGTATATACCAGAAAATGAAATAATTTTATATTTCTGACATTTTCACAAACAATAACATTTACTGTGATAATATATTTATGAAATAGTTTTATATATATAACATTTTCACAAACAGTAACATTTACTGAGTTAATAGTACACAATATATATATATAACATTTTCACAAAAACAGTAACATTTACTGAGTTAATATATATATATATACACGGTATATCCAAACCTCTTTTTTTTTTAAATTACCATATTTTTAAAGGTTTACGCTAGCGACATTCAATCCCCACCACTACCCACCCCAATTGTCGACGCTTCAACGACTTTCATCAGCGCTATGATTTAGGTGGGTAGTAGTGGCATAAGGTGCCGCTGACGCGGACCTCTGAAATTAAAAGAATATTAGATAAATGGAGTTTGGATCCACTGGCGCTCCGATTTGGGGTGAGTAGGGGTGACAGTGGGTTAGGTTTATATCTATAACATTTTTACAAACGTTAACATTTACTGTGTTATAACACAGTATATATATATATATATATATATATATATATATATATATATATATATATATATATATATATATATATATATATATATACGGTGGATCCAAACCTATTTTTAACGACCCGCGCTAGCAGTATCTAATCCCGACCACCACCAACCCCAATTGTTGGAGCTCGAACAACCTTCATCAGAGTTCTGATTTGGGGTGACATGGAGTGCCGCTGGCGCGGACCTTAGGAAATAAGGGAATATTGGATAAATGGAGTTTAGATACACCGGTGCTCCAGTTTGAGGTGGGTAGGGGTAGCATTGGATTAGGTTTATATATGTAATATTTTCACAAATAATAAATGTTACTGTTTGTGAAAATGTTACATCGGCATCCCATGCCACCTCAAATCAGAGCTCTGATGAAGGTTGTTGGAGCTCCGATAAAGGGGGTGGGGATTGGATGCTGCTGGCGCGGACCGTTAAAAATAAGATAATATCTGAAAAAAGAGGTTTGGATCCACCCTATATATATATATATATATATATATATATATATATATATATATATATATATATATATACTGTGTTATAACACAGTAAATGTTAACGTTTGTAAAAATGTTATAGAGATAAACCTAACCCACTGTCACCCCTACTCGGAGCGCCAGTGGATCCAAACTCCATTTATCTAATATTCTTTTAATTTTAGAGGTCCGCGCCAGCGGCACCCTATGCCACTACTACCCACCTAAATCATAGCTCTGATGAAAGTCGTTGAAGCTTCGACAATTGGGGTGGGTAGTGGTGGGGATTGAATGTCGCTAGCGTAAACCTTTAAAAATATGGTAATTAAAAAAAAAAGGTTTGGATCTACCGTGTATATATATATATATATATATATATATATATATATATTAACTCAGTAAATGTTACTGTTTGTGAAAATGTTATATATATAAAACTATTTCATAAATATATTATCACAGTAAATGTCATTGTTTGTGAAAATGTCAGAAATATAAAATTATTTCATTTTCTGGTGTATACAATAACGTTTAATATCTATGACATTTTTACAAACTATATATATATATATATATAATATGCTCCTATTTTTAAAGTTCTGTGCCACCCCTATTCACCCCAAATTGGCGCTCCAGATGATCCCGATCCCATTTATCCAATTTTATTTTCAAAGGTCCGCGTCAGCGGCCCCCCATGATACTTCGGTGGATTGAAAGCCCTTTTATTCAATAGTCTCTTATTTTCAAAGGTCCGCGCCAGCGGCACCACATGCCACCCTTACCCACCCAAATCGGAGCTCTAACGAAGGTCGTTGAAGATCCAATAATGGTGGTAACGATTGGATACCGCTAGGACGAACCTTCAAATATAAGGTAATTTTGAAAAAATAGGGTTTGGATCCACCATATATATATATATATATATACTGTGTAGTCTTAACTCAGTAAATGTCTGTTTGTGAAAATGTTATATATATATTGTGTAATATTAACTCAGTAAATGTTACTGTTTGTGAAAATGTTATATATATAAAACTATTTCATAAATATATTATCACAGTAAATGTTGTTGTTTGTGAAAATGTCACAAATGTAAAACTATTTCATTTTCTGGTGTATACAATAAAGTTTAATATCTATGGCATTTTTACAAACTATATATATATATATATCCAATATGCTCGTAAATTTTTAAGTTCTGTGCCACCCCTATTCACCTCAAATTGGCGCTCCAGATGATCCCGATCCCATTGATCCAATCTTATTTTCAAAGGTCCGCGCCAGCGACACCCCATAATACTCCGGTGGATCCAAAACCCATTTATTCAAAAGTCTCTTATTTTCAAAGGTCCGTGCCAGCGGCACCACATGCCACCCTTACCCACCCCAAATCGGAGCTCTGGCGAAGGTCGTTGAAGCTCCAACAATGGTGGTAAGGATTGGATGTCGTTAGCGCGGACCTTTAAATATAAGGTATTTTTGAAAAAAGAGAGTTTGGATCCACCGGATGTGTATATATATATATATATATACTGTTTAGTATTACCACAGTAAATGTTACTGTCTGTTTGTGAAATGTCACATATATAAAACTATTTCATATTCTAGTGCATACAGTAAAGTTTACTGTTTGTGTAAATTTTTTTCTTTGGAATTTTATAGTCTTCATGGATCTTGTTTGATAGATCTCGTCGAGCAGATTTCAAAAATAGTAATTTTGCGAAAAACGGATTTGTGAATCAAAAGTTATGATCATTTAAAGATTAAAAAAAAAGTCCAACCACTTATGTAACTTCCTCAAGGAAGTTACGGATGGTTGGTTTTAAAAGGATAAAATTGTGAAAAAATTTCCTAAAAAGTTGGAATAGAACCTATGGGATTATGAAAAAGTCAATTGGACTTATAAGCTTGTTGACCTAATAAATGGGACCTAGATATAGTTTGCTCGGGTTTTTTCCCCCTAAATTTTTTTGGTCTTTCGTTCCCTCCCGCTCCCTCTCCTTTTGGCTTATCCGTTTCTCTCACACATGCGTCTCCTTTTCTCTCTCTCTCTCTCTCTCTCTCTCTCTCTCTCTCTCTCTCTCTCTCTCTCCTTGTCTCCTCTCTCACGCATCTTCTTCTCTCAGTCTCCTACTGTTCCATGCCGACGAGATACCATGGATCTAAATATATATACACTCAAATCATATCTGTCTACTGTATCTATTTACTTTCAATTAAGTCTCGATATTGAAACTACATATTATTTATTTTTACTATCCTTCACCTTTATATTTCAACAATGTGAAATTTCTAGGTTTATTGTGATCAACAGTGTTAATTTTATCAGATCCAATCTCTCAGCCGCATTTCTTTTTTTTCTTGTAGGCAGAGGAGGATGAGATGCTCTTTCTCATTCGGATTTAGTCATAGGAGGCCCTCAACCTACGGAAGGTATTTCATATTGATGTTGATTATTAAAATCTTACAGTTATATGTATTGTGTCAATTGTATTTTAGGTATTGGTAACTTATTTGATTAGATTGATTTCGTTTTGTTTTTTAAAGGATCCATACTAACAAATATATATTATATACACAAAAGAAATTACCAGATACATATTATATTCACAAATACAATATCTTTATTTTTCAATTTTTGATCTTTGATCATTGTGTTCAATTGTATTGTAGACTTTTAGGTGATAAGTCACAATGTCAGTTTTTTTATAAACTCTCGAATTAAACCCTATGTATATATAAAATGTGCATTTGAGCTGTCAATTTATCTATAATTGGATTAAGTTAATCAATCTGGTATGTGAGCTCAATATTAGCAAGTTAAATTTTTAGTATTTTAGGAGAATTTATGTTTTTTAAATATTGATTGGAATCTAACTTCCTTATGTCTTTTGGTAGCATTTAAGAAAAATAGTGATTTTGATTCATTTTGTAAGACATTGATGTGCTGTGTCTGTACTTCACAAAAGGAGTCGGAGTAATGATTTTTATTTATGTTTTGTTTCTTGAAGGATGAATGAGAAATGTACTACAATTCATAGTAATAAGACACGAGTTTACTTGAAATATTGTGGTGCCTTGACATTTTCGGTGGCTGTGCATATATATATATATATATATATATATATATATATATATATATATGGTAATTTAAAAAAAATGGCAAGTGTAAAACTATATTTTTTCAAAGTTAATTGTGTCAAAATGTAATTTCTGTAGAGAATTTTTTGGTTATTTTGATAATTTTTGGTAACTTTTCTTAGTTGGGAAGTTGTGGGAGTTTTGTAATTTCATCGGTTAAAATAGCTGTAAGGACTAGTGGGAAGCTTGTCAAGTAGAGGGTTGAGAAGGGTTCAAATACCGTTATTTTACTTTTTGCTTTAGGTTGTCAATTTGAACTAACAACCTAAACAAAAACCATCAATAAGTTAAAAAAATGGCACTCGGAGATCTATTTATCTTCATAACTTTATGAAGACCTTTAATATGGTTTAAGAATCAAGTTGTTTTTATTATATTTTTATTTTTGTCTTTCGAATGTTTTAAGAAAGAAGAATTTTGTGTTGTAGTCATTAGTCAAGGGTACAATGTCAGTCTTCTTATGACTGTTGATAATAGATTAGGACTAGTAGTCAGCTCCCTATAAATTGAAAAAAAAAAAACAATCATGTCAAATATAAAGTTGAAAAGAAAATGATTTGGTATTGTGATAGTTGTTTTCTCTCTGTATTAGGTTTTGATTCGTTTTCGGGTTCTGTTTGGATTTAATATTGTGACAGTTGAGTTGGTACAAAACGTTATTTCCTTTTATCTTCTATGAAATATTAATCGACCTATGAAATATTCATCTTCTATAATATTGTGACAGTTAATTTTTGTTCAGTCTGAATTTGAATCGTCTTATGAAATATCAATCACAAACAACATTAATCATGCGTTGATAAGCGAGGGAAATATAGAAATCCCAATTTCCAAATTCCTAAAAATCCAACATCTCTGCACGTTTCACTAATTTCTCACTCCTCCCTCTCTCTCCAGCCAACCCACGTTCGTAACAAACTTTCACTGGAGTTTCTCACCTTCAGCGATCATCTGCCTCTCTCCGGCAGCAATCATTTATTTTTCGGCAGGTATGCCTCTTTTCTAGTGGGTTCATCTCTTCTCCGATATATATATATATATATAGTCCTGCTCTTGTGCGGACTAATCTGCATTTTAAGAATGCAGACCAGACATTTAGGTGATAATTTCTAGGCGCACCGTTAGGTGACACATGTCCGGTCTGCATTCTTAAAATGCGAACTAGTCCGCACAGGAGCATTATTTTATATATATATATATATATATATATATATATATATATATATATATATATATTACATGTATGTATATCTCGCCATAAACACACATTTAAACTGAGATGTGTTAATTTTTAACAAATCATTTTAATTATTTTTATAATTTGTTTCAACTACACACACATATGGAATTTGCTTTAATTTTGTTGGGTTTATTTTTTTTAATTTTTTTCTATGTGGGTAAGCAATACAATATATTTCTAAAATCAATTTGGGGGAGTTTTATAAAGATTTGTTGGGTTAATGTGAACCACTATTTGCTAACTAGGAGATGGTTATGAAGAATTTATGTTCTCAATGTTATATGCTTCATTTGCTTAGTGTCATGTTTTTTTAGTCTTAATGTGAATTATTCATTGGTGATGGGGTTACACTACTGAAGAAGAGAGTTTTTATGTTTCTTGTAGTGCCATGTTGTTGTTTTAGTTTTCATGTTAAGAGGCATGGACACCCCATGGGGCATAAAAGTAACCCATGGGAAGTGATCGTGTTCTCAATGGGCTCCCGGTTGCTGAAATCAACTAGTATAGTCTAGTTTTGGGGTTAAAATTGGGCGTTAAGTGGCACAAACACTAGTGGCGCATAAAAGTAACCCGCGTGAAGTGACGACGTCCTCTGTAGCCACAATTAACTAGTATTGGCCTGTTTTGGGGTTAAAAGTGTGCATTAAGGGGGAAAACTCAAAATAGCTACCAAGTGGCCCAAAGAGAGGCGCATGCACCCCATGAGGAACAAAAGTAACCCATGGGAAGTGACCGCATTCTCATCGGGCTCCAGGTTGTCGAAATTAAATAGTATAGGCTCGTTTTGGGGTTAAAAGTGGGTGTAAAGTGTAGGAAATTCAAAACAGTGATCAAGTTGCCAGGAGATAGTCACAGACACATCATGGGGCATAAACGTAACTCGTGTCTTATTACCAAAAGTATATATACCCAAATTTTATTTTCTTATAATAGTGTTTGATTGGAATTTTCACAAAACATGATGGTTTGTATGATTTTAGAATCTAATTGGGGTTCATTACATCATTTATTGATATATGTTCACCATTTAAAATATAGCACAAGTCAAAATCGTAGACACTAACAACAAATGCTACAGTTGAAATGTGGCCATGGAGCGTTAGGAGAAAGGCGCTAGCAAATGGGTCATGAATTTCTTAGGAGATAGGGAAACATACAATCTTATTCAAATAGACAAGAGATCGGTGCTTTGTGATAGCAACTCGTGTTACTTGTATAATCGCATAATACTACGTGTATTTGAGTTGATCTAATGCAGAAATAATCAAGATAAAAAATGAGCTAAGATTGTTGGCTATAATTTTGCATCATAGTGTGATGACATTCTCGTTTTCCGTTGACTAAGATGTGTATTACTACTTCAATAATTATCTTTGTTGTGTTTATCATTCGTATCTAAATTTATTTTTATTTCTAGGTCTATCTTTATTGTGTTTGATGTGTGTTGAGGGGTGTTATGTGATTGTTTGCGATGTTAGAGTGCTGAGGGTCAACACATTACATACAATATCATACCATGTGTAATGTAATTGTAGATGTGAGGATTGTACGCATTGACATAACCCATATCATACCATGAGTTCATGAGCAATTCCTAGAATTCGGGAGAGTTCCGCCTCCTTCCATTTGGTTAGTGTAGTTTATTTAGTTCTCATGGATTAGGTTTGTTGAAATTCATGATGTCATAACGTCCGATGGCACCTACTATGTGAGGTGACTAAAATGACTAGCTTGTGTTCATATAAATTAGAGTGCAAGCCATGTTCGATTGGAAGACCAACTGCATAGTAGTCGTGTTAATTTAAATGAGATCGTGGCAACTAATTTCTTGCTTAGAAACCATGAGTAATTTTGGTCTTAGATTACTGTAAATATGTTGAAATCAGATGATTGAAATTTATAGCTGGTGTTTAGGTATGCTTAGCCAAATGGCAGGCCCTTTGAAAAGATTTGTGTCCAATTCTGCAATTCCGTTTCAGTTACTTTCCTTAGCCAAATGGTAGGCCATTTTTCTATCTCGTTCTCTGTGTGCAATTATGCAATTGCCTCATCAAAAGCTTTCTTAGTCAAATTGAAGCCTCTTTCAAAAGCTTTCTTAGTTAAATTGAAGCCTCTTTCAAGGGAATTCATAAAACTCATAGTAGACAACAGAGAGGTTAAGAGCATGTCCAAGACGAATTGAGTGGGTTGGAGGAAGTTTTGCACTTGTAGAAGCAGTATCATAGGCCTTTAATGAGTGATCATCACAATCTTTCCTTTCCCAGTTTGTCTTAAATTAAGTAAGATACTGATAGTATCCCCCTTGCATCTTGTAGTAAAAAGTAGTTTCTTCTAAGATAGAAAAAAGGATCAAATGCTTATCTAAGAATGCCATTGGAAATCTTAGAGAGATCCTCCTCCACTCTCTGGTAGTATCCCTTGATCAATTTGATATTCTTCTCATTGACTTTAGATGCTTCCTTTTGCTGAGTAGATGACATAATGTGTCAAGTAGCTCTCTAGGAACCAATTACATTCTTATACCCAACAGAAAGCAGGTTCCTCTCCTCAATACTAAGTAGGATTCATAACTTTCTGCATACACAACCATCTCTTCATAATGCTCAGCTTTGTCGAAAAACTTGTCCACGTAAACATGAGACTCTGTATCCCTTTCACTCGACATGTTTGATGGAAAACAAATCACAAAAGCGATGGGTTGTTTACAGGGTTTGATTTGAGAGTCATTTCATTATTGGCATTTTTATATACGTACTTTCTTTGTCAATTCTATATATCCTTGTGAGAAAAATAAACATGAAGAACTTTACATTCTCATAATGTACCTCTTAAGTGCACAATTTTCCAATATATATATATATATATATATATATATATATATATATATATATATATATATATATATATATATATGCTTGATTGAATTTTTCTCAAGAATGACACCAGGCATAGTAAAACAACTGTTGTACAAAAATAGTTGGGAAATAACTTTATAAACTTGGCATTTGATGATTATGTGGCTACCTTCTGTCACGCGGGAAATTAAATTGAAGTTGGTTCATTCTATGTGCAACCACTTAATATATTTATTTTAGTATGTAATTCTTACAATTCCGCTTCACTTAAAACATATTCATGCATACCCCTTATGCGTTGCGTTTCTAAAAAGCATCACGCATATGCACGCATTGGCGCCGCATATCAAGCCTTTAAGCTACCTGTTGTGAGCCAACCAAGCTTAAATCTATCCTTAAGTTACCTATCGCAGATGCTCTTTAATGAAAATTGCTACAACTGTAACACATGGATGTAACCTGATAAAAAAAGGAAAAATACGAACAAAAACTTATACTGGACATCCCCTCTGCATTATGAACCATTGGATATTGAATGATACTTTTAGTTCGAACCACCAATTGCGAGAGGGAAAGCAAAATTATACTGATTTACTATATAAGCATATATGGAGAGGGGATATATGTTCCAAGGGGACTAAATGATGGTACTGCAGTCCTGAAAATGCTCTTGGTCTTGCAGTATGGAACCATTGATGGGTATTCAGAGAAAGTAAGGCTGCGACTTACAATTCCTAGAGAGCCTGACCTTGAAACAGCTCATAGAGCCCAAAGTATGAGCTTAAGAGAAAGTGCAAGACGAATTGAGTGGGTTGGAGGAAGTTTTGTAGTTGCAGAAGCAGTCTCATAGGACTTTAATGATTGATCAACACAATCTTTCCTTTCCCGGTTTGTCTTAAATTCAGCAAGATACCGATAGTATCCCCCTTCCATCTTGTAGTAAAAAATAGTTTCTTCTTCTAAGATAGAAAAAGGGATCAAACTCTCATCCAAGAATGTCATTGGAAATCTTAGAGAGATCCTCCTCCACTCTGTGGTAGTATCCCTTGATCAATTTGACATTCTTCTCATCGACTTTAGATGCTTCCTTTTGCTGAGTAAATGACATAATGCGTTAATACTAAGTAGGTTTCATAACTTTCTGCATACACAACCATCTCTTCGTAATGCTCAGCTTTGTCGAAAACTTGGCCACGTAGACATGAGACTCTCTATCCCTTTCACTAGACATGTTTGATGGAAAATAAATCACAAAAACTATGGGTTGTTTACAAGGTTTGATTTGAGAGTTATTTCATTATTGGCATTTTTATACACATACTTTCTTTGTCAATTCTATATATCGTTGTGAGAAAAATAAACATGAAGAACTTTACGTTCTCATAATGTACCTCTTAATTGCACAATTTTCATATATATATATATATATATATATATATATATATATATATATATATATATATATATATATATATATATATATATATATATATATATATATATATATATATATATATATATGCTTCATTGAATTTTTCTCAAGAATGACACCAGGCAGAGTAAACAACTGTTGTACAAAAATAGTTGGGAAACAACTTTGTAAACTTGGAGTTTGATGATTATGTGGCGACCTTCTGTCACGCGGGAAATTAAATTGAAGTTGGTTCATTCTATGTGCAACCACTTAATATATTTATTTTAGTATGTAATTCTTACAATTCAGCTTCACTTAAAGCATATTCGTACTAAATATAAGAATTATGCATACTAAATAGGAGATATGTGCATACTAAATAAAAGACATGCATACTAAAGTGGGATACTAAAAAAAGATAGCTAGTTGTCATTTGATATCTTTATAAGAAACTGACTGCATCGATCACTAATGTAGCATCTATTTTCCTAAGTGGATACTTGGGATCAACCATCAGCATTTCTAGGCATATCTGAACACAATAGCATTTAAAGTAGCAAAAATTGTACAAAGCCCCAGTAGATACAAGAGGACAACTTAATCTTGGGTGGGGCTACTAATACTTGGTAGGGACTCGTACTATGCAATCTGATCAATTTGTTTTTGTATATAATTATGTATGAAATATCTTAGATTCTTTACATACTTTTATTAGAATAATTTTTTAGTTCATCTATATCACAGGTTCAATGTTCAGGTTCGTTGAGGAGGACGTGGAGGCTTTATTGCCAAAATCATTCACAATTAAAGCTGGAGGTGTAGGAGGCGCAATAGAAATCTTGGTAATAGTCATTGGATGCATGTGGTTTTTGTATGTTACAGTTTAACAAAAACTCAAACAAGAATTCAGAAACAAGTTGTTCAGATCCATCTGCAGTAGGTAAGATTTCATCAAAATTGGCAATGGAGATGAACAAAGTATAGTTTGTGTCTTGTTAGGATTTGCTAATTTCCTTCAACTATTACAGTGGAGTTGAAAAGGTCCCGGTTCATCCACTGGACCAGATGGACCAATGCAGTTCACAATGGAAGAGTGGGAGAGAGCTACCAAGAATTTCCATGAGAGCAATCTCACTGGTCATGGAAGTATAGGTCTGGTTTATAAAAGATTGGTTTGTGATGGGACTGTTGTGGCTATCAAAAGGCGAACTGGTCTCTCTCAATAAAAATTCATCGAAGAGGTATAACAAATTTCATCAGACACATTATTCTAATGATAAATGTTGATAACACATTTTATTATTCTTCATGATTGAAGAAACTAATTTTTGCACTTCTTCATCATCGTCTTTTTATTCAAATACATGCATACTCTTATCTATCAGCATCAAAGTAATTATATTATACATCTACTCTTAAAGTAATTTTCAATTGTTACAAACAAAGAATGAGACCTTGAGAGTAATACAATATGCATTTGTGTATCAGTGCAGGAATTTTATTTGTTAAAAAATTCACCTTTTTGCCTTTTCATTTTGATATAACTATAATGCAAAGATATGAGATTGTCTTAGAAACATTGGGGCGTCAGGTGGATAATCACATATGACAACCCAACTTATTGGGACATACGGTTATGCAGCTCCTGAATACGTTGCTACTGGTGAGTGCTTATTTTTTGTCTTATATTAAATTTGTGGGGAAATAACTGAAAATTCAAGTAGTTATTGCCTAGAAGTTATTTCATAAGAATTTTCCCTTCTACCAAATGTAGGAGTCCTTGCCTCTCATATTTACGATTTGTGAAAATGGGCGATATTTTTGTGATTTGTTGATAGTTACACATCACTAAAGAAAAGAACACTTTGGTAATAAACTTACATCATTTTGCCATTGTAAACAGGTCACTTATACGTGAAGAGTGACGTGTACAGTTTCGGTGTAATGCTATTAGAGATGCTGATGGGCCTATGAGTAATCGATATGAAACAACCTAGCGCCAACAAAAATTGGTGGATTTGGCTAAGCCCCTCCTTCAGAAAAGGAAGCTCAAGTCAATTATGGATAACCACACAGAGGGCCAATATTCTTCAAAAGCAGCGTCACAGGATGCTGAGCGTACTATCAAGTGCCTCGAAATTGAACTCATAAGGCGAAAATTGAATCCATAAGGCGGCCCTCCATAAAAGAAGTATTGGAGATGCTTGAGGAGATCAAAACTCTCTCTCAATATTCGCCTTTCTTACCGGAATACTTTTTTTAGTGCTTTGGACACATGATCTAGTTCATTGATAAATAGTGAAACAAGAGCATTGCAAATTATTTTGCAAAAGTCATAGGAGGACCGACGCATTTATGGGTGATTTTTGGATGTACATTTTTTGGAGACTTTTTATTAATGATGTACATAGTGGGTATATCTAGCTATGATATATGTAGTAGATCATTATTTTATGTGGATAATTAATGTAGATGGTGGGTATATCTATTTGTGTTCCACTATTTTTTTTATATGAACAAAAATGGCTTCGTTTGGCTCATTTTAGGTGTACTTCAAATACAAAAAAATTCTTGACTGTTTTTATGTTATTATAAATTTTGATTTGTGTTTAGATTTATTTGTCAACTATGACATTAATATTGATTATTAATTTTTTTTATTATATGTTTAATTTATGACCGTTTATATCAAATCCTCATATGATGAAATTTTTTATGATATTTTTAAAATTTTAAAAACTGTTTATCATGACGCTTTTTAAATCAAATATGACATCTCATAGAGTATATTATGACCTTTTTTGTAGCAGATATGACATTTTTTTAAAAAAGGCATATATAATCGTTACCTAATATGACACTTTTTATGGGTATCAATTATGACACTCAAACTTATGGCTCTTTTTTTAAAAATTAAAGCGTCATAAAATGCATTTTATGACACTTAAAAAACGTCATAGCAAAGCTTTTTTCTTGTAGTGTATACCTTTACCTGTTAGTATCAGATCATGCTGTGAGCTCCGCCTTAGTTTATGAATAGGAGGTGGAACAAAATCCATTTTACTATGCCAGCAAGACACTACTAGATGCTGAACACCAGTACTTGCGACTGGAAAAGCTCGCCTATGACATAGTGATCGTTTCGAGGAAGTTGAAGCACTACTTTGAAGCTTATGCCATAACACTAATCACCTCTTACCCACTCAAGGCCGTTCTACAAAAAGCTAACCTCTTTATGCATCTTTTAAAGTGGTCGTACGAGCTCGAAAGATTCGACATCCACTTCTAACCCAGAACGGCGATCAAGGGACAGGTCCTATCAGATTTTATTGCTGAGTTCATAGGAGATCGGCCAGTAGATCAGCTGAATAAAGAGCAATTGGTCACATGTGATGTAACGTCCAAAGACTGGACACTATATGTTGATGGAGCCTCAAATTCCAAGGGGGCAAGAGTAGGGATTGTTTTCGTTATCCTCGAAGACACAATAATTGAGCAGGGAATTAGGCTGGGATTTAAAGCCTCCAACAATGAAGCTGAGTATGAAGCGTTGATTGTCGATTTGCAAAAAACCAAACTACTGGGCGAAAGACGTTGTAATACCCCGTATTTTTATGCATATTTATTTTATTATGAAATTTTGGAAATTGGGATTAATTAATTTAGAGGGCTTAAAATTAATCCGATTTTAAGGGCAGTAATTACTAGCATGACGAGAGTTGATAGTTATAAAAAATAATTATGTCAAAATATAATTATATTGAACATTACGTAGTGAGTAACGTAATATTGTTTTGGAAATAATAATATAGTCGGGGATGAGATACACGATAGTTAAGCTATAATTATTTGGGAGACGCATATGAGTCGCGTCACTATTATATATTGGGGGTAAAAAGGCAAATTATTTTTATATAACTCAAATGACTATTTTGAGTGCGTCAGCATATCCGAAAGGGTCAAAATAATCAGAAAACACCACTCATGTGTTATATTTGAAGTCCGGGGCATTTTAGCCCAAAATGACACCCCAGAGGGGAATTTTAGTCTTTTAGGATTTTTGAGTAATTAAATGGACAAAAATAGGATTAAAATAGGAGCATAGAGGGTTAGTGGTCTGTTAGTTGCAACCTACGTGAGAAAGAGAGGGACAACCAAATATGAAGGAGACTCATTAGATAACAAAGCCAAAAGTTGGAGATTTCTCACAAATAGTTACACCAAAGTGTAGATCGCGACGAGAGGATCAACCACATACCAGATTCAATCAGAGAATAAAAAATCCATCCCAAGGCAAGTGTTTATCTTGCTACCTATTTAGTATATATTGTTCCTGTTAATCTCTAGTTGATACCTAGCTACTGGCTATCGAACGGAGGTTAGCGCGTATCGAACGGAGGTTAGCGTGTTGTGTATGATCATATCTTATGTGCCTTCAGGGGATTTTGAGTCGTACCACTAGAGCATGGAACATAGGTATGGGCTATCTGTGAGAAC
The DNA here is from genome assembly GCA_949130495.1 of Sambucus nigra. NCBI lineage: Eukaryota > Viridiplantae > Streptophyta > Magnoliopsida > Dipsacales > Adoxaceae > Sambucus > Sambucus nigra. The sequence continues at coordinate 605,778,090 of OX422211.1, forward strand.
GATAGTGTTGACGATCGTATGGGTGCGTAGGTATGTGCGTAGCCCATTAGCTTGGAACTATGTTCGCCTCCAATATGTGTATATATTTTATTGGCTCCTCAGAGATTGAACATGTTGTCCTTCATGTGTGAGCATTGCAATGAGATTAGATAGCCGATTATGCCTAGCACCAGGGGTTTCTTAACCATGGGTGCTGTATATATATATATATATATACCGAGTTCCTATTCTGTATTTCATATTATCCACTTTATTAAAGTATATACTTATTGGGGCAGCAGTTGAGAATTAAGAATGTGATGAGAATGAGTTAAATCATCTTTAAATATATTCCTAAATAATAGAAATATATTATCTTCGGGTTATTTAGATATTTTATTCGTCATAGTAGTTATACTACGTTTAGTCAGGCAAGATATCATAACTAGCATGGGTAGTTAGGCTCCCTAGACATGCACATTAGATGAGAGGCGAGCATCTCAAGTGAGTACGCTAAGTGAACATGAATAATATTTGTGCTAATTAACCAATTTAAGCATTTTCTATATTAAAAATATTTTCTACTCGGGCTCTGACTCGTTTTTCTGCAAATCTCTTTTCTTGTTCCTTTATTTTAGGTGCTCAACCACAGGGAACCCAGGCTTAGGAGATCTCACTCATTTGATGAGCTGTAGCTGTTGTGGAATCTACAGGACATTGCTAGTAGACGCTTCATAGTCTATCCTTCTTTATCTATCAGTTATTTACTTCAGTTGGATATGTCGTCCCTTCCTATTTTACATTTAGATATTTAGATATTTTATTCTATTAGTAGACTTTTATTTCATGTCTTTGAATTATTGTATGGAATTTTGACTAGAAGTATTTACTCCAGTTCTTTATTTTGATTCAGCTAGTTCTTTCCTTATGTTTTCGGGATAAATAGTATTAGTTAATTATTTCCTTACTTGATGATGGTTAATAACAAGATAAAATTTCGACATCAACCTTTTTAAATATTAGGTGTTTAGTTTTAATTAATTAAAATTGATGATTTTCGACAGTGATGCATTATCTAAACCAACTGAATATTCTTGATTTAATTAATAAAGGACTGATCACCTGGAATTTAATTAGGCGGGGTGTCACAGACGCCTCAACATATTCACTGATTCCAAAATGGTCTCCAAGCAGGTAAATGGAGACTTTAATGCCAAGGAAGATCGAATGGAAGCATACCTCGGTATAGTAAGAGGACTCATGGGAGACTTTGAGAAGGTGGAGATTCAACAGTTCCCGAGAGGACAAAACAATCACCCTAGTGCCTTAGAAGTGATAATCTCATTAATTGACTCTGACCTAAAAATGACAATATAGATTGATTTCCTCATACAACCTAGTATCGATAATACAGTCATAGCTGAGCAAGTACTCCTAATAGATAAAGCCCCAAGTTGGATGAACCCCATCGTTAAATATCTATGGAGTGACATTCTTCCAGATGACGAGAGGTCAGCCCATTAAATCAAAGTCAAGGCTGCTCGTTTCTAACTTAGACCTGAAAGTAAACTCTATAAGAAGTCATTCACAGGATTCTACCTCTTGTGTGTTCACCCACAAGATGCCAAGCAAGTACTTAGCAAACTTCACGAAGGCATATGTGAAAGTTACGCAGGTGGAAGATCCCTATCCTTTCGAGCGATCAAGGATGGATATTGGTGGCCTCACATGTAGAAAGACACTGTCACATATGTTCGCAAATGTGAAAAGTGCCAAAAGCACTCACCCCTAGTTCACCATCCCTCCAGCGACCTAAAGTCACTCACCAGTTCATGGACATTCGCCCTACTAGTCACTTCACTAAATGGGTTGAGGCAGAACCATTGACAAACAACCGAGACTCAGATATGACCTGGTTCATATAGAGAGACATCATAACCCACTTTGGGATACGAAGTACCATCATCACCGACAATGGTACACTATTTAAAAGTGGTTTCTTCTAAGCTTTCTGCGATGAGCACGATATTAAACACCACTTCAAATCTATGGCATATCCCCAATGCAATGGTAAAGCGAAGGCTTCCAATAAAAACATGCTCGTTGGGATGAAAATATGATTGAAAAAAGCTAAGGGCGCTTAGGTGGATTAATTCCTTCATATTCTATGGCCCTATCGCACAACGCTTAGGAGACCAATTGGGGAAATACCATTTGGACTCTCTTACGGCATAAATAATGTCCCCTCTGGAAGCAGGTACACTGATCAAGCAAGGCCTCAATGATGAAGCCTTACACATTAAACTTGACCTAGAAAATAAGCGACGAGATCTAGCCTTGATCAAGTTGGCCTCCTACTAATAATACCTAGCCAAGAAATACAATAAAAAGGTCAATTCGAGGAAGTTTTCACTAAGAGACTATGCCCTACGAAAAGTTCTCGACAGTACTATAAAACCATCAGATGGAAAACTGGGACCAAACTGGGAAGGACCATTCAGAGTGATCAAAGATGATCTTCAGGGAGCATATCATATAAAAATGCTGGAGGGCGGAGATATACCAAGAGCATGGAACGCAGCTAACCTCAAGAAGTTATACTTTTAGATTTTCGTTATATCTCATTAGTTTGCACCTTTTCCAATGATAACTCCTTTCTTCATGTTTAAAATGTTTGATAAGCAGGGTTAGCAAGTTAAATACAAACACTTCGAATTACCCTCAGGCTCTTATTGTTAATCCAAGAGTCCCCATGAGTTAATTCGGTAACAACAAAATCCCTACTGGGGATCCTTAGGCAATAAAGCCAACTTTGGTTAGTCGCCAACATCTGTTAGTCATAAAAAAACCCTGCTCGGATGGACTGCCTAATAACAAGGTACATTCTTTCCATTATCTCACTTAGGCCTAAGGAAATGTGACGACACGATCTAAAAGGTAAAGTAAATTGAATGATATCGCTTAGGCATATTAGACTGGGAGAATGTTCAAACATATAAAAGGCAGAATGCCCACACTCAAACATGATTTAGTCGGTTAAAAAAAGCCCAAAATGATTTAAACTAAGTATGAGTCTACTTAAAGCCTTCAATCGGTTAATCAATATCATTTTGGTCAATAAAAGTGCTAACTAACCTACGATCATGAAAAAATAAAATATGTTTAGTCAGGACACGCTCAAAACACAAGAAAGTTCTTTATTTAGAATAAAAGGTTACAATCACAAAACCAAAAAGAGATACATAAAATCCTAAGAGGGGCTTCGACATCAAGTAAGATATTCTGCTACAGTTGCTCTCTGACCATCATCTGGATTTGGAGCAAATTATTCGACATCTTCTTCGAGATCCCGATCGAAGAGTTGGGGAGGAATATCATTGGCTAGAATCCATTCATCATCTCTCGTGAACGGATTATGGAAATGTGGAGGACATTCAACCTGGTACTTATACCAGAGCTTAGATTCTTTAGAGTTCTTGCCTCTTTAAGATCACTCAGCCATCCTCGAAAAAAGCAATAATTTCATCCTTCTTGGGTTTTACTGGGGCATCTGCCTAACAAGTATTATAACCTTCTCCCCAAACCTCACTTGGTCCCACTTTAAATAAGTATCCAACTCATTGACATTATCTTTCATCACCCCTATAAAAGATTACAAGTTCGCCACCTCTTTTCGCAGAGCATCATTTTTAGACTGTAGGACCTAATCCACTTGGTCGACCTCAGTCCTCTCTAGAAATTAGGCCCTCGGGGAATTAACTTCCTCCTGAACAGAGGCCCCTATATCCTCCATCTCTTGGAGGTCATCCTTCAATTTAGCAATCACTTTAGTCTAGTTTTTGTATCATTCATTCCTAGCTCTTAGCGACTTGCAGATTTTCACGAAGGCTTTGTGAGCTTATAGGCTGATATTAGGTCCAAGAATTCTACCCAGTTGAGAACTAGGAGAAATATAGCGATCTAAATCATCAGACTACAAATAACACACATCAAACCAGAATAAAGTATATTAGCATATACAAAAACAAATAAACACATGAGTAAAATGTAAAATTTTATTATCACACAGAATGAAGAGAAGGCCAATGGCTAATACATGAAGTTCTCAAAACAAGGGTATAGATCAATAAGACTGAAATTATATAAGGAAAATGAAAAATCCTAGTCTGTAGGAGACTAAGTCTTTCACCTGGCCTCCCCCAACTATAATTTTCCCCTTGTCAACCACTTTCTATTCCTGGCCAGCACCAGCACTCTCGTCAATTGAAGTAGGAACAATTTGAGTATTGCTAGCATCTTAGTCGCTACATTCTCCCTCTTCTTCCATAATATAAGAGTCAGGACTAGGAGAGTGAAGGATGAAAAGTTTAGAATCTGCAGGTGTTCCTACAACCTTCAAACCCTGGTCTCATCCCTTCTTGAAGGAGAACTTACAAGCATAAGCCATCTGGATTTTATGATCCTTGTAAGCTTTATAAAAACCTTCACGATAGATGTCATCCTTGGCTTGAGAAAGGTCACCCTCCAACTTGGACACCTTGCCAGTTAACTCTTTATTGGTCTCTACTGATTCGAACTTCTCAGCAATCATTACCTTCTGAGTATCCCTCAGAGCATGACAGGCCTTAAACATCTCACTCATCTCATGCTCCCATACCTGACGAGCATTGATAAGGGCCACCTTCTCAGCCTCCAACACTTTCTTCAGCTCTTTATCCCTTCTAAAGCCATTAAATTGATTATCCAGAAGGGTAGTGAAATGAGACAGCATCTGCAGAAAGAAGAAGAAGAATAGAGAATCAAAACAGAAACAAAAGAGTAAAGGAAAATAAATAGATAGGAAAGACTTACCAGATCCATTCCCTATGAAATTTTAAGGTAAAATTAAGTTGATCACAGCCTCGAGGAACGCTCGCGATCAACAGCGAGCACCGACCTCTTCAGGAGGTCAGGGGCCAAAAAGGGGGAATCACGCACGCTAGACCCCTTAAGATTAGGGAAAGTGGGCACTCTAGCAGATTATAAGGCTAACTTCTTCTTAGCCTCTTCCTTCTCTCTCTCTTTCCTTTTCTTCTCTTCTTTCTTTCTCTTCCCCCCTCTCTCTCTCTTTCTCTTATTCTCTTTTTTTTCTCTCTCTCTTTTTCTTACTCTCTTCTTTTATCAGATGTGCCGAGACCACTGCCCTTTGGAGAGTCCATTACAAAAACCTTTAAAGTAGAAATCCTATCAGAAAGGACAATATGACCGTCATCATCATCTGGAAACCTTAACCTTATCTTGTTAACTAGATGAGCCATATCTTCTTCTTCTTCTTCTTCTTCTTCTTCTTCTTCTTCTTATCTTCTCCCTTACTCGCTCTCTTCCTCTTCTTCTTTAAAACTTTCCTCAAGGTCCCACCTCTGGAGCCCTTAAAATTAGGACCTGGTTGACTGTTTGAGAAACGAAGTTGGTACCTGTGTTCTTGTATTCTAAAAGAATGATCGTCGACTTGGGATGCTCACCTTCTACCAATCTATCCCTTATGAACTAGGCCTTTATGATCTCTTTAGTATTAATTTCACTGATGTTGAGCTCGTGGTACTTGTCACAAGCTGCAATAATAAAGAAGATGAATATTCGCCATAAGAATGAGAAGAATTCACAAGAAGTTAGTAGAAATTAAAAAAGAGGAAGCAACCTATTTCGGTCTCTCCATAGTAAAAAATGGGAAGGTCATATAGTTTCTCCCCTCCAATAGTGGAGGGTGCTGCCAGTTCCTTGCAATGAACCCACTTTCCCAATAGTCTTTGTGGGAATTCAAAAGATTTACCACTAGAACACAATCGTCTTTTCTGGTTGTCAGATACAACAAACCTTCTTTGGTTTTTGAGAAAATATAATAGTAACATATTTCAGCAAGACCCAACTTTGTTCCAAAAAGAGTCTTATGGACACCATTTACTATATTCCATACGTTGGGGGAACATTAAGTAGGAAAAATGGCCAAGAACCTAAAAAGTCTAAGGAACAACTCATTTGAGGGAAATGTCAAACCCCCTTGAGTTATCAACAGGGTGTGAATCCAGTGCCCCTCATCAACTCTAAGAACATTACGAGGAAGGGGGTACAATCGATAATCATCCAGTTAGGGATGTTATACTTGTGCCTAAACTCTTCTACATGTTTACCATCTAACATCACCATCACTGAACACAGAAAAAACCATAACTACAGTAACTAGCTAATATATGGAAAAAGAACTAAGAAGAGGAAGATACTATAACTTAAAGGTGCTAACGAAGCTTTGAGAAATCACATAAGGAAGGAAACTTTAAATTTTGAAGCAAAAGAGCTTAGGAACGGAGTATGCTCAAGAACGACCAGAAATAGTGAACAAATGATTGAGTAAGCAACAACTGATCACCAGAATACTCCAATGATGAGTTTCGACTTCCTAGGAATATTTTGGTGCTTCAGTTTCTCTTTTAAGACAATCATGCCCTTGTTTCAAGCCTTGTTTTCATAAATATGCCACCATGGACTCTCATTACATTTTTAGGCCTTAGGCCTCCAGCCCAATTGAGGGGTAATTGTGGGAGCCCATTTTTTACAAGTTCAAGAGAGCAGTCGACCAAGATAACTTGATTTATTTGGCCCAACCAAAATCATAACTTGATTTCTACATGGGAAGTTTAGTTAGAGGAGGGTACTTGCAGATGTGGTAAAATCAAGTGCCAAGAATCTTGATCGAGATATTCAAGCACCTCATGGCCAATCCACGAACTATGATGGAGTTACTTAATAACTCAAACCCTGTAAAAGACATATAGGGATGGAAACATTATTATCATTGAGAGACACTTAATAAGAATGATTAACCTCTCCATGGACGTAGGCAAGTTGCCGAACCATGTACATCGTTGTTGTATGTGATTCCATTTAATTTCTTCCCTTTGTGATTGTTTTCATAGATCCTTTATTGTGAATGTTTATGCATTCACATTATACTACCAAATTATAGAGAGAACGTGAGAGATTTTATGTATTCATCAATGAAAATTTCCCAATAATCTAATCTTAACTACACTGCACAATGGATGTAGGCTATTTTTAGCAAAACCACTTATATCCTGGTGTTATTCTCTTTCTCTCTTATTTTACTGTTTTCTTTTTATTAACATCTCGGTTGTTATTACCTCTTATCCTTTACCTGTTTATTATTAATGCAATTAAGATAAGATAAAACATGTACTAGTTTTAGACGATAACAATTTCCTTTGTAAGATCGTGATACATCTTTTTAATTCCTAGATGAATAATAAAATTTGAATGATGAGCTTCCTCTAAAACTTCATCCCATAATCGATTTCTAAATCTCAACCCCCTTTCTTTATTATAGGACTAATCATCTTCTCTTTTTCCATTTTCCAGATATTATTTTTGACTCTTGAGGAATGTATCATTTAATTGTTGTTCCATATTTCTCTTCTTTAGTGTGGGGTATGCGATAATATTTTTGAGAACAACTGGAACTTTTGAAGATACTTTTTATAGATTATACTCTTCCACTGTATTCGTAATCTTGTATAAAAATATTCCAGTAAGTCTTCCTCTTAACTTTCGACTCAAAACATCGAATACTACATTTCCTTTTCCTGTATAATATTGTAATCAAAATTTACAATCTTCTGATAATTATATCCACCATCATTGTCAAAGATTTTAATTCTTTTAGCTAAATATATACTTGAGGTTCTTGTGATATGAGAATACTTGAAATTCTTCTCCATATAAATAACATATCCATATTTTTAATGTGAACACTACTGCGTCAAGTTTTAAGTAATTGACTGGATAATTATGTTCATGAGTCTTTAACTAATGAGACTCATACTATATCAATTTTCCTTGTTGCATAAGTACACACCCTAATGTTTACAAAGGATTCAGTGTATACATCGCAACCAACATTACTAGAAGCTATTATAAGTAAATGGGTTGCAGTTAATTTTCCTTCAAGGTTTGGACTGATTATTCATAGTATTTGGTCCACTCAAATCATGTTTCCTTTTAGGTTGATTTCATTAATAGTAATGAAATTCTTAAAAATCCTTCTACAAAACTTCGGTAATAACAAACGAGTCCAAAGAAACTTCAAATTTCTATAATATTATAAGGCTGTTGCCATTCTATAACGGTTACGATTTTTGATAGATCAATTTGTATTTTTGACTCTATAACTACATACCCTCAAATTTTCATTTATCTCATATGAAAATTGCATTTAGTTTTCTTTGTGTACAAATGATGTTAATGTAAAGTTTCTAGCACTTTTTGTAGATGCCTTTCGTGATCTTCCTTTATTTTATAATAAACTAAAATATCGTGTATGAATAAGATTACGAATGTATCTAAGAAGGGATGAAATACTCGGTGAACTAAATTTATAAAGCTACAGGTGCATTTATTAATCCAAAAGACATAAACAAAAATTTAAATTGATCATATCAATTTTGAAAAGAAGTCTTTGGTATATCTTCTTCTCTAATGCGAAGTTGATGATAACCGGATCATAAATCAATTTTTAAAAATATTATGGATACTCATAATCGATCAAAGAAATCGCATATCCTAAATAATAATTTTTTATTTTTTATTATCACCTGATTGAGATTCCAATATTTAATATATAAGAGAAATGTTCAATCCTTTTTCTTTACAAATAATATCGGTGCTCCCCAAAGGGATGTACGAAGCCGAATAAAATCTTTTCAAATAACTTATCTAATTGATTTATAAATTCTCGTATTTCTAATAATGCCATATGATAAGGAGGTATATAAATAGGGGATGTATTCTGTAAAAGTTCTTTCGTGAACTATATTTCTCTCGGTGGGGGTATATCCGGTAAGTCTTCAGAAAAAAGCCACTATACTTATCTGGGATTGAAAGAGATGAAGATGGAATATTAAACATCAAACCTGAGTTATCCTTCCTTGAAAATAGAATGTGGCCTTTCAGACATTTCTAAATATCAACATTTTCTTATGACAACTGATATGGGAAGAATTTAATGATAGAACATACACTCCAATGATAATATCGAATCCTTTAATATCCAAAACTAACATGTCTAAAGTAAGAATTCCGGTTCCAATTTAAGTAGTTCAATTATTACAAACTTGGTCAGTTACAACTATGTTTCCATTTGGCATTTATATATATAGAAGATGATCTAAATGAACATAGCTATGAAGTTATTGATAATAAATGAGTGCGTCTATCCGAAATCAAATAATATATGTGCCAAAAGATTGTGAAAATATATGTTAACTTCTACCACAAAGTGGTTATTCGGATTCCCATTTTATATGATTCCAAAAGTCTGGCCTTACGTTGTATTCCCTTATTCCCATCTTTTTCCATGTAAGAATCCTAAGGGTTGCTGATTATTGAATATCGTATTCGGATCTGGAAATGGGGGTTTCCTAAGATTAATGGATCTATCTGTCTTCAATGGGGAATAATTAATAGTCGGGGTATTTATTTGGCAAAATTTTAGATATTGGGGCCTCAAGTGACCTGGTTCGTCACACTCGTGACATCATATGATTGCTCAACTATTTTTATGGTTAATCTGGAAAAACACTCGTCCTTTCGTGGGTTTAAAATATGGATGGTCCCTTGGGTTATTATTATGGATCTTGTTCACGTAATTATTCTTGGAGATTAGGATGTGGTTTGGGGTAAATCCTCGAGTTGCCAGATTTCATTAAATAAAAGAAGCTACCTCTATTATTTGATTAAATTCACGGATGTGTATTGGTATAATAGAAGTTTTGATATTGGTTCGTAACCAGTGCTCAAAGTGTTTACCTTTTTTGACTTAGGTGTTCACATATTTTTGGGAATAATGAGAAAGTTATGTGAACCCAACCTCATACTATGCTACCGTCATGAATTTTTGTTGTAAACTCAAGAAATTAACTACCATCTGATGTTTGACTGATTCCAAAGAATATTTTTGAAAAATATTTCTTTGAATTGTCCCCAAATTAATCCCTGAACATTATGAGATCAAGTAATAGACTGCAATTAAATATTTCTTCTCCTTAAAGAGATAAATTACTAATACTACCCTAAGTTCAGGCAGTATACCTACTCCATTTAATACCTTCATTATTTGACGTAACCATTTTTACCTCACTAGCACCGAGTTTTCCATATAATGCATGTGGTATTTAAAGAAGAGATTCCTTGAGTACGTTCACCCTTCTCATTTCTTCAGTTGTTTTAACATTTATTGGGGGTGTTTTGCCTTCCTTTATCTCGCTTTCCATCTATAAGGGGAAAAAACAAGCAAAACTTTGCAAAGTACATAATTCAAATTCTACAAGAATTTGAGGTTAGAGATATTTAAAGAGGTAGTAAAAAATGATGAATAACTAAATATGATAATTTGCAGTTAATACAAATAAATTTAAAGTAGTATAGATATCAAATGTAATAAAAAATAATATTTTAAGAAACAATTGATATAATAAAAAGAGTATGTTGAATATAACTAGATACATGTGATATCCAGTCATAAAGAGTAATGGTTCAAACTTTTCTATAACAAGATGACCCGTAATTTTTGGTTATAGAGGCTACAACTATGTACCAATACGAATATAATAATCAATCCAAAGACACTTTGAGATAAATCAATCCAACAAAGTTGGAGATAAAGTAACATTGGTGAGCACTGTCTCCAAAGAGCAGAATCCATATGGTTAGTTAAACTAGGCACTCAATACCTTGAGTCCTAAGGCCAAATAACACTCCCATGAGTAGAAAAGAAGTCTGTTTCCTAATTATAATCTGCACGACTAGGGTTTAATTAAATCATAAGTTAAATGAAATCATTAGTTTTAAAATAACATAGAGTTAATATGTTTCTAGTAAAAATTAAATAAAAATTAAAAGAATTACGAACTTCACAAAAGAGTTCATAGAATGAGAACAAAAGTTGAGGGGCTATCACATAGCGATACAAACAATTTCAATAAACAAGTCATGTATACTAAGTGATATTGAAGTAGAATGATCTACATTCAGGAAATAATAGCGAAGTAGAATAACCTACCTTTAGTTTTTGGCTGCGATCTAATTCCAATTTCAGGAAGTGCTTTAAACTGGGTAGAAATAAAGTAAAATCTTGCAAGGCTTGGAGAATTGATGTAAATGGCGAATTAATTTAATATAAGGGGATACATGAGTAAAATATGTTGATTGGGAAGTTTTTAGAGTAAAATAATAATTTTGGAAAGTTTATTTATTTAATGAATATGAATTTTGACCACTTTAAGATATTAGATGGGTGAATTATAAGTTAAATTTACCTTTGGCAACTTGGATTTACGTTTGGGGGTTAAAATATAAAAAATAAGAACTTAAGGGGTTTATGTAAAAAATTTAAACTTAAAAAATGTATTTTCTCTTTAGGTTTATCTTGAAAGCACATTCCTATTAACCAAATAGAGTGATGCAATTATCAATCTGAGCAGGAAATTAAAATAAAACTTTTAGAAAAAAATGAGAGCCATTAGATTTGAGATGTGCTCTCATGCACTAGGTCAAACTTGAAACGAGCTAATTTTGACTCACGCGCCTGTGCGTGTGACACTATTTATCATCTACCTTCGATTTGTTGACTTATGTTTTTGACAAACTTTGACCTCCAATAGCCCCACCTACAAAAACACTATATAATTTAATTCTTGAATAAAAAATACCTATTTTTTTTGGAGAAATCAAACCATATAAGTTTTGAAGATCGAGGTGGGCCGAAGTGAGGTACTCATTTTTTGAAAAAATATCAAAATTTTGACCAAAATATTCATCTTTTGTGTTTAAATTCGAGAAACGACCTGATTATATTTGTGTTTTGTTCTAAAAAACAATTCTAACTACGTTGGTTTCATGTAAAATGGTTTATAAATTGGCATGAATTTGGTCTCTGAAAATTTTAACACTATAATGATAAAGCTTTAATTAGGAGCATGAAAGAGTAATATATTTGAAATTAAGTTGTGCACCTAGATTCCATAGTCCTAGATCTTAAGTTTTTCCACTTTGAAGTTGGTTCAAAGTTTCCACCATTGAAGCTCAAATTTAATGGAGGTTTATGAAACTAAAACCTTTCCTACAATTCTTACATTTAAGTGCACAAATTTTCATAGCCAAAAGTTTATTTTTCATCGCTGATAGTTTCTGGCAACAAAAATTATTTCGTAGCGAGTTCGTGGCCAAAGGACCATTACTGAATGTATATGGCCACACAATTAAATTTTGTTGCCAATTATTTAGGTCATTTTCCATAAAATGTTCTTCGTGGACAATTATCATATCTAGGCTACAATTTTTTGTAACTAATAATTCAACATTTTGTTACTAAATGTCTTCATTTCGTTGGCAATTCTATCAGTAAATTAATCTGCTTAAAGCTTTTAGGTACGAAATTTGTACCTCCCCTCAAGATCTATTAGCTACGACATTTAATTGTTAAAGAATGATTATTAATTATAAAGTTTTCAATATTAAACTACCAAATCTTAAACACACTTTTACATATCATTTGTATATTTAACTACTAAAATATTTATTTCGGTAACGGAGTGTTTCAAAATATATATTTTTTATTTTGAAATTGAATTTGATAGATTAATGTATACCACCAAATTTAAACAAATTACCATATAAAAAATACATTCGTTAAAGTCCACAAAATAACTAAATTATCATAAACAAGATCCACATTAAGTCACGTACACATACATTGTCAAGTCACCTAAACAAGCGACATATATTCATGGTGCAAAAAAAAACTTAAACTGCACTACACCAAATTAGGCACATGGTTTAGGAATTGGGTCATGACCAGGCTCGATGGTCACGGACCTAGGCCATGACCATATAGGGTGTCACCAAATTCATGGGTCATGGACTAAATCCCTGACTAAAGTAAGTGGTCACAGACCTTGTCATGACGGAGAATGGTCACGGATAAGGACTGTGATGAGCTGGTTACAGACAAAATCCGTGACCCATACATGACTAGGCTTGCATACTGGTTACGGACCAAGGTCGTGACGAGGCCACTATAATCACGAATGTGGTCACGGACCTAAGCCGGGACTCAATACTACACTGTCATGAAAATGGTCAAGTAGATGGTCACAACCCTTAGTCGTGACAATCTTTAACTATAATATAAAAAATAAAAAATGGTCACGGACTAGAGCAGTGAGCATATTTAACTGCCAAAAAATACGAGTTGTTTGGGTCGTATCCTCAAACCGAGAGTCCAACGACTGTGAGGCCAACTATTACGTGTTATGTTGGAAGAACATGAGGTGTTAGTACCACTCAAGGTGATGTTTGGTTGCCGTTGGGGGTGCCCGCTCCCCCGCCTCATGTTTTCAAGCTTAAGTGTGCCTGTTTAAGAATTTGTGTCCTACCCTTAAACTGGGAGTTCTCTAACTGTGAAAATAGTTGCTACATGATAATTTAGAGGCGCATGAGGCGTTCGTTCCACTCGCAATGCCGTTTGGGGGCCGCTGGTGGTCTCGGCCCACCTGCACTATGTTTTCAAGCTTAACTGTGACTATTTTCAAATTCGTGTCCTATTTTAAAATCGAAAGTCCTGTGACAGCGCGATCAGTTGCTATATGTTACGTTGGACGTGCATGAAATGCTCGTTCCACTCGTGATGCTGTTTGGGGGCGACTGGTGGTCTTAGCCCGCTCGTGTCACGTTTTTAAGCCCAAGTGTGCCTGTTTTCAAATTCGTGACCTATTCTTAAATCAGGAGTTATGCGACTACGCAACTGATTATTGTGTATTACATTATACATGCACGGGGTGTTTGTACCTCTCGTGGTGTCGTTTGGGAGCCGCTGGGGTTCCCTCTCCCACACATCACATTTTAATGCCTAAGTGTGTCTGTTTTTAAATTCGTGCCCTATACTTAAATCGGGAGACTCACGATTGCGCGATTGTTTTTTATCTGTTACATTGGATGTACACGAGGTGTTTGTGCCACTCACAATTCCATCTGGTGGCTGCTAGTGGTCTCGTCTCGTCTGCGGTACATTTTTAAGCTTAAGTGTTCCTATTTTAAAATTCATGTCCTATTCTTAAATCGAGAGTCCCGTGACTATGCAGTTGATTGCTACATGTTACATTTTATGCGCACGAGATGTTCGTGACACTCACGATGCCATTTGGGGTCCGCAGAGGTTTCTTGCCTCCCGCAGTACGCTTTCAAACCTAAGTTTGCCTGGGTTTCAATTACTCCTATCCAAAAATTGGAAGTACTACGACTGCACAATTAGTTAATACGTGTTATGCTACACGCGCATGAGGTGTTTGTACCACTCGAAGTACTGTTTGGGAGCCATTAGGGGTTCCCTCTCCCACACATCACATTTTAATGCCTAAGTGTGCCTGTTTTCAAATTCGTGCCCTATCCTTAAATCAGGAGTGTCACGACTGCGCAGTTGGTTTTTACCTATTATGTTGGATATACACGAGATTTTTGTTCTACCCGCGGTTCCGTTTGGTGTTCGCTGGTGGTATCGGCCTTCCTGCGGTACGTTTTCAAGTCTAAGTGTGCCTGTTTTCAAATTCATGTCCTATTTTTAAATCGGGAGTCCTGAGATTACGCGATCGATTGCTATGTGTAATGTTCGACGCGCACGAGGTGTTTGTGACACTCGTGGTGTCATTTGGGGGCCACTGAGGTTTCTTGCCTCACGTGGTACATTTTCAAATCTAAGTATGCCTGTGTGTCAAATATGTGTCCTATGCTCAAACTGAGAGTTCTGTGACTGCACGATTGGTTACTACGTGTTATGCTAGACACGCATGAAGTGTTCATGCCACTCGTGGTTCCGTTTGGAGGCCGCTGAAAATGCCCACCCCCGTGACACGTTCTTAAGCCTAAGTGTGTCTGTTTTTAAATTTGAGTCCTCTCCTCAAATCAAGAGTCTTGAAATTGTGCAGCCAATTGATATGTGTTATGTTGGATGTGCATGATGTGTTCGTGCCACTCGCGGCGCCGTTTGGGGGCCGCTAGTGGTCTCGACCCGCCCGTAGGACATTTTCAAGCCTAAGTGTACCTATTTTCAAATTTATGTCCTACATATTACTTTGGATACGCATGAGGTGTTCGTGCAACTCATGGTGCTTTTGGGGGGCTACTAGTAGTCTCGGCCCGCCCGCGACACGTTTTCAAGCCTAAGTGTGGTTGTTTAGAAATTCATGTCCTATCCCCAAATCAGGAATCTCACGAATGCACGACCGGCTGCTTCTTGTTACATTGGATGCACATGAGGTGTTCGTGCCACCCGCAATGCCATTTTGGGCCGCTGGCGGTGCTTTCTCACCCATCGCACGTTTTTATGCCAAAGTGTGTCTGTTTTCAAATTCATGTCCTATCCTCAAACTAGGAGTCCTGTGACTACGCGATCGATTGCTACATGTTATGTTGGATGTGCACGAGGTGGTTGTGCCACTCACGGTACCGTTTGTGGATGATTGGGGGTGTCCGCCTGCTCGCGACTTTTTTCAAACCTAAGTGTGCCAATTTTTAAATTCGTGTCCTATTCTCAAATTGGGAGTTGTGTGACTGTGGGACTGGTTGCTATGTGTTACACTGGATGAGAATAAGGTGTTCGTGCTACTAGCGGTGCCATTTGGGGTCGCTTTTGGTGCCCGTACCCTGCGACATGTTTTTAAGCCTAAGTGTGTCTGTTTTCAAATTTGTATCCTATCCACAAATTGGCAGTTTCGTGCTGGTTGCTACGTGTTATGTTAATTGGAAATGAGGTTTTCGTGACACTCGTTGTGCCGTTTAGGATCCACTGGTGGTCTCGGCCCACATGCAATATGTTTTTAAGCCTAAGCGTACATGTTTTCAAATTTGTTTCCTATCCTCAAACCAAGAGTCCCACGACTGCACGACCATTTGCTACGTGTTATGTTGGATGTGCACAAGGTGTTCGTGCCATTCGTAATTCCTTTTAGGGGATGTTGGGGGTGACCGTTCTCCCACCGCACATTTTCAAGCCAAAATTTAACTATTTTCGAATTCATGCCCTATCCTCAAACCGAGAGTCCCACAACTGTGTGGGCGGTTGCTACGTATTAAGTTGGATGCACATGAGGTATTCGTGTAACTCGTTGTGCCGTTTGGGGGCCACTGGTGATCTTGACCCGCCCATGGTATATATTCAAGCTTAAGTGTGTATGTTTTCAAATTCATGTCCTATTCTCAAATTGGAAGTCCCGTGACTACACGTATGGTTGCTACGTGTTACGTTGGACGCGCATGAGGTGTTCGTGCCACTTGTAGTGCCATTTTGGGGGCCATTTGGGTTCCCGTATCTTGCCGCACATTTTGAAGTCTAAGTGTAACTATTTTCAAATCCGTGTCATATCTTCAAACCGGGAGTTCCACGACTGCGCGACCAATTACTATGTGTTACCTTGGATGTGTACGAGGTGTTTGCGCATCTCGTAATGCCGTTTGGGGTCCGCTGGTAGTCTCAGCCTGCTCGCAACATGTTTTCAAGCCTAAGTGTGCCTATTTTTAAATATGTTTCATATTCTGAAATCGGGAGTATTACGACTGCGCGGGTAATTACTACGTGTTACATCGGACATGCACGAGATGTGTGTGCTACTCGCGGTGCCATTTGGGAGAAGTTGGGGGTGTCCAACCCCTCGCATCACATTTTCAATCCTAAGTGTGTCCGTTTCCAAATTCGTGTCCTATTCCCTAATCTGGAGTCCCACGACTATGTTGTGGATTAATTTGTATTACGTTAAACGCGCACGAGGAGATCATGCCACCCCTGGTGATGTTTGGGGAGCATACCTCTAACCAAGCATGTAACTCCTGTTAAGGTAAGTTGTATTTAAGATAAATTAATGATGAAGCCCCCTATATATATTAGTATTCTCATTAATTAATGAAATCTCAAGTTGATTCTTGTAATTCGCACAATGTTGCGTAAAATCTCCAATCAATCTCCCCTAAACCCCAATTTAAATACGCAACGACATCCCTCAAAACCCCCACAGTCCTATATTTCCCTCGTCCTTGGATTTGAAAGTAGGAACACTTAGGCTTGAAAATGTGTTGTGAGGGGGAGAATGACACCAACCCCCTAGGTTGGTGGTTTTGAAGGTTGTGGACTCCGTAATCATTATTAATTAAGTTGGTGAATGGAAGATGTGTTTGTGAATCATGTATCGCTTCCAGTTGTTGGGGTCTTGTTATGCGATTGGATACCAATAATTCTTTCGAAACGTAAGGTATATTTTTTTTACCATGGTATGTCCATATTTTATAGTCTTGAAAGATTCCCCACTTTATTAAATGCAACTCAACGTCTTCTGATGACTTATATTTTCCCTTCATACAACGGGTGCATGGATACAAAATCTTATCACTTTTAAGATTTTGGAAGCGTATTTAACATATTCTTGAACGCCCTTTACATGATTATTTGTTATTCGGTAAGTTTTTCTCATCCACTCTTTGTATTGTGGTAAGTCCATTTAATATTCTTCAAATTTTAATCCTGTATTAATAGGTTAAAAAAATGTCATGCTACACATAAGAAATTAATATGATTACCAAAATATAACTAAAAGATTTTTTTTATTAAACCTAAACAAATTGATATTCTTATGATTGAAGCAAAAAAAATATTATTACAAATGAAACATCGGAAAATATTATTGTAAGTTGACCAAGAGATAAACTGTCCAAGTAATAAAAGAATATATATAATTCCTCAATTCCCCCCTTCCCTGCTCTCAACGTACATAGGTACATCTTCGTAGCCATTGTAAATTTTATCAACCATTATTCGAGCCTCACCTCTATACAAAGCTCGACTGTGTACTGGAGTTTTGATAGCTACGGAGATGAGTGTGCGCACACTAACAATCCACATATTGACCACATCCCTGAAATAGTACTATTGGCCATAGTCACCGTGAGTTGTTGACGATGATCCAAGTCTGTGATAGGCGAAGGCATATGGAAGGGAATGTTGGAGGCGGCGGCGTATGGGAGGGTATTGTTAAAGGAGGCGACATTTGGGAAGGGAAACTTAAAGGGGGGATAGGAAAAACTTTGAGGACGCATTGGGGGCCTATAACCTTAAAAAAGAGTAGCAAGTTTCCCAATTTGATCTAATAATAATCCCAAGTTATTTTTAATCTCCTGGAGATCCCCATCAGTCGTAGACTATTATTTCTATTGGATCGAATACGATTCTTGACCAAAGAAAACTCATCCGCGAAAGGTGCGGTACGGTGAGTTTTAATTTCATTTTTGGCATATGTGAGCCAACACCTCTTGTCCTCCCTGTTTTTTCCTTTCCAATGGTATATGCCAGGGCATCATTTTCAAGGTCATCAAAAGGGCTCAATCTTGACTAACTGTTGATGGCCTCTATTAATTCCAGCGTCTTAGCCAAGTGCGATGGGAATTTATTATCTCTGTTCCATCGAGCATGAATGTATAAGTTGGACCTATAGGGTTGTTTATCGTCATCTGGACCATCCTTTGTTGTACTCTCCTATTCATTCTTCAAATCCTCATATGATTTGGAGCCCAGACTGTAGATATTGGACTTTTGCTCTATTTTGTTTATTTTTCTCCCTTTGGATCAGTTTTTCTCCTTCGCCTAATTCTCCAAAAAATTATTCTAGTGCTCCACCAATATTTCAACATTGGAAGGAACTCTATATTTCAGAGCCAAAATATCGAAGCTCGTTGCCTCCTTCGGGAAATGTGTCTTTCGAATGTTTCTGCTGTATGTCTTAAACTATTTAATAATCCGAGAAAGCGCCTTATTCTTTGAACGGTCGAGAAATGAGAAACACTTGTAGAGTTGATTATATATGTCATCTTTGCTGGATTGATCAATAAGGTTCAAGTTATCCGGTCCCCTGGTTCCCACGTGTATATTTCCCAGTGACAAACTCTGGGCTTGAAAGTTCAGCACATCATTACTACACCCATCGGGTTGTTCCTGAGAATGGAGAACCCAATGGGCTTCTTTTTATTTGAGCGGGAGGTATCGGGAGCGTTGGATGGGGGCGTTGGAGCTCTTGGAGTTGGACTTGGTGTGGAGTGAAACATTGGTGGAGTTGTGAATTGCTCAGCCATTGGTGTTGAGAGTTTGGGTTGGGCATGAGATTAGGAACCATGTTAGGGTGTCGCCTCGCCACTTGGTACATTTTGGTTGTTTTCTCCCAACATTATTTGCAAAAATGAAAAACCATAAGAGACTAAATAATTATAATAATATGAAACTATAACTAATTAATCAAACTTATGACTATATATATATATACACCTTTTCAGAGTAAGACTTTAAAATATGTTCAATGTGTTTGATCTCCATCCATTTGGTATTAGTTTTTAAAAACTTATGAATTTTTGCATGTAGCCAAGTGTTTATGGAAGAGTATCTATGATTGATGTGTAGGTATCCATGACATGAAATCGGAATCCCATCTTTTTCAACTTGTTGGCAAGATTCAATTTTATGTGCATATGGCGCGAGACATCACAGTTTGTGTTAATTCTCTATATACGTAGTTGTATCCATAAAAGGGTGGATTTTTTTCTTCCTTATCCAACAACGTAACCAAGATCATGGCTACACCGAGATTATGCGTGTGAAATATATTCTGTATAGCATCATCCCATCTTTCTAGTAGGGAAAATAGAATACTATCGAATAGGTACTCTTGTTAGAGATAAACTCCACGATTTACAAGGTAGTTAAATTGTTCAATCTTTTTATTTCAAATCCTATAAATAAGAGTACCCTCTATATGGCACACGCTAATAAAAGAGTTATATGTGCGGTTCAATTGGAACCTCTCGCATTCTTGTTGCCAGTGATTATCACCGTGCCTTATTTTTCCTGAGTTGTATACCAGGGCGTGAATATGAATCCTATAATTAAGGGCTCTAATTAATTAATAACTATTAATTCAAACATATGAGGTATACGGGTATATTAGTTTGATTAAGGTTTTGATTCATCATTACCTTTCTCTTAAACCCTTGCATTTTGAATCTCACTGATGTGAAATCCAAACAACAACCCGCCGTAAGTGTCAATACACATTTTGTTAGGGTTTATTATGAGAGATTTTAGAACTATACGTGTATTATCAATCCAAGAAATCCAGCATAGTATCCAACAACCAACCAAACAATCAATAATTATCCCGTACTCCTTCTATCATCTACGTGATAAAACACAAACTCATAATCAAAATATCTCACTATAGTGGGGTCATTTCTCATTAAACATATACATTAAGATTAGGGTTTCAATTTTATACATAATAAATTCATAAACGACACAGTTATTAATGTGTACACGTGTTTGCGATTCATGTTTAAAGTAATTAATTGAAGAATTTCTACAATTTATTGATAATTTATATGTTTAGCATTGCTAAACGAATAAATTTATATGTTTAATATTGCCAACAATTTCACCAACAATACACCTTAAAAAACTATCATATCAAGTTAATTAATGTATATGTTTAGCATTGTAAAAGAAAAATAAGAGAAGAAAAAATGTTCAGGAACCTAAAAAATAAAAATTTCTAAATACCCAATTTTAAAACTATAGCTAGTTTGAAATCACTTAGTTTGAAACAAATCAAATATACACACATATATCTAGTATGAAACAAAACAAATCAAATACACACATATACCCAAAATAAAATTTCTTAAATACCCAATATCCTATATCTAGTTGCAGGTCAAATGCACACACATATACACATATAAATGCATTCATACACACATACACACACATACACACACAAAATACACACACATAAATACATATATCAAATACATAAACACACACACACACATACATATATATACACATAAATACACATATACACACAAAAATACACACATATATACAAATGCATAAATATCCAAATATAAAATATTAGGGTTTAAGTGTTACCTTTGAGATATGGGGCTTTTAGTATAAAACACTAGCCACGGCTCTGGGCCGTAACCCAACTACATGACCCCTTATTTTTCACACGTCAGAAGCCGTGACCAGGATGACGAAAAAGAGATGGTCATGGCCTTAATCCGTAACCCACTCATTTGAATAATTTGATATGGTCACGACTCAAAGCCATGACCCAACTGTGTGTGTATTATGGCCTTGGTCATGCACATGGTCATGGCCTTAGTCCATAACCCATATGTGACCATACTTGGAGGGAATATTGGCACACATTTGGCACCATGATGGTCACGCCATAGTCACATCTATGGTTCGTGACCCACAATGATCACGGATTTGGTCCATGACCATCTCCAAGTGCATCCATGACCACACTGGGTCATGGAGCTGGTAACGCCAAAGTTGGATATGGCCATGACTTTGGACCGTGACTAGAAGTTCGTCATAAAATTGTTCGGTGACCCCAAGTGTTGACGTAAAAAAATAGATTATATCTAATTATTTAATCATAGATAAATAAAATGAAATAAAGAACTTTTAAAGTGGTTCAGCCTTATAAGAATGGCCTACGTCCACTGTTTCTGTTATTGCTGACTGTTTGGAAATTCTCGATTACAAGTTTTCTCAAGAAATTCCGATCCCCTAACAATGAGGATAATACAATGTATTTATAGCCCTAAGGCTGTAATGTGAAAGGGTAATACATTCAATGCCCCTTAAGAGTATACATCTGTATGATAATAAGCATTTAATGCGCAGTCAAACTGTTGGTTTATACTACTATTAATGCTTTATTCGAGGTGCAGCTCGGACCGCCTAAGCTGCTCGGACCGCCTAAGTTCCTCGGTACTCAAAAGTTCCTCGGTACTCAAAAGTTCCTCGGTACTTCAAAAGTTCCTCGGAGAGTTCTTGTAGGTCGGAGCGTCTGAGTTGATCGGGGAAGTAGAGTTCCTCGTTGCAGTATGGTTCCTCGGAGTCAAGGTGTTGTTCGTAAGTGTTTGTTGTTGCCATGTAGATTTCCACGTGTCTTCACTCAATTGAGCCATGTCAGCAGACTAAATTTGGTATCAACAGAAGCCCCCAATGTTTCATAGTTCGAAATTCGAGGAGTGTGGAACATTCTTTCTCGATATATGGCGGTTTTAAATGGTTATCCTGAAATTTAGGAGTATTTTCTTTTGTATTTATTTCTTCTTCCAAATTTGTAGAATCGGTCTTTTTTGAATTTTTCTAACCGCTTCGATTCTCACGTACCTTTTGTCTGTTTAGCCGCCGGTAACGTAAACGGCTCTTTTTGTAATCATTACTTTTACCCTTTCCTAAGGCAAAGTATTTAAACGTTGCAGAAAATCCCATCGTCTTCTACTTTTTCAAATTTGTCTCTTTGAGTTTTCCATCGTCTCTCTCTCTCTCCTGTGCGTTCGTCTCTTCCATCGTTTATTGTCAACATACTCATCCCTTTCCTGTAAGATTTTCTTCTTTCTCTTTGATTTCCTTCTTTCATCATGGTTTATCTTGTAGAATCGATTGACAAGTTTCGCTCTGATTTCTCTATTCCCTCATGGGTTATTTTGGAAGAGCTTTCTGAGCCTTCAGACTATTTTCGTTTGGCTGATGGACATTGGTTCCCCAGTCTCTTTGTTGCTGAGTGTGGCTTTTTTTTTCCCCCAAACCCTCTATGTCTGGAATTCTGTCAATACTTTGACGTGGTTCCTGCACGAATATCCCCCAATACATGGAGAATAGTTAACGGTGTTTATAGATTAAATCAAATTCATGGAACCCGTATAGGAATTCCTGAAATCATGTTTTGTTATAGATGGGCTGTGGGTGATAATACTTTTTATTTAAAAACTAGGTTTTTAAATAGAGCTTTAGTAGTCAATCTCCCAGATGCCAATAGGGACTACTTTGAGCATGGGGTTGTTATGAAAAATTGGCAACACCCTTCATTAACTGGAGATGATATTTACCAGGGTCCCAGATGTCCTCCCTATGGCAATGGGATAGGTTGTTTTTATTTTGTTTTATTTTCAAAATTATGCTTCCTTTTTGTTTGATAAAATGTTCCACTGATATTTTAATTTTGATTTATTTGCAGTTGACAGCAAAAGAAAATCTCCAAAAGAGGCAGACGTTAATATAAGGCATTTAAAACTTATCTGTAGTTTGCATCAGACTGTTGTCGACGAGCATATTAGGTCAGCTTCATATTTGCTTCAGTACAAGAGTTACACCTCCTCTTTTACTGCTCGTCCGGTGATAAGCGACGCAGAACCAATACCAGCCTCTACAAGTTCTTCACCTGAGTCACATATTCCTTTGAGTGAAAGGATGAAGAAAAGAAGACCTCCTACCCTTTTTGAGAAACTTGCCTCTGGTGATGGAGAGGTAAAAAGAAGTAAGCTTGATGTCCCAGGAGAAGGAACAAAGAAAATTGATGCACCTCCCTCGGCTGCTCCTGTGAAGGTGGTCGAGAAGCCCCCAGTGGCCCCGAGCAAGGCTACTGCTCCAGGTGAGGCGATTGTTATTTCTCCGACTAAGACTACAACGGTAGTCGAGAAAGTTGATGCTCCTCTGAGGAGGATGAAAAAAGCTCCTCTGTCAATTTGGCTGAATCCATCTCTCAGCCCCCGACTAGTGGTGTTCCCACTTTTGTTCCCTCGAGCTCTGCAATGAGCTCGGTGAAGTCTTGGATCATTCCTGAGATCCAAGGTATTGAAGAAAACCTTTCTCGGGATACGGTTACCACATTAGCAGCTCGTCACATTTCTTCTTTAAGTCCTATAGTCTTAAAATTTCATTCTTTCATTTTTGTATATGTGCACTAACTTGCTTTTGTTTTCTTTTCACAGTTGGTGAGCTATTTTAATACAATTTTGAAGAAATATGAAGCTATTAAAGCTTCAAGCTCCTCGCCTGGTGTAGAGGAAGTTTTGGTAGGCCTGGAGCAGTCTCTGAAAGATTCTCGTCACAAATATGATGATGATAAGGCAATTTGGGAGAAAAAGTTTACTTCGACTGAGCAGGAGAAGGCTCAGGTTATTGAGGTCTCCAAGGGGTTGGAGAAAAAAATTAATGACTTAGAGAAGAAGAATAAAGAGCTCGAAGGGAAGCTCAAAAATGTTGGGAAGCTTGAAAATAAGCTCAAGGCTGCTGAGGAAGAGTTGGGTCAACTTCGGGAAGTAAGCCGTTAGAAGGAGGAAGTTGAAAATAAACTGAAGGCTGCTGACAATCTTCTTTCCGAGAAGCTTTCCTCGGAGAAGAAAAAGAGGAAATTGGCTGTGAAGAAATCTTTCAGCACTGGATGGGATAAAGGGTGGAACAAAGGTTTGGCTGCCATGATGTCGTAAGTGGAATATGACAGCCTCAAATACTTTAGAGATGGGTGGGTCGCTGCTCTGCAGGAGATGAAGGTTGATGAAAATTCTTAACTCTTCCAGCGACACATCCCTGGTCCCCTTTCAACTCCTGAAGAAGAAGAAGAGGACGAAGCTACCTCTGAGGAATCTTCCATGGTGATGGGAGATCAAATTTCTCATCCCCCAGCTATCCAGCCGACTGGCGAGGAACTTTAACTACCTGCTACTTCCTCCGAGCAACCTCCAGCACTTCTCGAGCAACCCTCTGCTCCATCCGAGCAACCTACCTCCTCATCCCAGCCTCCCGAGAAAGTTTCGGGAGACAAGGAAAAGGTGTAGAGTTGTTCGAATTTCTCTCTATTTTGCTTTTCTCTGTCAAATGTAACTTCTGAACATGTAACTCTGAACTTTGTACTTTTAAACTTTGTGATGTAATAAAATTTGAACTTTTGTTTATGCATACTGTTGATTCTCTTCTTCATGCTCTGTTTGTACTCTTATTATTTATTGCTTTTTCTTCATCTACTAGTTTCTGGCCAGGATGAAATTATTATCTGCTCATGATATAAAGCTGTTACGGCAATGCAATGAATATTTTAAAGCCGGTCATACAGACATGAGTGCAGCTTAAATCAATGACATCCTCGGTCAAGGTGCTTCAGAGCAAGCAAATGAAGCCTATCAGTATTCGAAGTGCCTACTCGACCGTGCAGTGGCTAACAATGTAGCATACTATGATATGATTGAGGATCTCCAAGGCACTCTTGAAGAACTTCAGCAATAATATAAGGAATCCATTGCCCTTTTGCACGAGGGGTACGAGAAGAAGTATCAGCAAATCTGTGCCGATAAGGGATATGATAAACGGTTTGCTACTTATGACGTGCGGGAGAGAACGTTGAAGGCTGAGGTCGAAGAGCATAGACAGATAGCTGAGTTATTAGAGCAAGAAAATAATAACCTGCAAAGAGAGGTGTCTCAGTTGAAGTCTGCAGCTTCCACCTCAAATGCTTTGATCCCAGTGACTGACGAGGGATTCTCTTTCTTGGAGGTCGAAAACGCCAACCTGAGGGATGAATTAGAAACCTTGAAGAGGTCTGGCTCTTCCACGTCTGCTCGAGGACGAGCAAGAGATCCTCGGGGATGAGCAAGAGCTGCTCGGATTCCTATCCAGGAACAGAGGACTCAATCTGCTCTAGAGAATCAGGCCTTCCAACTGATGGAAAAGAACCAGGCATTGGCTGAGATGTCTAAGAAGATCAGGGATCTGGAAGAGCAGATTTCTACGCAGAAGTCTGTCTTGGAGAATAAAGAACTCTTTATCAAAAATCTCCACGAGTAGCTAGAAAGATTGACATATCAATTCCACAAGCAGCCCAGAGAATTCTGGATGGCTGGCTACAACGAGGCTCTCTACCATTTGGATGATCGTATCCAAAACGCAAACAATGAGGGTTACAAACAGTGATGGTTGAATGCCTTAGGTGTGCTGCAACTGGAATATGGTCATTACCTGTGGGATTATCATAATCTTGGGTTGCTCGACCTACCAGTGCCACCATTCAAGATGGATATGAGTTGGATCCCTGCTCGGGCCATCCCTCGGTGTCTGATTTCCAAATATCTCGGCGATTATAATCTCCATTACAATGTCGAGATATCTCGTCCCGAGCACCTACTAGATCGACCATCTGTGATGAATATCAGGATGCTTGAAGATCTTAACTTCATAAATTCCCCTCATGCTTTAAATGATCCACCTGCTGGCGAGGAACTTGTTTCAAAAGCAGGGGAAAAAAACCAATAAAATAGGAATCTTAATGTAATAAATTTGTATTTCATTCTTGATATATTTTGTTCTACATTTAATGAAATAATTTTATTTACGAATCTTGACTGCCTTTGTCTTGTAATTATAAAACACTTTACATCTGTGCATGTATATCTGTTAAAAAGATAACAACATTGTGTTATTTGTCGATCAACTGGAGTTTGTTAAAACTTATTGTCGATTATCTTGAATTTGTGGTAATCATTTAATGACTAACCAAAATTGATGATATTTTGTTTCTCGACCAACTTGGTAGTAATTTAAAAAGTCCCGAGTATCAAAATTTTGCTCGATCACTTTCTCGCACTCATAAAATATTTCCGACCAACCAAGGCCGATAAATTTTTCTTCTCGACCAACTATAGTTAGTGGGTTTTTATACCCGATCAACCATAGTTAGTGAATTTTTCTTATCGACCAATCTTTGGCACTTTTTTGAAATAATTTTACTTCCCGACCAACCTTAGTTGGCGTTTTCGGGAATAGATGTACTTCCTAACCAACCAAGTTAGCATTTTTAGGAATAGATTTACTTCCTAACCAACCGAGTTGGCATTTTTAGGAATAGATTTACTTCCTAACCAACCGAGTTGGCATTTTTAGGAATAGATTTACTTCCTAACCAATCGAGTTGGCATTTTTAGGAATAGATTTACTTCCTAACCAATCGAGTTGGCATTTTTAGGAATAGATTTGAGTAGTCCGAGTTTTGCTGAGTAGTGTGTAGCACTAGTATTCCGCAAAAAATTTCCAACAAAAGGAAAGAACTGGGCAGAACATTGTCACTTTATTCATACTGATGAAACTGCATTACATGAGAGTTTACATTACTGATAATATTTGCCCAGGTGTTCTGCATTCCATACATTCTTAAACTCCTCCCCCTCTAAAGTTTCTATTTTATATGTCCCTGGTCGAACAACTTCCTTAACTCGGTAGGGTCCATGCCACTTTGCTTCCAGTTTGTTGTGCTTTTGAATCACCTTCTTTAGCACATAGTCTCCTTTTTTCAAGTCGCACTTCTTCACTCTCTTGTTGTAGAACAAAGCTGTTCGTTGCTGGTAAGCAGCATTTCTAATGGATGCTTCTTCCCTAACCTCCTCGAGCATGTCCAAGTCTAACCTTCTCATTAAATCGCTGACAGGGGAATTGAAATTCAATATTCTGTGTGTTGGAAGACCCAATTCGGAGGGTATAACAGCTTCACTTCCAAATGCTAGCATATATGGAGATTCCCCTGTTGCTGCTCGGGGAGTAGTTCGGTAAGCCCATAACACTGATTGTAGCTCGTTGATCCAGTTTGCTTTCGCGTTGTTCAGTCTTTTTTTCAAACCATTCAGCAGCGTTCTGTTTGTCACTTCGGTTTGTCCATTGCTTTGAGGATGGACAGGTGCCGAGTGGATCTTCAAGATATTTGACTGATGATAATAGGCAGCGAACTCCTCGTTGTCAAATTGTGTTCCATGGTCTGTGATGAAGGCATGAGGAAGACCATATCGACAAATGATGTTCTTCCAAATAAATTGGTATACCTTGTCGTACGTCATATCAATGAGAGGCTCAGCCTCAACCCATTTAGTAAAATAATCCACAGCGACTACGAGATACTTAAATCTTCCCCTGGTCGTCGGCAGTGGCCCAACCAAATCTATTCCCCATATGGCAAATGGACAAGGGGAAGTAATGGGTGTCAATAACGCTTAAGGAGTTCTTCGGTTGGAGGAGAAGCGTTGACACTTGTCACATTTCTTAGCATAGGCTATGTAATCAGCCCTCATCGTCGGCCAGTAGTATCCTTGAGTCATCATTCTTTGCAAAAGTGTCCGACCTGCTACATGGGCTCCACATGACCCTTCATGGACCTCTTTAATCAAGTCTTTCACCTCGGTTGGATGCACACATCTTTGCAAACCTGCTATAATTCCTCGTCTAAATAAAATACCATTAATCAGTACATAACGAGCAGCCTTAAACTTTAGTTTTTTGGCTGTAAGTTTGTCAGTTGGTAATTCCCCTTTCTCAATATATGCCCTGATGGGATCCATCCATGATGACCCTAAATCGAGGGTATTAAATTTTATCGTCAGATCTTCATCTATACTCCGGCCAGCTAGAACTTCAATTGGGACTGTTCTTCACAGCTCGGTACGAGTAGCTGATGCTAATCGAGCTAAGGCGTCTACTCTTGCATTCTCCATTCTTGGTATTCTGACCAACTGAATAGCGGTAAATTCCTAAACAAATTCCTTTACCTTTGCATGATATCTGATCATTAATTCTCCTTTATCTGCATATACTCCCATCATTTGATTTATGACCAATTACGAATCACTGAAAACAATAACTTGTTCTGCCCCCATGATTTTTGCCAAAATAAGACCTGCAATCATGGCTTCATATTCAACCTCATTATTCGAAGCTTTGAATTAGAAACGTAGGGCGTATTCTATATCGACCTCATCCGGACTGTTCAAAACTAACCCTGCGCCACATCCTGTAGTGCAGGATGAACCATCCACATACAGACTCCATATAGGCAACTCGTCTTCAAATTTCTGATCTGACAGAGTTCCTCGGTGGAAAATTTGTTGCTTGCTATCACCATCTCCTGATATTTCTTGTTGTTCACCGATCATCTTTTCTTGCCCTTTTACCAACCTAAGTTGGCCTGGGCTTGAATTTGATGATCCTGTAACATCCACTTTCCCTTTTACCAAGCTAAGTTGGTCTGGGATTGCATTTGATGATCCTGTAACATCCACAGGTTGATCAGTGAGCAACTTTTGCTCCTCAGGGATATCAGGATAGGTGAACTCTGCTATAAAATCTGCTACCGCTTGCCCTTTTAGCGATGATCTGGGTTCATAAACTATATCATATTCACCGAGTTCTATTGTCCAGCACATCAATCTTCCTGATTTTTATGGTTTATGAAGGGCTTGCCTCAATGGCATATCAGTATGTACTACTATGGTATGAGCCTGGAAGTATGGCTTTATTCTTCTACTTGCCTCGATCAATGCTAGTGCCAATTTTTCCAGCCTTGGATATCTGATCTTTGCTCCTCGGAGGGCCTTACTTGTGTAGTAGATTAGTTTTTGTACTCCATTCTCCATTCTTATCAATGCTTAACTAACTGCATTCTTGGACACCACCAGATATAAGTATAATTTTTCTCCCATCACTGGCCTTGATAACAGTGGAGGTGCTCCCAAATATTTCTTCTAGTCTTGAAAAGCTTTCTCACATTCATCATTCCACTCAAAAGTTTTTTGGAGCGTCTTGAAAAATGGGAGTCATCGATCAGTTGCTCGCGATACAAATCTGTTGAGTGCTGCTACTCGTCCTGTAAGACTTTGCACCTCTTTCTTCGTCATTGGGGATCGCAGCCCTAACAGAGCTTTGATCTTTTCAGGGTTAACTTCAATGCCTCGCTGAATGACAATGTATCCGAGAAACATGCCTTCTCGTACTCCAAATGTGCATTTCGTCGAGTTCAACTTCATTTGATATTTATCTAGTTGATCAAAGGTCTAGAACTCGGTGATATGTTGCAATATGGAAATTATTTCTAAACTAGTTTTTATCAATTGAGGTGTTGTTTTTCGTCAAATGGAATTTTTTCTGAGTGTTGAGGAGAAATTTTTTAGATGCTGACGTCATTCAAACGACGTCAGTATGTTATTCGAGTGAAATAAGGATGTCGTTTGAGCGACACATGTCCTCATTCGAGCAATATTGCGACTTCGTTCGAGCGACCTACAGACTCATTTTTTTTTATATAAAGCGTGTTAAATGAGTCATTGTTTCTTAAGAAGACCGACATTTTTCATTCTGCATAAACTGCAAACCAACAGAATACTTTTGTCTTTTTTAATTTAGGGTTCAAACCTTTGTTTTTCTATTCACAAAAACCCTAATAGTTTAATGAATTATTTTGGAACCCAAGATACATCTTTGGTAATGTTTCTCGTGTAAAGAGGATAAATCTACGGCTGACGTCTGCGTGTCATTTTGGAGTACTCGTGGGTGTTCCTCGCTGATTTGGACTGCGTGTTCGTGTGGGTTCTTGCGGTTGATCCATTGTTGACTCTAGGCTGTGTGTCTATGTGAGTATCTGTGTGATATTCATTGCATATTTCATTTTGTATGTAACTTGTGAATTATTTTACATAGTAAAAGTTCTCCCTTTTGGGTTTTTTTCCTGAAATCTATATCAGTAATTTATTTATGTGAGTTTGATTTTACCCACGTAGTTGTATGTTTTAGGACTGAATTAAATTAGTTTAAAAATCAACTCTAATTAAGTAAGTTTACAATTGGAATTTGCGAATTAGATTTAATCAATATCACATAGTATTCTCTAATTGGTATCAGAGCAGGTTTCAATAATTTATTGTGAATTCCTCTTTTTACAAATTTTTTATAATATTGATTTCTTTGAATAAATCTGTTTTTGGAAACTCGCAATTTTTTCGATGGAGCACTTATATAATTGCATGTCCCTCTTTAATGGCACAAATCATAGTTTTGATGATTGAAATAGTTTGAATTTGACGTTTGCAAAAAGAAAAGAAAATTATCGTTTTAATTCTGCTATGGATCTTTTGCAAACGGTTCAAAATCAAAAAGATTTTTATGGTGAAAAATTTGTTGCCTTGGACCATGACTTTATAAAATTAGAATTGTCCAAAAAGGAGAGTGATGATATAATCATATTTTTAGAAAAAGAATTGGAGGACTTTAAAAATGATAGGATTTGTGTTTGTGCCAAAGATGATAAAATATTTTCATCGATGAATTTGTATCACGTGAAGAGACTCTTAGAGATAAGTGTGCATATTTTAAGGGAATACGTGATAACCTTCCAGGAATAATTGAAAATTTAGAAAAGGAGTCCCTAAAATTGGAAGAGTCTAATTCTTTGCATGAGTAAAAATTTTTGGAGTTAAAAAATGATTTGACAGGCCCGAGTATTGTCGGTAGCAATGGTAATGGCTCGTCATGCTCTAATGTTTTTATTGTCAAAGCCAAGACCATTATATGTTATAGAGGGTCAACTAATCCCAAGGACGTTAGAAAACGCCAACCATACATGTTCACTCTGTGGTAGGAAAGGTCACCTTAGGCATTTTTATTTTGATCTTGGAAGAGGTGCTAGGAAGTTTAAGGATAGTGTCCCGTCAGTTCCCATAACCCCTCTAGTTAGGTACACACCAATTTGGGTTAGGAAATCACTTTTGGAGACACTAAATGCTATATTGGTTGAGTCTCACATGCTTGCACGTAATGTATCACATGATATTTCATATCGATGATTGCTTGCATGGTTTGTTTATCATACGCTAGTTGTGCTTCATGATATATTCTTACTTATATTATAACTTTGTGTACTTTTTGTATTAGATTTTTGTTTTTGATAATTTTTGGAAAAATACAAAAACGCTTTTTTATTTTTTGAGAAAAAAATGAAAAGGTCATAAAGAGTTTTGTATTTTGTTTACACCATATATGAATGGACACTTAGGATGACCGAGTCACAATCTCATTCCATATCCATGTGATTATTTGGTAGTGTTTTGATATGCGTCATCATTTCATTTTTGTGCTTTACAATGTCTGGAGTCATTAACATGTAATTTGAGATTACTACCTCATGTTTGACTCTTAGTCTCCTTTAATGAACACTTTCACGGATTTGTTTGATTTTTTTACTTGTCTATCACATGTTGGTCGAAGTGTTTCCATCTTAATCCCATCTTTAAAACGAACCAAATGTGATAAAACTCGACAATGAAAGTTGTGCATGTAATAACCGTTGCCCGCGAGGAATTTGTTTAAAATTAAAAAAATGATGAGTGAACACGGGAAAGGGATGCGAGGGTACAAAATTAACTCAACTCATTTTTTATATATATAAAGCGTGTTAAATGAGTCATTGTTTCTTAAGAAGGCCTAACGTTTTTCATTCTGCATAAACAGAAAACGAGCAGAATACTTAATGAATGAGGAATGTAATTATAAAATATTAGATCATTCACAATTATCTTAAGAGGTCATTGATTAATATGTGTTCCAAAATGTTAATTAATAAGGCCAATTGATTAGAATCAAAATGAAATATAAAACAAGGTGACTAAATGAATGAGGAATGTAATTATCAAAACATGAAAATGTAAAGTGGATATAAGGATTTTAATGATATTTTGAGTGAAACATTATATGACTGTTTGTGTCGGTTGATAGTAGTTGAGATTCCTTTATAAAGAAATGTTATTAATACCGGTTAGAAGATAATTGTGAATGATCTAATATTTTATAATTCGTGCTTCAACACTGTTAATATCTGGATAACTCTTTATACTCTTGATATTTTATAAAACATGGAAATAACTCGTTATTATTCAGATAGTTAATTCTGTTACATAATTTTGTGGACACTGATAAGGTTCAAAGTTATATATTATGGTTACATAAAAGGATTTGTTGTGGTATTTATTTCATTGATACTTCTGGTTGGGCTATGTTACACTATTTGAGAAATGTAGCTAGTATTCTTACAGTGGGACCTAACCCATTGTGTTGACTAACATCTGGTTAGGTTTTAGCTCCAAGGAGAGACTGCATATTGGAGAGCATACTGGTGCTTTAGAGATTTATTTTATGTAGGATGCAACTTCACTTTTGTCGTGTAGTTTCATATGAGACAACTCCCAGATTTATAAGTCGCTTGTGACTATGCAGTTGTACTTGAGAGATTATTTTGAGACTTTTGTATGTTGTTGGATTTTTGGAGGTTGATATACTTTAGACTTTATTGTTGATGATTATTTATATTGTTAGCCTCGTATCTTTCATTGTTGGAAAAGTTTTAAATTTTCTCATATTTTTATCACATGCTAAGAATGATATTTTAAATTATAAAAAAGTATGTTTTAATATTTGGACTTAATCAACCCTGATATTAGACTATGTGGATTTTATGGTTGATATCCAACCATGGTCCTAGTTAGGGATAGAGGTAGGGGTAGATATAGGCACATGGTTCGATAAGCCTGATAGGCCCGTCCGACATATAGGTAAGGCTTAGGATGGTTAAATAGGCCCACAAAGAGGGCTTTGAAAAATTTTCAAGCCCGATTGTTTACATGTGTGGGCCTTAGTAAGCATTTTTTTTCTCGCACAGGCCTTGACTGACATGTGGCTTGATAATTATTATTTATTTATTTGTATAATATAATAGGTTGTTATACATTATAATTTACTATAAGAAAAAAGACTTTTATGACAAATTTTTTATCGATAAAAATCGTCATAAGTTTTGGTGTCATAATTGATACAAATAAAAAATATCATATTATTTGGGTATTATATATGAACTTTATTTCAAAACCATCATTAAACCACCAAATAATCCTATAAAATATTATAGTCTCTTGAAAAAACAATCACATGTGCTCTAAAAACCTTTCATATATGATCTAAAATTCTTCATATATGATTTAATAAAACATCATGACAAACCATTTTATGCTCTAGAAACTGTCATGTATGATCTAAAAAATGTCATATATGATTTCAAAAAATGTCACGACTAACCATTTTTATATATAAAAATTTGTCTTGTAAAATATTTCATATCATTAAGGTTTAAGACAAACTGTTATAAATAAAACCTATAATGTAAAAAAAAAATTAGTAGTTAATATTCAAATCATGGATGTCAACTTAATCCAAACACAAATCAAAAGAAAATTAAAAAGACATAGAATCATTTATTCCACACTCAATGTTAAATTAGAATACATTATAAAGTATATCATTTACTTAAGAGATAATACATTTACTTAAGAGATAATACAATTCTCCCACCAACATGTTTTCTGTATCATCCTCTATATCTTATAAAGAGGTTTACAACCATAAATTCTAATCTTCAACGAGGCTGCCCACGTCATTTGTATAAAAGTGTAATTGTGAAGTGCAATTGGGACTGTTGGTGTTGATGTAAAAAACTAAACTAGGTCTAATTAATTAACCACAAATAATATCACAGATAATATTTGTAAGTAAAAGAAATAGACAAAGAGATTTTTAAAATGGTTCGGCCTATGAGGAAAAGCCTACGTCCACTGTGCTTCTTATTTCTAGGTATTTCTCTTTCAATCACTGGCCCTTGAAGAAGGGATTATAACGTATTTATAGCCTAATAGGAAGAACAAAGGATAGAATGTGAAAGGATGCAATGCCTTTATAAATTAGACATTTACATCAGTACAAAAAGTCCATAACGTATCTAGTTGTTGGCGTTTTGCTAACAGTGTTGGTCGGCCTCCCTACTGTTGGTAGGGATTCTTGGTGTTCATCGGCATCCCAGTGTGATGGTCGGCATTCCAGGCTTTGGTCAGTGATTATGCCTTGTTGATTAGGATCATTGCCAGAGTGGATGGTACATGTCTATTTCTGATTGGTCCACATAAGTGGGTAATTTTTTGTATCAACAGAAGCTACCAATATTCAATGCTTCATGCTTGTTTGAAAGTATGGAGTATTTAGTTCCAGTAGTATCTCGCGATAAATTTATGATGTTTGGTCGGTTGTCGACTTTCCACACTTATAAAATTATTAGCTTTGCTGAGGGATTGTACCGCTAATGGCATTTTTGTAAATATCCCAACTTATAATGAATTGTTTTGGGGTAAATATGTATTTTTTTAATTAGCCACCAAAATTTCAATTGTTGTTTCTCTTTAATCATTACGTTTGCCAATTTTTGAGGCAATCGATAAGAGGCGGTAAAATCCCATCCATCTATTGCTTCAAACTCCCTAAGTTTCTACTGTAATTTCTTGAGCTTTCGTGTGATCTTTCTTCTTGTCTTCTAGTTCATGCTGAATTCTTAAGTCTTTGTAAGGATCCATTCTCTTTCTTCTTTTCTTTATATCGAACTATGGTTTACGCTGTTGTATCTTTAGACGAGTTAAGAAAAGAATGGAACATACCAGATTGGGTAGACTTAGAGTTCCCAAATCCCCCTGCAGATGTTTTTTCTTTGTCTAAGGGTCATTGGATCATTTACTTATTCATTTTTGAGTGCGGTTCAATATTTTGATATTGTACCTGCTAGAGTAAACCCCAATACTTGGAAGGTTGTCAATGGTGTTCATATGCTCAACAAACTCCATAGGATCCACACAGCCATTCCCGAAATCATGTTTTGTTATAAGTGGGTCATTAGTGATAGTACTTACTATTTAAAAACTAGGGTTGTAAATGGAGGTTTAGTTATAAACCTTCCTGACTCCAATAGAGATTACTTCTACTATGGAGTGATTGCCAAAAATTGGCAATATGTACCCCTAACAGGGGGTGAAGTGAACAATGGGCCAAAATTCCCTCAGGAAGGCCACGGGATAGGCATTTTTAAATTCTTATATGACTTTATTAACAAATTTTTTTGTTAAAATGCTAATTAATCACTAGTTGTTTGTTTGCTTGCAGTTGATAAGAAGAGGAAGTGTCCCAAAAGGTGACATTAAGCTTAACGAGGTCAAGTTTCTCAAGGGTCTTCATCAGAAAATTGGCGAGGAACATACTAGGTCGGTATCATAATTACTGAAATACAAGAGTTCTGTCACCTCCTTTGTTGCCTGACCCTCTACTGTTTCTCCTACCATTGTGCTTGACTTGTATCAGGATCCAGTTTCCACTTCATCAGGCAATGGTGAACTTGCTAATGGTACTTCTTCATCCTTAGACTTTAACCTTCCTCTTATTGTTGCTATAGGAAAGAGGAAGTTCCCCAAAATAATGGGAGATGTTGCTCCTCTTGGCTCCACCAAATCTGCTGCTAGTGGGGTCACTAATAAAGAAGATGCTGGAAAAAGGACCCAGCTAAGAAGGGTGAAGAGTACCTTCTTAAACGTATAAGAAAAGGTCTTCCTTCAAGACTGGCTGAAGGAACTGCTGCTACTACTGACCAATAAAACTTGGTCGATTTATTTATTGTTCACACTGATTCTTCTATGGCCATAGGTCCCAGGTTAGCCTAAAAATTATTAAAGTCTAGTACTTTTTTAGATTATAGGGGTGTTGCCTCTGCCATGTCCCGCTTGAAAATTTCTGAAAGGGCAGCTCAAAGCCTTGTCTTGGTAAGAATTCTTGCTTCTTCATACTTGTAATTTTTTACTTTTTTCTTGTACTAATTTGGCCTCTCTTTTTTTATAGTTCTTGTTCAATTTCAACCAGATGTTGGAAAAGGATGATGCACTTCATTCTTCTCCAAATAACATAGAAGAGGCCTTTAAATGACTGAATAAATCATTGAATGACTCCCAACAAGCACTGCCAAATGGGAAGCAATCTTGGGAGAATAACATAACAATTGCTAGGGGGGGTTAAAAGAAGACTGAGAATGAGGCTGCTGCAGTTCGGAGATAATTCTCTGAGTTGGAGAAGAACTTGGTTGCGGAGAAGGCCAAGAGGGTGAAAGCTAGAGAGTCTTCTTTTAACAAGGGATGGGAGAAATCCATAACATCTACTTCTATCCAGATTGAATATGTGAAGAAGAAGTGCTACAAGGATGGTTGGTCAGCTGCACTCACTGAGGTTAATACTCCTCAAGAGTCTGAACTCTTCCTCAAATATGACCCTGGTTCCCCACCAAACTTGGATGAGGAAGTTGATGATTATGAGAGGTCAGGGGATTCCACCCTTATTCTGGAGCCTGTAGTCGACCAACTATAGACAATTGCCGATTAATCTCTACCCACTTGTTTTAAGCAAATCACTCCACCTATTCCCGTCTCCAATCAAGTTGAAACTTCTACTGATAGGGATAAGGTGTAGACTTGCTCGGTAATCAACTTTTTTTTCTTTTTTTCTATATTTATTTTTTTATTTCCTTTCAATGTAATTGTAATCTGACTTTTATCAATGAAAATGACCATTTCTTGTCTCTGCTCTTGTCTCCTTTTGATTATTGCTTCAAACTCTTTATTCTATTATTAATTGGAGATTTCTTTACTCTTTATAGTTCGTAGCCAAAATGGATCAACTTTCATCTACTGACTCTGAGCTACTCAGGAGGTGCAATGATTTATTCAAGGCTGGTTATATGACTTTGTCCGAAGAAAATATATTAAATTTTCTCGGGGCTAATGTTTCTGATCAAGCTAAGGAAGCTTACTTATACTTGAAGTGTCTTCTTGATCGGGCAGTGCCTACTAATGTTTCCTACTTTGAAATGATTGAGGAGCTTCAAAAATATCACAAAGAAGCCAAGGCTCTTCTGCATGCTGATTATGAAAATAAATACAAAGCTCTAAGTGAATCTTGGGGCTTTGAGAAGAAATTAGATAAACATGCCTCTGCTTTTAGAAAGATAGATTTTTTGCTTAGGTGTGAAGTGGATGAGGATAGGGCTATTTCCAAGCTGTTGGAGGAAGAAAATAACAGCTTGAGAGAGGAACTAAACTCATTAAAGGTTCCTTTAATTACTACTGCTGATGATGAGGGAGTCTCATTTTTGGAAATTAAAAATGCTAATCTTAGGAAAGAAGTGGAAGCTTTGAAAAAATCCAAACCTTTTACTTCCTCCTAATCAAGGGCAAGGCCTGGTCGAGATACAACTGTTGAAAGCAGGACTCCACAGACACTAGAAAATTAGGCTGCACAAATAAAGGCCAAGAATTTAGCAATTGCTAAGATGCCCTAAAAAATCCAAACCCATGGAAAGTAACTTGCCACCCAGTCTTCTCAATTGAAAATCAAGGATGGAGTGTTGAAGAAACTGCAACACCAGGTTGAGAGGTTAACTTTCCAGTTTCACAAGAAACCTAGAGAAGTTTGGATAGAGGGGTACAATGAGGATCTTGGTCATTTTGATGAACATTTTATTCAAGCTCAGTGTGAAGGCTATAAATGGGGTTGGACCAATTGCCTAACAATTATGAAGGTTGACCAGGACATTAGACTATGGTATTAGGCTGATTCGAGACATATAGAGTGTTAAGATCCTCCTTTTAAACTGGATGTCAATTAGATCCCAGTGAAAACCATTCATCAATGCTTGATCTCCAAATACTTACGGGATTAT
The DNA here is from genome assembly GCA_949130495.1 of Sambucus nigra. Lineage (NCBI taxonomy): Eukaryota > Viridiplantae > Streptophyta > Magnoliopsida > Dipsacales > Adoxaceae > Sambucus > Sambucus nigra. The sequence continues at coordinate 605,816,429 of OX422211.1, forward strand.
AGTCTGCATGACGAGCTAGAAATAGTTTCACCTCCTCATCTATTAGGTGCTCCGAGCAGCAGTAATAGGAGGAGGCTTCAAGATTTCAATTTTATTAACTCCCCATACACGTTGGATGATCCTCCAGCAGATATGGAACCAACACCTACCTCCTCTAAAGCTGAAGGAAAGCATCCAGCAGAATAATCTTGAGCATAATTTGTTCCTGCAATTCAATTATGAATAATATTTTCATGTAATGATCATTTATATGAATGAAAAATATTTGATCAACTTATCTTGCCAATTTTTGGATGTGAATAACCTTTTCGTTTCATTAGTTTTATTGATACAATTAGGCATTTGCCCAAATTTAGTACCAATTATCAATGAGATTATCATAGGTTCTACTGATATACTTAGATTTCTAAGTTTGGTATCACTTACCTTTGGTGTGATCATAGGTTCTACTAGAACACCTAGATTTAAATACATGTTTAGTACTAGTTACCCATGGCATTTCCATAGGTTCTACTAATGCACCTAAATCTGTAGGTTTAACATTAGTTACTAGTGGAGACCAAGCGTATGTGGAATATGTGTCTACATTCCTATTTAAGAAACTTCACAAAGTTTTTTCGCCATTTTGGCCAGTTTGGATAAAACTTGTTGATTTTTATACAGAGTTTTATCCTTGATTATTTTGACCAAGTATTATTGAGGACTTATAGTCCCATCTTAACTTGAGTTTTTGTATGTTGCTAATCAACTTTCGCTTGTGCCGACCAACTTTTGAATGGTAATCAACTATGTGGTTGTTGTTCCGATCAACTTTTGCATGTTTACCAACCAAGTATGTGGTGATGTATATCATCAATACTCCAAAAAAATGAAAAAATAAAGGAAATCATCATTTTATTGATACTGAAGTGACATGATTACAAATATTTCTCTCATTACATTACTAGAAATATTTCCTAAGATGCTCGGTATGCTAAGGATTTTTGAACTCCTCTCCTTCTAGAGTCTTTGTAAGTACCTGGTCGGACAACTGCGGAGATACGATATGGCCCATGCCAATTGGTTTCAAGTTTATTGGTCTTATGAATCACCTTTTTGAGCACATAATATCATTCCTTTAATTTGGTTGGCTTCATCCTTTCGTTATTAAATTGTACTATTTGTTGTTGGTAAGTTGTGTTTCTCAAGGTTGCATCATCGCATATTTCCTCTAGCATATCCAAGTCTAATCTGCACATTAAATCACTAACAGGAGAATAAAAATTTAATACTCGAGCTCAGTGGGTTGTCAAACCAAGTTCAGCTGGTATCACTGCTTCCAAACGCCAACATATATGGTGTTTCTCTTGTAACGGTCCTTGGAGTTATTCGGTATGCCTATAAAATGGAGTGTGGTTCATTAATCCAATTTCCTTTAGCCTCATCAAGTCTTTTCTTTAACCTAGAGTCATGTTCTTCACTTCAATTTGCCCATTACTTTGAGGATGACCTGGAGCAGAGTGAAACTTTTGAATGTTTGATTGGGCATAGTAAATGACAAATTCTTCATTATCAAATTATGTGCCACGGTCTGTTATGAGAGCATAAGGCCAACCATATCTAAAAATAATGTTTTTCAAGATAAATTGGTAGACCTTATCATAGGGCATGTCTATCAATGGTTTCGCCTTAACCAATTTTGCGAAATAGTCCACAACCACGACTAAGTACTCAAATCTTCCTCGGGTGGTCGACAGTGTCCCAACTAAGTCTATTCCTCACATAGCCAATGGACAAGGTGAGGTTATTGGAGTAAGAGCTTCCTGTAGAGTTTTACGAATGCTGGAGAACCTTTGGTACTTGTCACATCTCCTAATGAAAGATGTACAATTTACTCTCATAGTTGGCCAATAGTATCCCTGGGTATTAATTCGCTGCAACAATGATCTTCCTACCACATGAGACCCACAAGATCCTTCATAAACTTATTTTATCAAGTCTTAAACCTCCATTGGATGGACACAACACTGCATAATAACTGCTAATCCTCTCTTGTATAGTACTCCTTTTTCTAGCACATATCTTGCTGATTTATACTTGAATTTTTTAGCCTCGATTAAACCTGCTGCTAAGATTCCTTCTTCAATATAAGCTTTGATGGGATCCATCCAAGATGGCCCTATATCTACTGTGATGAAATTAATCATCAAGTCTTCATCAATACTCCTATTGGCTAAAATTTCAATGGGAATAGTTCTTCGGAGCTCAATTATGGTGGCTGAGGCTAGCTGAGCAAGTGCATCAGCTCAGACATTCTCCAATCTTGGAATTCTGGTCATCTGAACAACTTGAAATTTGGCTATGACTTCCACCACCTTGGCTAAGTATCTTTTCATTAACCCTCCTTTGGCTCCATACAAACTCAAAATTTGATTCACCCTCAATTGAGAATCGCTGTATGCCAAAACTTGCTCGGCGTTCAGTGAGTGAGCTAGACTTAAGCCCACAAGGAGAGATTCATACTTTTCTTCATTATTTGAGAGGCCTGGAACTAGAATCGTAGAACATATTCAATATTTATTCCATCAGGAGTGTTGAGTATAATACCCGCTACACTTCCAATTGCACAAGATGATCCATCTACATACAAGTTCTATATGGGGATGTCATCGTCAAACGCTTGGTTTGATAATATCCCATGATGGAATATTTTACCCCTTGCTTCCTCACGTCTTTTGGCCATATCCTATTCTCTAGTGGACGTCTCTGGTAGGTTGGCAATAATTTCTTTTGAGCTTTCCCCTAATGGGATCTGCTCGGGGTGTTGGTCGTTGATGAAATCGGTTGGGTTATCCACCATTTGGATTTTCTCTACCTGAGTTCTTAGTTGCTTGGAAACCTCTGAATACGTGAATTTAGCAACGAAATCTGCCACAGCTTGTCCTTTTAATGAGGACCTTGGCTCGTACACATTATTATATTCCCCCAGTTCTACTATCTAATACATTAATCTCCTAGACTTCTCTGGTTTATGTAAGGCTTGCCGAAGAGGCATGTCAGTGTACACCATAATAATATGGGTTTGAAAATAAGATTTCATCTATCTAGATGCCTCAATCAATGCTAACTTCTCCAAGTGTGGATATCTAATTTTTGCTCCTCGAAAGGCTTTGCTCGTGTGGTAAATAAGTTTTTGAACTCCATTATCTTCTCATATCAAGGCAGAACTTACAGCTGACTCAGAGACAGTAAAGTATAAGTACAACTTTTCTCCCAAAATTAGTCGGGAGGGCAATGGGGGTGATCCCAAATACTTTTTCAATTCCAAAAAATCTTTCTCACATTCATCATTCCATTCAAAACTCTTCCTCAACACTTTAAAGAACGGTAGACACTTGTCAGTAGCTCGGGATATGAATCTGCTGAATGATGTTACTCGCCCAGTTAGCCTTTGTACATCACTACATTTCAATCAACGCTTTGATCTTATCTGGGTCTAATTCAATTCTCCTCTATTTTATGTACCCAAGAAATATTCCTTCCTGAACACCAAATACGCAGTTAGTCGGATTAAACTTCATTTGGTGATTCTCCAGCTGATCAAAGGTTTAGCTGAGGTCGACAATGTGGTCGGATGTTTTTTTTCTCTTTGTCAGCATGTCATCTACGTATACTTTCATATTCTTGCGTATTTTCTCCTCAAAGACTTTATTCACTAATCTCTGGTAAGTAGCACTAGCATTTTTCAAACCAAATGGCGTAACATTATAGCAGTAAGTTCCTCGAGGAGTAATAAAGGAAGTGCTTTCCCTGTCTTCAGGCTTCATCTTAATCTGGTTATAACCAGAATATGCATCCATGAAACTTAATAATTTATGCCCTGAGGTAGGATCAACAAGTTGGTTAATTCTTGGTAAAGGAAAATGGTCCTTTGGGCAGGATTTATTAGATCCGTAAAGTCCACACACATCCTCCATTTATGATTTTTCTTTTTGACCATAACCACATTAGCTAACCAATCTGGATATTTAACATCTTCAATAAATGAGGCCTTTTGAAGTTTTTCTACCTCCTCTTGGATAACCTAGTTCTTCTCGGGGCTAAATAGTCTACGCCTTTGCTTCACTGTCTTGGCACCCTTTTTGAAGTTGAGCTCATGATAAAGGAAATTAGGATAAATTCCAGACATGTCTTGATAACTCCAAGCGAACACGTGCTTTCTCTGTTTGAGGAACATCACTAGCTCCTGTTTAAGAACAGGATCCAGCATTGTTCCTATTTGAGTAGTTCGTTCCAGTTTATCATAATCTAAAATAATGATCTTCGTTGCTTCTACTATCTGACCTTTTACCAATTCTGTTTCTTCCCTCAAATTTAAGGTTTCAACCTCAGATTCACTATTGGGCTCAGTGATGTCCACTTGATAAGTGTTGGTCTTTTTCTTTTATTTTTTCAGATCCTCTTGCTCGGCAGAAGAGTAATAGCATTCTCGAGCTACTTTTTGGTCGCCTTTTACCACGCCTATGCCGAAGTTGGTCGGGAACTTCAAACATTGACGGACTGTAGATGGCACAACTTCAAATTTCTTCAATCCTACTTTTCCCATGATCATATTGTAGGCAAAATAAATATTTTTATCCATTACGAAAAATGTATTTTCTCTGTCCTGCTTACTGGCAAATTGCCAATCAACACTTCCAACTTGATTGTGCCCAATGGAAATACTTTTTCTCCACAAAACCCTATTAAAGGCTTGTGATAAGGTTCCAATTAATTGAGCTTCAAGTCGAGACTGTCAAAGTAAGGGTAGAACATGATGTTTATCGAGCTGCCATTATCAACCAATACCTTGGAAATAATTATATCTTGCCTTCTGACTTTGATTACTAAAGGGTTATCATGGGGATATAGTACCTCTGAAAGGTCATTTTTTGAAAATCCAATCACGAGCTTATCTTTGTTAACCTTCATCGGTCGATCTTCCTCGACTAGATTAATTATCTGGATATAGGAGCACGCTTGAGCCTCATTGAGGTAAGATTTTCTCTCCGCAGTATGATCTCCTCCTCCTGCATCTCCACCTGTAATCATTTGGCAATCAAAAGATCCAAAATTATGCATGAATACCTCATGTTTCAGTTGCCTGGGTCTTTTGGGCAGGTCGGGATCATCTTATTGATCGACTTCGTGAGTTCTCCTTTTCTCATCCCTAAGCTTTCATGGAGAATTTGATCTTCATTGAGCTCTATTGTTATCCTGTCGATCAACAAATATGTCCAACTTTCCTCTTTAGATGAGGGTTTCGATCTCATTCTGCAGAGCAATACAATGATCTATCATATGCCTATGGTCCCTATGAAATTCACAATACTTAGACCTAACTCTCTTTCTAGCAGGTGCTCTTAACTTCTCAAGCCAACGTACCTCATTCTTATGCTTTATTTCCTCAAGACATAGTGGATGCCCATTGTTAATGGAGTGTAATTGTGGTATTTTTTTATTCTATCAATATTCCCCTTTTCCTTTGATTTCCTATGCTCCTTATGCTCTTTCTACTCTTTTTTCTCAGTTTTGCCTTCAGTTTTTACTCCTGAATTTTGTTTGGCTGCCATGGCTTCCTCGACATTCATTATCTTGGCAGTTTTAGCCATCTATTCTTTCATTATCTTAAGAGGATCCTTAGCAAGTGTGTAGTAGAGATTCTCGGGTATCAATCCACTCATGAGGGCTATGATGGTTGTTTTCTCTTCACAATCAACGAGAAGGACGTGTAATTGTTCCTGAGAATGCCCTACATCTCATTTCATCAGGAACAACATAAATATTAGCTGCTGCTTGGTATTGCTTTATATGAAGAACATGATCTGTTTTCCCATTATACTTGTAAGTAACCATAGGAGCTTTAAACTTTGAAGGAAGAGGAAAGTCCACAATAGCTTGCATAAAAGGAGATCCTTTCAAAAAAATTCGTTGCAAAGGGTTTTTTGCCTTTGCCATTTCTCCCAACCTATCTTCCAATCGTTGAATAGAGCCCTTCCATGCATTATTACCAGCATCAGATTTATGTGTTGTAGCTCGACTGTTATGACCAACTGTTTGTGCTGAACTTTCCTCCTGTAAGGTATGTTTGACACGGACAGATCGTCGACCGTCTGATTTGGATTGGGTTAAGCCTTCATGTTGATCGACTGATCGTCGAGAATTTCTTGACAATTCCCTAGGAATATTTTTATTCCCCTTGGATCCCAGACGATTAAAGGGAGATGCTCTACTCAACCTTTCCAATACACTCAATCTTTCAGGAGTTAAAGATTGTTCATTATACGGTTCTAAATTTTGAAGTAAAGAACTTGCTCCTGGACGGTAGGAGCTATCTCTAGAAGTCTTGGATTGGCTATGCCTACCATTTCTTGGAGGTGGTGGTGGCGGCATATTTCCACGTGAAGACAAGACATGAGATCCAGCCTGCAGTGTTTGGGCTAACTGCCTAATGGTATCTTGCATAGCCTCTTGTCCTCTAGCAAGGCTAGCCAGAATTCCCATCATATCGTTGTTTGTTGGTGGAGTAGATGGAATAAGTGGAATGCCATCATTCTTAGTGCTTGATTCAATAACATCAGTCATGTTGGGTGAATGAATGAGTGAAAAATGTTTAGTAATACGTTACCTATAGACAGAGCCAATCTGTTGATATAAAAAACTAAATTAGGTCTAATTAATTAATCACAGATAATATTTGTAAGTAAAATAAAGAGACGAAGAGGTTTTTAAAGAGGTTCGGCCTATGAGGAAAAGCCTACGTCCACTGTACTTCTTATTGTTAGGTATTTCTCTTTCAATCACTTTCCCTTGGCGAAGGGATTACAACGTATTTATAGCCTAGTAGGAAGACCAAAGGATAGAATGTTAAAGGAGGGGATGCCTTTATAAATTAAGCATTTATATCAGTACAAAAGTCCATAATGTATCTGCCTGTTGGCATTTTGCTGACAGTGTTGGTCGGCCTCCCTACTATTGGTCAGGCTTCCTGGTGTTAGTCGGCATCTTAGTGTGATGGTTGGCATTCTAGGCTTTAGTCAGTGGTTATGCCTTGCTGACTAGGATTTATTGCCACAGTGGATGACACTTGTCTATTTCTGACTGGTCCACACAAGTGGGTAATTTTTTGTATCAACTGTTAAATTTAATTTTTAAACCCAAAAATCAGCCGACTAAGAAAGAGGTAAATTCCCGTCTTTTCGAATTCCATCCTCTTTGCCTTTTCGTGGTCTTCTTCACATACATTTTTCTGTCCTCAAATACCCTACTTCTCCCATAAGAATGGTAGACGTCCCTTTAAAATGATTTGATCTCACTGAAGAAAATTCCAGATTTTCCAATACCGATTCCACTCTACAATATCAGGCTTAAGGAATAGTGTTTGTTTTCAATTTTTTTGTATGTTCTGATTAATATTTGAAATGAATAATAACTGGTTCTGATTAATATTTTTTTTATTTTGTTTATATGTTCTTTACACAACAACAGAAGTGGAACTGAGCCGAATATAGGGAATACCCACGTATATTTTAATTAGTCCCCCATAGCTTCGCAGATCCACTTCCAAGAGACATTCCCACATATATTTTAATTTATTAAGGCCCCGTTTGGTTGTCCCAAAATTGTAAATTGGATCATTAATAAATTGATTCATTTCCAAATTGTCCCATTAATTGTGTTTGGTTTCATTAATGAAATAATTCATTAATTGCTCAATTTTAGCTCATGTGCAAAATCTGAAATTGGATCATTTCACAAAAAAGGTGAAATGAATCCATTTGAAATAGGAGTCACATAAAGTGCATGTCCCCTCTCCCTCTCCCCCTCCCCTTCCCCCTCTCCCTCTCCCTCTCTCTTCCCCTCCCCCTCTCTCTTGAATTGTTTTTATCATTTTTTCATTGAACCTTAACATCAATTTCAAATTACCAAACATTGTTTAAAATTGAATTTAACTCATTTCAAATTTACTCATTTACAATTAACTAATTCACAATGAACTAATTTACATAATCAAATAATTTGCGCAACCAAACTGGGCCTAAAAGAATCGGAGGGAACCGAAAGGCAGGTGGTCTCACACTGATTTGGATTGCAAAATCAGACGACAGGTGGGGTCGCACTAATTTGGACAGCAAAATCGGACTACTTAGGGCTGGAATATTTGGACAGTTCAACATTCAATCAGTGCCAACATAAATACACTTTTGTAGATGTAAATGGCCACCGGTGCCAACCGGCTTCAGGTGGGAAGATTTCTGGGTATGGTCCAGATGGCCACCGATGTTGAGTGATATTGGTTTTAAAATGAGAATCCTATTGGTCTAAATAAATAAGACTTTAGGTGGCACATTCACTATTATTAAGAAGTTAAATATTATGTGTAAAGAAATGAGACTTTTATCTTTACTCTCCCTCCATCCATCTTTTGCACGCTAGAGTATGAGAATGCTTTTTTTTTTATTGGTTTTTGGGTATAAGGAGATATGTATGTTGTTTTTCTTGGTTTAGTAATGGTTTATAAAATATAATTTGTTTGGGTGAGTATTAAGGAGGGAAAAGTAAGGGTTTTGGTTATAAGAAGATATGGGTGTTGTTTTTCTTGGTTTAATAATAGTTTGTGAAAATAAGCTTGTTTCGGTGGGGTATTAAGGATAGAAAACTAGAAGGGTTTGGTTATGCAAAGATTTGTGTTGTTTTGTTGGTTTAATTTATGATATTTGATTGTATTTGGAAGATAAAAAAAAGGGGGTTTGGTTATGCAGATATAGGTGGTAATATTTTTCTTGGCTTAGTTTGTGAAATTTAGAACTTTTGCTTCGAAAAAAGGAAGAAGAGTCTTGGATGCAATATGATTTTTTTTCTTGGTGTAGTTTGTTAGAAATGGGTTCTTTGAATAGTATGGATATTATGTTTTTTATTTTATGATAACTATTTAGCTATTAAAAAATATAGTTGGATGTTCATAAAAAATGGATGTACTTTTTTTAAATATTTGGACAATTTTTTTAAGAATAGCTTCAAAAAAATAACTTCTATAAAAATAAGTGGACAGGTAGTATTCATCAAAATTAAAGAATAAATAAAAACGTTTAAAAATGGATATTATTTTTCTTTTTTAAAAGTAGTTGGACAAAAATTTTTCTTTTTAAATTTGGTGGAATAAATTTTATTTATAATGTTTTTTAAACTTAATATTGTACAAATAAATGTAATTGGTAGACTTAAGAAATATTTTTTAAACATAATACTTTGTAATGGACATTATTTATAACACTTTTTAAAAAAATAAAGTTAAAAAAAAACTATTTTGTAAAACAATAATATAATAACCGTTTCGCTATTCTAAATATTGCTTTTTATAAATTCCAAACATTACGTTTTTCTATTTCGTGAAATTTTATGTTTTTGTATTTCTTAAAATTTTATGATTTTTAATGTTTTGAAATTATATAGATTCAGGTGGTATTTTTTTTATAATCCTGAACCTCGACACCAATGAGTCATTTGGATTCACTCATGCGAGCTAAATAAGGAAGACGTTGTGTCAGAGTCAACCTAACATACGCCTGCTTACTATCAACTATTCGTTGGAGAATTTCAAACCTTATACCAATGGGTATTCTTGGCTTACTCTTGCAAATAAGACTTTTACACTAAGCTTGATACAAATTTCTTTCTAAATAACCGGTACGCATGATTGATATCACCGGGCACAATTTAAATTAATTAATTTATTATGCTTTTAATCATGTGATTTTTTAATTTTAATTTTTTAATTTAAGGTGAAATCCAAACTGAAATATAAGCAATATTTTTTATTCATGGGTGATGTCATATATGGTCATTTAAGTATGGATGCAACCACAAAACACACACACACATACACACACACACACACGCACACATGTGCGTTTGTTTATTTTTTGACTGTATATTAAAAACGTGCTTGGTAGTTTAATTTTATCTTTAAGATCTCAATCATTAGTATATGTACGTTAAGACAATTCATACGTGTAAGCATTAACGATTTCTATTTAAGGTATACGCATGATTTTTGTAAACGACAATGAAAATAGTATCGCTCGCGCATCGTGCGGGTTTATACCAAGTATTAAACAAAACTACACTATATCAGATTGAGTGAACACATCAACCAAATTTTATTATTCAATCAAAATTAAGTATTCCTCCATAGTAATAATTGCTCCACAACTTTACGCAACAATGTGTTGAAGTCCTCTTCCCACTTACGTTCACAATCGTGTTTAAAGCTTCAAGTGACATTTACATTCGTCTAAGTAAATGCCTGTGCATATGTTCAAAGCTTCAAGTCACATATTCACCAATGATGATAATAATTGCACAAGACTTATGTATCCATCAAACATCCCAAATTCAACTTAAACGTAATGAATGATAACTAAAACCAAATTCAACAAATTTGTTTAACAATGAGGAGAATTTTTTTTTATCACAAAATAATCTCTAAAGAAATACACAAAATTGGTTCTACACCCTCCAATAAAATTCAAAGTTTCTCATCTTTACATAATAAAAAAAATGCCAAAGCGTAAATGTATTAAAAAGGCACACAACCTTGTTGATCAAATGAATTAAGTAAAGGGAAATGTTGACATTGTATTTGGAGATGTATGAATGAACGGTTGGAGTAATAATATCCAATTAAAATGACTACTCAGGTTACGACTATTCAGGTTAGCGAGATGAAAACATGAAAACAGATATAAATGCATCCATGAAAGAAAGATCATCTTAACATGAACTCATGTACACAGATAGAAATTTGATGTCTTTGAGACATCAAACTATTTGATGTCTTGAATTCTAATTAATCAATATGACTTGTGCAAACCCATTTTCATAAATAATGCGAATTCTCATTAATATTATTGACCAATTAGAATTCAAGACTTTAAAAAGTTTGATGTCTCAAAGACATCAAACTTTTTTCCTATGTACACATGTCCACCTACTAATCAAAGCTTTGAAATTACAGCATTTGTGAATTGAGATCCTCGAAAGTTTTGAATTCAGATGCTGATGGTTTCTTTCACCCGACAATTGTCTCGAGTACTCAGTTATATTATTTTAGCTTCTACACCTCAGAGTACCGCATGAGAGAATTGTCAAGAGACTTCTCATCTATAATATTGATGAAGAGAAGATATACACTTTATTTAGATGACACCCAGTAAGTGTGAGCTGTAAGTTTTGTGTGAAATAAAAAAAAAGGAAGAGAAAGAAAAGGAAGAGGAGAAAAAGGGAGATTGAAGAAAAATACATACTATATAGTAAATATTTGTGCTGCACCGTGATACAACACGATAGGTCATTATTGTAGTTCTTGGCAAAAATTGGCAGCAACAACTCCTATAGTTTTGATATATTAATTATTTAATTTCAATTATATTAAATTTTAAATTTATGAATTTTTCTATTATGTGGTCTTGATAAATATCAGATAATTAATTAGGAACGTGATAAATACGAATATTAAAAGGTTGGGTCAATCTTATATGTTAGTCACATGATGATTAGTGGCATTAGTGGAAGACTTGAAATAGAGTCCCACCTTGACTAGGATTCTGACCCTCTTCCCTTTATAAATAGAGGAGCCTTATACCATATGGGGTTATCTCATAACACACTATTTCTGAGGTGGGAGAGAAATTTCGAGATTCCAATTGAGTGTAATTTTCCATGTTTAGGAGATTGATGGAGCATTGGACTAAGGTAAATCTTATTCTCTATCTTTTAGACGTATTTTGTGAAAATATGAAGATCCAAGATCCTTTTATTAAGAACAATTGTATGTTAAAATTTAATCATATTAATGTGTTCGTGATTAATATTAGGTGTTCTTAAGAATGGTTTTATATTAGTATGTAACAATGTTACACACTAAAAAAATGTTTAATGGCATCAACAAAATCCTTTTTCATGGATCAACACTTGATTAATTATTTAGTCCAAAGGATCTTAGACTATATTGGTGAATTCAGAACAAGGTATAGTGTCATTGAGTAAGTCAAGCTTATGCGTTATGATTCCTTATTTAGGGGAGTTTGTCATTAACCTATAGTGCTTAACACAATTGGTTTTTTATCTTTACTTTTTTTTAATATTTGTATTAAGTTCTTATAGCAAAGCCTCAATTCAAGCACGAGAAACATCCTTAGTCCATTCTAAATCTTGACGAGCACATCAGTATAGGCTACTACTACCTTATGGATCCAAGTACTTGTACCTCCATTAGCACATTTAACATAATTAACATGATTCACAAGTTTGGCGTACTGAATTGCTAAGGACAATCATAACAACTGCTACTGAGTAGCATATCATGTTAAGAAATAATTGCATATAAAGCTTGAAATGATAAACAGTTGTGGTGTCATTAGTAGCATCCCAAGATTTAGACTGAATCAATTTTCCAGTGAATCATGGGACTCATCGTATTCAAAGTGAGAATGTATAACAAGTGGTTCAGATTTCAAAGATTTTGACAAAATGATATGAACAAATTCTATCTGTGTTGATGCATTCTCTGCATTCCCATTCAAAAAAGTTGTGGGATTTCCAGTAGGTGTGACGCTTCCACTCCTCTGAGGTTGATACTTCCACTCCCATTAGAGTAATTTCAGTTCCTTTCCCTTGCGTCAAACAATTCAACCTGAAGTTGTTATATTGTGTGCATGTGAAGCCTCTCCAGCTCAGCAAACTGACAAAAATAACATATATAAATCTCTAGTGAAACTTAAAACATATCAAAATATTTCCTTGAGGGTGGGAAGAAAAATAAGATTTAAAAAAATAAAATCCATCTTTGACAACCAAGACAACGTTGGTTATACTTGGTTTTACATTCTCGTAACTCAAGTTGTAGGTTACCAAGCCAAAGTTGGTTATGAAGCCAAAGATTTCTTCTCATGAATGAAGAACATAAATTGTACATCACATTGAAAACAGAGTACTGGTAGTATGACTAGTACAGAGTTGTATAGTGGTGGAGTCAGAAATTTATTTTGACGAAGGCACAAACCCTTGCCACGGATTCAAGGGCGGGAGCTCCCAAATTTTTTTTAAGATCAAATACCAAAAAGTCCTTCAAATATTTTTTAGTACACATTTAATCTAAACCTTTTATTTTGTACCAAAAAATCTCTTATTCCTTTATCTTTAAAGCCCAGCGTCATGGTAAAGCCCAACGGCATGGTAAAACCTTTATGACATGATGAATGACTTTTTGATGTAAAATAAAAACGCTTGGACTAAACATGTATTAAAAAAAATTCAAGAAACTATTTGGTATATGCCCTCCTTTTTTAAGATTATAATTATATATTTACAAATATTTACTTGATTATTTGTATTTTTAGACAATTGTAATTCAAATAAAATAACATCGGACACAATAGTACGGATTCAAACTCCTCTTGTATTTGAGATATTATATTTGATTGAAACAAAACTAATATCATTGAAATTATGAAGAAGGGAAATGAAAGGTGAAATTGTTAAGTGGGTAAGAGTCTATAAAATATGTGTGTTTTGAAAATTTAAAGTAAAAATTAAATATTTTTATACTCAACTTTAAAACTAAACACACACACACACACACACACACAAATATATATATATATATATATATATATATATATATATATATATATATATATATATATATATATATATATATAGGGAAATGATCAAGTGTGGTCCCAGTTTGAGGTCCCTGAATGAATTCCATTTTTGTAAAATAGTAAAAAAAATATTTTGGGCAAATTTTTTTTTATGGTTTTTAAACATTTCAACAGGATCATGAAAAAATAATGAGCGCAAAATGAATTTTTTTGCTATTTAAAAAAAATCGATCAAACTGTGTTAGTTTTTAAGGTGTTAAAAACTCACAAAGTTTGACCAATTTTTTTAAAATAGTAAAAAAATTTATTTTGCGCTGATATTTTTTATATGACCCTACTGAAATGTTTAAAAACTATAAAAAAAATCAGCCCAAAAATATTTTTTTTACTATTTTAAAAAAATGGATCTCATTCAGGGACCTCAAACTGAGGGCCTCATGAGATCGTCTCTCTCTCTCTCTCTCTCTCTCTCTCTCTCTCTCTCTATATATATATATATATATATATATATATATATATATATATATATATATATATATATTCTTTTTTTTGAAAGTGCTGGGGTGGGCACTTGCCCACCCCAGTACCCAAGTAACTCCTTCCCTCCCAGTACGTGAACCACTCCCATGGATATATGATTGTACAATTTATGGGCCAACACTTTTATCAACCAAAAGATTTTAACCCATAAATTATGGAAAACAATAAAAATCAAAGACAAATGTGAAATGAAAAAAACTTAATGGAAAAAAGATAGGTCATTACCCTTGTCCTAAAAAACCATTGTTTCTGAGACAAGTTAACTAGGTGTTAACCAGAGTGTTGATGAACGAGACTATGTCATGTCGGCAGATAGGACAAGCGATGGAGATTAGTGGACCATGAGCTACGATTGAAGTACTGTTTGTGGAGCAGAGGTATAGGGAAGACCGTGTGCAAAACTCGCGATGACAATCTGCATTTGGAATAAGAACATGCATATATTAGCAAGAGGATTAAAAGGAAAAAAGTATCCATACAAAGGTGAGGACAAAAAAACTTATGATTTGGTTGAAAGTTTGATTTTCTTCAAAAATAACTTTATTTTCTATATTCTTGCTTACATCTTTGTGAATGTATTTCATTCTAAATTATTAAAAGTACTTAACTAACAAAATCCAATATATATATATATATATATATATATATAGCCAGGCTCACCTACATCATGCTCCATACATCATCCGTACATCACGCCTAATTCCAGGCCCTAAAAATTTTTTTTTTTCAAATTATATATTTTTCCCTTGAAATTATCCTTCCAATCAACCCATATGCAAAAAATTAGGGCAAAATAAATTTTGTAGCTATTTTTAAAAAATCCAAAAAAAACTGCTAAAAATACCTTATTTATAAGGGTCTGCGCCAACAGTTTTTTGTGGATTTTTTAAAAATAGCTACAAAATGTATTTTAACCTAACTTTTTGCATATGGATTGATTGGAAGGTTAATTTTAAGGGAAAAATATAAAATTTGAAAAAAAAGTTTTTTAGGGCCTAGAATTAGGCGTGATGCACGGTGTGATGTATAGAGCATGATGTAGGTGAGCCTGCCTCTCTCTCTCTCTCTATATATATATATATATATATATATAATAATGCTCTTGTGAGGACTAGTCCGCATTTTAAGAATGCGGACCGAACATATGTCACCTAACGGTGCGCCTAGAAATTATCGTCTAAATTATAGGCATACTCTCTCTCTTTTCTGAGCTCACCGCCAGGTGACACATGTCCGGTCCGCATTCTTAAAATGCGGACTAGTCCGCACAAGAGCAGGACTGATATATATATATATATATGTGGGGGGGGGGGGGGTACCCAAAATTAAGATAATGGGCCTGGACGAGTAGCCCAATTCTGGTGGCCCAAAGTCTAGACCCCCCATCTCTTATTTAACTATGACCCGGTCTCTTCTCACGTTCCCATTAAGGGAGGTTATAGGGAGAGATGGAAGACGTGGGGGAATCCAACACCCCCATTCACCAAAATATACATGCATATATTAAACCCTAGGTCCGGGGCAAAGGACAAGTGGTATTCTCTGTAACTGCTCTCCGAAGTATATAGAAATAACACCGACTGCACCACTGTGGACGTAGGCACATCTTTGTTGAACCACATGCACCCTTTGTTGTGTGATTGTCATTTTACATTCCTTGCTCTTACTTGGTGATTACCTCTCTCGTATATATTTGTGTTGCATAATAATTGCATCCACAATTGGCGTCGTCTGTGGGAAACGTTCATCTTTCCCTGAGAAGAGCCCACACCAAGAAAGGAGTTTAAAATGTCTAGTCACAGTAGCAATGCTCCCCAGGCAGGGGATATTCAAGAACCACCTGCTTCTCGCGGGATTAGATCTGAAGTTCGACGTTCAGATCAGAGGGCTTGCTTAGAAAGGCCAACCTCAGAAGAAAGCCAAGGACCAGCGAGATCCACGCAGATATCCAGACTGATTGATGCATACGAGGCAAGGCTCCACAAGCAAAAGGAGTCTTCTCGCAAACACGAGGCTGAGAATGCTCGCCTGAAAAGACTGGAGAGAGAGCTTCATCATGATAACATGAGACGTCCATACCGTACTCCTAGCCCTCAGGCAAGCAAATCTCGCAGCCGAGGAAGGAGCCCTAGGCGAGGATCTCAAAAGGTGGAAGGAGACGAGTCAGATGACGACCTTCGCGAGCAGCTACGAAAAGCCCATCGTTACCAGATCCCTACTCACAGCAACGAGAACATACGAAATCTGGTCCGTAGGGAGATGGACCAACATCCTACCCACCACGGTACCAGATCGACCAGAGAACTCGCTAGGCGAGCTATCAAAACCCAGATGAAGTCACCCTTAACGAGGGAAATTGAAGAATAAGAAGCCCCCAAGAAATTTGCAATTCCAAGGTTCAAAATTTATGACGGTAAGACTGATCCCACTGATCACGTCAGACAATACCGACAGGCCATGACCCTCTGGAACCACCGAGACGCGTTAATGTGTCGAATTTTCCCCTCGAGCTTGCATGATGTTGCACAAAAATAGTTCGAAAGGCTCCCCCACCGATCCATCAGAAGTTTCAAATCCCCGGCCGAACTCTTTACGGCCCGATTCATTACTAGTAGCTCCCATCCAAAAAGGATGGATGCTTTACTGACAATGAAGAAAATGCCTCAAGAAACACTTCGAGACTATGCGAAGAGGTACTGGGAGTTATTCAACGAGGTCAAGGATTGCTCGGAACAAGTGGCAGTGGCCTATTTCAAAATTGGGCTACCCACCTCTTCCCTTCTTTACCAGTCCCTGACAAAGAAGGAGGCTATGACTATTGATGACCTAATGACTCGCATCGAGAAGTACACTAAGGTGGAATATGTCACCTGCCTCAGTGCAGGGGACAACGGACGAGCTAGACTCATTGCTAAGGGCAGTGACAAAACTGAGAACCAGAAGAAAGGAGGAAAGAATGGGGGAAAAAATGGCTCCAAGAATGGAGGTAACAATGATGTGTCGCAAGCATTCCAGGCGGTCAACACCGTCTTCAAAGAACCAATTTATAAGATCCTCGCAAAAACCAAAGACGAGCCATTCATCAAATGGCCCAGAAAGATGGGAGGAGATCCCTCGAAGAGGAACAATGCGCTGAGATGCGCTTTTCACAAAGAGGGAGGACATAATACTGAGCATTGCAAAGCTCTTAAATCTCACCTCGAGGAGCTGGCCCAATCCGGGGATTTGAACCAGTTTGTGGAGAAAAAGGCAGAGAAGGTGGTTGCCAATAGAGAAGCAAGACCTGACAACGTGCTCGAAGATGATGCTGGACATAAGTTCGCGGTAATTCATGGGGCATCTGATGCCAAACAGATCCAAGGAAATTCAGCTCGAATGGAGATGAAGAAACTTACAGCAGTAATGCAGGCCTTTCAGATCGGTCCAACAAAGTCGCAGTCGGGAAAGCGTCGACGAGCAGATGATGTCAACTATAACAAGCATATTATTTTCACAGATGAAGATCTGGTGGGAGTGAGAACCCCACATCACGATGCTTTGATCATTACCCTCAGGGTAGCTAACTTTGACGTCGACAATTTACTCGTCGACCAAGAAAGCTCGTCCAAAGTGATGTATCTCGACCTATTCAGAAAATTAAAGTTAAGCGTCGCCGACCTAAAGGAAGCTACTGTCCCTTTAGTTGGCTTCGCTAGAAAAATAACTATGCCCCTGGGAAAGATTGTACTGCCGGTGCGCGCTGGAAACGTCTCCAAGATGATCGAGTTTTTGGTAGTTGACATCGACTCGCGTACCAGGCCATCCTCGGTAGGGGATGGCTTCATGCACTGAAAGCAGTCTCCTCAACATACCATCAGAAACTCAAGTATGTAACCGAGCGAGGAGTAATGGAGATCCACGGCGACTAAGCGATGGCAAGAAGGTGTTTCATAGCAGTCATCCGACCAAAGCCAGAAAGGAAGGCCGATCAACCCAGCGAGAAAGTGGAAGAAGGACTAACACCTTCTAAATAGCAATTAAAGTACGGAAGACCTGGAGTAGAGGAGACCCGGCTCCTCCCCTCCGAGCGGGTCATCGAGGACCTGGTAGAAGTTACGGCTGGAGATGGCGACTGATTAGAGCATCTCTCACCGACTAGGAACAGAAGGAATTGACAACTTGGCTGAGATGCAACGTAGATGTTTTCAAGTGGGAACCATACGAACTGCCTGGAATTGATCCTAGTATGGTCTTTCATTAGCTGCACGCCGATCCCACCTTCAAACCAATCACGCAGAATGCACGGCGAACTGCACCCGAGAAGGCTAAAGCGATATAAAAAGAACTTGAAAAACTGCTGGATGCAGGATCCATACGGAAAGTACAATCCCCCATGTGGTTATCCAACCCAATAGTAGTTTCGAAGAGCATCGGGAAGTGGAGAGTTTTCATTGACTTCACTGACCTCAACAAAGCATGCCCTAAAGATAGTTTCCCCCTCCCAAAAATAGACCAACTAGTAGACGCCACTGCAACTCACGAGCGGATGAGTTTTCTGGATGCATACTCAGGGTATCACCAGATCCCCTTATATGCCCCAGACCAGGACAAAACATCTTTCATCACGACAGTTGGGCTATACTGCTACAAGGTCATGCCCTTTGGGCTCAAGAATCCAGGGGCAAACTATCAGCGGCTAGTCACCAAGATGTTCAAGGACCAAATGGGAAACACCATGGAGGTCTACATCGATGACATGCTCGTTAAAAGTAAGATGAAAGAAAATCACCTCTCAGACCTGTCAAACACCTTCGAAATCCTCAGGAAGTACCGAATGAAACTTAATGTAAACAAGTGTTCTTTCGGTGTCCAGTCAGGAAAATTTCTTGGGTACTTGGTCAGTAAGAGAGGCATAGAGTCTAACCCAGACCAGATCGATGCAATTAACAGGGTACAACCACCTCGAACAATTCGGAACATACAGAAGCTCACTCGTATGCTCGCTGCCTTAAATCGCTTTATTTCTAAATCCTCCGAGAAATGCAAGCCTTTCTTCCAACTTCTGAAAGGGAAAAAATGGTAGAATGGAACCCATATTGCTCGCGAGCATTGGTCGAGCTCAAAGCTTACTTAAGCTCTCCACCACTGCTCGTCATACCACGACAAACAGATTCTTTGTACTTGTACCTCTCCGTTTCCAACCACACTGTCAACTCTGCGTTAATATGAGAGGTTGCAGGAATCCAGCACCCTGTTTATTACGCGAGCAACACCCTACTTGACGTCGAGCAGAGGTACTTACCACTGGAGAAGATCGCCTTTGCACTGGTAGTGGCCTCGAGGAAGCTGAAGCACTATTTCGAAGCCCACACTATCATCGTCCTTACATCGCACCCCCTTAAGGCAGTCCTGAGGAAAGAAAATTTATCGGGCAGGCTGTCTAAATGGTCAGTTGAGCTCAGGCGATTTGACATCCAATTTCAACCAAGGACCGCAATCAAGGGGCAGATCCTTGCTGATTTCATAGCCGAATTCACGGGCGAGGAACTTTCCAACCAACCTCAACCAACAACGCAAAAGGATAACCAAGAAATAGAGGAAACCTGGAAACTATTTGTTGATGGAGCCTCCAACTCAAAGGGGGTAGGGGTAGGCATTGTCCTCGTTACTCCAGAAAAAACAATCCTTGAACAAGGAATCAGGTTTGGATTTATAGCCTCCAACAACGAAGCAGAATACGAAGCTTTAACAGCCGGCCTCCAGAAGGCGCACACTTTGGGAGCAAAACATTTACAAGTGTTCGACGATTCCCAATTAGTTTCTAATCAGATAAGTGGAGATTACAATGCAAAAGATGAAAGAATGGCAGCTTACCTCGCCTTAGTGAAAAAACTAATGGCGAGATTCGAAGAGATCAAGGTCCAGCAGTTTCCCAGAGGATAAAATAGCCATGCTGACGCCCTAGCATCCCTGAGTTCGATAGTTGACTCCGACCTAAGAAGAACTATCCCCGTCGATTTCCTCACTCATCCGAGCACCCGCGACAGCAAACCACCAGACATGGAATAAGTACTCCAGGTGGGATCAGCTCCCAGCTGGATAGACCCCTTAAGGGACTATTTGAAGAATGGCACGCTCCCAGATGATAAGAAAACTTCCCACCAAATAAGAGTCAAAGCTGCTCGCTTTCACTTATCACCAGAGGGCAACTTGTATAAGAGATCCTTCTCCGGACCCTACCTCCAATGCGTTCACCCAGGGAATATCGAGTAAGTGCTACGTGAACTTCACGATGGAGTCTGTGGAAGCCATATCGGAAGACGACCTCTGGATTTTCGAGCAATTAAGGAAGGCTATTGGTGGCCATATATGCAAAGGGACTCTGCGATGTATGTCCGCAAGTGCCTGAAATGCCAACTTCACGCTCCTATGGTCCACCAACCTGCTAGCGACCTAAAATCACTGTCCAGCCCATGGCTATTCGCCCAATGGGGAATCAACATCGTGGGACCATTGCTTACCGCCATCGGTAATCGTAAATATTTTTCGGTTGCAACTGACTACTTCACCAAATGGATCGAGGCGGAACCCCTGGCGAACATCCGAGATGCAGATATGGTAAGGTTCATATGGAGAAATATAATTACTCGCTTTGGCATCCTCAGAACCATCATCACTGATAATGAAACTCAGTTCAAAAGCGGCTCGTTTCAGAGTTTCTGTAATGAACACAGTATCAGGCACCACTTCAGTTCGGTGGCCTACCCTCAGAGCAATGGCCAAGCTGAGGCTTCCAACAGTACTGTGATCGACGGACTAAAGAAGCGATTGGAGCGAGCCAAAGGCGCATGGGTAAATGAATTACCATATATTCTATGGGCTTACCGAACCACTCCTCGGCGAGCAACAGGAGAAACCCCATTTTCGTTGACGTATGGGATAGAAGCAGTCATCCCACTAGAAGCGCGTTTGCCAATAATGAGATCCAACCTTGTCAACCAGGGCTATAATGATGCAGCATTGTTCACTGAGCTCGACCTAGCGGATGAGCGTCGAGAGTTAGCCTTAGTAAAACTAGCGAACTATCAGCAACATCTCGCAAGACATTACAAGGACATTCCGATTTGGGGACTACGTCCTAAGGAAAGTCCTGGGCAGCGCAATAAAATCATCAGATGGCAAGCTAGGGCCAAACTAGGAGGGACCCTTCAAGATAACAAGAGACGATCTATAGGGCGCCTATCACTTGGAAACGATGGAAGGCCTCTACCACGAGCATGGAACGCAACCAATCTCAAGAGATTCTATTTTTAGATCTTTTTTTTTATTCTTTTGTTATGAAACTAGAAGTTCGTTTCCTTGTCATTAATGAAAGTTATTTAAAACAGTTGCATTCTAATGAGTAACAGCTATATGAGCTTTATCGCACATACTTTCCAAATAATAGGCACATTGATCATCACATCATAGCAGGGAATTGTCCCTCCTTAGGTATCGTTATGAAACACGAAAGACCTCTTGACATTGCCCCTGGAAATATATAAAGCCCTACTGGAAATCCTTAGACAAAGTGGCCAAATCTAAACTGGTCACCAAACCTTCTTTGGTTAAATAAAATCATGATCGGATGGAATATCCAACACCAGGTGTGTCCTCGCCAATTGCCACACTTAGGCCTAAGGGAGTGTGACGACATGACCTAAAAGGTAAAGTAGGGCACAATGGTATCCTAATGTTATACTGGACTGGGAGGACACTTGCGTGATAATACGAACTTAGAAGATCACGAAGGAATGAGAACTTGGAGAAAATAATGCACTTGTTTAGTCGGCTAAATTAGCCCAAAACATAAATTTTATTAATCCACTATATTTACAACAATGGTGATACATGTTTAGTCAGCGAGCTCGCCCAAAGAATTTACACTACAAAAAATACACAGAGAAACTACTAGCTAAATCCTAATGGGGATGAGGCCTCTGAGCAAGGTAGTCAGCCACTTGGGCTCATCGGCCGTCATCGGGATGAGGGGCTAACTCCTCCTCAACCTCGTTGGCATCTAACTCCAGCAGTTGTCGAGGGATGACTTCAATAGGTATCCACTGATCATCCCTCTGAAAGGGATTGGGCGTCCGTGTGGAGGGTGAGATTTCATGGCGATACCAGAGCATTGAATTTCTTAGAACTTACATCTCCCTCAATGCACTTAACCATCCCCTGATGAAGGCGAGTTCCTTAAACTCTGTCAACCTAGTCGGAGCATCTTGCCAACCCTGATCGTAACCGTCGGCCCATACTCGCCGAGGTCCTTTTTTAAACAGGTGCCGCAGTCGAGTAACATCCCTTTGAAGCCCAACAACGATCACATATGCTCACTAGACATCACCACGAAGCTCTTCCATTTCCCTCTCTCGAATCTCTTCCATTTCCCTATCTCGGCTCCTAGTGCTCCTTCCAGCTTGCGTCAATGAAGAACCTCGTAGCACAGGGTGAATATCGCTCGAGCCAACCCTAGCTTGCGTTGATGAAGAGCCTCACAACACTGAAGGGGCGGTGCTCGGCGCGTGTTCCCTAAGTCACGAGACCTCTTGCCTTAAAGCTTCATTTTCTTGCTGAAGCATCTCACCAACCTGGTTGATCTCGGAAGCATCGAGAAGTTTTTCTCTCAACGCATTCAACTCTTCTTGCACTGAAGCACCAACCTTTTCCATATCCTAGAGCCTGTCCTTCAACTTGGCCACAAGTTTAAATTGATCCTTATACTTCTGATTCCTAGACCTAAGGGATTTGCAAAGCTTAATGAAGGCCTGGCGAACCCGAGGACTCGTGTTTGGACCAAGGGTCCTGCCCAATTGAGATGTGGCAGGAATATATTATTCTACATCAACCAACTACAAGACATAAGAAAGCATCGAAAAGATAGACATAATCAGTGCGCTAGGAAAAAGAAACCTTTTCATTAATAAGAGTTGAAATTACATCGAACAGTAAAAAGAAAGTTTACAGGCAGAAAAAGCGAAAATACAAAGTAATTCTAGAAGGTAACTAGTTAGCAACCTCAAGTTGCCCAGAGGTCGATGGCTGTTTTCCTTTAGAAGCATCAGTAGGAGCACTGCCCTCAGTAGGGGTAATCTCTGTCGCCACAACAAGGGAAACGTCAGCAGGGGTCATCTTGGGGACAGGGTCAGCGCCTTCGATAACTGAGGCAGGGGCTTCATCTACAACTGGCCTCAGCCCTAGGTCGTGTTCATCAAATAAAGGAGATGCAACGTCCACTCTGGCAGCTATGAGGGCCTTATTCCAGCCCTTCTTGAAGTTCAGATGACTAATATAGCTTATCTGAACTTCAACATCCTCGTATGCTGCAGTCCAATCAGAATTGTATGAGTCCTCCTTGGTAGTAACTGCCTCAGACTCCTTTTTCTTCACCTCCTCAAACAACACTCTGTTCTCTTCCACGACAGCCAGCTTGCTCAAGCAAACCAGGTCGTAGGCTTGTCGCAGCTCTGTCAACTCCTTTAGTGCTGCATCCTTCTCCCGGTTGGCAGTAGCGAGGGCCAAATCAGATGTTATCCGAGCAACATCAGCGGCCTTAAAACTTTCAACCTCAGGGTAGTGTTTTCTTTCTCCAGCACACGATTTTTCTTCACCAGCTCATCGCGAGAACGATAGAGCACGGCAAAGTCAGTCACGAACTGCAGGAAGAAGAAAACATTAAAAGAATAAAATGATGAAATTCATTAAAACATTGGAGAAAACAAAGTAGTCTTACCAGGTCTAGCCTCTGACTAGCATGTAGGGCCAGTTCATCAGACCCCATCGCCCTTTGGCGATCGATAGGGAGGACTGCTCTCTCGAGCAGCGCGGGGGCCAACTGAGGGGAAATTACAACAGAAGCCCCCTCGGGCAATGCTGATATTGGGACTAAGGCTTGCCCAGCCTTCGTCCTAGCCTCCATCTTCCTCCTTCTCCCTCTCCATCCTTCTCCTCTCCTTTATCTTCTTCTTCTCCTCCACCTTCTTCCTCCCCTCCTCCTTTTCTCTCTCTCTCTCTCTCACTCACTTGCTCCTCTTCTTTCTTCTTCTTCTTCTTCTTCTTCTCCTGCTCCTGAGTAGAAGACCGAGAACCAGTAGCCACGGCCCCAGAGCTAGACTTATGATTCTTCGACCTCTGTGCGAGAAGCATATGGTCTTCATCATCATCATCACGAATTAAATTTTTTCTTGGAGGAGCCATTTCCTCGCTCGAACTACTAGATGTGCTCGACGACTATCGAGCTTCAGAAACTTCCCCACGTTCTGAGGAACTGCTACTAATGGAGCTCCTTCCACCCAAATTGCTTACAGCACCTACAATATCACTTTCAGAGCTGCTCTCCTCCTCGTCCAATTGGATAGGATCTGCAGCAGTCTCTTCAAAGGTATTAAACTCGAGGATACTATCCACAGGCCTTGCTATAAAACTGGAGCCAACATTCTTGTATTTGAGCAGAAAAGCAGCAGATCGAGGATTCTCTCCGTTAGCTAAAGGCTCCCTGATATTCTAGGCTTTTACCAATTCGAAGATACGAACCTCGCTGAGAGCAGGTTCCAAATTCTTCGACCTCGCTGAAGATAAAATAGAGAAAAGTCAGAAAGATCACAAGTCAACAGAAATTGAAAGAACTGAGCAAAGTCTTCCTATGTATTCTTTCCCAAAAAGGGGACAGAGAACTTATCAGCCCTCGACCTCACAAACTGGGGGGAAAACTGCCAATTTCTAACAAGGAAGCCCTCTTGCCAATAGTCCTTATGGGAATCAGGTAGGTTTACTACCAATACCCTGTCAGGACTCCTAGCCTTGAGATAAAGAACACCAGAATTGGTCCGAGAGAAAGAATAACAGAAACAGACTTTGGCGAGCCCTAACCTAGTACCATATAACTAAGTTATCCTATGAAAACCATTAATTATCTTCCATACATTAGGCGAGCACTGTGCAGGGACAATATTGAAATAACCAAAGAAGTGAAAGAACAGATTGTTGGGAGGAAAAGTGAGTCCCCCCTAGGAAAGCAACAAAACGTGGATCCAATGGGCATCTTCTATCTCTCTAACGTTTCTAGGGGGGGAAGCAAAACACTCAATATCTACCCACTCAGGGATGTTATAGAACTTCCTAAATTCAGAGACCGACTTATTCCAAATCTTCGCCATTGGAAAACCCTATAAAACAACAAATTCAAAGAGAAAGAATGAAGAAAAGGCACAAAAAACTTACAAGATGGAAGTTCGAACAATGAAGAAGCACGAGACCAAACGACAAGGAGGCAATGGGAATGGAGAGTGAGAGAAGAAAGTATGAAGCGCTAGATCTCATAGAGAATGGAAGAATGCTGGAAAGATTGAAACGACGGTCGAAAAGTGGCTATTCCAGAAAACCTTTAAGTGTTGCTAATCATAGTGCACAAAATACGGAGCGGGTGCCGCCAGAATCAGCTTCACAACTCTCGAAGAATTGCACAATGTATAAAAAAGCCATTATGACTGATCATTTAAATTTATTGAGCCCAATACATGGCCCAACAAACTTAGGGGCAATTGTGGGTACCCAAAACTAAGATAATGGGCCTGGAAGAGTAGCCCAATTCTGGCGGCCCAAAGTCTAGACCCCCCATCTCTTATTTAACTATGACCCGGTCTCTTCTCATGTTCCCATTAAGGGAGGTTATAGGGAGAGATGGAAGACGTAGGGGGATCTGTAACACCCCGCCTAATTAAATACCGGGTGGCCAGTCCCATACCAAATTAAAACAGAATATACAGTTGGCTCATTCTTAGCATCACTGTCGAAAACATTTACAACTCCCCCAATACTCAAATAAGATGGTGCTAAAAACTTTCCAATTTAAATTTCAACAAAACCTTTTTCCATTTTTTTTTAAGAATAACACAACAGATTTATTTTACAACACTGATAACACAATAAGTATCACAAAATAATTTAAATGCAACTGGAATAAACATTCCCAAGTAATATAAATCCTTTACAATAATCCCAACAATGTTAAATGTATTAAAAATCAGAATACAACAATATTTTACTCCAATAGAAAATGATAACTGAAATCCTTTTGGGCGACATGCCCTAACTAAGAATACTGTGAATAAAAAAGATGATAAGCGTCTAAGCAAAACTTCCATAGCTCCATAGCTCGTCAAAATCAACTATGGTTGGCGTCCCTGTTGCTAGACACCTGATATAGAGATACAATAGAAGAGAAAATATGCAAGGAAACAGGTCAGAGCCCGAATGTGTAGAGTATTTTTAAAACAACAAGTATTTAACAAGTGCAATAAAGCATTTATTATGTACATGTTAGATCCAACTCTCACTTGCAATACTCACCTCTCAACTAGAGTGCACACTTAACGTTTCCTATTAACCTCCTAGTTAATGGTTCCTCTTTTCTAATCTCCATATTATAATTCCATTCCCATATCATAGTCCCCGTATGTCCCATACCATACGTCACATTATTATCCATTTACATTTCTCCTTTATGATTTAGTTTCTCATTAACATGAATCATTATTCATTAATCTGAATCATTTCTCATTAACATGAGTTAAGCTTTTCAATTCTAAAAGCATAAACATTTATTAACTAAATTCCATTAACATATTTTATTCACCGTTATCTACAATTATCACCGTAGATAGATCTAACCACAATATATCCATTTAATCTTTTAATTCATTATATATCTATATAAATATAAATATATATATATATATATATATATATATATATATATATATATATATATATATATATATATATATATATATATATATATATATATATATATATATTCATATATAATACGGCACCCTGAGTCACAGCTGCGGTGCAATGCATTACTCTGCTATCATGTCCCATCATCGCAGGTCGCCGAATAGGAGACTAAAGGTTCGGTAAGATTCCACGAACCACAAACAACAACAAACAAATTGGAGGCGAACATAGTTCTCGTATCCATGGGTCACGCACATACCTACGCACCCACAGTCAGCGGACTTATCAACTCCCCGATAAGTCTTTCATAGACCTATGATCTCGAGCGACAATTCAAAGATCCCATGGATTCATCAGGATATGACTGCCCTCACGCGTAAACCTCCCACCGATAGCAAGTAAGCTAGGTATGTCATACACATAAATCCTTAATCAATCAAATAGGTATTATCATACCTATAATATAATATCAATAAGGTAATTATCATTTCCCTAAGATATTTCCCATACGTAGTATTACATCTCTTTTAAATTCCACGTATTAATATAACATATTTTATTAACCTCGCATCCTATGACATCCCTCCACTCCCGACGTTGTTAAGGTTCATGCGCGGAGCGTCTCGCAAAGCGAAATCCAAACAAGGAACCCCTCCAATACACTACTACTTAACTTTGTCGATCGAGGAGGTCCGAAAACTTCAACTATGCGATTGGGATAACCTCATACCCTCTTTCAACCAAATGAGTTCTAAACTCCCATCTCACAAGATTTAATTAGGATTTCCCTCCTCTTATATTCAGTAAGAAGTCATTAATTTCCTACTGGTTCATAACCTTTATTTCTCCCGAACTACTACGAATTTAATTTTCCTTTTAATTACGGTTAAAACCGATAGTTTCAAATCTCTTATAAACACGTATTTTTCACTTAGGAATAAACCCTCTTGTAAACTTAAGGATACCCAGGTATTATATAAAATCACCCCTACTGGTCCTATCTTAAATCCTCATACATCACCATTCGGAAATTAACAAACGAATCTAGAAACCGAAATTCCATTCGATATAATTATCATCATTTAAATCATTTGAATCTAAATCCAATTAATTCAAATCTTAACAAGGGTTTACTGATATTTTCTAAGTCCCAAAATATTCAAATAATAATCACCAAAGGTCCATAAAAGTTTCGGGATAAGAATCAACATTTAAAAAGAAACAACTTTACTTAATCAGGGGAGGTCGATTGATCGAAGGTAGGGGTCGATCGATCGATCCCTCAGGTCCAGGCCTGATTTTCTGCATTTTCTGCAACTACGGGTTTAACAACTTTTGATCATTTAAACCTTCATCTAAACATCCCAAATGACTTATAAACTTAACTACATGATATATCAACATATATGAACGATTTCCAATACTCTAAACATCCTAGAATCATCAAAGGATTGGATTAAAAAGCATGTTTATCTCCTTATTCCCAGAAATTTATTAACATAACCTCTTCAAGAACACATCAATGGTTTCCATCATTTATTCAATAGATTCATGACTAATTCGTGCATTATTAATATCCTAACACATGAGTTAAATTCCTATATCATTTCAGTTTTCCAGAAATCCATTTAATGATCCATTATCTCTTCCAAACATGAATAATCTTCTTTTTTCATACTATTCTAACATGGACAATATACAAACTTAAATTGCTATTATTAAACACTTGCCTTTAGTGTAGGTCTGATACTTTGGTCTAGTTTATTTCAGTTGGTTGTCCCTTCTCCGGTCAAACTCTGGTGGTGGTTGGTGGTGGTGAACCTTGGTTCTAGTTCTTCTCCTTCCCAAGTGACTTTTCCCTTCCCAAGCACTCTTACTCTCACTCTAAGAAGATGGCTGCTCTTATTTGTGAAGAGGAGATGAATAACTCCCATTCACTTAATCTACCTATTCTTATAATGATCCCAAATCCGAAATCACTATTCACCCCCCTTAGAAAAATGACCAAAATGCCCTTTCGGGTTGTCTATTCATTCCCAAATGACCCGAGACTCAAAATTAACATCCAAATAGACTTTTCTGACTATTTCGAACCTTCCGGATGCAACTACGCAGTCGAAATGACTATTAGGTCGATAGAAAATAAATTTCCCTTTTTAATTTAATAAACTAGTCCCGACACATCCCATACCGCGTCTGACTAAAAAATATATATTACCGAATTTATATCATACGGTCATCTCAATGACATCACATCCATATATTACCTAAATATCTTTAAGTAATATTCAGAATCATCCATATCCATATCCACAGTCCGGATAAAACTCGAATGAATTAATTAATAATAAAATCTAATTAATCCATTAATTTAAAATATAACCCATTTTAAATGTCATTTAAAATTACGGGGTATTACATACTTCCCCCCTTATAACAGAATTTCGTCCCGAAATTCAGGAATATAAGTCATACAGGTAAGGTCAACTCCGAGTATAAATCTCACATCGCAAGAAATCCAAGATGTACCGCCCATACAGTACATTAACAAAATCCCTATCGATGTTATACGCCAAGCCTCACCATATAGTCTCAACTAAATCAAATTTAGACTTTACCTAATCTTCCCTGTACCTTCCTCGTGACAAACTTGGGGAAAAACTGAGCCTCACACATTGAACAAATTAATTCTGAAGTTCCAACTACTTACCTCTTACAATTATGAAAATTACTGCCATACAATCATCCAGGGCGCCCATACACCCTGTCGTACCACTTTCAATATTAAAAGTTTTGCAAAGGTCATAAACTCATATACTAAAGACCTAACTTATTTCGACTCCCAACGGTTATTAGTTTCATGCGTGGGGTGTCTCGCAAGCGAAATCCAAACAAGGAACCACCCCGATACACTACTTCCTAAAGTAGTCGGTCATCGAAACTCCTAAGGTCCTTAGTCAATAATGTATAAAAAAATTGTTTATAAAAATATCAGGTTTATTGATTTAAACAAAAATTTGGGTTTCTTTCGATTTCAAATAGAGTCTACGCATCTATTCTCTTATAGAAGACAAGATGCAGACATATGCTCTCATATACCATAAGTCAATGCACGCCGATAGTCAAATCACACTCGGACATGTTCAAGGTAAGTAATCCCATGATAAAAATCAAACCCCAGTGATAACATGTAATATAAAGGTGTCCCACACCCCTCAGTGAGTCTACGTAAACAACAGTGCTATAGGCTAAGTTTAGCAACCCTTTTTGTCCACACAACATTCATCGTAACAAAATCAATATACGCTTCATAATCCTTAGATAGGAAACATACCCTCATTCGCGGGTGGTGGTTGTTGATTTACTGCCTGATGGACGTTATATACACGCCCGTACTGACCCTACTGCGCGGGTGCTGCTGGAATGGGAGGTAGTGCTAGCACCTGAGCTGGAGCTGGAGTTGGAAGAG
Organism: Sambucus nigra; assembly: GCA_949130495.1. Taxonomy (NCBI): domain Eukaryota; kingdom Viridiplantae; phylum Streptophyta; class Magnoliopsida; order Dipsacales; family Adoxaceae; genus Sambucus; species Sambucus nigra. Next base: position 605,846,876 of record OX422211.1, read on the forward strand.
CAGCTGGTGGAAACACTGGTACCTGTGGCTCCTGTCGAGCATGTTGTTGTTGAGGGAATTTGTCTTTATCAGGACAATCTTGACGTTTATGGCCATACTTGCCACACACGAAACATTTTCCCGCAAACTTTCCACCACCTTGCCCTTGTTGACCCCGAACCTGCTGGCCATTACCTCCCTTCCCTTGGCCCTGATGAGCCTGTCTCTGGCCCTGATGGCCCTGTTGTCCTTGCCCAATACCTTTATCCTCAAATCGAGAATCTCCAGATCGCAAACGCTTAGCATAGTCCCCTGTCTGGGAACCCTGCTCACTCTGACGCTGATGACTCTGCCCTGACTTAGTCCCACTAGAACTACCCCCAAAAGTCTTGCCCTGCAGGCCTGACCCAAACCCCCGCTTGACACCTTGATCATGGAAGCGGTTATCTTGACAATGGAGCATTGCAGCATTAAGAACATCTGCATACGTACGTAGTGAAAGATTTCCCAATAAATGTTGGCGAATTTTATAGTTCAACCCATCAGTGAACATTAGGACTCTCCTATCCTTAGTAGGTACTTCAACTGGTACCAAATTAGTTAATCGCGTAAACTCTTCCTCATATTCCGCCACAGTTTTCTCACCCTGCCTCAAATCAAGTAGCTTTCGCCTCATCTCTGTCTGGATGGCGGAAGGAAAATACTTCCCATCAAACCGTATCCAAAAGTCTTGGATAGTCATTGTGTCCCTCTCCTCCATAGTGGTCATAGCTTCCCACCATTGTAAAGCTGCTCCTACTAGCTTGAATGTGGCTAGTATCTGACGTTGAATCTCAGTGCATTCGATCATTCTCAAGTGCCGTTGGATATCTTTCTTCCATTGGCTAGCAGTCACAACATCAGATCCTCCCTGAAACTCAGGTGGGTGTGCTTTCTGAAAGGCATCCCTCGCTCGTTCCCATGCAGTAGGAAACAATTGCCCTTGCGCGGGTGGCACAACCGGTGCCGGTGCGGGAGCCTGTTGAACAACAGCGACGGCAGCATTGACTGCTTGAGCGACAATTGCAGCAACTTCGGCTGCAGTCATTGTTCCCTGAGCTGGGGCAGGCTGAGGTGCACGTCGAGGAGGCATCTGAAACGAGAGAACACCATCAGTATTTGATATCTCAAAATAGCTGAAGATCGTAAGCGTAAATAGAAAAGCAATAATCCTACTCATAGGGCTCTACATCAAAGAACGCTAAACTGAAGACACAATAAGTCGTACAGATCCTAAAGGACACTAGAACCTGATGCTCTGATACCACCTGTAACACCCCGCCTAATTAAATACCGGGTGGACAGTCCCATACCAAATTAAAACATAATATACAGTTGGCTCATTCTTAGCATCACTGTCGAAAACATTTACAACTCCCCCAATACTCAAATAAGCTGGTGCTAAAAACTTTCCAATTTAAATTTCAACAAAACCTTTTTCCATTTTTTTTTAAGAATAACACAACACATTTATTTTACAACACTGATAACACAATAAGTATCACAAAATAATTTAAATGCAACTGGAATAAACATTCCCAAGTAATATAAATCCTTTACAATAATCCCAACAATGTTAAATGTATTAAAAATCAGAATACAACAATATTTTACTCCAATAGAAAATGATAACTGAAATCCTTTTGGGCGACATGCCCTAACTAAGAATACTGTGAATAAAAAAGATGATAAGCGTCTAAGCAAAACTTCCATAGCTCCATAGCTCGTCAAAATCAACTATGGTTGGCGTCCCTGTGGCTGGACACCTGATATAGAGATACAATAGAAGAGAAAATATGCAAGGAAACAGGTCAGAGCCCGAATGTGTAGAGTATTTTTAAAACAACAAGTATTTAACAAGTGCAATAAAGCATTTATTATGTACATGTTAGATCCAACTCTCACTTGCAATACTCACCTCTCAACTAGAGTGCACACTTAACGTTTCCTATTAACCTCCTAGTTAATGGTTCCTCTTTTCTAATCTCCATATTATAATTCCATTCCCATATCATAGTCCCCGTATGTCCCATACCATACGTCACATTATTATCCATTTACATTTCTCCTTTATGATTTAGTTTCTCATTAACATGAATCATTATTCATTAATCTGAATCATTTCTCATTAACATGAGTTAAGCTTTTCAATTCTAAAAGCATAAACATTTATTAACTAAATTCCATTAACATATTTTATTCACCGTTATCTACAATTATCACCGTAGATAGATCTAACCACAATATATCCATTTAATCTTTTAATTCATTATATATATTCATATATAATACGGCACCCCGAGTCACAGCTGCGGTGCAATGCATTACTCTGCTATCATGTCCCATCATCGCAGGTCGCCGAATAGGGGACTAAAGGTTCGGTAAGATTCCACGAACCACAAACAACAACAAACAAATTGGAGGCGAACATAGTTCTCGTATCCATGGGTCACGCACATACCTACGCACCCACAGTCAGCGGACTTATCAACTCACCGATAAGTCTTTCATAGACCTATGTTCTCGAGCGACAATTCAAAGATCCCATGGATTCATCAGGATATGACTGCCCTCACGCGTAAACCTCCCACCAATAGCAAGTAAGATAGGTATGTCATACACATAAATCATTAATCAATCAAATACGTATTATCATACCAATAATATAATATCAATAAGGTAATTATCATTTCCCTAAGATATTTCCCATACGTAGTATTATATCTCTTTTAAATTCCACGTATTAATATATCATATTTTATTAACCTCGCATCCTATGACATCCCTCCACTCCCGACGTTGTTAAGGTTCATGCGCGGAGCGTCTCGCAAAGAGAAATCCAAACAAGGAACCCCTCCAATACACTACTACTTAACTTTGTCGATCGAGGAGGTCCAAAAACTTCAACTATGCGATCGGGATAACCTTATACCCTCTTTCAACCAAATGAGTTCTAAACTCCCATCTCACAAGATTTAATTAGGATTTCCCTCCTCTTATATTCAGTAAGAAGTCATTAATTTCCTACTAGTCCATAACCTTTATTTCTCCCGAACTACTACGAATTTAATTCTCCTTTTAATTACGGTTAAAACCGATAGATTCAAATCTCTTATAAACACGTATTTTTCACTTAGGAATAAACCCTCTTGTAAACTTAAGGATACCCAGGTATTATATAAAATCACCCCTAATGGTCCTATCTTAAATCCTCATACATCACCATTCAGAAATTAACAAACGAATCTAGAAACCGAAATTCCATTCGATATAATTATCATCATTTAAATCATTTGAATCTAAATCCAATTAATTCAAATCTTAACAAGGGTTTACTGATATTTTCTAAGTCCCAAAATATTCAAATAATAATCACCAAAGGTCCATAAAAGTTTCGTAATAAGAATCATCATTTAAAAAGAAACAACTTTACTTAATCAGGGGAGGTCGATCGATCGAAGGTAGGGGTCGATCGATCGATCCCTCAGGTCCAGGCCTGATTTTCTGCATTTTCTGCAACTACGGGTTTAACAACTTTTGATCATTTAAACCTTCATCTAAACATACCAAATGACTTATAAACTTTACTACATGATATATCAACATATATGAATGATTTCCAATACTCTAAACATCCTAGAATCATCAAAGGATTGGATTAAAAAGCATGTTTATCTCCTTATTCCCAGAAATTTATTAACATAACCTCTTCAAGAACACATCAATGGTTTCCATCATTTCTTCAACAGATTCATGACTAATTCGTGGATTATTAATATCCTAACACATGAGTTAAATTCCTATATCATTTCAGTTTTCCAGAAATCCATTTGATGATCCATTATCTCTTCCAAACATGAATAATCTTCTCTTTTCATACTATTCTAACATGGACAATATACAAACTTAAATTGCTATTATTAAACACTTGCCTTTAGTGTAGGTCTGATCCTTTGGCCTAGTTTATTTCAGTTGGTTGTCCCTTCTCCGGTCAAACTCTGGTGGTGGCTGGTGGTGGTTGGTGGTGGTGAACCTTGGTTCTAGTTCTTCTCCTTCCCAAGTGACTTTTCCCTTCCCAAGCACTCTTACTCTCACTCTAAGAAGATGGCTGCTCTTATTTGTGAAGAGGAGATGAATAACTCCCATTCACTTAATCTACCTATTCTTATAATGATCCCAAATCCGAAATCACTCTTCATCCCCCCTAGAAAAATGACCAAAATGCCCTTTCGGGTTGTCTATTCATTCCCAAATGACCCGAGACTCAAAATTAACATCCAAATAGACTTTTCTGACTATTTCGAACCTTCCGGACGCAACTACGCAGTCGAAATGACTATTAGGTCGAGAGAAAATAAATTTCCCTTTTTAATTTACTAAACTAGTCCCGACACGTCCCATACCGCGTCTGACTAAAAAATATATATTACCGAATTTATATCATACGGTCATCTTAATGACATCACATTCATATATTACCTAAATATCTTTAAGTAATATTAAGAATCATCCATATCCATATCCACAGTCCGGATAAAACTAGAATGAATTAATTAATAATAAAATCTAATTAATCCATTAATTTAAAATATAACCCATTTTAAAAGTCATTTAAAATTACGGGGTATTACAGGATCCAACACCCCCATTCACCAAAATGTACATGTATATATTAAATCCTAGGTCCGGGGCAAAGGACAAGTGGTATTCTCTGTAACTGCTCTTCGGAGTATATAGAAATAACACCGACTGCACCACCGTGGACGTAGGCACATCTTTGCTGAACCACGTGCACCCTTTGTTGTGTGATTGTCATTTTACATTCCTTGCTCTTACTTGGTGATTACCTCTCTCGTATCTATTATTGTTGCATAATAATTGCATCCACAATATATATATATATATATATATATATAAAATAATTGCATATCTATTTGTGTTGCATAATAATTGCATATATATATATATATATATATATATATATATATATATATATATATATATATATATATATATATATATATATATATATATATATATATATTTATTTATTTATTTATTTATTTATATTTTTTTATCACCCCATATGGATTTTTTTTGGCTTTCACTGTTAGAACTGTTTTGAATTTAAATAATAATTCTCTATAATGTGCTTCATAATTATGTTAATACTAAGAGTCACTTTGGTTAATGAAAGGTTACTCTAAATACCAAACGTCAAAAGGACTCTTGGTTACCTACCTTGATGGGCAATTGCGATTATGTGATTGTTGGAGATTTTGGTCATGTCTCTACCTATAAATACGTGACTGATTTTTCATAATTCAGACACACTAAAAGACAATAAATATCATAAAATTATAGGATAAGGGAGAGAAATCTAAATTCTCAATGAGAGTTAATTTTGAATTAGTATTTTGACCATAGAGGAAGATCTAACCGTTGAAATACATTGAAACTGGAACATAATATTACCAAAGACAAGATGAAGCTGTAGTCCCAAGATCAACCCGATCAGACATCGTTAAAGTTGGCTTCCATGTCAATCTTTCCAGTTGTGACATGATGAAGGTATGTGATTATAATATCATTTTATGTTCAGCATAATGATTATATGTGATAATCATGTTGATCTAAGATCCTAACATTAAATATATAATACATAACATTTTGTATGATTAAAGAGCAAATAATATGTACAATTGGATATTCATGTGCTAGATTTATAGATTCATATAAAATTATTAATTACGTGTTCTTTAGATTATGTTTACATTCACGGCTTAATGCTTGATCATATTGAGTCTTGTTCATAACCTGCGATGATTTTGCATTAAATATGTAATACAACATATAATAAATTAAAGGTTAAGCAAATATCTCACAGCTATAAATTATATAATAAATTGGAGTACTTAAGCATGATAAGACATCTTGGGAAGCGCCCGATCTATAAAGCCATATGGAATTCACCTGAAAATTTACCATATTAAAAAAAACGTGCTTATTACTTGCGGCACATGGTGATTGAGGAATAACAACCCATTTGAAGTGATGTTCGACTACTGATATCGATATAAATTAAAATCTCATCGATGATTGAGTTATAATAAAAAACAATTCGACCATTACTTGGAAGGCATATATGCAAACATGGTATTATAGTAAAAAGAATAAAAAGTTGATAAAGATACTAATCCACTAATAAGTACTATTCCAGAGTTGCAAACATTGTAATAGCAAATTAAATATGATAATTTCATCCTTGTCATGCATATCCCAAAGTATTCTATGCTAAATTTTCTAAAATGCGTGTCCACGTCAAAAAATAGTGCGTCGACAATATACACCACAATTAGATATAACTCCTAAAGAGCTGGTTGTTAAATAATCAAGCATATATAAGTATTCCTTTGTGAACCTTCAAGTACCTGGCATGCAATAAAGAAGTTTATTAATATTTGCAGAATTTCCTTAGTTAATAAGAAATTAGATACATTACAAACTAGTGCCGACGTCCCAAACCTCCGAGTCATATAATATAATTTTGAATGAACTCATGTTGAAGTTCATTAATCTCATGAGTTTGATATGACGCCTTCGTAGTCAACTCCTTCATCTAAACAAGAAAATGAAGCTACATTAAGTTTTTATCACATCTAAATAAAAAGGGAAATAAAATGGTATTAAAACTCATGCGACCTTTATTTTAATAGATTTAAATGGATCTTCCAACAACTCTCTCATGAAATTTAATACATAAAAACCGCATACAACGTTTCCTCATTATTTTGGGCACTAAAAAGAAAGACGTTAGTATATTATGCATGACCAATGTGAAAATACATAAATTTAATATATTGAACATTTAATTACCTTGACCTTCTCCTAATCTGGTAGTGATATTTTTTCTTTGATTGCTATAAATGCTTTGATCCCACTTCAATATAATAAATATTAGGATTGCGTGAAAAGAAATCAATATTTCTATAAAAACTTATTAAGACACTACTTACGTGTTTGTATTGAGTTTAAGGTGTATGTTTGGTTCCCCGCATAGGGAATCGATCCAAAAAACATTATTAGAAATAAAGTCGATCATAACAAAAACCTAGTGATACCTATGTTATGAACAATTATTGACCATGAATCCATTTGAAAATTATATATATATATATATATATATATATATATATATATATATATATAGAGAGAGAGAGAGAGTCACACTCTCCAACATACCTCCTAGCAATATACCCTTTTTTTAAAATAGTAAAAAAAAATTTGAGATGATATTTTTTATATGGGTTCATGATATTTCAATGTGACCCTATAAAAAAAATCAATTGAAAATAATGGTTTTGTTATTTTTAAAAAATAAGTCAAAAAATTGCCAGTTTTTACCCTTTAAACTGTCAGTTTTTTTACCTATTTTTTAAACATATCAAAACACATTATTTTGATCTGAATATTTTTATAGGGGTACATTGAAATATCACGAACCCATATAAAAAATATTAACTCAAAATTATTTCTTTTACTATTTTAAAAAAATTGGTATGTTCATAGGTATATTTAATGAGGTATGTTTAATGAGGTATGTTGGAGAGCCTCTCTCTCTCTCTCTCTCTCTATATATATATATATATATATATATATATATATATATTACAAATGCAACAAACTTACCATGTATTGAATGGAATAAAAAAATATTTGTTTCTATGATGTTATTTATAATGTTTCAGTTATATATTGATGCCCTTTGTTTCCAGAAAACGTGTCGTGAGTAAATAGGGGATTTACAAATGTAATAACTTCATGACTCCTCCCAAATTTTTTGTATAAGCATCTATACGAAAAATAAACATACTTGAGAAAGGAGTACATTTAAAGAAAATGCTAACGTGCCTAACATCATGTATGCGATAATACAATTTTTGTCTAATTCTTCCATATTACAAATGCACTAATTTATGTTTCGGAATATACGTTATCTCATGATCATCAGAAAAAATGGCGACTGCAATATTTACCGCATTATTCATCATGATATTATCAAATGCGATTATTGTACCATCTTTGCTTCCAAAATCATGATTTTTTCATTCTGTTTTACAAGTCAATTTAAACAATTTAAAGAGATAAATCACAATCAAATTACATACATGTAAAATGCCAAGTTAATACGTGCAGTTGGGGATGAAAGAAATTAGCTCAACACCCGACAACATAAACTCTTTAGGCCAAGAAATATGTGAATTATGTGCATCATTAGTAATATACATGTCCGCATTAGGAACTGGTAAAGGAAGATGTGTTTCAAGAGAGTGAACATTAGTTATGGACAACATACATTATTATCCCCAAAATGAACATTGTGTATGGTATCATTGGGTGAAACACGATAAAAAACAACCCCGTGGGAATAACATTCAAAAGTGAATTCAATGCCAATATACATTGTTTTCCTATATAAAAAACAACAGTGAGTGACAAATTTACTCTAATAAAAAAATAAACATCTCTAATATAGTTAATGATTTACAAACCTTCCCAATTGTTGGACACTTTCTTTTGTTATCAATTGCAAATAAATCAAAATTAAAATATCAGTGGCACATTTTGTCAAACACAGAAGAAGCATAATTTCAAAATAAATAAACTGAAATAAAAATAACCTATCCCGTTGCCATAGGGAGGGCATCTGGGACCCTGATACACTTCATCTCCAGATAAACGAGCATGTGGCCAATTTTTTATAACAACCCCGTGCTCAAAATAGTCCCTATTGGCATCTGGGAGATTGACCACTAAAGCCCTATTTAAAAATCTAGTTTTTAAATAAAAAGTATTATCGCCTACAGCCCATCTATAACAAAACATGATTTCAGGAATTCCTATACGGGTTCCATGTATTTGATTTAATCTATAAACACCATTAACTATTCTCCTTGTGTTGGGGGCTATTCGTGCAGGAACCACGTCAAAGTATTGACAAAATTCCAGACATAGAGGGTTTGGGGGAAAAGAAAATCCACACTCAGCAACAAAGAGACTGGGGAACCAATGTCCCTCAGCCAAACGAAAATAATCAGAGGGTTCAGAAAGTTCCTCCAGAACAACCCATGAAGGAATAGAAAAATCAGAACGAAATTTATCAAGAGATTCAACAAGGTAAACCATGATGAATAAAGGAAATGAAGAAGAAGGAAGAAGATCTTACAGAAAAAGAAGGGATCTGTCAACAACGAACAATGGAAGAGATGAGTACACAGGAGAGAAAGAGACGATGGAAAACTCGAAGATACAAATTTGAAAAAGTAGAAGACGATGGGATTGTCTATGACGCTTAAATACCTTGCATTGGGAAAAGAAAAAAGTAATGATTACAAAAAGAAACGATTACGCTACCGGCGGCTAGAAGGACAAAAAGGGCGCGACAATCGAAGCGGTTATAAAAATTCAAAAAAGCCTGATCCTACGAATTTGGAAGGAAAAATAAATACAAAGGAAACACTCCTAAAAATCAGGAGGACCATTTAAAACTACCATATTTCGAGAAAGAATGTTCCACACTCCTTAAATTTTGAACTATGAAACATTGGGGGCTTCTGTTGGTATCAAATTTAGTCTGCTGACATGGCTCAATTGAGTGAAGACACGTGGCAATCTACGTGGTAACAATAAGCACTACTACCGAGGAACTCAGATGCTCCGAGGAACCATACTACAATGAGGAACACTGCTTCCCCGAGTAACTCAGACACTCCGACCTACAAGAACTCTCCGAGGAACTTTTGAGTACCGAGGAACTTTGAGCACCGAGGAACCTTAGGCAGTCCGAGCAACTTAGGCGGCCCAAGCTGCACCTCGAACAAAGCATTAATAGCAGGAAAACCAACAGTCTGACTGTTCATTAAATGCTTATCATTCAGATGTATACGCTTAAGGGGCATTTAATATATTACCCTTTCACATGTACAACATTGAATGTATTACCCTTTCACATTACAGCCTCAGGGCTATAAATACATTGTACAATCCTCATTATAATGGGACCGAAATTTCTTGATTGAACTTGTAATCGAGAATTCCCAAACAGTCATCAATAGCAGAAACAGTGGACGTAGGCCATTCTTATAAGGCTGAACCACTTTAAAACTTCTTTATCTCATTTATTTTATCTGTGATTAAATAATTAGATACAATCTAATTTTTTACATCATCAGATTGGCGCCGTCTGTGGGAAACGACTGGTAATATCATTTTTCATAAAAAACAATCCATCACAAATGGCTTATATTCCAGAATCTAGCAATCAAAACGCTGGAAGCCCTCCAAATCCACCTGCTCCGCCAAATATTCCAGATTTGGCTGGAATAATGACAAATCTGGCTCAGGGCCAGACCGTCATGCAAGAAACTATGTGACAACTCGTACAAACCCTCCATGGCGGTGCACCAACCCATTCAGGACCACGGAGTATTCAAAGAAATACCCATGCATCTTCTTCACGTATTAGGCGTACCAATTCATATCACAATGAGGAGTCTGAAGATTTTTCTTATCAACCTGGACGAACTTCGTCAGTGCGAGCCACAGATACTGAACAACGTGTTACTCTCTCTCCAGAAAGGACTAGTGCGCTAGAGAGGTTAAGCAGGGCATCACCTTTCAATCGATTAGGACCTAGAAGGAGTAGAAGTCCTCCTAAAGTCGTATCGAGAAGTTTTCGACGACCATCAGATTTAAGGGAAGGATCTGCCCAGTCGCGACCAGCTGCTCGTCAAGATAGATCCCAGGAAGCCACTTCAACGTGATCAGTTGCTCAAACCAACATGCCCGAGGAAGGAAATAATGCATGGAAAGGCTCTATTCAGAGGCTGGAGGATATATTAGGGGAAATGGCTAAATCCAAGAACCCTCTACAACGAACTTTTGTTCAAGGAACACCTTTTGTTCAGGCCATTGTAGATTTTCCAACACCATCAAAGTTCAAAGCACCTGTTGTGACCCCCAAATATGATGGAAAGACAGACCCTGTCCTTCATATAGAACAATACCAAGCTGCAGCCGACATCTATGCTGTTCTAGATGAGATGAGATGCAAAGCATTCTCGGGAACTCTTAACGGATCTGCTCAAATGTGGTATAATAATCTTCCTCGGGGTAAGATTTCAACTTTTCTTCAACTGGCTGAGTTATTCATTGGGAATTTCTATTTTGGGGCAAAGCCAGTTAAACGAGTAGCGCATTTGTTAAGTGTTAGACAAAAGGCTGGTGAGAGTACCAGAGATTATATAACTCATTTTAATAACGAGAAACTCGAAGTAATTGATTATGAGGAGAAGACAGCGATTACCACCTTGATGAGTGGACTACTTCCCAATACATTGTACTACACTTTGGCCAAAGATTCACCTAGAACCATGTCAGACCTGATGGGAAAAGCGTCCAAGATTATGAATGCCGAGGAGGCTATGGCTGCGAAGAAGAACATGGATGCCAAAGAAACCAAGGTGGAAGGTGATAAAGCTAAGAAGAAAGAGCATAAGAATAATGGTAATGACAAACATTCAAAAACTAGGTCGGTATGGGACGTCATGAAGAAATTCAATAATTATACTCCTTTGAAGAAGGATATCAACGATGTTCTAGAAGAAATCAAGAACAACGAGGAATTAAACTGGCTAGATAAAATAAAGGCAGACCCTGATCGGAGGAATAAAGCAAAGTATTGCGAGTTTCATAAAGATCATGGCCATATGACCAAAAATTGCATAGCTCTTTAGAATGAGATTGAAACAGTCATCAAACGAGGAAAACTGGCAAAGTATGTTGATCGTGGAAACGAAAGAAGAAACAACAACCAAACAAGAGAGAGGTCTAGATCTCCTCGTCGAGCAAAGGAGAATAAGAAGAGAAACCATGAAGTTAATCTAGAAGACGACCCCGATCTTCCCAAGAGACTAAGGCAACCAGAACGAGAGGTATTTTCAATACGCTTTGGGTCATTTGATTGTAATGTTATTACAGGTGGAGATGCAGGAGGAGGAGACCTTATTGTAGAGAGAAAAGCTTACCTCTGTGAGGCTCAAGCTTGCTCGTACATTCAGCGAATAAATCTAGAGGAGGAGGATCGCCCGAGAAAGGTGAACAAAGAGAAATTGGTCATCGGTTTCTCAAAGAACGACCTCGCAGGAGTTTTGTATCCTCATGATGACCCATTAGTGATCAAAATGAGGATGAAAGAGGTAATGATCTCAAGAGTACTGGTAGACAATGGTAGCTCGGCAGACATCATGTTCTACTCGTGCTTTGACAGTTTAAATCTAAAGCTATCTCAACTGGAGCCTTATCATAGACCCCTCCTCGGTTTTGCTGGCGAGAAAGTATTTCCACTTGGGACGATTAAGTTGGATATATTCATTGGTACGTGGCCTGCTTGTCGTACAGAAAGAATATGCTTCTTTGTGATGGATAAGAATGTTCAATCATCATACAATATCATCATGGGAAGGGTAGGATTGAAGAAATTCGAGGCTGTACCATCTACGGTTCATCAATGCCTAAAATTTCCAACAAATTTTAGAGTAGGATTTGTGAAAGGTGATCAGAAAGTAGCTCGGGAATGCTATTATTCATCCGTCGAGCAAGAGGAACTGGAGGAATCAAGGAAAATGACTACTACCTATCAAGTGGATGAAGGTGCAGAAATTGAAACATTGGATCCTAGATATGATTCGCAACTCGTGAAGGGTCAAGTGGTGGAAGCTACTGAAAACATCATTCTGGACGACGAGCATCCTGAACGAACTACTCAAGTAGGTCCGTCGTTGGAAGCCTCATTGAAACAGGAATTTATAACTTTCCTAAGAAGCAGAAAGAAAACTTTTTCTTGGAGTCATGAGGATATGCCTGGGATAGACCCAAATTTCTTTTGTCACGAGCTCAATGTGAATAAGGAGATCAAGCCTGTGAAGCAGAGAAGAAGAGTATTCAGCCCCAAGAAGAATCAAGCTATACAGGAGGAAGTAGAGAAGCTACAGAAAGCTTGCTTCATTGAAGTTATTAAATATCCAAACTGGTTAGCCAATGTGGTAATGGTAAAGAAGAAAAATAACAAGTGGAGGATGTGTGTAGACTTCACCAACCTCAACAAAGCATGCCCAAAGGATCACTTTCCACTGCCCCGAATTGATCAACTGGTGGATGTTACCTCGGGACACGAGCTGCTGAGCTTCATGGATGCTTATTCTAGTTACAATCAGATTAAAATGAAACCTGAAGACAGGGAAAGTACTTTTTTTATTACCCCTAGGGGAACTTATTGTTATAATGTTATGCCTTTTGGTTTGAAAAATGCAGGTGCAACATATCAGCGGCTGATGAACAAGGTCTTTGTTGAATAAATAAGTTGCAATATGGAAGTCTATGTTGACGATATGCTGCAAAGAGCAAGAAAGCTTCCGATCATCTAGTTGACTTAAGCTAGACTTTTGATCAACTGGATAAATATCAAATGAAGCTGAACTAGGCGAAGTGCATATTTGGAGTACGAGAAGGCATGTTTCTCGGGTACATTGTCAATCAACAGGGCATTGAGGCAAATCCTGAAAAGATCAAAGCTCTATTAGGGTTGCGATCTCCAACGACGAAGAAAGATGTGCAAAGTCTTACAGGACGAGTAGCAGCACTCAACAGATTTGTATCGCGAGCAACTAATCGATGTCTCCCATTCTTCAAGACGCTCAGAAAGACTTTTGAGTGGAACGATGAATGTGAGAAGGCTTTTCAAGACATGAAGAAATATTTGGGAACACCTCCACTATTGTCCAGGCCGGTGATGGGAGAAAAATTGTACTTGTATCCAACAGTATCGGAGAATACAGTTAGCTCGACGTTGATCAGAGTTGAGAATGGAGTACAAAAACAAATTTATTATTCGAGTAAGGCCTTCCGAGGAGCAAAGATCAGATATCCAAGGCTAGAAAAGTTAGCACTGGCGCTGATTGAGGCGAGTAGGAGAATGAGGACATACTTCCAGGCTCATACCATAGTAGTATATATTGATATGCCATTGAGCCAAGCCCTTCATAAACCAGAAAAATCAGGGAGATTGATGTACTGGGCAATAGAGCTCGGTGAATATGATATAGTTTATGAACCCAGATCATCGCTAAAAAGGCAGACTATAGCAGATTTTATAGCAGAGTTCACCTATCCTGATACCCCCGAGGAGAAAAAGTTGCTCGCTGGTCAACCTGTGGATGTTACAGGATCATCAAACACAAGCTCAAACCAACTTAGGTTGGTAAAAGGGCAAGTAGATGTTACAGGATCATCAAATTCGAGCTCAGACCAACTTCGGTTGGTAAAAGGGCAAGAAAAGATGATCGATGAAGAGCAAGAAATATCAGGGGAGGATGAAAGGAAGCAACAAATATTTTACCGAGGAACTCTGTCAGATCAGAAATTTGAAGACGAGTTACCTATATGGAGGATATATGTAGATGGCTCATCTTGCACAACAGGCAGTGGGGAAGGGATCGTTTTGAATAGCCCGAACGAGGTCGACATGGAATACGCCCTACGATTCAAATTCAAAGCTTCCAATAATGAGGCTGAGTATGAGGCTATGATTGCAGGTCTTAATTTGGCAAAAATTATGAAGGCGCAGCAGGTTATTGTCTTCAGTGATTCTCAATTGATCGTAAATCAAATGTTAGGAATATATGTAGCCAAAGGAGAATTAATGATCAAGTATCATGCAAAGGTGATGGAGTTGGTATCATAATTTGCTGGTATTCAGCTGGTCAGAATACCAAGAATGGAGAATGCAAGAGAAGACACCCTAGCTCGATTAGCATCAGTTACTCGTACCGAGCTACGAAGAACAATCCCAATTGAAGTTTTAGCTGGTCGGAGTATTGATGAAGATCTGACGACGAACTTTATTACCCTCGATTTAGGATCATCATGGATGGATCCCATCAGGACATATATTGAGAAGGGAGAATTACCAATTGATAAGCTCGAAGCCAAGAAATTAAAGTTTAAAGCTGCTCGGTATGTATTAACTAACGGTATTTTATATAGACGAGGAATTATGGCAGGTTTGCAAAGATGTGTGCATCCCACCGAGGTGAAAGATTTAATTGAAGAGATCCATGAAGGGTCATATGGAGCCCATGTAGCAGGTCGAACGCTTTTTGCAAAGGGTAATGACGCAGGGATACTACTGGCCGACGATGAGAGCTGATTGTATAGCCTATGCCAAGAAATGTGACAGGTGCCAACGCTTTTCCTCCATCCGAAGAACTCCACAAGCATTGTTAACACCCATAACTTCCCCCTGGTCATTTTCCATGTGGGGAATAGATTTGGTTGGGCCACTGCCGACGACCAGGGGAAGGTTTAAGTACCTCGTCGTCGCAGTGGATTATTTTACTAAATGGGTTGAAGCTGAGACTCTCATTGATATGACGTACGACAAGGTGTACCAATTTATTTGGAAGAACATCATTTATCAATATGGTCTTCCTCATGCCTTCATCACAGACCATGGAACACAATTTGATAACGAGGAGTTCGCTTCCTATTGTCATCAATCAAATGTTTTAAAGATCCACTCAGCACCAGGCCATCCTCAAAGCAATGGACAAACTGAAGTGACAAACAGAACACTGCTGAATGGCTTGAAGAAAAGACTAAGTGACGCAAAAGCAAACTGGATCAATGAGTTACAGTCAGTACTGTGGGCTTACCGAACTACTCCCCGAGTAGCAACTGGAGAATATCCATATATGTTAGAGTTTGGAAGTGAAGCTGTTATACCTGCCGAGTTGGGCCTCCCAACACATAGAGTACTGAATTTCAATTCCCTTGTCAGCGACTTAATGAGAAGATTGGATTTAGACATGCTTGAGAAAGTTAGAGAAGAAGCAACCATCAGGAATGCTGCATACCAACAACGAACAACTTTGTTCTACAATAAGAGGGTGAAGAAGTGCGACCTGAAAGAAGGAGACTATGTGCTAAAGAAAGTGATTCAAAAGCACAACAAACTAGAGGCAAACTGGCATGGACCATACCGAGTTACAGAAGTTGTTCGACCAGGAACTTACCGAATAGCAACCTTAGAGGGGGAGGAGTTTAAGAATGCATGGAATGCAGAGCACCTGTGCAAGTATTATCAGTGATGTATATTCTCTCCTTTTATTGAAAGTTTTTCGGGGAATACTAGTGCTACACACTACTCGGCGAAACTCGGCAAAACTCGAACTACTCAAAATTTTTCTTGAAAACGCCAACTAAGGTTGGTCGAGAAACAAATGTATTCCTCCGGGAAGTAAAACTTATATTCCTCCGGGAAGTAAAACTTATATTCCTCCGGGAAGTAAAACTTGTTTTCCTTCGGGAAGTAAAACTTATATTCCTCCGGGAAGTAAAGCTACTTGTATTCCTCCGGGAAGTAAAGATACTTGTATTCCTCCGGGAAGTAAATCTTGTATTCCTCCGGGAAGTAAAACTTGTATTCCTCCGGGAAGTAAAGCTACTTGTATTCCTCCGGGAAGTAAAACTTGTATTCCTCCGGGAAGTAAAGCTACTTGTATTCCTTCGAAAAGTAAAACTTGTATTCCTCCGGGAAGTAAAACTTGTATTCCTACGGGAAGTAAAGCTTGTATTCCTCCGGGAAGTAAAGCTTTTATTCCTCCGGGAAGTAAAACTTGTATTCCTACGGGAAGTAAAACTATGTACTCCTCGGGAAGTAAAAGTATTCCTAAAAATGTCAACTTATGTTGGTTAGGAAGTAAATATATTTTCGAAAACGCCAACTAAAGTTGGCCGGGAGGTAAAATTATTCCAAAAAGTGCCAAAGCTCCTCGTCAAGAAAAAAATCCACTAACTATGGTTGGTCGGGGATAAAAACCCTCTAACTGTAGTTGGTCGAAAGGAAAATTTACCAACCTTGGTTGGTCGGAAACATTTTATGAATACAAGAAAGTGATCGAGAAAAATTTTTGATACTCATAACTTTTTAATTATTACTAAGTTGGTCGAGAAACAAAACTTCATTTTTGAAAAAATGACTACCACAAATTCAAGCTAGTCGGCAATAAGTTGATCGACAAACAACAAAATATTGTTATCTTTTTAACAGATACACATGCACAGATGTAAAGTGTTTTACAAGACAATAGCAATTAAGATTGCAAACAAAAATGAAAGTCTTTCATTAAAATCCAAAAACAAATTACATCAGGAATGTATACTAATTATTACATCAAAATTCCTACTCTATTGGTTTTTTCCCCTCTTCTTTTGAAACAGGTTCCTCGCCAGCAGGCGGATCATTTAAAGCAAGAGGAGAATTTATAAAGTTGAGATCTTTTAACATCCTGATATTCATCACGGATGGTCGATCTAGGAGGTGCTCGGGACGAGATATCTCGACATTTGAATGGAGATTGTAGTCGTCGAGATATTTGGAAATTAAGTATCGAGGAATGGCCCGAGCAGGGATCCAACTCATATCAAGTTTGAATGGTGGCACGGGTAGGTCGAGCAGCCCAGGATCATGGTAGTCTCACAGGTAATGACCCTGTTCGAGTTGCAGCACACCTAAGGCATTCAAACATCCCTGTTTGTAGCCCTCATTATTGGCATTCTGGATACGATCGTCCAAGTGGTAGAGAGCCACGTTGTAACCAGCCATCCAGAACTCCCTGGGCTGTTTGTGGAATTGATATGTCAATCTTTCCATCTGTTCATGGAGATTTTTGATGAAGAGCTCTTTATTCTCCAAGGTAGATTTCTACGCAGAAAGCTGCTCTTCCAGGTCCCTGATCTTCTTTGACATTTCAGCCAACACCTGGTTCTTCACCATTAATTGGAAGGTTTGGTTCTCTAAAGCAGATTCAGTCCTTTGTTCCTCGACAGGAATCCGAGCTGCTCTTGCTCGTCCCCGAGGAACTCTTGCTCGTCCATAAAAAGATGTAGAAGGGCCAGATCTTTTCAAGGTTTCCAACTCATCTCTCAAGTTGGCGTTCTCGACCTCCAAGAACGAGAATCCTTCATCAGTCACTGGGATCAAGGCTCTTGAAGTGGAAGCTGCAGACTTCAACTGCGACAACTCTCTTTGCAGGTTGTGATTCTCTTGCTCTAATAGTTCAGCTATTTGTCTGCACTCCTCGACCTCAGCCCTCAGAGTTTTCTCCCTCACATCGTAGCCAGCAAAACGCTTCTCGTATCCCTTGTCAGCATTAAGTTGTTGATACTTCTTCTCATACCCCTCGTGTAAAAGGGCAGTGGATTCTTTGTATTATTACTGAAGGTCTTCAAGAGTGCCTTGGAGATCCTCGATCATATCATAATAAGCCACATTATTGGCCACCGCACGATCAAGCAGACACTTCAAATATTGGTAAGCTTCAACTGCCTGTTCTGAAGCATCTTGGCCGAGGATGTCGACGATTTGTACTGCACTCAGATCTGTGTGACCAGTCTTAAAATAATCATTGCATTGCCTCAACAGCTTTGTATCGTGAGCAGATAATAATTCCATCCTGGCCAGAAACTAGCAGAGGAAGAAAAAGCAGTAATCAATAATCAAAACAGAGCATAAAGAGGAGACAACAGTATGCAAAAACAAAAGTTCAACTTTTATTATATCCCAAAGGTCAGAAGTACAATGTTCAGAGTTACATGTTCAGGATTACATTTGTTAA
Organism: Sambucus nigra; assembly: GCA_949130495.1. Lineage (NCBI taxonomy): Eukaryota > Viridiplantae > Streptophyta > Magnoliopsida > Dipsacales > Adoxaceae > Sambucus > Sambucus nigra. Next base: position 605,865,628 of record OX422211.1, read on the forward strand.
AGAAAAATAAAATAGATAGAAGTCCGAACAACTCTACACCTTTTCCTTGTCTCCCAAAACTTTCTCGGGAAGCTAGGACGAGGAGGTAGGTTGCTCGGATGTAGCAAATAGTAGCTGGGGAAGTGCTGGAGGTTGCTCGGAGGAAGTAGCGAGGTGCTGAAGTTCCTCGTTAGCAGGCTGGATGGCTGGGGGATGATCTCCCAACACCATGGAAGATTTTTCGGAGACAGCTTCGTCCTCTTCTTCGTCCTCAGGAGTTGGAGGGGGCCAGGGATGTGTCGCAGAAAGAGGTCGGAGTTTTCATCAACCTTCATCTCCTGTAGAGCAGCAACCCACCCATCTCTAAAGTATTTAAGGCTGCCATATTCTACTTGAGACATCATGGCAGCCAAGCCTTTGTTCCACCCCTTATCCCAGCCGGCGCTGAAAGACTTCTTCATAGCCATTTTCCTCTTTAACTTCTCCGAGGAAAGCTTCTCGGATAGAAGACTTTCAGCAGTCTTCAGTTTATTCTCAACTTCTTCCTTTTGTCGACTTACTTCGCGAAGTTGGATTAGTTCTTCCTAAGCAACCTTGAGCTTATTCTCAAGCTCTCCAGCATCTTTTAGCTTCCCTTCAAGCTCTTTATTTTTCTCCCCTAAGTTCTTTATTTTCTTCTCCAACCCCTTGGAGATTTCAACAACTTGAGACTTCTCCTTCTCGGTGGAGGTAAGTTTCTTCTCCCAAGTAGCCTTGTCAGCATCGTATTTCTGACGAGAATCTTCCAAAGACTGCCTCACACCCATTAGAGCTTCCTCCACACCAAATGAGGAGCTTGAAGCTTTAATAGCTTCATCTTCCTTCAAAATTATGTTAAAGCAGCTCACCAACTGTGAAAAGAAAATGAAAGCAAGTCAGAGACAGATGTAACAAGGGAAAGATGAAAAGTTAAAAATAATAAGACTTACAGAAGCAATGTGACGAGCTGATAGTGTAGTAACAGTGTCCCGAGGAAGGTTCTCTTCAATACCTTGGATCTCGGGAATGATCCAAGTCTTCACCGAGCTCATGGCAGAGCTCGGGGGAACGGAAGTGGGAACTCCACTAGTCGGGGGCTGAGAGACGGTTTTAGCCAAATTGACCGAGGAGCTCTTCTTCAGCTTCCTCGGGGGAACAGGAATAGTTTCGACCAAGGAAGAACTCTTGGTCGGTAATATTAGAATCACTTCTCCTGGAGCAGCAGACTTGCTCGGGACCACTTGGGGCTTCTCGGCAACCTTCACAGGAGCGACCGAGGAAGGTGCATCAATTTTCTTCGTCCCCTCCCCTGGAACGTCAATCTTACTTCTTTTTGCCTCTCCAGCACCAGAGGCAGGTTTCTCAAAAAGGGTGGGAGGTATTCTTTTCTTCATCCTTTCACTTAAAGGAACGTGTGACTCAGGTGAAGAACTGGTATAAGCTGGTACTGGTTCCACTTCACTTATTACCGAACGAACAGTAAAAGAAGTGGTGTAGCTCTTGTACTGCAGCAAATATGAAGCTGATCTAATGTGCTCATCGGCAACAGTCTGATGCAGAGTCCAGATAAGTTTTAAGTGACTTATATTAACGTCTGCCTGCTTTGGACACTTTCTTTCGTTATCAACTGCAAATAAATCAAAATTAAAATATCAGTGGCACATTTTGTCAAACACATAAGAAGCATAATTTCAAAATAAATAAACTGAAATAAAAATAACCTATCCCGTTGCCATAGGGAGGGCATCTGGGACCCTGATACACTTCATCTCTAGATAAAGGAGCATGTTGCCAATTTTTTATAACAACCCCGTGCTCAAAATAGTCCCTATTGGCATCTAGGAGATTAACCACTAAAGCCCTATTTAAAAATCTAGTTTTTAAATAAAAAGTATTATCGCCTACAGCCCATCTATAACAAAACATGATTTCAGGAATTCCTATACGGATTCCATGTATTTGATGTAATCTATAAACATCATTAACTATTCTCCATGTGTTGGGGACTATTCGTGCAGGAACCACGTCAAAGTATTGACAAAATTCCAGACATAGAGGGTTTGGGGGAAAAGAAAATCCACACTCAGCAACAAAGAGACTGGGGAACCAATGTCCCTCAGCCAAACGGAAATAATCAGAGGGTTCAGAAAGTTCCTCTAAAACAACCCATGAAGGAATAAAAAAATCAGAACAAAATTTATCAAGAGATTCAACAAGGTAAACCATGATGAATAAAGGAAATGAAGAAGAAGGAAGAAGATCTTACAGAAAAAGAAGGGATCTGTCAACAACGAACGATGGAAGAGATGAGTACACAGGAGAGAAGAAGACGATGGAAAACTCGAAGATACAAATTTAAAAAAGTAGAAGACGATGGGATTGTCTGTGACGCTTAAATACCTTGCATTGGGAAAAGAAAAAAGTAATGATTACAAAAAGAAACGATTACGCTATCGTTGGCTAGAAGGACAAAAAGGGCACGGTAATCGAAGCGGTTATAAAAATTCAAAAAAGCCTGATCCTACCAATTTGAAAGGAAAAATAAATACAAAGGAAACACTCCTAAAAATCAGGAGGACCATTTAAAACTACCATATTCCGAGAAAGAATGTTCCACACTCCTCAAATTTTGAACTATGAAACATTGGGGGCTTCTGTTGGTACCAAATTTAGTCTGCTGACATGGATGAATCGAGTGAAGACACGTGGCAATCTACGTGGCAACAACAAGCACTACTACCGAGGAACTCAGACGCTTCGAGGAACCATACTACAACGAGGAACACTGCTTCCCCGAGTAACTCAGACGCTCCGACCTACAAGAACTCTCCGAGGAACTTTGAGTACCGAGGAACCTTAGGCGGTCCGAGCAACTTAGGCAGTCCGAGCTGCACCTCGAACAAAGCATTAATAGCTGGAAAACCAACAGTCTGAATATTCATTAAATGCTTATCATTCAGATGTATACGCTTAAGGGGAATTTAATATATTACCCTTTCACATGTACAGCATTGAATGTATTACCCTTTCACATTACAGCCTCAGGGCTATAAATACATTGTACAATCCTCATTGTAATGGGACCGGAATTTCTTGATTGAACTTGTTATCGAGAATTCCCAAACAGTCATCAATAGCAGAAACAGTGGACGTGGGCTATTCTTATAATGTTGAACCACTTTAAAACTTATTTATCTCATTTATTTTATCTGTGATTAAATAATTAGATACAATCTAATTTTTTACATCAACACCAATATTATTTTTAGGATTAAATGGTGAAATTAAACATTATATATTCCTATTACTTTGGGTCCATTTACACATTAAATATGCCAAAATAATTGTACAATAGTAAGAGATATAAATGTAAATGATTTAAAAAATTACTTAATTAACTTATCTTTTTTCCTTTTAGAGGGAGAATCACATAGTCTAATCATATTATTTGAATGATTTCCATATTGTTATTGTCATTTTTCTAACTATTTAAGGTAACCTTCTTAGTTAACGATGGTGCAAGTGATCCACTTTGGTAAGTCATCAATTGTGTCATTGCTTCTTAACAATGCCGATATTTTTCTTTCGCACTATTCTCTTCTTTGACATAATTTAGACTCTAATTCTTCAATATGTTCATATCCATACACATCTAGAGTTATGAAAGTACGTCGTAGGAGTGACACATTATACCATTCCCCGTAGTCGAACAATATGCTCTGGATTACCAAGTCCCATGGTTAGGATGCCCGAGGTTCCTTGGATTACTAAGATCCCATCAGGGACTTTCCCTTTAAACGCGTCTTGGAATAATCAAAATTTATCAAGAGATGGCTAAATCATATGTGACAAACCTGCTTTTTATATCTAATTCGATTAGCAACGCCCAATTAAATTAAAGCGGAGCGTCAATATGTTGGCATTAGAAACGTAATCTAAATAAAATAAATAACAACTATAACAAGTGAAACCAACTCATAACTATTAACTAAAATAATCCATCGGTAATCTCAAACTAAAAATATAAAATGCCAATACATGCGGCCCAACACAAAACGGGCAAGTGTAATACAACAATTCTCTCAAATCCCAAGTATAAACAAATGATATTAATCTCTGATACCACCCTCAAGAAAAGGGAAACAAACGACATAAATTAAAATAGAATAACTCCACGACTACAGGAATCCTAAGATTGATATGATCTCATCAAGCTCGATAGTCTATTGTCCAGCGGGACGAGAGCCTGTCATATATTATGTATATAGGAGAGGAGCAAGAAGCAAGATAGACGAACGTCAAAGCAAGAAAATAAGTTATAAGATTATAAGATGTACTTATAATGAAAGCAGTATAAGTTATTACTCGTCTCCAATAATTAAGTTATCTGGATTCATTTACTAAACGATGTTCCTAGGTTGTGACTACCCAACCCAGATCAAGTGTAGAGAGTCTTAATTAAATAGCGTGATTAATTACAATTAATCCATTTCAAATGTTCCTACTCGGAATAATTCTTTTCATTTAAAAACACTTAACAGTGATAAAATTTCTTTTATCCAGTCCCTTAACAGTAGGATATTTTCTTCAAGTATAATATCAATTGCATCGATTCGGGATATTACTTTAAGATACAAGCATAATATCTCACACAACAAATCATATCGGGTCACTGTCGTTACCCGGGGGAACAAGTCATAACACTAGGCCTACACGCGAATATTCTCCAATATCAAATGGAAAGGGCCATCATACTAAGTTGTAAATCACATGGCGTTCCAAGGTCTTTCTATCCGACCCGCATTACAACCATGTGTCCGGTTCCGGTGGTTTATCTCCGACACGGCACTCGAGCGGAACATAACCGGATCAATCACAACAAATCGCATTCAACATGTGCCTACGTCGACCGGAGGACTAGTTTAGAGTATACTCGACAATATACATTTAAAACAGTTTCACGCTTATGTATATATATAATCGTACCAAGTCTCTTACTCGAATTATACAATAGTCATTATTTATGATATAACATAATGTACATCATTAATTTAATAATTAAACATTAAATCATTTCAAGGTTATATATCCCTAATAATCATAAGTATGTGATCGACTTAGAATATTAGGCACAACACCACAATTATCTTACTAACAACATGAAAAACATTAACACTCTTATTTCAACAACTTTCTGCCCAGAAATGTAAAACGCCGATTTGAGGCTCTTTCGATCCGTTTTTGAAGAAACTTAAAACTATAAAGTTGTTCAGAATATGATTTTCTATTAAAAATCGCGAGCACACTTTCAGTTTCGGCTTCAAAAATGACCTATAATATTCGCCCCTGTTTTCGACAACTTTCTGGGCAGAAGTATAAAATGCAGATTTGAGGATTTTCCAATCCGTTTTTAAAAAAACTTAAAACTACAAAGTTGTTCAGAACATGATTTTCTACAAGGCATAGTGAACTAAACATCCATTTTTGGAACCAAAATAGCTCAAAAACAATTTTTATATGACGATTTACTCAATTTCATAGATTTCTCAAATTCAAGCACTACACCAAAATGACAAAATTGTCACCTTTCAGCCGGCCATCCTTGTCAAGGTCATTGTCCGTGACAAAAAACACGCATTTTGTGTCACGGTCATTGACCTTGATACGACCGTGACAAGTCCGTGATAAATTTACTTGTCACGGTCATTGACCGTGACAATTCTTTAAATAATTGTCACGGTCAAGGACCTTGATACGACCGTGATAACTTCTGCAGCAAAAACCCTTACCCCTTATTTCCCCCCCCCGGTGTTCCCTCCTTTTTCCAACTCTCTCTCTCTCTCTACGCTCTCTCTCTCTCTCTCTCTCTCTCTCTCTCTCTCTCTCTCTCTCTCTCTCTCTCTCTATCTATCTATCTCTCTTCCATTTATATATATATGTTTGTGTGTGTATATATGTGTGTGTGTGTTCATGTGTGGGGGGTAGGGTAGGGTGGGGATAGGGGTGGGTCAGGGGGGCTGTTCTGTGTATGTGGGTATATGTGTGGGGGGGTGGAGAGGGGTGGGGCAGGGTGGGGGTTGTTGTGTGTGTGTGTGTGTGTGTGTGTATGGTGGGTGGGTAGGGGGTAGGGTAGGGGTACGAGTGGGGCAGGGGGGTTGTTGTGTGTGTGTGTATATGTGTGGTTGGTGGGGGGTGGGGCAGGGTGGGGGGCTGTTGTGTGTGTGGGGTGGGGGGGTGGGGGTGGGGAGGGGGGGGGGGGTAAGGCAAAGTACCATTGTAATTCTCTTAATATCGCGTTTTGATGATTCTATGAGATAATATATATTGTTTCAAGGTTAACTCATTGAAGATAAAAACATTCACATAGTAAGATTAAATTGAATCCATCCATAGATTCTATAATTACATCCACTAAAATATAATTAATAAATAAAACAGTTTTAGATGAAAGTAAATTAATAATTAGTGCCCATTTCATATGAAAGTAGGATTGCCCCTCAGTGTAAATTAGTAAATTAATAATTGTATACGTTAATTGTTAGTTTAATTGATGAAATGAATTAATTGAGTAGATGAATTAGAAGGAGTATGGGATACACATTTGTTGTTGACATTGCTGTTGGATTATTTTGTTTCGTAAATATTTGGTTGGTTAGTTTTAAAAGTGGCATGACCACTGGATTATTGTCCATATGGGGGTGGAATTTTTCAACTTTTTTTAAAAATTACTTTGTATATCGAACAATATATATATATATATAGTATGATAATTAAATGAAACGTGCTTGAAATTAAATATAGTGCGCATAGATACTAGCCTTCTAGTTCTTATGCGTACGCATTCAATAGCCCTTAGACCCGTTCGAGAGTCATTATCCCTGTAATGAGATCTCTCAAATTGTCTCGTTTGGACAGTTTGAGACTGTATAATTTATGTATAATGTTCTTAGTGGATTAAAGTTGTTACTTTTGGAGGAAGTTCTGCAGTCGTATCTTAATGTTCTCTGAGTACATATTAGATTGACAAGTGTGACTGTTATTTCAATTGATCAATTGAAATAACACTCACACCTGCCAATCTAAGTCATGTACTTGGAGAACTACGGGGATATGCTGTCGAATTTTTTTCAAATCGTAACAAAGTGCATGAGCTGTTAAGTATATTACAGAAAAATGCGGTCTTGAATGGGATAGGACCACTCACCCTTTAATAGGATAATTAAATGATTAGATAATTAAATAAAACATACTATAAATCTAAGTTTTGTTTACCTTTAATAGGTGTTTAGTTGTGGTAGCTGTGATGGGATATCCGAAATACAAAGAGTGGATGGGTGAGACTAATAGAATGGCGGATGTGTTTCGCAGAGGTGCTAACGAATTTCTGAAATATGCAAAGAGATGTCATAGTGATGAAGAGTTTTTGTGTCCGTGTTCTAGGTGTAATAATGGTAAGGTGTTTGAGTGGAAAACAATTAAACTACATTTGTTAAGATCGGGTATGCAAGATAGTTATCGATTTTGGAGTTTTCACGGTGAATTGAGAGTTCCTTTTGTCCCCGACCAACCTTCACAACAACCTTCAACAAGTAGAATAGATGTAGAAGGGGACGATGTAGATCATAATATGTTAGAGGATTTAGTTGATGATGCGTACGGAGTTTATGAAGCAGAAGAGAATGAGGTTACTGATGATGTAGAAGATTCAAGTGCTCGTGAAGATAACACGATAAAACTTGACGATGACTACCAAAGTTTAAAATTCAAGGCGACCCAACTGTTATACTCTGGCTGTGAGAAATATCAAACAACTTTACATACCATGGTTGGTTTGCAAAGTTTGAAGACGCAGTACGGTTTGTCTGATAATAGCGTGACGCGAATTTTGAAATGGGTGAAGGGCTTATTACCCAAGGTGAATACACTTCCAAATAGCTATCCTGTTATGAAGAGCAGTTTGAAAGGTTTGGGAATGAAGTATAAATCGATTCATGCTTGTGTGTATGACTGCATACTATACCGAAAGGAGTATGAAAATCTCGATTGTTGTCCGGTATGCGATGAACCTAGATATGTCCAATCTACTAGTAAGGAAGGCACAAGCTCAAAAGTGACTCAAAAAGTATTGAAATATTTTCCCGTTGGGCCTAGATTAAAGAGATTTTTCATAGTACCATGGATTGCAGAGGCAATGACTTGGCTGCTAGGGCAGAAGTAGGGGGTAATATCATGCGTCATCCTATTGATTCTACTGCCTGACGGAGGATGAATTTTGAGTATCCCGATTTTTCTCGAGAACAACGCAACATTCGTTTGGCTATATCAACAGATTGTTTCAATCCATTTGGAAATCTAAGCACCAATCAGAGTGTATGGTCAGTGATCCTAGCCCCACTCAACCTCCCTCCTTCACAGTGTATGAGACCTGAATTTTCGATGATGGCTTTGTTGATACCTGGGCCAAAGGTCGAAGAATGGAAAAAGTAAGTTTTGATTATTATAATGTTTAACATTATTTTAGATTATTTTATACATGATTAATTTTGTAATATGTTGAAAATATGAAGCCTGTGAGAATAAAAAAAGACGAAAAATAATGGTACAATCAGACAACGAATTTTGGCTGTGGTTGACACAAGAGGTAATTATAATGAAAATAGACGTTATATAACGTTACATTACACTCAAATTTTATCACGAATATAATTAATTTATCTATATTCTCAGCTCCTAAAGACGGGTGATGCGACATCAAGGCTTGCTCGTCTAGCCACTGGACCCTTGTTCGTGGTGCAAGAGTACAAAAAGTATCGATTGAACAATTACATTTTCGATGCTAAAGTGTACGAGAAAAGTACAAATGTACAGAACTCGAGAATTTCATACAAGGCTCATACTATCTTTCGAGCGAGCGCAAAAGATAAAAATCTCGTTGAAGCTGAAATGACTTACTATGGTGTAATCCAAAATATATTTGAATTGGATTATATAAGATTCAAAGAGGTTGTATTTTACTGTGACTGGGTAAGAGTTGAGGATAAAAATGCTTGTAAAGTTGATCCTGCCACCAATTTGATCATGGTTGACTTGTCCAAGTTGAAGAGCAACGACCACGTGAGCGATGAGCCGTTTGTTTGTGTATTTTAAAAGGTTAAGCAAGTGTTTTATTCGGAGTATATCAACAACGAGCCGTGGTCAATTGTCTAACACGCTCCAAGGCATCTAAATAGTAGTGTAAATGACTTGGCTGATCCTACCGAATATCAATCCATTTTTTATGATAACCCAAATTTGAAACAATTTTTCAATTTGTAATAAATATTTCAATTTGTACCGAAACATCCATTTTTGATTCTTTTAATTGATTTGCACTTTATCATTTTCACTCTTGTGTAGTGTGCGTGTGTGGAGAGGAGATTAATACATAAATATTCCAACTACATCTAAGTTTTGTTTATAATAATCCATGAATATACGCTTCTTGCCTTTAATAGGTGATTAGTACATAGTTATTTGTGGTGTCCTATTTGTAGAGAGGAGACTGAATCTCTTCGTCTATCCGAACACTAAGAAATGCCGTAATCCTATGGAGTTATGCTCTGCAAATTCTTCCCAACCGTTATGTAGCCAAACATCACCAGTTGAAGTTGTCAATTCCACTTTCCATACCCCACCACTTGGAACCTCTAGCAAAACATGGAAGACCATTGGGAGGTGGAATTGACAACTTCAACTGCTGATTTTTGGCTACACAATGGTTGGAAGGAATTTGTAGTGCATAACTCCATAGGATTATGTCATTTCTTAGTGTTCAGATATGAAGGGAATTATATTTGACACGATTGCCCGGGGTACATTAGTTTGAAGGAGGTGCCATATGAGCTCAAGTTAGCTGTTTGGGTGACACTACACGTAATGTATTTATATTTATGTGTCAATTTCGATTTCGATTTCATTTTCAATTTCGATTTATATTTATCTATATTTGCGGGGCGGATACTAATTTTACTTTATTTTATTTCAGGGGACAGGGAGTGGCCCTGAGGGTAGGCCACATATGCTCGATACTTATGTGGCTCTTCGGACGAGAAGGGAAGGATAAAGAGGTGTCCCCGAGAGTCGCGGCATAAAATCTTTTTTCCAGCTAAATAGTTTGTAGATTTGAGATAATTGATGGTGATGTTGTTTCTTCTTAAATAGTTTCTATTTCGAATGTATATTTGCGTTATCTCTAGTTTATTTGGATATATGATATTTGAATAGGTACAACGTTGATATAATAGCTACAAATATACTGCTGGGCAGTGGCAGTGGCCATACTGCCTAGCAGATTGTTTTTCAATTCTGCCTAGAATTGTCACGGTCAATGACCGTGATAATTTTTTAAAAAGGGGACAAGAATTTGTCACGGTTATTAACCGTGACTAAACATGTCACGGTCCAGGACCGTGATAGGATCGTGACAATTCTTACGAGGTTGTCACGGTCTATGCCCGTGACACGTCCACGACAAAAAAAGTTGTCTCCCCCAAATTTTTACGGTCACTGACCTTGACAAGTCCAAGTTGTCAAGGTCAATGACCGTGAACCAAAACAGCTCAAAACGGTTTTTTATATGACGATTTACTCAATTTAATAGATTTCTCAAATTCAAGAGGTTGTTCTACAACTCAATCCCTATAACGATGTTATTGCATTTGAATCTACATGGAGGGTGATCCTAATACATTTCATATCATTTTTAACTTCAATTTCATATTAATTTAGGGATTCAAATACATGTTCATGTGAAATTTTCTTATAGATACATATTATACACATATAGGTTATTAACTTGCATTGGATTGTATGGAAACGTTGAATCCTCTTAGTTTTCTTCTTTTCTTACTCTCTCTCTACCAACCCCTAGACCCCTTTTTGTGAAATGAGAAAATGAAGAGTTCTTCACTTCTTTTCTATTTATACCTAGGGTTGGTTTATTTACAAAAATGCCATTCCCCCAAATTTAACCTCCTCGATCCTTTTACGCGTTAATTTGCTTCTAATATTTAAGTCGCACATTCATACCTCAATGAATTCATTTTAACTTTTCATTTCCAAATATTTCGAATATATATACTGGCATAGTTTTTCTTTCTTCAATTAGTTAAATTTCAATTCAATAAAAAATGCGGGGTATTATATCATATTCTTTTGAATACTAGTATGTAGTTTTGAAGAATCAATATTAAGGTATAAGTATACGTTATTTTTGGAGCAGAAAATTCTGAATTGCGTAAAGAAATATTTATATTTTTTGTGCGTAAATATATTCATACATGCAATTATATATAAAATATCGCAAAATACACATGTAATTACATAAATGCAACTATATATAACATAATATCATAAAATTATAATAATACGACAAAAGCGTTCACAAATTGAGGGGAAAAAAATACACTAAGTAAAGAAATTAATTAACAATAGTAAATAAACTCACAATATTTTCACCAACTTTGTTGGTGGCACCGTCTTGATATTCTCCATTTCTAGATTGCCGAGTCATTATTCACATCAGAGACCTATCATCCTCATCAAATGCATACCCATGTTTTTATTCTATCCCAATTATAAATCAAAAATAATAAAGTGATAAGTTATTTATCCAATAATTTTATAAATCAATGTTAGAAAATAAGACAAGAGTACAACCACGTATCATAATTTCTTCAAGACGTGCATTAAGAAACTTACTAAGCTTGTGGTTAAACTTATTCCTTGCTCGCCTTTCTACTTGTAATTCACTTAATTTTTATACATTGCACATATAGTTAATGTAAGAATTTAACTATACCATAAATAAATGTTAAAATGTATAAAAGAAAAGGAAATTTAATATATACCTAAAATTTTCAGATAATCTTCCTGTTATAAACTCATCCCAGTGTCAATTAACTTTTTATAGTTATTTGGATGATTTCTAAGCTTATCTAGATCATTTTAAACGACTTGATGTAATTCTTGGTAAGTTCTCATATGAAATTATTCCACATACAACCGATATCAGATATCACTATCTTATTTGATTTTGGGTTCATATTGAATTTAGTCTATAAGTAATAAATATTATATTACATAACGAAAACTTTAAATAATACTAAAATAGATAATGATTAATTAGCATTTACGTCCATATCTTCCCATAAGTTCTCTTTTAATGCCTTTAACACTTTAGCCAACTTAGATATCTAATGGGTACTATTATCCTTGATAAAAGTCCACTGTAAATTGCAAAATAACACTTTTTTATACCATTTGGTTGTCCATTTTTGTTGTAAGTTACTTGTAATCGATCACGGAAACCCTTTTGCTCATCCGTTTTAAAACAACCACATTTCTAACTTCTCATTTTTTAATACTTGAATTTTCTGATGACTTTGCTAAATTGTTCAGCCTGTTAGAATGGAAATCACCGTCCTTATTCAAATCCGCTACAATTAACAAGTAAACCAAATAAACATTATAAAATATAAGGACCCATTTTGTTTTCTTTTAAAAAATATGGTTTACAAACTTTTAAGAATAGATATATAAAGTGAATAAAAGTGGGGCAGAATTCGATATTTGCCCAAAAAAATCAATTTGAATTAACACAAAATTTCATATATTCACATTAAATAGAAAACTTAAAACTGACGCCAAAATATGGTGTGTTTTCTTATAGTCGGGGAACTCATATGTTCCATAATAAGAAATATTACAGTGTCTTTTGCACTTGTTAATGCCCGCAAGGGTAATACGAGTGTCACTTGTAATATCAGTTTATGTAGAACAATGAGCTAAAATGCACTCCAAAAGTAAAATTAAATTTGAAGTCACTTTAAGATCAGGTATATATTATTGTTTTTAGGTTGACAAGTGATTTCACTCTACATCTTTTCATATTGTTGATGATATTACAGAAATCATGAAGTGTGAGAAGAATATGAGGGAATTAACTTTATTCTTTGCATTTAATTTATATCCTTTTTTTGTAAGCCAAACATGACTAAATTAAGATTTAAACAAAGGAATTTCACATGCAGTGTGAACACAAGTACAAATGCCAATTTCATTGGAATAGTGAGTAACCGTAATTTTTCTCTCACCGGTTAAGGCTACAAAAAATGGGAATCACTAATTCACGTAGAAGATGGGATGCACAGAGCATTGCATTTCATGCGAGGTTGGTCCCGTATGGCATGTGATTAGGCCTTCATAACTGTTGTGTAATAAAAGCCATGTGTAATAATACTTTTTCTTGAGCTTTACGTCTCTTGATATATAGTCTTAGTGATATGTGAGTGAGCCACTATATTATACAAAGATTGATGTGTAGTTTACAAGGTTTCAGTTTTCAGACATGTTTTTTTATTTAAACTCAGACAAATGCGCACTATAAATCATCTCCCAGACTAATTTAGCAGAAGAAAAGTGTGTAAAAAATTCCAATGATCATCACTCATGTAATAAAGATAAATGCATTCAATTTTTAATAATAAATTTGTTTTAAGATCTAATTTTGTTATAAAACTAGTAATAACTTAATTATAAATAAGACTACAACCGACATGATTTACTTAATTACGTGTGATCAACAATGAGCAGCCATTGGACTATGTTGGCTGGATAAAACTAATGATTGTGTCATAGGCAACACGTACGTGTGAGTCACAGGCACAAGTACATCTGAGAATAATTACGACTATATCATAGGACAGACATACACGTGTGTGACAAGCACAAAAACACGCGTGTGACAAGCAAAAATACGGGACTTTATAACTTTAGAATAATATATATTTTAAAAATAAAATAATAAATATTTTATTTATAGTTTTAATTTTTATTTTTTAATATAATTATCGGCGTGGATTCATATTCATAAAACGTTAATCAATCACAGCATGTCACGTGTTCCTTTAATTCGAAAATATAGACTAAAAATATAAACGAAATATTTATTATCCTATACCCATAATTAATATTATTTTAAATTCTAAGAGTGCATAATCTAAAATATATGAGAGTAAATTTATAGTATAACCTTCGATATACAGTTATACATACTAGTAATAAGTTATATCCAAAACTCATCAACTAATCTCACAAAGGTTCTTGGAGACAAAAACTCTCTCTCGCTAAAAAAAAAAACCCTACCAACATTGTGCAACCCCCAAACTCAAGTCTACCAGATCACCTTCCCTCACCAAGGCCTCCAAATCGAACCAACCTCTCACCAACAAAAGTACAAATGGATAGGGTTGTAACAGAGACTAGAGATCGCAAATCGGCTATCAGTGGACATAGCGGTCAGCAAGACATGAACGAAATCACCCCAAAATTTTGACAACGTACCCTCTGCACACTTAAGTACGACAACTAAGTCCATGCGTACGCTTTTTGAATCCTGGGACTTAAAATTAAATCAAGAAGAGTATGATTCGAAGGATGAAGCAGAAGTGAGTGAAGGCATAGCTGAAGGCTGATGACATCCCGATAGTTGAGGTTGGAACAGAGGAGCTAGAAAGGTCAGGTAAAAATGGAAAAATGCACTCATCATCAAGCTACTGGGCAAATTTTTGTCGTTTCAAAGATTAGCACTCCATTTAACGTGGCTCTGGAAACTCAAAGCATGTTTATTTATCACTGATTTGGGAAAAAAAATTTATCTAGTCAACCTATCCTCATATGAGGACTATTTAGCTGTGATTTCGGGAGGACCCTGGTTCTTAGAAGATCACTATCTGTAAGTGCAACGGTGGCGGAAAAACTTTAGGTCATTTTCTGAAAATATCAAGCACATGAGTCTATGGATTAAAATTAATGAACTCCCCATTGAATATTATGATCGGGATATTCTGCAACGAATTGCGACCATATTGGGTAAGCCTTTAAAAATTAATTTACGCACGAAGTCCTTGGGACGGGCTCGGTAAACACCTATTTGCGTGGAATTTAATATTGACAATCCACTTTCAAAAAAAAAAAATCGGTGGAATTTTATGTAGCATTCGGAGTTAAAGATGGATATTTGTTTTCAATGCGACATTGTCAGGCACACGAAAGAAAGATGTATAAAAAAGACCTCGACTGTTCATGCTCATGCTCATGCTCATGCTCATGCAGAGCGCATACTAAGTAGGAATGATAGCGGTGCAATGTGGAAGGTTGTCTCGTGTAGACTACCACACCGTAAAATGCTCCATGAAGCTGGTAAAAATGGTGTTGCTTCAGTGGTCTATGATACATCGTGGGAGACAGAGGGGATGATGATGCAGCGTTGCGTGGAAAGGCTACGGCCAGAAACAACGATGGGCAACCACATAATTTCTAATATGGGATCCCATCGTCAATTCATGCTCGAGTATCTGCAGCGGTAGTGGACCCCAAAGGTAGTCCAATGAAATCTGTTAAGGAGATAACAAAATAGGACCAAACCCACGTCTTGGGTTCTTCTAATCCAATCGACCCAATTAAAGGTAAGGATCAACAGGTCAACAATAGTGGCAGGCTAAGTGATATGGGAGAGCTACCATCTGCAGTTCGACTTCAACATGGCTTTGCAACCCCACCTCAAGCAACAGACGTGCATGTGACTCAGCAAGCATGCAGGTAGGGTTTTAAGGGTGATCTAACCCCGAAATCCAACACTGCTAATCTCTCTCTTACAGACCACACATCGAATTTTGACGACCACCATGAAGGGAGACACCCCCAGCCAGGACTACTCTTAGATATCCTCTAGCCTGCCGAAATCTCCACTCTCCGACCCATTTCTAAGACCACCACTGAGACAAATGTCGATACCACCATTATTTTTTAACCCACCTTACCTCCCGATTTCAAATTTTCCGCGCAAAAATTTGCCTCCACGTCTTCGACCGACGAACCCGGCAGCACAAGCAGAGACAATCACACACAACTAGAGCACGAACCTCAACGAATAGTTCAAAGAGTCCCAAACGACCTAATGATACAATCCAATCGCACAATACCACACCTCTTTCACTATCAGCTCAAGCGCCATGACGTTCATGTAAAAGTAGGGCAACATCGAGACCGGTTTCAAGCATCACTGGCATCTATATTCACCTTCCATGCACATCCGGTACCAAACAAAGACCAATTAATGCCGGGCTTTGTAAATTTAGGAACTATTGTAATATGTATTTTGGTAATAGGACAATAAACACTTTATTTATGGTTTTAGTCCCTATTTTGTAATAAAGCCGTTGGCGCGGACCCATATTCATAAAACGTCAACCAATCACAGCATAACACGTGTCCCTTTAATTTGAAAATAGGGACTAAAAATGGAAACGAAATGTTTGTTGTCCTATATCCATAATCAATATTATTTTAAGTCCTAAAATTACATAATCTATTACTGATAAACCCACTCCTGCCAAACGAATATGTTTACATAATATCGGAACAGAGCCTGGTGAGATCCCATATGTCGATACACCTCATGAGAATCATGTTGTGGAATGCTAGGGGCACAGGGCATCCCAATTTTCTTCCGAAATTTATGAGCTTTGTGACACGACATTGCCCCCTTCTAGTTGTTATTTGGCTGTCAGGGCTGTCAGGGTGGGAGTGAAGAAACAAGTACTCATCACTTAGGGAGAGAGAGAGAGAGCATGGAGAGAATACTAGGTGGTCTTGTGTGATTTTGACAGTGTAACGACTTAATCTTGAGTTTCTGATCTATGATTTGACCTCACCAATTTTCCTATTTATAGGTAACACCAGGGCTGATTTGGGCCTTTTTGGGCTCCAAAAATAAGCAAGAAAGCTTAGAGGGACACGGTTTGGAATGTACCTTTTGTCCCAACTAGATCTGCTGCCGTGTGTCCCCTCTAACAGACGACACCTGGTGCGAACCAAAGTCAAAAAGTAAATATGTCTCCTAATGGAGACAAAATATCCGATTAGGTAAATATCTTTTGAAACGGTAACTTGTTGTACAAACTTTGTAAACTTGAGAGGGACTCAAGGATCACCTCCTCGAAAACCATTAAATTTTAAAGTGACCTTGAGGGCCCCCTTCTCTAAAATTATTTTATAAAAAAGTTCATTTCTTATGAGCAACCTTTTGGTTACTCACTTTAGTTGTGAATAAGTGTGAGCTGTGGAAGGACTTGAGTGAATCCTAAGGTCTCTATACTGGTATTCTTTCTATCTTAAAGTGATAAGTGGTTGAGCTTGCTCAACAAACCTCGTTCCTCAGCCACCAAGCCAAAACTCTCACGAGATTCCAACTGGCCTATTTGATCTTTGCCTGCTCAACTAGGCTACCTGTAAAATAAAGTAAGTATTAGTAATTTTGTTCTATGAATGAATAACTTTTTTATGATAGGGCATGTTCATGGTAGACCCCCTCATCATGGCCTATTTTGTTCTTTGGGTCACTACTTGGACCCTCTCATGGTAAAACAAATAATGTTTGAACATTTACTAGAGGAGTCCTTCAATGTGGACTTCCTCACAAGCTTTTACATTTGCGTTGGTATTAGCAGAGCGGTCCCTTATTTATGGACTCCCTTACCCAGGTATCATTTCAACTAGTTTTAGTTTGGGGGAAGTCCCTCATCCAAACTATATCATCTTTGGAATTAGAAAGAGGTGGGGGAGGGGGTCCCTCTCCCAAATATCATTTACAACTGGAAGGAGGGAATGGAAGTGTCCCTCGCCTAAAACTCATTTAGAACTGGAAGGAGGGTCTGGAGGGGTCACTTGCCTAAAACTCATTTGGAAATGGAAGGAGGAACTGGAGGGATCGCTCGCCCAAAAATATTTTGGATCTAGAATGAAGGACTTGAGGGGTAACTCATCCAAAACTCACTTGGAACTGGAAGGAGGAGATGAAGGGGTCCCTCTCTAAAAACTCATTTGGAATTGGAAGGAGGGACTGGACGGTTCCCTCACCCCAAAACTCATTTGTAACTAGAAGGAGGGGCTAGATGGGTCCCTCGCCTAGAAATATTATAACAAAGCCAAAACACCCCTCTACACTTGGTTAGATGAAAGAAGAGCCATTGCGGAGATTGGTCGACTCCCATTTTATAACCACAATTTCTCGCTCGCGTTAGGACAATCCATATGCATGTGGTTTCTCTCGATGGAAGGTCATCTCACAGTAAATGAAGTGTCAGTTTCCCCACGCTTTATTCATGTCATGGCGGGCGAGGGGTTACCTCTCCCAAAACTCATTTGGAACTGGAAGGAGGGGCTGGAGGGGTCCCTCGTCCAAAAATCATTGAGAACTGGAAGGTGGGGCTGGAGGGGTCCCTCGCCCAAAACTCATTTATAACTAAAAGGAGGGACTGGAGGGGTCCCTCGCCCCAAAACTCGTATAGAAGTAGAAGGAGGGTCTAGAGGGGTCTCTCACCCAGAAATAATATAACAAAACCAAAACACCCCTCTACATTAGCACCTCGTGCAAAGTATTTTGTGTTTGGCAAGGCTTTATACACTATAAATATAATTTTTAACTTTTAGGGACCCTAGGGTTTCTCCAGCATTGTCCCTAGGGTCATTAAATGCACCGTCCCTTCATTCTAGATTTTGGAGTCTATCATCCCATCATTTAGGTAAAAATCTATCAACCTTTTGGTTTGCCCATACGACCATCTTCCACTTTTACAAATTTATCGAGCATTCACAGAGAGTTTAGATTTATGGTGAAAAAAAAGAAACTCCATTGTTTTCTCTTCCAAGATTTTTAAAAAAACCACCACAAATGGCTTCCTCATCTCCAAACACCCCTTCCACCACCACTGTTAGCGAGATTTTGTTCGGTTCCTTACTTTTTATGGTTATTGTGTCCACAATGGCGACTAGTGGCGCAACCACCATAGCCACCACCGCTATTTTTCCTACCGCCGGCGTAATAATATGTACATTTTCAGAGATAAATGCCATGGATGGTTCCTCACACAAAGCGTTCGTCACTGGGGTCCCTCCTCTAAAGGCCAGCTATTGAGGGCTCCTCTTTTAGGGCTAACTTTTCTGGACCAATTGAGATTGTGAGTTCCTCGTATGAGATTATTGTTACTCAGGGTTCCTCTTTTAGGATGACCATTAGTGCGGGTTCCCGTTAGAAGCCATCTTTGTTAGGGGTTCCTCGTTGGGGATTACAATTGCGGGTTCCTCACTATCTGAATTTTTTCTAGGGGCTCCTCGTTGGAACATATAGTTATTGTTGGTTCCTCGTCCATGGCTTTGGATAACATGGGTTCTTCATTAGGAAGTTCTTCCTTAATGGCTGATGCTACTAGGGGTTCCTCGTAGGAACCACCTACCATTGAGGGTTACTCGTTGGGAGAAGGAATTGGGGGTTCCTCCTTGAAACCAATGGCTGTTGGGGGTCCCTCGACCACCTCCTCCTCTTCTTAATCTTACCAAGACTATATGTGCACTCGTCAAGGAAGGGATTTTTGTCTTTACCATCGTGAACCTGATTTTGGGCAAGATGATAACTTTATGGCCTCTCTTTTCTAGTTTGAGGAGAAATTTGTTGACAACATTATCGAGCAACCCCGTATGGGGTTAGGTGAGTCTATGAATTTTCATATCCTTCCTCCTAATTCCATTCTTAGGGTTAGAGTGGATCGTGGTGATTTTCCTCATTCTAATATCTAAATCAAAGCTTAAGGATGTGCTGCTGAAGAGTGGGCCTCTTGGGTTGATTATGTTCTTGTCCTCCCTTGTTATAAGGCCATTCTCGAGGGACTTGGCCTTCTCACTACAGTTGATAGTTTGAAATCACGCACCATAACTAAAAATGGCTCCACCCTCAATCTTTTGATTTATCGTTGGAGCAGAGAGTCTCACACGTTTGTGATTGGTTGGGGTGAGTTCACTATTACCATAGAGGATATCTGTGAGCTGTTTTCCCTTCCTTTATTGGGGGGAGGGGGCACATTTTCACCGATGGCTATAAGGACCCCCTTGAGTAGGAGATGGTAAAAGAACTGCAATCAGCCCTTTCTGAGTGTTGGAGGTATATGGATATTAATGTAACTGGTCTTACCAATCACACTTTTACTAAATGACAGAGTTACTGGTTTAAAGATTTTGAGCAGCCACCCAAAGGGGAAACTTTTAGTAGAGTTCTCAAAAGTTAGGATGGCCCCAAGCTTCACTCCCTCTCACACTTGGCTGCTTTCATGGTTACTTTCCTGAGTAGATTCTTGCTCCCAGGTAACCTAGAAGACTCTTCTCGTGATCTTCTTTTCAGATTGGCTGTGAGGCTAGCATGAGGGAGGACAATTCCCCTTTCTATATTGACCCTTGGATCCCCTTATACTTGGTTGGATCGTGCCCATGTAGGCATTGGGAGATCTTATGGTCGCTACGATGGCACCAACTTTGCCAACTCCCTTATCTTTTTATTTGAGCATTTTTCCCATTTTGGACCGGAAGTAAGGTCCTGTCACAGTGGTGATGCTCGCCTCATGAGGTGGCACAAGAAGGCCCTGGGTTCTTTGATTGATAATGTTGACGAGTTATATTTTCGCCTTTACAGCAAATTCCCCAGTGGAACTTTTTGTTGGCTTTCTTTCCCAGGTGATGGTGGCACTTTTTATTGCCCTTTCGGATGCGAATTTTGTCTATTCTTTCCTACATACCAACATGGTGACAATGCTATCACGGGGCCTTCTTCCTTCATTGACTGAGTTAGGTCAGGTCGTGGAGTTCTATCATTCTGAGTGAGTGAGGAGACAGTTTAGCTGACTAGGGTATTCACACTTCTTCCTACACTTCGATCAATGAACCTTTAGAGTTGTATTTGGAGGCTTATAGGAATTTTACTTTTCAAGGGATGCTCTATAGAGTGAGCCAATTGGGGGGGGGGGGGGGTATATGTGCCTCCCCATGGTCATTTACATTCTTTCACCTTTTCCTGGTTCCCGCTTTGGCAGTTGTAGGTTCTTTTAATTCAAAAATGCATGACCAGGCCTCCTCATGAGACCATTCCGACCAGGTATGTCAAGGCTCAGTTCTTAATCAAAATAACTCAGAAAGAAATTTGGCACCTTAGTACTACACCCAAGAAGCCTCTCGAGTAAGTTATTCCTATCTTATTAGTATATCCAGTCCTTGATGAGTCCACCCATTTGAAGTAACCCGAGCCACATCCTACCAAGTTTAAAGGCCAGTCCAAAGATAAATGAAAGGAAAATCTTTTTTTACGAGAAAGAGAAATCACTCAGATACGGATGTGTCAAACTTCATCCCAGCTACTATCGTTGATCCCTCACCTCCTTATCTTGTGAGGACTAGAGTTGCCAAAAAATGAAGGGGATTGATAGTGATGTTGATGCTCTTTCTGCACTGGACCAGGGTCAGATACTGATAAACTTGGAGTAAAGGATACCTATAGGACTATTGAGGAGCCAGTTATTACATCTATCCTAGTTGCAGAAGGTACTACACCCGAATCTTCTTTACTTAATGACATTGTCTCTTACGAAGTTTCACATACTAGTGCCCTCTCATACTCATTTGAAAAGGATCTAGTTGACTATGGAAGCACCGCTTATTATAATGATAATAGTTCTTCTTCGAATGATGTGGATGGCTTGGACTTCCATAGTGAAATCACTACTGATACTTGTGCTTTTCTATTACCTTCGATTGAGTCTTCTAGTGATGATGAGATAACACACTCTCCATTGGGGATTAAGTCTACTACCAGACGCCTTTCATATGGACAAACTGCACGTTTTGATGATGTAAGTCTTTCTTTACTTAAACTTTTACTTGTATAATTTTCCTTTCTTTTCATCATTGACTCGTCTACTAAATTTTTTTTCTTGTGATGCTTTCACAAGTTACTTTCGCTGAGATGAGTGGCCCCTCGCCTCGTCCACTTCCTCGTGCTCCTTTCCAGTGGGAGAGGAATTCTACACATATTTCCTCCATAGGCCTTTATATAGAGGTTAGTTATTTTCTCCCTTTAATCAACCTGTCTCTTTTTTAATGCTTTGATAGTCATGACTTACACTTATCTTGCTAAGTGTTATTTTTTCTTCCTTGCAGCTTTCATCTGTGTATCCTACTAGCACCAGGGTCTCTTCTGTGACCTCACTTTCTGTTCAGTTATCTTACTGATTTCCTATGTGTCTGGTTTCGTTGTTAATTTTTAAACCAATTTCTCATGTATTCTCTATTTAATTATACTTGCATAGGGTTGTTCCTTCCAGTCCGACTACTTCATCTTTCGGCATTTTGGTAGCAGACACTTTCAGAGATGAGCCCCCTGCATCCTCACACTCAAAGGTATGCCTGTTCTCTTGGCCCCCCTTTTTATTTATATATTTTTCCTTTGATGTTTATCCTTGTGGTTTGTACTCAATTTACAATTTGTTAATTTCATTCATTGAGGGCCCTGTACCCCTTGGCCTCTCTTCCACTAGAGAGACTCTTTTATTTTTTTGGGATTACTATTCCTGAGTTACCACCTAGGAAGGATTCTTATCTCCCTGGTCTACATCTCCATGGATGGTAGGTCTTTGGGCCAGCCTGTTCCTCACGTGCCTGTATTTACATGGCCTCCACTATTGAGTCCATTTCGTAGGATTCTTCTTATCTTCAGGTACTGGTGGCTTCTTCTCCCATTTTACTTGTGTTAATGAAAGTTTCTAATACTTTTATGATAAACATGTCACTACCATAGTCCTCTCTGTGCCAGTGGTCACCTTTTGCCCCTCTTCTTTAGAGGGGGATCAGGTATCTATTATTATTTTTGCCTTTGATTTTTTTGGTCTAAATTATACTAGCGATTCATTATTTTTTCAGTTGGCCCCTAGAAGAACCTCATAAGTGCTTTTTGTTACTGTTTCCCCAACAACCCCTGTTACGACTGAGCCACTCTGCCTTATTGCTTCTAGCGAGGGTCTTGTCATAGTGCATATTTCGGTAGCTATTTCTGTTGTGGGTCTTTACATTTTTTATATTCTTATTTTTGTGAGGTGAGTGGTTTGATAACACTTGTTTATTTTTCTTCATTTACATGCTATTTTTATCGAGGCTTCTTTATTTGTCGCACCTGCGGTTAGTGTTGTGGAGGCAGCCCTTTCGGCATCGCTCACAGCGCCCCCTTGACTGCTGCGGGAGTAATCACTCAGGTATCATGTATTTCT
This sequence comes from Sambucus nigra, assembly GCA_949130495.1. Classification (NCBI taxonomy): domain Eukaryota; kingdom Viridiplantae; phylum Streptophyta; class Magnoliopsida; order Dipsacales; family Adoxaceae; genus Sambucus; species Sambucus nigra. The sequence goes on from OX422211.1 coordinate 605,888,805, forward strand.
TATACGATACTAGCTATTTCTACTCCACCCTTTTAACTTATATTCTTTCTAATCCTGTTATTAGGCACCAATAGCTGAGGTCTCCCTATCTGCGGGACCTGTTACGAGTTATGCTCCTGTTACTGTGGGCCTACGACTAGTGTCTCACATGAGGTCATCCAAGTAAGTACTTAGTTTGCCGTAATTTTCAAATTTTCTTATACTGTGCAAATGTTTCCTAACATTTACCTTTTTTCTTGTTCTCAAGTTAGAGTTGTAATTGTTCCGGTGACTGTGGAACATATTGGGGAGATAGCTGTGAGAGATGTATTATACTGTTATACCATTCTCTCATTTCTACTGCCCTTTCTTCTTCTTTCTTTTATTGTGCATGTACACTCACCTTAACCTTTATTTTATTATTTCCAGGTTAGTGAGGCAGTTGCTCCGATAGTTGTGGATCATGTTGGAAAGATAGCTGCAAGAGAGGTATTGTACTGTCATACCCTTCTCTCCTTTTTACTTCTTCTTTTTCTTCTTTCTTTTATAGTGCAAGTACACTCACTTTCACCCTTATTTCATTGTTTCTAGGTTAGTGAGGTAGATTCGACAGCTGTGGAGCATGTTGGAGAGATAGCAACAAGAGAGGTATTGTACGGTCATACCCTTATCTCATTTCTACTTCTCATTTTTCTTATTGCTTTTACTACGCAAGTACACTCACCTTCACCATTGTTTTATTATTTCTAGGTTAGTGAGGCAACTTTTCCTGGTTCTGCAGAATGGGTAGATAGTGTTATGCTACGCACTTCTCAAGTATTTAGCTTCCATACCCGAGTTACTGTTAGCCGTCTAGTGTTATAGTCTTCTTTTTTTCTAACTTATAAAATATACTGGTATGGTTCTTTGATATTTCTTTTTCCTAGTCTGGAATACCTCATCCAGCTGATTCCTCTCACTTGGGTGGCCGCGTACTCACCCCCTAAACTTTGGGGTAATCTTTTTATCATATCCCCTTTCATAGAGTCTGAGTATAATTATTTTTTGTTTTCTCTTCTCTTTTGACTTATCATGGCTATCTACTTTCAGGATCCTATTGGCGAGTCTATCGGGGTAGCTGCTGAGGGAGATCATAGTTCTGAGCCCACTCCTACAACTGATGATGCTAATTCTGGCGGGGAATCTTCTTTCCTTCCTTCAGAGATAGAGTCTCGCCATTCAGAGGGTAACACTTAGGTGGAGGCTCCCGTGACTTTTATGAGCAAATTGTGGATCGAGGAGTGGCCCGGACACTTTAGGAGCCATGGGCGCTATATCTTAGATTTGATTTTGGAGCATCATACTTATACATTCATATCTCAGAGTGTGCTTCATATTGATAGCCTCAAAGTGTTCAACCTGAAGGCCCTTTCCAATCATATTTTTGATATCTTGGCTACTACTCCTTCCGAGTTTACTAGTGCTTCCACTTTGATATTCTTGGATGCTCTTCGTGATATGCAACAATTATACCATTTCCATCTATGTTGACTTGATGCTAGAGTCCTTCATTTTCTAAGCATTCCATTCCAAAAGATGGTGAGGCTTTACACATCTAGGCAGTCTAGGATCGAGCAGTGGAAGGCCAAGGCTGCTAGGATCCGGGGTTAAATTGTGTCACTTTAGTCTCGGCATCACAGACCTGAGGCTGGTGACCAGGAAGATGAGGCCAAGATATCCAAGATGGAGGAAGAGTTTATGCGGGAGGCTGGTCCATCATATGCTGGAACCCTCAACCGCGATGACTTGATTTTTGTTATTTCTAGTGGATAGGCTATTTCTTGCATTGTACCATCATTATTTCTTCATTCATACGTAAAAAACTAGTCATTTATAAATGAAAAACATTGTTCTGCTTCCCTTGTGCTTTTTTCATTCTTTGCCTTTATCTATACTTTTGGCATCTATTTACCATGACCTACTCTAATTTTCTGTGAGCTCTTGGCCAATTTGATCTGCCCCATATACCGTGGGGTACTTGCATTATTCTGATATATATGCAGCGCAACACTATGTGATTGTGGGGTATTTGCTTATTATCCAGGCAAGTTACTATTTTGGAGTTACCCCAATTATTAATGGGGGTTACATATTATTAAGTGTATTCATAAGGAATTCGGGTTCTGTGTCAAAAAAATCTTTATGAATGAAATGAGTAAAGAGTAACTGATTCTTTTTTAAACTAAAATAGCCCCCCAGTCTGGAGGGGCCTTATTTAATATTTTTTGTTCTTAAGAACTTTCATAGTCTTAAAAAATATTAAAGAGGGGGGTAGATCCCCTTCTCCACATTTCCATTGAAATGGTTAAGCAAATAAGCTAGTACTTGTTCTCTAAGCTGTAAATCTATTTGTGAGATAACAAAAAAAATATTATTATTTTTTTAAATTATCATTAGGAGGAAAACCCCCCATTGGTCTAGTGATAAATTAAATTTATCTGTTATGTCTAGAAGGACTTTTCTCAATATACTTTTCTCTTGGTATGTATGTACCCCCCAAGTGTAATGAGCAAAGTGATTTTTATCATGGACCCTCTTCCAGTCCAGTAGAGGGTATTTCTATAAGAAAATGTTCTAGTGCATCTACTTCATACAATTGGCAAGTAAACAAAACAAGAATCATCATACAATGATAAAAAAAGGAGATGGTATTCATTTCTTTCATATTGTGGGGTATTTGTTTGTTATCTGGGCAAGTTACTATTTTGGAGTTACCCCCTCTATCTATGGGGGTTACACATTATTAAGTGTATTCATAAGGAATGACTTGGAGGGGGTTGACCCCTTCTCATTCCTTTGGGTTCTGTGTCAATTTTTTTTTTTATGAATGAAATGAGTAAAGAGTAACTGATTCTTTTTTAACTAAAATACCCCCTAGTCTGTAGGGTCCTTATTTTATATTTTTTGTTCTTAAGAACTTTCAAAGTCTTAAAAAAAATTAAAGAGGGGGTAGACCCCCTTCTCCACATTTCCATTGAACTGGTCAAGCAAAGAAGCTAGTACTTATTCGCTAAGCTGTAAATCTATTTGTGAGATAACCAAAAAAAATATTATTATTTTTTTTAAATTATCATTTGGAGGACAACCCCCCATTGGTCTGGTGATAAACTAAATTTATCTGTTATGTATAGAAGGGCTTTTCTCAATATACTTTTCTCTTAGGATGTATATACCCCCAAGTGTAATGAGCAAAGTTCCTTTTATCATGGACCCTCTTCTAGTCTAGCAGAGGGTATTTCTATAAGAAAATGTTCTAGTGCATCTACCTCATATAACAGGTAAGTAGAAAAAAAACAAGAATCATCATCCAATGATAAAAAAGAGCTGATAATCATTTCTTTCATATTAATACTGTTTATAAGATTTCACTACTCTATCATCTTTACAAAAAAACATTCTACTTCTAGAGAAGGCTGCTCAAACATGTCAAAAGAAACTAATTTAACAGAAGGATAATACCTATTCGACCATTTGCAGTTGATGGATTGAAGATAGTCACTCTCTAGTTTTGATATCTGGTAGTACCCTGACTTGCCTACCCCCTTACCACAAACGTGCCTTCTAGATTGGGTTTGAACTTTGACGCTAACATACGAAGGTAGTGAGTAGATGCGTGGAGGACCAAGTCTCCTACTTGAAACTCTCTGGGCTTGATTAGGTTCTCATAAGCTCTGGACAAATAATGGGTGTAGAATTTAAAGTTCTCTTTTGGCTTATCTCCGTGGTCATCTAGTGCCTCCAATTGCACATATCGTGGATCTGGGACGATTTTGTTGCTTAGAGAGACCCTAGCTGAGGGTACCGCCAATTCCACCGATAGGACAACTTCGGTCCCATACACAAGTGAAAATGGGGTAAACCTGTTCGAATTTCTCTTTGAAGTGTGGTAAGCACATAATACCATGGGTAGCTTATCATCCCATGCCCTTGGTATGTCTTCCAACATCTTATTCAGTATATTTATCTAGGTCTTATTTATGGCATTCGCTTGGCCATTCCCCTTAGAGTAGGAGATAGTTAAGATGTTGTGCACAACCTTATACTTATATGTGAGAAGTGCCATCTCTTTGCACATGAATTATTTCCCATTATCCGCGAGGATCAACTTGGGTATACCAAACATACATATGATATATTCCTTTATTAATTGGGTTACCACTTGGGTAATCACTATGTTGAGGGGACGACTTCTGCTCATTTAGTATACAACTCAGTGGCGATTATAATGAAGGCTTTGCTATGAGAGGCTAGGATGATCTTTCCCACCAGATCGAATGCCCATATGTGGAAGGGATAGGGAGATGCTAGGCTTTGCAAATTAATATAAGGGGCATGCACCATGTTGCCGTGCACTTGGAAAGCTTTGCACCTTTTAACATAACCAATGGAATTGGCCTCCATGGTTGGCCAATAATACCCTAACATCATTAGCTGGTCATATAATTTGGCACCTCCTATGTGGGAGGGCCCATGGGTGTCCTTCAACACTCTCCCCACATCCTATTTGACTACATAATTTAGTTCTTTATCACTGTATCCCTTCCTGTAGAGTTCCCCTTTTACTAGGTATAAGCGGGCTACTCTCTTTCGTAGATAAATCTCATTTGCTCTTTCTGCGGGAAGTTCACCATCTTTCAAAATAAGCTATGTAGGGTTGCCTCTAATCTTTAAAGGCCTTTACAAAATTAGCTTCTGCTGGCTGGTCAAATTGGGTTTGGAATTTTAAACAGCCCTGCTACAGACGAGTAGCCTCCGTGCTCATGGTGGGCTAGTAATAGCCCCCTCCCCCGCTATAGCTGACGATAAAGAGGGATAGAAGTATTCCCATAAGGCTTCTCATGCATTGCTGTCAACCTCTATTTGTCCTCCTCTTCTCCTTCACACCTTGATAAGAACCCCCGGGGCTCTTATAAGAAAGGATTCCCTACAGCAAGTGGTAGTGGTCCAACTCTAACATATTTATTGTTCCTTCCCTTGTTTCTAGATGCTTCATGACCAATTATCTCCAATCTTTCGTCTTATCATTTGAAAATAGGGACCTCATTGTGGTAGGCATTTCTCTTCGCCATACTATAATAGTTGCTTCTGACTCATCCATGTCTAATTTCTAGGCTATTGTAGCTAGCGCATCAGGATGCCTATTCGTTGTTCGAGCAAGACTCTCAACGATCACTTTCAAGAACTGGCCAAACAAATTCTGTATGATGGATCTATACGGTGCAAGGTTGACATCCTGGAGAGAGAAATCCCCATTAACATGTTTTACCACTATGTTAGAGTCTCTAAATTCCCACTTGGGAAGTAGGCCAATGGATCGACTACTGCTTGACTTTTGATGGCTTTGTGTATTACGCACTTCAAATCATATTTTAATATAATTAAGAACCACCTTGATGCTCTCCCTACCAGGACTGTTCGTGCCAAGAGGTACTTGATTGGGTCACACTTTGTGATCATATGGATTGTAAAGGCTAGCAGGTAATGTCTCAACTTTTGGACCATAAAGAACCGGGCAAGGCAATGTCTCTCACCATTGTTATATCTTGATCTGTACCTAAAATAACCACTGATTAGTAATACACTGGCTTCTCTACCCCCTCATTCTCTTGAACAAACAATGCTCCTATAGATTCTTCTGTTGAAGTTAGGTAAAAAACTAAACGGTGCCCCAGCCTCCGACGGTATCATCATAGATGGTGATGATAAAATTTCTTTGATCTTCTCAAAGGCCTTCTTTTGTTCCTCTCCCAAAATCCACTTACCTTTTTCCTTTAGTTGGGAGGAAACCAATGGGTTACGTCCGCCAACGCAAGTATGAGTCTCCTTAGGTAGGATAAATTTCCTAAGAAGCTCTTGAGTTGTCGCTGACTCTTTGGAGGTGGTATTATCCCAATGGCTTTCTTCTTTTCCTCATCAACCTGCACCCCTTCCAATTTTACTACAAATCTCAAAAGTTTTCCTATAGTGACCCTAAATGCACACTTTGAGGGGTTCATTCTCATCTTGTACCCGTGACATCTCTAACACTCGCCTGAGTCTTGGATATGGTTTATTTCTTTCTTGGACTTCACCACCAGGTCATCCATATAGAATTCCAATATATCATGGAACAAATCATAAAATATGGCCATTATGGTCCGTTGGAAAGTGGCCTCGATGTTCTTCAACCTATTTGGCATGACTGTGTAATGAAAGTTCCCCAATGGCGTGCGGAAGGTAGTCTTCTCTTCATCTGCCAAGTCTATCCTAATCTGATTATAGTCGACGTAACCGTCCATGAAACTATACATTTTAACACCTGCGGTAGCATCTTCTAAGTTGTCTATATTTGGCAAAGGAAACTCATCTTTGGGATATTCCCGGTTTAAGTCATGAAAATCCACCCAAATTTAGATTTTACTTTTATTTTTCTTTGCCTTCGGCATAATGATGGAGAGCCACACAGGGTGCTGAATGGGTGAGATGAACCCTGTAGCTAATAACTTTTCCACATCTACTTTGATTTTAAGGTTGAGATCAGCCTTATACGTATGAGTCGCTTGTTTGATTGGGAGAGCATTTGGAAGGACATTTAGTTTGTGGGATCTTAACTCTGGGACAATCCTAGGCATCTTCGTGAATTTCCAAGCAAATACATCAGTGAACTCCTTGAGCAGGTTGATGAGCCCCTCCCTTTGCTTTAAGTTCAAGCTTTTGAAAATTAGAATGGGTTTACTCTCACCCCCCTCTACTACCAAGTTAATTTCCTCTAGCTCTTCCAGCTGTTCCCTGGGTCCATCTTTCATGAACTTTGGGGTTCTTCTAGCTCCTCAATATGCTCAATGATGTGTAACTCATCCACTATAAAACACTCTGGTGTCAGTTCAGTGCTCTCATCCCAAAATGCCACCCGCACAGACTATTATAAGCGGTATATAACCTTTCTGTCTGGCAGGACAACTTTCTTACATGTGCGAGGGGGCTTGGATACCTCATCTACTTTACTCTTTCCTTTTTCTATCTGTGGAATCACTCTTTCCCCTAAGCGGTCATGCATAAACATTCTTGGTTGGGTATCTCCTGCCACCACTTGCATTCCCTCTATCCTTCTTCTCGAGTTTATTCTCTCTTGGTCAAGCTCCGTATAAAACACTACATCCACCATGTTGGCCTCGTCAATAGAAAATGGATTTTGTGTTTCTTTGATTATAATCTCAGTGCCTCTAATATTAACTTTGGCACATTGATGGTATGTGGAGGGCACTATACCATGAGTGTGCATCCACGCTTTCCCTATTAGTAGCTAGTAGCGTGTGTTGTAATTGATGACATGAAACTTAATGTGGGATGTGAAGTTCACCAACTTGATACCCACGTTCACGTTTTCAAGTGACTGCGTGCCTGCACTATTAAATTCTAAAATCAACAATGGTACATGAACTAACTTGATACCCACGTTCACATTTCCAAGTGACTGTACTTTTCATATAACGCGCTAATTGGCATATTGTTAATGGATGCTCCTTCATCCATCAATGCGTCGGGGAAAGAAATTCCATTAATCATGGCTATCACATAGAGCGGGACTTTGTGAAAATATGGCACTTACATATCTGCCTCAGAGAAGAACACTTCAAAAGTCTATCTTTTGATCAATCGCCCAATGGGTTCCTGCTAATTTAGTAAGGGGTCCCTGCGCTACTGTACCAATTTTAAAACGCTTCTTGTGATGACAACCCTAGCGTCATACTTTACTCCTATTTGGTCAACGAACCATTTAAACTTGGGACTCCTTGATATGGCTTCACACTCGGAGTCTAGGTCCACTTCATAAGTTTGAGCATTGCAGACACACTCTACCTCAGATGTCCCTCATTCATCTAGAGAAAGGATGACATCTACTTTGAATTCTAGGGGGTTAACTTACTCAACCGCCTCACATCCAACCTCTTCTTGGTCAGGACTGAAGAACCTCTACTCATGCCTCATCTCCTTCTTAATTCTCTATTCACCGTTCAGTGCTAGTCCTTCTAGCTCTTTACATAATTTCTTACTTCCTTCTTATTCCATCAGGTCTCTAACTGCTACTTCATCATATGCTACCACCATATTGGCAGTGCCATAACGATGCAGTGGAAGTGGGTTCTTATTGGCATCTACAGGAGGTATTTGCAACATACCATTGGCCACCTGCTCGCCAATGATCCTCCTTTAGTATTAACACTCTTTGGTGGAGTGTTTTACCCTCTGATGCTACTCACAATACTTGGGATTAGCTTTGTCGATTACTTTTGGGATTTCGCCATTCAAATGAGGGGGACCTGCTACCCCCTCTTATACCAATGTACAATAACAGTCCATTACTTCCGCTACACTGTAAGGCATCGGTGGTGGGGCATCCTCTCAAAAATTCCTCTTGTTAGCTGGGCTATTGCCTTTGGATCTGGGGCCTCTCTTCTTACCCTTTGAACCTCCATCTATATAATTAATTTCTTGCCTCCTCGAGACTTGAAATCTTTCAGAATTCAGTGGCACTTGCATCCTCCAACTTGAGGACCTAGGCTTGATTATCATGGTTATATTACTGGCAGCCTTGGTGAACTCTCTAAAACTTTAATCTATGGTCCCATTGACCAAGTGGATATTATATTCTTCCAAAATCTCCCTCAATACATATTTGAAGTAGCCTTACCTCCGCCACATCTTCATGGACATCTAGTGCCCTATCGCAAAAACGCTTAATATATTGCGTCAACTTTTCACCGAGCTTCTTCACCTCCTACGCTCGGTGTCTAAACGTGAACTCATCCTTTGATACAAAAAACTTTTGATGGAACTGCTTGTGAATTTCTTCCCATGTGGGTATGCTATTAGGAGCTAAGTGGGAGTACCAAGTGTAAGCCTTCCCCATGAGGGTCTTGGATAACTCCCTCAACTTTAAATTTTGGTCATTCCTAAGAACCCATAGTTGCTCTCAACAAATCTCTTCATGTGCTCTCTTGTATTTTTTTCTTTGCCTCTGAACTTGATAAATTTTGGTGGAATATACCCCTCAGGGTCACATTCTCTGGGCAAGGATCTTGTAACACCTCATATAAATCCGAAGTTTCCCTTTGAGAGGAGGATAACAACTTCTTCACTTCCTCTATGGTAACAACTTTAGAGAGAGACTCCTCTAAACCCACGTTCTTCATTACTGGTGAACTCAACGGTGTCACAACTTGCCCCGGCACCACCTTTCGTGGTGGATCCACTTCTATTATTGCTCTTGCTACAACGGCTGCTCCTCCAGAGGAGACTGCTACTGGTGTTACACAACTTTGCCTCAAGCTTGCCAAATCCACATTATTTTGTTTCAGAAACTTAAAAAATATACTCATCAGATTCATACCTTCCAAAGAAGCTATTGCTGGTGTATTGGTTTGCCCTCCCTGAGGAGCTAGCACTCTAGCTACAGTCACCACCACCTCTTCTTGGGTGGTCTGATCACTTTAAAGTCCATTCCCACGTGAATTGTCTTAAAAAATCAGTTGCTTAAAAACGTTAAAACATTTTTTATCCATGAAAGTGAGGATACCTCACCCTCATCTACAATCAACAACCCCTCATCATGAAAAAGTTATCACGATGAGAGGAAGTTCATGGTAGACCCACTCATCTTTTGTTCTATAAAGGAATAAATTTTTCATAATTAGGGGTTGTTCATGGTAGACGCCCTCATTCTAGCCTATTTTGTTCTTTGGGTCACTACTGAGACCCTCTCACTGTAAAGCAAATATTGTTTGAATATTTCCTAGAGGAGTCCTTCACTGTGGACTTACTCACTAGATTTTACATTTGAGTTGGTATTCGCAAAGGTATCCCTTATTTGTGGACTCCGTTACTCAAGTATCATTTCAGTTGGTTTTAGTTTGGGGGAAGTCCCTCATCCAAACTATATCATCTTAGGAATTAGAAAGAGGTGGGTTGGGGTTCCCTCTCCCAAAACTCATTTGGAACTGGAACGAGGGGTTGGATGGGTCCCTCGCCCAAAAATCATTGAGAACTGGAAGGAGGGCTGGAGGGGTTCCTTGCCCAAAACTCACATGGAACTGAAAGGAGGGGCTTGAGTGGTCCCTCGCCAAAAATTCATTTGAAACTGGAAGGAGGGGGTGGAGGGGCTCCTCTCCGCCCAAAACTCATTTGGAATTGGAAAGAGAGACTGGACGGGTATCTCACCCCAAAACTCATTTGGAACTGGAAGGAGGGTTTAGAGGGGTCCCTCACCTAGAAATATTATAACAAAGCCAAAACACCCCTCTACACTTGGTTAGATGCAAGAAGAGCCGTAGCGGAGATTGATCGTCTCCTATTTTGTAACCACAATTTATCACTCGCGTTAGGACAATCCATTAGCATGTGGGTGCTTTGGATGGAAGGTCAACTCATAGTAAATGAAGTGGCAATTTCCCCATGCTTTATTCATGTCATGGTGCATCTCGATCCTGAAGCTGGGCCAATGAAGCTTACAGCGGTGTATATGCCTCCCCAGCCTCCAGCTCAATCCTAGGTATGCTGTGCTTTACATCACCTATCTATTAATGTTTTTCATCCTTAGTTTCTCATTAGAGACTTTAATACTATTTTAGGCCAGAATGAAAGGCTAGGCGGCTCAGGTTTCCAACCCATCTGAGCATAATCTTTGAGAAATTTTATGATGACACATAATATTCACAATTTAGGATTTAGAAAAACATCTTTTACCTGGAAAGACAATACATCTTTTGGGCACCATGTGCGTGAAAGGTTAGATAGGGGGCTTGCAAACATGTAGTGGTGGTATTTGTACCATAACACTGGGGTTACTCACCTCCCGAATGCAGGCTTTGACCACTGTCCGCTGTTACTTGATACCATGTCCACTAGCATTAAAACGGCACAACGATTTATTTCCTATAAAAAGTGGGTTGCGTATGCGTCTTTCCAAGAGTTCCTCCATGACCAATGGAGTCGATCAATGGATGGCCCACCGACTAATTGCTTTTTGAGAAAATCTTACCTTTTTTGTCATGCTGCTATCTCATGGAAAACGTGTGTCTTTGCCAACATTGCTACGAAAATTTGCACTTTGCAACATCATTTTTCCCACACTCGCTAGCTTATTGAGCGTCACCCAGACTCGGCACTCCTCCAGCGCGAACAAACAATTCAGGAAGAGCTTGCTTACTGCCTGGAGCAGGAAGCATTTTATTAGGGAAACAAATATAAGTTTAAATGGACTCTCGATGGAGACAATAAGACTAAATTTTTCTAAGCATGTGCCTCGCATTCTTGCCGGACTAACACCATTCAGGTTATGTTCAACCCAGATTCGGGGTGGAATAAAACACCCACGACTATTAACCCCGAGTTAAAAACTTTTTATGAGACTCTTTTTCAAACAACTGACCTGCCGTCAGTGTCAGATGATTTTCCATTTCTTCAACTAATAGAGAGCAATAAAGCTAGCTTGCTAGTGCCTGTTAGGGTGCATGAAATTTGGTCCACCCTTAAGAAAATGGTAAAGAATAAAAGCCCAGGACCAGAAGACCTTACGACATAATTTTACCTATTGCATTGTCAAGAGGTCGAACAAAATCTGTGTGAACTAATTTTTGAGTTTTTTTTGCATCTAGGCATATGTCACCTGAGATCAATCACACTTTGGCAATCTTTATTATGAAGCAGAATAAATCTACACAAGTTTCTCACTTTCGACCTATTAGCCTTTGTAAAGTGATATATAAGATCATCTTATCCATTTTTGTGGCACCATTGTGCCCCCTCTTATAGTCCCGGATATCCCCTTACCAAGCAGCATTCGTGGCCAGAAGACATATTCAAGATAACATCCTTATTGCACATGAGATGTTACATTCCATGCGTAAATCAAAATCTAAAAAAGGGGAAAAAAGGGAACTGTGCCATTAAAATTGATTTGTCCAAAGCCTACGAAAAATGGAGTGGCCATTTATTCACTAGGTTCTTCAACACCATGACTTTCCGTACCAATGGGTCACTTACATTTTTTCTTATATCTCCACTACCTCATTTTATACGCTGATTAATGGCCATCTTGGGATCATGTTGATGCCATCTTGGGGCCTGCGACAAGCCCACTAGGCCTTGACGTTATCCTCCGATGAATTGAGCAGGAATACTGGCAAAAAAATCTAACTAACCTTCGATCTTCCTAAATTGGGCCATGGGCCCACGATCCCATTGTTGGCATTTTCTGACAACTGTATATTCTTTCTCCGACCAATCCCATACACTATAAATCGCTTCAGGGAGGTTCTCGAAGAATTTTCCACCTTCCCAAAACAAGCCATCAACTGAGATAAATCTTTGATTGCATCTGGCCCCTCGACCCTACATGTGGTCATACGGACCACGTAAACCACATTAGGCTTCTACTGCAACCCAGGGCACGAGAAATATGTAGTTCTTCCCCTTATTAATAGAAGAGTCACACGTACTCTTTTTTGGGATCTTATTACAGATCTAGAAAATCGACAACAAACATGGTATTCTCATTTTCTCTCTTATGCGGGCAGAGCGATGCTCATTAACGCTATTTGTACCTCACTCCCAGTGTACATTATGTCAGCCTATCCACTTCCTAAGAATATCTTTAACACCCGCAAAAAATAAAAAATAAAACATTCTTTTGGAATGCCACTTCGTCCACCACGGAAGCTCCCACCATTCTATGGACAACCATTACCTTGCCCAAACCCTATGGCAGACTAGGTATTAAAAACTTACACTCTCTCAACACAACATTCATGTTTAAACTGATAAACACCCAAAAGTATACATTTTATACCCGAATAGATGATTTTTAATTACTAATTCTCAACAAAATAGGTCTTATGCTCGTTAATATTTATTTTGTAGGTCAAATGCGCGTTACGGAGTTCAAATGCTTAAATCAAGGCAAATGCACATCATATGGAGCTAATTCCCCAGTCCCATATCAAACCTAAGACTAAACCTAGACCAAACCTTCGCCCGAACCTCTGTGTGTGTTGAGTTTGTACCTTTATTATTTTTTTAGATTTTTATTTTAAGTCGTTTTTATTTTTAGGATTTATTTTAGATTTATTTAGAATTTTCTAGAATTTATTTTTGATTTCTTTTTCTTTTTCTTTTTATTAGTTTTTAATTCTAGTCTTGCTTGATTTTATATTTTTAGGACTTTAGGTTTTATTTTTAATTCTTTTATAGTTTTTATTTTTTTTTATTAATTTGAATTTTATTTTATCGATTAGGAATTTAATAGATTTTATTTATTTTTAGAGGATTTATTTTTTTATTTTAGTGCGTCGATTATTTGTTTTCCTTTATTTTTTTTTTGTTTTTTGTTTTTAGTTACTTTATTATTATTTTTTTTTTGCTTTATTTTATTAGTTTTTATTTTTATAGTGTTTATTTTTTAGAGTTTGTATTATGTGTCGTGTTATTTTTATTTTTTTAAACTTTTTTAGTGAGTTTTATTTTTAGTTGATTTTTATTTTTATTTTATCCCATTTTTTTATAGGTGTATTTTTATTATTTTCTTATTTTATTTTATTTAGGGTACAAATTAAACACACACCACATTACCATACACCCTAACAACCATACATACTCACTCATCTAACTCATTCACACCCAATTACCACACACCTCACCTACACACAAACACCTCACCCACTCACACCCTAACTACCATAGATCTTACTACACCAAATCACCCCTCACCCACTATTCACCTTCTTCCCCAACAAACCCATTCTTTCTCCCATCTCCCTCCATTAACATAAACCCACTAAAACCAAACCTCCAACCAACATCACTGTCTCTCTCTTTAAACCACCCATACCCCACACCCACAAACTGAACCCTATGCCCAGCAACCCGAGACCCAGAATTAAACCCAAAACTCGCGAGCCTTTATCCGGACTTCCCAAATCGAAGTTACCCAAACTTCGGCTTGCTGAGCCCTGCTCCGACCTTATCACCTCGATTCTAACCTTGCAACCAATACCCAACTGCTCCAGTTCAAACCCAAATACCTTTGAAATAAGCGACCACCTCCGGTTTCCATCTTTATACTGCCGGCGTCCTGACCCGACTCCAAACCCTTGCAAACCGCAACTCCAAACCCTCACCACCACCACCATAACCCGTGGCAACCCCTTTGCAACCCGAGACCAACCTCCGATATCTCAACCCACTTTGCTTCAAATGAAGCCCTTACACGATTCTTCATAAGACCAATAACCCAAATAATACCTCATTAACCCCCACATGTTAATTAAACCCTTTTAATCCCTTTTTAACCCTATACTCAATATAACCCCAACACTTATCCCACATATTCTCATCCCCCTCATGCCTAAAATACCCCTGTAACCAAATCAATTTTTTTTATATCCTCTCACCCCCATGCTCCTCTCATCATTTCCATGCACTCTAAAACCTTTCATTACCCAATTTACCCCTAGCCTCATTGTACCTATAAATTTAAGACTTGGTGTCATTGAAGAAGGATCTCCAAATTTATTTTTAAACTTTGTGAGATAAAATTCTCTATACTCCTTTATAGAGAGTATTTAAATTTTTAACAAATATCTCAATATAGAGGTGTGTAGTGAAATTTATCTATAGGATGAATTCCACTCCAGCCCTCTATAGTGAGTTTTTGCATTTTTAGCAACTATTTCAAAATAGATTGATGTGGTTGAATTCATCCCTTATGGGAGGTAAATTCTAATCCATTCCTTTATGTTGAGTATTTACATTTTTAGCAAATATCTCAACATAATGTGATGATGTAGAATTTATTTCCTTCGATGAGTTCTAATGTACAATTTTATAATATTAGGATTTGCATTTTTAGAAAATCTCTTTTATTATTTAAGTGTCCATTATGAATTCATCCATTATCTTGTCATTTTTTTTCTTATTTTTTTTTCTTATTTTTATTTTGTATTTTTTATTTTAGATTCAATAAATATATTACTCAGTGATTGTAATTGAGATAGTGTTGATGTAATTGAAGATTTCTTTCCAATTCAAGGCATAAATGGGTTTGATCTATTCCTCTTTAATTACTCTGATCCTCACATGCTTTCATTTGTTTACTTTTATTTTTATTTTTTGGATGATGATTATTGAGGGCTAATCTCCCATTCATGGGATGAACTTTGAAGCCCTCATGAGTCCAATTTAGTTGGTTTACTTATTAGCACAATTTTGTTATCTCACTTTAGCACAATTTACTCATTAGCACAATTTAGTTAGTTAATTAATAATCCGTTGAAAAATCCATAAAAAAAATAGGAAAAGAAAAAATAGAAAAATCATAAAAAATAATAACATGCAAATGATTTCACACTTTTTTCTTCTCATATTTTGTGTTTCACCCTTAAATTTGGATTGACTCCCTTACTTACCCTCTACACTAGTTTTGTTATGTTTTTGTAGGTTCAAGGAAATTTTGATGGAAAATAATTGCACGACAACGACAATATACACTAGAGAAGCAATTTTTTTTTTCTATCAGAAACTTTTGTGGAAGTTGTTCTCAGAGCCAGAAAACCTCTGGGCCCGGCTTATTAAACATAAATACTACCCACACTCTTCGCTAGGAGAAGTTCGTAAGCCTCAGCGACCGTCCTGGTTTTGGATGCGAGTCACCCAACTTATTACCCTATTTTAAGGGAATTAAATGGCGAATTTGGTTGGGGACTATATCTTTTGGTCACCACATTTGGTCCTCCAGGAAATGTTAAGTCAACAGTTTCCTACCCTTGCTTTGATCATTCTCAATAACCCACTTTCGTCTGTTGTTTAGGATCATCAATGGAATCTTCCTTTGTTATCCTAATTTTTACCATTAGAATTCTTTCTTTATATCCAAGCAGTGTATATCTCACCTACGGTAAAGAGGGACCGACTGTACTGGTGTGAGAGAAATATGGGTAGAGTTTTCATGAAAGACACCTTCCACTGGTTGAATAGGGAATAAATTACTCAACACACTCCGAATCTACCATAGATGTGGCTTTGGAAAACTCATATTCTTTTGAAATTGAAGATTTTTCTGTGGTTTCTCATACAATCTTTACCCACTACTGATCGTCTCACGTACTACCATAAAATCCTGGCTCCCAATTGCCCTCTTTATGATTTACTGGATTCCAATACCCATATTTTTACGGAATGCTCGACATTTTTCCAGGTTTGCTCTCTGCATGTAGACCCAAATTTTTCACCGATCTTCCTTCTCAAAAAATTGACCGCGCACTATGGGACCTCTCAGCCTACCTATCAAGTTGTCAAGCCTTTCTTATCCATTTGGGCCTTAGCTTTCTCCCAATGATGCCCTCTTTCGCCACAAATCGATTGTTGAATCTCTTATCGCACATTCAATTTCTGACCAGATTGTTCAGTTCATTAATGCCCCCAAGGCGACACCCTCCCAGACAGTGAGGTTACTAAAAAGCACCACATTTCTTGGTCACCGCTTATGCACCCGTTCTTCAAGTGTAACACAGATGGAGCGAGGTCCTAAATTATAGGACTCGCATCCATTAGTGGTATTATAAGAAATTATAAGGGTGAATTTATCCTCGATTTTACACGCAATGTTGCATATGTGTCATCATTGACTGCCGAGCTTTGGGCCTTAAAAAGAGGACTTCAACTAGCTTTTCATGCTAGAATAAAATATATTGAAATAGAAACAAACTGCCAAATTGTGTTCAATGTGATTTCAAGGACCACTGACCAAAATCTAGCCCATCGAGATTTGACACGGGCCATCCATGAAGCCCTCTAGTGTTTCAATCATGTCACCCTATGTATGTGTTTTTGGGAAGCTAATGTATGTACTGATGTTCTCCTTGTAGTGTCTGTCTCGAGTCATTTTTGTTCTCTCATTTTTAAGTCTGTACCTAGTTTATTATTTCCTTCTTTGAGTAATGATCAGCATCGTCTTAGTTATGTCCGATTTGCAGCAACGAACATCAATTGTAAAATACCGTGGTTTTGAATAAAGTTTATATTTTGGCAAAAAAAACCTTCGATATACATTTGTAAATGTATTGGGGTTGGCATATGCACAATTATATTTATTATCTCTATAAATTAGTATCCACCATAAAACTTTTAGACATAATAACTATGAAATTATGCATATAATGCCACTTATATTTGTTCACCTTTTTACTGCAAAATGAAATTATCATGAAAGAATGGATAGCTTTAAATTTAGTCGTAAGATGTATTGAGATGGACAATCTTTAATTCTAGTACCCAAAGAATATCCTCATGAGTTGAGGTAAGAAAGGAAATAACCCACACCATCTAGTACCACCAACCATCATCAATGGTTAAAGTCAGCGAAAACTAGTTTTCAAAGTTGACCCTATGCCCAGGTAGGCTCTAATGCCATGTATGGATATCCATTATCGGGATCTTTATGGGTTGACATTAAGAGGAATTGTATGTGTACAAGAGTAATAAATATTGGTTCATGATGACATGTGTCCTAAGTCCACACACTAAGAACCTCAAAATAGTAGGGACAAAGTTATAACATACATTTAATAGTACACAGATATTCATGTAGAGCTCTCATACTTACTATTTTGAAGTTCAAAACATGTGCACTTAGGGCACATATTATCATTTTCCATAAATATTCATTATCAAAAAAATCTACCCAAAAAGAAATGGTTGCATTATCCATATATCCATATAAATCATTATACTACTTCGATTTGTTGATAATTATTATTTTTGCTACATCATTCTCTACACCGTTCTTCTTAAATGCTTGTATTTACACATACACGCATACATGGATATATATATATATACACACACACACACACACACTAGCGAAATGCCCATGCCTAAAGGACGACAAAAATTTTCAAAGTACATAATTGTAAAATGACAAAAATATCGTTCCCCAACAAAACAAATTGTAATTTGAAAAAATTGGCCATAATCTCCCTTGTTTATAGGACTATCTACCCTGCTTAACAAATAACAAATTGTCCAACACCATTCAAATAGTCTAAATTCATCAAACAAACTAACATATACCATGGAATATATAATATTCATCAACTGAATTCACATTGCCTCTAATAAACAAAGTGTCCATTTATAAAAAAATTGGACATAGTCTCCTTTGTTTATTGGACTATCCACCCTATTAAGGGATAAAGACCAATCCAACAATATTAAATGATCTCAAATTCATTTAACAAATACTTCAACGAAACAAACTTCGTAACAAAAAAAATATATATATCAACTTAGGTTTAAGGGCTTTTGACGATTCTTTTTCTTCTTCATCATCCTTGTTGAATGAGTATGCCACATCCTTCAAAGCTTTAGAGATTCTTGAAGCGACAACTTGTGGAGAATTTTGACCGAGAATAACTGTATATGCAAGAAATATAGAAAAATTATGTCAAAATTCTAAAAAATTCGAGAAAAATAAAATACCCAATATCATATCTAAAGAATAGAAAAGACCATACATTTCATCCACATGAGTTTGTCTATCGAGACCCTGAACATATGTTGTTTCGGATCTTGGCCTTATGATTCATCTGTCAACAAATATACATATTCACACAGTGTTATAGACGGGGATATATGGAGCATTCATGATGTGAGTGATATTTACAAACATATGTTGTATGCACCTATTCTTATGTCTCCATGCCACATTCCTATGACATTTATTACATTGACCCTCTTCCTATGATGTAATAGAAAACTAAATTTTTTACAAAATAAGTGAACATAATAATAACTTCAATATGTTAACAAAGTTGATACCAAACAGAGTAACAAAGATAATGTCAAAGTAAATTTGACATTTATGGTGAAATAGAGTCATCGGCTTGTTGACCAAAATTTATGTCCACAAATAGCTTGTCCAAATTTAGAATAACCCCCTCTTAACATTGAAAACACTAAATTTATATAAATCTAGTGGGAGAAGAATAAAAATCTCAACACATCCCACACCCATATATGTATATGCATTTGGTTATGTGAAGTAGGAATTCATACAAAGAAAAAAATTGTTCAAACCTTGAATTAAACACAACCACTTTAATATCATGGTTAATTGATGTATTGGTAGAGGTGACAATTTAGAAATGACACTAACAATATCATGTTGTATTTTAAAGTGATTATGCTCCTGAAAAATAAAAAAAATAAAAACTATACCGTGTCGTAATTGAATCAATTATTAAAACTATAACATAATGAGAAGAAAATAATAATAATTCTATATACTACAAACACGCACAAAATAATAATAATTTAAAGCGAAGGAAAATGAAAATGAAGTTCTCTTTTTGTCTAGGTCGTACATAGCTGGTGGAAGTGTTGCATAATCCCATAGTTAAACTCCAATGAAAATGAAGTTCTCTTTTTAGTTAAACTCTAATGAAGACCATTCTTCTTGAGCCATTTAGAAATCTGACCATATCAACCACTGTTAAGGAAGCACACCAATCATTGTTAAGGCATCACACAATCTACCACTCATTCAATATACAACACACTATATACATAAAATTGAACCACTATTTAATAAAATATCATGTAATCTCCAAGTATAAATGAAAAGATTTTTTAACAACTCATTTTAACAACTCCAATAAAATATCATATCGACCATTAAAAAAAGATGCAAATCGACCACTGAAAAAAAAAGATGCAAATCTAGGATGAAACTAAAGTCTTGATATAACTGTGATTTTAGAAAACTTTGCACTTGGCATCAATCATTTCATAATGTATAATAATAATCCCCTGTAGGTAAAAAGCTAGACCAAAAAATATTTAACATTTTACCCAATTCCTAATCCACAATTCGTACAATTAAAGCTTCCAATGAAAGCTACGATGGAATATCACCTTCGAGTTGAAATAGCTACAATGGAATATCACCTTCGAGTTAAAATTGCTACGACAGAATATCGCTTTCCAATGACAACTGGATGATGGCTGCGCAGCAGAACCGCTACTTGTAGTTGCTGCAACTATAGAAGTTGATGGAGGGATACCAAACAAAGGTGTAGCAAGTGTTGATTGCGCTTGCGATGTTGAGGCTACAGTAGGCTTTGATCCAACGCTTGCGATGTTGGGTCTTCTCCCTTGTCTGTACCATTTCATAATCGAACTCACTCCCAGTCTGCAGCATTCATTGGAAAGTACTGCTCTTATGGTCTGCGTGTCGCGCGTACAGGACTTTGTTGAGACTGAATTTTCTTGTCCGTGAAAGAAGATATAAATGAAGGAAATAAACCTAGTTTATCAAGAGAGTGTGTTTATCAAAATATCATCAAAGATATAAGATTCATGCCTTGTGAATTTTTTCATTCCTTTTCATAAGATTCCAACAAATTGAATGAAAAACATCACTTCATTCAAGTGCTTATAACTTCACCCAAAAGCTACATACTTATGTAAACTGATGCATGTATATAAATGAGTAAACCAAACCTATATTTCGTCTCTGCATTTTTTCAAAAATTAAAATTACTAGAACCTATTAAGTATAAAACTATAAAAAATGGTAAATAAGTAATAAAACCTGTTAAATCTAAACTATAAAAAATACAAAATATATTATAGTCAATTGATTATAATTCATTGTGTAATTTAATTCAACCAACTAAAGGAATATCATTTTCATGATTTCAACAATCCTTTTGATTAAATTAAGGATTGTATCAAACAGGTTCAGTTGGCGGAATAGACGAAAACGGGGAGAGTATTTGTGAAAAAAAGTAATTCATATGCCTTTTCTGAAAGTACCTCAGATATTCCAATTGATTACTTTAACCTCTATAGTAGTGATCAAGATTATATAAACACTCACATGGTTATTTTCAATGAGAGGAATCCATTGATTTATTGTTGGTTGCTAGGAAACCATTCTAACATAGTCCTATCTGTTCAAAACAAAAAATATCATCCAATGAATTAGGACTTTGACTATACAACTGGCCTTTTAAAGAAAATGGAACATTAAAACTTGCAATTGAGTATATATAGAGGACATATCATTACAATTAGAACTTATAATTGGATCTGAATTCGATAAAACCATATATTTACCTGCAATACATCACACCATAACAATTGGAAATTATTCCTATCGTAGTTTGAATTAACTACGTCATAGAATATTCAAAAAGATACATTGCAAACACTATATAGAAGAAAATTTGAGAATATTTAAAACAGTAACATAAAAACTGACTTAATCAGATTTGAGCATATGTAAACTCTCCCACTCTGGCATAAATCTAATTCTACATACATGATCCGATTCTAATAGATAAAACTGTGATTAAAAATGAAACAATCTATTAAAAAGTTCTTATCATTGTCACAAAACATACATGAAATTCTTAAAGCAGTGAAAACCAAACCACAAATCAATTTTGCAAATTATTGAACCAAACTAAAAAAATTCCTCTAATTTGATCTAGAAAACCCCCAAATCAAATTTTGAAACCATAAATTCAAGAGTATCACAAAATCTCAGTGGGTGTAACCTAGATTTCTAAAATAATGATATAGAGAAACATATATTACACCTTGAATCATTGACATATTTGAATGAAAAAAAATAGAACAATCATAAATTTAGAAATCGCACCTTGAATCACTGAAGAAGCAAAATTTGTGGAAAGATCTGAATAAAATTGCAACATCAATTATGTGTTAAAAAAATCGAACCAGTGCGTGTGTGTGTGTGTGTGTGTGTGTAGAAGAAACATATATTACCCGAAATCGCACCATCAAATGCGTGTAAGAAAGAGGGAGATAAGGTGCGATTTTTTTTCTGTGCGTGTAGAAGAAACAAATATTACATGTGAGCATGGGAATTGGTTTATTGTAGGGGAAGGACAACGCGGAGATGATAGGAGGAGGGGGCGGCATCGCGGCTGGTTCGTGAGCGAGAGAGAGGGGTAGGGTTTGGAGGGATGAATAAGAGTTATGGGAAGAGAATGAGATGTCGGGGAGGGCAATGTGTTTGGAAGGGTAAGTTGTCTCATTTGCCATGTCACAATGGTTAAATGGTGACATGGCACAATCTGACACCATTAGATCGCTCCAAAAAATTTGATCACGGCCGTTGATATTTTGGAACAGTAAAACATCCTCCTCTCTTATATATATATATATATATATATATATATATATATATAACTGATACGCATATAATAAATGTTGACTCATATATACATAAATACATATATCAGAGAAACAATGATTATTACGTTGATGGAAATATCGACAACGTCCATTTGCATGTTGTCCTTCATGTCACCATCTTATTGGTTACTTTCTTACCTCCATAAGTGGATGATAAGGGCTTATGATCATGAGAGGGGGTTTCCAGGGCCAAATCTCCTATTCTCTAAGCCTCTTCAATAATTGTTCCTTAGTGTGATTGATTGATTTTATTTTGGTTAAGAGTATAAGTAAAAGTATGAGAGAGAGGAAAAAGGAACAGGGAGGTTAAATGTTGTGTGGTCTTCTCGAAATCTTTATTACTACTTGGAGGTTAGGTCAAAAAGGGACTTTTTATTTACTGCTTATGGAATGCATTTTACTCCTAGGTTCCACCGTCAAAATCTAGATTTTATCCTCGCTCGATACGCAGACGTTTTGTAATTTTTGCTGTACAAAGTAGTACATATTTAAAATACTCATTCCATTTACATTATGATTTGTGTTGAGACTCAAATTTACGCATGACAATCTAAGTACATCACTTAAGCAGCAAAGAAACATAGAGAAATGTATAATACTATTTTTCATTCTTTATATTTGTTGATCAAATTCATATTCAATACTAATAATCACCCATCCACTAAAACCGAGTATTCATAAAAACCATTGGCTCCACCACCAGGTCATTCTCTAAACCTTAAAGTTGTTCAACGTAAAATTAAATATTGACACCATTCAAATTGTCTCTCAAGCCTATAGCTTTATATTGTTTGATTGAAATACGGATCGAATGATGAAACAAAACCTTCCCCGCAAATAAGAATCCTAGTGATAAGTAGTAAAAAAAAATCACCATATTTTAAATTCACAAAATAGAGATGAAAGTAGAAACAATTTATAGCCTAAATGTAAAATCAAATAATCTTTGAACCACATTTAACTCTATAAGTTAACCAATTGGAAATCCTATTATCTTGTAGTGTTATATAATCCATATATGTGATCTATTTTAATTACAATTTTCTTTTCATGTAGGCATTTTATCAAACATTAACTCGGCTAAACCAATAAACAAAAACAAATAAATTATCAAGGTAAATATTATAAACAAACTTTTATGAAGAAAAAGAAAGTAAGAAAGGAATATTTACCTAATATATATGAACCTCTTTCCTTCATTGCCATTAAATGGTGGTATCCAATAGTATCAAAGTTCTCATCTGTTATCAGAATATGTAGGAAAAAAGTAAACAATAAAGAACCGACACTAAGTGTTTTAAATGGTATTAAAGTCAAGGAATCTTCCATGTACAATTATAATAATCATGTTCTGATAATAGAGTATAAAAAAGTACTTGCAACTCCAAACAAATAATAAAATGAAACAAAAAAAGAATACCAATTAGATTCACCTCATCCACCCCCACCTTTATTTTTCTCAACCTCCCTCAATTTTCTCACAATGGGTGGTAATAAATTAAAGAAACCAAGAGGTGGTAGAGATAAAAGTTCATAAAGGATGAGCAGAAGAAAGAAATAAGATAGAGAAAGATAAAAGGTTGTAACCTTTCTATCTGCCAAGTAGAAGACAAAGTGTTCAATTAGTGCACCGAGAGAAAATGAGAAATTTGAGGAGTTAAGGGTGTAAAAGGGTTAGACTTTATTGCATATCATATTTGGAGCCACATGTTCAATTTCAGAATGAAGACACCATTTTCAACTCTCTCTCTCTCTCTCTCTCTCTATATATATATATATATATATATATATATATATATATATATATATATATATATATTAGATTACCACATGTACACATACCCAACAAATATTATCACGTCGTTAAGTATATTTTACTGCTAGAGATGTTCTAAACTAACAACTATACATATGAATAAAAATCATACTGAAACGGATCTAATGTTGACGAATATCTACCCAAATAGCTAACTTATGAGTAATAAGCAAACCTGCATTATTCCTATCTTCTTATGAGTTATAAGCGTAACCTTTGTTAAAATCCATTCATTTTACCTAAGTTTAAAGACCAACCACAAGTAGAAACATTAGGAGCATAATCAATTATAGAGATTTTATAGATAGAATTTTATTAACAAATAACAGGTTGTAACTCAATGAGGAAAAAGACGCCCATATTACATGTAAACCATTTTGTCCACCATTCTAATCAAACTTACAAAAATAAAAATACAATATAAACTGGAACGTTTAAAAGTAAAATAACAAATAAGCTAAGAAAATAAAACGTAAAGTTAACCAATCCAAAATAGGAGAAATAAATCAAATCTAGCCCTTTAAGATACTTTTTTTCTAACAATCTTCAACAAATAGTTCTTCATAATAATAAGGTCTCAAAATTTCATATCTTAATGACATAGATCAATAGAAAATTTGAAAATGCAATGACGATAGACAACACCGAACCACCTTGAAAATCTTATATAAATGTAAACACATATGCAACACATCTGACACTATATACTTTTGATTATCGGTTCAAATGACCTCACATTCTACACCTGCATATAACTCATCACTTTCATTGATCAATTAAACATTTAGGAATTCATTGGTGGTGACAATATCTTCGGGACATCCAACAGTGCACTCATCATCATTGTAATCATAATTATAAACTATTTGTGTATTTATAAGAACAATTAACCATATAGGATTAAGTTATTTTGTAACATAAAAAAGTTAGTTGGCTTGAGAAGCTAAAATAAAAGGGCTATTTCTTATCAAATCTACCAAGATTAACATATGTAAATTCAAGATTGTCTACTTTGATACCATTACTGCTATCGACCCAATCACACTTAAAAATTGAAATCTTAAAGTTTAAATAATCAAGCATCCATATTTCCATGATGACACCATAAAAACACTGATTTGAGACCATGGGATGCTTATACTTTCACTAGACACTTACATTGTTGTGGTCATGATTTTGATTCCACTATTTGGTTTACTCGTTCAGCATCGCGATCTTTCGTATGGTAACAACAACAATTAATGATATAATCAAGTATTTTATTAAGGCTCGATGAGGTCCTCGAGCTACCCATTTTAAGATGTCTAAAACATCAATGTTGAGGATATATAGCTCATTTTTTACTAGAATTGTTAAAATGCTAGTCATAGTTATACTAGTCTTTTAGATCATAACATGCTAAACTAATCATATCCTTTCATGAAGCTAAGTAATAATGGCATTTTTGTGTTCCTCTTGTAACCATTTTTCATTTTTTCACTTTCGAGGATACCTTTGCCTCAAGCTCTCCATACGATACCTATTAGGTTATTAACAAGGAAAAAAATATTAGATATTAATACTAAATAGAATAAAAGAAAGTAATATCTTATTAAAGATTAAAAAGGAAAAAAAATAATCTATATAAGGTTGAACATCATTTATGTTTTGCAACACATAACTATGTGATTGGTCCCAGGATAACTCATCCACTTCAATGACTTTATCACCCTTATTAGGTTTTCATTGGACATTCCATCTTCATCATCATCTATTGAATTTCTCCCAAATGGAACTTCAAATGCATCGAGCCCACATAAAAATTATGTACAAAATTTAATTACTTATCTGCAATATAGCATTGGGCGATGCAACCTTTTGGATGATTTTGATTATTTAGTTGACCCTTTAAAAATTTCTTATTATAATATAAATTTAAAAAAAAGAATGATTTTTAATTTTAATATTATTGAATAATGACATAATGGTTAAGCATATGGTAACCTTTCAAATGACTACATCTAACTAGGGAAATATGAACTAGAATGTTCAACCTTCCTAATGAGATGTACCATTAGATGCACAATTGTATCAAAGAATGTTATAGGGAAGTTTTTTTCCCATACACATAATGTGATTACAATGTCGTATTGAAGGACTTTTAAATTATTCACATCAACTACTTTTGCACAAATAGAATTGAAGAAAAATAACACCCTAGTAATTGCATATCTAAAATGCTATGGTAAAACAAATAGTATCGCCACCAGCAGTATTTTTTGCATCGGTATATGACAATCATGATACTCGAGACCAATTGTTTTTAACTCTTGCATCAAAACAAGATTACAAAAATTTTATGAGTACCCATCGAAAACCTTAACTCGAAGCAATCTCCCGCTTAACGTTTTTTTCTCTTCTCCCAACATTGTATAATATGTTGATGGTAAATTTGTTCATTTTTACTTATATTGTGGTTCCAACTCCCCTTCTAAACCCATGGCTACAAGATCAAGACGACTCTTAACTCCAGATTTTGTCTTACCGGGAATATTGAGTAGGGTTACTATTATGCTGTAATAAACATTCTTCTCAATATGAATTACATCCAAATTGTGTCGCACAAGCAAATGTTTCCAATACTCGAACGTAAAGAACAATGATTTTTGCTTCCAATATTTGGATCCATTACGGTTCATTGTACTTCCTCTTATGTCTCTAATTATCGTTTCTTTGTAGTATTGGTGTGCCTTTTGGACACGTCTTCTTCCCCTAAGATGGATTAATACTTTCAACCTTTTCCTAGTATTTTCTCTCCACTCAGTGGCTTAGTTTTTTCTCTAAACTCTTGCTTACCATTAAAAGCCTTCTTTTTCTTTTAAAACAGATTGTTTAGTCGAAGAAATCTTCTATGCAATGTGTATATAATCTGGATAAAATGTTTTAATCCTATAGAATCAGTTTGTACACCACAAATTGGAAAGCATAGTATCCCTTTATAGCTCAACCACATAAATTCCCATAATGAGATAAATAATTTATAGTCCATAACAATACACCCTTCAACGTAAAATAATTTTGTCAGTAAGCATAATAAATTCGAAGACACGTTCAACCCGTAAGGTTTTTAGGTCCTCAATTAATGGTGCTATGTAAACATCAATATTATTGTCAGGTTGTCATGAACCCGATATCAACATTATTAACATAAAAAATTTATCTTTGTAATCAATGATGACTCAAGCTTATAGGTTGCATCAATATTCCATCTGCTGAGAGTGTTAATCAAAGGTTTCTACTTTCCTTTCCAAACTCTAGGCACTTGTTATCCACTAACTTCCACGCAGGGGGAATATGTGGGGTGGAGTAACTTACCATCAACCTATCTTTTATTTTAATGCTATGTCAAAAACTTTGAGGTTTGTACAAATTAAAACAATCTTTTAAACATAGGAATGGGCGGAAAATACCATCAAAATTTTATAGGCACACCCATCTTCTCATCGATTGTATTATGTTTCAATTTATACCTTAGTGTTCCATAAGTAGGGCATACATTTGCATCTTGGTATTATTTTCTAAATAGTATGTAATTATTAGGGCATCTGTGTATCTTTTAATACCCCATTCCAATCATGGACAATGTATTTAAGGCCTTCTTCATAGATAGAGTTAAATATGTTATGGGAGCATTTAGGAAAATAATTCTAATATATTTGAAATGATCATATCCGTTCTCCTGCTCTTTCTTTCTAATTAAATAGACTCACAAGTGCATACATATTCGTAACCTTTTACATTCATTGTATAAGGGCTTCCGTACATCTTCAAGAAAATTTTAAAATGCTTTTGGATTTCCCAAAAAGTCTTTATTTACCATCTCAATCATCTCTATTATACAACCAACGTCTTTTGGATTTTCCAACAAATTGTCTTGATGTATTGGGTCAACAATGTTGACATGTGAGAAAGTTGAATTAGGATCAACTTCCCCCATGCCTTATTCATGTACGGTAACTTTTGTCAATACCATTCACATTTAAATCACCTTTGATTTCTTTTAGATCCCATTTAAAACAATTTCTACAAGATCCACAGACATTGTATATGTTCACAATTTTCAGAATTTCTTTCACTAACTTTAAGAAAATATTCAACCCCTTAGAAGTGCTCATGTGATAACCTATGCATAGACATCCACAACTTGTCTGTTCCCATTTTTTTAAGTGGACCTATTAAGAATATAATTATTATTAGTAAAAATGTGATTACCATGCCAAAAAACCAATTCATAATCTTTAAATCACAAAATTCATAATAATTAGTTCTATTAAATAAATGTGATGAATTAATTGATAAAGGATATTTTCAGCTAAGATGACTAAAACTAGAATTTACTACTCAATTGCATATAATTTCCCTACAATAATGTCCAACGAAGAAAGATGACATATTCAATACAACTATTTAAAACAACAATTTTCATTATTCATTTAACATATGAATGTTTAAAATTAATGAATACACTGATATAATCCAACTTAACTCACTTCAAAAAATCCCACTTACTTTTACCAAATAACTTTGCATTATGTTCGTCATAACCAGAAACTAACAAAACTAAACAAATATCACAATATATCACCTACCACTAACAAACATTACATCAACATCCACCCAAAATGTGATATATATATATATATATATATATATATATATATATATATATATATATATATATATGAAGAGGATACTTTCGAGTAACACAATAAAGCTAGCTCAAGGGTGCATATGTTTTGGATAGCAAAATAAATAGCTATGTAATTTTCAGATCAGAAATACCACAACAAAAAGAATTAATAGATTGGACAAACAAACATCAAAATCAATACCTAACATTATCAACAGAACCCTTAGAAAGTTTTTAAAAATCCATAATTTCAAATATATGTTAAGTTATCACAATTACAATTCGAGATACAATAACCATTCACATGAATTAGAAAAATGATAATCGTTTGCACCTATCCCATTACACACACACACACACACATTGTAGTCAAAATGGGGCAAAGTAATCTCTACTATTTCAGTAACAAAAAAATCATATTAAATTTTTATTTCCTCTCATTTTCTTGTCTAATTTATCGAGAATCAAACATGAAAAATGAAAACTAAAAATACTTTCTCTCACTTCCCTACGTAATTTTTCGAGAATCAAACAGAAACAAAAAGAAATTACGAACAATGTACAACTATAATTACGACAAAAAACAAAGTAATCCATATCTTATTTTTGTGTGTACTTTCTCGAGAACCAAATAAAAGCCAGTAACCATCGAAAAACAATGAAATAATTTCCTAAAGCTACTTATACTTGGGAATTTCTCGATAATAAAAAATTATTTTATCTTATTTTTTATTCCCTTTCTGTGTCTTGTTCAAATCTAGGGTTTAGTTTATGCTCGCTTTGGCCATTTTTCTTCTAATGTTTTTTCATTATTTTAAATCTCAACCCAACAAATTAGGGTAGTAAACTACTACGCTAAAAGATAAGATTATTTATGTTATATGCAGTGTCTAGATTGGGATAAAGTTGACGAATCTTCGTTGCTTGAATAACCTCGATGAATGTGAATGTATAAAGGTTAGGGTTTTCTTCACCTTTATTTTCAATTATTCGTTCAAATTATTAAATATTCAATCAATCATATACAAAAAATGTTACAAACTACAAAAAAAGAAACTGATCGCACATAAATGTAAAATCAAGTTTGAAGTGTGTCAATTTTGAAGGCATCAATGCCTTGATACCCATAAATGTAGAAGTCAAAGACGAAGTTGTGTATGTACCCATAAATACATACAAGTGTTGGCATTTTTTTATGTGTGTGTCTGAGAGAGAGAAAGTTGGCTGCCTTAACAACGGGAATGATTGTTGATGATTTTGGGTGACGGTTGGAAATGAGGAGTGTAGGGTCGATTTTGGGTGAGGAGAGTGATACGACGCAAATATTGCGTATTTTACCCCTTAACCTACGCGTTATTAGCCCCCTCGGGTATCTTAATCCCTATACTTATGCTCGTTAATCAGACAACCTTAGATTTATATATATACATGCTTTGCAGGGGTTAATTGAGCTTCTCTAGGTATATGGATGCTTAGTATGAAGTTCAGACGCTTTCCGGTAAAGTTTCGTAAGAGATTGCAGTTTCATACATTAAAAGAATTGAAATACATTTTCACAGATTATCAAAACTATTTCAACTTTTAAATTATATTTACCCTAAGATCACATAGGACTTTATTCGGTTGTAATGTAGTTTTGGGGTTAAAGGTACGAAATTAAAGGACTATGTACGGATTCTAAGTGTTCGGAATGAAAACTTCGAATAATAGAAAATTATTGGCAATTTCAAAATTGGAAAAGAAGTTCCTTAACAAGCATTAAATATGAAATTTGGAGAGTAATAAGGATTATTCGAACACTATACACAACATATACAACTTTCTATTTTCTTTTTTTTCACTTTTTTATTTTTTTATTTTTGTTTTTCACTTTTTCTTTTCTTTTTCACTATGCTTTCTTTTTAACTTTTCTCACTCTTTTCATGCTCAAATTGTAACCACAAAGCAAGAACATCATTCAATCCCAAGTATCATTCCAAGCAAAGGTAAGGAAGGTAATATGTGTAGTTTTGACTCCAATTAGGAGTTGGTTATGGGATTTGGGGTAATAAAACGAAAGGCTAATATTTAGGCTCAAAAGGGTTGACTAGGGAAATATATAAGGTGAGGTTAGGCTAATATGAGTGATATAACAAAGATGGCCTATGACCCTTTCATAACGTTTACACAATTCTCGATTCAAAATAATATATGAAAATCAGGCACAAGTAGCACATTTCAAGATATAAACTCAATTAATGAACGATAAATGAAAGAATAAAGAGATTACCGATGAATTCAACGTTTTATAAAAGGAAAGAAAAGTGTATAACACTTACAAATGACGAAAGGTAAAAAGCTTACTTGGTGTAAGTATATACAATGCAACAAAAGAATATCGAGTTATAAAAATATTAAACCGAATCAATAGAACAAGAAAAGTGCATGTGCTCATGGGATAAAGTTTAATTCACGAAGTTATTCATAATATCAATAATTTGAGGACTAAAGTCTAATAACTTCTAAAATCGAGAACATGCATCGTTGAGTTGTCAATTGGATTGGGCAATTATTGAAATTTATCATCGAAAACAAGGAAAAATGCCCAACAAAGGAGAAAAAATATTGAAAATATTTTTTGAAAATTTTCAATTTTTCACAAAAAGGCATACTTAGTAACTAACATGTGATAAAACTCATGGACAAAACAAAGAAATGGATTAAATATCCCACACCCCCTAACTTAAATGTTGCATTGTCCTCAATGCGCACTAAGAACACAACAAAAAGAGAGAAAAAGAACGATATTACCCAAAATTGGAGCGATCTCCATAAGCACAAGTCCAAATGAATCTACAAAATAAGTTTGTACCAAGCATAGCAAAAATCTATAACAAAAAGTTTAACTAATTACACTAGACTAAATTAAAAAGGAAGGAAAAAAAAATTGAAGAACGAAAAAATAATAAAAAGCTAATTATGTACAACCTACTAATTAGACTTCACACTAACTATACACTAGAAGTCCAAATAGTTGAGGATCCACGCACAAAGGGATTTGACCTTGAAAGATCAACGGTGAACCCTCCAAAGAAAATATGCCTCCCGAAAGATATGAATTCCGTTTGAAAAAAGGAAGGCATGTGGGTGGTGGAAAAAGTGAACCATCGCCAATTATCAATTTTGGGTGGACGATAGGGGATTTAGATAATAAGGGGAAAGGTACACTTGGGATCCAAGAAAAATAAATTCTCCTCCTTAAGAATTTTCAATTAGAATGGGAGGTGGTGCACACAAACAGGAAAAATCCATCTCGAAAAACAAGTCCGACAAAGAGTCCTCATTGACAAAAGGTGTAGAAGTTTCAAAAATTTCTACCGACTCATAGGAATCAGTCGGTACCTGTAATGGTTCAATAACGATAAACGTATATGGTAATGAAATAAATTCAATCTCAGTCAACTCATCTTCAGAAGGAGATTGAATTTCGGGGGAGAAAGACTCATTTTCAATGAAATGTTCTTTAAAAAGTTGAGGTGAAACACAAGTTTCCACCTCCTCATTGATTTGCGCTAAAGAATCGATTTCATTGCAAAGTGCTTCAATTCACAATTCATTACCCATATAGTCACCCGAGCTTTGGAGGAAAAGATGGAGGGATTCTTCCAAAGTAGGCTTCATTGGCTTATGAACTTCAGATTCCCCATTTGGTTGAAACCCATCTTCAAAATCATCGGAATTAGAATCGTCATTGGATTCGAATAATGAATCCAACTTAAGCCCCCAATAAAAATTTTAATTCCGATAATTGTTTTCAAGTCTTTCAATCTTAATAAAATCTTCAAAATGGAAAACTTGAAAAGTATCCCCAAAGTATGAATCATTAGAATGACCGTAATAACTATAAAAGAAAGACATGATTACCAAATGGTATGCAGATGGAGAATCCGATGAAAAGGTACGCGACCGAGAATCAACGTTTCTAAGCGCTCAATATGCAAATCCTGCAAGAAAGGTTAAAACAAAGAATACAAATAGGAAAGGAAAAAAACTACGAAATAATAAAACAATTACAATCTAAAACACACTCCCCGACAACGGTGCCATTTTGATGTGAGGGAAACCGAGTGTTCATGTAAGGACACTGTCGTTGATTTCGACTCCCGCTCTACATGCAAAAACCTAAGCTACTACTACACTTACGAGGCAAGCACAACGGTAAGTCGAGTATCGTAAGAAATCCACAGGGAGTGATTGAATTTTTGATTTTAATTGTTTAATTATTTCAGAAATAAAAGTGTAAAATAAATAAAATAAAAGGTGATGGTTGGGAATGGTGATACAGAAAAAAGAATAAGTTATGCTACACAAAAGTAAATCGAGGATCGGGTCGCATTCGCACCACATACGTGCTAAACAACTACTAATTAGAAGTCCGGTTCAAAAACATTTAACTGAGCATTTACAATTAAGCATAAATTTCACATAAGAAGGAATTTAACCCAAAATTGCTTGAATAAACATTTAATAAAAAATGGTCGCACCCGGATTAAATTCGGATTATCGCTATAAACACTAACATTGCATGGCAATGAAATTTAAATGCATAACAATCCAACTCTAATTCACGCGTTTCAATTAAACGCAATTTTACGCAAAACCTAACTTTCGGAGCTCGAGGCCCTTTAATGGTGGACACAAACCCGACCCTATATATCTAGAGGCACAACATTAATTAAACTAATTAAACTACAACTAAACTAACAAAAACATGAAATAAAAAGAAATAAACTAACTACAAAGCATGGAAACTAGGTAAAACAACTGATATATTAAGGAAGGCAAAGGAATAGTAAACTTATATACATAAAAATGGGCAAAACACCCAAAATGGTGGAGTAGGGCTAAGCTCCCTTACAAATCCTAAATCTAATGTAATATGTAAGATAGATCCCAAATGATAGAAAAGTGTTTATATAAAAAATATCCCAATGGAAAACTTGTGAATAAAAGAACTACCAAATCTGCACGCCCGAATCGATTCGGGTGAAATCTGAATCGATTCGGGTGAAATCTGAATCGATTCGTATGGAAATATCTTGAGACTGCTGGTAGCCTGAATCGATTCGACTGAATTCCGAATCGATTCAGAATGAAAGATATGGAACACTGTCCCCACCCGAATCGATTAGGATTTGGGCCGAATCGATTCAGACTTACAGGTCTTTGAGCACTCCCCCTATTTTTGGTATGTTGTAATTCCCTTCCGCTTAAAAGGCAATAACTTCTTTGTACGAACTCAGAATCGTGCACTATTTACGGCCATGCGGAGCTTGTTCGGATGGATTCAAATTCCGTGGAGACATTGGACCATTTGCCCAAATCGTGAAATGACTAAAAGGCCCTTGCACGTGCGATTGTGTACGGAACTTCACCGAAATGATTCCAAACTTCATACTAAGCATCCAAATACCTAAGAAAGATCAATTAACCCTTGAAATACTTGTATATATAGAAATCCGAGGTTTTCTAGTTAACGAGCATAAATATAGGGATTAAGATACCCAAGGGGGCTAATAATACGTAGGTTAATGGGTGAAATAAGTAATATTTGCGTTGTATCACACCCACTAACTTACACATTGCCAATCCCTAGCAATGAAATAGGATACAACAAGAACTACAAGTAAACCAAAAACAGGATACAAGTACAAAATGGGATGAAAAAGAAATAAAAATATAAGGCCACTTTCGTGGGCGAACGATTACATTTAGCGTATGCAATAAACCATTAAACCCCAACAACGACACCATTTTGATGCGAGGGGGATACCGAGTGTTCATATAGGGACATTGTTGTTGATTTTGGCTCCCGCTATATATGCAAAAACCTAAGCTACTACTGCACTTACGAGGAAAGTGGTTAAGAATTAAAGTGTAAACTAAATAAAATAAAAGGTGATGGGTGGTTATGGTGACAAAAGAAAAATAAGTTACGCTACACAAAAGTAAAGTGAGGATCGGGATTGCATTCCACCACACGAATCTAAACAACTACTAATTAGAGTTAAGGCTCGAAATTAATTTAATCGAGCATAATCAATTAAGCATAAACATAACACAATAAGGAATTTAACCCAAAGTTGCGAGATTAAACATTTAATTGAAAATGGTCACACTCGGATTAAATTCGAATTATCGCTATAAACACTAACATTGCGTGACAAAGAAAGTTAAACGCATAGTAATCTGACTGTAATACACGCGGTTCAATTAAACACAATTTTACACAAAACCTAATTTTCGGAGCTCAAACCCATTAATGGAAGAACACAACCCGACCCTATTTATCTAAGGGCAATACATAAATTAAACTACTTTAACACTAGGAAATCAATAAATAAATGAAATACAAGTTAATTTAGGCAATAAATGTAAATGACAACAATAGAAATAAGGAATAAATAAAAAAAAGAAAACTATATTAATGGTAGTGATAATGAAAAGTTCAACTTATAGCACCCAAAAGTTGTCACACCAAATGAGGAAAAAGAAGATCTCTCAAAACCCTAACCCTAAACTAAACTAAACTAAAATGAATTATATCTTCAAAAAATGAAGAGGAAAGTATTTAAACTAAACCCTAGTGGCAAAATATAACAGGAAAAATAGGTCTGAATCGATTCGGGGTTATTTTGAATCGGTTCGGAATGAAAATTTGGTGTTCTGGTGCAAAACGAATCGATTCGGATTTTGGCTGAATTGATTCTCCCCTACAGGTCTGCAATTTTGCAGCTTTGTCCACGTTTACAGAAAATGCCGTAACTTCTTCGTTATAACTCGGAATTAGGCAGGGCCACGAAGATTGCTCAGAAGGATACAACATCCAAGAAGACATTAGGCCAAAAAAACAAATTGTGAAATGACTAAAGTGCCCTTGAATGTGACCTTGAGTGTGCTTTTTAAGCCAAAACCATTATAAAAATGCCATAACTCAATCAATACAACTCAGATTCATGCACCATAAATGGCCACACGAATAGAAATTAAAGGGATTCAACTTCCGTGAGAGTTCGGGATCAAAATATGAATGCTAAAATTACTAAAATGCCTTCGAAGCTGCAATATTCAATGGAACTTTTTCGGAAAGCGTCCGAACATCATACTAAGCATCCAAATACCTACAAAAGCTCAATTAACCCCTGCAAAGCATGTATATATAGAAATTCAAGGTTGTCTAGTTAACGATCATAAGTATATGGATTAAGATACCCGAGGGGGCTAATAACGCATAGGTTAATGGGTGAAATACGCAATATTTGCGTCGTATCAGAGAGGTAGATTAGTTTTTGAGAAAAATAGGTTGTAATTTGAGATGGAGGTGAAAAAGTCCGCAATTTTATTCTTTATGCGCGCCGAAAGTATTTTTGAGGGAAATAAAATCCGTCATATATTTCACTTGAATTAGATATGCATTTGCATTTTCATTAAAACAACCATAATATATATAATTTAATATAATTGTGGGATTTAAACTATCATTTAAATTAACACTAATCAATATATAAAGAATTTTTATAAACAAATATGTCATGCAAGTAATAATATTATACTTGTAATGACACTTTTGTTGAAAATGCATTAAAGTCATTTTTTAAAACCGTCATAAAAATGTATTTTTCTTGTAATTATTTTTTATAGCCTAAACTTTTAATATTGGTAATAAAATATTAAACTAAAATAGCTGGGTTAAGTTTTCAATTTACATTAAATGTGATATTATACTTTATTTTATAATCAATACAATCGTAGTAAATAAAAAAGTCAGTTGCGTTAAAAAATAAAAATAATTCAATTTTGAGCCTAAATAGTGAGCCTAGGTATTAAGGTGTTAAAGTTGGGCAGTCTTAGTATGGTATGATCACGACCGATTTAGGCCTGGGTGGAACTGAGGATCCACAATGATTTTTATTATGTAGATAAAGCTAGACCCGATCCCCATCCATGTCCA
Organism: Sambucus nigra; assembly: GCA_949130495.1. NCBI lineage: Eukaryota > Viridiplantae > Streptophyta > Magnoliopsida > Dipsacales > Adoxaceae > Sambucus > Sambucus nigra. Next base: position 605,925,555 of record OX422211.1, read on the forward strand.
CTCCTAGTCCTAGGTCTTCAGGGTTATAAGTATATGCTAGTCTTTTCATCTCTCATTCTCTAATACGTCTTGATGATTTATACTCTATTTAGGCTTTGAGTCTAATGTACAATTTGTTCATATCTCTTTAGATGACGAGAACTAGGATGCTAGTAAGTAGGAGGGCACTGAGGGATAATGAAAGGGCAGGTCCCATCTTCGACAATGATCATTCGGGAGGCCACAACAATACGACTTAAGATAAACATTTAGAGGGATAAATCACAGATGGGTTAGCAACAGGGATCATCCACATCATATTGGGACAAGATGAAGGAAAATTTCCACTCGGTCAATCCGCCAACATTTTTAAGTGGCTTGACCCACTAGTGTCTCATTAATAATGGAGAGACACGGAGAGACACCTTAGGATGATCGACCAAACGGAGTTGCAAAATAATATTTTAGATACTTTCAAGCTAATTGGTGATGCTTTGTAATAGTGGGAGAGTGTGAAAACAATCTAGGAGAGGGAGCATTTGACTTATAAGATTTTATAGAGTAGTTTAATGATAAGTATTTTTCTTTATACTCTTAGGTTTAAGAAGACCCTAGACTTCCTCACATCGGAGTAGGGTTCACTTAGTGTGGATCAATATGAGAAAAAGTTAACTAACATATCTATGTTTGCACCGGAAGAGGTTAACACCGAAGAGAGGAAGAAATATTATTTAGTTTATTATTTTATTTAATCGATTAATCATTTTTTTTGTTAGGGAACATGACTTACACGACATATGCCTAGGTGGTGAATCCTGCTTTGATTCTTTGGCAGGACCGTGTGAACTATCAAAAGATATTTTAAAATAGGGGATAAGCGAATGGTTAGGGTGTGGCCAAAATGGGGGGAAATGATGCTAGAGTTGATCTCGAAGGCCATAAGGACCTGTGAGGACAACAAGGAAAAAATCCTTGAGTTGTCCACGGTTAAAAACATGGTGATAGGGACCCATAGTTTTCTCAGAGTAGAGGTCAAGGAACCCAACTGGAAGCAAGAATGATGGTTAGGTGTCTAGGACACTTCAGAGGTGGTTGGTATGCATCCAATCGGGGAGTACACAGGGCTACAAGATGTCTTACCACTTAGAGTCATCAAGATCAGACAATTTTAGTTGAGGAAATATTGGAGGTCATTACACCACTTAAAATAAAGGTTGGATCGATTCTCATATATCCTATGGATGGTTAGATGGATTCATTTAGTACCTTCTGTTTTGTATATATACTTTATATCACTTGTTATTTAGTTATATTTTCATTATGAATTTTGGGTGTATGGGGATCCTAGTTATTGTATACTAATTTTGGCATATGTAAGGCCTAAAATTGTGTTAAGATTATATATGGGTGTACATTGGCATGAATTAATATTTATTTAGTAGGATTGAGTGATCCTTGGTAATGATATGACTCACGTTGTTACAATTATGTTTTGACGATTTTTGAGGATGAAAATCCTATTGCAAGGGGAGATTGTAATACCCCAAATTTTTAAGTGATTAATTAAATGACTTAACAATGAATTATTATTTATTTAATGAGAGTAAATAAATAAGGTTAATAATAATGGAATAAATTTAATTAAATAAGTAATGTTAAATTTACATTATTTTTGGTAAATTAATTGGATAAATTGACCTTTTTATTTGTTGAAATACATTGTGGGAATTAACAATTTTTGGGTGAGGGTAATTTGGTATTTTAGTATCTCTTAGTAACCAAATAAGGGTTTGGAGGAGTCTCATGTATGATAGTGCATGGTCGTTATGTGTGAATAGAAAGAAGAGGGGACAAAGAGAGAGAAAGATAGAGTTAAGTGGCTAACTTGGAGGAAATCTTGACCTCGAGCAAATGTGTATGATCGAGTGTGGTGATAGGCGCGACCGTAGTCTTCTGGATTGTAACCTATCCACAACGTATCCATGGGACGTTCAAGTTTTAGGCCTTATTTATTTTCTTAAGTGAAAATTTTACCTCATTAATTACACTCTCGCAAATTAAAACTTACACCCTTATCTATTTTTATGCCTAAATTAAAAAGAAATATTCAAACCTCCATTTGAGGAACAAAAGATTATAATTTGGGATTTCTTCAAGAGAAAACATTTATTGTGTTTCAGAGGAGATTAAGGGAGTAAAGTCAAATGTTAGAAATAGAAAATTGTAATAATACTATACTTTTCCCCTATAGTGCTTAGTGACCGATATTGCCTAAACAATGCTTATTATTAAATATCAATGATAAAAAGTTTAATTAGGGAATGATAAACCTAATTAATCCCTGTCGTTATCAATTCATACTAAAACTTATGAAGCCCCTATATAACGATAATGCCTAGAGAATGATTATATGGATTTAATGGTGTGCTTGTTTGAAAGATGAGAAGAAAATTAGCTAAAAGTTGAATAATGTAGCTTATGAACTTTGACAAATGAAATGTGATACACGAGTACGAGTTGTCCCGTGAAATTGTAATACAAATTGATTATTCTTATCTTGGGACACATTTAGTTATTATAAATTCACATGGATCCTATTTGAAATGCATATAATATAGTTTGTTATGAAATTGTACTTGAAACCTTGGGAGTTAGGTTAATTAATGCGTGATTTTGTAATAATAAATGTTATGAATGAGGAGGATATTATTCGAGATTATAATAATAAGTTTTTATCAAGGGGATTATTGTTTTGACCTTATGTTATCCATGTTAGGGCATTGATGTTGATTAGTCATTTTTATTAAAGGGATGCGAGTTATTGATTTTATCATAGGTTTTATAATTGTTGGTTATTTGGTGTCTTTGAGTGTCGATAGGATATTGGTTATGGTATTGTGGAAAAATTGTGTTGTCATGTAATTGTTGAATATATGATTTGTGGATTAGTTTGTTGTTATTATTTTTCGATGGGACCTAAGTGATTGGATGATAGTTGTTATTGGTGATATTTTGTTGTTGAATATGGTTTTTCATGAATTCTGTTTATGTTAATGGATATATAATGTTTGTGAGATAATTAACACATTTGGGATTATTTATGGTTATGATTGGGGTTATGGTACTTGGGTTATGTACATGTAGGGTTTAAAATGAAGGAGAATATGTTTGAAGTTACTTGTATTAGCATAAAGAGTTGACTTGATACGTTAATTTAGTAGTCATTGTGGATGAGTACTTTTAGGAAAAAGGAAGTTGAGGAGAAAGTAAGGTTGTGGTAACTGAGGGATTTATGAGTGAAACACATTGCTAGCAAAATGATGAATATTCTGATGTTAGGTCATGTAATGAGGTGGTTGGATAGTCATAGAGTGAGATATGAGTTTTTGTGCGAGGGATGTGTATTTAATTGAATGGAGTTAAGGTGATGGATATATAAGGTTTGGTTTAATTTTTGTTCACTCTCTACAACTAACTAATCTAGACAGAATTTTACCGGGGGCTTCCTCGTTTGGATTTTCTTTGTGAGACGTCCCACACACGGAGTGTAGAGAAGGTATGAGTAAGGAGTTTAGGACTTATAGGTCTTGTATATAATTTTAGTGGTTGGATTATGAGTGATGGGTAAGCGATTATTAAAATGTATGACTTGTGAGTAAGACTTATTAATGAATAATGTGATGTTAAAGAAACGTGAAAAATGTTTTGGAATTGAATGAAGAGAATATGAATGAAGTGAATCTATTATGGTTTTTCTATAGTATTTTATTTTTTATTAGAGTCAGGTGCCTTAGTACATAAAATGTTGGGATAGTATTTTGTTTGCTCTCAATGATTGCCCAATATAGACTGAAGTGTATAGGGGGGGGGGGTGCCTAATTGGATTTCATTTATAATACGATCCACATATGGAGTCTAGAGAAGTCTAAAAGTTTGGGTTTTAGGAGGTGTAAATTGTATAGTGGCTCTTAAATAAGTATTTAGTTGATATATGATTATTATATAGTCTTGACAACCACCTAACCTCAATAAAGGTTTATCGGGAGGTATTTATTTGAAATGAATTTATGAGACATCCCATGCATCTAATCTAGGGGAGGTTGGAAGTTTAGGATGTTTATATTTCGTTAGAAAGTTATGTTGGGCATCTCTATAGGTACTGGGTATAGTGTCGACTGGCTATGGAAATACCATATCTGTAGGGCCAATACGGGATGACTGCTTTTGCGGTTGTGCGTTACTATTAATTCATTTATAGTGTTGACTAGATATAGATATATCATATATATTGGACCTAGACTATTTTGAAATTGTAGCAGTTTAAATGGTCTTGGTTTACGAGTATGTGCAGGGTCATGAGTGAGACTGGCTGACTATAATTATGAGATATATACAATATTCTACATATTATGTTGTTGTAGATATTAATAAAATTATAAAATATAATATATTACTTAATGTTTAAGGCAACGAGAGAGGTAAATGTTTCATAATGGTGATTGCAATAAACGTAATGTGGGACATTCCATATTATATTTAGGGTCGTGAGAAAGGCTGATTAATTAGAAATGAAGTTAATGAGATAAAGATGATATAAATGAGATAAGAAAGAGGTATTTGGTTAATGTCTATTTAAACGTGTTAATTGATAAGGTTGGTGGACTGAAATATAAATGAAATATGAAATGAAGTGAATAAATAAAAGTACGAAGATGTAATTATCTGAACATGAAATACTAAAGTGGATAAAAGACGTTCAATGATATTTTGAGTTGAACATTATATGATCATTTATATCGGTTGATAAACCGATAGTTGTTGATGTTCCTTTATAAAATGAGGTTATTAATATTGTTTAATGAATATATAATTGTGAATAATTAGAAATTTTGTGATTAGTGGTTAAAACTTGTTAATATCTAGACAGATCTTTATACTCTTGATATAATATGAAGCAATGAAAGAACCAATTGTTTTTCTGATAGGTAATTCTATTATATTATCTAGTGAATTTTCATATAGATTCAAAGTTAATTATTATTATTATTATTATTATTATTATTATTATTATTATTATTATTATTATTATTATTATTATTATTATTATTATTATTATTATTATTATTATTATTATAAAATACTCTATTGTGGTATTTATTTCATTGGTAGTTCTTTGTGGGTTATGTTATCCTATTTGGGAAATGTAGATAGTATTCTTTCATTGGACCCTAACTTATTTAATTGAATTACATCTCAAGTTAGGTTTGAGCTTCTAGGAGAGACTGGAACTTGGAGAGAAGGTTGATGCTTTGGAGTTTTATTTTATGTAAGGTGTAGCTTCTTTTCTATCGTGTACTCATATATGAAACAACTCTTGGATTTATGAGTCTTTTGTGACTCTACAGTTCTACTTGAAATATTATTTTGAGACTTTTGTACATTATTTCAATTTTGGAGGTTGATGTACTTTGGACTTTACTCTTGACAATTATTTATATTGTTAGCTCTCATATCTTTTATTTTTGAAAAAGTTTTAGAGTTTCTCATATTTCTGTCAAATGTTAAGAATGATATTTTAAATTATAGTAATTTTATATTCTAATATTTAGACTTGATCAACCATGATATTAGAAATGCGGGTTATTATAAGAAATATAATAAATTAATTAGTTTTGGTTAATATCTCTAACACCTTGACCATTGATGAAAATGTACTTTTGTTCTGTCGTTGTGGTATATCCTCTTCAATAAAAATCCCCCGAACTTACAAAATACACTAAGACTAAGTATAGTGGCAAGTAAGGGGTATTAATACATCTTCTTAATATGGTAAGGAACAAATGACTAATACAAATTTTGAAACAAAATTTCAAGGGATAATATAGTAATTAAGTGGGGCTGAAATTTAAACTAAACTCTTGTAAATGAAATAGTAAAGTGAGAGAAATATGAGACTAAAAAAAATATGAGATGATTCAAGGAATAAGAATTAACCACTTAGGTTATTTATTTTAATTAATTAGTTTATCGATTTGAAATATTCCAATACATATTTAAATTCACAAGTCAAATCTTATTGCAAATGTGATTTTAAACCTAGTATTTTTAGAAGATTATTGCTAGGCTTTCACAAACTCTATGAAAACCAGATTTAAACATTTTTTTTAATAAACCATCTGCTATGAAGTATTTACTAAAAGTATTTTAAATAATTGGAAATAAATCTTTAGAGTAGGGAAATTATAAATAAAATACGATTTAGAAATTTCCCGTCTTTAGTTTAATTAGTAAACAAAAGTTGTAATTCTAATTTATTATTTTCTTTCGAAAATTATTCAGCCTCTCTCGAGGCGTGAATATAAAATGTAAAATTTTAACAAGATAATTGAAAAGGGAATAATAAATAAATAAACTAAAACATAAAAAATAATCAAGCTAAAGGTTCCATTTAACCCCTTGAATAGGGCTTTTAGCATCTCATTTGGGTATCATAACATATAAAATTTAATAACAACAATATTTGAGGCATGATTCCATATAATAAGATAGAATAAGAGAACGTAATGAACCAATTCTCCTTGTATTTATATTTCCAAACTTTACCAACCATACATGAAAAATAATCCCACCAAATATGAGTATCACACCAAGATAAAGGATGAACATATTGCTCTTACAGTTTATGCCATAATATAACAATGAAACTCAATAGTTGTCAATCCTAATAAACAAATCTCTGATATATATATATATATATATATATATATATATATATATATATATATATATAGAGAGAGAGAGAGAGAGAGAGAGAGAGAGAGAGAGAGAAGAACTAAAAAATTAACATTAAACTTACCCTAGACACTAAAAAAAAGACCCTACTACCACTCTAAAAAGAGCCATCAACTCTAGCGTGGATTCCCCATTGTGCAACTGCTGTGTCTTATCTATATAGGGGAGGTTAAGGTCTTGGTGTGGGTTTTAAATAAATTAGTGAATAAAGGAAATTGGTAGAATTTAAATTAAATTGGTAGAATTAAATTTGAAAATAAATTGCTTATTTGTGATTGCATGTTTGTTTGATTCAATTGTGTATAATATGTTCACTCATAGAAAATAAATTATATGTTAATTAAATTATTGATTTATGGGGATTAAACATAATAAAAGTCCGTAATTTGGATAGATATAGTTTGGGCACGTTCCGGGATGATTTGAGGACCCGTTTAGGTGTTTTAGACATCGAAGTGAAGGAAGGGAGAGCAAGGATTCAAGAGAGCGATACTCCAATCCATAGTTTAGGCAAGAATTCTCTTTCTAACTCAATTACAATATGTTTCTTAATTCATCTATGCATTCTCTCATGAAAATTCCGAGTTAACTGAATAAATGGATGATTTTGATTAATTGGAATAAAATTTGTTGACTCTTACAACAAATCTGAAAATAATGGTATCGTGTTAGCTCGGAATTGAACCTTAGAATCCATGTTATATGATTTCTATTTTGATGATTTCAAAAGATGTATTGATACCTTAAATCTGAGATTGATTAGATGAGTAAGTAGGATCAAATTGGGTTTATATGGACTTTAATGATAGATTTAATTTTTGGGATTTTGGAGATATGATCTTGTGTTAATTTGATTAGATAGTCATCTAAAAAATGTAATTGATTCATTAGGAATCTATATTCATTGACAAATAAGAGGGTAAATATTTGGGATGAAGATTGGATTTAGGAGTAGGAATCCTATATAGGAAATTGTAATAGTTTTGGGCTACTACCTGTGTGTGAATTGATTCGGCCTCCAAGGAGAATCGATTCGGTTTGGGGGAGAACCAATTTAGCCCTGGAGGTGAATCGATTCGACCTCTGGGCCTAGGTCAGGGTAGGACCGGGGAATGGTTCGAGTGATTTTTACGAACTTAGGCAAGTATGTGGGAGGTCATCCAAGTGAGGGGATAATTTATTACAAATGGATTTGCATCACTATTTTTTTAGTTGGGGAAATTGACAATTAACTTGATGGTTATTTAAAGAAAGGATATTAAATGGAAGATTGATGAGACTTCTTGGGAGGTAATTATAGGGTTAATTACCTATACATTTTATGTATTCAGAATATGTATCTATTTATTTGTGTGAACATACCTATATTCACGGACGACCTGTCGGTTAGGGTCACGGCTCAAGGCCGTAGCATGCGTCTGCACATGTGGGCTAGGCATTGTTTAGGTCATTATTTTAGGTCCTACATGGAAGCACCAATTACGAGGAGGTAGGGTAGAGATGGGATCCATTATCACCGTTGGGGGTATGGACCATGCGATGGTGTACTACATAGGGACCGCCCCGCTTATGTGTGTTTTGTGATGTCCGTTCGGATGAGGGACTTATCTGCACTTATCGATAGAGCACGAATGGGACACTGAATGTAGATGCATTTATGTGTCGTATCTATTCAAGGACTTATATAATTATATAAATTAATTGAGATTAAATCCCTGTTGTCTAATGATTTAGATAATTGATAATGAACTTAATACTATGAAAAATGCATAATGGATGATATATGATTTCTTGTGGGTAGTATCGTAGGGGTCATTCTTAGGAGTAGAAGCATATATGTAGACGATTCACTTTAGTTTATGAATTCTGCTAGATGCATTGAACATAAATCTTATTTGGTAGTTATTAGCCTTTATAATTGGGACTTGGGTTGATATGCATATAATATTGCACTTAGATGAGGGGTGAGATAATTACTACATGCGAGTGCCGGTGGGAGGTGTATAATGTGAATCAACTGAATTGTTATACATTATTTTAGTAAGTTAATTCTTGCAACTCTAGGTCATTGACCCAAATTATAAAATACCCCCATGTATACATAGAGTGGGATAATAGGGATGATAGGAGATCAAACTTCCAGTCGTATTTGCACATCCATTACTTCAGTTCGTTTGACTCTAGCATAGGTTGCTAATTCCGTTTCAGTCAATTTCTTATTTAAGATATTATATGGGCATAAGTTTGAGTTTATTATTCAGTCTTTTAGGATATTTGTTATACTTTAGTGTATGTTTTATAACAGTTGGGAGTTTGAATTTATGTCTTTGATAGTTGTGACTCAAATTGTTTATTTGAATTAAAATTTATAAATGTAATATCATTGTTTGATGTTGAGAATGATATAGATTGTTAGGCAAGCCCCATATTTGACTTATTGTGTCTGGCTAACCTTTACATGAAAAATGGGGGTTGTTTTAGTTAGTATCAGAATATCCAGATTCTAGTGTCTTTAGGATCGGTGATGCACTCGTTACATTCTTCATTGCGTTTGTTTGATGTGTAGAGCCCTATGATTTGGAATCATTGTAATCTTTATGATATGTTACTAATACCAACCTTGTTTGGTTTCAAATGAAAAATGGTAATCACGATAGACCACGATGTGTCTCCATAGAGGCTACAAAGGAGAGGGCTCAGCAGGAGCTACAACCACACCCACAGCTACCACCAACCCATCCTGTGATTAATCCAACAGATATTGCCACGATTAATACACAAGTAGTCTCTATGATGATGGCCATTATGTTACTGGATTTTCATCCACCGCAGTAGTATCCACCACCCCCACAACTGGTGGTACTACCTGTTCAGGCATATTACTTAGTATGGGATAAATATAGGGAGGCCTTCAATAAGGGCCACTCGCTAGAGTTTGCTGGGAGTCCAGTTATATTTGTGGCCAGTCACTGGAAGAAGAACATTTAGCAAAAATTGAGGATAGTTGAGTGCACATAAATATAAAAGTATATATTAGCCTCATTTCGATTGGTAGGGAAAGTCTTACAATGGTTGGAGTCTGCCACCACACTAGAAGAGAAGGACATAATGACTATTGATGAGTTTTGGGTCAAATTTGAGGGAAAGTACTAGCTATGAAATCTGAAATGAGGAGGAAGTTCATGGACCTTAAGAAGGAAGGTGGTATGGTACATGAATATGATGAGGAGTTTACCACATTGTCTTATGTTGCTGTGGATGAGGTAAACATCGACGATTAGAAGATGGAGAAGTTTTTTTCAGGGATATCCTGGCACATCATGAAGTCTTTCTTAAGGAATTCATCTTTTACCACCTATACTCAGATGGTAAATACTACTTTACTGCATTGTTAGGATCGCCGATCTTTTTAAAATAGTAAGGGGGAGAAGAAACCCAACTCAGAGACATCGAACCAATAGGGAAAGATGAATAAGATCGAAAATCAAGGGGCCTAAAAATTATAGGGGTCACAAGCAAATGATCAGCATAAGAGGTACATGGGTTACGATGATCATAATGAGTAGGGCCAGTCAAGCTAGGTCTAGCAGTAGAGTGACCATCAGGGCCAGTGGAAGCGGGGTTGAGGCTAGCAGGGCCAACAGGATAGGAAATATTTTCAAGGAAATTATTATGCTTGTGAAAAGAAAGGACACTTAGAAAGGACATGCCCTCAGGGAAATTAGGTGGAACAGGAGCTGGTGGGACAGTGAGGGTACCAAGCACCCCAAGTGAAATTGGAGAGGGACCAACACAAGCATAGGTAGTGGAGGGTATGTTCCTTATTCTTGGGCTTATGGGGCATATTTAGTTTGATACTAGTGCATAGTACTCAATTGTTAATAATACTTTATTAGTGCATCGAGGGTGATAGACTTAACATTTGACATAGTGACTTATATTGGTTCACCCTGAGAAGAGGGGCACCAATATATTTCGTGTAGAGGTATAGGAATTGACACAGGGGTGCATAAATTGTGGAAAACCTATTTTAATTAGATATGTTAGAGTATGACATTATCCTATGGATGGATCGACAGGCTACTTACAGGGCATGTGTTTCTTTTTATGGACCGTTAAGAGTTAATGGTCAAGTGTAGAACAACTGGTTGGGCAATGTTGTTCATCATAGCCATGATAACTATTATCAGAATTATCATATTCGGGGTCTAGTTATGGTAAAATGGCCTGTGACGTAAGCTTGGGCTAGTACGATATCCTTCTGAAATTTAGTGCACTTAAGAGAGAGCAACGTATTATAACGTATTAGTGATTGGAAGGATTTTGAGGAAATATTTGGATGAAGTTAATTCCGATTAAATAATGCCAAATGGTATTATGATCAGATTGGTAAAGATTCATTGTGTTGTTAAACAGTTCGTGATTTTGGTGAGAATAATGTGCGAGAGTTTGGACCTAGGAGTACGCTCATCTTATGATTTCGAAATATAAAGAGTGAAAACTCAATTAGAAAATTTGTATGAGGATGATGTGACTTTTTGCTTCACAGACATGTGTTTTATTGATGTAATAACGATGGATAAGTTTTATGGACAAGCATGTATTCAATTATGAATTCTGGAGATAGTAGTGTAGGACCAATGATGGTTCAATGGATTTTTATAAACACTATATAGTGAGAGTTTGTACGGGAATTGGGATTATAGCCGCAGGTTTCATATGAATTGAAAAGTGTTACCTTATCGAGAGTAGGCACAACAATGTGAGGATTTCAGGATTGGTTATTGACATATTTCTTGAATTTGGGATACAATGAATTTCCGAGTCGGGGTACGGACATAGACTAAATGATAGTAATGACATACTTTAAAGGATGAATAAATGTGATGGTTATTCGGGAATGGATTTATTTTAGTAGATAAGGATATGCATATTGAGAAGCATTTGTATTTAAACAGTTTGGGGATATTTAGAAAGGTTTATGTCTAGATATGGCCTCAGTTACATGAAGATGTGTATTGTCACGAATAGTGTTAAAATAGTGATGTGTCATTAAAAGTGGGCGATAGTAAACTTTATTTGGATGGGTAGATCTTTAGAGTCTTAGAAGTGATTAAACGCTCTACTATATTTATGGATGGACATCGGGTGGCCTATTTTATGTGTGAAAAGGAACATTATGTTCTTGGCATTTTTAGATCGATTAATTTAATAGGGTTTAGTGTAACTCTTGGAGGTGATGAATATTTTATTGAAATTAGCAAAAGTTAAAGATTGCATGGCTAGCGTATTGTTTCATGTTTAGTTTTGGACCAACAGATCTCAATAACTAACTAAGTTATGTAGTAGTGTATCAGGAGGGCTTCTTGTTTGGATTCTCTTTTGAGACGTCGCACGCATGAAATTTAGCAAATGTCAGGATTTGAGGCACGTTTGGATTCTAGGATGCTTTTTTAATACATTATAAATGTGGAGAAATATAATGAATCAGGCCACATTATATTATTGAAGTTAAGGCTAGCGAGGCCAAGGAGTGCAGTAATGATAGTACTTGGTAATGTTTACACGACTAGTAGGATAAGTGGGACAATCTCAAGAAGAATTGAGTCACGATCAACAAGATAATCGAGTATCTTTTGCCTTATAGATGTGCACGGTATGTATGTTTCATTTTGGATGTATATGCGTCATCCATATGTGATGTTTGTGTGGGGGTATATGTGATATGTGGCATATGAGCATCCCGGTCATACTATGGTAGGCATAGATGGGCTTTTTTCTTTTATCTCTTAGGATACAAAGATAGATTAATAGAGTATAAACCTAAAATATTCGTGCGGGTGAAGTTTTGCTATTATGCTTTAGGGAATTTCGAGGACGAAATTCCATTATTTGGGAGATGTGGGGGGGGGGGATATAATACCTCGTGTTTTCGTAATTAATTAAATTAGTAGAATTTAATTAAATAAATTAAATCTATTGAATTTAAATTAAATTGGTAGAGTTTAATTTGAGAATAAATTGCTCGTGTGAGATTGCATGTTTATTTGTATCATTTGTGCATAAGGTGTTCACACGTAGAGAATAAATTTTATGTTAATTAAATTATTGTTATGTGGCTATTAAACATAATAAAAATGTGCAATTTGGGTAGATATAGTTTGTGCACGTTCTATGATGATTTGGGGACTCGTTTAGTTGTTTTAAACATATACAATTAGGTTACGGGAATAGGTATACCATTAAGGGAGTTATTGGGACAATCCGGATATGGTTTCGGGCATGTTTTGGGCGTCTAAAAATGGGGGTTTAAGTGTAATACGGGATTAGGGTTATAAGATGATGATTGACAATTTAAGAGGCTATTCCCATCCACCACAATACAACCCTAGTAGCCCTACACCTATAGGATATATTACCAAGGCTAGAAAAGGAAGGGAGAACAAGGATTCAAGAGAGGGAAACTCCAATTCACAGTTTAAGGAAATAATTCTCTTCCTAACTCAATTACAATATGTTTCTTAATTCATCTATGAATTCTCTCATAAAAATTCTGGATTAATTGAATAAGTGGATGATTTTTTTTATTGGAAATTGTAAGGACATTTTTGTCCATTAACATTTATATGTCGTACGCCGTTACACCGTTGAAGAAATTCAAGTTTCATACATTCATCAACGGATCCGAATATCAGAAGAAGAAGAGGAATCAAAGTCTGACAACCGGACCGGTCCGCCTGAAATAAAAGAACCGATCTGGTCAACCGGACCGATCCGCCTAAGACCGGACCGATCCGATTGCTACAGATCCAGTATACCCCGGACCGCAAGCAAATCGATGAAGCAGGATCAACCGAACCGATCCGATCACAACCGGACCGATCCGCCTCAGAATAAAAGAACCGATCCGATCAATCGGACCGATCCGCCTCAGACCCGGACCGGTCCGCCTGGGATAAACTCAAACAGATCGTGTTCATATCGTGTTCAGATTTTTAAGGCCCGAGACTTCTTATTTAATCCCACTACGGGAAGTGGTTTTCTAAGACTTATACACACGATTTTCAGAGTACAAAAAGACCTAAGTCTTCAACTATTGAGCATCTAGACTCTAGGTATTCAATTCACACAAATTTCCAATCCTTTGTGAATCACTTTGCAACCCAGGAACACACCTTTGCTGTTCACACCCTTGTGGAGAAGACCGTTCTTCTTCTCCATTGCAGCCCTACTGGAAAGGGATAGTTCTAGCCGCCAGCCCTACTGGAAAGGGATAGTTCCAGTCGAGACTACAGAGTCCGATACCTGAGGGTAATTCTTAGTCACTTGTATTTTCATTGTAATCCGAAATTGTATAGCTACAATATTATAATGAAAATAAATAGTTTTTCCCCTTTGGGGGATTTTTCCTCAATTGCATGTGTTTGAATGTTCTTGCTTAGATTATCATCTTATTCAATCACATACTGTTTCATGTTTAGGGTTTGTTTGGGTTAAAAGGGTTTAATATATAATTTGCTCATTTGAACGCAAGCACATACGTTCTCAAATTGGTATCAGAGCAGGTTACGGGTTAAAGCCAATTCTCAAATTCTCAAATTGGTAACATACGTTCTCAAATTTCCTCATTGTAATCGGACGATCGAAGCCAATTCTGAGGGCTTGAAGATGAGGGTGACCGATTCTACGGGTTAAAGCCAATTCTGAGGGCTTAGGGATGAGGGTGATCGATTCTGCGGGTCGAGGCCAATTCTGAGGGCTTAAAGATGAGGGTGACCGATTCGGTAGGTCGAAGCCAATTCTAAGGGCTTAAGTTAAGATGAACAATTTTGCGGGTCGAAGCCAATTCTATGGGCTTGAAGATGAGAGTGACCGATTCTGTGGGTCGAAGCCAATTCTGAGGGCTTAAGTTGAGATGATCAATTATGTGGGTTGAAGCCAATTCTATCGGCTTGAAAATGAGGGTATTCTGCGAGTCGAAGCCAATTTTGAGGGCTTAAGTTGAAATGTTATCGGGGAACTCTATCGGGGAAATTACCTCGTGATTTTGATTCGAGATGGGGATCTGATTGATTGGGAAATCCTCGTGTCTTTGGAGACTTTACCAGGGAAACAACCAATTTGATTCTAGGGAAGTGATTCGGTGGTCAAGGGTTTGGACGTATTTCTCAAGGAAATTTGAGACCTTTGGGAAATAGAGATGATCCTGATGTTTTGGCTATTTTGGAGGTCCTTTGGGGACGTTGTTGGGGGATAGATTCACTTCTCTTTTGAGAGTTCCATTGAGGAAAAGGGTTTCCTCTTAAGGAAGTGCAAAATTTTCTCGGTGAACATGTTCTAAATCCTTTCCGGGATTTTTAGCAATTTTCTAAAGATTTTTCAGGGTTTTCTAGTATTTTTGGGGAGTTTTATACAAAAATTAAGGGGGTGCCAGTCGACATGGTGTGGAGGGTGACATTCGACAGTGGCATGGACTTTTGAGATACCTCGAGAAGGCAAAGGGTCAGTGCCAATTGGTAGGTAGGGGTGGATTTTTGATCGGCATTACCCTTGGCATCCTATATAAAGGGGCGGGTTCCCCTCATTTTTCACATCTTCTTGCCTTATCTCTTTTTGTAATTTTCTTCTGCAAATCACTCTATAATTCCGCAATCTAAAAAATGGCCGCTTTTATTAGCAATGCAGTACATAGGGAGTGGTTGGCTATTGATGACTGGGAGAATGTGGAGTGGAGGGACAGGGCGCCTTTTGCTTTGGGGAGTGAGAACTCTTTTGACGCATTCGAGTCTATTGCGGATGAGTGGACTTTACTGTGGTATCCATCATGTCATCATTCTTCAAGGGTGGTGAACCCTAATGATTATGTAAGTAAAATGACTTTTGACATTATTTTTTTATTGTTTTCCCTTTTTCTTGGATTTTAACAAGGTTTTTCTCTTTTACAGTATGATGTTTCCTTGTCGATTATGCGTGCCCACAGGACGATGGGGCTTAAGGATGTCTGGGAATATCTTCCACATATGGTGCGTTAGGTGGTATCCTCAGCAGGCTTGGGGAGGTTGGCGTATGTGCTGGATGAGACACCTCGTTCGACGGCGGTCTTATGCACTCTGGGGGAGAGGTGGTGGAACACTACCCACACCTTTCATTTTGGATTCGGGGAGATGACTGTGACTCCCATAGACGTGCAACAACTGCTGGGGCTAGATTACGATGGAGTAACAATAGAGGTGGATAACTCTTTGCGTGTGAGGCTGGAGGCGGTGTGTGCAGTGCTTGGTGATGTGGGGAGAATAGTGTCTGGGGATTCCATTCGTCTGTCGCTGCTGAAGGATGTTTTAGTGCGTAGGGTGATTGATGTGGAGGACGGGATGCAGGTGAGATAGATGACCCAATTGTTTATTTTACTCGTGCTAGGGGGATTTCTGGTGGCGTCGAGCGGCGACGTTGTCCACTTATGGTATTTACCATATCAGAGGATGTTTTCGAACATCCCTCTCTATGATTGGGGGAGCCTGACTTTGGCGACCCTTTATTTTTCTCTGGATGCATTTAGCCGGTGCTGCCAACAGACTTTCACTGGAGCCATGTATCTTCTTGAGTTTTTTTTAATTGCGCATTTTCCTTTCTTGCATTTTCATTTTCCTTATGCATCTCTTTTTAATTACGGATTTCTTGTCTTTGGCAGACGTGGTTCTATGAGGTGATTGGGTGTAATACCGAGCTAATCGCTTTTACGGATGAGACTATTGGGGACTTTTGCCTGTTGTATCGATGGCAGAAGGCCAATCGGCAGTCGAGGAGATCTCTCTCCTTAGAAGCGGTGTATCAGGTCTTGAATGGCCTGACCAGTGATAGGGTAAGACTTTTTTCTTCTTCATTCTAAGACCTTTGGGTTCTCTGATTCCATATTTCCTTATGTTTTGTAGGGGATTTTTCAGGTGACATTTTACCCTTGGGGGACGACAGTTCAGGACATGAGGTTGACTGGGGTGAATGCGCAGATGAGGCACTTGCTGGATCCTGATTTTGTCCACTCTTGGTATCTTGGGGAGAGGGTGGTCCGACAGATTACTGAGGAGGAGGTGGTGCCACCTGCGAATCCCCCTATGTATATGAGGCAGGAGCGGTTGTTGCCATAGGAGGCGAGGATCGCGACGATGATTGGCGATTCCTATCTGTTGTACACCAATAAGGCTGTGACATATGATTATATGTACTTTGTGACGAGTTGGTTGATGGCATCCATCATATATGATGCTTTTCCGTTTCCTCCTACGAGTTCGACTCGGCTAGTGGGGTCCTCCCACAGCGGTGGTGGTCCGTCGACATCTGCAGTGGAAGTGACTTCAGAGGTCCCCTTTGTACGGTTGCATACTCTTTCGTACAACATTCGATGGGCTGATAGAGGGATGGCTCCTATATCGCATCGTCCTCATGAGATGGACCCGGAGGAGTTAGGCTTGATAGAGGAGGTTCTTCGTTGTTTGGTATATTTTTTTGTTCTTATCTTAGTTTCTCTTTAATTTCTTTTGATCTTTTATGCTTGATACTGATTCTGCCTTTTCTTTTAGCAAGTCCGGGTGTCCCCCACTTGGATGAGGGATATTAGGGACTGGATATCTTCAATGACTTCCCATATTCGGGATGCGATTCATGTTCCTTCTTGCTTGGTGTTGTCTGCCTCATTTGGGGACGAGTCTGGTTCGGGTAGCGGTGGTGCGTCATCTCGCCGTAAAGGAAAGAGAGTGTGTCAAAGGGATGGAAGCTCTTAGGAGAGAGGTGGAAAGGTAAGTGAGAGAGAGAGATAGAGGGAGAGAGAGAGAGAGAGAGAGAGAGAGAGAGAGAATGAATGTGGGTTCGGGCTGAGTCACATTTTTGTTTTTTTCTTTTCTTTATTTTCCTGCAAAAATGATGTAATACAGAAACATATCTATGTAATGCAATAAAGTTTTTTTTATTATCTTTTGTTAATGATGAATGAATGAATGCATGCACATGTGCTTTTGACTTTGCTGCTGAAACCATAAAAAGAAATATTTTTGGTTTTTTTAAGGAAAGTTTTATCCATAATGAGGATTTATATGAAGATGAAAGGGGATTTGGATTTCTGTTGAGAATATCAATTTACTTTTATTTATTTTTCTGAATTTTGACAAAAGAGGAAAAATGAAAATTTCCAAAAGTAGGGGTTTGTCGATTGGTAAGCACCTTGTCCTGGCTATCTGCAGGTTAGTCTAGCCCCATCAATTCAAAGCTCTTATTGGTACCCTCTTCAGCCTTTGATACCTTGTTGGACAGGATTTCTTTCGATTTCGGAAAGGGTTATGTCTTTTGTGGGGGTTTTCAAGTATAAAAAGGGGTAAGGGTGGAGTGTTTTCATCGTACCTTATCCTGACATTCTTATTTTGTGAGATGGCTCTCCCAGGCAATGTTGAGTTTGCCAACTACCTCGAGACTTTGGAGGCGATGTGCTCCTATAACGTCGACTACGATGTTTACAACATGCGTTGAGTTTCTTTATGGCGTTATGGGCCCATAGAGTGGAATATGCTGATGGAGGCTATCGAGTTTTGGTATCCCGAGGATCATGTCTTCCTCTTCAAGTACCTACGAGGAATTTTCTTCCATACTGGGGATAAATCCCAGTGTTGCTGTGGCTCTACTTGAGTTTTCCCGTTCTCCTAGGGATTTGTTGGCTGAGTTTGTTTCCATTTTAGTCCTCGGTGGCCAGATCACTGGTGGCTGGAGATATGATCTCCCTTTCGGCGGTGATATAGTCCGTGCATTTATAGGAGGTTGGTGATATTGGATATGCTGGAGCTGTCATTCTGGGATTTGTTTCAAAATAACTGCTAGACCCACAACTTGCAGTTGTTACTTCATGGATGTCCTACCCTCGCAATCCTATGACGGTGATACTGGCAGAGACTCGACTTGGATGCCTAGCGAGAAGGTCGTTCTGACTTTCTGAGGGGTAGCCTTGTGATGTTGTTCATGTGGTTGTTTGAAAGACTCCGCTTGGTGACCCCTCTAAATTACCCTTTGTCAAAGGTACCCAACTTCTTTTCACACCATTTCATCAGTGTGGGTTTAGATATTGAGAGCTGGGAGAACTGGTTTGTGGAGCATGGGGCTCTAAATCTATACTGGTCAGTGCCATGGTGGGGACAACTGCTTCCTATTTGGGAACAGGGAGAATACCCATATGTCCTGATGGTTGGTCTCAGATAGACCTCTTTTAATTTCCCTCGGCGACTTCTGCGTCAATTTGGCTGGTAGAAGATCGTGCCACCTCGGACACTATACTTCTTTCCGGTAGAAGATTTAGCAGAGCGTCTGCGCATGTGGCTTGGCTCTTTGTGGGAGAGCCGGCGTCCCTCGATCCGTCCCTCTCAGTCTGTTAGGAGATTTTGGCATATCCGTAAGGATTATATGAAGTGGTTGTGTATAAGAGTGGTCAGCAATATGTTGGTAGTGGAGACTGGACAAAGGTGGCTTATTTTATCTGGTACCATGGAGGGAGGTGTGGTAGTTTTTCCAAGACTGGTTCAAGCTTATCGATCTATGGATCTTCTGCAGCACTCCATTCAAGCAAGGGAAGTTTGGGGACCCCAGGATGTAGATGACAATGATGGAGTGGGCTCCTCTAGTAGCTATGGGTAGGGCTCTTAGGGGGAGTTTATTCTGTAGTGGGGAATAAGTTTGGGAATTTATTTGGCTTTTTTAGGAAGTTAGGGGGAAGGGAGTTATCCATTCCTTTTCTTACATAATTGTAGGGTAATCTTTTATTAGTAAAATAAATGTAAGGATATTTTTGTCCATTATCAATTTATTATGTCGCACGCCGTTACACAATTGAAGAAATTCAAGATTCATACATTCATCAACGGATCCGAATATCAAAAGAAGAAGAGGAATCAAAGTCTGATATAACCGGACCGGTCCTCCTGGAATAAAAGAACTGATCCGGTCAACCAGACCGATCCGACTGCTGAAGGCCAGTATACCCCAGACCGTAAGCGAACCGGTGAAGCCTGGAAAAGAACCGATCCGATAATCAACGGACCGATCCGCCTCAGAATAAAAGAACCGATCCGGTCAATCGGACCGATCCGCCTCAGACCCGGACCGGTCCGCCTGGGATAAACTTAAACAGATCGTGTTCAGATTTTTAAGGCCCGAGACTTCTTATTTAATCCCACTACGGGAAGTGGTTTTCTAAGACTTTTTCAAGACGATTTTCAGAGTCCTAAATACTCTAAGTCTTCACCTATTGAGCCCAAGACTCTAGGTTTTTTATTCACACAAATTTACAAATCTTTTGTGAATCTTTTTGGTAACCCAAGAACACAACTTTGAGTTTGTTCAACCCTTGTGGAGAAGTCGTTCTCTTTTTCATTGCAGCCCTCCTGGAAAGGGATAGTTCCAGCCGCCGACTACAGAATCCGACACCTGAGGGTAATTCTTAGTCACTTGTATTTTCATTGTAATCCGAAATTGTACAGCCTACAATATTATAATGAAAATAAATGGTTTTCCCCTTTGGGGGATTTTTCCTCACAAGCATGTGTTTGAATGTTCTTTCTTAGATTATCATCTTATTCAATCACATATTGTTGCATGTTTAGGGTTTGTTTGGGTTAAAAGGTGTTTAATATATAATTTGCTCATTTGAACGCAAGCACATACGTTCTCAAATTGGTATCAGAGCAGGTTACGCTAATCTATCGCGTATTCCTATTTTCCGCCAAATTTTTCTAAGATATCAATTTTCTGAAAAAATTGATTTTTGAAAAAAGTGCGTGTTCAAATGGAGAAGTTATATAATAAAATGCCTATTTTTGACGGGAAAAATTATGCTTATTGGAAAGCCCGAATGAGGTCGGCTTTAAAAGCCATTGATGAACGTGTCTGGATCTTAGTTGAAAGAGGGTGGACTCCTCCCTCCGTGACTGTTGATAATGTGATCAACTTGAAACCTGACACTTCTTGGACTGATGAAGAATTTTAATGGTCATCTTTTAATTCTAAGGGTCTACGTGCTATTTCTGGGTCTGTCACACCTGATGAGTTCAAACGCATAATGATGTGCACCACGTCAAAAGAGGCATGGGATGTTTTACAACTCACCCATTAAGGAACTAATGCTGTGAAAGAATCTAAGTTGCAAAATTTGACAACTCAATTTGAAACCATCACCATGCATGAATCTGAATGCTTTGATGAATTTTATGCTAGAATTTCTAACATTGTGAATACTAGCTTTAATATTGGTGAACATATTCCTAATGCTAGAGTTGTTAAAAAGATTCTTCGTTCTTTACCTAAGCGTTTTATCCCTAAAGTCACTGTGCTAAATTCTATGGGTAATTTAAATACGCTAAAATTGGAAGAACTTGTAGGAGATTTGCAAACTCATGAAATTGATATGTTCCCTAAAACTGCTAAATCTAAAGATAAGGGAATTTCACTTAAAGCCCAAGAGAGAAGGAGTGAGGGGTCGGCTAGAAAAAAGGGTAGAGTTGTCTAGAAATAGAGAGACTGACACGTCAGATTCTGAGTGTGATTTTGACCTAGATGATTTGGCTCTTTTTGCAAAAAAATTCAAGAGGATTCTCAAATTTAAGAAAAATGGCAATTTTAAAGATAAAAAAGAAATTTGAGAAAAATAAGTTTGAAAAGAAAAATGAAAAAGACTCCAAAAATCCTCCTAAGAAAGAAAGTGAGAGATGTTTTGAGTGCGATGGTAGGGGTCATAGAGCCTTTGAGTGTGCCAATCGTCTGAATAGAGAGAAAGGGAAAGTTATCCTTAATGCTACCCTTAGTGACGACAGTGAGGTCGAGACGGTGGATTCAGGAGATGAGTCACCGCATGAGTGTAACTTCACCGCATTCATGGCCAGTCAAGTGAGCACTCCTATTTCTCTTCACGACGATGAAGATGATGCTTCATAGGGACACCTCGACAGTGAGATCGATGTGAGTGAAGGGGAGGATGACTCAAGTGAGAGCGAGAGTGATATTCAACGCGCCTACGCTGAGTTATATTCTGAGTCATTTAAAACTAAAAAATGTAACAAAGCGCTAGTTCTTAAGATCACCAGCTTAGAGGAAGATTTAAGAAAGGCGAGAGAAAGAGAGTCCTCCACCGTCACCGCCCTGAGAGAGAGAGAATCTGCATGTGTCGAGAAAGAGATTCTGTTTAGAGAGAGAGAGAGAGTGTTTTAGAGAAAGAGAGAGGGAACTTGACTAAACAAGTGGCTAGTCTTACGGGTCAGCTCCATTCCTCCGTGGAGACTCGGAAGAAACTTGAAGCCCTTGTTGCCCAGCTGACTCATGATCTTGAGAAAGCATGAGAAGTCAAGGTACAAATCGAGGATAGATCTGGGAAGATGGGAAAGATGCTCCTCGGCCCCGCTTTAGGTTTTGGTGATCGGCAAGGAATTGGATATGATGGTGCCTCCACGTCCCAAATTGTACCTGGACCAGTTCTTGAGTTTACAATGAATCCTTATGGCCGTCGTCAAAAACCTCGAAGGAGAGTTCGACCAAGAAAAGCAAACCAAGGTCCGCCTTTGACTGTGCTCTTTTGTACTTATTGCAAAAGAAAAGGCCACCTTAGGGAATCTTGCTATAGCATGAGTCGGACACGACGTACTACTGCTTCACCACGTCATACTGATGAGTTTTCTACTCTGAGAGAGCGAGTTGAGTTCTTAGCTGCCACGACCCAGAGTTTAATGGAAGAATTCCGACGGATGTCTTTGCCGTTAGTGAATGCTTCTCACATTCTAGCTAAAACCAACAACAACAAAGGCAAACAAAAGGTCAGCTCTGCTTGGGTACCTAAGAAAGATAAAAAGGCCTTTGTTATTCATGTTGCTCTCAAAGCAAATAATACCTCACAGTGGTATTTTGATAGTGGGTGCTCCAGACACATGACAGGTGATGCCTCATTTTTTACGACTCTTGAGGACTATCAGGATGGCAGAGTCACCTTTGGAGATGGGAGCAAGTCTAGA
This sequence comes from Sambucus nigra, assembly GCA_949130495.1. Classification (NCBI taxonomy): domain Eukaryota; kingdom Viridiplantae; phylum Streptophyta; class Magnoliopsida; order Dipsacales; family Adoxaceae; genus Sambucus; species Sambucus nigra. The sequence continues at coordinate 605,948,351 of OX422211.1, forward strand.
ATTATAGGACGTGGTATTGTCGAGTTACCTAGATTTCCTAAGCTAGAAAATGTTTTGTACGTCAAAGGTTTGAAAGCAAACCTTCTCAGCATTAGCCAGCTGTGCGACACTGACTTTGCAGTAAAGTTTGACCGAGACGCGTGTAAAGTCTATAATCAAGCCGGTAAACTTTTGATGCAAGGGGTGAGGATAGAGGATAATTGCTATGGGACTGAGCCCACATCCTCACTTCTCTGCAACAACGCCACGTTCACTCCTATGGATCTGTGGCACCAACGTCTAGGTCACATGAACGTTAGAGATCTCAATCGCTTAGCTAAAAAGGACCTAGTATGTGTCTTACCATCTCTTGGAAAGTCAACTTCGACCGTTTATGGACCCTGTCCGTTGGGAAAACAAATTCGTAGTCCTCATAGGAAGTTGCATTCCATTACCACCTCTCGTGTTCTTGAGTTGATTCACATGGATCTTATGGGTCCCACTCGTAGTGAGAGTCTAGGTGGTAAGAGGTACATCCTCGTGATGGTAGATGATTTCTCTAGGTACTCCATTGTAGGTTTCTGAGAGAGAAATCCGATGCTGTAGAATTTTTAACGACCAAGTGCCGTGTCCTGCAAAATCAACACGGTGTCACTATTAATAGGATGCGTAGTGACAATGGCACTGAATTCACATAAGCAAAGGTAGATCTTTACTATGATAGCCTCAGGATCAAACATGAGTTCTCTGCTGTGAGAACTCCTCATCAAAATGGGATTGTTGAGAGAAAGAATAGAACGATCCAAGAGATGGCTAGATCTATGCTTCTAGGTCGTAAAGTTTCTAGGAGATTTTGGGCAGAGGCAGTGTCTACTGCATGCCACACGGTGAATAGGGTTTATTTGCGTCCACACACACTTCAGACTCCTTATGAGTTGTGGACTGGCAAGAAGCCCAACCTGGCATATTTTCATGTTTTGGGGAGTAAATTCTACATCCTACGGGATAGAGAGCAATTAGGAAAGTTCGACTCCCGGAGCGACGAGGGAATATTTCTAGGATATTCATCGAATAGCAGAGCGTACCGGGTTTTTAACCTGAAGAGCTATAAGGTTATGGAATCAATAAACGTCACCGTGCAAGATGACGAACCTTCGACGGTTATTGATCCTAACCTTCAGTGTGAGGATGAGGATTGTTCTGACAGTGATTTACCTGTTCCTCTCTCACACTCTGTGGACCCTACTCCTGTGTTAGGGGACACACCTGCTTGGGTTCGCAAGAGTCATGACCCATCTGCCATTGTTGGCGATCCCACTCTAGGGGTCAAGACTCGTGCTCAGCTAGAGAACGTTGTTAGCCATCTTTGCTACACGTCCAAAGTCGAGCCCAAGAACCATAAAGAAGCACTCAAGGATGAACACTGGATATCTGCTATGCAGGATGAGTTGCTTCAGTTAAAAAAAAATAATGTCTGGGAATTAGTCCCCCGACCTAGTGAGACTAATGTCATAGGTACCCGGTGGATTTTCAAGAACAAAATGGATGAAAATGGTACCATAATCAGAAATAAGGCTAGGTTGTCCTCTCAAGGCTACACACAGATAGAGGGTGTAGATTTTGGGGAGACATTTGCTCCTGTTGCGAGGCTTGAGTCCGTACGTCTTCTGCTCGCCATCGCATGTCATCTGCGCTTCAAGGTATATCAGATGGATGTTAAGAGTGCCTTTCTGAATGGCATTCTACAGGAGGAGGTTTATGTGGAATAACCAAAAGGGTTTAAAGACCCTCAGCACCCAGAACACGTCTACTATCTGAGGAAAACCTTGTATGGTTTGAAGCAAGCACCCCGTGCTTGGTACGAGAGGCTTACTTCCTATCTCTTAGCTCGTGGCTTCAAGAGAGGGGGAGTAGATATGACGTTGTTCATTAGGAGAGATGACGGTGCTATTTTGGTTACCTAGGTCTATGTGGACGACATAGTCTTTGGATCCACATGCTCCCAGCATGCTCACCACTTTGAGGAGGAGATGAAAAGTGAGTTTGAGATGAGCATGGTTAGTGAGCTTACATTCTTCCTTGGTCTCCAGGTTCGTCAGCTAGAGGATGGGATGTTCATCTCCCAATCCAAGTATGCTAGAGACCTAGTGAAGAAATTTGGTTTAGACTCCGCTAAGCATGCACGTACACCTATGAGTACCACTACCAATCTTAGTAAGGACACTTCAGGCAAGGACGTAGAGCAAACCTTATATCGGAGTATGATAGGCAGTCTTCTCTACTTGACTGCCAGTCATCCCGATCGCCTTTAGTGTTGGAGTCTGTGCGCGATATCAGGCGTCCCCAAAAGAGTCACATTTACTTGGTCTAAAACGTATTATTAAATACGTGAGTGGGACTCTCTCATACGGGATTTGGTATTCCTTTGATATCGATGACCGTTTGTCCGCCTATTCGGATGTCGATTGGGCTGGGGATGTAGATGGTTGTAGGAGCACTTCTGGTGGGTGTTTCTATTTTGGTTCTGCTCTTGTCTCCTGGATGAGCAAGAAGCAAAATTCCATCTCTTTATCCACTACGGAGGCTGAGTACATATCCGCCGGGAGTTGTTGCACACAACTCTTGTGGATGAAGCAAATGTTGGATGATTATGGGATTTCACAAGACACCATGACCTTTTCTTGTGATAACACGAGCGCGATGCACATATCCTGTAATCCCGTCCAGCATTCGCGCACAAAACACATCAGGATATGTGAGCACTTTATTCGTCAGTTAGTAGAGGAGAACACTGTATCCCTGAGTTTTGTTCCTACCGACCGTCAGTTAGCAGACATTTTCATGAAACCTTTAGATGCCCTTAGATTTGAGAGTCTTAGGATGTCTTTGGGAATTTTCACAGTTGACTGAGGGGTTGGTCTATGTCTAGAATAGGATGCTTCTTCATGTTCATATCATATGCTTCCTAGTGCTAGTCTGTTTTATATGTACCATTGCTTAGTTGTACAGCTTTTCTTTATTCTTTTTGCTGTTTACATTTCTTTTTAAAAAAAATACAAAAAGATTTTCCTTTAAGAAAAATTTTAAGAAAAGCACAAAAAGATTTTATTTTGATAAAATTTTTGAAAAATCCAAAAAGATTTCTATTTTTTCTTCTTTTATGGATGAGCATTTAAGATAGCCAAGTCACAACTTCATTCCATTTATCCATGTGGCTGTTTGATAGAGATTTGAGAGGCTACATCATTTCATCCATGTGCTTTACATTGTCTGGAGTCTTTGAGATGTAATTAGTGATATCTTCCTACATGTTTGACTCCTATATCCTTTATTGCACACATGCACGACTATATTTGATTATTGCACTTGTCTATCTCATATTGGCTTGAGTGTTTCCATCTCAATTCTGTCTATACAATGTACAATATGCGATAAAACTTGACAAGATTGGAATGCATGTAAAAACCGTTTTGGCGAGACTGTGTGTTTTTGTATAATGGGGAGGGGCTGCGAAAGGTAATCATCTATCCTTTGAGCAAAAGCCACCGTTAAAAAGGACCTAAAAATGGAGGAATTTAAATATCCGAGGTCCAAGGAGGTTAAAAGAGCCCGAAAAAATTTAAAGGCAATAAAAAGCAATTCATGCCAAATATGGGCCACTTAGGTTTCACCATCAATTCTCCAAAGTTTGAGAATTTAGAATGGCTCTATTCAAAATTATATCTGAGGGAGTTTGGTTGGAGAATCTTTAAACGGGTTTGCACTTCCTTGAAAGTCCTGAAAAAGCATAAAATCGTTTTGGACGTTATTGGTGTGAAAATAACTTTGAGCTTTGATTTGTTGATTTGATTGAGTCAATATCTTATATTGTCATTATTTTACACCAAAGGAGGCATTTGAGTTCATTCGCCAGGAATATCCAATATTCATCGTGCACATATGTCATGTTTGTATGCATTTATTTTCCTATCGAATTTGTTCACACCACTTCATTTACGCTATTATCGTCTTGGTTGCTTTGTGTTCATTCATGGTGTGATTTTATCCTAGTGACACCCCGCACTTGCTTATTTGATTTCTTTCTCTCATTTGTCTATTTTGGGTACATCACAAAAGGGGGAGAATGAATTATCTTATTATGGGGGAGATTTGAAATTTTGAGTTTGCTCTCAAATTAGTATATATGTTTATCTCATTTCAAACTCGATATGTCACTTGGTATTTTTGCTTTGTCTCATGTGTGTAGGTACTACATTGGATTATCATTGGATTGCACACCCTGATGAGAGAAGCGTTGAGATTCCTGCAGAATTGAAGAGCAAACGCTGTAGTCTTATTCAATTGAATCTTTCCAGTTTTGGGTTCATGGAAGGGTAGATTTGTTTAGGCATTTTCATTTGTTTGATAATTCGGATGTTTGTTTTTATGTATGTACCGGCATAGACATAGGGGGAGATTTGTAAGGACATTTTTGTCCATTATCATTTATATGTCGTACGCCGTTACACCGTTGAAGAAATTCAAGTTTCATACATTCATCAACGGATCCGAATATCCGAAGAAGAAAAGGAATCAAAGTCTGACAACCGAAATAGTTCGCCTGAAATAAAAGAACCGATCCGGTCAACCGGACCGATCCAATTGCTGCAAATCCAGTATACCCCGGACCGCAAGCAAATCGATGAAGCAGGATCAACCGAACCGATCCAGTCACAACCGAACCAATCCGCCTCAGAATAAAAGAACCGATCTGGTCAATCGGACCGATCCGCCTCAGACCCGGACCGGTCCGCCTGGGATAAACTCAAACAGATCGTGTTCATATCGTGTTCAGATTTTTAAGGCCCGAGACTTCTTATTTAATCCCACTACGGGAAGTGGTTTTCTAAGACTTATACACACGATTTTCAGAGTACAGAAAGCCCTAAGTCTTCACCTATTGAGCATCTAGACTCTAGGTATTCGATTCACACAAATTGCCAATCCTTTGTGAATCACTTTGCAACCCAGGAATGCACCTTTGCTGTTCACACCCTTGTGGAGAAGACCGTTCTTCTTCTCTATTGCAGCCCTACTGGAAAGGGATAGTTCCAGCCGCGACTACAGAATCCGATACCTGAGGGTAATTCTTAGTCACTTGTATTTTCATTGTAATCCGAAATTGTATAGCTACAATATTATAATGAAAATAAATGGTTTTGCCCCTTTGGGGGATTTTTCCTCAATTGCATGTGTTTGAATGTTCTTTCTTAGATTATCATCTTATTCAATCACATACTGTTGCATGTTTAGGGTTTGTTTGGGTTAAAAGGGTTTAATATATAATTTTCTCATTTGAACGCAAGCACATACGTTCTCGGAAACAAATCTAAAAATAATGGTTTTAAGGATTAATTGATTAGGAGACAAACTTTGTTTCATGTTAATTGGGAATTGAACCTTAGAAACCATGTTATTTGATTTCTATTTTGATGGTTTCAACTGATGTATTAATCCCTTAAATCTGAAATTGATTAGATGAGTAAGTACGATCAAATTGGGTTTATATGGACTCTAATGTTAGATTTAATTTCTGGGATTTTGGTCGAATGATCTTGTGTTAATTTGATTACATAGTAATATAAAAAGTGTAGTTGATTCATGAGGAAGCTATATTCTTTGATAAATAAGGGGGGTAAAGCTTTGGGATGAAGATTGGATTTACGAGTAGGAATCTCGTATAGGAAATTATAACAGTTTTGGGGTACTGCCTGTGTGGGAATTGATACGGTCTGGGGGAGAACCGATTCTCCCTAGATGCGAATTTATTCGACCTCTGGGCCTGGGTCAGGTTAGGACCGGGGAATGGTTCGTGTCATTTTTACGAACTTAGGAGAGTATGTGGGAGGTTATCCAAGTGAGTGAATAATTTATTAAAAATGGGAAAATTGACAATTAACTAGATGGTTATTTAAAGAAAGGATATTATATGGAGGATTGATGGGTCTTCTTGGCGGTACTTATAGGGTTAATTACCTATACATATTATGTATTAAAAATATGTATCTATTTATTTGTGCGAACATACCCATGTTTGTGGATGGCCTATTGGTTGGGGTTGCTTACATCTCGAGATTGTAGCATGCATCGACACAGGTGGGTTAGGTATTGTATAGGTTATTATTTTAGGTCCTACATGGTAGAACCACTTACGAGGATGTAGGTGTATAAGTTGGGATTCATTATCACCGTCGGGGGTATGGACCGTGTGATGGTGTACAACATAGGGACCACCCCACTTTTGTGTGTTTTATGATGTCCATTTGGATGAGGGACTTCTTGAAACATTTCGATAGAGCACGAATGAAACACTGTAGGTTGATGCCTTTATGTATTGTATCAATGTAAGGATATATATATATATATATATATATATATATATAAATTAAATCAGATTAAATCCCTATAGTCTAATAATGTAGACAATTTATAGTGAATAAAATACTATAAAAAATGCATAATGGATGATGATGATGCTAGAAATAGCACCACCAGATCAAGTTGTTAGAGAACTCAAACAGGTATAACAATGGAAACACATAAGCAGTATAAATGTAAAATGAGATAAGGAGAATAGGAGATAAATATCAATATAAGTGGTTCAACCTATCTAGGCATACGTCCACTGTGCAGGTGAGTGATCTTCACTATAAAAAAGGACACCAATGGCCTTGTGATACAATACTCACACACTCTCTCCACTGTATATTTTGATAGATCTTCATCTAGGGTTTTTAATATGCGATCCCCCTCAAGGAAGAAGATACATGGTATATATAGTGCTTAAGGGGTATAGTGTACCCCCAGCATGCAATGAGCATGTGTAGGATGATCTATCCAATCTCAAGTGGACACTTGGTTGTGCCATATGTAAATCATAATGACTAAATATTCCCTCACGTGAGGGAATGATCCAGTTATAACGATATTGTCCATGTGTTCCAGGTCTCTTTGTACTTGCATATGCTTGGAGTGGTGACATCATCCACTAGAACCTCGGCTTAGTTGGGTACAAGGTTGATGACTCCGATAGGACCATTGATCCTCTAACCACAAGTATAACCTCGGCTGGACAGGCCAGTCGAGGTTAGGTAATAGGGCTCATTTGTGCTATCGGCCTAAGAAGAGTATGAGACTGGTTCAAGTTGAACCCATAAAGTTGTTGCTGATCTCGGCTGCTACCCAGCCGAGGTTGGTGCTTATAAGGACGACCTCATGAGGGATGACCTTATTACTGACTAGTGGGTCCCTTATGATGACTCGACCATGAGATAGGACGACGTTGTTCTTTAGAGTATGAGGGTGCACTTTGGTCATATCAATCACCCCTAGCCCTTAGTCTTCTATATGAATAAGTGACTGAGGGGTATATAAACTCGACTGATGAATGGACACTTTTAAGTATTTGGTGATATGTGGATTGTCATTGGGACACATATCATTCTTGGAACTAGCTGGCATCTTCCCCAAGGTAGTTAATGATGTGACTGCACATTTATGGTTTCAAGGAGAAATGTTGAGCTGCCTTGGACTTCGCGCGTAATCATTCCCATAATACTTAAAGCCTTTTCACTTTCTTCTTCACTTTTTCCCCAACATATTTTCCCGCTTGTGTGTTTTCTATAAAACCTCAAATCCTCCATAGCACACCTCCTAGCCCACCTGCAAACTCAAGCTCTTCTGCCTTAAAACTTCTTCTTTCAACGTCTATTTACACTCAGGTATTTCCCTCTACCTTTGATTTTCATTGTTGGTTTTTGGTTTCTTTATTTGTCTTTTTCGGTGAGTTTTCTTTTTTCCAGTGAACGTTTCCACCACTGTTTGTTGATTTTAAGGTTAGGCAGTGGTTTCTTGGTGACCCTTAGGCCACCTTTGGTTGTTCCGAGGTTGCTATAGGTTAAAATTTTCCATTTATGGGTTCTCCGGTGACACTCCGATCACCATCTCTGATGTTTTGCTTCATCACTATTCTTGGTGTTCTTCATAAAAACCCCTTTGAATTCCAAGCTTTGATTCTTTTACTTAGGTGGCAGGAGTTGTTTACCTGTTTATCTTTCATTAGAAGTATAGTCTCGTAACTAGAATGTTACGTCCTCTATATAAACTTTCAGAGGAGTTTCCAAATCTAAGAGAGAAGTGCTTTAACAAAATCAACAGTTTGACTTAGCTCAAGCCGGGAGCCGAAAGGTCGAGGCTTTCCCCCTTCATTCAATTTTTCCACCTCCCTTAGCTATTATATACCCTAAGCCTATCGAGGTCTGTGACCCTATGTCTGAATCATCTGCTGAAGACCCTATGACCACCTCCCGAACCGAGAGTGTAGACTCATATGTGAAGGCTATGGACTATTCCCCCAAATGAAATGGGGTGTCTGAAGATGACGAGGTTTCTTCACATGTCTCATCTTCTAAAGGTGTTGGGCCTTTACCCAATTCTGCCTCCATAAAAATTATAGTACTTAGCGTTGCCTTTCCTCCCTTATTGATGTTATTCCTCTATCAGCTGCCACAGGGGTTGAGTTCGCATACTGGTGGTATTCCCATTTATGCTCAGGCCGAGGTTGTTGTAGATGCTCATGATGAGGAGAGTGAAGTCAACACCTCTATATATGCTGAGCATGAAAGCTCTGTTACCGAGTACAACCTTTTAGTCTTTAGGCATTTGTATGAAATTCATTCTTCAATCTCTTTGAGGAAGCCTCAGAAATATGAGAGGGCTTTTGATGGACGGGAGGGTGAGATCTACGTCTATGAGCAGATGTTCAAGCTAGGTTTTTGCCTACCCATTCATCCCACCATTCGAGCCATTCTTTCATACATAAATCTTTCCCCCTCCCAACTATCTCCCAATGCGTAGAGGGTCATGATATGAGTTATCGTCCTCTCGAAGGCTTTTCATCATACCGACCTTCCAGTTAGAGTCTTCAAAGGTTTCTATACCCCATCTTCTTCCAAAAATCATCCTGGCTACTATCACTTCATAGCCAGAAAGTATGATAAGAAACTACTCTTAGTCACCCAGACTTCAAACTACAACTGGAAACCTTGATACTTCTTTGTGTCGGGTGCCTAGGAATTTGTTCCAAACTGGGCATATGGAGCCTCTTAAATGAGGACACCTCTGAGACGGGTCAAAGACTCTTTGTCGGCTAAGGCCAACCCTTGGTTAATTCCTGATAACACCAAATCCATCACCGACCTTAGTAACCAAGGCTAGAATGATCGTCTCATCAAGCATGAGCATCTGATGACCCCCTATTACCTTTCTCAGACAGGTTCAGGGGGTGGTCCTTTGAAAGAGCTTCGTAAGTTTCAAAATTTAATTAGCAAGTTATGTCTCGTACTTTTTATTTATCTAAACTGCTAACTTCGAGACTTCTCCTCTTATAGAGCGACTAAACGGTATCTCAGATGACTTTTGGAAGATGTCGACCCCTAATCTTTCCAAGCTCATCGATAGACGAGGAGGTAAGACTATACCTCCCCCAGCTCAAATGAAGAAGTGTGTCGGCACATCCAAGGTCGACGCTGATTCCAGGAAGAGGAAAGCTCCTACATACCCTGTTTCCACTAGGCCACTTAAAGCTCATAATACAGACCGTGGCATCGCCATCTCCATCGATGATGCTTTATCTACTCGTCTCTCTCAGCTAAAGAACGGTGATAGCATGATCGGCCAAAGTATACAGGCCAGTGATTCTATCGGAGGGATCATGACTGAGGAAGGTAAACATTTTCATCAATCTTTGGACGTTCCCTTGCTGGCAGAGTTTCCCCTTTACAGGACAGTTCAGGTACTTTGATGATTAAATTTTTCTCAAGTGTTATCTCTGCATTTTTTGAATCATCACTAGTCATATGTCTGATCCTTTCCTGCAGGGAGTGGTGCCTCTTCACTGTTTGACTGACTGGACCTTCAAAAGGATGCCCTTGATCCAAAAGGGCGAGATGCTGAGAGGATAGAGGGTGCCCTCAAGGCCGACCTTAAGAAGGTAAAGGGGGACCTTAAATAGTAGAGGGAACAAACTACTTGTCTTAAGGAGGACCATGCCAAGGCTTTGAAGGCCAAAGATGAGATTCTTCAAGCAAAGATTAATGAAGTTGTCAAGTTTGCACTAGTCGATGCTAAAGAGAGAATCATCGCTATCTGTAAAACTTCTGATGAATTTATAGGTTTCAGCTTTAACTATCTTGAGAGGGGTATCAGGGTAGCTGGACGATGGGCTAATCTTAAGCACGGGGAGTCTAGAAACTTGTCTCCAGATGACTTCATTGGTCTCACCTTTGCTGACCCTCGTCTGGCCCAAGCTCTAAAGGAGGTGGAGGATGATGGTACTGCTCCCACAGACATGAAACCTTTGGATGTCACTAAAACTGAAGACGTTGCCAACCCTAAGGACGGGGTCGAAGTCACCGATGCTGGACTTGATAAGATAGCCCCAACTGGTGATGGGTCGGCTCCAACTGAAGGATAAATTCAGCCCTGAAGGCCTCTTTCTTCTTTGCTTTTATTCTAGGAAGCTAATTGTAACTCTTCATTTTATGAATTATGGTTGTAACATTTTGTTTTTTTGGATGTAAACTTTCATAACCTCATCTGTCATGAATGAAACAAAATCCCATTATTCCTTGTTTCTATTGCTTTTCCATCATGATATTTTGTTCATATATGATGTTCCACTTGTTAAACACAAAAATAAAACAGCAATAGAGATAACTAACAAAGATATATGTTTAGGGTCTGAGATCACCAATTAAATGGTGTTTAGTCTCATAATTCACCAACTTAATGATGTTTAGGGTCTGAGATCACCAAATAAATGATGTTTAGTTTCATAATTCACAAACTTAATGATGTTGAGGGTCTGAGATCACCAATTAAATGGTGTTTAGTCTTATAATTCACCAACTTAATGATGTTAAGGGTCTGACATCACCAAATAAATGGTGTTTAGTATCATAATTCACCAACTTAATGATGTTGAGGGTCTGAGATCACCAATTAAATGTTGTTTAGTCTCATAATTCACCAACTCAATGATGTTTAGGGTCTGAGATCACCAAATAAATAGTGTTTAGTCTCATAATTCACCAACTTAATGATGTTGAGGGTTTGAGATTACCAATTAAATGGTGTTTAGTCTCATAATTCACCAACTTAATGATGTTGAGGATCTGAGATCACCAATTAAATGGTATTTCATCTCATAGTTTTCACCAAATTAATGATGTTGAGGGTCTGAGATCACTAAATAAATAGTGTTTACTCTCATCCTTTTCGATGTTATTGATAGTCAATAGACGAGGTTGTGCCCATCTCGGCTATCGTATCACCGATATCAGACTAAGCCTTCTTTACCACGAATTATGTTTTGTAGCTTCGGGTAAATTTAACACACGAGCGAACAAAGGTGATGAGGAAACACTGATATTCTCATTAATATTCACTCCTTCATAATCTGATACATGTATTATAATAAAAGCAAGACAATTACAATGTCATAGATAAGATTTCTTCAAATGGTCGGCATTCCAAGGGTTTGAGAAGGGTTCTCCTTCTAGATTTTCCACCTGATAGGTGCCTGGTATGACTTCATCGATCACCCTATAAGGGCCATGTCAATTTGGATGGAGCTTTTTAGGTTTTTGCCATGTCTTCTTTAGAACTAGGTCTCCCATAACTATCATCCTCTCTTTCACCCTCTGATTATAAAATCTGGCAGCCCTCTACTGGTAGGTTGCTTGCCTCACCTCAGCATCTTCTCTTATTTCCTCGATCAAATTAAGATCGAGTCTTATTTCTGTCGCATTTCCTTGAGGGTCATACATCTGAATTCTATGAGTAGGAAGACCAATCTCGGTAGGGATGGCAACCTTTGAACCATAAGCCAACATGAATGGGGTTTCTCCTATAGTAGTTTTGGCTGTCGTCCTGTAAGACCATAGTACAACGTACACTTATTCAGACCATCTTTCCTTTACCTCTTCTAGCTTCTTCTTGATCCCATCAAGAATCATTCGATTTTTAACCTCGATTTTCCCATTTGCCTAGGGTCGGCCATGGGTGGAGAAGAATTATTTGATCCCAACCCTTTCACAATATTTCTCCAAAGATACATTCTTAAATTGAGTCCCATTGTCTGAGATTAAGGTATTTGGAAGACCATACTTGCAGATGATGTTTTTCCAGATGAACTGGAAGGCCTTCTGTTCTGTCATAGTGATCATCGGCTCAGCCTCTACCTACTTAGAAAAATAATCTATCGCTTCCCTAGGTAAAGGTCCTACTAGGTCGATCCCCCATACCGCAACTCAAAGGGACGTGATGTAGGTCAGAGGTTGGTGAGGGGTGGTAGCAAACCTTTGACACTTATCGCATCTTTTAACATACGTTGTAGCATCTTTGGCCAGAGTCGAGCACCAATACCCCTAAGTAACAACCCTCTTAGACAATGATCTTTCCTCAATATTACTAGAGAAAGAACCTTCGTGCATGTCTTAAAGGAGATATGGTACCTCAGATGGATGAGCACATTTGAGTAAGGGAAGTAAAAACCCCTTTTTGTACAAAATGTCCCCTATGACAGAGAACATTGCAGCTTTGTTACTTAATTTCGTTCTCTCGGCTTTTTATGATGGCAATTCCCCTTCTCGAATGTATCTGATGAGAGGATCCATCCACGAATCTCCTCTATTCACATTCAGACAAGATTCAGATGCACATCTTCTTCTTCAATTGTTGACCGAAGTAAGATTTCCACTAGAACTGTTCTTCTGAAGTCAGTTCTTATTGATGAGGCTAGCCTCGCAAGTGCATCGGCTCGACTGTTGTCTAGCCGAGGTATCCTCTTTAGCTTTACCTCTTTGAAACTTTTCAACATCAATCTTACTCTTCCCAGATATTTAGCCATTCTCTCATCCTTGGCCTCTTATACTCCTAAGATCTGATTTACCACTAGTCTTGAATCACTATGTACTAGGAGTTGGCCGACACTAAGAGCTCAGGACAAAGAGAGACCTGCTATCAAAGCTTCATATTCAGACTCATTATTGGAGGCCTTAAAGTTAAACCTCGGAGCATAATCAATGTATGTGTCGTCTGGTGCCGACATTATCAATCCAGCACCACTTCCATTCTCGCAAGGGGACCCATTGACAAAGAGGTTCCATACAACAATGGCCTTCGAGAAATTTCCCTCTGACATGGATCCTTGTTTGAAGAGATATCTCCCTTTTACATTTTCGTACACTTTCCCTCTTGTTGTGATTGTCTCGGTCTCATCCAAGGCCGGACTGAGAGGTATTCCTTGTAGACTGTCTGCGTTCTCAAAATTCTCATTTTCAGCCTTGGCCTTGTTCTAAGTGAACTTGACCACGATGTCTGCCAATGTCTGTCCTTTGATTACTACTCATCTGGTAGACAATGTCAAAATATCCTATGTCAAATATCCAAGCCATTAGTCTCCCTGATTTCTTAGGTTTGTGGATGACTTGTCTGAGTGGTGAGTCAGTGAGGACGGCCATTGAGTGAGCCTGGAAGTACGGTTTCATCTTTCAAAAAGTGTGAATCAGAGCAGAAGAAAAATTCTCCATCCTAGGATACCTCTGCTCAAACTCTTGGAGTGCTTTGCTGTTGAAATACACTGGCTTCGGTACCCCATCCTCTTCTCTTACAATATCAGCGCTAATAACTGACTTTGAGATGACTAACTACACATACAATGTTTCACATTGGATTGGCCGTGACAAAAGTAAGGGACATCCGAGGTAGGAATTCATCTTTCTAAAAGCCTTGTCACACTCCTCACTCCATTCAAACTCTTTTCTAAGAATTTTGAAAAATGGAAGACACTTATCTGTGGCTCTAGAGACAAACCTATTTAGGGAAGCCACTTGTCCAGTAAGCCTCTAAAAATGTTTGATGGATTGTAAGGACATTTTTCTCATGTCCAACATGTTACATTTGTGCATGTCAGACGCCGTTACATTTGGCTCGTCTCTACACGATCGCACACGACGGCCTCAATTCGAATTCCGGGAATGAAGAATTTATGATCTCCATCATGTGTCCCTCATCTGCCTCAACGACTTCACGTTCCATGATTTTAGGGACTTTATGCAAGTGGTACGTAAGAGAAGTCAAAACAGTGCAACAAGGCTTGATAGGGAAGTTCAAGGGCAATTTGGTAATTTTACAGGCACCGTCCAGAGAATCGATCAACTAGAAAGTTGAAGAGCTTACCGCAACGAAGATACTGGAAGAAACTGCACCTCAATCTGAGCTACGGTGAACACGTTATGGCCCATTGAAAATGGAGATATTTACATTGGAAATACTGGGAATTTTTCTAAGTATTTAGCCCCTGTTCCCAGCAAGTTTCCCCGAACCCAGTCCGAACAGGTTCGGGGGGCAAACCGGTTCGCAGGGTACCCGAACCGGTTCAAGGTACCTGTACACTGGATAGAATTTCGGAGTTTTAAAATCGTGGGTCTCTTCATGTATTTCCATATAAATACCAACTTCGGGGGAGCTATTTCATAAGACTTTGAAAGACAAATTTGAGAGTCCATATACCTCTAAGTCTTCACCTATTGAGCCCAAGACTCTAGGTTTTTGATTCACACAAATTTCCAAACACTTTGTGAATCTTTTTGGTAACCCAAAAACACAACTTTGAGTTTGTTCAACCCTTGTGGAGCAGCCGTTCTCTTCTTCATTGCTGCCCTCCTGGAAAGGGAAACTTCCAGCCGCGGACATAGGAACCGACACCTGTGGGTATTTCTGTGTCACACTATTTCTAGCCGTTGCTTTGAAGGTTTACCGAAGACACCGTGCGTTACACTTGTGGGCGATTATCAGGTTGTATGTAAGTCAATGGTCTTGTAAATTCTTTAAAGTTCTAGAAATAAAAGGTTTTGCACTTCGGGGATTTTTCCTTAACTTTGTGTCGCATGCTTTATTTTATGGGTTGATTTAGATGCATGTTTAAGGGTTGATTTTATTTGGTTTAAAAGTAGACGCTAATTAAATAAGGGTTCTTGGAAACTTGCGAATTTAATTTAAATCATTATCACACAGTCACACTTTTCAAATTGGTATCATGTCCGAAATGTTTCATTTAGTTATGTCGTACGCCGTTACATTTGGCACGTCTCTACACAATCGTACATGACGGCCTCAATCTAAATTCAGGGAATCAAGCATTTATGATCTCCACCACGTGTCCCTCATCTGCCTCAATGACTTCACGTTCCATGATTTTAGGGACTTTATGCAAGTGGTACGCAAGAGAAGTCAAAATAGTGCAATAAGGCTTGATAGTGAAGTTAAAGGGCAATTTGGTAATTTTACAGCCACCGGTCGAAGAACCGATCAACTGGAAAGTTGAAGAGCTTGCCGCAACGAAGATACTGGAAGAAACGGCACCTCACTCCGAGCTACGGTTAACAAGTTATGGCCTGTTGAAAATGGAGATATTTACATTGAAAATACTGGGAATTTTTTTAAGTATTTAGCCCCTGTTCCCAGCAAGTTTCCCCGAACCCAGTCCGAACCGGTTCGGGGGGGCGAACCGGTTCGCAGGGTACCCGAACCGGTTCGAGGTACCTGTACGCTGGTTAGAATTTTAGAGTTTTAAAATCGTGGGTCTCTTCATGTATTGCCCTATAAATACCAACTTCGGGGGAGCTATAATATAAGACTTTAAAAGACGAATTTGAGAGTCCATATACCTCTAAGTCTTCACCTATTGAGCCCAAGACTCTAGGTTTTTGAGTCACACAAATTTCCAAACACTTTGTGAATCTTTTTGGTAACCCAAGAACACAACTTTGAGTTTGTTCAACCCTTGTGGAGAAGCCGTTCTCTTCTTCATTGCTGCCCTCCTGAAAAGGGAAACTTCCAGCCGCCGACATAGGAACCGACACCTGCGGGTATTTCTGTGTCACACTGTTTCTATCCGTTGCTTTGAAGGTTTACCGAAGACACCGTGCGTTACACTTGTGGGCGATTATCAGGTTGTATGTAAGTCAATGGTCTTGTAAATTCTTTAAAGTTCTAGAATTAAAAGGTTTTGCCCTTCGGGGATTATTCCTTAACATTGTGTCGCATGCTTTATATTTGATGGATTGATTTAGATGCATGTTTAAGGGTTGTTTTTATTTGGTTTAAAAGTAGACGCTAATTAAATAAGGGTTCTTGGAAACTTGCGAATTTAATTTAAATCATTATCACACAGTCACACTTTTCAAATTGGTATGAGAGCAGGTTGCGCTAATTTATCGCGTATTAGTTTTCTGCAAAATTTGTGTGATATTGATTTTTTTGAACAATCAGTTTTGTGAAAAATCGCAATTTTTTCAATGGAACGCCCGTTTAATGAGGAACCTATTTTTCAAAAAATTCACGACCATGCTGAAAATTTAAAAAGTTTGAATTTGATACTTTGCAAAAGAATTAAAGTTTTGAAAAAAAGAAAATTCTCTCTTTAAAATAAATATTGAATATTTGCAAGAGTTCCAAACTCAAAGTGGTATTTGTCGTGAGCACTTTGGTAATTTTTGTATTGATTTTGATTCTTTGAAAATTGACAAAAGGGAGAGTGATGATAGGGTCCTATTTTTAGAAAAGGAATTGGAGGACCTTAAAAATTCGATGGTTTGTGTTTGTGCCAAAGAGGAGAAAAATATTTTAGTCAATGAGTTTGTGGCACGTGAAAAGACTCTTAGGAAAAAGTTTGCTTTAATTGAGGGAGAGAAAGATACGCTTTTAGGAATTATTGAAAACTTGAAAAATGCGTCCCTTAATTTGGAAGAGTCTAATTCTTTGCTTGAGTCAAAAATTTTGAAATTAGAAAATAATTTGACAGACTCAAGTAGGTTTGATAGTGATGGTAATGGCTCATCTTGTTCTAATGCTTCTAATGCTAAAGCCAAAACCATTATTTGTTTTAGAGGGTCAACCAATTTTCAGGATGTTAAAAAAGGTCAACCCATAAGTGCCGCTCCACCTGTTTACACATGTTCATATTGTGGTCGGAAAGGTCACCTTAGGCGTTTTTTTTATCTTGTAAAATGTCCTAGGATATTTATGTCTAGTGTTCCCGTGGTTCCCAAATCCCCCACACGATGTTTCACATCTATTTGGGTTAGGAAATCACTTTTGAATACGCTAGATTTTAGACAAGTTGATTCTCGTTTGCTTGCATATGATTCTTCTCTTGCCATAACATATAGATGATTGTGTTTGCATGTTTGTCATACACTAGTTGAGGTTTCATGTTATATATTTGCTAGTGTGTTGACATGTACTTTTTGTATGTTTTTTTTTTTTGGAAAAATTGTGAAAAATACAAAAAGATTTTATTTTTGATAAAATTTTTGAAAAATCCAAAAAGATTTTTGTATTTTTTATGCACCTTTATGGATGAACACTTTGGATGATCGAGTCACAACATCATTTCATTTTTTTCATGTGACTATTTGATAGAGTTTTGAGACAATAGGTCAATTCATCCTTGTGCTTTATAATGTTTGGAGTCATTAAGATGTAATTGAGTGTTTCTTCCTACATGTTTGACTCATGTTTCCTTTATTGCACAAATGCACGGATTTGTTTGATTATTGTGCTTGTCTTATCACATGTTGGTTGGGTGTTTTCACTTCAATCCTGTCCTTAAAATGAACCAAGTGCGATAAAATTTAATAAGGAAATTGGGCATATAAGAACCGTTTTGCGAGTTTGTGTGCTTTGTTTAAAAACGGGGAAGGGCTGCGAAAGGTTCATTTTGCCTTTGAGAATACTAAGCCACCGTTAAATTGGACCTAAAAAATGGAGGAATTTTATTATCCGGGGTCCAAAGAGGTTAAAAGAGCCCAAAAAAATTGAAAGGCATTAAAAAGATATTCATGCCAAAAAGGGGCCATTTAGGTTTTTGCACCAATTCTCCGAAGTTTGAGAATTTAGATTACCTCTAAAAGAATATATATATGAGGGAGTTTGGTTGGATAATTAAAACGGGTTTGCACGTCCTTGAAATTCTTGAAAATGCGCTATATAGTTTTGGACGTTATTGCTGTGGAAATCATTTGACTTTGATTTGTTGATTTTCATAAGACGATGTCATCTAAATTCAACAAATTTTTACACCTAAGGATACCTTTGATGTTCATTCGTTAGGAGTACACGTATGCATCGTGCACATATGATTGATTGTGTTTATTTACCTATCGAATGTGTTCACACCCATTCATTCCGTTTCCATGACTTGGTTGTTTGAGTCTAAATCCATGGTGTGATTTTTGTATCATATTTTTTCCAAATGGTATCAATTTTTTTGTACAAGAAAAAAAAATTTAAAAAATCAAAAATAGTTTGTGTATTTTTTGTATACCGTGACACCCCGATTTTGCTTTTTTGATTCATTCTTCTTAGTTGTCTATTTGGGGACATCATAAAAAAGGGGAGAAAGAATTATCTTATTTTGGGGGAGTTTGAATTTTGGGGGAGTTTTGAGATTTGACTTATGCTTATCATATATTGGTATCTATGTTTATCTCATTTCAAACTCGATACGTCACTTGATATTTTTTCTTTATCTCATGTGTGTAGGTACTACATTGATGATCACTGAATTGCACACCCTGATGAGAAAAGATTTTAGATTCCTGAAGTTTTGAAAGATCAAACGATGTAGACTTATTCATTTTTATCTTTCCAGTTTTGGGTTCATGGAAGGGTAGATTTGTATAGGAAATTTTGTTATTTGATAATTCGGATTTTTTATGTATGTACCGGCATAGACATAGGGGGAGATTTGTAAGGATATTTTTATCATGTCCGAAATGTTTCATTTAGTTATGTCGTACGTCGTTACATTTGGCTCGTCTCTACACGATCGCACACGACGGCCTCAATCCGAATTCCGAGAATCAAGAATTTATGATCTCCATCATGTGTCCCTCATCTGCCTCAACGACTTCACGTTCCATGATTTTAGGGACTTTATGCAAGTGGTATGCAAGAGAAGTCAAAACAGTGCAACAAGGCTTGATAGCAAAGTTCAAGGGAAATTTGGTAATTTTACGGCCACCGTCCGGAGAACTGGTCAACTGGAAAGTTGAAGAGCTTGCCGCAACAAAGATACTGGAAGAAACGGCACCTCAATCCGAGCTACGGTGAACAAGTTATGGCCCGTTGAAAATGGAGATATTTACATTGAAAATACTGGGAATTTTTCTAAGTATTTAGCCCCTGTTCCCAGCAAGTTTCCCCGAACCCAGTCCGAACCGGTTCGGGGGGGCGAACCGGTTTGCAGGGTACCCGAACCGATTCGAGGTACCTGTACGGTGGATAGAATTTTAGAGTTTTAAAATCGTGGGTCTCTTCATGTATTTCCATATAAATACCAACTTCGGGGGAGCTATTTCATAAGACTTTGAAAGACGAATTTGAGAGTCCATATACCTCTAAGTCTTCACCTATTGAGCCCAAGACTCTAGGTTTTTTATTCACACAAATTTCCAAACACTTTGTGAATCTTTTTGGTAACCCAAGAACACAACTTTGAGTTTGTTCAACCCTTGTGGAGAAGTCGTTCTCTTCTTCATTGCTGCCCTCTTAGAAAGGGAAACTTCCAGCCGCCGACATAGGAACCGACACCTGCGGGTATTTCTGTGTCACACTATTTCTAGCCGTTGCTTTGAAGGTTTACCAAAGACACCGTGCGTTACACTTGTGGGCGATTATCAGGTTGTATGTAAGTCAATGGTCTTGTAAATTCTTTAAAGTTCTAGAAATAAAAGGTTTTGCCCTTCGGGGATTTTTCCTTAACTTTGTGTCGCATGCTTTATATTTGATGGATTGATTTAGATGCATGTTTAAGGGTTGATTTTATTTGGTTTAAAAGTAGACGCTAATTAAATAAGGGTTCTTGGAAACTTGCGAATTTAATTTAAATCATTATCACACAGTCACACTTTTCAGAGGTGTTTCATTTAGTTATGTACGCTGAATAGAATTTCAGAGTTTTAAAATCTTGGGTCTCTTCATGTATTTCCCTATAAATACCAACTTCGGAGGAGCTATTTGATAAGACTTTGAAAGACGAATTTGAGAGTCCATATACCTCTAAAGTCTTCACCTATTGAGCCCAAGACTCTAGGTTTTTTATTAACACAAATTGGTATCAGAGCGGGTTATGCTAATTTATCGCGTGATCTTGATTTTTTCAGGATTTATTTTTTTTGATACAATTTGACTTCTCACGTTGTCAAATTGATATCAGAGCGGGTTTCCCTGATTTATCACGTACTCCTTTTTCCGCAAAATCGTGTGTAATACCCCGTATTTTTATAGCTTTTAAATTATGGGATTTATTAAATTTAATTGAGATAAATTAATTTAATTTTAATTCGGAATGTTGCCTTAAATATTTACTAGCGTGACGAGAGTTAGTAATTATTGGAAATTTGTTATTTGTTGCATATTACTGGATGAGTATAGTAATATATAAGATTTATTTTTATAATATTGTCACGTGAGAATAAAATGACAATTGTGAAAATTTAAGTCGGGACACGCCTGTGTCGTGTCGGGACTAAATGTGAATTAATAAAAGTGAATATTTTATAAGTCATTCGTATGGTCGTTTTTAGTGCGCCAACGCGTCCGCAAGGGTCGAGATAGTCAGAAAAGTGTCCCCCGGAGGTTTAGTTTGGGTCTCGGGGCGTTTTTAGGCCTAATTGGTACCCCGGGAGGGCGTTTTGGACATTTCACCTTTTTGGGTAATTAAACCCTCGAAAATTAGAAGAGTTATATCAGATACCTAGGTCACCTTCTAGGGTTAGAAACTCTAAACATAAATGACGGCCATTGGAGAGGAAGAGGAGAAGCTCTCCAAGGAGTTCTAGGCCAAGAACACCTCCGATTGCACCGCCGTCACCACCAACGCGTAGATCGCGAGACGGGGAACAAAACCACACCAATTTCGGCACCAAACTAGATTTCTAAAAATTCCAGGCAAGTGTTTATCTTGCTTATTTCATTGATGCATCTTTCATATTTGTTTAGGAATGATTAGGATGAATTGTATGGAAGAAAAACCCAATTTGAGATAGGAAATTGCATGTAGTGATGACTTAAATGATATTTTGGAAACCCTTTGTCATGTAAAGGATTAAGAGTTTGATTAAGAAAAGAGTTCTAATTAGATACAAACACTAAAATTTTTATTCCGGATGATCGGACCATTGGAATCTCTTGAAATTTTAGTATGTTGTAGCGAACGGCGAGACAGGACTGCTGACAAAAATTAAGCTTGATCGAACGGTCGGATTTCTAAAAATATTATTTTTACTAGAGAGTTTTATGTTTTGAGGACTCTTAGAGAGTTTTATATTTTGAGGACTCTTAGAGAGTTTTATATTTTGAGGACTCTTCTAAATAATAATAAAAAAAAATCAATTAAAACTCCATTTTAATTCCGATTTCGAAACCATTTGAAATTCTCATCTTTGAAAATAATATTCAAAATCCTTTAATGTAAGGCGAAATCTATATTTGTGGGATATCTTACATGAGAGACAATGTAAGTATATGTTAAAGAGAGAGAGACACGTAAGAGAGTTACTTTGGGACAAATGTGTATACCTACTGAATTTTATACTTGGGAGAATAGAATCCGTGAGCGTGATGTAGGAAGTGCAAAAGTTCCTCAAATTAAAATAAGATGTGAATGGTTATACGTGATAACTATATAATGTGAAATAAATGCGAATGACGAAATTATGGGAATTGAGAATTTACCCATTTTGATATGGTAATATTAGTATAGTTATATGTTTGTGTATGCATATACTATCTATGTATGAAAATCATGCCCACGCTACTTGCTATCCCTGAGGTTTTCGCGATGGGACAGTCTTATCTCGATGGGACCTTTATGGGGGATATTGACTTGTACCCTAGAAGATAGATATCCTTGGTACAGGCTATCGAAATGATAGTTCAGACGGTCCTAAGAGATGCGGGTATGTGCTTTCCTCTTAGAAACTTGGAATCTATGCTTCGCCTCATTTTGTTTGTGTATAGATATCCTTGGTACAGGCTATCGCAGTGATAGTTCAGACGGTCCTAAGGGACTTGGAATCTATACTTCGTCTCAATATTATTTGAGTATGTGTTAATACAATTCGAGAGTGATTCCGAATTTGTATTCCTTTTAATGTGAGTGATATGGGGTTTGGATAGTAGAGTATGACCGCACCATAGTTATTATGTGGGGTGCTATTTTGATATATATATTTCGAGTAGTTAATATATATATATATGAAATTATGAAATCTGGAACTGCCTACTGTGATTTGATATGTAGGACATGGTTGATGACTCAAATTGTAAATACTTGTTTTGAGAAAGTATAATATGAAATTGGAAAGCTTTATTGATTAATAAAGTCAAAATGAGATCTTCGGTTACAAATTGAAATATTCTTTTCAAACAATTGAATCGTGAAATTTGAATCTTACGAGTAATTTAAGATAAGTTAAATCATTGGGAAGATTAGTGCGATAAATGATAAGACAAACCGTTGGGAAGGTTAGTGCGATAGGTGTGCACATTAGAAGAGAGGTGAGAATTCCTCAAGAGAGTGACGCACTAATATGTTGTTGCATTGGCCTGTATCTATTTAAATACTTGCTAAACAAATTTTAAATCATATACACTATCGGGCTCTGACCCATTTCTCTCTCTCTCTCTCTCTCTCTTGTATATATATGTATGTATTATAGGTGCCCAGCCACAGGGGCGTCTTGCTTAGGATCTCTTGGAAGGAACGCGCTGCAGATTAGGTGGAAGTTGCAGGACTCTTGATTAGACGACTTCGTTCATTCGGATCCACTCTTAGTACTTTCATCTAGTTGGGCATGTGTATCTCTTTCCATTATTCCGTTGTTATTGGACATATGTATTTAAGTTATTTCCAGTATTGTTACTATGGGATTTATTCAGTTTGGATATGCGACTTTAGATTTCGTATGTTGACATTCGATTAACGAATGTATTAAATTAATTGGATTATGTTGCAGAATTTAATGTGGTGTGATTCTTACTTATTGAATGTTGTTAATAAAATAAATGATTTGTCTTTAAATAAAATTTGGAAAGTATGTATGAACATGGTTTTGACACTTAGCTTAATTAATTAGGGTATTAAATTGGAAAAATTTATTTTTCGATAGTGATGCTAAGAATGGACCAACTGTTCACCTTGATTTAATTTAATAAAGGAGTGATCGCAAGGTATTTAATTAGGCGGGGTGTCACATCCTGTGATATGGATTTCTTTTAAAAAATTCAATTTTGTGAAAAATCGTAATTTTTCAATGGAGCGCCCGTTTAATGAGGAGCCTATTTTTGAAAAAGTTCACGACCATGCTAAAAATTTAAAAGGTTTGAATTTGAAACTTTGCAAAAGAATTAACGTTTTGGAAAAAGAAAATTCTCGTTTTAAATCCGCGATGGATCTTTTGCAAACGGTTCAAATTCAAAGAGATTTTTATCGTGAAAAAGTTGTTTCCATGGACCATGACTTTGTTTCTTTAAAATTGTCCAAGAAGGAGTGTGATGAAAGGGTCCTTGTTTTAGAAAAAGAATTGGAGGACCTTAAAAATTCGATGGTTTGTATTTGTGCCAAAGAGGAGAAAAATATTTTAGTCAATGAGTTTGTGGCACGTGAAAGACTCTTAGGAAAAAGTTTACTTTAATTGAGGGAGAGAGAGATACGCTTTTAGGAATTATTGAAAACTTGAAAAAGGCGTCCCTTAATTTGGAAGAGTCTAATTCTTTGCTTGAGTCAAAAATTTTGAAATTAAAAAATTATTTGATAGACTCAAGTAGGTTTGATAGTGATGGTAATGGCTCATCTTGTTCTCATGCTTCTAATGCTAAAGCCAAAGCCATTATTTGTTTTAGAGGGTCAACCAATTTTCAGGATGTTAGAAAAGGTCAACCCATAGGTTCCGTTCCACCCGTTTACAAATGTTCATATTGTGGTCGGAAAGGTCATCTTAGGCGTTTTTGTTTTGATCTTGGAAAATGTCCTAGGAAATTTATGTCTAGTGTTCCCGTGGTTCCCAAATCCCCCACACGTTGCTTCACATCTATTTGGGTTAGGAAATCACTTTTGGATACACTAGATTTTAGACAAGTTGATTCTCGTTTGCTTGCACATGATTCTTCTCTTGCCATATCATATAGATGATTGTGTTTGCATGTTTGTCATACGCTAGTTTTATTTGGTTTCATGATATTTTTGTTTGCTAGCGTTGTGACATGTACTTTTTGTATAAATTTTTTATTTTGAAAAATACAAAAAGATTTTACTTTTGATAAAATTATGAGAAAATCCAAAAAGATTTTTGTATTTTGTTTGCACCGTTTATGGATGAACACTTAGGATGACCGAGTCACAACATCATTTCATTTTTTCCATGTGACTATTTGATAGTGTTTTGAGACAATAGGTCAATTCATCCCTGTGCTTTATAATGTTTGGAGTCATTAAGATGTAATTAAGTGTTACTTCCTACATGTTTGACTCATATTTCCTTTATTGCACATATGCACGAATTTATTTGATTAGTGTGCCTGTCTTATCACATGTTGGTTGGGTGTTTTCACTTCAATCCTGTCCTTTAAAACGAACCAAGTGCGATAAAATTTTGATAAGGAAATTGTGCATATAAGAACTGTTTTGTGAGTTTGTGTGTTTTGTTTGAACGGGGAAGGGCTGCGAAAGGTTCATTTTGCCTTTGGGAATACCAAGCCACCGTTAAATTGGACCTAAAAAATGGAGGAATTTTATTATCCGGGGTCCAAAGAGGTTAAAAGAGCCCAAAAAAAATTGAAAGGCATTAAAAAGAAATTCATGCCAATTATGGGCCATTTAGGTTTTTGCTCCAATTCTCCAAAGTTTGAGAATTTAGATTACCTCTAAAAGAAAATATATATGAGGGAGTTTGGTTGGAGAATTAAAACGGGTTTTCACGTCCTTGAAATTCTTGAAAATGCGCTATATAGTTTTGGACGTTATTGGTGTGGAAATCATTTGACTTTGATTTGTTGATTTGCATAAGACGATGTCATCTAAATTAAACAAATTTTTACACCTAAGGATACCTTTGATGTTCATTCATTACGAGTACACGTATGCATCGTGCACATATGATTGATTGAGTTGATTTAACTATTGAATGTGTTCACACCCATTCATTCCGTTTCCATGACTTGGTTGTTTGAGTCTAAATCCATGGTGTGATTTTTGTATCATATTTTTTTCAAATGGTATCAATTTTTTTGTACAAGAAAAAAAAAATTAAAAAATCAAAAATAGTTTGTGTATTTTTTGTATACCGTGACACCCCGATTTTTCTTGATTGATTCATTCTTCTTATTTTTCTATTTGGGGACATCATAAAAAGGGGGAGAAAGAATTATCTTATTTTGGGGGAGTTTGAATTTTGGGAGTGTTTTGAGATTTGACTTATGCTTATCATTTATTGGTACCTATGTTTATCTCTTTTCAAACTCGATACGTCACTTGGTATTTTTTCTTGATCTCATGTGTGTAGGTACTTCATTGATGGTCTCTAAATTGTACACCCTGATGAGAAAAGATTTTAGATTCCTGAAGATTTGAAGAAAAAATGATGAAGACTATTCATTTGTACCTTTTCCAGTTTTGGGTTCATGGGAGGGTAGATTTGTATAGACAATTTCGTATTTAATAATTCGGATTTTTTATGTATGTACCGGCATAGACATAGGGGGAGATTTGTAAGGACATTTTTCTCATGTCTAACATGTTACATTTGTGTATGTCGTACGCCCTTACATTTGGCTCGTCTCTACATGATCGCACACGACGGCCTCAATCCGAATTCTGGGAATCAAGCATTTATGATCTCCATCATGTGTCCCTCATCTGCCTCAACGACTTCACGTTCCATGATTTTAGGGACTTTATGCAAGTGGTACGCAAGCGAAGTCAAAACAGTGCAACAAGGCTTGATAGGGAAGTTCAAGGGCAATTTGGTAATTTTACAGCCACTGTACGGAGAACCAGTCAACTGGAAAGTTGAAGAGCTTTCCGCAACGAAGATACTGGATGAAATGGCACCTCAATCCGAGCTACGGTTAACAAGTTATGGCCCGTTGAAAATGGAGATATTTACATTGAAAATACTGGGAATTTTTCTAAGTATTTAGCCCCTGTTCCCAGCAAGTTTCCCCAAACCCAGTCCGAACCGGTTCGGGGGGGCGAACCGGTTCGGGGTATCTGTACGCTCGATAGAATTTCAGAGTTTTAAAATCGTGGGTCTCTTCATGTATTTCCCTATAAATACCAACTTCGGGGGAGCTATTTGATAAGACTTTGAGAGACGAATTTGAGAATCCATATACCTCAAAAGTCTTCACCTATTGAGCCTAAGACTCTAGGTTTTTTATTCACACAAATTT
The DNA here is from genome assembly GCA_949130495.1 of Sambucus nigra. Lineage (NCBI taxonomy): Eukaryota > Viridiplantae > Streptophyta > Magnoliopsida > Dipsacales > Adoxaceae > Sambucus > Sambucus nigra. Next base: position 605,974,889 of record OX422211.1, read on the forward strand.
CCAAACACTTTGTGAATCTTTTTGGTAACCCAAGAACACAACTTTGAGTTTGTTCAACCCTTGTGGAGAAGTCGTTCTCTTCTTCATTGCTGCCCTCCTAGAAAGGGAAACTTCCAGCCGCCGACATAGGAACCGACACCTGCGGGTATTTCTGTGTCACACTGTTTCTAGCCGTTGCTTTGAAGGTTTACCAAAGACACCGTGCGTTATACTTATGGGCAATTATCAGGTTGTATGTAAGTCAATGGTCTTTTAAATTCTTTAAAGTTCTAGAAATAAAAGGTTTTGCCCTTTGGGGATTTTTCCTTAACTTTGTGTCGCATGCTTTATATTTGATGGGTTGATTTAGATGCATTTTAAGTGTTGATTTTATTTGGTTTAAAAGTAGACGCTAATTAAATTAGGGTTCTTGGAAACTTGCGAATTTAATTTAAATCATTATCACACAGTCACACTTTTCATGGATTTGGGGGACTTCATCTCTAGCAAAGATTTTATCTTCTCTGGATTAGCCTTTATACCTCTTTGATTGACAATAAAATCTAAGAACTTTCCAGCTCCGACACCAAAAATGCATTTAGTCGGGTTAAGCTTCATTCGGTACTCATCCATCGTATCGAAGGTTCTTTCAAGGTCGGACACATGAGTCTTGACCTTCAGACTCTTCGTCAACATGTCATCAACATAAATCTCCATGGACTTTCCAATCTGATCTTTGAACATCTTATTTACCAGACGTTGATACGTGGCCCCAACATTCTTGAGGCCAAATGGAATAACCTTGTAACAATATGTTCCATTCTCTGTGATGAAGGCTATTTTCTCTAAGTCGTCCGGGTCCATAAAGATTTTATTGTGACCAGAGTAGGCATCCATGAAGCTCATCAACTCGTGACCTGTCATAACATCTACCATCTGATCAATCCGAGGGAGAGGGAAGTTTTACCTGGGGCAAGATTTGTTCAGGTTGATGAACTCTACACACATCCTCCACTTTCCCTTGGCCTTGGCACAATCACTGCATTGGATAGACATTCGGGATATATGACCTCTCTAATGAACTCATCCTCTTCAATATTTTTAACCTTGTCCCTAATAACATCATATTTCTCTCGGGAGTAAATCATCCTTCTTTATTTAACTAGCTTTGCATCTCTTACCACGTTGAGCTTGTGATACATTATCTGAGGGTCAATGTCTGGCATGTCGGCGTGACTCCAAGCAAAGATGCTACGTCTTCTCCTCAGCAACTTAATCATCTCGTCTTTGATCTCTGGTTTTAAGTCTTTACCGAACTGGATGATTTTTTTGGCTCGTCCTTATTGAGGATGATGGATTCTACCTCTTCCACGACCTCCCCCCTTTTTGATCCTTTCATCGTCTCTCGAATCCAGTGTGTCGATGTTATCGGTGGTAGCTGCCTTCTTATATGCTTCTATTTCCTCAACCGAGTTAAAGTATCATTCTTGTGTCGGTGTTTGGTCACCCTGAACTTCCCATACTCCATAAGGAGTCAAAAATTTTATCATCTGGTGAACCATTGAAGGCACGACCTCAAATTCATTGAGGGCTACTCATACCAATATCAGGTTGTAAGCTGAAAAGACATTCTCGTTCATAACAAAAAAGTTAATTTTTCTGGTTAGCCATTTCGGCCACTTGTCCCCCATTCTTACATCCATCTCGTATATTCCCAAGGGATGAACTTTATCCCCACTAAATCCTATGAGGGGATGATGGTATGGTACGAGCCTGTCTCGACTAAGTCCCAATCCCTTGAAACATGGCCAGAACATAACATCTATCGAGCTTCCCCCATCAACTAAGATCCTAGGTACTTCTCATCCATGCACCATTGTTGTGATGATGAGAGGTTCATCATGTGGATCTAAGATACCCTTAAAGTCTAGTCTTGAAAAGCCTACTACGAGGGTGTCCATGTCTACTTTCTTCCTTTTCTATGATTTAACATCAATAGAGGCTGAGTGCACAACCTTGACCTTTGTTATTGCCTTCGCCTTAACTACATGGGCTTGACGGTAATTCATTTTAGAGCCTCCTCCATTTAGGCCACCACATATCATTCCTACCCCAAATGAGATTATGTTAAGCCTCTTCTATTGGGACATTTTCGTCCTTTGGTGGAAGATCTGGGTCATCACTGTCCTCGTCTGAAGGATTATATCATATGGCTAGGCCATCTTCTCGGAATTTATCATTCCTCCTCTTTCTAAGGTCGACTCGGTCACCCTTGGAAGTGCCTTTTTAAACATACTTTCTTAATTTTCCAGCCTTTAACATTTTCTCAATATCGTCCTTCAAAGCAAAGCATTTATCAGTCTAGTGGACGTGGTCCTGGTGGAATTCACACCACAAATTCTTATCCTTCTTATGGGGAGGAGCTCTTAATTTTTTTAGGCCACTTTAAAGACCGATCTCTCTTTATTTCATTTAATATGTTCTCACATCTTACAATCAAAGGAGTGTAGTATGCGAACTTATTGTCTTCTGAACTTTTCTTCCCATCTTTATTTTTTTTCTGAAACTTACTTCCACTGCCACTTCCTTTCTCATCCTCATACTTAGCAACCATTGCCTCTCCTGTATTCATAACTTTCCCAGCTTTTGCAAGCAACGTGGCCATTGACTTAGGAGGGTCTTCAACAAGATTCCACAATATCTTTCCCTTCTGGAGGCCTCCTATGAGGGTTGTCATAGCTATGCTTTTCTCATAGTCTTCCACTTCTAACTTCTCTTTGTTGAACCTCGCGTTGTAATCTTTTGGACTCTTATTCTTCCCCTGCTTAACATAAAGCAGACGAGTCATCTTTTTCTAAGGTTTGACCCCAAAGAAAAAGTTATGGATAAATCGCTCAGCCAACTATTTGAAGCTCTTGATAAAATTCTTTAGAAGTGAAGTAAACCAAATGTTTGCAGCCCTGGTAAAAGTTCTTGAAAAAGCACGATATCTCATCTCATCTGAGATGGAGTAGATATCATCTATCGATTGCTACATTTTAATGTTATGGAGGGAATTAGTGCTTCCATCATACCTGGGAGTCACTACAGGCTGCTTGAATTTGGTCGAGGTTAGGAAGTTGACTATCTTTGCAACTAAGGGTGAACTCTCTGAGTATCCCCTCTGCAGAGTGTCTCAGCTCTTCAAAATGTTTCCAATATTTTATTGAAGCCTTTGAATTCAATTATTTAAGGGTTTTACAACATCGGCATGGCCGATGTTATCCCCTTCCACTTTCAATGACTGTATCGAGGGTTCTCCTGCAGCTGACCACCATCGGCTATTAACTTCCCCATGACCCCCCGTCTTGGCCATGATGGGCTCGACCATGTTGGGGCCAACCCTGTAAGGCTTTTTGACATCGAAAACCTCTCCCTTAGGTAATTTACTAGGTCGATACTTTCAAAGGCCGACCCTCTGCTCAAACGATCAAATGCTGAGTCTCAGGGAGATATTTGGGGTTCTATCTCCTACACCTTCCTCGGCTCTCCCGGAGGGGTTGTATAGTATTGTTGGAAATCTCATATGGCTCCCATCATTATACTAGAGCATTATCGGCCTCCACATCATCATACTAGTCCTCAGGGCAAGGATGTCCTTGCCTCCCCAAGCGTAAACGCCTAGGGTCAGTAACGTACCTCCGCTGTCGGGGAGGAGGCAAATCTTTGTGTAGTACCCAAGTTAGTCCCCTGGTCTCCTGGTGTTGTTCTTATACATCTTCCGGAGTAATCACCACCGGTGAGATTCCTGGTGGCCTCCTCATCATATTTTGGCTGAGGCCAGCGAACTGGTTTTGCATCACTTGTTAGTTGGCCACCATGGATTTTAAGGTTGTTGCCACCTCGTTCATCTCGGACAGAGGTGGTGCATGACTTGATAGCTTTAGGACCTTGCATGACCTCTTTCAATGGTGAAACATCTCCACACAAGGGGGAGGATCGGTTTACAACCAGAGATTCTGGTGAGGCCAAGTAGTAAAAAGTAAGAGATGAACTTCTCGTTCCCATAGACGGTGCCAAACTGATTATACTAGAAATAGCACCACCAGATCAAGGTGTTGGATAACTCAAATAGGTACAATAATGGCATCACATAAGCAATATAATTTTAGAATGAGATGATGAGAAGAGGAGATATATATCAATGTAAGTGGTTCAGCCTATCTACGCCTACGTCCACTGTTCAGGTAAGAAATCTTCACTATAAAAGAAGGGCATTAATGGCCTTGTGATACAATACTCACACTCTCTCTCTACTTTATATTTTGACAGAGCTTCAACTAGGGTTTGTAATATGCTATCCCCCTCAAGGAAGAAGATAAATTGTATATATAGTGCTTAGGGGGTGTATTGTACCCCCCAAACATGCAATGAACATGTGTAAGATGATCTAACCAATCTCATGTGGACACCTGGGTGTGCCAAATGTAGACCATAATGTCCAAATATTCCCTCATATGAGGTAATGATCCAGTTATAACGATTTTGTCCACGTGTTCCAGGTTTCTTGGTACTTGCATATGCTCGGACTGGTGACATCATTCATTGGAACCTCAACCTAGTTGGGTACGAGGTTGATGAATCTGATAGGATCATTGATCCTCCAACCACAAGTATAACCTCAGTTAGACAGGGAAACCGAGGTTAGGTAAACGGGCTCATTTGTGCTATCGACCTAAGCAGGGTATCAAACTAGTTCAAGTTGAACCCATAAAGTTATTGCTGATCTCGACTGTTGCCCAACTGAGGTTGGTGCTTATGAGGCTGACCTCATTAGGGACGACCTTCTTGATGACTAGTGGGGCCCTTCTGACGACTCGGCCATGAGATAGGACGACGTTGTTTCTCAGAGCAAGAGAGTGCACTTTGGTCATATCAGATGATATGTGACTTCTTGTGGGTAGTATCGTAATGGTTATTCATGGGACTAGAATCATATGTGTAGATGATTCACTTTAGTTTATGAATTGTGCTATATGCCTTCATAATTAGGACTTGGGTTACTTATATGAGGAGTGTAATACTTACTGCATGTGAGTGATGATGGATAGTGTACAGTGTGAATTAAGTGAATTTACATTATTTTAGTATGTTAATTATTGTAACTTTAGGGCGCGAACCCAAATTTTAAAATGTTTCCCCCCCAGGTATTACATACACAGGGATAATACGGTTGACAAGAGATCATAGTTACTGTCATATTTGAACATCTATTACTTCAGTTCGTTTGACTCTAGCATAGGTTTCTATTTCCATTCCATTTAGTTTATTATTTCAGATATTGTATGGGCATAATACCAAGTTTATTATTCAGTTTTTTGATTTTTTTTTAACTTAAGTGGATGTTTTATAATAGTTGGGAGTTTGGATTTATTTCTTTGCCACTTATGAATTAAATTGTTTGTTTGAATTAAAACTTATAAATGTCATATTATGCTTTGATGCTGAGAATGATATAGATAGTAGGACAAGACTCATCTTCGGCGTATTATGTCTGGCCAACCTTTATGTGAAAAATGGGGGTTGTTACATGAAACGGGAGTAATAGAGGAAGGTATTCTCTGGTAAGGGGAAAGAATAAGGGAACAAGAGAGATAAGGTGGAATGAGGGTCTGCTGGGTTGGTTTGCATGGAGAAAAAGGACATTTGGCGTTATTTGGAAGGGTTGGGGATGTAGGTTACGAGTTATGGTGGGAGAGGGGCTGGAACAACTTGTTTATGAGGTGCTACAACTGAGAAGAGGGAGAAATGATGAGGATATGTGTCGTACATGAGAGTAGGATTTGCTGGGTAATAAGGTTGAGTTTAGGAAAGTGGATTGACACGTGTCTAGCTAGGTTTACGGGTAAGAAAGAGAGGAGAGAGGGAGAATGGATTGATATATATATATATATATATAAACACACACACATACATAACTATGAAGATACGTGCGTAACACCAAATACATATAATAAATATTAGGTACATATTAACCAATTATAGCAAGGTTCAAAGAAACGCGGGGCATGACCGAGGCATGGAGGCCAAGCCTTAGAATCCTAGGTGGGCCTTAGCTGTAAAAAGACGTGAAAAGGAGTTTAGGCCTTTTTCATATATTTTAACATTTTTAACTATAACAAGGCTATTAAAATGATAAATGGTACATACCATAAAATATGTCTGAATATATGCAAAATAAAGTACTATTTTTTAAACACTAAGAAAGAATAGAAAGAAAGAAAGAAAAAATCCACGTTTTTTTGGGCGAGAGGAAGAGAGGTTTCGGATACCATTTTTCTTTTGATTGTTTTGAATGAGATGTTGGTCCGGTTTTTTTAAAAAAGTCTTTTAAAGGCAATATCGTTTCACTAAAGAATTTTTATTTTTTAAAAAAGTGAGCCCTAAGCCTTTTACCGAGAATAAGGCGTAAAAGGCTTAAGGTGTGGCGTTTTGCCCAAGCCTCAAGCCTAGGCATTCCTAGGCGGAGCATAGGCGCGCCTTTTAGAACACTGAATTATACATACAAGTATACATATAATATATTATATAACAATGATAAGAACATACATATACTCAATATAAAATACACACATATAATATATCTTATAAAGTAAAGAAAATTGACACACACCTATATATAGTAATAACAACAATAAAAATATAATCACCCACACACACACATATGTGTATATATAGAGGCAACATAACACACACACACACACACACACACACATGGTTAAGGTTAGGGAAACTATTTAGGATTGAGGTTCATGGGGCATTTGGTGTCTCGGGTCATTCAGATATATGCATTAATGCATTTGACTGCATTTTCACTACAATTTACTTAAATTAAGCTTTTTGAGACCACAATTGCGTATTGACCAACGAATAAGGCCAATTTTAACGAGAGCTAACAATTAAAACAAGTTTATTTATTGTATAAATATAACACTTTTGGGTGCTTATCAAATCTAACATTTATATATCCATAGATGAGCAGGATGGGACAATTCAAAATATGTATAGAGAAAAGGTAAATTCTCTCTCTCACTCTCTCCTCTATTATATTTGGAGGAAGGGGTAATCTTTTTGGCTTGATCCACTTCATACAATCCCTATTGATTTCGAACCCCTACAATCCCAACCCTTAAATTATGATATGAAATCGAAGATAAGAGGAACGCACATCTTTATCTTTCAATTTGATGTAAAATTTTAAGTTGTAATGTGGGTATTAATATTGATTTTGATCCCATTATTGTGACTTGGTTTAGAGTAAATTATATTACTTGGTTCTAATTTGATTATGATTGAATATCTCTTTCATTCACAATTATTTTTTTGGGGGAGAAAGTTTTGTATTTTCTAGGTAATGCAAGAAATTTCCAAATACTAAAAGAAAATTTTATAGTTATTATAAAAGAAATGTGTATATTTGCTAGTTATTGTATAAATATTTCCTTAAAAAATACATAAAATGGCATTAAATTTGTATTTATGTTGTAAATTTTTTGATAGATTCCATGGTGAGAGGGAGAAAGTGTGAGAGAGGGGGATAGGGAGTAAAGATAAGTGTTGTTTTGAGTTTTTACAAAAAAATGTGTTAACTAGCGAAGATTTTCATCAACCGAAGGTTTTTGTCTAAATTTGTTGTCAATCCCCATATACTATAATTAACTAATGTTAATGTCCAAATCACCATAACTTTTGGGTACCAAAATCTAAAAAACGTTTTTTCAAAATTTACATGTACCATATAATTTTAATTCATAATTAAGCACACACTCAATCTTACAGATATTCTTTAGAACTTTTAAACCCAAGTAAACTAACCAAAATGACATTACTGGGATAAGTTGGTTTAGTTCTTCTCTACTGGTGGTTTGGTTCCATTTACAAAAATTATGGAACCAAGTGGTTCAGTTCTGGTTTAGTTCCAAGAATAAAAAAAGATAAAACCAAACTGAAACTAAAACCAAACTAAACCCATTATGCAACCAATGAAAAAAACAATTGATTTACACTTAAAATGCATAATTATAACTGTTGATACCAAAAATTGTCCATCTACATGGACCATTCAGATACTAACACGTGTTATATAGTGGGAGATTAATCCTAGTCATTAAGGATGGAATACCGACCAACTTTAGGAATACCGGCCAACGTCAGGGATGCCGACCAACATCAAGGATGCTGACCAACGATGACAGGCAAACACCAACAGTTGTATTCATTAATGATTGTACAGATGTAAATGTCTATGATATAAAGACATTCCATCCTTTTATATTCCAACTCTTAGACACTCCCTGAGGGCTATAAATACATTATAAACCCTACATATAGGGACACACAAAAAGAAAGGAAATTGAACAATCCCAAGGAAATATACAACAGTGGACATAGGTTCTTCCTTTAAGCCGAACCACTTTAAAAATCTCTTGTCTCTTATTTCTATTTATCTGTGATCAATTAGTTAGCACAGTCTATTTTTTGCATCAACAGAATGGCTTCGTCTATGGGAACGATTTTCTAATAGATCTCACTCAATCAAACATCTAAATGGATGAAATTCTTGAATCAAGTCTGAGGAATGAACGTATTCTTCTTGCTCCTTTTTCTCATCCATTTGCAAATGATTTAACTGGGATTTTGGCCAGTTTTGCAAGAGGCCAAGAGTCCATACAAGATACTATCAGGCAACTTGTACAAACCCTTTAAGCGGGAGCACCTGATATAGCTGCTCAAGGAAATATGCAACTACCCCCACCAAGAGGTGGTCGACTCAGTCATTCAATATCAGCAAGAGATGTCTCCTACCATCTAAGGTCAACTTCATTACTCAAGACATCAGAATCTTTTCACATGCAGTCTTATTCTCCAGAAAGGACAAGCGCCTTAGAAAGATTAAGTCGTGCATCTCCCTTTAATCGTTTAGGACACAGGGGGAACAAAAATGTTCCTAGGGCAAGATCTGGTAATACCAAACGGCCATATGATCAAAGGGAAAGCACGACTCAATCTAGATCAAACACCCGACGAACTGTTACTCAGACTGAGCAACGGCTCCATGAAGAAAGCTCAACAACTAATAAAGTTGTAACATATTAATCTGGTGCTACCAATGATGCACGCAAAGGCTCCATACATAGATTGGAAGACATATTAGGAGATATAGCGGAGATAAGAATCCCACTACAAAGAACTTTTGTAAAAGGGTGTCCATTTGTACAAGTAACTATGGATTTTCCTACTGCATAAAAGTTCACGCAAACTACATGTACTCTTTTCTTTTATGGAAAATCGCTAGATTGAATAATGTTTAATTAATAATTTTAGATGAATCTCAATTTCGACACCAATGGTGAATTTCATCATCAAACTATCACCATGAACTAATTTAGGGTTTACGGTTATGAACATATTTGCGGGTTCTAAAATGTGAATTGGATTTTTAAATTATAAAACAAGATCTCACCTCAACAGTTGATGGTCTGTGTAGTTACTGAGTTAATTATAGATATCATTTATAGTACCTACTGAGATGAATATGGATATGAAATGGGTGGTTGTTGAGTTGAACGTAGATGTGATATGTGCGGTTACTTCCAGACTATTCCTATTTATTTTAAATTAGGAAATCAGACTAAGAAAACTGTAAATCATCAGTTTTGGATAATGAATCCTCGTCCTAGTTTCACAGGAAACATTAAAATGGAAATTAATATGTTTTAAGACATTAAAAATATGAATTTGAATGGGCTACGAGATTGAGTTTATTAAACTATATAAATGCATCACCTAACCTCATATTAACATATACTTAAACACAAACTTTTCAGTCGCGTTAGGAATCAATTTAAATGAATATAGAAGTAAATTATATTTGCATCATCCGTATGGTCATTTTGAGTGCGCCAACGTGTCCGGAAGGGTCGAAATAGTCAGAAAACAAACTGTACTAACAAATTACAACAATTCTAAAATGAAATTTATTTTCGAATCTTGATTTTTCAAGCCAAGACTTCTTGATCTTTTATTTATCCACAGATCTCAAGGATACCTTGCTCAGAAGACCCAAACTAGACGAGGAAGACCAACCAAGGGAAGTTAATAAGGATAAGCTCGTAATTAGTTTTTCCAAGAACGATCTATCTAGAGTATTTTATCTTCATGATGATCCTTTAGTGATCAGATTCAGGATGAAAGACGTAATGGTAGCAAGGACACAATAATAGACCAATTGCCATCGTTTATGCATTTTGAGTAGAATACCTTTACGTTCTGAAAGGCACAAATAAAAGGCTCGTCGACTATAAGATCATTACTCTCCAGCTTTAATAAATCTACAAAAGTAATTATGTTTATGTAATTGCCTTTTTTTAGGGGAAAAATATAACAAATTTGTTGTTTGTAATTTTGGGGCTATTGATTGTAATAGGCTTTTTTCCAAATTTTTTGTGTTAGGCATCACCAGAATGAAAATGGATATTTATAGACATCACCGATCGATATGGCCTTGATTTTAGGCGTCACCATACAGACTTTTCTTTTGTACTTGTTTTCACTCGATCAACATTACCTTAGTACTAGGAATCACTCGACTAACTTTGCCAGCGACATGAACTCAAAATCTCATCCTCTTCAGCCTATTGGCAAGATCGAGTTTAATATGTATATGTCGTAAGACAATACAGTCTTTGTCAATGCTCTTTGTACGTAATTAAATATAATGCCATACCAGTCCAACCTGCTCAAATTCAACTTGGCCTTGTTGTTTACCCTGTAGGCAATGTTATATGGATGATGCCTAAATACAAGGCATAGTCATTCGAGTGATACTTAAATACAAGGCAAGATTGGTCCCAAATAACACATTAATTTTGCTACCCTACTAACAAAACACTATGTATTGGGGTTACACTGAGTAGGGACCACCCTAACATACTAATAGAATTCTAAAAAAATTGGGCTTGGGGGAAAAATCAATTTAAGATGCAATAATACGGTTGATGCAAAATAAATATTCCCCATTCATCACTCGCAGCGTTTAACACCTCACCCCTCATCTATGTGTGATATTATTCGCATCCCAATACATCCCAAATACTAATTACGACAAAAAAATTGACATGATTTGTATGCATAGTTTTTCATTTTAGTTATTTTCATAATACAAAAAAATCATTTTAATTATTTTTATAATACGAAAATTTAGAAATAAATTTTTTAATTATTTTCAGAAGAAGTTGCGCACCTCGGTGGGTGTAGCGGGATGTCCCCACTCTACCATGGCATAAAAACTCCATGAATCCATGGATATCCCCTGCTCGGACACATCCCTATACCATTAATCTTATTCGTACGTTATTATCATCGCAACTCATACATAATATGTTTTGTCAATAAATCTCACGTCGTAAAGTTTTGAGTACTCAAACCTATCCCAAAAAGGTTAGTAAGTCTCTCACGTATGCTAAATGATTACAGGTGGAGATGCCGAATGAGGAGATCATACACCTAAAAGGAAGGCTTACCTCAATGAGGTTCAGGCCTGCTCCTATATTTAGCGAATCAACCTAGCCGAGGGGATTTCGGGACAAACTCCGTGGGATTCGACTCGATGTCGTCGGATTTGATCCACGAGGCAAGTGTTTACTTGCTTTATTTAATTGAGTGTGTGTATCTCATATTATAGTTGGTAAACTAGATAATTTTGGGCATTTTTGCCTTTGTTTTCGATGATAAATTTCAATAATAGCTCGATCCAATTGACAACTCAATGATGCATGTTCTCGATTTTAGAAGTTATTAGACTTTAGTCCTCATCTCATTGATATTATGGATATCTGAATGCTCCTCAAGTATTCCAAAGAAGAATGGATAATATATTTAGACCATATTTAGAATTTTGTCTTGATGACATTCTTATAGCCAGTAAGACTGAGATAAATCATGCAGACCATCTTAAAAAGATTATTTTAGAATATTCTTGGAAAAACTAATTACGAGCTTATCCTTGTTGACTTTCCTTAGTTGGTCTTCCTCGGCTAGGTTGATTCGCTAAATATAGGAATAGGCCTGAACCTTAGGAAGCCTAAAAATTACTAGGAAAAATGCTATAAATAGAGGTTACAAATGCAGTTGACATCCCCAATTGCTAGGACATGCCTTTCAATTATTATGTTGCCATGTTTCTGCCATCAAAACTATTGCATTAGCATTCCAACAAGTGTCCAGGGAGTTATCCCATAGGAGCGTAGGTATGTGCGTGACCTATGGGTACGTGAACTATGTTCGCCTCCAATATGTGTGATTTTGTTTATTGAAATGGGGCCTAATAAATTGTGTTTTAATTAGGTCGTTAAAAATAAGATGGCATCTCGTTCGAATGACATGACTATGTCATTTGAACGACCCGCTCAACTGGTACGAACGACCCACCAACCTAAAGTTTCAAATATGATGGCAAAACTGATCCAGTCCTCCATTTAGAACAATACCACGCAGCTACTGATATTTATGCCATCCCCAATTAAATGAGGTGTAGAGCATTTTCCGGAACCATTATTGGATTCGCCCAAATCTGTTACAATGGTATTCCTTGGGGATAAATTTATAACTTCAACTAACTAGCCGAGATATTCACTAATAACTTTTTCTCTGGAGCAAAGCCAGTTAAAAGGGTGGCACACTTACTTAGTGTGAGACAAAAAGAAGGAGAGAGCACCAGAGAATACATCACTCATTTTAAAAACGAGAAACTAGAAGTAGTAGATTATGAGGAGAAGACTGCAATAACTTCCCTCATTAGTGGATTACTCCTCGAAAAATTGTATTACACTCTTGGTGAGGATCCTCGAAAGAAAATGACAAAATTAATGGCTAAAGCAGTAAAGATCATGAATGTTGAGGAAGCAATGGCAGCCAAGCATAGCTCGGGTAAGAGACTTGATGGAAAAAAGGATAAGAATGATCACAAAGACCCTAGAGAACATAGGGAATCAAAACATAATGGAATTTTGGAGCGACTCAAGAAGTACAATGACTATACTCCGTTAACTATGGGAATTAACCATGTTTTGGAAGAAATCAAGAATAATAAAGATGTACGTTGGCCTTTTAAGTTGAGAAGTTCCCCGACCAAGAGAGACAAAACTAAGCATTGCGAATTTCACAGGGATCACGGTCACACGGTGTAACATTACATAGCCCTTCAAAATGAGATTGAAACTCTCATTAGAAGAGGAAAGCTGAATCAGTACGTTAATTGGGAGAACAATAAACGAGGTCGGTGTAAATCAAAATCTCCTTGCAAGCCCAAAGAGTAAAAGAAAATAACCCATGAATATGATTAGGATAATGACATCGATCTCCTTAAAAAACCTGGTAACCAGAACGTGAGGTATTCTATATCAATTTTGGTTCTTTTTATTGCCAAATTATTAGAGGTGGAGATGCGGGAGGAGAAGATCATACAACAGAGCAAAAAGCTTACCTCCATCAGGCACATGCTTGCTCGTACATATAGAGGATCAACCTTGTAGAGGAATATTGACCAAGGAAGGTTAAAAAAGACAAAATATTAATTGGTTTCTCTAGAAATGACCTTTTAGGAGTACTGTATCCTCATGACGACCCATTGGTAATAAAATTCAGAAAGGAAGAAATCATTATCTCTAGAATATTAGTAGATAATGGAAACTCAATGGATATCATGTTCTATCATTATTTCAACAATTTGGATTTTAAACTCAGCCAATTAGAACCCTATCATCGACCACTAATAGGTTTTGTATATGAGAAAGTCTTCCCTTTGGGAACCTATAAAATGGAGGTTATGATAGGGACCTGGACAGCTAGACGAATAGAGAAGATCTGTTTCTTTATAATGGATAAAAACCTCCATTTAGCTTACAATATAATCATGGTAAGAATAGGGCTAAAAAAGTTCGAAGCAGTACCATCCACTATTCATCAGTGTCTAAAATTCCCTACTAATTTTGGTGTGGGAATTATGAAAGGTGATCAAAAAGTAGCTTGGGAATGTCACTACTCTTCTGTCGAGCAAGAAGACATGGAAGAAATAAAGAAGAAAACCGCTAACTACCAAGTGGATAATCCTAAGCTTGATGAATAATTTGAGGTAGAAACCTTAGATCGAAGAGAGGAAACAAAGCTGGTAAAGGGATAGATTATCGAAGTAACTGAAAGCATTGTGTTAGATGTTGATAAACCAAAATGCATCACTCAAATAGGGACAATATTAGATCATGTTCTTAAAGCTTATCAACTTTATGGATGCTTATTTTGGTTATAACCAGATAAAAATAAAACCCGAGGATAGGGAAAGAACTTCTTTCATCACTCCCTAAGGAACATACTATTATAATGTTATGACTTTTGGTTTGAAAAATGCAGGTGCTACATATTAGAGGCTAGTCAATAAGGTGTTCGGGGAATAGATAGGCAAGAATATGGAAGTCTACGTAGATGATATTCTTACAAAGAACAAAAAGGCATCCTATCATATTACCGACCACAACTAGACTTTTGATGAACTTGAAAAGCACCAGATGATACTGAATTTGACCAAATGCATTTTTGGGGTGCAAGTGGGAATGTTCCTAGGGTTTTAAACCAAATGGGAGTCGAATCAAACCTAAACAAGATCAAGGAACTAATTGAAATGCAATCTCCAACTTGTGAGAAGGACGTGCAAAGACTGATCGGACAAGTAGCAGTCTTGAATCGATTTGTGTCTCGAGCTACAGATAGATGCATGTCATTCTTCAAGGTGCTCAGAAAAAGATTTAAATGGAATGAAGAATGTGAAAAAGCTTTCGTGGAGTTGAAAGTATTTGGGGTCGCCTCTATTTCTCTCCTGACCAATCACAGGTGAAAAATTATACCTGTATTTAGCTTTCTCTGAATTAGCTATGAGTTCTGTATTGATTCGAGAAGAGAATGGAGTTTAAAAACCCATCTATTGTACCGGTAAGGCTTTTAGAGGAGAAGAATTGAGATACCCTCGCTTGGAGAAATTGGCATTAGCATTGATTGAAGCATATATACGCATGAAACCTTATTTCCAAGCCTATACAATCATAATTTACACGGATATGCCTTTAAGGAAGGCTTTGCATAAACTAGAGAAATCTGGTAGATTAATGTAATAGGTTATGGAATTGGGGATTATGATATCATATATGAGCCAAGGTCTTCTCTGAAAGGTCAAGCAGTGGAAGATTTCATAGAGGAGTTCACTTACTCTGAGATCCCCGAGCATTAAAGTAAGCAGACAAAACAAGATTCAGGAAAAAGTAATATTACCAAGAAAGCTCCCGAAAAACTTTCTTCAGAAGAAGTGATTACAGACCTACCAGACTCCTCTTCTCGAACACTGGAGATAACTAAAAAGTATGAAGAAGCAAAGGGTAAACTATTCCACTATGGGAGTTTGACAGATCAAGCATTCGACAACAACATCCCGAATGGAACTTATATGTTAGTGGGTCATCTTGTTCAACCGACACTGGAGAAGGTATAATACTTAACACTACCGATGGTATTGATATTGAGTATGCACTATGTTTTCAATTCCAAGCTTCAAACAATGAAGAAAAGTACGAAGCTCTTACTGCGGGCTTAATTTCAGCCCACTCATTGAGTGTCGAGAAAGTTGTGTCACACAATGACTCTCAGCTGGTAGTAAACCAAACAATGGGTTTATATGGAGACATGGGAGAATTGACAACAAGGTATTTATCCAGGACGATGAAAGTCATTGCAAAACTACCACCCGTTCAGATGGACAAAAACCTAAGGTTAGAAAATGCTCGAAATGATGCCCTTGCTCGTCTAGCCTCTGCTACCAGAATTGAACTCCAATAAACTATCTATAGTAAGATTTTGACCAATAGGAGGATAAATGAAGATTTGATGATCAATTTCCTTGCCATAGATATGGGGCCATCCTGGATGGACCCCATCCGAGCATACATTGAAGAAGGAACTCTACCAACATATATAATGGAAGTAAAGAAGTTGAAATACAAATCATCTCGGTATGTTTTAAATAAAGGTGTTTTTGTAATCGAGAGGACTAAAAGTCAATTTGCATCACTGTGTGCATCCATCAGAGGTCCATGATCTAATTCTGGAAGTCCATGAAGGATCATGTGGAGCACATATAGCAGGGTGAAAACATCTGCAAAGAATCAACACTCAAGGGTATTACTGGCTAATAATGCGAGCAGACTGTGCAACTTTTTCTAAGAAGTGTGATAAATGTCAGTGATTCTCCACAATTCGCAAAACTCCACAAGTTGCTCTCACTCCAATCACTTCACTATGACCATTTTCCATATGGTTTATAGACTTGGTCAGGTCACTACCAATCACCCGAGGAAGATTTAAATACTTAATGGTTATCGTGGATTATTTTACAAAATGGGTGGAGGCAGAGCCTCTGATAGATATTCCTTTTGAAAAGGTTTATCAATTCATATGGAAAAACATCATTTGTAGGTATGGACTACTTTATGATTTTATTACCGACTATGGAACAAAATTTGATAATGATGAATTCGCAAATTACTGTGATCACTCCAATGTTCAAAATTTGCATTCTGCTCTAGGACACCCTCAGTGCAATGGACAAACTGAAGTTACGAATAAAACCTTGCTTAACGGGTTGAAGAAAAGGCTTTATGATGCCAAGGGAAATGGGATAAATGAGCTATAATCTGTTTTCTGGGCATACCGAACAACACTCCAAGCAACAACTGAAGAATCCCCATATATATTAGCACTTGGGACTGAAGTCGTCATTCCTGCTGAAGTAGGAGTACCATCCTATAGAGTTTTAAATTTTGACTCTCATGTAAGTGACCTAATGAGAAGGTTGGATCTAGACATGCTGGAAGAAGTAAGAAAAGATGTTGCCCTGCACAATGTGGCTTATCGGCAAAGAACATCCGATTTTTATAATAACAGGATGAAACCTACCAACTTGAAGGACAGAGATTATGTGCTGAAGAAAGTACTGCAGCAAAATATCAAGTTTGAGGCCAATTGGCATGGGCCCTATCCTATTTCAGCAGTGATCTGACCTGGAACCTATCGAATTGAGACCTTAGAAGGTGAAAAATTCAAAAACCCATGGCATGTAGAGCATCTCAGAAAGTATTATCAATGATGTTGTAATCAGTTTTCAACTTGCAATATTAATAAAATCTTCAATTCTTTCCATTTTATTGTTACTTTTTTTGGAGTACTAGTTCTATGCACTACTCTAGCTACTTGATAAAAAGTTGTAAATTGTTGCTTGGTTCAGAAAATTATTGCTCGCCTCAGTAGATATTTCCCTAAACACAGCTAGGCAGAAGCAATAAGTTGCTCGGAGCAGCCATACATGAACTCCAAGTCAACAGGATGTTAAATCCTCAAGAAATTTGGTCCACGGACATAGGGATGAAAAAAGATCTTTATGCTACTGGACAAAGTATTGGAAGAACATTGCAAAGGTTCCTCAAGAGGAATGTAAGCATATATTCTATAAACGCCTGGTCACACCACTGATATTTAATGCAAAAATTCAATACTTGGGTGCATTAGTTAAACCCTTGTAGACACATGGGTAACTAGCTCTAAATTTATATTTTAATTTAAGTATGCTAGTAGAACCTATGTATTCATCTAACTAGATGTAAATTTATATTTTAATCTAAGTATTCTAGTATAACATCTGCACTCATTGATCATTGCTACTCAACTTAATCAAAGTGTATCAATGGAATTAATGATAAAGAAAGGATTAACATTCACTATAAGATAAGTTAATCAAATTTTCATTTCATTCAATCAAAGTAATTACATGACTGTGTTAACAAAACAAAGTACAAAGCTTCATTTTGCAGGATTTTTCCCTTCGTCTTTTGAAACAGAGTAATTCCAGCAAGATGATCATCTAAAGTATAAGGAGAGTGAATGAAGTTAAAATCCTGAAGCATTTTGGTATTGCTTCTACTAGGACGATCAATTGAGGAATACGATGGAGTGGAATCCAATTGACATATAATTCATCACGAAGCTCATAATCACCCAAGTATTTTGAAATCAAGCATTCAGGAATACGATGGAGTGGAATCCAATTGACATCTAATTTGAAAGGAGGATTGTAAAGCTCAAGTAAGCCTGGATCATACCAGTCCCACAATGAGCTATTTTGATCCACTTTCATCACTATCAAATAATATATCCAACCCCATTTATAGATCTCATTCTTAACTTGTTGAAGCTTATCATCAAGATGCCCCAGAGCTTCATTATACCCATCCATCTAGAATTCCCTTGGTTGTTTATGGAATTGAAAGGTTAATTTGTCAACCTGGGAATGAAGTTTTTTCAACACTCCATCCTTAACATGTAATTGAGAAGATTGAGTACATAGTTATTCAGACAAGGCCTATAGCTTTCGGGACATATCAGTAATAGCTTGATCTTTAGCTTTTAATTGCGCAACTTAATTAGCAAGGGACGGCTGGGTCCTGAATTCCTCTATAGTACCTTGGTTAGGTTTGAATCTAGCTCGGGAAGATAAAGAAGCAAGTTTTATTTTCTTCAGAGCCTCCAAATCCTCACTCAACCTTGCATTTTCATCCTCCAAAAAGGAATAACCCTCATCTGTAGTAGCAACAATAGTGGATGACTTCAGGGCATAAAGTTCATCTCTCAAGCTTTTATTCTCCTCCTCTAGAAGCTTACTAATATCCCTTGCTTCATCCACTTCACATTTTAGAAGGAATTCTTATCTTCAGAAATGAGAAGAAAATTTAACCAAATTTTTCTCAAAATTGCAACCTTCACTAAGGGCCTGGAATTTCTTCTCATAAACTTCATGCAAATGCATCTTAGCTTCATTATGGTCCTTTTACATCTCTTCAACCATTTCATAGTAGGTAACGTTATTGGCTATTATCCGATCAAGAAGACACTTCAGATGAACATAGGCCTCTTTGGATGGCTCGGATACCCCTTCACCGAGCAAGTAAAGTAGGTCAACATTAGTCAGAGATAAGTGACCATCTTTAAAAAGATCATTACACCTCTGGAGTAGCTCGGAGTCAGTAAATGAGAGGTATTCAAATTTATCCATAAACTATTAAAAAGAAAAAATTCATCAATCAACAAGTTGCAGGGTATTAAAAAACACAAGCACAGGAACATAAATATTTCTCTTTTCATTAATAAAAAGGGAAGTACAGATACATCTTAAAAAAAGAAGTACAAATATTAAAAAAGGAAAACAAAATCTTCTTGGTTTTACACCTTCTTCTTATCTGCCTCAGGTGTAGCTGAAGAAGAAGCGGGAGCTGAAGGAAGAGAAGGATTAACTTTGGAAGGCACAGTATAATTAATATCCTGATGTTGATCGGAAGACTCCACCATTATCAAAGATTCAGTGGAACCCCCATCATTGACTTCCTCATCCAGGTTTGGAGGAGTCCCAGGATCATGTGGTGAGAGTAGCTCGGAATCCTTCGGAGTACCAACCATCCTTGAAGCATTTCTTCTTTGCAAACTCAATTTATGATGAAGCTGCTCCAAATTCCTTATCCCAACCTCTATTGAAGCCAGCCTCTCTAGCCTTAGCAGTCTTCACCTTCTCATTACCCTGGTCCTTCTAATGTTGGGTAGACTTGACTTTCTCAGCATCTAAGTCCTTTTGCAACTTGTCAGCCAGACCCCGAGTAGTCTCAGCAGCTTTATTAACATCTTTCATCTTCTCCTCCCATTTTTTATCCATTATCCAATGCTTGTTGGGAATCAAGCAATGACTTTTTTAACTTGTTGAAAGCTTCTTTAACTTCACCAGAGGAAGAATCTCTCAAAGCCTCATCTTTCTCCGATATATTATTGAAGTCAATGAGGAACTGTACAAGAACAACAAGGAAAGTCATTATTTTGAAGAAGACATCAAGAGACAGAAAATTAAAGAAGGAAAAAAGAATATACCAAAGAAAGGCTTTGAGAAACCCTGTCAGAATTCTTAGAGTGAGGTAATGTAGCATCAACACTCGTGTGGTTTGGAAAAATCCCACACTTTATTAGTTGCCTTGCCAATCCAGGGTCAAGGACCACTGAAGAGGCAGAAGAAGATATGTCGACCAACTCATGTTAGTCGGGAAGAGCAAAAGAACCTTCTGTTGACTTAGAAGGCAACCCTTTGTTTATTCTCTTTAGAGGGATCTTTTCAATTTTCTTGGCCTGGGGTTTCTTCCCAGCCTCATTTTTATTTTTCACCCCTGTATCAACTTATTTGGAAGCAGGATTGGTAGCTATGTTGCCCAAAATGTTGGGAATCTTCCTCCTCCCTATGGATACGACAAGGGGATAATTTGAATCTAAGGAGGAAGGGGAAAGGGGAACAAGATTACCACCGCTATATGAAATGGTTTAGGAAGTAGAAGGAGGTTCTTGCTCAAGGTCAATCATAGAGGAAGGAGTAGGACGAGCAACAAAGGAAGAGATTGGGTTCTTGTACTACAACAAATAAGATACAGACCTGACATGCTCCTTGCTAATCCTTTGATAAAGTCCCCAAATAAACTTCAACTCCCTCAGATTCATTTCGCTTTCCTTTGGTTAGCTTCTCTTCTGATCAACTACAATAAAAATTTACAGAGTAACGGTTAGTGTAACATTTAAACAAATATGTACAAGGCAAAATAGTTAAATGAGAAACAACCTATTCCATTGCCAAAAGGAGGGCACCTAAGCCCCTGGTACTCAATATTTCCATTCACAGGGGCATATTTCTAGTTTTTTACAATAACCCCATGCTCAAAATAATCTCTATGGGAGTCTGGAAGTCTAACTACTAACACTTTATTTACAACCCTAGTCTTTAAATAAAAAGTGGTGGCACTAGTCACCCACTTATAAGAAAACATTATTTCTGGAATCCTCATATGGGTTTCATGAATATGATTCAAACTATACACCCCATTCACAACCCTCCAAGTATTGGGGTCTACCCTAGCTGGGACAACATCAAAGTATTGGAAAAATTCAAGACACGTTGGATTGGGAGGAAAAGTAAACTCACATTCAGGTAGAAAAATATAGGGAAATCAATGACCTTAGCAAGTGAGATAAAATCAATAGGTAAAAAATCTTGTACCAAAACGACCCAAGAGGGAATCTTAAATTCATTTATGAATTCGTCAAGAGAATCAACGGAGTAAACCATGATGAAGAATAGAAGATAAAAGAAATAATTCTTATAGGAATTAAGGATTCAGTAAGAATCGAAGAACCTAAAACGATCACTCGAGAGAGAAAAAGAAAGCTTGAAGACACAGTACGAAAAAACACTCAGAAGATTTGAGAGTAAAATTTTGTGTCTTTTCCTGCTCTTTATAGGTTGCCTCAAAAACTGGAAAAGTAATGATTAAAAGGCAGCGTCGATTGAAGTGGTGGTGGCTAAAAGACAAAAAAGATGAATTTGACCAAAAATGATTCGTTAAAGTTGTGGATAATTTTAAAAATACCACGCGCATTACATTTCCACAAAAAAAATAAATTTTTACAAGTAGGAAAAGTCGGAAACCGACCAGGCCTAAAATTATTGTCCCATCAAACTTTAAGAGCCAAATGCTTCATACTCTTGTAAAAACTTCAAGCATGAAATATTGGGGGCTTCCACTACACCAAATCGGCCGAATTGTCACGGTCATTGACCTTGACAAGTTTAACTTGTAAAGGTCAATAACCGTGACAATTCTGGGTGAGACAGCTTTTTTTATCACAGTTATGTCACGGTCCATGATCGTGACAAGCTCGTTAGAATTGTCACGGTCATGTCACGGTCAGGGACTGTGATAAGTTTTGTCACGGTTATAAACCGTGACAAGCCCATGACATTTAATAAAAAATTATCACGGCCATTGATCATGACAAGTCTGTGACAACTTTATTTGTCACGGACTTGTCACGGTCAATGACCGTGACAATTCTGGGCAGAATTGAAAAAAAATCTGGTGGGCAGTATGGCACTGCCACTGCCCATTAGTATATATGTACCGATTATAGCAACGTTGTACCTGTTCAAACATTATATATCCAAATAAAATAGAGATAGTGCAAATATACATTCAAAATAGAGACAATATGCATCACGATATAATCCAAATATAATTCAAATGTACCAACTTAAAAATAATTCAAATGTACCAACTTAAAAATAATACAATTCAATTCAAATAATGTCACTACATGTCTTGGCTAAAGTTAAATCTGAGGAGGTGAGTAGGCCACACGATTTACGAATTGACACACCCACTGATATACATCTTGCACATTGTTTGCGTAACCACAACGGGGAGTTCTCCTTCTCGAGTATCACATGCGTGACGAGCACCTTGGACTCGATGTCTTGAAGCTCACGTCCATGAACTAGTCCACCCTGGATAATATTCGGGTCCCTCAACCCCCACCCAATCCGCTAGCCATCGGCCAACCAAGTGTCGACATCAGTCGGTCGAAGGGAGCCAAATAGGGAAGTGGATCATCAAAGTCCGCACGTGTCAATGATGAAGCTGTGAGGTCCACATCCTCATCATACTGCACCTCCTCCTCCCGCCTTCGTATTCCCTTTCCTCTTGAGTTTTCCACCGCCTAATGAACGCTTCATGAGTGAGAACATATCTTGGACCGTCGCCTCCAAACGTGACACCTTTGCGTCATGCGAGTCCACTATTCGAGCCAACCCGATGTCGCTCGTCTCCAATCCGATGATCCTAAATTTGGAAACCCGCGAGCTCACCCCCCTTGTCCTCCCCTTACGATCAGAGCCAAGCACTTGGTTGAGTGCGTCTGTGGACAAAAAGGCCTTGTCGGCATTAAACTGCGACTCATTCACTTCCTTAAGCTTTGCCTGAAATGAAAAAAAGTACATGATTAGTAAAATAAGTAAATTAAAAAAATTATAACGTAATTAACAAAAAGTAAATTGTCAGATTATTTACAATCATGGCGGCGACGCTCGGGGACACCTCCTTGACCTTCCCCTTCTTCGTCCGAAGATCCACATAAGTATCGAGCCTATGTGGCCTACTCCCAGGGCCACTCCCTGTCCCATAAAATAAAATAAAGTAAAATTAGTATCAGCCCCGCAAAGTAAAATAATTCAGAATAATATATTTTTGTAGTTATAGAAAAATTAAATCTTACCATCATCCTGTGCTCCACCTCGGTGTAAGACGTCCGTCCGGAGTAGTGCACATCCGTCTTTTTTGCTCGGTTTTACCTCCCTGATTGGCGAGATGCCAATTGTCTCTCCCCGATCTCATTGTCGACGAACTTTTGCCATTGTGCCAATGAGATCGGCTCCTTCGGCGGGACGGAAGTAGGGAGAGGTCCTGGGCACTAGGGACATAGTTAGAATATTACTCATTTTTTTCGCATATAAAAAACACATCGATCTTAGGAATATTGGTAAGTAAGGCCAAAAGGACTGGTGGCGCCAATATAAGGAGATAGTTGTGAGTTAATCACGAGAAGATTGGTAGGTCACCCTTGAGAAAGATTAGATTTCCGGGTATAGAAAGAATTGGATCTTGAGAAGATTGTTGAGAATACCCAAGTGTTAGCACCAGGACAAGCATATAATGCCCATTTTTAGAAAGAGTGTTACGTCGGTGATGTTTATAGTGGTTGTGCAGATAGGCACGGGTCAAAAGGTGTATGGGCGCCTTGGTAAGTTGATTTTATATATCGTCCAAAATAGTAGAGGCGTACTATATAAAGTTGAAGATTATGCCTTGAGGCGGTATAAGTGGAATTGAAATGGGTTGGACGAAATGCCGTAGGAGGTATGCAATGATCCAAGTACAATTGTGCAATAAGAGTTAGCACACCTAAGATAAGGGAGAAGACTGACGCGAATAATCAAGTGCTAGTGTAGTCTCCTTTTTCAGGGAAATTAGATGTCCCGATGTAGATGAGTGGACGCTTATAATAGCGGATCTTCAATGGGATCGATAAGTTAGAGAAGAAGCACTAGGTGCGATGTGACGTTAGAGTCAACCTTACGACTAAGGAGATAGGTGGAATATGGTAGGGGACCATTGTCTTAGTAACTTTCGACTTTGGTGTACTAGGACGTAGCGTAATTAGCGATCCTAGGATGGTGGTGCAGGTTATATCCGAATTTCGTGGACGAAATTCCATTGTGAGGGGGGAAGTATGTAATGCCCTGTACTTTTAGGGATAATTAAATTTCATAAGTGGCAATAATTTGGAAATTATGGGAAATTTTGTGAATAGTAATTTTGGGATTTATGAACATTTGATTATTACATGTGTGTGTTTCATTTACTTTTGAGACTATGTAAATGAGTTGGATTATTTTAAATATATGTCGCAGGCGGGAAAGCGACAAAAGATAATATTTTAATCGGCAAACTCGTATTGAGATGTGTTGGGTTTAATTAGTGAATTGTAGTTAAGTGACTCAGATGGATATTTTGAGTGAGCGATTGGTTTCAAAATGGCTGAGATAGTAAGAAAACAATATCCGGGGGTGGTGTTAAGGTTTCGAGAATTTTTGGCTAATAGGGACTCATAATTGAGTAAACGAGTCATTTTTGGGTTTATAAGGGACAAACCCTTATTTATCCTTATATAAGGCACAAGAGAGGGAGAAAGAAGAAAAGAAAAGAGAGAAAAGAAAGAGGAGAAGAAAGGAAGGAAGAGAGGGAGAGGAAAAAGGAGATTCCGGCCAAACTCCGCGGGATTCGACTCGAGGTCGTCGAATTTTATCCACGAGGTAAGTGTTTACTTGCTTATTTCTTATAAAGCATAAATCTCATATTATAGTTGGTAGAAAGATTTTTAGGTTGGGTTTTCGTGAATCAAAACGGGTTTTTTTGGAAGTTTAACGAATAAACCCCGAATAATATCCAATTTGGGAAACTTAGGAATTAATTGAAATTAGTTGTTGGTTATGGGTTCTAGGATGATTAGAACCCTTTTTATGTGTGTACATGTGGTTGTTTGACGTTGGATTATGATGGGAGAGAAGATAAAAATCTTGGAGGTTCATTAATGGAGGTTTGGGATTTTTGGAGAAGAAGATGAATAGTAACTCTGTCCTTTCCGAATTGATTCGGCAAGGAAGCGAATCGATTTGGCTCTTGGTGAAAAAATAAAATTTGTAGATCGTTTCGTTACGGTCGTGTGGGCAATGACCGCGTACTTTTCTATTTTTTTAATTTATAATATTTTTCTACGGAAGGTTGTCCGAGACCAAAATCCTTAGTCAGAAATTAAGGCTAGAATTATTTGGAGATAAATATTAGGGGTTCACAAATAGAGTGTTAGGACCTATAAAGGACTTGAGGAGATATAAAAACTTTGGGTTCGTAGAAATAAATCCGAGTTATAATTTAAATGGAGATTTGGATTGTTTTGGGGTTTTGGAGATTTAAGCAAAATGGACAAACTGTCAACTCTGGACAGGCCGAATCGATTCAGATTTGGACCGAATCGATTCGAATTTGGACCGAATCGATTCACATAGGAAGACTTGTTAAACTATCTCAGTCCGAATCGATTCGGATTTAAACTGAATCGATTCGTTGGTCCGAATCGATTCGCATATATGGAGAATCGATTCGCCTTAAAAATATTGGAAATTTTCTTCCTTTAAGTTTAAAGGAAGTTAATTATAAATCTGGAGGTTATATTTTTGGGGATTCTAGATATGGAATTAAGACTCCTAGATGATGGAATTGAAAGTTAATAAATCCTAGGATGCGAATAGGATTGAAATTGAGGATAGGGGCTAGAGATGCATGAGAGGCTATCCGGGGTCGGTTGACGGCTATGATTATGGGTAACACGATACCTATAAGACTAAAATAATTTGATGTAACACCCCGCTTAAAATAATAACGGGTGTCCAACCCTATACTACATTAAATCAGGAGTTTCAGATGGTCCAGTCTCAACATCAACTGTCGGTACTATATACCATAGGACTAACTACCCGATATCATATAAGCGAGATGTTAAAATTAAATAAAATATGCAACAGACAACAAACCAACACTATGAAACTACTAATAAACGAAAGAAAGATGCATGAAAGAACAACGATAAATGAAATGCTAGAATAAAATAAAATAGATAACTACAATCGAATGTTCTACAAAGAGGTAAACCCGAATAAGCTGTCGGGTCACAGCCAATACAATAACTGAAATGAAATAAATATCCACATCTATAAATATCTCTTGGGTATAAACCCGATATACAACATGAATCCTACCTAGATTCTTGAAGAAGTAGGAAGCGACTACAATCTAAGTCCCGCAACAGTCCGCACCTGTCACGGCTCCCATGACTCTGAATAGAAGGTCATCCAGCATCCATACGGTAGGACACCTGTAATAATATATATATGTATACAAGCAGGAGAGAAAAGTAAATGGGTCAGAGCCCGAGTGTGAAAAATATTTAGCAAGTGTGTTAACTGTGCATAATAAATATCGGTGCACTTATTTCATAATTAAAAGTGGATTCGCACTCTCGTGAATTCCTAACTCACCTCTCATCTAACGGCGCGCACCTATTCGCGTCCTTAAATTTTAGTTAAATTACCCACATTTATAAGGACAACCTAACTTAACATAGGCCGAGCCTATACCCACGAGAATTTCCTTCCTATCATAACCCAAGAATCCACCCTTTCTCAACACACTTAATTATTTTTATAATTAAATATTCCATATTAGGCTTAGTGGATTCCGATTTATAATTTAATTAATTATAATTCTTAATACGTTTCCCATTTATATTTGGGTTGAATCATACGATTTAATTTCTAATTATCATGCATACAAATTATTATTGACAAAACTTCTCTCCAATCTCAACATTGTACTACGTTTCGTGTGTGGGGTGTCTCCCAAAGCGAAATCCAAACAAGGAACCACCCCGTTACACTACTCCTTGACAACGTTGATCCTAGAGATCCATCATGACACATATATATATTTGACAGAACTATTCTCCAATCTCAACACTGCACTACGTTTCATGCGTGAGGTATGCTTAACCACATAAGTATATATATCATTCACATTCACAATATATATACATTCATATGATCCAATCATATAAATAAACCATCACATAAGCTTTAGATATTCATAATGTGTGTATCCACAACATAAATATATCCATATTCATATCCATACAGATATGTATTTAAATATATTCACATATCCATATATCTATATATACAAGCTAACTCTCGTTCATGTGTATAGGATATCTATATACACTCGGCTATAAGTATACATAATCCTCGATATACAAGTCGTCACCACAATCACATTTAATTTACCTCATTATGTGAATACCATTCCTCACTTGAAACATATCCGTCCATTTTCCTATGACGAATAGTCTCCCAAACAACATACGGATATATATATATATATCCAACATGAGGGTTATCACCCAAAGTTTAGTGTAGGAAACCATTACTACACATACCATCTATATTCGAGAGCACATTAAAAAATCTAGTAATCATTTTGACTATCGGTATACACCTAACTAATAGTCTATAAGCCTCAAGCTCAATCTTACCTTCATCAAATAATCCCATTTGTTAGGGAAAATACCCGTTACAAATTACACACCGATAAACAACATCTACCCCGACTAGAATTTACACACTCTACTCTAGTTGGTAATATGATCCCATCGCTCTCAATTTCGACTATGGTTCAATCACTTTTGTGAATCCCCTAGTCTAAGATCTCTCGGGTTTTTTTCTTAAATTTTATCATTACTAAGGGTATGCAACTATACTCTTCCATTTGGCCCCAGATCGTATCTTTAAAATATCCTATCCTTATAAGGATTCGACATAAAGGTTGGCCTAGAATTTCACAAATACCCTCGCAACTCTCTCTAAGAGTTCTTAACCTCCCATCACATCTATACTTACTTTTGGTCTATAAGTAGGATTCTCAATCCCAATGAGGTTTCCCCACAATCTCTATACACAACTCCAAATACATACATGGGTATATTTTTCCCAAATTGTCCCAAGAAGTCCCCATAATCACAATGTGTGAGAAATGACTTTATGTCTCAAAAACATATCTATTACTTCATAAGAGAAAGCCCCAAATCAATATCCCCCCCCCCCCCCCCAAAAAAAAAAGGGTTTGAAATCACTATGGAGAAAATACCTCAAAATGCCCTGTTACCGAATCGATTCGGCACTATTCCGAATCGATTCAGCCTAGCGAATCGATTCGGCCTCCAAGGCGAATTGATTCGGGTCCAAAGACCTGGGCTTCTGCCACAGGCCGAATCGATTCGGCTTGGGTTCGAATCGATTCGGTCAATGCGGACCTGCCAATTTCCCAAAACCGAATCGATTCTCTTAGGGGCGAATCGATTCGGGCCTGCAGATTTTGAAGGGTTCTTCTTCTTCAATGAACCCACGAATTTTTAAACCCTAAAATTTTTATTCTAACCCCCAAACCATCGTCAAATCATGATTTTAAGCCCATAAATCAACCCAAAGTTGATCCCAACCATTTCTACACCTTTAAACCCATATTTAAACATTGATTTCAAGATTAAACCCAAAAATTTAGGTTTTGATATTAATACCCAAAATCCATTTCTTTAACCCACAAATTTTGAAATCAAATACACAAATGACTTATTTTGCAAGATTAAAAACTTGCCTCAGATTTGTAGAGGTTGGATCGTCCTCGATGTCGCGATTGGGCCGAAAATCTCCAAGCTTTTCTCCCTCTCTCTCTTCCTTTCTTCTTCTTTTCTCTCTGCTTTTTCTCTCTAGGGCTTTTTCTCTCTTTCTCTCAAATGAGAATGGCTTAATCCGTAAGCCTCTTAAGCCTTTAAAATATAAGCCCTAGTTTTAATTGTTAATACACACTTTAAATGACTCGTTTAATCCAATTCGAGTCAAACTGACTTACACTATTCCAGAGCCGAAATAAAACCCAATGACAGTCATTTTGACTATCTCGACCCTTCCGGGATCGATGGTACCCTCAAAATCATCATCTGAAATACTTTGAAATGTCCTCTATTTTTGGACTTCAATTCTCGCTTTTAAAATTCTCCAATTTAATTAAATTTTATTTTCCCAAAAATTTAATTTCTCAGTCTCAAAATCATGGGGTGTTACAGTTGAGAGTATACTTATTTGATTATTACGAATTAATATATTCGAGATTATATATAAATCTTTAAAAGTGATTAAGGTGCGAGTTATATATCAAGTGAGAGAATACTTATGGATTTCGTATTTTAAGTGTGTAAATACTTATACTATTACGAATGGGAGCATTTGGGTTCAGCTATTGCTATATGAGTTGGAAATTATAGCCATATATATATTTGGGAAGTGAAATAGGTCATATATACGATGTTGTTACAGTATATATAATATGTTACGGAAATATGTATATATATATATATGTGTGTGTGTGTGTGTGTGTGTGTGTGTGTGTGATTGGTATACTTGTATTTGAGAGGCTGATTCCACGGGGTTTCCTTTAGCGTAGGGTTGAAACAGCCAGATTATATATATATATCTTCTCTAGTGCGATCCAGGGAGGTCGCACGATGTGGGTGAATCCCTTGGCTTGAGGTGCAGGGAGAGTATATCCCCAGGTCATATCGTCTCGCGTTCGAGTGCGATGTGTGTACTCCACTTGCAGAGGGAACATGACCGCCTTCACCGTTGTGTATTTTTACCATGACCATGAGTAAGTCTGGCTTGGTATCTTGGTGTAGTGAGTAAACTCGGATTTGGATAGGCACTATGAGACTGCATCCTCGAGTTATAAATCGGTGGTATGGCTATTATGCTTGTGATTATAATAAGTATAATTATGTTTGTTGAGCATGGTATATTGATTGTATATAAAGTTGAGATATATATATAAGGTAAAAAGAATGATAAGGTATTTTTCCCCTTCCGGAAGATATATCCGGATTTATATGAATAGTGAATCAGAGGTTATAGTAAGAAATATATATTTATATATGAGTTTTATATATGAGTTATATGCTGAGAGCCTAATGAATCTCGACAATCAATATTGCCAGATAGTAGTATTTCGGGTGGTTCCTTGTTTGGATTTTGCTTCACGAGATACCCCACGCACGAACTTAGTGCAGTGTTGAGAATGGGGAGAAGTTTAGCCCTCAGCACTCAGATTTATAAGGATTTTCAGAGATTGGGTGAAAAGAATTAGTTATGCAGGATAACTTAACTAGGTTTTTTAATTGGTATGCGATAGGAGTGCACTATTAGAAGAGAGGTGAGGGGTATCTTATGGGAGTGAGATACCAATTTAAATATGGGATAAATCATATTTTTAAAATAAAGCATTTACGCACTTGCAAAATATTTTCACAACTCAGGCTCTGACCCATTTTCTCTATTTTCCCTCTCTTACCATATATATTATATATATAGGTGTCCAAACACTGGAACGCATGGATGATGATCCTTCCGAGTCAGACGTTGCTGCAGCAGCTGTGGATGCATGCACACTTCTATCCTTGAGATCTATATAGGAGGTATTATAATAACATCCAGGCCGATATCCCAAATGTATTTATTTATTATTTTACCGCCTTTTAGTGCGGTATTCAATTTGATTGTATATTGTTAAACTGAGTGTTCGGTTATTTTATTGCATTTCAGTTTTCGTATATATAAATTGTTGTCATTGATTTAATTGATTGGTTTATTTAAAAAGATTAGTGATATAAAATTTTGACACCAGCCTAATAGGTTAATAGTAATTAAATTGGTTTTCAACACTGATGCTAAGAATGAACCATGCGAGACTCCTGTTTTAATTTGGTACCGGATTGATCGCTCGGTATTTTATTAGGCGGGGTGTCACACAAACTAGGCTTATTTTTCTACATTTTCAACATAGAACAAAACCATTATGATTCCAGATTAAGAATCATAGCTTTCAGCCACTTATGTCTAGTAAAAAAATTCCATTTTTACATAAATTCTATAGATCAATTTAGCCCACCAAAATTATTGAAACCAATATGGTTAGATTCCTCTTAAAAAAATATGCAATTTTCATTCAGGAACCAACTCAAATGAATTCCTAAAACGCCTCAAATTTAAGGTCAAAGTTTCAAAACCATAAAGTCAAATAGTTGAAGGTTGAAGATGAGTGGGTTACATGACCGCAAGTAAGAGTCAAATCAAGCGCATGATTTATTTGACTGAGCGTGTGAGGGCGCATCTCCAATAAAAAAAATCTTATTTTTTTTTTCAAAAATTTTATTTTTTAATTATGAACAAAATTGTATATTACATCACCCTGTTTGGATTCCAGGATAGCATTTTCTCAAGAAAACCAGTTTTAAAGTTTCTAATTAAGTTTGATTTTACACATAACCCTATAACCAGTTTTCCATGTATTTCAAAACACCCCCAAACTTTCTCTACAAATTCTTTAGTTCAAATAAAGGTATTTTGTTTTTCACTAAATCAAAATTCAACTGGAAATAAAGAGAAAAATTATTCTAAAAACTTTTAAAAATATACATTGCACCTTTTAAGTTATTTTACACTGAAACTTCTTACAAGTTAGTATCCCATTACATCATATAAGCATTCTTTTAGGTATGTGTGACTTACTTACACTCTTCATAATTTTAGACTATCCATTTGACCCCAGTGAGTATGCGCACAATCCCGAAATTTGAAAGTTCAAAGAAGGAGATTTTAGTTTCAGTATTAAACAAATTGAGCTTATGTATTTCACAATTACTGATTGTTATTTCACTTTGTTGTAATGTTGAACTCATATATCAATTACGAACTCATTTATGCAAGTCATGTTTATCCCGTATATTGATTCTCTGGATATTTCTGTTATCCCTAAACTCGAGAAACCATTACTACTTACGACTTCAGTAAAAGCTACTGAACTTTTTTTACTATTAATTATTGTATGGCCCTGCAATTTACTATAATAATTGCATATTACCCTGAAATTTATGACCATTATCAGTGAAACCCCTAGTAGCATACCTTACTATTTAAGGCTTAGACCCCGGTATACTATGACTATTCTAATTGGCCTATAGGACTCAGATATTGACTGCCTAGTTTTTATTTTCTACATGAATATGAGTGCCACTATAGCTAAGTGTCCCAAGCCATTGTTATTATTATTATTATTATTATTTCCCCAATAATTTTGGGATTGTCTGAGTGTATGATATGCTTTAGACGATATTGTAATGGTATGTCTCTACAATTGAAGCCTTATAATCGATAATTTATGGGATACCTTGTTATAGTATGAAACCTTATCTTGGTGAATTTATACACAACTTATCCGGTTACACTCCATATTATTTATTTACATATCATTAGAGCCAGTATACCCCTGATAGTTCGATGATAATTTAGTTTGTCTCCAAATACATTTTCTCCTGTACCTTGTATAGAAATAAAAATTATCTAATTATCATGTTTACTTAATTATTTTCCTTTCGGACGGAAGACGAACCGGAAGAAGATGAGTTACCCCCCGCACGTTTGAATTTTTATTCTATATTACCTCAAAAAATCTTTTCGGTTACATATGTATGGGTGGTAGTAGACAAGGAGGGTAGTCCCCGCTAGAATATCTTCACTGTAACTTATTAGCTGTTATGATTCTCGAATATTTTCTACAAGTTTTATCTTATATATGGGATGTACGAAAAATTATGTATTACCATTTATTTTAGACTTATCTATGTAGTAGAATGTTAGGCGTCCCCGTCATAAAAATCTTTTAGTTTTCGTTGCCTTTAATTTATTTGTTATATTTATTTTACACTTTACCTACCGATAAAAACATAGAATTCGTGGATGTGACAGTATGGTATTAGAGCATCATGGAGTTTTATGCCTATACGAGACCAAATAAATTTATTTGTTATATTTATTACTATGAATATTTCCTTTATCACATTTGGTTACTCATACTGTTTTGCATTATTGAATATTTGGGATGATATCTACCTTGATCTTCCTTGTGTTTTTGCATGTGTAATAATCTGTAACCCAATGTCATATAATACAAGAAATATGTTTCTATATCTCTACTTTTAATTTATCTCTTGACACATTATATATATAGGGTGGTTAATACTCGAGCAACTACCAAAAGAACTCAAGAGGAACTATTTATTCCACAAATGCCTAATCCAACTACCAATAATGAAGGAATTTTACGTTGTCTACAAGAATTTACCATACTAACCAAATGACAAAAAAAATATGCCTCTACCCCTTGTTAATAATGATTTATTAGAAGAAACTTGAAGAATGAACACCCTTAAGGAATTTTTTAGACAAAACCCCCAGAATTATTTGGGAAGCCCAACACGGTAGAAGTAGAAAGGTGGACCCATCAAACACTTAAAGTACTTAACGAGGTAGGCATTAACCCTGAACTTAGGGTAAGATTGTCTTCATACCTATTTGAAGGAGAAGCAAATTTCTGGTGGCAGTCTATTTCGCGTTCCCAAAACTTGAATGAACTAACCTGGGAGCAGTTTGAAGAAATCTTCTTCAATAAGTACTTTTTCGAATCCATAAGAGATAAAATGACCATAGATTTCCTAAGCCTATAATAGAAACAATTGACTGTAGCCCAGTATGCGGCAAAGTTCACTGAATTATCCCGATATGCTTAAGAATACGTGAACACCGAACCCAAAAAGTGCAAGCATTTTGAATGAGATTTACGATAGAACATCAAATCCTCCATCACTCCTTTACGAGTTTGAGAGTTTAAATGAATGATCATGATAGCCTCCCTTGTAGGAAAATAACTCATCTTGACCAATATAAATTGAACCTCTACTCCTTCTCGAAATCCCCGTGTTATTAGGAACCAGCCAAATCGGCGAGATCATCCCATCAAAATCCCAAGGATAGGCCAGTATTCAGTTATATTCAATATAGTCACAATAGACCTTTCATGCATCATCATGAATGCAATCAGTGAGGACATCTTAGACTTCAATGCCCTATTCTACACATGCCTTCTTCTTCTTCCTCCCCAAACTATATCAAATCTAATGTCAAGAATCCAACCAATTACTCTAACCATTTATCACAAAAAAAAATCCCTGTGAAAGAAAGAAAGAACCCCTCAATAGGAACCAAGGTCAGAATTCCTCCATTCTCTCAGCGAAAAATCCAAATTACGGCAGTGTGGTCGAAGTTAATCTTCCTTTCTATAATATTTCAGCACATATATTATTTGATTTTGGATCTACCCATTATTTTATTAGTCGTTCATGTATGACTCATCTACAATTATCCTCTAGTCCATTAGCTAACCCTTTTTCTATAAGAACGCTAACAGGAAAGATGGCCAATATCGATAGGATTTGTAAATGTCACACTTTACATTTTGGAACCACGGCATTAACCATAGATTAAACAATCCTCGATTTAATGGAATTCAATTTAATAATAGGAATGGATGTTTTATCCCTGAAATTTTCTCACATTTACAGTCATTCGAAGACGGTGACATTCAAACCACCCCATCAAACTTTATTTTATTTCTAATGACAAAATTCTCACCAACCTCAACTTTTTTGGATAGGTGAAAAAGAAACTCCCTCCCTTTCTAACATC
Organism: Sambucus nigra; assembly: GCA_949130495.1. Taxonomy (NCBI): domain Eukaryota; kingdom Viridiplantae; phylum Streptophyta; class Magnoliopsida; order Dipsacales; family Adoxaceae; genus Sambucus; species Sambucus nigra. Next base: position 606,009,651 of record OX422211.1, read on the forward strand.
TTAACCAGTTACAAGGATGTTTTTCCCGAAGATTTTCCCGTAATACTCCCACCTCGAGAGATTGAATTTTTTTATCAATTTGTTGCCAAATACCTCCCCTATCTCAATACCCCCTTAGCATAGGTCATCTCTAGAATTGTGAGAACTTAGAACATAACTGGACTACCTACTCAACAAAGGATTTATACCCCCCAGTACATCACCTTGGTGAGAAGGAGCCCTCGATCCACAACAGATAGAGGAGGATTTATTCAATCACATAGTCTGGGCTCCTAGAATATGGAGCCCTTAGGGATTTCTACTTGATCGTATTGAAAGTCCTAATGGATTGGGATTTCCCTATGAGATCCAGTTTTATTCGTACAATGGATCATTGTGGTTATATATTGATTACCGAAAATTGAACCAAATGACCATCAAGAATAAATATCCATTGCCTAGCATAGGTGATTTGTTTGACCAACTGCGAGGGTCAAGGATATTTTCAAAGATTGGGTTAAGATCTACATATCACAAACTTCGTGCTAAGGAAGAAGATATACCCATAACCACTTTTCGAACAAGTTATGGCCATTTTGAGTTTTTAGTCATGTCTTTTGGATTAACTAATGCCCCTGCCGCTTTCAAACACCTAATGTATAGAATATTTTTCCCTTTCCCATATCAGTTTTTTATTGTCTTTATAGTTGACATATTAATTTATTCCAAGACCAGGATATAACACGAAGAGCAGCTATGTATAGTGTTGGAAATCTTTCATAAACATCATCTTTATGCAAAAAAGAGTAAATGCAATTTCCTCATGAAAGAGGTGAAGTTCTTTGGACATGTAGTCACTGAAGTAGTTATACAAGTGGACCCAACTAAAAACACTGCAATACTTGAATGACCTCAACCTACCACCATCACAGAACTACGTAGCTTCTCAGGACTTGTTGAATATTATTGACGCTTTTTGGAAGGATTGTCTCGAATTTTCCTACCATTAACGAAGTTAACCCGAAAGGATGTTCAATTTATATGGACCTCCGAATGCGAACAATCCTTTTGTACCTTGAAGGAAAAATTAACCATTGCCCCGTCCTAACCATTCATTCCAGTAATAGCAACTACGATGTTTATACCGACACTTCTTTATAAGGACTCGATTGTGTATTGATGCAACAAGGGAAAGTGATCGAGTATGGATCATGACAATTGAAAATTCATGAGCATAACTATCCAATACACAACTTGCAATTAGCAACAATAGTCTTTGCCCTAAAAATTTAGAGATGTTATATGTATGGAGAAGAATTTCAAGTATTTTCTGATCATAAGAGTATTAAGTACATCTTTACGCAAAAGGATCTCAAGTTTTGGCAAAGACTATGGATAGGAATATTATAGGGTTATAAGTTTAACTTACCCTACCATCCGGAAAAAGGTAACGTGGTCGCTGATGCCTATGCCGCAAAGCTCAGGTAAGCCTCTATAGTATGTTTGTATTCTTAGAAACCATTGGAGATTACAATCTATAGTGATACCCCTCCAAAACCCAAACTATTCTACAAAACATTATCGCTCGCCCCATTCTACATAAGAAAGTCAATGATCTATAAGACCATGATGATTTTTTGGGTTCATAGAAGAAAAAACTACAAAACAACCTCCCCAAAATTATTGGACTTTGGACCTAAAGCGTGGGTTAAAATTCATTAATCGAGTATGTGTTCCTCTCATCACCTCACTTTGAGAACAAATCCTATAGGAAACTCACCATTCTAAATTCATGGTTCACCCTTGAAGAACTTAGATATATCAAACCCTGAAGAAACATTATTGGCAGCCCGGTATGAAGAAAGATATTGTACACGTCGTAGCAAAGTGTCAAACTTTCCAAGAAGTGAAGATTGAACATCAACATCCTAGCGGTTTAATCCAACCATTCCCCATAACGAAATGGAAATGAGATCATATAACAATGGGCTTTGTAAGAGGATTTCCCCAAACTTCCCAAGGATATAATAAGATATGGGTTATCGTCGATCATCTTACAAAATCCTCCCATTTTCTACCAACCAGATCCACTGATTCCCTCCAATGACTAAGTGAACTTTACATCAAGGAAATTATTAGACTTTATGAAGTACCCATTTCCATTGAGTCCGATCAAGATCCTAGATTTATCAGAAGATTTTGGCAAGCCTTACAAATCTCCTTAGTAACCAAGCTTTACATAAGCACTTCTTTTCATCCTCATGCTGATGGACAATCTGAACGAGTAACTCAAACACTGAAAGATATATTACCAGCCTGCACATTATACTTTCTCGGTTCATGGAATAATCATATTTTCATTAACGAATTATCCAATCATATCAGTTATCAAACCAACATTCAGACCACTCCCTATGAAGCCCTCTATGGACAACCCTGTCTTTCGCATTTATGCTAGATGAATCAGGAGAAAATCACACACTTTGACCCGAGATCATCACCGAAACTACATAAAAGATACGCCTTACTCGAAAAATATTACATTCAACCCAGAGTCTACAAAAGAGTTATGCTGACACTCGCCGAAAGTCCTTAGAATTCCAAGTAAATAACTAAGTATTTTTACGAGTATCTCCAAGAAAGGGGGTAATTCGATTTGGAAAATGAGGAAAATTAATACCTCGCTACATTTGTCCCTTTAGAATCATCGAACGTATTAGACCAATATCATATTATCTAGAATTACCTCCAAAACTATCCAATCTCCACGATGTGTTTCATGTTTCGTAATTGCAAAAATTCATCTCTAACACGAGTCACGTCATTACTTAGAAGGATATGACCGTAGAATCCTACCACGAATTTAAAAAAATTCCTATTCAGATTATCGATCGATAAGAAAAGGTTATCTGACATTAAACCATCCCATTAGTAAAAGTTCATTAGCGACACCACGAAGCTAAAGAAGTAACATGAAAAATAAAAGACACAATGAGACAACAATACCCGCGCTTTTTCCATGTAATTTCAAGGATGAAATATTTTTATGTGGAAATAATGTAGCAACACACTTTAAAATACTCTAAACATGCCTTTAGTCCTTTGAATAAATGAAAAATTCTAAATAAACCCTAGACTTTTACCAAAATGCCCCTAAAGGAAAAATTAGGTTAACTTACATTTTCCTATACCATTTAAAACCCAAATTTCACTCAAAGTTTGACAAAATAACTTATATTTTTTAGGATTATGAGGAACCAATCAATTAGGATTGAGTAATATAATCCCCTAAACTTTAATAAAATAACATAAAAGATTAAAACTTATTAAAAAACTATCCAATGACCCAAACTAAAACCTAAACTTAGTTACCCTTTTCCCCATGATGACATGGAACTAGATGGACTTCCAGCATGGGTTACACCATGTGGGGTACCCATGGCACCTATTTACCAAACATATAAGACTTGGTTAAACTTGTGCGATTTCATCGCAATCTTCACCTCCAAAGCCACCAATTAAATCCTCTCCATGAACTCTATAAATACGCACCTTCACCTCAGTTGTCACATCTTGGTTTTTCGAGTGTGAGGATTATCTTAATAAATAACCATAAGTGAATCTAATATTTCTTTCAAAAGCTAAAACTATTTTTCTAAATCATGGTGTTACAACCTATAGTTTCAACCAAATAATGCTAAATACATACCTCATTTCCTGACTAACAACTTCTCACGTATCATTATTCTCTAATCAATACTATTCCCGAGCTTTATATACTTCTAGATGGAACTGCTCATCATCGCCTATAGGTACATGTTAAAAATAACTGGAAGCCAAAGAATAAGAAAAACTTTGCCAAGTAAATAATTCCACTTCTATAATAAGGTATATATGTGAATCTAGCATAACTTGGATTGAAATGCTGGTAATATAACATAGTTTATTTTAATATGAAGGAAGATGAAATATCAACAGTACTATGCAGGGGTATACTAAAGTCTATGACATATAATTGAACAATATGGTGGTTATAATGGTTCAGACTATAATAAGAAAAACCATAAATTATCAGTTATAGGGGCTTTAAATGCATAGACATACCATTACAATATCGTGCAAAGCATATCATGAACTTGGACAGGAAATCCTAAAATTATTGGGGAATAATAAAATAGCTTAGCAAACTTAGCTAGAGTGGCACTCATAAATATGTATAAAATAAAAACTACGCACTAAACATCTGAGTCCTGCAGGCCAATTAGAACTGTCGTGGTATACCAAGATCTAATCCTTGAATCATATGGTATGCTACTAGGGGTTTCCACTGATAATGGTTATAAAATGTCAAGCTATGATGCAATCAGGTATAATAACTGAAATGGGGGTTTAATAAGATACAGGGGTGCACTACAATCAAAGTAAAATAATTTGCAACCAGAGTTTTAATAGGATACAGGGGTATACTGCAATCCGAATAATTTACTGAAATCTGTGGGTCAGTTGAAATTGCAGGATGTCAGGGTTGGGTTGGCTAGAGTTTAATTGGATAAAGATTGAATCAATATTAATGGTAAATGTGAACTACACAAAAGAGTTCACAAATGATAACATGAGTTCAAGGGCTATCACATAGTGATAATAAAAATATTGTAAATTCAAGGACATGCGCTCAAAGTATAATAGTGAAATAGGTACACCCAATATAATTCCGATTATTTTTTACTGACTTGGTACAAGTTGTATTCGATGTCTTTCACCGTGATTTTAATTCAGGGTTATTACGAATAATTAAAATAGACATTTCACTAATTTATACATATTTACACTATTTTGTTATTTACACACAGTGGCAAGAGTTTATGTTATACGTAGGGCGGATTGACGTTGAATTAAACTGACTAAAATAATTTGGGTTGTGCATTAATATTAATACACATTTTCTTATAGGATCTAACTTCATTTTTTGTAAAATGATACAATACGTTGAAATACCTTTCGGGGGAAGATGTAATAACATAATGGTTTTTGGGGTTTGAAATCGCTTAGTTTGATTGATTGTAAAACGCGATAAATAATGTAGGAAAATATATGGTAAAATCTTTAGAGGATAAAAACGATAAATTTGTACTAGTGTTTCGGGCCATAATTGACACAATGACCTAATTTTAGTGTCGACAAAAATGTTGTCATTTATAAAATGTTCTTTTCGATGTTGTGAATCCAACGGCACATTCCGCATATTTTTCTGAGCAACGGTTTGAAAGATATCAATTTTTAAAGATGACAAAATTAACCCTTTTTTACATGTATTTGTAAATTCATTGTCGAGTTTTAAAATTTAACAATATTTCTTTTGGTTACTTATACATGACGTAAAAGATTAAACTGACCAATATTTTGATTTTTACATAATAAAACTCATTTTTCATAACACGCGTATATACCCACGTATACGTAATTAATGTTTGTTTTCTTTTTAAGCCAAATCAATACATATATATACATACCCACATCAACAAAATATATCTCTATTTATATATATCTCCCAACACATGCACATACACATAATAAAGCACACACAAGAACACACGCTCGCACACTATTCCACACGCGCACACACCTATATGCATAGATAAATATATGCATATATACACACATACTAAAAACACACACACACACACTAAAAAATAGTGTGTGTGTGTGTGTGTGTGTGTATAATCATTCCCTAGCGGGTGGGAAGAACGGGTGAAGCAACGGGTCATTAAACTTTCAGCTAAAAATAGACATGTAGAAAGACAAATGGAACAAATGCATTGAATGGGTCAAATGGGTATAAACCCATTTCAATGCTTCTCTCTTTTTCTCTTAACTGTGCAAATACCAAAATCTGTTTTAAATGACATTTGGGTATCAAATGAAAATTGAGCCCTTAAGTTTATATAATCTAAATATTTAATTTTTCACCTACAACTAAAACAAATGCATTTGATAAAAAAAATATAAAATTATATTTTTATTAAAAAAATGGCTTTTATTGGGAAAAAACATTTTTAATAAGATTCTATTTTAAAAATATTTTTTAACTTTTATAATGGTTTAAATAAACATTTTAAGTGTTTTAGAAAACAAAATATTAACTATTTTTTATTATTAAAAAACTTTTTATAAAACGTAAATTTTGTTTTCTTAATAAACTAGTTTTTTTACAAGATTTATTTTTGGTTAAAAACTGTTTTTTTTACTATTTTAAAAATAATCTTTTACTATTTAAAAAAATATGATTCACGCCAATGGTACATATAGGAAGTCCGACCACCTATGCATACCGCTGGTGCGGACCATTTTTTCTAATATGTTGGTTCGCACCAGTGGTATGTATAGGTGGTCCATTGGTGCAGACCAATATATTAAAAAAATGGTCCACGTCAGCGGTATGTATAGGTGGTCGGACTGTCTATAAATACTGCTAACGCATACCATATTTTTTTAAATAGTAAAAATATTATTTTATAATAGTATAAAAAACAGTTTTTAACTAATAATAAAATGTGTAAAAAAACACCTTTATAAGAAAACAAATTTTACGTTTTATAAACAGGTTTTTAATTAAAAAAATAGCAAACATTTTTTAAAAACAATTGAAATGTATTTTTTAAACAATTATAAAAAGTCAAAATAATATTTTTAAAAAAGAATCTAATTAAAAAGACTTTTTTTATAAAAAAAAAATAGTTTCTTATAAAAATATATTTTTTCTTATCAAATGCACTTATTTTAATTGGAGGTGAAAAATTAGGCATTTAAATTATATAAACTTAAGGAGCTAATTGTTATTTGCTACCCTATTGTCATTTAAAATTGATTTTGGTATTTGCACCGTTAAGAGAGAAAGAGTGAAGCTGTGAAATGGGTTTATACCTATTTGATCCATTCATTGCATTTGTTCCATTTGTTTTTCCACGTGTCTATTTCCTGCTGATATTTTTAATGATCCGTTGCTTCACCTATTCTTCCCACTCAATGGAAAATGGTTATGTATATATATATATATATATATATATATATATATCTGTGTGTGCGTGTGTATACACATACATACATACATGCATACATACATAATTCAGGTGTAGAAAAAGAACAGTGGAAAAAGACTTTCCCGGGTTTAAAGTCTTTTCCCTGGTGTTCCAGTTCGAAGGAGGAAGAGGATTACAGGTTTTTTTCGAGGAGAAAATTTTGGAGCTTTTTTCGCCTTCTTGCCTTTGTTTTTTATATTACATGATTATGGGGTTATATTGGGTAGAAGAGAGACTCTATGGTGGGTTTTTTCCCCATAAAATAACATAAGGCTAAGTATGAGTGTTGAGGGAAAAAGGGAGGTTCAACAAAAAGATTATTCACTTTTAGGACTTATTCAAAAATAAGGACTAAAATAATAAATGAACAACGTCTTTATTCAAAAACAAAGACTAAAATAATAAATGAACAAGGTAATAAAAAAATTGTACGTGGCAGTTATACGAATCACATTCATAGGAAAAACTTACTCAGGCTTAAAGTTGTGCGCACACACACGCACAACCCCCCCACCCTGCCCCAGCCCCCTCCCCAGCCCCACCCACCACACACGCACACACACACATACACACACACACACATGCACATTTATACACACACACATATATATACACACACACACACATATATATAAATGGAAGAGAGAGAGAGAGAGAGAGAGAGAGAGAAGGATGGAAGAAACGGCGGGAGAAAAAAGAAGGGGAAAGGGTTTTTTTACTGCGATATCTATCGACAACATTATAAGGATTGTCACGGCCTTGTCACGGTCAATGACTGTGACAAAAAATGCGTGTTTGTTGTCACGGTCATTGACCGTGACAAGGCTAAGCGCTGCAAGGGTGCCAATTTACCCATTTTGGTGTAGTGAATAGGGCCAGACATAAAATTTCAAATGTATATATTTTTTACTCGGTGTTTATTATAAAAATCAAAATAAAATAAATTAGAAAAATATCATTTCGGCATGTGAGTGTCACAATGACATTTTGAGTCTTTAGTAATTAATAAAAATAAAAAACAATGCAGGTTGTTGCAAAACTCATCCCATCTGAGAGTTTTTCCAGTGTAGAATTTTAAGACCCTTTGCATTTCTGTGATTTTATATATGAATGATTATTTCTTCAATTTGATTATCTTTCTGCATATATATAGAATATAATTATGCATTTACATGTGTTAGTCAACGTGTGTATGCACTGAAATAACTCAAAAACCAGAAAACTCCATTAAAGCTTGAGCTTTAATGGTGGATTCTGCTTCCTTGTCTTTGAACTAGTTTCAAAGTGAGGTTAGTTGAGATTAGGTTATCAAGAGCCTAGATGCAAGGTTTGATTGAACCAAGAACAAATTTAATACCCCAAATCGAAGCTCAAGGTTTCCGTGCCTGAAATTTTCAGAAAACAAATTCAAGAGTTTTACTCGACCAAAATCCCTCAAACTAGGCCTGTTTTGCATCATTTTCAACATAGAACAAAACTTTTATGATGCCAAAATAAGAATCATATATTGTACTCACTTATGTTTACAAATAAGAATCAAAGCCCACTAAAATTCATGAAACCAGCATGGTTGGATTTCTCTTAAAAAATTATGCAATTTTCATTTAGGAACCAACTCAAATGGATTTTTAAAACGTCTCAAATTTAAGGTCAAGGTGTTAAAACCCCAAATTCAAACAATCGAAAGTTGAAGATGAGTGAGTTATATGCCTTCGAGTGAGAGTCAAACCAGGTTAATAAATTATTTGACTCGTCGAGTGAGGGCGTGTCTCCAATTAGAAAAATAAGATTTTTGTCCAAAAAATATTTTTTTTAATTCTAAAAAAAATGGTATATTAAATCACTATGTTTGGATCCCAGGAAAGCATTATGTCGAGAAAACTAGTTTTAAAGCTTAAAATTAAGTTTTAATTTTACACATAACCCCCTTACCAATTTTCCAATTATTTCAAAATACCCCCAAACTTTTTCTACAAATTCTTTTGTTCAAGTAAAGATATTTTTATCTTGGCACTAAATTCAAATTCAACTAGAAATAAAGAGAAAAAATATTCTAAAAACTTTTTAAAATTATACATTATACCCTTTAAGTTATTTTTACACTGCAACTTCTTACAAGTTAGTATCCTACTACATATAAGCATTCTTTTAGGTCTATATTACCTCCTTAAAACCTTCATGATTTTAGAATATCCATTCAACCCCAGTGAATTAGAGGCACAAACTCGGAATTCAAAAATTCAAAGTAGGTGATTTTAATTTTAGTAATTAAAAAATTGAGCATATATCTTTCATAATTACTGATTCTTATATCAGTTTGTGATAATGTTGGACTCATATTGTAATTACGAACTCATTTGTACAGTTCATGTTTATCCCGTATATTGATTCTCTCGATATTTCAGTTATCCCTAAACCCAATAAATCGTTACAGCTTACGACTTCAGTAAAAGTCGTTGAACTATTTTTACCCTTAATTTTGGTATAGCCCTTTAACCTACTTTAATAATTGCATATTATCCTATAACTTTTTACCATTATTAGTGAAACCCATAGTAGCATACCTTACGATTCAGGGATCAGAACCTTGTATACCACGACGATTCTGATAAGCATTTAGGGCTCATATGTTAAGTTTCTAGTTTTTATTTGCTACGTACGTATGAGTGCCACTCTAGATAAATGTGCCAAGCCTTTATTATGATTATTATTTCCTTAACAATTTTTGGATTGCATGTCCAAGTGTATGATATGATTTGAACGATATTATAATGGTATGTCGACACAATTGATGCCATATAACCAATCATTTATGGGTTTTCTTAGTATAGTCTGACCATTATCTAGGTGACTTGATACATAACTTATCTGGTTACACTCCACCATATCATTCATTTACATATCATTAGACGCCAATATACCCCTAATAGTTCTATGATATTTCAGTTTGTCTCCAAATTTTATGATATTAATATTAAATCCAATTACTCTCTAACAATACATTTTCTTGTACCTTGTATAGAAATAAAAATTATAAACTTGGCATGTCTACTTAATTGTATTCCTTCCAAATGGATGACGAACTTGAAGAAGATGAGATACCTCCCGCACATTTAGACTTTTATACTATATTACCTTATAGAATATATTCGTTTACGTACGTATGGATGATAGCAAACAAGGAAGGTAGTCCTCGGGGGAATATCTACTCTGTAACTTATCAGCTCTTATGATTCTCAAATATTTTCTACAAGTTTTATCTTATACACGGCATGTATGAATAATTATGTATTTCTGTTTATTTCAGACTCAGCTATGTAGTAGGATGCTAGGCATCCCCATAATAAAAATCTTTTAATTTTCGCTGCCTTTAATTTATTTGTTACATTTATTTTACTCTTTACTTACCATTGAAAACATAAAATTCGTGGATGTGACAGATCCCGTGATATGTTGTTATACCAGATCTGGGTTGATCTGGTAATAGTGCTAGAGAATACCTTGCAATGAATCTCGTCGGGGACTGAATATATGTCGACAATAGCTTGATATTGTTCTATATGGAGTACGAGATCTATTTTGCCATCATATTTTAGGGTCACCGTAGGTGGTTTAAACTTGACAGGTGAAAGGTAGTTCACAATCGTAAGAATAAAGGGTGATCTCTTCACAAAACTCCAGTGTAAGGGATTATTTGGTTTAACTATTTCCCCCAAGCGGTCTTCTAATCTTTGAATTGAACCTTCCACGAATGGTCATTAGGGTTGGCTTTGATTGAGACAATATTAGTTGCTCGACTATGGGTTAGTGTTGAGATCTCTTCTTGGGAAGTTTGCTCGACACGCACTCATCCTCTCATGCTAGTTCCTGACCTGAGATATCCTTCTTGATGATCTATAGAACTTGAGAGCTCTCTATGATTATGAATACTTACAGTTTGAGGAACTAGACGATCAAATGTTAAGCCTCGGCTCAGACTTTCGAGCACGCTCGATCTTTCTTGAGAGAATGAATGTCCATCGTAATAGTCAATGGACCTTAGAGAAGAGATAGCACCGGGATGATAGGTTTGGTCATTGGTTGATCTAGAGTGTCTAGATCTACTTCTTTCGTGCCTCCTTGCTTAGTTTTTAAATTGCTTGTCCCCATAAGGAGGGGGAGTAGCATTTCCCCTTTTATGATGGGGCCTACTATAGGATTGTCTTGGAGATTTTGAGTTACTTATTTAACAATCTCCTGCATATCCTCTTGGCCCTTAGCTACGCTTAACAAAATTCCTTGGATATCCCATATGCTAGGATGGGTAAAGGGAATGAATGCATCACTAATAGCGTGGCTAGTTTCTGGATTGTCAACCATGTTTTGGTATTCCCGACCAGGTGAATAGAGAGTGGCTTCTATATTAAAAATAATTAGCTAATAATAATGACTTCTTAGATTCCCACAGACGACTCCAATATGTTGGTGTCTAAAATTGGTATAGTGATTAGGATGTGGCTTACCTTAGTTGTACCAATTATTATCAATCACAGATAATGTAAAAATGATATAAACCAGAGAGAAATAAGAGACAAAGAGGGAGATAAAGGGCTTTATGTGGTTGTCCACTATGATGCCTACATTCACGGGTATAATGCCATTAGTTATTAGGGTTTGAATACAAGATCTTAAGAACTCTATAAGTTATCCCCTAGCTGAGGAGTAGGAAGATATATATAGTAACAGGGAGGAGAAAAGGTGCTAACCTTTGTACGTTAGGTATTTATGCCTTTACATTATGGATAACTGTTTTGTGTTTCTTCATGTTCATGTACATGGGTGGCTATAGGAATTCCCATGTGTGTATGTTCACCTTTGATAAGCACCCAAAAGTGTTTAAATAATACCCAGAATAGATGATTTTTAATTGCTAATAGTCTTATGCGTGTATTTGTCTATTGTGTAGGCTTGCTTGCAGTTGCGGTTTCAAAAGCTCTATTTCGAGGAAAATTGTAGAAAAGATGTGGCTAAATAACCAATCTTGCAACCCTAACCTAGCCCAGACCTATCCTAAACCTACCCCGAGCCCTATGTGTGTTGAGTTTGTATTTTTATTATTTTTTTAGATTTTTATTTGAGTCATTTTCAATTTTTAGGATTTATCTTATATTTTGTTTATAGTCTTGTATATATTTTTAGGATTTATTTGTGTGTCAACTATTTTTATTTATTTTTAAGTGTGAGTTTATCTTTATTTGATTTTTAGTTTTTATTTTTGGTTTTATTTTATTAGATTTATTAGTTTTATTTCATTTTTAAGCCTTTTATTTTTAGGATTAGAAGTTCAGTTTTTTAGACTTTATATTGTTTACTTTTAGTTTATAGTTTTGTAAATATTTATTTTTCTTATAGGATTTTATTGTTAATAGATTTTATTTTTGATTCTTAGTTTTTTTTAAGGTCACAAATTACACACACACCACACTATCCTACACACTCGTACACCTAAACCCCTCACTCACCCATACTCGTTTAGCCAACACCCTCATAACACCAAAAAGATTCCCCCACCTACTATTCATCATCTTCATCCACCAATGACTCTCTCTCTCTCTCTCTCTCTCTCCCCCCTCAAACCACCATAACCAAAATCACCCAACCTTATAACTCCTACCCATTCACTAAAACCTGCTAAAACAAATCCGAGCCATACCCACTCCACCTTGACCAACCCAAGAACTCATCCCGATTCAACCACCTGCTCTGCCCCATATCGACTCCCTCCAGCAGCTCTCGTTTCGGACCACCAAATTCATACAACCTGAACCTCATCTCACCAACTTCGACCCGAACCAAATAAACTCAACTTTGACCCTCTGACCCGGTACCATGCCGAAATAACCCATCACTGACGACCCAAATTCAATTCGTCCATCCCCCTTATCTAACTCGGAACCTTCCTACTTGTCCCTTATACCTCAAACCAATGTCAAATTCAGCCATCACTACTGTCCGACCTCATACCCGCTTACCCTTATCCCGAGAACCCGTGATTTCCCCCAAACCTGATGGCGATTCCAGTCCGAACCATACCACCCGTAAACCCGGATGCTACCCAACCGCTTCCACTGCACAAACCCCAATCCGATTTCAAATCCCAATTCCAATCCTCTTTGCAAACTCTAGACCCATATCCGATTCTCACACCATACATGATTTTTTTACCTGTCAACAAACCAAACAAATAAACATTTAAATCCCCACATATGTTTAAAAAGCTTTATGTCCCAACATTCTCCACACCTCACATCAACCACATGCATACCCCTAACATTTCCTTACCCAAATTACACCCTAGCTCCATGTGCCACACTAAAAATGAAGATCCAAATCTCATTTGGGGGGTCGTCTAGGGTTTTAGAGAGAATTTGAGAGAGAAACACTTTTTATTTTTTTTAGAGTAGTTTTTATTTTCATATTTATTTTCTTTATTTTAGAGATTAGTTTGAAATTAAATTTGTCAAATTCAAGTTGAGTGAATTTTGTATTTATATTTTTGTTGATCACTCACTTGGAGGGTTGTATGCTTCTCATTCAAGGATGGAAGTCAATTGAATTCAAGAGATTGATTTGATTATTCTTCTCTCTACTCTTTTATATTAAATGCCTATTAAATATTTGTTTATCATGTTTGATTTCATGTTAAGCTAAATCTCACATCATGGGGTGGGATGACCTATTATTTGATGTTAATCCTAATTTAATTAATAAATTAATTTAAATCAAATGTACCTTTGATGATTAACTTTGCACTCTTATGTTTTAATTTACGCCTCGATAGAGGGTAAATGATTTTCGAGAGAAAATCAAAATTCTAGTTATAATACCCATTTTATATTCGAACTAGATATGGCGGTTTCTCAAGTGTGGTAATATTCCTTTAATTTCAACTCTAAGCTTAGTTTTGTGATTTAAACTAATTTGATAAATCAATCCTAGCGGGTGATTTGTTAAATGATGCTTAAATTAATTTTCTAGAGTTGTAAGAGTGTTAAATTTAATTTAGTTAAATTTTATTATTAAAATTACATTTGCAAAGAGAGTTAATTTGTGATTTTTATACTAACTTGGGATAATTAATTATAATGAATTAATTAATTTTGATTAACTAGAATATATGTTGTCATCATATCCCTTACTACTCCTTCCCCCACTCATCTCATATTTTAGATTTTTATTTAGTTAGATTTACTTAGTTTCTTCCCTTACTTTCTAGTGAGTAATTAGATCTTTCATTTAGTGTAGTCTCATTTGACCTCATCTCGAAATTGTTTTATTATTGAAAAAAACATAGAAAAACAAGAAAAAGAAAAAAAGTCCAAAAATAAATTAAATAAAAATGAATTACATTAGTCTTCCTCTCGTTTCACTCATTCATACCTCACTTACCACTATATTCTAGTTTGTTATATATTTTTGTAGGTAATTGAGATTTTTTATTAGAGGAGCTTTCAAAAACGACATAACAAAAAACGACTCTACCAACCTTACTGATTGTTCGCATTCCTGAATTAGTCGGCTAGTGTGCTGACCAAAGGAGATAACAAAGTCGACCACACAAATTTGTTGGATTGAGCCCATTGAGTATAATGACAGATGTCATATGTTGGTTGGTCTGAATAGCATCGTTATTTTATATTACAACATGGTTGACCAAGCACTACACCAAATCCTGCGAATGGTCACGCCCAGTGAGTCACGGCCGAAGTCCGCGACCAACTGGTCGCGGACTTTGGCCGTGACCCACTCAATATTTGGCGTGACCAATTTTATTACCACACTAAATTATCCATGCTCTGGAAGTGGTCACGGACTAAATCCCTAACCATAATGGGTCACAAACTTGGGCCGTGACGAGATCGTGACCAGCTTGGCGCCAAAATTCCATCCAAACTGGTCGCGAATGCGTCACGAACTTGGACTATGACCAGGTCGTGACCAATTTGGCCCCAAAATTCCCTCCAAACTGGTCGCGGATGGGTCACGGACTTGGTCCGTGAGCAAAGGTGCGACGAAGCATAAAACACACACATTAAGAGTCACGACTTAGGGCCGTGACCATTTATTGGTATGGGTCACGGCTGTAGGCCGTGACCATACATCATTCAAACACCAAGGCTACTGGAAAGGGGTCACGCATTATGGGTCACGGCCCTAAGCCGTGACCAAATCAAAATCGCCATTGTCCTGCCAGTGAGTAAAGGGTCGCGCGCATGGGTCACAGCTCTTGGCCATGACTAAGTTGAAATCGCCATTGCCCCAGTCAGTAATGGGTCACGGCTCTAGGCCTTGACCAGGTCGAAATCGCCAGCCTCATGATCATTAATGGGTCGCGCACATCAGGTCACGGGTCTAGGCCGTGACCATAGTCTGGTCTTAAACAGAAATATTCCCAGCTTCTCATTTATTACGTGCGACTTCATTTGCTGTTAGGGTTCGTGCGATTTCGAGCTCCTGCGATTTAGGGGGGATTTCAGTTGGATTTGCATTTGGATTTCAGTTGGATTTGCATTTGGCTAATCGATTTTAGTTGGTATGTATTGATTCATTTGGATTTCGTGATTTCTATCTAAAGCCCTAATTTTTGTGTATGTATGTGTAGATTTATGTTTATATGTGTGTATGTGTGTGTATGTATAGATTGTATGTATGTGTATGTATAGATTTATGTCAAAAAAAATATTAGGGTTTAGTAAACCTTAAATAGTATGTGTGTGTATGTATAGATTATGTCAATAAACCCTAGATTGTATGTGTGTGTATGTATAGATTATGTCAATAAACCCTAGATTGTATATGTGTGTATTTTTTTTCGACAAAATATGTTTGTCTTGTTTGTTTTTTTGAGAAAATATAATTAAATGATTTTTTTTACATACGAGTCGCAAACACGTGTGCACATTACTATAGTGAGATATTGTTGCCTTGGTTGTTGGATACTATGTTGAATTTTTTGAATTGATACTAGTGTCGATAAATGTATATGTTATTAAAGTTGTTGGGCGTGCTCTTGATTTGCCTATGAAAAAGTATATCACATATCTTGCGATTAATGTGCATTTTTTGTCATACCCAGTGGGTCGCGGACTTGGGCCAACAAATAAATTGTGTATAGATTTATGTGTATATGTATGTTTATGTGTGTAATTATGACCAAATTATTTATGTGTATATGTATGTTTAAACTCTCATAACTTTCAAACCTAAACCTTAATATCAGAACTCGTATTCATGCCCTTGTATACTTTTCTCAGGAAAAATGAGGCACGGTGATAAATACTGTCAACAAGAGTGGGAGAGGTTGCAATTAGACCGCACACATAACTCTTTTATTAGCGTGCATCATATAGAGGGTACTCCTATTTATAGGTACAAAAATAAAAAGATCGAACAATTTAACTACCTTGTAAATCATGGATTTGATATCCAGCAAGATTACTTATTCGATCGTATTTTATTTTCTCTATCAGAAAACTGGGATGACGTTATACAAAATATATTTCACACACGTAATCCCGACATAGCCCTGACCTTGGTTACGTTGTTGGAGAAGGCGGAAAAAAAAATCCACCCGTTATGGATACAACTGCGTACAGAGAGCATTGACATAGACTGTGATGTCTCGCGCCACATGCACGTAAAATTGAATCTTGCCAACAAGTTGAGAAATAGGGAATTCCGAGTTCATGTCACTGACATCTACACATCAAGCATAGATACCCTTCCTTCTAGTTGGCCACGTGCAAAAATTCATAGGTTCTTAAAAACTAATACCGAATGGATGGAGATCAGACACATTGAACTTATTCTAAAGTATTACTTTGAAAAGGTATCTATCTATCTATATATATAAAACTAATTAAGCTTGATTAATTAGTTATAATTTCATATTACTATAATTATTTAGTCACTTATATTTTTTAATTTTTGTAGATAATGTCGAGAGGAAACAACCCAAGGGTACCAAGTGCCGATGTGACACCACAACGAGGTTCACCATCTCATGCAGAACCCGAATTCTCAACACCAATGGCTGAGCAATTCACAACTCCACCAATGGTTCACTCCTCACCAAGTCCAACTCCAAGTGCTCCTACGCCCCAATCCAACACTCCCGTTGCTTTAATGCCCCCATCCAACACTCATGATGCCACCCGCTCAAATGAAAAGAAGCCTATTGGCTTCTCCCTTCTCGGGAATAACTCGATGGGTGATAGGAATGACGTGCTGAACTTTAAAGCCCGGTGTTTTTCGCTGCGAAAAATGAACGTGGGAGTCGGTGGACCAGACAATTGGAACCTTGTTGATCAAGCTGTCAAAGATGACATACATGACCAACTTTGCAAGCATTTCTCATTTCCTGACCGTTCCAAGAATAAGGTTCTATCTCGGGTTGCTAAAGGATTGAGGACATACAGGAGAAACCTTCGGAAGAAACATTTCCCGAAAGAGGCAGCGAGCTCAGATATTTTGGCTTTGAAAGAGAAAGTGCCTCTGAATGTTGAAATGCCGGTGGATCAGTGGAATAAGTTTTTGGAGAATGAGGCGAAGGAATAAAAGTTGGTCCAGAGGGAGAAAAACAAAAAAAATAGGGCACAAAAAACTGATATCCATAGGCTGGGATCCAAATCATATGAGGATTTGAAGAATGAATGGGAGAATAGGACAAAAGATGGTCCAGATGCCGGTAAAAACCTAAATCGGTCAAACTTATTCCTTCATGATCGACGGGACAAAGATAATAAATTCCCGCTGCACTTGGCTAAGACACTGGAATCAATAGACGCCATCAGCAGTCAATCAGATTCGAGCCCTACTGATGACTTTGACCTTGAAAATGATGCCCTGACTAAGACCTTTGGAAAGGACAAAAGGGGGAGGACGAGAGGTGTTGGCTCACATATGCCAAAAACAAAACTTTAACACATTGCACCTCTTGTGGACGAGCTTTCTTCGGTCAAGAATTGTATCTCATCCCAAAAGGACCACCAGTTGAAGACTGATGGGGATGTCCATGAGATTAAAAATTCCCTGGGATTATTGACAAATCAAATTGGGAAACTTGTGAATCTTTGGGAAAGTTATAGGCCCCCAATGCCTCCTCAAGGTTACCCTTACCCTACTCCTACTCAAGGTTTCACACATCCTTCCACTACAACATTCCCTTCTCAAATGCCTCATCCTCCAACATTCCCCTCCCCTGCACCTCCGCCAATCATGGGGCTCGGATCATCGTCAATAACTCACAGTGACTATGGCGAAGAGTACTATATCAAGGACATGAGCAATTCGAGGTTTGTTGGCGTGTGCATACTCATCTCCAGGGTTCCTGGAACTCTAGTACATCACCGACCTTTGGAGAAGGGTGAGGCTAAAATAATGGTCGATGAAATATACAAGGGCTGCGGAGATGTACTTGGTTATTGATAATTTTAACTCATATATGCAATTTTTACTTGGTTACTACTTGGTTACTGATAATTTTAACTCTAGTAACTCTAGTAATTTGCATATTTCTACTTGGTTACTGATAATTTTAACTCATATATGCAATTTTTCTGCTTGATTGAATCTTTTGTAAAACTACTTGGTTACTGATATTTTTTTTTTATGTATCCCATCATTTGTAGGATTTTTGCACGCGGAATAAACAATGGAGGCAATGGTCTACAGCATGAAGATTGTTTATAGGTTGTGGACATTCAGGATTTTGATTTTTGTGTTACAGCCGTGCGGGCTTTTATTGTTTAGTTTTATGGCCGTGCGGGCTTTTATAATTTGATTGTTGAATTTTATAGCCGTGCGGGCTTTATAATAAGTAGGTTTTACATTTACAGGTTTTGGAATGTCTAGAAAATAGAGGAAACTCTGCCCAATTTTTTTTGGTCTGTGAATTATTAAGACGTGTAATTTTTATAAGTTTGTATGTATATTTGTTTATTAACAACGTTGTCGATTCGCAATTTGTGATTTTTTTTATTGTTTTGCCAATAATAAATATTTGTAACACCTCGTACGCGTCAAAGGTTACACGTAGCAACTGATGGTGCACTCACAGGACCCCCAATTTTAGGATTGGACCAAAAAAATATATTTTTTTTAAAATTGTAGTTAAATATCATCATGGACTTTGTCCATGACCATTTTTATTTTTCGTCACGCATAAAAATGGTCGCGGCCAAAGTCCGCGACCATTTTTTTCGTCAAGGTTGTGGGTCACGGATCAGGGCCGCGACCAATTTTTTTTTATTTTTTTGTCACCGTCGTGGGTCGCGGACTTTGGTTGCGACCAATTTGTCACGGTTGTGGGTCACGGATCAGGGCCGCGACCAATTTTTTTTTATTTTTTTGTCATGGTCGTGGGTCGCGGACTTTGGCCAAAACCAATTTGTCATAGTTGTGGGTCACGGATCAGGGCCGCGACCAATTTTTTTTATTATTTTTTGTCACGGTAGTGGGTCGCGGACTTTGGCCGCGACCAATTTGTAATGGTTGTGGGTCACGGATCAGGGCCGCGACCCGTCACGACATTGGTCACGGCCTAAGTCCGCGACCATCTGCCGTGACCCCTCTCGGCCGTGACCATTTTTTGGTAACGGACTTGGGCCGCGACCCACGAAAATGGTCACGCCAGAAATGGTCACGGCCCAAGTCTGCGACCCACAACTTTGGTCAGGGATTTTGGCCGTGACCAATCGCCAGTTTTGGTGTAGTTAAGGAGTGACCGACATGCACCTCTGCTAATTTGAAGTGATGGTACAAGTGTGAGAAATAATTGTGCAAGATAAGTTTCAATTTGTGAATGAGCATCCCACTAGGGCATTTTATCTAACACATTGTGGGCAAAGTGTTCAAAAGGGGGTCGGGGAACCTTTGATTCAACGTGTAAACCCAACAAATCAATAACAATAACAACAAAAATATACATCAAGAACATGTTGTATTTATAGGAATAAATGCATGAATAAGCATTTGTATGACAATTAAGCATGCTGAATAAAACAACAATAATACCTAAATATGAACAAATACCTCAAATCATCCATAAAAAACAAACATAAAGAGTGAAGATCATACCTAGGATTGAAGAAAGTTGGATGAATGGAAGAATTAGGGTGGGAAATTGATGTTTGGGATGTAAGGGCTTGAGAGAGTCTCAAGAGAATGAGGAGAGTTTAAGAGATATGAGGTAAAAATGGGGGGGGGGGGGGGGGGTACACATTAAAAGCCTCAAAATTTTCCATCTTGATGGTTGTGAATTGATTTGGAAATTAGCCGAATTGATTCGGTCAGCCCAAATTAAGCATTTCCTTAATCTGAATCGATTCGACACATGTTAGAATGGCCATTGGTTCCTATTTTAGTATAAATGGATTGGGGGGGGGGGGGGGGTATGGGATTTTGGTCTGGTACATACTACATTATTCTTGTAAATGACACAATATAAATTCCAAATAAAAATCTATAACTCCAATAAATGCTGGGGCTTGTTCGACACAAAAAGGAGGCTTAGGAGAACTTAAACGAACCCATAAATGGGGTCCTTCCTCGCAATCTCCAGTGATAAATCCGCGGATATTACTTCGACATAATCGTGTATATTGATAACTAACCCTTCAACTTTCACAACCACTTTTTTGTTAAAAATTCCACCTATTAGCTTATATTTCGGGTTGTAAATTTGATGATATTATGCACAACACTGTTACTAATTTATGGGCATTTGACACGGAATTGGTTTCTCACTAAGATAACAACACGAGAGTGGAGGCCATGGATTATTACTTCTAAGGTTGGGTGATTTCGCGCATACTTGGGTGACTGCCTTAACAACCTTAGTTCCTTCCGAGAAATTCATCTAAATGGGAATTGACAACTCTTCTTAAGAAAATGTTTTGAATATATTCGAGTCATGAGTGATGGTCATATCACAAACTACGAATTCCTTACTTATCTCAACGTTCTCAAGGAAATCCAACTCTCCAATCATGTTAAAACTTGCATCTAACACACTCCATTCGATAGACTCCATCACACTTTGCTCATTTCCCTCAAGAACCGCCTCAATAATATTCACTTCTTTGATACATTCATCCTCGTCATTTGAGATTTGTGACATATTGAAAATATTTACATCTACTATCATATTTTGTAAGGATAGATTGATTCCCCATTCCTAAAATTTATCGAGGCATTCATTATTTCAAGGAATGGTCGCCCTAAGATGACGGTAAGTGGTTGAGATTGAAGAGTGATGGGTGTCAAGAATGATAAAGTCACCCAGGAAGACAAAAGTATCTATTTGGATGAGGATATCTTCTAACACACCCCTAGAAATTTTTGTGAACCCATTTGCCAATTGGCTTCTCATCTTAGTTAGGATAAGCTCGCCCAGGCCCAATTGTATATAGACCAAATAGGGAAAGATGTTCACATTAGCCCCGAGATCAAGTAGGTCGCGATTTATAGAAAAATTTCTAATCACACACAAGATTGTTGGACAACCATGGTCCTTAAATTTGGGAATCCTGGTGGGTTCGAAGATAGATCTCACTTGCTCAGTCAATTTTACCTTTTTATGAGAAATGTGCTTTCTCTTGAAAGTGCACAAGTTATTTAAAAAATTTCCATACAATGGAATTTTATTGATAGCATTAAGGAGAGGGAGATTTATCTTCACTTGTGAGAGTGCGCATGAATTAGTGGATTGATTTATATAATTAAATCCTAACACAAAAATCTAAATTTTACCAAATTTTTTATTCGATTAAATTAGGTTTTCATACAATAAGGGTTTCAATCACAATAATTAAATTACACATTCAGTCAACACAGTAATTAAGGAAAATTCCTAAAAAGGGAAAAACCATTATTCATCACTATTGTACGTTTTGACAGACAGTCGACTTATAAAACACTTAAACAACACTAAGTTAGACGCACAGAGTCTTCAAAACTTCCAATAGAATACTGCTCAAAACCAGAGTTGTCGAGAGGTAGAAGTTTACTCTCAGTATCGACCAATCAACCTTCTTCCTTCTTCAGCAATGAGTTGTTTGTTCACAAATCAACTATAGAGAAATATCTCCACAAAGTTTTATGAAAGGTATTTGAAACTAGGATTTTATAAAGATTCAGAAATCATATAGGGGATGTAAAGATTGTGAATCAAAAGTTGTTTCGTAACACAAAAGATGAAAACCTTTATTAAAGATATGTAGTTTTTGTTCTTTCAAAAGTCCTTGAAAAAATAGGTTCAAAAAAGGTATGTATAGGTCTGACACAAATTCTGAGGTGGTGGCTCATTCGAATGAGAATTAAGTTCGTTCAAACGAAAACAACCTTTCACTAGAATCAGGAAGCATTTCGTTCTAACGAAAAGGAAATGGCATTCGAAGAATACATTAAACGAGCTTCTAATGAGAATGTTATGACAGGCATAGTCAACCTCGTTCAAAGGTCATTAGAAGCAACATCTACCGAGATCACTTTTCATTGGAACGAGGCTTAAAAAGAATTTTTTATTTTTAAATCCTTTTCAAACTGCAAATTCGGTTTTATAAAAATAGTATCCCAAATATGATTAGGAAAATTTATGAATACCCATGGTTTCATATCTTATTGATATGTAAGGATGCCTTCAATCTCGGAGATGTTGGGGTTCGTTTCAACGATCAGTTTATAGTGAGATATGCCAAAATATAAATTAAATCCTAAGGTAAAATATTTCTTCTTACAAATATCCCCCTTTGGCTAGTCCGCTAAAAAATAAAAATCAAAACCCAAATTATAATAAAAAACCCTCTATGACAAAAAAACTCCTAATACCCTCCCAGACTCTCGAAATAGAATGGCATAAGTGAAACTTTATCTTCAACTTCTCCTAGTTAATCCCTTAGGCAGCTTTGTCTTTATCCGGTGTAATTTTTTCTTCCTCTTAGATACCTACATACATAAAACAAAGAAATATCATGATGCATAGAGTTTTAAACATAAAGTCAAAATTCCCCCTTAATTTGTTCTCCTCCTTTTTATCCGTAATAGACAAAGGAGTAGAAATCAAACATGAAATATAAAGCATCTCACGAAGAAGTAAGATATCAACACAAGAATAATCAAGTAGGCATAGGTGATGATAATCTCAAAGGCAATCAACTATTGTTTTTAATTTTTTTTCATTTTTCAAGTATAGAGAACAAATGCAACAAACCATAGATTAACACAAAAATATCCAAATCATGAAATCATATTGTAGAGTGTGAACATTTTCCATAGGTTAATCAACACATATCGTCATAACTTGTGTACTCAAAGTTTTAAGATACGTATAACAAAATATGTGAAAGTCTACCTTAGGTATAAAAATGGTGAACTTAAGTGAAATTGACTCAACTTAATCGACAAATCACGAACATAAATCATTCTCACACCAACGACGCCCAACTATGTAATGTTTTTTGAGAATTTTTTAGTTTGCACAAACCTATTGATCTTAAACTTCCACTCCCTCAAAATCTCACATAACTAAAAATATTCTCAATTACTTTTTGAGGAAAATATTACTCTTATGTAGGAAGCATCAATGCATCAAAAATTAGCATGTTACTTATGTTTTTGTGTGCCTCTGATCTTTTTAGGCTCTTTTACGCAAATGGTGACTTTTAACACAAAGACAATTTATTTTTCGTAGCCCCTTTCCATTGCTTAATGTTCAACAAATTTTTTGAAAAAATTATTTAAATCCGGGCAATGGTTCTTCCGTGCACAACTTTTTATCTCGTTGTTACACTTGGTTCGTTATAAAGAAAAATTGTGATGAGAACATCGTATTCAAGAAGTGACAAGTACGTGCAATGTTCAAACAAGTTTGTTCACATGTGCATTAAATGTGATTAGGAGTCAAACATGTAGAAAGTAATCATCAAACATCAACGTAATGACTCCACACCTTATTAAGTACATTATAGAAATTATGTCATGTCTCAAAACAATATGAAAAAGTCACATGGAAATATGGAGTGAATGGGTCATCCTGACATCTTAAATGTTCATCGATATATAATGACAAGAAAAATAAAAAAAAACTCATTTTGTCTTTTTCTAAAATTTTATTAAAAATGGAAAATCCTTTTGTATATTTAAAAAAATGCAAGAAAAGCATAAAGCTTCTTTTGGATTGTTTCGAAAATTATACCAAAATAAAAAAATATAGATACAATAATATCACAATGATAATAACATCTAGAAATAGGGATGTAAGATATGAACATAATAAGCACCTTATGCTAAAAACAAGTCTCAACCTCAATCATTAGGCCCGGAGGATTTCACACAAGGAGATAACATTCTAAGAAATTCCACCATCAAGTTTTTTGAAGTCTTGAATAAATACTCTACTTGCTCTAAAAAAAACTCTCAAAATATCTATGGTAATGTGCAAGAGCATGCAGAGTAACATGTGTCGAAGTGTGTGCAGGAACATTTGTAGGAACTCGTGTGGGAGCATAACAGGAAACACACATATGAGAAACTCTACCTGGATTAAAACATAACTCTCTACGGTTACCTCTTTGTTTGCAATGGGAACAAACATACCCGTGCTTAGGTTCACCTTGCTCAAAACGTTTAGGATGTTCTCTCCGAGGTAGGTTAGGACGAAGGCTATAAGGATCCATCGCGAACTCAAGAACCATCTACAGTGCGGCTTTGGAAGTGGAGGCACCGTTATAACCTATTCCTTGCCTCTCAATATTACCTAACGCGGGACTGAGGAGCATCTTTCTGATCTTTTTAGATGTGTCTTCTAAAGTTATCTTGACCTTTGGAGCACGTTCGAGATCTCTCTCGAGTTGGGATACATGGGTTAAAAGTTTCTCACGAGTTTCCAATGAAGACTAAAGATCTCTGGCAAGACTAGCCACTTTATTGGTCAAATTGGTCTTTCTCCTATCTAAAACAACCAACTGCTCACACAACGAAATTTTCATCTTCTCAACTTGACTCTCCGATGCCTCACACTCTCTAAAAACTTTCACATCTTTCTCAAAATCTGACACCCTAAAATACAAATCTTTATTAATCTTTTTCGTTTTCAAAGTCTCAGTGCAAAGATCACTAAATAATTTTTGGAGATCACCTTCTCTCTCACTCAAATTTTCATCCTCACTCTAACTATCTCCATAATGAATCGAAACATTGTCAAGGCTTTCACATTTATATGTGTACTCATTGGTTTGGGACAAACTAGAAGTGTTAACATGACTAGCCATAAATGCCATGCCCGTTCATATGGCGATTCTACCCCTGAATCAATCGACTTGATGTCATTATCGATAAGGGTGGCCCTATTTTCATCTTTCTAGCATTGTCACTTAAGCCTAGTGGGACACTCATGTGACTTATGCCCTTTTCCCACACACTCATAGCATCTTATCTCATCTTTCTCACAAACCTTTTCACCTTCATTCTAATTTTTATTTTTCTCAAAAGTCTTCTCTTTGGAAAATTTGAGATTTTTTTTTTAAATTTGAGATTGCGCACGAACTAATTGATTGATTTATATAGTTAAATCCCAACACACAAATCCAATTCTTACCAAATTTTATCTTTGATTGAATTATTTTTGCATATAACAAGTGTTCCAATCACTATAATTAAACTATGCATGCAATTGACACAGTAATTGAGGAAAAATTCCTAAAAAGAGCAAAACATTTATTCTGCACTATTGTATGGTTTGATAGACAATCGAATTATAAAACACTTAGCAACAATGAGTTAGATATGAAGAGTCTTCAAAACGTTTAATATAATACGACTCAGATCCTGAGTCATCCACTAGTAGCAGTATACCCTCGATATCCACTGACCAGCCTTCGTCCTTCTTTAGCAGTGAACCCTTGATTCATAAGTCAACCATAGAGAATGATCTCCATAAATTTTTGTGAAAGGTATTTGAAACTAGGGTTTCACAAATCATTTGGGGTATGTAGAGATTGTAAATCAAAAGATGTCTTGTAACACAGAAGATGAAAACCTTTGATAAAGATATTCTATTTTCATTCCTTCAAAAGTCCCATGAATAATAGGTTCACAATAGGTATTTATAGGTCAGACACAAATTTGGAGGCGACCGCTCATTCGAATGAGAATTAAGGTCGTTCAAATGAAAACAAGCTTTCATTCGAATGAGGAAGCATTTTTTCTAACGAAAAGGCAATACCATTCGAAGCATACATCAAACGAGCTTCTAATGAGAATGTTCTTTCCGGTAGAGACAACTCATTCAAAGATCTTTAGGAGTGACATCTAACAAAATCAATTTTTCGTTTGAACGAGATAGAATCTCGTTTGAACGAGGCTCAATTTTTTAAAATCGTTTTCAAGCGGCAGCCTCAATTTTATAAAAATAGCATCCCAAATACGATTAGGAAAATTTATGAATACCCATAGTTTTATACCTTCTTGAGATGAAGGGGTGCTTTAGATCTTGGAGATGATGGAGTTCATTTCGACGATCGTTTTGTATCGAGATATGCCAAAATATTAATTAAAGCCGAAGATAAAATATTTGTTCTTACAACTTCTTTAAAAGTGTCCATAATTTCTTTATCCTTATTGGGCTTCTATATGGGAAGAATCCTTTTAGGGTAGGGTACGAGAAAAAGATACAAGATTGGGGCTTCTGTCAATTAGATAGGAAACTTATCATTATCGCATTTGGAGTCACTTCACGTTCTTGGGGAGTTAGTGAGATCTCATTGGATTACGTAGAGGTTTGTGGGATAGGATTTTGAATCACTTTCCACCAAAGAGTTGTGATAGAATTGTCTTGCTCCAATGATTGGCATTGAGCGAGGGATTTTCCCTTTTCTTATGTATCCAATGACCTGGTCAATTTTATAACTTGAGACTTAATTGGTGCAAATTGTTGAGAATTTTGGTCATTGACAGTGACTTATGCTTGTATGAATGCTTGCAAAGTGTCTTTGGGGATGTTCTTATGTAGGGTCACATAAGGAGGGATGGGGGGCTCGAATTTAGAGAGAAGGGGGGGGGGGGTTGTAAGTAAGTACATTGATAATTTGGGGGTGGAGGATTTTGATCTTATTGCGGTTATTGATTGGGGAAATCGGGATGGTTTCTCCCACATGGGTCATACCCTTGGCCAAGAGAAGTGTTTTGGGACTTTTTGAAAGACCCTAGAGCACTCTCTTGATCACGGAGGATAATTTTGTAGTCTGTGACTGTGGGACATTACTTGTTCAAGTGACCATTAGTGTTAGATATAGAACACTACTCCTCGATTGAAGAATGCGTCGGAATGGAGGGACCTTGACTCTTTAAGCGGAACTCCTTAACCTTATATGGTAATTTATCAAGATTTATTATCCTATCATCCTCATTAATGAGGTTATAGAGTCTTTTGGTAGAGTTGGATGGATTATAAGGTCGGGGTTAAGTGTATTTGGGTCTGACGTGTCCCACGCTTGAGTAGTCTAGACATAATATTTGAAATGTGTCCAAGCATCGTCCGGGTCCAAGGAAAACAATTCATCAGAACTTGTGGTCTCCATCATTTTTTTTTATAATTGATGGTAAGACCATTGGGGAAAAATGAAATGGGTCTCTATTTTTCAAAAGCGTGATGGAGACACTGACCAAAGATATCATTGATCCTCACCCGACATTTCACAAAGGTCTCGTTTTCGCCTTATGAAAAGGTTGGAATTTTTCCTTTGAGCGTGTTAGTTCTATGGATGGGAAATAATTTTTTTAAGAATTGGGCTTTCATATCTCTTTAACTACCAATAGAATCTGGGGCTATGGACCAAAACTAAGTTTTATCCTTGTCCTGGAGAGAAAATAGGAAGATTTTCAGGTGTGTAACATCAAGAGGGAAAGTTTGATCGGTAAAAGTAGCGCACGCCTCCTCCAACTCCTATACATGTAAGTACGATTATTCTCTTTCCATACCGTGAAAAGTTGGAAACAATTGAATCATGACATTTTGAAAGTGGAATTAAGAAGCACTGTGAGGTAAAATGACACATGAATGAGAGGTGGTCCTCTCAGGTTGAAAATATGCTACCATAGGCCAATATAGTGGCTAGACCTCTTACCGACTAGCATGCTTACTCAAATTGTCACCATGGTGACTGAATTTAAGTTTGATTAGGAATGTGAGAATGTAGAAGGAGTAGGAGATAGTCTCCAATATCTGAAAGCCTACTCGACAATGGATATTCCACAATGGGATTTTGATTATTGTCATTTGTGTTATGCATCTATTAAAATTTTGGATTCATTTTTGGAAACTGTGTTATCACGGAGACCACAGGGAATGAGAAAGGGTATAGAAATGTCGTTTAAACTAAACATTTATTGCCAATACCCGTCAACAAAGCTAAAAACTTGATGCTCTAAAAACTATGTTTAATTCAAGTGCAAATCAATTACAACGAGTAAAATCTGAACAAGTCCGGGATCGATTTTCATAAGGACTGGACAATTTAAAAATAACAGGATCGAGTTATATGAAGGTACTATACTTCATAAGAGTAAAGGGTAAATTATGATAGTAGTGGGAGTGGTGAACTACAACTAACAACTTCCTTAACATGCGCTAAAATAAATGTGAAAAAGGTAAACTAAACTTGTGAGTCAAATAAAGAAGAGATATTAGGAATCATTTTCCCACTTTGGACATGGTAAGTAGATGCTGGAATTTATTTCAATTTTATTTTACTCAATCATATCTAATTAAGTCCAAATATCAACCATGTATAGATCAAATGGATTAATTGAAAATTAAGATTTACTTAGTTATGGTGACAGATGGGTTGAGTTTGTAGTAAAGATGTAAACACTACCCTTCCATTACAATGGAAGTTCAGAGACTATGATACTCTAATACTAACACATGAGTTTCAATTTGAATGAATGTAAATCAAACCCTAAATTTGAGGTTCAATTATCCATGGTGGGATTATTATCACTAACCTACGAGAATTACCTACACATGGTATAAATGGCATACACCATGAACACAATATTTAACCAGAAGTAGAACACCATTAAATAAAGTAACTATAATACCCCATATTTTTTCATATTTAGAATTTAATTAATTGAGTAATTAAATAGAAATATACGATTTAACTTAAATTACGTGAGAGGAGTTATTTAATGTGATTTAATATTTAAATTACGCGAGTGAAGTAATTTAATTCGATTTAATGATAATTATGATTATTAAGTGATTAAATAATAATTATGATTATTAAATATTAATCAAGAGATAGACACTGAATAATATCATGATTCAAATTTACTAAGTGTGAATAGTAAATATTGATAGTGGTACGACATAGCATGTGATATGGACGTACTTGATTTTATCTCACCCAGGTGTCGCGTGTAGACCAAATTGATGATGATATAGGAAACATATGTTAAGTGACTCAAATGATAATCTAGAGGTCACATATGATTCCAAAAGGGTCGAATTAGTCAAAATAGTATATCTGGGGGTACTAGTCGGGTACTAGGGCATTTTTAGGCTAAATCGAGACCATACGGGGGCATTTTAGCCTTTTGACACTTGGGGGTGAGTAGACCTACGAAATTAAAAAATCTAAATCAGATTATAAGAGTTGGAGGCTAGGGCTGAAGGAGAGAAAAACTCACAAAAACCATTGGAGATAGAGAGAGAGCTATTGTGAAGCCTAAGAGAGAGATTTAAAGGAGATTGGAGTGTGTTCTTCCACCACAAGCATCTTGGGAAGAAAGAAAGGAGAAGAAGAACATCAACCTTGCAACAATCATGAAATTACACTCTACTGTAATCAAGGCAAGTGGTTATTTTCAAATTATTTTTGAGTTATAATATCCATGCGTATGATTTATGAATAATTGATTTTGATGAATATTCTTAGAGAAAAATAATTGATTAATGGCATGTTTGGGTGGAAATGACATGTGGTTAGATTTATATCTGTTGAGTATTGAAAATAAGAGAAACTATGATTGTTAATACAAATTAAAATCTGGGTTTATGATTTAAAATATGGGAAGAACATATTTTTAGGGGTCTTGAATAATTAGAGGATTTGAATTATTCTGGGCAAAATTTATGAATATTTATGATGTTTAAATCGTTGAAAACCATCCTGGGGTATGTAGAAATGGTTAGGAATCATTGGTTGCAAGTTTGGCTTGTTATCATGTGAGTTGGATAATTGGAAATGGTGAGAAAATTCATGAAGAAGACGAACTGAACTTGCACCTGCTCGATCGATTGATCGACTGATGAATGTCGATCGATCGACCCAGGCGGATTCTGGGTTCTTTTGTTGGTTAAGTTATAATCGATTGCCAATGTTTGAGGGAAACCTTAGGGATGATATTATACCTATGTAGGGATTGAGGGAATACCAGTAGGTATTTCGTGGAGGTCTGTTATGATCTTTGAGGGTAAGGTTTGGAGACATGAGCCGATGAGGATAAACCGATTGAGTCGTGCATCGAGAATTATGGATTCGAGTTACAAGGATGGTTAACATCAATCAAAGATATATATACCAATAGGTTTGAGATAGTTTAACTACTGAAATAAATGGAGGGGTAACTACGGCCCTTAGAGCTTGGGTGAAAACTCATTTAAATACGATGGAAGATAAATCGTAAAATAATAAGTACGGTGAGTATGGGAGAGATATGTACTACGTATGAGATTATGATAATTGGGTGTGTCCATACCTACTGATTTATGTTAATAGTTAAGGGGAGTGGATACCTAAGGTATACTTGATTATATTAGGGTCAAGGCGACATTCCGAACTAATATACGAAGATAATAAATATGATAGTGAGACAAATCGTAAATTAAAAGGTACGGTGAATATCTGAGGGAAAAATATTACGTGCGAGCATCGTTATTAGGTTGCGTCTATACCTACTTAAGTATATAAATACTTAGGTGGAAAGAATACCTAAAGTATAATTTTATATATTAGGGTCGAGGTAGGATTCCGAACGAATATATGGAAATAATAAATTTGGGTCGTGATGAAAGAGTTCCGAACCAATATATGTATAAAATTTCATGAGTGGGGTCAAGGTGATTTTCCAAACCAATACATGAAATAAACTTGGGGTCGAGGTGACATTCCGAACCAATCCTTTTACTTGGTGTCGATGGACCATTCCGAGCTAAGAGTCTTTGATGTGTGTTATGAGGACATATTAGTGCCGAATGAATTTATAAGTATATATTGTTTGTGAAGTGAATACTGTATGATAATCTACTTATATGAGATAGTAGAAAATTAGATGACGTGCATACATCTAAAAGTAAATTAAGTAGAGAGACTTAATTAGAAAAATTAAACGATATATAATGATTGTCTTAAGAATAAATTCAGTAGAAAGACTTAATTGTAAAAGTAAAAGGTAACAAGATGTGACAGGTTATCTAAGTATATAACATATGAGATGTTACTATTAACATACTGTATAGGTGGTATGAGAACTTAGTCGTGTAGATAAGTTTAGTTGAATACTATAGTCTAGTTAGCTTGGGTAGTACATCTAGTTGGGCTAAGTATAGGACGTTAGGCGTGCACTATAGATGAGGGGTGAGATAACTCAAGAGAGTGTACGCAATCTTAATATGTATAATCAATAACTCATCTTATTGTGATAAACACTTGCTAAATATTTTCAAAACATTTTTAGTGTTAATTCTTGCTATCAAAATATTTTCAAAACCTTTTAGGTGTCCATCCACAAGGGTGCCAAACTTGAGGATTCGGACTAGGGACTCGTAGCTATAGCATTGTGGAGGCTAGCAGGATTTTGTATAGACGATTGATTTATTCAGATCTAGTGTATGATCTCATTTTAGTACTCTCTATTGGGACATGTCGTCCAGTCTCATTATTTCAATTATTCAATTTTGGATTATATTGGTTTTATTTTGCAGTTTTGGTTATCAGCCGATTGTTGACTCGATAAGACTTCATTCTTTATATATTGTGAGATGGTTTGAATTATAGTATGTTGTAATTGTTTAGCTATTATTTTTGCATGAGTAATTTTCTCGAGTTAATGAAAGATAAAATTTGACACCGGTCTAATTTCACTTAGGTGATTAGTAATTAAAAAGCTTTCAACAGTGATATTAAGAATGAACCAAGTGAGAAACCTGTTTTAATTTAATTTGGGACTGATCACCCAAGATTTAATTAGGCGGGGTGTCATAGTAACCAACGAAAGTTTTTTCAATTAATGCACATTCAAACTTATACAACCAACAAAGTAAAGAGTAACAAGCTTACAAACATAAATACACAACAACTTTTATCTAATTAATTAAAAGAAAAAAGATAAAGCAAACCAAAGACGAATTCTGACAAAAGTAATGATAATATGGTTTATGAATTGTTAAAGATGGTTTCTTCTTAACCCTCTTCTCTTATTTATAATGCTCGAGTAATAACTAACTCAATTAACCTCCAAGATTTGAATTCAAATAAAAACTAGCAATTGCATTTATACAACAACTCCCTAAAAGAACCACAACTCCCATGTTATTTTAATTCCATTAATACAATTATCAAATAACCCTTTTATTAACCAATTATTTATGTGGAAAACCATGGTTTGGTTTTAAACATTTATTTCTATTGTATTTTCTATGAGAAAATACCTACCTTTTACTAATGCTTATCATAATAATGTCACAAAATCCCCCCAAAATAGAAATCAATGATATCAAAACCCGTTATTAAGTATTTTTTAAAATGTTGTATTACAGTTTTTATATTGTTAACTATTTCATATTTATTCCCTTTCCAACAACAACAAATGTTTTTTTTCCAATAATGATTTTTATTGGAAAAATACTATGATCCGAATGTGTTTGAGTAATAGACTCCCAAATTGGTTTTTGATTCATTAGAGATAGGTTCGCAATGTGAGCAAGTTGCTTTGTCAGAAATCTTGAACTATAAGAAACTGTGTGGGTTTCTAATTTTGCATTTATGTTTGTTGTGGGAGACCTTTTTTTAGGTTGGGATTAGTTTAGTCAAAATAGTCAATAATTAAATTTAAATTATTATTGTTGGACCTACTCGGTGGTTAAACAAAGTTTGGAACATATATAATGAAAAATTTGAGATATGACATATATGTAAAGGCCCCAAAGTTAAAATGTCCTAAATATATTTTAGAACTAAAAGTTATAAGTGTAAAATGTCAGGATGTGTTTTTACATCCCTGACATTCTAGTTTTAGTTTTTATTTCAA
Source organism: Sambucus nigra (assembly GCA_949130495.1). NCBI lineage: Eukaryota > Viridiplantae > Streptophyta > Magnoliopsida > Dipsacales > Adoxaceae > Sambucus > Sambucus nigra. The sequence continues at coordinate 606,043,055 of OX422211.1, forward strand.
AACATAAACAAAACTCGATCTATGTGTATTTTTTAGTCATTGAGAGAAAAAATGAAGGTCTGAAGACAAACACAAAGCATCTCGAGACAACATACTAGAGTTGAAAATTTCATTTCAACTCGAGGTTTGGTAGGCTTTGAACTTTGTAAGTTTCGTAATCCCATTTTAAAATTATGAATTTACATGATAAAGTTGTGTTTTCGAAACAGGTTTTAATTTATTTTTTAATAAATTGTACAACGAATTATAAAATTGTAACCTTACTCGAACGGTGGCACCCCTCCTACAAAAGTCCTCATAAGAAAAAGGACTTTTCACTAGAGTCTCACGTACGAAAACAAAATTTAGTATGAGGACCTTATTTAAATTCCAAAAGACCTCGTACAATATTAGACATTGCACGATAACTTACAAAGTTTTTGTTCAAATGAGAACCTCTATTGTTCTAATGAGGGCCTATTTTTTGGAAACATATTTTTGAAATATTATTTATGCTATATATTATAAATAGCTTTGTAAACATGGTTCATGAGAAAGGCATCCTACCTTTACAAACTATATTTGTTTTGAGAGAGTTTTTTGTGAGCGAGAGATTTTGTCAATCAAATAATTCTGATTAGATTTTAGCTTTATAAATACCCAAAAATAGTCCATATGGTGATATTAACATGAGAAATAGTGTGGTTAAATATCATTTGTTAACATGTGGACTGATTGTTAACCACTCGGAGATCGTTGGATACCAAAACTTAAGGGTTGTGCAAGTTGCGTCCAATAAGAGCAACTTAGGCATAAAAGAGAAAGGGTTGGAACTTTGTGGTGATAATCGTTGTCTGGTATGTAATCCATGTTTATCTCTCCATAAAACTTGTAAAACATTCAATACTAGTGGACTTATGTGGGCTCGATGCGATCATAAATTTTTTTCACGGGGGTTTTTACTCACGATTTCTTTTATTTTTAGCTTATATTAATTCTATCAACAACATGTAATGGGAATAATTATTTTTGGGTCATTTTAACAAAATATTGGTTTGATAACACAATATTTTACTTAATCCCGATTTTTGCAAATTATTAGTCCTCGCGCCAATCTCATGAAAAAAATGATTGATTTGAATGAAAAAGTGTCAATTTGATTCAATGTGTGTATTTTCTCATGAAATGTGTGTCTATAGTAATTCATTTGCATGAAATAGCTATCAATTTTTGGTAAATGAGTGTGATTTTTATTCAATTTCAAAAGTTAGGTTAAGTCAAATATTGTATTATCAATCTAGGGTTTTGTCAATATAATCCTTAAGTTTATTCAATAAAATCAAAAGAAGATTCGATTAAATACATGATTTCTTTTAAGGGGACAAAATTAATTAAGAATTAATTAATTTGACTTAGATTCTTAGGACATGCTTTCTCATAAAAAAGGGAAATGAAAAGGTAGATTTAAAATTTATGTTTTGAAACTAATATTAGATCTGAACCCTTCATTTGAAAGTGGAGATGTTGCCTGATCTAGAATATTATTATGCTAACATAATTCAAACATATTACTGACTTCTCATATATGTGTGTGTGTAAATAAAACTACATTATAATATGAATAATTCTATAGCGACACATAATACGAGACATAATTTGTAAGCACACCGGCATGTGGCACCCTCACTGGCTCGTGTTTAAGCTCCACTACTGTGGGGCCGATGTGGAGCCTGGATACAAGCAAGTACGAGTGTGACACGTTAGTGTGCCTACAAATTGTGTTCAATAACGTGTGTCACTCTAGAATTACTCTTATAATATTGGCATGAGGCACAGTATTATAAGATAAGTTTGTGTAGTTTTACTTCTTACATTTCCATGATGAACTAATATTTGCAATTTATATATTTGTCTTGATTGAGGATATTATATATGAACTACAGTTGATTAATAAGGATGATGGAAAAATGATATGTTAACCCAACCATTACGAATATCCTTTCTGATTGTAACTCGATTTTAGTAATAATAGGGGTACGTCGCTAGTCACCAAAACGAGAATTAGAAGAAAACATACTAATTTGGGACATATATTACAAAACATAAGTTCAACTAGTTGATTAAAAAGGTCATGAAAAATGGAAATAAATATTACAAAATGTTTAAACAAGAATGATCGATTTGTGTATGCTAGGACGGAAAGACAATGTTAATAATATATGAAAATAGGGTACAACTAAATGCACTCCAATAGTGTTCTACAACACTCCCAAAATTGTCATCAATATTTAAAAAGTGTCGAAAATTCATTATAAAGTGACCTTAAAAATCATGTTACAATACCAAAGTCTTCACTTGAAGTACATTTAGCAATACACATGTAAATTTGAGAGCAAGTTGGCAAGTTGGGACGAGTGCTATGAAAAAAGGGTAAACATTACTTGCAAAATATTTTAATGAGTGCAACACACATATCTATGTATTCACAATGTGTCCCCATATTTTCTGACTGAGTGTCTTAATATTTAGTGCCATCTTTTAGGCTTTGTAAATATTACAATTAGTTAGGCGTATATTAGGTGTTATTAGTCCAGTTGTTACTTAGCTGGAATTTCTACTTTATAACCAATTATGTTAGAGTTACTATTATTTGTAGCTTATTCTTTTCCCTCGTACAGTGACTTCAGATCAAAATAGAAACAAATATTTTCTCATCTCTCTTTCTTCTATTTAGCGTATTATGGTATCTGAGCAAAATCGATTCTTCTTCTTGTTCTTCAATTTTATTGATTGATTCTTCTCTCCAGATCGCGAGGAGTAGATTTGTTCTTCTTATTCAATGTCATGGAAAATCCAAATTCATAAGAATCAAATACCTCCAAGTCTGCCAAGTTCTCCATTGATGAACCTTCAAGTCCTTATTTTCTTCATCATTCTAATGGTCCGAGTTTTGTTTGGGTCTTAAAAAATTTAACATGAGATAACTATGCCACTTGGCGTCATGCGATGTTGATAACTTTAATAATAAAGAATAAACTTGAATTCATTGACGAATATATCCATAAATCTTAAGGTAATAATCTTAATCTTCTCAATTCATGGATTAGGAACAATAATGTTGTTGTCTCTTGTATTTTGAACTCTGTTTCTAAAGAGATTTATGCTAGCATAATTTTCTCTGATTCTTCTTTAAGATTTGGCTTGATCTCAAGGATCGATTCTAATAAAGGTATGGAGCCTAGAATTTTTCAGTTACGTCATGAATTGATGAACCTTATTTAATATCAGAGCACTATTAATGTATATTTCACTAAATTGAATACTATCTAGGAAGAGTTAAGCAAATATAGACCTATTTGCACTTGTGAAAAATGTTATTGTGGTGGTGTCAAGGAACTTCAATCTCATTATCAAATGGAATATATCATGTATTTTCTTATAGGGATACATGATTCTTTTACTCAAGTTTGTGGTCATCTTCTTCTTATGGATCCTTCACCACCAATAAATAAGGTGTTTTCTTTGATTTCTCAAGAATAACATTGTTGATGTAAAAAATTAGATTATATCTAATTTATTTAATCACAGATAAAATAAACAAGACAAAGAAGTTTTAAAGTGGTTCAGCCTTATAAGAATGGCCTGCGTCCACTGTTTTTATTATTGATGACTATTTGGGAATTCTCGATTACAAGTTTAATCAAGAAATTCCGATCCCGTTACAATGAGGGTAATACAATGTATTTATAGCCCTAAGGCTGTAATGTGAAAGGGTAATACATTAAATGATGTACATGTGAAAGGGTAATACATTCAATGCCCCTAAGTGTATACATATGAATGATAAGCATTTAATGAACAGTCAAACTGTTGGTTATCCGGCTATTAATGTTTTTCCGAGGTGCAGCTCGGACCACCTAAGCTGCTCTGTACTCAAGAGTTGCTCGGTACTCAAGAGTTCCTCGTAGAGTTCTTGTTCCTCGGAGCGTGTGAGTTCCTCGGGGAAGCTGTGTTCCTCATTGTAGTATGGTTCCTCGGAGTGTTTGAGTTCCTCGGAAGTGTTTGTTGTTTCCACGTAGATTGCCACGTGTCTTCACTCGATTGAGCCATGTCAACAGACTAAATTTGGTATCAACAGAAGCCCCCAATGTTTCATAGTTCGAAATTTGAGGAGTGTGGAACATTCTTTCTCGGAATATGGTAGTTTTAATTGGTCCTCCTGATTTTTAGGAGTGTTTCCTTTGTATTTATTTTTCCTTCCAAATTCGTAGAATCAGGCTTTTTTGAATTTTTATAACCGCCTCGATCTCCGCGTACTTTTTATCTTTCTAGCCGCCGGTAGCGTAATCGTTTATTTTTATAATCATTAACTTTATCGTTTCCCAAGATAAGGTATTTAAGCGTCACAGACAATCCCATCATCTTCTACTTTTTCAAATTTGTATCTTTGAGTTTTCCGTTGTCTTACTTTCTTGTGCGTTCATCCTTTTCATCGTTCGTTGTCAACAGATCCACTCTTTTTCTTTAAGATCTTCTTCCTTCTTCTTCATTTCCTTTATTCATTATGGTTTACCCTGTTAAATCTCTTGATAAATTTCATTCTGATTTTTCTATTCCTTCATGGGTTGTTCTGGAGGAACTTTCTGAACCTTTCGATTATTTTCGTTTGGCTGAGGGACATTGGTTCCCCAGTCTCTTTATTGTTGAATGTGGCTTTTCTTTTCCGCCAAATCCTTTATGTCTGGAATTCTGTCAATATTTTGACGTTGTTCCTGAAAGAATAGTCCTCAATACATGGAGAATAGTTAATGGGGTTCATAGACTAAATCAAATTCATGGAACTCGCATAGGAATTCCAGAAATCATGTTTTGTTATAGATGGGCTGTAGGCGATAATACTTTTTATTTAAAAACTAGATTTTTAAATAGGGCTTTAGTGGTCAATCTCCCGGATGCCAATAGGGACTATTTTGAGCACGGGGTTGTTATAAAAAATTGGCAACATGCTCCTTTATCTGGAGATGGAGTGTATCAGGGTCCCAGATGCCCTCCCTATGGCAATGGGATAGGTTATTTTTATTTCGATCTATCTATTTTGAAATTATGCTTCCTTTATGTTTGATAAAATGTGTCACTGATATTTTAATGTTTATTTATTTGCAGTTGACAACAAAAGAAAGTGTCCAAAAGAGGCAGACGTTAAGATAAGGCACTTGAAACTTATCTGGAGTTTGCATCAGACTGTTGCCGACGAGCATATTAGGTCGGCTTCATATCTGCTTCAGTACAAGAGTTACACCTCCTCTTTCACTGCTCGTCCGGTGATAAGAGACACAGAACCAATACCAGCCTCTACAAGTTCTTCGCCTGAATCACATATTCCTTTGAGTGAAAGGATGAAGAAAATAAGGCCTCCCACCCTTTTTGAGAAGCCTGCCTCTGGTGTTGGAGAGGCAAAAAGAAGTAAACATGATGTCCCAGGAGAGGGAACAAAGAAAATTTATGCACCCCCTCCGGTTGCTCCTGTGAAGGTTGCTGAGAAGCCCCCAGTGGCCCCAAGCAAGACTGATGCTCCAAAAAAAGTGATTGTCATATCACCGACCAAGAGTTCCTCCTTGGTCGAAACTATTCCCGTTCCCCCGAGGAAGCTGAAGAACAGCTCCTCGGTCAATTTGGTTGAAACCATCTCTCAGCCCCCAACTACTAGAACTGGTGTTCCTACTTTTGTTCCCCCGAGCTCTGCCATGAGCTCAGTGAAGACTTGAATCATTCCCGAGATCCAAGGTATTGAAGAAAACCTTTCTCGGGACACTGTTACTACACTAGCAGCTCGTCACATTGCTTCTGTAAGTCCCATAGTCTTAAATTTTCAATCTTTCCTTTTCGTATCTGTGTACTGATTTGCTTTCATTTCCTTTTCACAGTTGGTGTGCTGTTTTAACACAATTTTGAAGAAAGATGAAGCTATTAAAGCTTCAAGCTCATCGTCTGGTGTAGAGGAAGCTTTGATGGGCTTAGGGTAGTCTCTGAAAGATTCTCGCCAGAAATATGCTGATGATAAGGCAACTTGGGAGAAGAAGCTTTCTTCGACCGAGCAGGAAAAAGCTCAGGTTATTGAGGTCTCCAAGGAGTTGGAGAAAAATTAAATAGTCTGGAGGAGAAGAATAAAGAGCTTGAAGGGAAGCTCAAGAATGCTGAGGAGTTTGAAGATAAACTCAAGGTTACTGAGGAGGAGTTAGGTCGACTTCCGGAAGTAAGTCGTCAAAAGGAGGATGTTGAGAATAAATTGAAAGCTGCTGATAACCTTCTTTTCGAGAAGCTTTCCTCGAAGAAGACAGAGAGGAAGTTGGATGTGAAGAAATCTTTTAGCGCTGGCTGGGATAAGGGGTGGAACAAAGGCTTGGCTACCATAATGTCGCAAGTAGAATATGGCAGCCTCAAATACTTTAGATATGGGTGGGTCGCTGATCTACAAGAGATGAAAGTTGATGAAACTTCTGAACTATTTCAGCGGCACATCCCTGGTCCACCTCCAACTCCTGAAGACGAAGAAGAGGACGAAGCTTCCTCTGAGGAGTCTTCCATGGTGATGGGAGATCAAGCTTCTCATCCCCCAGCCATCCAGCCTACTAATGAGGAGCTTCAGCAACTAGCTACTTCATCCGATCAACTGCCATCGCTCCCCGAGCAACTTTCTGTTCCTTCCGAGCTACCTACCTCCTCGTCCCAGCCTCGCGAGAAATTTTTGGGAGACAAGGAAAAGGTGTAGAGTTGTTCGGGTTTCTCTCTATTTTATTTTTCTTTGTCAAATGTAACCCTGTACTTGTAACTCTGAACTTTGTGATATAATAAAATTTGAACTTTTGTTTATGCATACGGTTGTTTCTCTTCTTCATGCTCTGTTTGTACTCTTATTGATTATTGTTTTTTCTTCCTCTACTAGTTTCTGTCCAGGATGGAATTATTGTCCGCTCATAATACAAAGCTGTTACGGCAATGCAATGAATACTTTAAGGATGGTCACACAGATCTGAGTGCGGCACAAATCATCGACATCCTCGGCCAAGATGCTTCGGAACAGGCAGTTGAAGCTTACCAATATTTGAAGTGTCTGCTTGATTGTGCGGTGGCAATAATGTAGCTTATTATGATATGATTGAGGATCTCCAAGGCACTCTTGAAGACCTTCAGCAACAATATAAGGAATCCACTGCCCTCTTGCACGAGGGGTACGAGAAGAAGTATCAGCAAATCATTGTTGACAAGGGATACGAGAAGCATTTTGCTGCTTACGACGTGTGGGAGAGAACGTTGAAAGCCGAGGTCGAGGAGCACAGGCAAATAGCCGAGTTGCTGGAGCAAGAAAATAACAACTTGCAAAGAGAAGTATCTCAATTAAAATATGTTTCTTCCACCTCAAATGCTTTGATCCCAGTGACTGACGAGGGATTCTCGTTCTTGGACGTCGAGAACGCCAACTTGAGGGATGAGTTGGAAACCTTGAAAAGAGATGGCCCTTCTACATCTTCTAGTGGACGAGCAAGAGCTTCTCGGATTCCTATCGAGGAACAGAGGAATCAATCTGCTTTAGAGAACCAGGTCTTCCAGTTGATGGCGAAGAACCAGGCATTGGTTGAGATGTCTAAGAAAATCAGGGACCTAGAAGAGCAGCTTTCTACGCAGAAGTCTGTCTTGGAGAATAAAGAACTTTTTATCAAAAATCTCCACGAGAAGATGGAAAGATTGACATATAAATTCCACAAGCAGCCCAGGGAGTTCTGGATGGCTGGCTACAACGAGGCTCTCTACCACTTGGACGATCGTATCCAGAATGCAAATAATGAGGGCTATAAACAGGGATGGCTGAATGCCTTAGGTGTCCTGCAACTCGAATAGGGTCATTACCTGTGGGATTACCATGATCCTTGGCTGCTCGACCTAGCAGTGCCACCATTCAAGCTTGATATGAGTTGGATCCCTGCTCGGTCCATCTCTCAATGTCTGATTTACAAATACCTCGGCGATTACAATCTCCACTCCAATGTCGAGATATCTCGTCCAGAGCATCTACTAGATCGACCCTCTATGATGAATATCAGGATGTTAAAAGATCTTAACTTCATAAATTCTCCTCTTGCTTTAAATGATCCGCCTGCTGGCGAGGAACCTGTTTCAAAAGCAGAGAGGAAGAAACCAATAGAATAGGGATATTGATGTAATAAATTTGTATTTCATTCCTGATGTATTTTTTTCTACATTTAATGAAATAATTTTATTTGCAAATCTCGACTGCTATTGTTTTGTAACACTTTACATCTGTGCATGTGTATCTGTTAAAAAGATAACAATATTGTGTTATTTGTCAACCAACTTATTGTCGAGTAGTTTGAATTTGTGGTAGTCATTTGGCAAAAATGATGTTTTGTTTCTCGACTAACTTAGCAATAATTTTAAAAAGTTACGAGTATTAAAAATTTTGCTCGATCACTTTCTCGTATTCATAAAATGTTTCCGACCAACCAAGGTCGATAAATTTTCCTTTTCGACCAACTACAGTTAGTGGGTTTTTATTCCCGACTAGCCATAGTTAGTGGATTTTTCCTCTGCGAGCAACTTTGGCACTTTCTGGAATAACTTTACCTCCCGGCCAACCTTAGTTGGCATTTTCGAGAATACATTTACTTCCTAACCAACATAAGTTGGCATTTTAAGGAATACTTTTACTTCCCAAGGAATACATTTACTTCCTAACCAACATAAGTTGGCATTTTTAGGAATACATAGTTTTACTTCCCGTAGGAATACATTTACTTCCTAACCAACATAAGTTGGCATTTTTAGGAGTACATTGTTTTACTTCCCGTAGGGATACATTTACTTCCTAACCAACATAAGTTGGCATTTTTAGGAATACATAGTTTTTCTTCCCGTAGGAATACATTTACTTCCTAACCAACATAAGTTGGCATTTTTAAGAATACATAGTTTTACTTCTCGTAGGAATACATTTACTTCCTAACCAACATAAGTTGGCATTTTTTGGAATACATAGTTTTACTTCCCGTAGGAATACATTTACTTCCTAACCAACATAAGTTGGCATTTTTAGGAATACATAGTTTTACTTCCCGTAGGAATACATTTGTTTCCCGACCAAACTTAGTTGGCGTTTTCGAGAATAAATTTGAGTAGTCCGAGTTTTGTCGAGTAGTGTGTAGAACTTTTGCCGAGTAGTGTGTAGCACTAGTATTCCCCGAAAACTTTCAATAATAGGAGAGAATTTGGCAAAATATCTTCATTTTATTGATACTGACGGAACTGCGTGAGAACATACATCACTGATAATACTTGCGCAGGTGCTCTGCGTTCCATGCATTCTTAAACTCCTCCCCCTCTAAAGTTGCTATTCGGTAAGTTCCTGGTCGAACAACTTTTGTAACTCGGTATGGTCCATGCCAGTTTGCCTCCAATTTGTTGTGCTTTTGAATCACTTTCTTTAGCACATAGTCTCCTTATTTCAGGTCGCACTTCTTCACCTTTTTATTGTAGAACAAATCTATTCGTTGTTGGTATGCAGCATTCCTGATGGCTGCTTCTTCTCTAACTTCCTCGAGCATGTCTAAATCCAATCTTCTCATTAAGTCGCTGACAGGGGAATTGAAATTCAGTACCCTATGTGTTGGGAGGCCCAACTCGGCAGGTATAACAGATTCACTTCCAAATGCCAGCATATATGGTGATTCTTCAGTTGCTGCTCGAGGAGTAGTACGATAAGCCCATAGTACTGACTGTAACTCATTTATCCAATTTGCTTTCGCATCATCCAGTCTTTTCTTCAAGCCATTCAGCAGCGTTCTGTTTGTCACTTCAGTTTGTCCATTGCTTTGAGGATGGCCTGGTGCTGAGTGGATCTTCAAAATGTTTGACTGATGACAATAGGCAGCGAACTCCTCGTTATCAAATTGTGTTCCATGGTCTGTGATGAAGGCATGAGGAAGACCATATCGACAAATGATGTTCTTCCAAATAAATTGGTACACCTTGTCATACTTCATATCAATGAGAGGCTCAGCTTCTACCCACTTAGTAAAATAATCCACTGCGACGACGAGGTATTTGAACCTTCCTCTGGTCGTTGGTAGTGCCCCGACCAAATCTATTCCCCACATGGCAAATGACCAAGGGGAAGTGATGGGTGTCAACAATGCTTGTGGAGTTCTTCGGATGGAGGAAAAACGCTGGCACTTGTCACATTTCTTAGCATAGGCTATACAATCAACCCTCATCATCGGGCAGTAGTATCCCTGCATCATCACCCTTTGCAAAAGCGTTCGACCTGCTACATGGGCTCCACATAACCCTTCATGGATCTCTTCAATCAATTCTTTCACCTCGGAGGGATGTACACATCTTTGCAAACCTGCCATAATTCCCCATCTATATAGAATACCGTTAGTTAATACATACCGAGCAGCTTTAAACTTCAATTTCTTGGCTGCGAGCTTGTCAACTGGTAATTCTCCCTCCTCAATATATGCCCTGATGGGATCCATCCGAGATGGTCCTAAATCAAGGGTAATAAAATTCGTCATCAGATCTTCATCTATACTCCGACCAGCTAAAACTTCAATTGGGATTGTTCTTCGTAGCTCGGTACGAGTAGCTGATGATAATCGATCTAAGGCGTCTGCTCTCGCATTCTCCATTCTTGGTATTCTGACCAGCTTAATAGCAGTAAATTTCGACACCAGTTCCTTTGCCTTTGCATGATATTTTATCATTAATTCTCCTTTGGCTGCATATATTCCCAACATTTGATTTACAATCAATTGAGAATCACTGAAGACAATAACCTGCTGCGCCTCTATAATTTTTGCCAAATTAAGACCTGCAATCATGGCCTCATACCCAGCCTCATTATTGGAAGCTTTGAATTGGAAACGTAGGGCGTATTCCATGTCGACCTCGTCCGGACTGCTTAAAACTATGCCTGCGCCACATCCTGTAGTGCAAGATGATCCATCCACATACAGACTCCATATAGGTATCTCGTCTTCAAATTTCTGATCGGACAGAGTTCCTCGGTGAAATATTTGTTTTTTCCTTTCACCATCTCCTGATTTTTCTTGTTGTTCGTCGATCATCTTTTCTTGCCCTTTTACCAACCTGAGCTGGTCTGGGCTTGAATTTGATGATCCTGCAACATCTACTGGCCCTTTTACCAAGCTAAGTTAGTATGGGCTTACATTTGATGATCCTGTAACATCCACAGGTTAATCAGCGAGCAACTTTTATTCCTCGGGGGTATCAGGATAGGTGAACTCTGCTATAAAATCTGCTACCGCTTGCCCTTTTAGCGATGACCTGGGTTCATAGACTATATCATATTCACCGAGTTCTACTGCCCAGCACATCAATCTCCCTGATTTTTCTGGTTTATGAAGGGCTTGCCTCAACGGCATATCAGTATATACGACTATAGTATGAGCTTGAAAGTATGGCTTCATTCTTCTACTTGCCTCGATCAATGCTAGTGCCAATTTTTCCAGCCTTGGATATCTGATTTCTGCTCCTCGGAAGGCCTTAATTGTATAGTAGATTGGTTTTTGTACTCCATTCTCCACTCTTATCAATGTCGAACTGACTGCATTCTCGAACACTTCCAGATACAAGTATAATTTTTCTCCCATTACTGGCCTGGATAATAGTGGAGGTGTTCCCAAATATTTCTTCAAGTCTTGGAAAGCCTTCTCACATTCATCATTCCACTCAAAAGTTTTTTGGGGCGTCTTGAAGAATGGGAGACATCGATCAGTTGCTCACGATACAAATCTGTTGAGTGCTTCTAGTCGTCCTGTAAGACTTTGCACCTCTTTCTTCGTCGTTGGAGATTGCAGCCTTAATAGAGCTTTGATCTTTTCAGGATTTGCCTCAATGCCTCGTTGATTGACAATGTACCCGAGAAACATGCCTTCTCGTACTCCAAATATGCACTTCGTCGAGTTCAGCTTCATTTGATATTTATCCAGTTGATCAAAAGTCTGGCCTAAGTCAACTAGATGATCGGCAGCTTTCTTGCTCTTTGTTAGCATATCGTCAACATAGACTTCCATATTGCAACTGATTTGTTCAGCAAAGACTTTGTTCATCAGCCGCTGATATGTCGCACCTGCATTTTTCAAACCAAAAGGCATAACATTATAACAATAAGTTCCCCTAGGGGTAATGAAAGAAGTACTCTCCCTGTCTTCAGGTTTCATTTTAATCTGGTTGTAACCAGAATAAGCATCCATGAAGCTCAGCAGCTCGTCTCCTGAGGTAGCATCCACCAGTTGATCAATTCGGGGCAGTGGAAAGTGATCCTTTGGGCATGCTTTGTTAAGGTCAGTGAAGTCTACACACATCCTCCATTTGTTGTTCTTCTTTTTCACCATCACCACATTTGCTAACAAGTCTGGATATTTAACATCTTCAATGAAGCAAGCTTTCTGGAGCTTCTCGACTTCCTCCTGTATAGCTTGATTCTTCTCGAGACTGAATACTCTTCTTCTCTGCTTCACAGGCTTGATCTCCTTATTCACATTGAGTTCCTGACATAAGAAATTTGGATCTATCCCGGGCATATCCTCATGACTCCACGCAAAGGTTTTCTTTCTGCTTCTTAGGAAAGTTATCAATTCCTATTTTAGTGAGGCTTCCAACGACGAACCTACTTGAGTAGTTCGTTCAGGGTGCTCGTCGTCCAGAATGATGTTTTCAGTAGCTTCCACCACTTGTCCCTTCACGAGTTGCGACTCATCTCTAAGATCCAGTGTTTCAATTTCAGTACCTTCATCCACTTGATAGGTAGTAGTCTTTTTCCTTGATTCCTTCAGTTCCTCTTGCTCGGCGGATGAATAATAGCATTCCCGAGCTACTTTCTGATCACCTTTCACAACTCCTACTCCAAAGTTTGTTGGAAATTTTAGGCATTGATGTACCGTAGATGGTACAGCCTCGAACTTCTTCAATCCTACTCTTCCCATGATGATATTGTATGATGATTGAACATTCTTATCCATCACGAAGAAGCGTATTCTTTCTGTTCGACAAGCAGGCCACGTACCAATGAATATATCCAATTTGATCGTCCCAAGTGGAAATACTTTCTCGCCAGCAAAATCGAGGAGGGGTCTATAATAAGGCTCCAGTTAAGATAGCTTTAGATTTAAACTGTCGAAGCACGAGTATAACATGATGTCTGCCAAGCTACCATTATCTACCAGTAATCTTGAAATCATTACCTCCTTCATCCTCATTTTGATCACTAATGGGTTATCATGAGGATACAAAACTCCTGCGAGGTCATTCTTTGAAAAACCAATGACCAATTTCTCTTTGTTCACCTTTCTCGGGCGATCCTCCTCAGCTAGATTTATTCGTTGAATGTACGAGCAAGCATGAGCCTCACAGAGGTAAGCTTTTCTCTCGGCAGTAAGGTCTCCTCCTCCTGCATCTCCACCTGTAATAACATTACAGTCAAATGACCCAAAGCGTATTAAAAATACCTCTCGTTCTAGCTGCCTTGGTCTCTTAGGAAGATCGGGGCCGTCTTCTGGATCAACTTCATGGTTTCTTTTCTTGTTCTCCTCTACTCGACGAGGAGATCTAGACCTCTCTCTTGTTCGGTCGTTATTTCTTCTTTCGTTTCCACGATCAAAGTACTTTGCCAGTTTTCCTCGCCTGATGAGTGTTTCAATCTCATTTTGAAGAGCTATGCAATTTTGGTCATATGGCCATGATCTTTATGAAACTCGCAATACTTTGCCTTATTCCTCCTGTCAGGGTCTGCCTTCATTTTCTTCGGCCAATTTAATTCCTCGTTGTTCTTGATTTCTTCTAGAACATGGTTGATGTCCTTCTTCAAAGGAGTATAATTATCGAATTTCTTCATTACGTCCCATGCCGACCTAGTTTTTGAATGTTTGTCATTACCATTGTTCTTATGCTCTTTCTTCTTAGCTTTATCACCTTCCACCTTGGTTTCTTTGGCATCCATGTTCTTCTTCGCAGCCATAGCCTCCTCAGCATTCATAGTCTTAGACGCTTTTCCCATCAGGTCTGACATGGTTTTAGGTGGATCTTTGGACAAAGTGTAGTACAACTTGTTGGGCAGTAGTCCACTCATCAAGGCGGTAATCACTGTCTTTTCCTCATAATCAATGACTTCGAGTTTCTCGTTATTAAAACGAGTTATATAATCTCTGGTACTCTCACCAGCTTTTTGTCTAACACTTAAAAAATGCGCTACTCGTTTAACTGGCTTTGCCCCAAAATATAAATTCCCAATGAATAACTCGTCCAGTTGAAGAAAAGTTGAGATCTTACCCCGGGGAAGATTATTATACCATATTTGAGCAGATCCTGTAAGAGTTCTCGAGAATGCTCTGCATCTCATCTCATCTGGAACAACATAGATGTCGGCTGCAGCTTGGTATTCTTCTATATGAAGGACAGGGTCTGTCTTTCCATCATATTTAGGGGTCACAATAGGTGCTTTGAACTTTTATGGTGTTGGAAAATCTACAATTGTCTGGACAAAAGGTGTTCCTCGAACAAAAGTCTATTATAGAGGGTTCTTGGCTTTAGCCATTTCCCCTAATCTATCCTCCAGCCTCTGAATAGAGCCTTTCCATGCATCATTTCCTTCCTCGGGCTTATTGGTTCGAGCAAATGATCGCGTTGATGTGGCTTCCTGGGATCTATTTTGACGAGCAGCTAGTCGCGACTGGGCAGATCCTTCCCTTAACTTTGATGGTTGTCGAAAACTCCTCGATGCGGCTCTAGGAGGACTTTTGCTCCTTCTAGGGCCTAATCGATCAAAAGGTGATACCCTGCTTAACCTCTCTAGTGCACTAGTCCTTTCTGGAGAGAGAGTGATACATTGTTCAGTATCTGTGGCTCGCACTGACGAAGTTCATCCAGGTTGATAAGAAAAATCTTCAGACTCCTCATTGCGATATGAATCGGTACGCCTAGTACGCGAAGAAAGTGCACGGGTATTTCTTTGAATACTTCGTGGTCCTGAATGGGTTGGTGCACCGCCATGGAGGGTTTGTATGAGTTGTCGCATAGTTTCTTGCATGATTGTCTGGCCCTGAGCCAGATTTGTTATTATTCCAGCCAGATCTGGAATATTTGGCGGAGCAGATGGATTTGGAGGGCTTCCAACGTTTCGATTGCTGGGTTCTGGAATATCAGCCATTTATGATGATTTTTTTTTATGAAAAATAGTATTACCAGTCGTTTCCCACAGACGGCGCCAATCTGTTGATGTAAAAAATTAGATTATATCTAATTTATTTAATCACAGATAAAATGAATGAGACAAAGAAGTTTTAAAGTGGTTCAGCCTTATAAGAATGGCCTACGTCCACTGTTTCTGTTATTGATGACTGTTTGGGAATTCTCGATTACAAGTTTAATCAAGAAATTACGGTCCCCTTACAATGAGGGTAATACAATGTATTTATAGCCCTAAGGCTGTAATGTGAAAGGGTAATACATTCAATGTTGTACATGTGAAAGGGTAATACATTCAATGCCCCTTAAGTGTATACATCTGAATGATAAGCATTTAATGAACAGTCAAACTGTTGGTTATCCGGCTATTAATGTTTGTCCGAGGTTCAGCTCGGACCGCCTAAGCTTCTCTGTACTCAAGAGTTGCTCGGTACTCATGAGTTCCTCGTAGAGTTCTTGTTCCTCGGAGCGTTTGAGTTCCTCGGGGAAGCAGTGTTCCTCGTTGTAGTATGGTTCCTCGGAGTGTCTGAGTTCCTCGAAAGTGTTTGTTGTTGCCACGTAGATTGCCACGTGTCTTAACTCGATTGATCCATGTCAGCAGACTAAATTTGGTATCAACAAACATCAAAGGAAAGTTGGAGTTCATGTCAGTTCTAGTTCAGATTCTGCTGGCACTATGGCCTTTGCTATCAAGAATGACTACTCTAAGAAACCTAGAGATAGTACTAGTTTTTACAATTCTACATGTTATGAAAACAATTTTGTAGGTTATCAGGGGCAAAGAAAAGAGAGACCTTATTGTATTCACTACAACTTTTATGGTCATACCATTAAGGAGTGATACAAAAAGCATAGCTATCCTCTTGGTTTTACACTAACGCAAAGAGATAACAATTCCTATCCTAATAATCACAACATTATTAATCAATTCTCTAATCAGTTCTAATTTAGATAACAAGTCTGATCAACAAGGTATTATTAGGAACTTTGTTCAGAATTTTAATACCAGTCAATATGAGAAGCTTATGTCTACGCCTTCTAGCCATATATCCATTCTTGTTAAGCCTACTAACGACTAAAATGATCTTCTAACTGCTTAATATACCACAAGTGTATAGTTTTCAGTTTCCTTGAATCCTATCTTTTCTTCCTCTTAATTTTGGATAGTCGATTCAGGTGCCACTAGACACATATATTATAGTGAAACAACTTTCATCTCCATGAGGTCTATATAGAATTTTAATGTTACCTTGCCAAATCATACTCGAATTCTTGTCCATTTCAGTGGTGATATTAGGTTGATTTCTATAGTAGTCGTTAAAGATGTTTTATTTGTTCCCCAGTTCAAGTTTAACTTGTTGTCAGTTAGTGCTCTCACTATTGGTTATCAACTTATAGTTACTTTTTTCCCTTATTTCTTGATCATTCAAGATCTCAACAGCAAGAAGATGAGTAGTAAGGTGAAAAGTTTGAATATCTTTATGTTTTAGATATTTCTAGTTTGGATTTTTTTTCTACAGTCTTTGTTAATCATGTTTCGACTCATATTTGGCACAATAGACTTGGCCATTTGTCTTTCAAAAGGTTGGATGTTTTAAAAAGTCTATATTTTGATACATCAAATTTTAATAAAGTTGCTCCTTGTTACATTTTCCCTTTATCTAAATAGAGAAGATTATCTTTTGATTCACACAATCATGTGTCTCAATTTCCATTTGATTTAATTCACTATGACATTTGGGGACCTTATCATATTTTTTCACATGATGGGCATATATTCTTTCTCACTCTGGATGATGATTGCAATGGATTTACTTGGATTTTTTTGCTCAAACAAAAATATGATGTTCATGTTATCATTACCAAATATTTTTAACATGAGACCTACTCAATTTAATGCTAAAATCAAAGTCTTTCGATTTGACAATGCTCCTGAGTTGGCCTTCACCGATTTATTTAACTCTAAAGGGGGTTTGCATCAAATTTATTATGTGCAAAGGCCACAAAAAAACTCAGTTGTTGAAAGAAAACATCAATATCTAATTAATCTGGTTAGAGCCTTATACTTTCAATTTAGGGTTCTTATTTAATTTTGGGGTGAATGTGTTCTGACTGCCACTTTTCTCATTAAAAGAACACCTTCTCATTTATTTCAACATAGAACGCCACATGAAGCTTTATTCAAGACTTCTATTGATTAATAATCTTTCAGGGTCTTTGGTTGTTAGGCATTTGCTTCTACTCCCTCTCCTCATAGAACCAAGTTCCAACCTAGGTGTAGGGTTTGCATTTTTCTTGGTTATCCTCCTAGCATGAAATGTTATAGGTTAGATGATGTCCAAACTAAACAAATTTTTATACCTAGAGATGTTATTTTTCATAAAGAAATTTTTCCTTTCTGTGACTGCCTCAGACACCATGACTAATCCTTTTCCAGATCTTGTGTTACCCATGCCATCTCTTAAATTTCATAAAATTCCTCATTCACCAACATCTTTTTAACCCAATTTAAATGAATTTACTTATGATAATATTCTTAGGAATTCTCCTGAGGAAGCTCATGTTATTCAGCCCCAAATTCCACCCCAAAGAATAACTTCTAATGCAGTTAGTCAGGAAATCTTCAAGATTCATTACGTTACCTTCTTATCTCAGGGATTTTCATTACAAGATGATATCTCATAAGCAGTTACCTCTTTTTTATACTTCATTTCATTTTTCTAAGTATGTTCCCTATTATTCTTTATCTTCTTCTCACAAATCTTTTATCATGTCAGTTTCTTCTCAATATGATCCTCAATTCTATCATCAGGCTATTAAGTTTCCACAATGGAGAATAGTTATTGAAGCTAAACGAGATGCTATAGAGTTCCATCATACTTGGTCAGTAATTCCATTACATAAAAACATTCAATTGGATGCAAGTGTATTTTTAAAATCAAATACAAATATGATTGTTTTATAGAAAGGCAAAAATCTGGTTTGGCTGCTAAGGGATTTAATCAACAAGAAGGCCTTGATTTTATTTAAACTTTCGCTCATATTTCTAAGTTAAATACTGTCAAGTCCTATTAGCTCTTGCTTCTAGTCAAAGTTGGCATTTGTTTCAACTTATATGAAGAAGTTTATAAGGATATTCCACTTGGTTATGATAACAACAAGGAGAATCCCAAACAGGGGGAGAAGTTGGTGTGTAAACTTCATAAATACATTTATGGCCTCAAGCAAACTTCGAGGCAATAGTATTCTAAATTCTCTAAAGTCCTTATTCACTTTGGTCTTACTCCATCCAAATATGACTATTCCTTGTTTACTAAAGGAACATGTAACTCTTTTATGGCTTTATTAGTGTATGTTGATGATATTTTTATCATTGGTCCTAATTCTAAGGTCATTTATTCTTTAAATCATTTTCTTTATAGTAATTTTAAACTCAAGGATTTGGGTTTTCCGAATTATTTCCTTCGCTTAGAAATTGCTAAGTCTGGTAAAGGAATTGTTCTATCTCAGATACACTATACATTACAGCTTCTGGAAGACACAAGTTACCTTGCTTGTAAACCTACCAATATTCCTATGGATCCTAAAGTTCAATCGAATGTTGTTTATGATGATGTTCTTTATGATATATCTAAATATAGGCGTTTGATCGATCGTCTACTTTATCTCACTCTTTCTCGACTTGATATTACTTCTGTTGTCCATAAGGGGAGTCACTTTTTGTCTCAACCTCGCATACCTCATCTTATAGTTGCACATCATTTTCTTGGCTATCTTAATTCTAAACCTGATCAAGGCTTATTTTTTTCATCATCTTCTTCTCTTAAATTGAAGGCCTTCTAAGATGCTAACTGGGCTTCTTGTTCAGATACTAGGAAGTCTGCCACTTATTTTTGTATATTTATTGGCGATTCTTTGTTGTCTTGGAAGGCTAAGAAACAAATTACAATTTCAAGATCTTCTACTGAGGTAGAATAAATAGCTTTAGCCTCTATAACTAGCAAATTAACGTGGATACGCTAGTTAGTAAAATATTTTCAACTGGATGTTTCCTCTCCAACTCTTCTTTTTTGTGACAATCAAGCTGCTATGCATATTTCATTTAATCCTATTTTTATTGAGAGGACTAAATATATAGAGGTCGACTGCCATTTTTTTTAGACAAAGTTATAGAAGGATTTATCAAGCTTATGTTGATTCGATCTCAACATCAACTTGCTCATATGTTTACCAAGCCTTTGTATTTTTCTTTATTATTTTCATTCTTATCCAAGATAGTTGTAAAGGACGTTCACAATCTATCTTAAGGGGGGATTTTAGGCTTTGTAAATATTCGAATTAGTTAGATGTATATTAGCTATTATTAGTCCATCGGTTACTTAGCTAGTATTTTTACTTTGTAACCAATTATGTTAGAGTTACTACTATTTATAGCTTATTATTTTCCCTTGTACGGTGACTTCAGATCAATATAGATACATATATTTTCTCATCTCTCTTCTTTCAGTTTAGCGTATTATCATCTCCGCATAATACTCTACATCCACCAGGTATAATATAATATGAATTTTGCATTGATAAATTGCATTCTTTGTGCTACTTGTGTCACATGTTAATGGAATTTAATTAAAATATCACGCGACACTTTTAAAGTACTAAATATCATCTAACAAATAATCGAGCTGTTATATTTGTCAAAACTCATGTACCATATATATCATCACACACAATAAAGGCACTTGTCATGCTTGAACTTACCGGACTCACATGATGCATTTAATACATAAGGAGGGGTGTATTTTATAAAATAACGTGTATATAAGAAATGTAACTCATTTTTTTAATTATGTGGCAAGTTGTGTATTTAGTAAATCTTGCCATTTTATTCACTAAATACACAATTTTGATTTCGCGTATCACCTTTTTACTAAATATGACACGCAACATGTAACTTATTGCCCGTGTCCAATTTTTCGATTTCCTAAAACTTCTGTGAAAACAAATATTTCAAGAGCATCAAGCTTCTGTTCTAAACAACATTATTAAGTTCGTAAAAATACATTATATGAATACTTTAGACTGAAATAGTTTAATGGCTAATGTTTGTGTATGTGTATGTTATAATATATAAAATAAAAATAAAATAAAAAAGTTACTTTCAAAGTAGAGGTGTTTGCACGCACTTCATGATAAGTAATCTTTCGTTGTAGTCATCTTGTTGGAAAAATTGGACTTAAATGACTTAAACGATGTACAAATTTTTATTGGACAAAATTTAGAGCTCAAATTTAGGGGGGACCCACGCCACAATAATTGTGGGACCATATACGAGCGCGTTCTCCTTTGCAAGGAGATTAACGTAGTATGTTCACATGTCCTATTTCAATAAGTTATAAATGATAAATATGTACCCAAAGTGACTCACAAAGCAATGAAAATTAATGAATTGGGTATGTTTTAACTCTTGTCCCACATTAGAAGAGTAGTGGAAAAATGATGAGTTAATAAAACTCAAATGATGGACTAAGGCTTGGATGTCTTGGGGTATCCCAACTCTTTCAAGGAGAGATGACCTACACTATGCATGTGTTGGGCTTGGCCCAAAAGCCCACGCGCGTACATGTCGTCCGCCCGGTCAGCTAGGCTTGGGTAAATCTCTTTCTTTTTAGGCCGAATTTAATTAATTTTCTGGGCTTTAATTAATTAATTACAAAATTAGTTGTTTGTTTATTCCCAACATTCAACAGTTACGAAAATAACAGTTTGATAGTTTTTCCCAATGGTCACAACACTAACTCCAGAATTTGGTTAATAACCAAAATTCTCCCTACGTTTTATGTCTAACCCGAAATACTGTTTTTCTGCATTCTGCATTCATTTCATTACCATTTGTAATACTGTTTGGTTGAGTAAGCACAAAAAATTATGTTCGATGGATTATACATTGTAGTGCTACTTGTCTAATCCAAAAATCCATTATATCTTAGGAGATAATTATTCATCAACCTTAAGTACTTGAAGGGAATAAATTTGTTTTAAGGACACTGTGGTATAACACGGGGCTCGAATTTCTATTATGTTTCTTTGATCATTTAATTCTTCAATACCAAGCAATTGAATTCTTATTTTCTATAATTTTAGTTTTATTTTTTTATTTATTATTTTCTAATAATTTTGTACTTTTGTATTAATAAAATAGTAGACATAACAATCTTAAGACAAATTTAATTCCCTACTGTTTATATGTGTACAGAATTTTCTTTAATTACATAAATTTTATTAGTGTAAAATAATTATGTTTTACAGAAATTTAGACTTAAATTATTGTTAATTTTATTACAGAAATTTAGTAAAAGAGTGTAGTTTGTTTTATTGTTACAGAAAGTTTAAACTCGTGTCAGTTTACATTTATAATTGTTAAAATCTGTTTTGTACAGAGTTTGTAAACTCTTATTTTTTTTTAAATCTGTTTATATAAGTTTTTTTATTAAAAAATTTGTATTATGTTTTGTAAGGATTTTTTTAATAATATTAAAAACAATTTGACACTAACTTTTCTTAATTTAGACTAGTAATAACTAGTGTTTAATATTTTAGTTTGATTTTGTGTTATATAATTCTATATATTATTTAGAATTCTTGTTAGAATTCAGTTAGTCTTAATAATATTTGGAGGAAATTGGTATACCAAATTTTGTATTCTCTTTTGATAATTTCATTACAAATGAATACTATCATTGATAAAAATTATGTTTTTGTAAAAGAAATGGAATCAGAAAATGCAATCGCAGTTCCACCACCTACCATGAACATTCTACCTACCGTTAATGTGACACATGCACCTGTTGTTGCCCCCGTAACCATGCCACATGTGGAGAAATCGAAAACATTTACCGGGGCTGATTTCAAACGTTGGCAAGGACAGGTGTACTTTTACCTCACAACTTTCCAATTGGCAAAGTTTGTGTAGGAGGATTGTCCACCTTTGAAAGAAGGAGATGAGATTAAAAAATTTGCTGCTGTTGAAGCATGGAGACATTCTGATTATTAGTGTCGTAACTACATGCAGGCTTACTTGGACAAGACATTGTACCACGTGTACAACACTATGAAAATCGCAAAAGAATTATAGAATTCTTTGGAAAATAAGTGAAAAACTGAAGATGCGCGTATGCAAAAATTCATCGTGGGCCATTTTCTAGACTTCAAAATGGTTCAATCCAAGCCGATTATTGCACAAGTTCAAGAACTTCAGGTTATTCTGCATGACATTCATGCTAAAGGAATGTTAGCCAGTGACACTTTTCAAATGGCGACAATAATTGAAAAATTGCCTCCATCTTGGAATTTGTTCAAAAACTATCTCAAGCACAAATGCAAGCAAATGAATGTTGAAGAATTGGTAGTTCGAATGCGGATTGAAGAAGACAACCGAGAATCTCGAAAGAAAGGTGGGAAGAACATCATGGAGTCTAAGGCACATGTGGTTGAAGGTCCTAAATCCAAAAGTAAGCGTGACGAGGAGGGAACATCTAAGAAAATAAAGAAGTTCAAATGCAAATGCTACAATTGCGTCAAGCCGGGACACCACTCAAGTGAGTGTCGCAAACCAAAGAACACGAAAAAGAACAAGTCTCAAGAAAATGTGACGGAGGGTGAGAACATTTATGATGGAATCGCAGATATGAATCTTTCTGCTGCTGGCTCTGAATGCAATTTGGTAGGAAATACCAGGAATGGTGGGTGGATACTGGGGCTACACGCCACATTTGTGCAAACAAATGGATGTTCACTAATTATAAGGCTTTGGAAAACGAGAAGATTCACTTTATGGGAAACTCTTCGAGTTCTAAGGTCGTGCGACAAGGAAGGATTATTCTGAAGATGACTTTGGGAAAGGATCTTACTCTTAACAATGTGTTGCACTTGCCTGACATTCGCAAGAATCTGATTTCTGGATCGTTTCTAAGCAAGAATGGGTTTAAACTTGTATTTATTTTTGATAAGTTGGTGTTTTCTAAAAATTATGTGTATGTGGGGCAGGGCTACCTGTCCGAGGGGCTCTTTAAAATGAATGTAATGACTTTCTTTTATGCCTAAGGCATCTCCTATGAATGAAATTTCTAAGTTAATATTTGGCATGCTATATTAGGACATGTTAATTTTGATACCTTGCGTAGATTAATTAACTTGGAATTTTTGCCAAAATTTAATATTGATAAAATTATAAATGTGATATTTGTGTGGAATCAAAATTAGCTAGATTACCTTTTCATTCTAATGAAAGGATAACCAAACCACTAGATTTAATTCACAAAAAATATTTGCGATTTAAAATTTGTACAAACTAGAGGTGAAAAAAAGTATTTTATTACTTTTATTAACGATTGCACAAAATATTGCTATGTATATTTATTACATAGTAAAGATGAGGCTATTAGTTCATTTAAACAATATAAGAATGAAGTTGAGAATCAATTAAGAAAAAAGATAAAGGCTATTAGGAGTGATAGAGGAGGTGAATATGAATATCCATTTGAGGAATTTTGTTCTGAAAATGGAATTATTCATCAAAACACCACTCCTTATTCTACTCAATCGAATGGTATTGTTGAACGCAAAAACCGTAAATTAAAGGAGATGATGAACTCTATGTTGATAAGTTCAAGAGGTACCCAGAATTTGTGTGTGTTGGGGGGGGGGGGGGGAGCCTTATTATCTTCTAATTATATTCTTAACAAAGTACCACACAAGAAAACTCATAAGACACCTTATGAGTTATGGAAAGGTCGAAAACCTTACTATAAATATTTACAAGTGTGGGGTTACTTAGCCAAAGTGATGGTTCCTAAACTTAAAAAGGTAAAAGTAGGACCAAAGACCGTTGATTGTGTTTTTATCGATTATATTACTAATAGTAGTGCATATCGTTTCTTAGTTTGTAATCTGAGATTTCGAATATTCATGTAAATACAATTATTGAATCGAGGGACGCTTTATTTTTGAAAATGAATTCCTGTAGAACATGACCTGGGAATTTGGTCCTTCTAAAAGTACAAATCAAGCTACTACAAGTGGTACTCATCAAATTATTGAACCAATAGAGGATGAACTAAGACGTAGTAAAAGAGCAAGAACCTCGACTTCTTTCGGGCCGAATTTTCTAACATATCTGCTAGAAAATGAACCTCAATCGTACAAAGAAGCAATATCCTTACCCGATGCTTTTAATTGGAAAGAAGAAATTAATAGTGAAATTGAATCCATATTACAAAATCACACGTGGGAACTAGTGGATCTTCCACTAGGTTCAAAACTATTAGGTTATAAATGAATCTGCAAAAAGAAGTTGAAGGCCGATGGATCAATTGATAAATATAAAGCTAGACTTGTAGCTAAAGGCTATAGGCAAAAGGAAGGATTGGATTACTTCGACACATACTCACCGATAACAAGAATTACGTCCATTCGGATGTTAATAGCAATAGCTGCTATTAATGGACTTGAAATACATCAAATGGATGTGAAAACCGCGTTCTTAAACAGTGAAGTTGATGAGAAAATTTATATGGAGCAACTTGAAGGGTTCAAGGCTCTCGGGCAAGAAGGAAAAATATGTAAGCTTGTTAAATCACTTTACGAATTAAAACAAACACCCAAACAATGACATGAAATATTTGATAATGCAATGTTATCAAACAGCTTCAAAATTAATGAATGCAATAAATGTGTTTATTTTTAATAAATCAAAAATGGATATGTCATTGTGTGCATCTATGTTGATGATATTCTTATCATAGGTAGTAACCTGGAAATTGTCAAAACTACAAAACAAATGTTGAGTAGTCGATTTGACATGAAAGATATGGGTATCGCCGATGTTATATTAGGAATTAAAATTTCTAAAACATCGGATGGACTTATATTATCTCAATCTCATTACATAGAGAAAGTATTTGAAAAATTCAAGAAGTATGAAATCAGTCCTACCAAGACACCTGTAGATGTAAATTTATATCTAGCAAGAAATAATGGTGAAAGCATATCTCAACTAGAGTTCTCTCGTATTATCGGCAGTTTAATGTAAATCATGAACTGTACACGACTGAACATAGCATACTCAATAAGTAAGCTAAGTCAATTTACGAGTAATCCAGGGAGAGATCACTAAAAGGCAATATTAAGAGGTTTGGGTTATTTAAAATACACTCAAAACTATGGACTGCACTACTCAAAATATCCGGCTGTTTTTGAAAGACATTGAGATGCAAATTGAATATTTGATACAAAAGACTTTAAATCTATGAGTGGGTATGTATTTACCCTTGGAGGTGCACCTGTATCTTGGAAATCCTCAAAACAAACGTGCGTTGCTAGATCGACAATGGAATCCGAATTCATTACACTAGATAAAGTTGGAGAAGAAGATGAATGGCTTCGAAATTTCTTAGAGGATGTTACAAATTGGTCGAAACCTGTGCTCGAAATATGTAGACATTGTTATAGTCAATCAACAATTAGAAGGGCACATAATCACATGTATAATGGAAAGTCACGACATATTCGTCGTCGACATAACACAGTTAGACAACTTATCTCAAACGGAATTATCTCAATTGACTATGTAAAGACAAAAGATAATATAGCGAATCCACTAACTAAAGGTTTAAACCAAGAGCAAGTCGAAAGATCATCGAGAGGAATGGGTCTAAAGCCTATAAATAAATAAGAATCAATATAGTAGCAACCAAACCTAGCTAACTGGAGATCCCAAGATCTAGGTTCAATGCGAAAATCGAACTACATTGTATTCAATAAGCACTTGATGATATTTAATCATATCCATTCCAAAGATGAGACAGTGCACATCTGCCGTAAAATTATGATAAGTTATGCTTTTAATGACATCCATATCTTTGTATGTCTAAGTGGGGTATTGCGGGATACTCTTTATGGAAGTCACATATGTGAGTAAGAAGGGGGGCACCTCTATGAGAATAATGGAAGGCATATTGTATAAAATACTCACAAAACCAAGTGGTGGTCATGGCCAAAATGAACACAAATGTGAGAACCAACTGTGTTGAATAATTATTGTGTGAATACTATTGTCTAGGTTTATAAAAATGGTTGATAGTTCAAGGAAGTGAAATCTACTGATTAACCAAGTAAATCTGATGGTATATCACTAAAGAAAGTTCAAGGCCACTAGGCTACTTCTCCCGATGCAATAAATCTTCTGTTTTTACTCAACCTGTATTTGCATCTACATCAGCATCTGTTTGTTTTTATTTATAACGATATATTATTCATGTGGGGGATTACTGGAAAAATTGGACATAAATGACTTCAAAGTTGTCCTGATTTTTCTGGACAGAATTTTGAGCAACTTTGAGCTCAAATTTAGGTGGGACCCACACCACGATAATCGTGAGACCATATACAAGCGCGTTCTCCTTCGCAAGGAGATTAACGTAGTATATTCACATATCCAATTTTAATAAGTTATGAATGATAAATATGTCCCCAAAGTGACTCACAACAATGGAAATTAATAAATTGGGTATGCTTTAATTCTTGTCCTACATTGGAAGAGTAGTGAAAAAATGATGAGTTAATAAAATCCAAATGATGGACTAAGGTTTGGATGCCTTGAGGTATCCCAACTCTTTGAAGGAGAGATGGCCTACACTATGCATGTGTTGGGCTTGGCCCAAAAGCCCACACGAGCACGCGCGTGTCGTCCGACCGGTTTGGCTTGGGCTTGATCTCTTTCTTTTTGGGCCGAATTTAAGTAATTTTCTGGGCTTTAATTAATTAATTAGATAATTAATAAATTAATTAGTTATCTGTTTATTGCCTACAGTTAACAGTTACGAAAATAACTGTTTGACAGTTTTTTCCAAAGGTCACTTACTTTTGCTATAAATAAGAACACTCCCTCCAGATTTTGGTTAATGACAAAAATTCTCCCTCCAACCCGAAATACTGTTTTTCCGCATTCCGCATTTATTTCATTACCATTTGTAATACCGTTTAGTTGAGTAAACACACATAATTGTATTCGATGAGATTATACATTGTGGTGCTACTTGTTTAATCCGAAATTCGTTCTATCCTGGGAGACAATTATTCATCAACCTTAAGCACTTGGAGGGAATAAATTTATCTTAAGGACACTGTGGTATAACACAACGCTCGAATTTCTATTATGTTTATTGATTATTTAATTCTGTAATATCAAGTAAGTGAATTCTTATTTTCGTTAATTTCAATTTTATTTCTGTATTTATTATTTTCTAATACTTTTATATTAATTAAATAGTAGACATAACACTATCATTCTTGTAATAAGAGATTATTTAATGGAGAAACAGAAGCTTCTTATTAAAAGGTGGTGTGGATCCGGCTAGAAGATACAAAAGAGGGAATAACAACCAAAACATCAAAATTTCAGATTTTCATGACAGTCTACATCCAAGTTGGGAACTACGTTGGGTGCACTTACTTCGGATTGAACAAGATCTAATATTTTATTATCCATTGCCATCATCCTTGACTCTTAAAAAGTTAAAAGACAACAAATAGATACATACGAAGCACATCCCCATGGGGGGATATTTTAACATTTACAAAGAAAAAGATTTGATAAAGAAGGCAAATTTCTACCTCCTTATTAATATAGAGATCTTTACACTCTGAGCATTACAAATATATAACAATGGTTATTCAAATGCAAACCTAAAAATATCATCAATTTTTATAGTAATAGTAATACGAAATTGGTATGCATTTTGAACACCGAAATTTAAACATTATAAGAATCAGCCAGCTCCTTATAATTAGTTGAAATGAAATCTTTTTACTCATAAATTTTACACAATTGGATATTCATGCAAGGAAAATGATATTGGAACGGAAAAAATTACCGAAAGTGGATATACCGAATTAGGTGGCGGGCTTCTATTGGTTAGTTTGTGGAGTTCGTGCCAGCGGGTCCAAAGAACCAACCAATAACACGCCATCACATGTAATTTCAGTCAAAATTTAAGTCATTTTTTCGCTTACACTAGAAGTGTTCTTCATACAATCGAACATACACACATAATGGTGAATAATTCTTAACTCATTAATGCGGCACGGAATTGGCCTTCAACGGGGTGTGTTTGTTTTCAACATAAATAAATCATTAATATGTGGAGCAACTACATATTAAAAGTAATTATGGTTAATTATTGAAATATATATAATTATGGCTCAAATATATATATACACATAATTAGTACTCTTCTTGTGCGTACTGAACATGTATTATCTAACAGTGAGCCTAGAAATTATTGAGTATGTTATAGACACTCTCTCTTTTTTCTAGACTCAACGTTATATAACACATATTTGATTCGCACTCTTAAAATGCAGATCGATCCGCAAATTGTCTATAAATTGAATTTAGTAGGAGACTTACTTGTCAACGGGTGGCGCCAAGCAGAAAAGCTGATGCCGCCTAGTAGCCAATTATGCTCACGCGACCCCTAAGAAACTATTTGATCATTTTAACCTAATTTTTTAGTTATAAAATGGGTTTGACCTATATTGACAATAGATTAAGTTTGGCTAGTAGGCCTAGAGTAATTAGAGGCCTCTTAATTTGTACTCAATTCATATGAAGCTAACATTTTACAAATAGACTTTTGTTTTTGAAATCCACTTGTTATTATTATTCGTAACACTCCTAGATTGAAGCCTTGAATATGAGTAGCGGTAAAAGTCATTGTTCTTTTCAGTTTTCTTCGGCAAGAGTTTTTAAAAAAAAAAATATTTCAGTTACTTTTTATTTATTTATTATCAATTTTAAAAAAAGTATCAAAAATCCCATGGAACACCTTTAATAAGATTTGTGTATGATAGGAATATTCTGAGTATGAGTAGACAAAATGAGTCCAAGTGCTTATTATACCGCACCCAATCACAATTAATATTATTTAAATACTTCAATATAATTTTATCAAGAAATAAGGCTGGAAGCGATTTATTATTATCCTTCTGTTCTCCGAACAGTAAGAGTTTTTGTTTAAAAACAGTTCAGGAAGTACTTTTGAAATATAAGATACTTTTTTCCACTGTCAGGAAAATGGTTGACAACAATCTTAATATTATGGTTTCGTTTCCAGTATTTAAATCTAGTAGACGTTGATTCCATCCCCACCCGAATTTCTGTTCGAACAAAAGGTTTTGATATTTTTTGGGAACCGCTAATGGCACTCCAAAAATTCTTAAGGCACTCCAAAAATGTTGCTCAATGACTCTAATACCCTTAAGTCCCACAATCTTCTTTTCTCTCCTTCAGAACACACGGCCAAATGTCACAAAATTAGACTTACAAACACAAAATTAGAATTATATTTTGGCACAAAAACTGCCTGTTAACATCAAATGGTGTTGATATAAATTATTTTTTAATATAATAATTAAATTTAATTTAAGCACAGAATTATTTTTTTAACTTTGAATAATAATTATTGACAACTTAATCATTAATTGATTTATATTTTAGTAATCACTTATTTATTTTATCAAATATGAACACCATCCAATTAAAATGCGACACAACACAATATTAAACGAAATCTTATTTTTTATCTAATAAGAACACAACTCAAATAAATATGACACGACATGAAATCTTTTTTTTTTTAGGGTCAATTATTTAATAGTCCCTACTATAAATATATATTTTTTAAAAAGGACACATATTTTTAGTTTAACCCATTTAGTCCCTCAAGCACTCAATATTCTCTTATTTTTAGAGGTCCGCGCCAGTGGCACTCCCTTTCCAAAATATGTGGCAAAGGACTTTTTGAGGCAAAATAAAAAGGCTTGGACTAAATGAGTATTAAAAAATGTTTGAGGGACTATTTGGTATATGTCCCTTTTTTTTATCTAACACGGTCACTATCTAATTAAAATTTAACACGACAAGACATGTAATCTTATTTGTTTACTTAACACGGCTCAAGTAAACGCTTTGGTGAACCATATACTTAATACGGCACAAATAAACGCATTTTTTAAAAAAAAATTCAAGAACCATATATTTATTTTTAAAACAAAAAAATGCCTTGGTGAAGTCTTTTTTTTTTTAAATCTTTTTTATCTAAAACAAACACGGTTTAATTACCATGCAGCACGATACGACAAAATATTAAGTCTTTTTTTTTTAATCTAACACGAATACGATCTAATTGATTTACACTTTAATACTCACTTGTTTATCACTTGTTGTTTCGTGTTGCAAACTGATTTACACTTTAATACTCACTTGTTTATCACTTGTTTCGTGTTACATTTTAATTAGATCGTATTCATGTTAGATCAAAAAGATAAGATTTCATGTCTGGTCGGGTTTATTTGGGTTGTGTTAGGTAAACAAATGAGATTTCATGTCTTGTCGTGTTTATTTGAATCGTGTTCGAGTTTGATTATAAAAATAAGATTTTGTCTTTTGTCGTGTCCCTTTTATTTGGGTCGTGTTTGTGTTAGATAAAAAAAAAATTAAATTTCATATCATGTCGTATTGTGTTTTTTACTTGACAGGAATATGATCCAAGTTGGATACAACACAAAATATTTTTTACCCTAACACGAACAAAATCGATTTTTTTTTACCAAAATGGACAAGTTAAATTGTGGCAACATGATTTTTTTTAACAAATACAAACACGATCCGATATAATTTATCAAACACACACATTACTTTTCATAATTATAATGGTGATTCATGATGAATTTATATAAAAAAAATTAGTTTCATAACTGTCTGGTATAATTTAATTGTGTTATATAATATTGACGATTTCTGGTGAATTTTTTGGAAAAAAAAATTAAAAAAATTGATTTAAGAAAATAGTTAAACATAATTAATTTACAGAAAAAAAACCCTTAAATTTTCCCAAACATAATTAACAGTTTTTTTCTTATTGTTGGTGAAATATGGAGAGGTTTTCTTGTTATAGAATTAAGGATAGTTTTGCCATTTAATAATTTTTTGGAGTGCCTCAAGATTTGTGAGGAGTGCGGATAGCTATGCCCTTTATGTAAACTTTGACAAATTCATTTTGTACTTTTATGATGTGAGAGAGAGAGAGAGAAAGAAGATAAGGAGTGGGGCTGTTGGAAGGTTATTTTTAAATTATGCACATAGCAATTCTACATGTATAGTCATTTTAATTTGTATTGAAATCGTATTGCTTACGTGGTAAGCAGTGATTGGTTAATGTCGCTGACGCGGACTCATATCTATAAAGAATTAACCAATCACAACACGCCACATAGGCAATGCCGTTTCAATTTGGTACACTTCGAATTTCTCTTATGCACATGTTTTGACATTAATGAGTAAGTTTTCTAGACATTAAATTTTTGTGTGTACTAGCAAACAATGGCGCAATGTGCGAGAGTATTATAAAATTAATTAAAAAAAACTGAAAACAAATCAAATAAAGAATCAATTCTAAGTATAAAAGTCCTACTAAGACTATTTATTGAAGGATAGGTAGATTACAAATTTTAAACCCATGGCGAAAAATTCTAAACCTTACAATAAAATTATTTGTAAAATAAACAAAACTAATAAATCACAATTACGTGAAATAAGTTGTATAGATGGACATGTATAAAGAGAGCAGGCAAGATTGACAAAAGTATAGATTTAAAAAAAATAGAAGTTAATCAAACCTCAAAATGTTTAAGATCAGAAAAAATTCATATTCGATAATCATCACAATATAATGCAATAAAATAATTTCGTGATAAAAAATATAGATAAATCGATAAACATATCCTAAAGAAAAGTAAAAAAATAGTACAATAGAGAAGTTGTAAATGTTCAACAGTATCGAGGTAGTGGACTGTTTAAATCTCTACAACAGATGACTAATTTAAGGTACTCGTACAAACTTATGACCACGTAATGAGTACTGTAACTCATAGGTTCTTGAAAGAGAGAATCCACCTTTTATCTCCTCTCGTGATGTCCTGTTGGTCGTCCGGTTCATCAAACGCAAGGCCTCTCCATCTATCCACGTGGGTTTTCTTCTTTTCATCCACTTATGCAATAATATTTAATTTACCTAATGAGATCTTAAGGTGATTGCATATCTTACATATCACTTTTTTCAAACTATTGCTAAAGAGGGTTTGGCATCACAAAAAAGACAATCATGACTTCTAGGGTTTTTACGGTTAAATAGGAAATGAGCGGGAGTGTTATCAAGTAAAAAGAGACACACATCAACTCTCAAATTAATTGAGTCATAGAGACCATAGTCATTTAAAAAGACTCATCAACTCCTAAATTGATTTAAAGAAAAGGGGCGTAAGACATGAATGAGGGGAAGATAAAAAGTGCAAGAGGAAGATATATGGGTGTGTGTCCTTGAATAAGAGAGAGAAATCTTATCAAAGAAACATATACATTATAATAAAACATTAATTATAATTGTCCATGGGGCGCTTTGAAAACACAACAAATGTCGTCTCCGTATTCCGCTGTCAATTTTAATTATATACTATAATTAGGTGGAACATTTTATTGGGCCAAAATTCAACCCTGACCGTCTCCGTGTCCCGGTCCTGCGTTGTGTGTATTAAATTTTGTAAAGAAATCTGAACGAAAAATTAAATTTTATTTTTTGAGAGTTAAATGTGGGAGATTTTTTCAGCTCACATTTCCATCTACTCCTAGTAATCTCCCCCACTCATAGATAGAAACATTCAACGTATTTTGCTCTAAATTTGGCCTTTATCCATTGTCCTCATTACAAGAAAAAAAATCCTCTTCCTAAAAAACTATTTCTCTCTACAAAAAAAATCTCCAGATTGTTTGTTCTCCAAATAAAATACTGTTATATTGAGTAATAAATTCTGAATGTGTGATTAGTATCACGAGTTATCCACGGTGCTACAACAATTCGAAAAAAATAACAGTGGAGATTGTTTTATCCTTGGATGATGAAGCATTACCAGATTGCAACACAATTTTGGACAGAGACATAAAACACCTTAAAGAGACTGACATAGTCCTCTACTTAGCCACAATAATTTTCTGCAGTGGGATTTTTTCATTGGTTAATTCCATTCCTCTTTTAATTCGAACAATAACAATATTAAGGTGATCAATTCTGCTATGAAAATTGAAAATACCACTACGAATCTTAATAAACATTTAAAATATAAGGATCTGCATTTTAAACGTTAAAGATAAAAAATGTTGTTTTACCTAACTATTAAGAAATTAACATCTAGTTTTTAATTAAACAAACCTGTTGTGTCTAACCTCCTACTGCCGATGAAAACTATGACATACGTACTTGGGACGAAAATATTTTTCTTTGCAAAAATTATTTTTTGATTGGCCTAAGTGGTGATCTTTACGATTACTATACAAATGGAAAAATTGCCAAAGAAATTTGACAGTCTTTATAAAAAAAAATATGATACTGAGGAGGCGGGTGCTAAAAAGTATAAAGTCAGCCGTTATTTGAACTTTCAAATGATGGATGATAAATTTGCAGTTGCTCAAAATTACACACACAATTATTTATGAGGGTATGGAGTTAAATGAGAAATTCTAGGTTGTTATTATTGATGATTCCCTCTCGGACGGAAAGATTTTTAAAATGCTTTAAAGCATAAATTGAAAGAATTTTCACTTAGAAGCTTAATCACGCATTTGAATATTAAGGAGGAATCCCATAAATAAGATTATAAAAATGAAATCTTGGTTGTGTCTAACAACAAGAATTATAATAAGAACCGCATTCCAGTTGTTTTGAAATTAAATCGGAAAAATACGAAAATCAGGAAAAGAACCAAAATGAGAACTTTAAACCGAATCAGAATGAGAATAAGAACCACCCTACTAGAAATGGGCAAAATAGTAACATCATAAAATTTATCTGCTCTAAATGTAAAAAGCATGTATATGTGGCTCGAAAATGCAGGAATGTGCCTCGTCCTTATACTCAGTCGAACTTAACCGAAGATGAGTTAGGTGCAATGATTTTTTAAATCAATATGGTTAGCAGGGGCTGAAGGGTGGTGGATATATACTGGTAGGGATGACAATTTTCCCCAAAAATTAGGGTCCTCACGGATACCCGACCCTATCGGGTAGGGTATGGGGATTAAGTTTCGAGGATCGGGGTAGGTTCGAGCAGTTAAAAAAATCCCCTAAATATTTTGATTCGGTTTTGCGTATAGCCTCGGGTCCCCACAGGGATACCCGAATTATTAATATATAATAAAATATGTAGGTATATATTATGATAAATATATAAGAATAAAGAAAGAAATGGAAATACCAGAATTCACTAGAAAAGGTCCCACGGACTAGCAGTTGGTCGATGAATCGTATATGCACGTACAAGCTCAAGGAAAAAGTTGGAGTTTATATGTTGATGGTGACTCCAATTAGAAGGGGGCAAACTTGGGAATTGTGTGGGAATTATCCTTGTGACTCAGAGAATCCCATGATTGAGTAAGGGAGTGAATTGGGATTTGATGCCTCCAATAATGAGGTTGATTATGAGGCACTCATCACTAGACTTCGCGAAGAATATTTGCTAAGGTAAGGAAACTCAATGTTTGTTGCGAGTCAGAATTGGTTTCCAATCAAGTCGATAGGTTTTTCAATGCTATGGATAATAGGATGGAAGTCTTATGAGAGCTAGTTACAAAATTTAAGGAAGTTCACATTTAACAATTCCCGTAGGGGCATAATAGTCACGCCGATGCTCTAGAAACACTGAGCTCGGTAGTGGTCTCAGATCTCAGTGAAACTATCAAAGTGGAACTCCTCTCCAAGACCAGTATTGACAAGGAAGTAGAACCCGAGAACATCATATTCATCGACCAGGGACCCAGTGGATGATAGCATACTGCTAGAATGAGGCACTACCGATCATCAAGAAATTTTCCCATCAGGTCAGAGTCAAAGCTATAGGTTTTTACTTAGGACTTGGGGGTAAACATTATAGGAGATCCTTTACAGTCGCCTACATCTAGTGCGTAAATCAAAACGATGTCGAGCAAGTTATTTATGAACTTTATGATGGAATATGTGAAGTCATTTAGGATGAAGGTCCCTAGCATTCCGAGCAATCAAAGAAGGCTACTGGTGGCCATATATGCAGAAAGATGTAGGTGTTTATGTTAAAAAAAAGTGAGAAGTGGTAGAAATTCTCTCCCATGGTCCATCAACCAGCTAACGATCTGAGGCCCTTAACTAGACCATGGCCATTTTCACAATGGGGGTTGGATATCATGGGACCACTACATACCACACCTGGGAATCACAAGTACTTACTGGTTGGAACAGACTATTTCACTAAGTGTGTAAAGGCAGAACCGCTGGCCAACATCAGAGATGACAACATGATAAGATTCATCTCGAGAAATATCAAAACATGCTTTGGGGTATTAAAAGCCATCCTAACTGTTAATGGAACACAATTCGAGAGTGGTCCTTTCCAGAATTTTTGCGATGAACATGGAATGAATCATCACTTTAGTTTAGTAGAATACCCTCGATGAAATGGTAAAGAAGAATTTAACGCAGTGTATTTTTAATAATTTTTATATTAAGATTAATTAAATTAAAATGGAAAATTAATCCGGATTAAAATAAATATTAATTAGCGATACAAGGGTTAATATTTATTTATATTGAACATAACTTAGTGAATGAGTAATAAATTAATAAGAACGTATTATGATTATCGTGAGTGAGAAATATGACAGTTACAGTAATCTAGTTAGGACGTGCGTGTCAATCGTGTCAGGACTTAAATTTATGAGATAAAATATAATTTAATTGTGGGTCATCCAAATGGTCATTTCGAGTGCGTCAGTGTGTTAGGAAGGGTTGAATTAGTTGAAAAAGTTTACTTAGGAGTTTGGATTAGGACCCGGGTATTTTCAGGCCAAACCGACACCTCGAAGGGGCATTTTGGTCTTTTGGATTTTTGGGGAAAAAGGACCTACAAATTTTAGAGGCTTCTATCATTAGTTATGTTAAGGGGGTTAGGGTTAGAAGTTACCAAAATACAGAGAGACCATTAGAGGAGGAAGGGGAGGAGTTTCAAGGGTTCCCACACCATTTTTGCACCACCAACACCACCACCGGAGTGTAGATCGGGAAGAGAGGAAGGCCACCCCAACAACTTTTTGTAGAGAGTCAGACCTACAATTACAGGCAAGTGTTTATCGTGAAAAATTCAGTGTATATATTATTAATGTTAGAGTAAATTGAACAATACCCATGAATAAATTATTTTGACTTGAATTTGGAGACTTAATTCATGATCTTTGGCAGGATTTGCATGTAAATTAAAGTCCTATATGATTTGAAGATGAAATAAGAATATAAGGTAAAATATAAATGGGAAAAATCTGGATTTATTAATGTATAGGCAAGGAAGATCATAAAACTAGGGTTTTATGGATAATTATGAAATAATCAGTTCTTGGTTCGGATTCTTTCAGATTTGAATTAATATTTACGTTGGAAATTACCTTTATATGTGTATATAATGTTTGGGAATCTCGGTTGTAAGTTTGGTGAAGAACCATGAGGTTTTGTGTAAGAAAAATGGATATTAACGCAACTGCGTAGAGGAACAAGGGGATATGTACGTTTTCAAATTAATTCGGGCCAAGGGCAAATCGATTCGGTTCCCCTGATTTTGATAATTTTCCCTATTTAATCCTTAAACTTGTAAATTATGATCGGGTGAACTTTTGGGATACCTTTAAAATATTATGAGATATATTGCGGTCATCAGTAGGCTAATGATAGGGTTAGAACTTAGTCATAAGTAATTAAGGCTAAGACTAATCTCCGTGATTTGTAATGTAATGAATTAAGGGAATGAGAATGTGTCATGGTGAAGGTGAGCGAACTTATGACGTAGATTAGTAACGTATGAGTGAATTATCTATTGAAATGGTTTAAAGAATAATTGTCACACCTCGAGTAGTGGGGGATACTCGGGAATATACGATGAGAAGTACAATGGTAATTTGATAATACGTAGGATATTCAGGAGTTATGTATACTACATACGGGACATATATTATTGGTTGCATGTGCACACACACACACACACACACACACATATATATATATATATATATATATATATATATATATATATATATATATATGTTGTGTAAATATCTATTGTGTGAATTCTTATGTGTGAGCATACCTAGGCTACCTGTTATCACGAGAGGTTCCGCATCGTGGACAGTTTTATTCTGATGAGCCCATTGGGGGGATTTTGACTTTTGCCTCATAACATAGAACTTATGTATTGAGCACTACTTATGTGCATGAGAGTGTGATCGGTCATTTGGGTACATCAAGTGTGCGTGTGTATCCTTAAGGCTGAGAACTATGTTCGCCTCCAAATTGTGTGAATTGTAAATGTATGGTCCGAGAGTGATTTTGAACTAGTCGTTTACTTAGTACGTGACGTACTAGTACTCGATAGAAGAGTATGCCTGCATCGTAGGTCTCCACCTAGGGATGTCGTATTCGTATATATTAGAAGAGTGATGTAAATATATATATGTGTGATTTATTCCATATGTACATTAGTAGATAAGATGAATAGTGATATTTAAAGTAATTTAAGTATGTGGTAACTTCATATTTAATTATTGATTTTTCCTGACTACGAGGGTTATAAATTAATAACGTATTGTATTGGCAATACGGGTGGGCACAACAAATTATTAGGCAGGGAGAGACTTAATTTAAACTAGTTAGGCGAGGTAGCGTAACCAGGTTGACATAGAAGTATAGGCTAGGAGTGCACATTAGTTGAGAGGTGAGGATCTCAAGTGAGGGTACGTAAAGTTAACATGTATACAATATCTACTATTTAATGCATTTTAAATACTTGCAAAATATTTTCAAATTTTTTTACTTGGGCTCTGACCCATTTCAAATCTATTTTTGTAAAAACCTTTTAGGTGACCAGCCACTGGGATGCCAGGCTTAGGAGTTCCTTCATATTTTATGTGCTGTAGTTGTCGTGGACGTTGCAGGGCCTTAGTAGTAGACGCCTCCACTTCTATTAGTTTTTTCCATCATTTATCTATCTCAATCGGGCATGTCATCCATCTCTAGCTAGTGGTTATTTCCGAGATATTGCACTTTTATTTTATTTCCAGTATTGGATTTGGATTTATGTTATGGATGATTATATTTAGATTTCAGTCTGAAGTGTTTATTCCATGCCTGTCTTATCACTTACTATTATGTTTACTAGAATGGTGAATGTGATTTATTAGTTTAGATTACTTGCATGTTAATAACATGATTAAAATTTTGACACCGGGCCATTATGATATTAGTAATATAATTGGATTTCGGCAGTGATCCTAAGAATGACACCATTAATGATTTATATTTAGTTTAATAATGGCCTAATCACCCAGGATTAGAATAGGCGGGGTGTCACACAGAAGACTCCAATAAAATGATGTCTGGCGGCCATAAAAAGAGGCTGGAAAGAGCGAAGGCACTTGGGTGAACGAGCTTCTTTATTTTCTCTGAGCATATCGTACCATGTCTACAAGACTAACTGGGAAAACACCATTTACACTTACCTATGGAATGGAAGCTCTCATACAACTTGAATTTGGCCTCCCAACCATGAAAATAAGGATAGTTTACCAAGGGCAGAACAACGATGCCCTTCGTGTTGAACTTGACATGGACGATGAACGAAGAGAGCAAGCCGTGATAAGCTGGCCTTATATCAACAACAATTGGAAAAGCATTATAATAAGGGGGTCAAGTCGAGTAAATTTCATGTAGAAGATTATGTCTTGAGGAAAGTCCACGACAACACAGTGAAATCGTCGTACGACAAGTTAGGGACCAACTGGGAGGTACCATTCAAAGTGATCAGAGATGATCTACAAGGAACCCATCGCTTAGAAAAAAAATGGATGATAAAGAGATACCAAGGGCACTAAATGTGGCCAACCTCAAGAAGTTCTACTTTTAGTCTTCCTATTTCTCAACAACTTAGTTTATGCCAATTTTCATTTCAAACTTTTGTTGCTTGAAATTTTTATTTTTGTCATGAATAAATAAAGGCACTTGCCTCCATATTTTTCTCATATCGCTTACTTGTTCACTTGATTTACATTGTTTCCTAAGTAATAGCCTCATAGTTAGCATTTAATCTTTGAAAGACGCCAATTGGATGATTAGACTTCAACTTAATTACAACGACAATCTTATTATTACAATTATAATTAAATTACCCAGTTCCTTTCATAACTAATACAGTCGACCTCACGACTTTCCCAGGAAAGACAAGAGTCATTCGGGGGATCCCTAGACAATAATACAACTTTTCTTGGTAGATAAAAATCATGAACGAGTGGATTGACCATAAACTAGGTGCATTTTTTCCATTGCCTTTTTTAGGCCTAAGGGGGTGTGACGACATGACCTAAAAGGTAAGAAAGTCATAATAACACATGGGAGGCATAATGGACTGGAAAAATGCGTAAGAATATGTATTAATTTGATTCACTTAGCAGAGTGATCGAGTGCGAAAGGTAGCACGTGTAAAGCTGCTAGTCATTGTTTTCGTTTCGCCTACTCAATACAAAAATCTAAATTATGACTACACTCAACTGGTGAGTATAGCGGTAAGTCGGGTATCGAGAATCCACAAGGACGAGTTGCTAGAATTTATAAGATTTAATGCTCTGAAATAAAAGTGCAAAAGGTAAATTACAAACTAAAAAGGCAAAGATGCATAAAATTGGAAAGATTAATCTAGGCAAGGTATTGAAATTAGATTATCAAAGCGGTACAACTATAGGTTGCGTCGAATATCCCTCACCCGAGTTAATTTGTATAAAATGGATACATGTGTGGACGAGTTATTTAAAATGCATCTCGTTTCGACAGTTAATTGAATCAAGGGTTGTCACGCCCCTAAATCCGCATAAAATCCTAATAAGATTTTGGCGTCAACAAATATCCCGAAAATTACGCACGAAAGGTTGTAAGCACGGGACATACATGATATGCGCCGTCAAATCTCCTAGGTGCAATAACTAAGACAATGCACCCGAAATAGACCCGTAAACGCCATCACCAAAGCAAAGCAACACGTCAACTCGAGTGAGTTCAATTCAAACACAACCTAATTTAAATTACCTAGAAAGCATGTTAAAAACGCGATAAATAAAGCGGTAAATAAACGCGATAAATCTACCTAGAAAGCGAATAAATCAAAGAATGTAACCTATTTAGGAAAGCATTTAAACCTAATTATCAAAGCAAGAAACAATAAAATACAAGTTAAATTAATGGAGAGGGTAATGAATAGTCAATTTACATACCAAAAAGGGTGTTAATCCAAAGAGAAATGAAGAAGAACTAACCAAAAATCCAAACCCTAAGCTAAACTATCTTCTAAAACTATCCTAAAACGGTCATATCTGTTATTACAACAAAAATGCTTTATATACTAAGTGGGAAATGAAATAGAAAAGAAAAGAGAAAAGAAAAGAAAAACCCAAAATATCTGCTGGAAACAGGGGATCGATGGATTGACCCCTTTGGTCGATCGATCGATGGTGAACAAATATCCCACTGTCGACGAGGATCGATTGACCCCTTTGGTCGATCGATCGATCAAGTAGGTCCCAGCACACTGCATTTCTGTTTTGGTTTCCAAGCATTTCTCGTCCGCTAAAATCGTCGTAACTTCTTCGTTCTGAATCGGAATCGCGCACCATTCGCGACCGCGCAAAGCTTGCGAGGAGGGATACAACTTTCGCGAGATGTTGGACCAGGTGCCCAAGATGTGAATTGAC
Source organism: Sambucus nigra (assembly GCA_949130495.1). Lineage (NCBI taxonomy): Eukaryota > Viridiplantae > Streptophyta > Magnoliopsida > Dipsacales > Adoxaceae > Sambucus > Sambucus nigra. The sequence continues at coordinate 606,084,230 of OX422211.1, forward strand.
TAAATTTCCCTTGAACGTGCGATCGTGTATGGAAATTGAGCGGAACGCGTCCGATCTTCACACTTAGTAGCCAATTACCTATAAAAGCTCAATTAACCCCTGCAAAACATGTTAACGTTGAAATCCGAGGTTGTCTGATTAACGAGCATAAATATAGGGAATAAAATACCTGAGGGGGCTAAAATACATTGGTTCGACGGATGAAATACGCAATATTTGCGTCGTATCACACCCCCTAACTTACACATTGCTAGTCCCTAGCAATGAAATAGGATGCAACAAGAACTGCAAGAAAACCAAAAACAGGAGTAGTAGAAAAGTATGGTATAAAAGATATAAAAAGATAAGACCACTTTCGTGGATGATTCGATTGCATTTAGCATATGCAATAAGCCGTTAAACCCTCAGGTTACCCTGGTGGACGAGTGTCGTCTCGTAAGGGTTTTCAGGGATGATACCCACAAACATCACATGGTTTCCTCAAAATATGCCAAAACCAACAAGCTACATTCCCAACAATAGCGAAAAGGATTTCATACGCCTTATTAGCAAAGGGAATGAATTCAAACAAAAGTCCGAATCATTAACATTATAGAATGCACCTCATAGAATTGAGACCTTAAAATGTGGGAGGGGAGCGAGCACATGCAAAGTGTGATTTGATGAGAAACTAATATAAACCGGATAAACATTAAAAAAGCATACATTCAATCCTCACGGGCATCACGCTCATCATGTGAATTCACTCGTAATAGGGAGCTAACACACGGAATATGTGAGCATAAAGAGTAAATGTAAATGGAAACTAAGTCGCACACATGTCACAAATGAAGAACGCTATATATAAACGGAAAAACTGTAATCTCAATTAAAGGATATCGCACATTAAAAGAGGCAAAATGCATTTTCACAGATTATTAAAACTATTATGACTTTTAAATTACATATACTTAAGATCACATAGGAATTTAATAGGGTTGTAATGTAGGTTTGGCTAGAGTATGAAATGAAAGGACTATATGTACGGATTCAAAGTGTTTGGAATGAAAACTCGGGATAATGGGAAAATGCGGGCAATATCAAAATTGGAAAACAAGTTCCAAAAAGGCATTAGAATTATCATCGGGGAGAGTAATCAAAGCTTATTGAACTATATACAACAATTATAACTTTCCCATTCTTTTCTTTTCTTCTTTTTCTTCTTTTGTTTTATTTTGCTTTCTCTTTTTCTTCATTTTTTCACTACTTTCTTTTCTTTACTTTTCTCACTCTCATATGCCTAAATTGCAACCGACATCGTAACAAAATTATTCAATCCCAAGTAACAATCCAAACAAAGGTATGGAAGGTGTATGTATGGTGTATAACTCCAATTTAGAGTTGGCTATGGGAATGGGGTTATGAAACGAAAGGCTATATTTAGGCTCAAAGGGGTTAACGAGGGTAAACATATAAGGGTGAGGTCAAGGCTAATATGGGTGATATAACAAAGAGGGCCTATGATCATTTCCAAAAGTCTACGTAATTCTCGAGTCAAAACAATAAATGAAAATCATGATCAAGTAACAATCTCATGTATGAACTCAATTAATGAACGGTCAAATGAAAGAATAGTGAGATTACTAATGGATTCAACATTTTCAATGAGGAAAGAATAGTGTATACACTCACAAATGACGAAAGGTACAAAGCTTACTTGGTGTAAGTATATACAATGCAACAAAATATTATCGAGTTATAAAAATCTTAAACCAAATCAATAGAACGATAAAAGTGCATGTGCTCATGGGATTAAAGTTTAATTCATGAAGTTATTCATAATATCAATAAGTGAGACTAAAGTCTAATAACTTCTTAAATCGAGAACATGCATCATTGGGCTGTCCATTGAATCGGGCAATTATTGAAATTTATCATCGAAAACAGAGGCAAAATGCCCAAAAAAGGATAAAAAACAAAGAAAATATTTTTGAAAATTTTGAATTTTCTAAGAAAAGCATACTAAGTAACTAACATATGAGAAAAAACATGGACTAAATAAAGAAATGGATATAATATCCCACACCCCCTAACTTAAAACTTGGCATTTTCCTCAATGTGAATTAAGAACCAAGTTAAGAGAGGAAAAGAGCAATATTACCCAAAACTGGAGCGATCCCTGTAAGAACAAGTCCAAAGAATCTACAAAACAAGTTAGTACCGAGCATAGCGAAAACAAATAACAAAAAGTTCACTAATTACACTATACTAAATTAAAAAGAAAGAAAAGATAAAAATAATAAAAAGCTAACTATATACAACCTACTATTTAGGCTTCACACTAAGTGTACACTAGAAGTCTAAATAACTGAGAAAAACATGTGGGGACTGAGAAAAGTTTTGGAGGGATGATGGGGGGTTTGGATTGAATGGGTGAGAAAAATATGTGGGGACCGAGAAAAGCAAAAAATCCTCCCGAAGATTTTGAAATTGGAATGGGAGGCGGCACACACGAAGGCAAAGATGCGATCATAGAAGGCGACTCGAGTAAGTACTCCTCATCGGCGAAAAGGTTTAAAAGATTAAAGTTTGAAACCAAATCATCAGGTACTTGTGACGGTGTGATGACAGAGAATGAAAATGGGGATGAAAGAAATTCAAACTCATGAGATGAATCATCATCGCATAAAGATTGAGTTTCGAATGAAATAATATCATTTTCAATGAAATGTTCTTCTTTGGGAGCTAAAGAAGAAATCATTTCATTGCAAATAGATATTACGTCATTTTTATCCTCACTTTCAATATCTATTATGCAATGGGCAAAGTCTAGAATGGTTTGTTCCAAAGTAGGCACAAGTACCTCATTTGGTTCAAAACATTCCTCGGCTTCAAAAGTTTCGGAAGAAAAATCGTCGTCAGACTCAAATAATAAATCCAACTCATATATACGCAAGCCCATTTTCTCATTCTCATGCATACGTACGCAAGCCCTCATACAATAAATCCAAATAATATTTTGACGCGGTTCTTTTCCAAATAGTAGTTGAATGTGGCTTTTCTTTTCCCCCAAACCCCTTATGTCTGGAATTCTGTCAATATTTTGACGCGGTTCCTACAAAAATAGCCCACAATACATGGAGAATAGTTAATGGAGTCTAGAGGTTAAATCAGATTCATGGAACTCGTATAGGAATTCCATAAATTATGTTTTGCTATAGATGGGATGTTAGCGACAGTACTTTTTACTTGAAAACTAGGTTTCTAAATAGGGCTTTAGTCGTCAATCTCCCAGATACCAACAGGGATTACTTCGAGCATGGTGTTGTTATGAAAAATTGGTAACATGCTCAGCTAATTGGAAATGACATGTATCAGGGTCCTAGATGCCCTCCCTATGGCAATGGGATAGGTTATTTTTATTTTTATTTATTTTTGACATTATGCTTTCTTTGTGTTTGATAAAATGTGTCACTGATATTTTAATTTTGATTTATTTACAGTTGACAGCAAAAGAAGGTCTCCAAAAGAGATAGAAGTTAATTTATAGCATTTGAAACTTATCTGGGGTCTGCATCAAACTATTGCCGACGAACATATTAGATCAGCTTCATACTTGTTGCAGTACAAGAGTTATACCTCGTCTTTTACTGCTCGTCCAGTGATAAGTGATGTAGAACCAGTACCAACTTCTGAAGGTTCTTCTCCCGAGTCACATATTCCTTTTAGTGAAAGAATGAAGAGAAGAAGACCTATTACTCTCTTCGAGAAATCTGCCTCTATTGTTGGAGAGGCAAAGAAAAGCAAATAGGATGTCCCAGAAGGGACAAGACAAATTGATGCCCTTCCTCCAACTGTTACTGTGAAGGTTACCGAGAAGCCTCCTGTGGATCTGAGCAAGGTTGCAGCTGTTTCCCCTCCAAGCGAGGTTGTAGTTATATCACCGACCAAGACGACATCCTTGGTCGAGAATGTTCCTGTTCCCATGAGGAAGCTGAAGAAGAGCACCTCGATCAATTTGGCTGAATCCATTTCTCAGCCTCCATCTACTGGAAATGGTGTTCCCACTTTCGTTTCTTCGAGCTCTGCCATGAGCTCGGTGAAGTCTTGGATCATCCTCGAGATTCAAGGTATTGAAGAAAATCTTTCCCGGGATAGGGTTACCTCTTTGGCAGCTCATCACATTGCCTCAGTAAGTATTGCTAATCTAAACTTTCATTTTTCAATGTTATATCCTTGCACCGATTTACAGTTATTTTCTTTTTCCAGTTGGTAACTTTCTTTAATACTATTCTGAAGAAGGACGAAGCCATCAAGTCGTCCATCTCCTCGGGTGGTGTAGAGGATGCTTTTGTAGGTCTGACGCAATCTTTAAAGGATTCTCGTCAGAAGTATGTCGATGATAAAGCTACTTGGAAGAAGCAACTTAATTCCACCGTGCAGGAGAGGGATCAGGCTGTTGAAGTCTCCAAGGGGTTGGAGAAGAAAATAAAAGACTTAGAGGAGAAGAACAAAGAGCTCGAGGGGAAGCTCCAACATGCTGGAGAGTTTAAAAACAAGCTCAAAGATGCCGAGGAAGATCTAAGTAGACTTCGTGACGTTGGCCGTCAGAAGGAAGAGGCAGAAAAGAAATTGAAAGCTGCTGAGGAAATTCTATCTGAGAAGCTTTCCTCGGAGAAGGTGAAAAGCAAATTAGCTGTGAAAAAGTCCTTCAGTGTTGGCTGGGACAAAGGTTGGAATAAGGGTTTGGCTGCCATGGTCTCACAAATGGAGTATGGCAGCCTTAAATATTTCAGGGATGGTTGGGTGGTTGCTCTGACAGAGATGAATGTCGATGAGAACTCCGACATGTTTCAGCGACACATTCCTGGCCCCCCTCCTACTCCCGAGGAAGAAGAAGAAGACGAAGATGCTTCCGAGGAATCTTCTATGATGGTTGGGGATCAGGTCCCTACTGTTGAACTTCTCTATGAACAACCCCAACCAACTATTACTCCTACCGAGCAGCTTCAGTCAACCAATATTTCATCCGAGCAGCTTCCAGCACCCACCGAGCAACCTTCTATGCCATCCGAGCAGCCTTCCTCCTTGTCCCAGCCTCCCGAGAAAGTTTTAGGAGACAAGGAGAAGGTGTTGCGTTGTTCAGACTTTTTCTCTTTGCTTATTTTTGCCAAATGTAACTCTGAACTATGTACTTCTCTTTTATGATGCAATAAAATTTAAGATTTTGATTATTCATACTGTTGATTCTCTTCTTCTTGCTCTGTTCGCACTCTTATTGATTCTTGCTATCTCTTCCTTTTACTAGTTTATGGCCAGGATGGAATTATTATCAGCTCATGATACAAAATTATTGAGACAATGCAATGAATACTTTAAAGATGGTCATACAGATATGACTGAAGCTCAAATCATTGATATTCTCGGTCCAGATGCTTAAGAGCAAGCAGTTGAAGCCTACCAGTATTTAAAGTGTCTGCTCGACCGGGCAGTGGCTAACAATGTAGCGTATTATGAGTTGATTGAAGACCTCCAGGTAACTCTCGAGGAGCTTCAACAACAATACAAGGAATCTACAGCCCTTTTGCACCAGGGATATGAGAAGAAGTATCAGCAACTAAGTGCTGATAAGGGATATGATAAGTTTTTCGCTGCTTATGATGTGAGGGAGAGAACTTTAAAGACCGAGGTCGAAGAGCACAGGCAGATAGCTAAGTTGCTGGAGAAGGAAAATAATATCCTGCGAGGAGAGATATCTCAGTTGAAATCTGCAGCATCTTCCTCGAACGCTTTGGTCCCTATCAACGACGAGGGTTTCTCTTTCTTAGAGGTTGAAAATGCCAATCTGAGAGACGAATTGGAAACCTTGAAGAGATATGGTCTTTCTACCTCTGCTCGCGGACGAGCAAGGGCTGCTCGGCTTACTATCGAAGAATAAAGAACTCAATCATCTTTAGAGACTCATGCCCTCCAGTTAATGGCGAAGAATCAAGCATTAGCTGAGATGTCCAAGAAGATTATGAATCTAGATGAGCAGCTCTCTGCACAAAAGTCTGCATTGGAAAGTAAAGAACTTTTAGTGAAGAAGCTCCTCGAGCAATTGGAGAGATTGACCTATCAATTCCACAAGCAGCGTAGGGAGTTTTGGATGACTGGTTATAATGAATCCCTCTACCATCTAGATGATCGGATCCAACATGCAAACAATGTGGGTTACAATCACGGTTGGATAAATGCCTTGGGCGTGCTGCAATTGGAACATGGTCACTATTTGTGGGATTACTATGACCCTAGGTTGCTTGATTTTCCGGTGCCACCTTTCAAACTAGATATGAGTTGGATTCCTGCTCGGGCCATCCCTCAATGTCTGATTTCAAATTATCTTGGTGACTATAGCCTTCATTCCAACTTTGAAATATCTCGCCCGGAGCACCTTCTTGATCGGCCATCTGTGATGAACATCAGGATGCTCAAAAATATTAATTTCATAAATTCCCCCTATGCCTTAGACGATCCTCCTGCTGGCGAAGAACCTATTTCAAAGGCAAAGGGGAAGAAACCAATAGAATAGGAATCTTGATGTAATAATTTTTTAAATATGTATTTCATTCTCAAGGCATTTTGTTTTGGATTTAATGAAAAACTTCTAGTTTTATTTGCAATTTCGATTGTCTTGGAAATATTCTATAAGACATTTCTTTTTATTTACTAATGAATGTGCATGTATATCTGTTAAAAAGATAGAAATATTTTGTGTTATTTTAAATTACCGATCAACTAAAGTTGATGAAAACTTATTGTTGACCATCTTGAATTGATGATAATCATCTCACGACCAACCCGAGTTGGTGATATTTGTTTTTTTACCAACTATGTTAGTAATTTAAAATTCCAAGAAATTTACTACTTTTTAAGCCTTGAAATGACTTTCATTTGTTTAACCAACTATTTCCGACCAACCGGAGTTGGTGTTTTTAGTTCTCGACCAACCTTAGTTGGTAAATTTTTTATTCCCAACCAACCTTATTAGTTGGTGGATTTTCTTCCCAACCAACTAGAGTTAGTATTTCTGGGAAATTTTTTATTCCCGACAAACTTTAGTTGGTGTATTTTCTAACTTTAGTTGGTGGATTTTCTTCCCAACCAACCGGAGTTGGTATTTCTAGGAATTTTTTTATTCCCGACCAACTTATAGTTGGTGGTTTTTCTTCCCAACCAACCGAAGTTGGAATTTTTGGGAAATTTTTTATTCCCGACCAACTTATAGTTGGTGGATTTTCTTCCCAACCAACCGGAGTTGGTATTTCTGGGAAATTTTTTATTCCCGACCAACTTATAGTTGGTGGATTTTCTTCCCAACCAACCGGAGTTGGTATTTCTAGGAAATTTTTTATTCCCGACCAACTTATAGTTGGTGGATTTTCTTCCCAACCAACCGGAGTTGGTATTTCTGGGAAATTTTTTATTCCCGACCAACTTATAGTTGGTGGATTTTCTTCCCAACCAACCGGAGTTTCTTTTTTTGGGAAATTTTTTATTCCCTACCAACCTTAGTTGGTGGATTTTCTTCCCAACCAACCGGAGTTGGTATTTCCGGGCTTGATGCGTAGTGTGTAGCACTAGTACTTCAAAAAATTTTCAACAAAAGAAGAGAATTGGGCAAAACATCCACAACTTTTATTTATATTGAAGAAAACTGCATTACATAGGAATCCCCAACTACTGATAATATTTGCGAAGATGCTCTGCGTTCCATGCATTCTTAAATTCCTCCCCTTCTAAAGTTTCGATCCTATATGTCCCTGGTCGAATAACCTCTGTTATTCTGTAGGGCCCATGCCAGTTAGCTTCCAGTTTATTGTGCTTTTGAAATACTTTCTTTAACACATAGTCCCCTGCTTTCAGATCATATTTCTTCACTCTTTTGTTGTAGAACAGAGCTGTCCGTTGTTGGTATGCAACATTCCTGATTGCTACTTCCTCTCTAACTTCCTCGAGCATGTCCAAGTCTAACCTTCTCATCAAGTCGCTGACAGGGGAATTGAAATTCATCACTCTGTGTGTTGGGAGGCCCAGCTCGACAGGTATAACATCTTCACTTCCAAATGCTAGCATATATGGAGATTCTCCAGTTGCTGCTCGGGGAGTAGTACGATAAGCCCATAGTACAGAATGTAGCTCGTTGATCCAATTTTCCTTTGCAACATTTTTTCTTCAAACCATTCAGCAGCGTTCTGTTCGTCACTTTAGTTTGCCCATTGCTCTGGGGATGGCCTAGTGCAGAGTGGGTTTTTAATATGTTCGACTGATGACAATATGCAGTGAACTCCTCATTGTCAAATTGTGTTCCATGGTCGGTGATGAATGTATGGGGAAGACCATATCTACAGATGATATTTTTCCAAATAAATTGGTACACCTTTTCTTACGTCATGTCGACAAGAGGCTCGGCTTCCACCCACTTAGTAAAGTAATCCAATGCAACGACGAGATATTTAAATCTTCCTATGGTCGTTGGAAGTGGCCCGACCAAGCCAATTCCCCACATGGAAAATGGCCAAGGGGAAGTAATGGGTGTCAACAATGCTTGGGGAGTTCTTTGGATGGTGGAGAAGCGTTGAAATTTGTCACATTTTTTGGCATAGGCTATGCAATCAGCCCTCATTGTCGGCCAACAGTATCCCTGCATCATTATCCTTTGCAGAAGTGTCCGACCTGCTACATGGGCTCCACAAGACCCTTCATGGACTTCTTCGATCAAGTCTTTCACCTCGACTGGATGTACACATCTTTGCAAGCCAGCTACAATTCCTCGTCTATATAGAACACCATTGGTCAACACATAATGAGCAGCTTTAAACTTTAGTTTCTTGGCTGTGAGTTTATCAGTTGGTAAATAATCCTCTTCAATATATGCCCTGATAGGATCCATCCGAGATGGTCCTAAATCAAGGGTAATAAAGCTCATCATCAGATCTTCATCTATGCTCCGACTAGCCAAGACTTCAATTGGGATTGTTCTTCATAGCTCGGTGCGTGTGGCTGATGCTAAACGAGCTAAGGCATCTACTCTGGCATTTTCCAGTCTTGGTATTCTAACTATCTGCACTGCCATCAGACTTGATAAAATCTCCATCGCTTTTGCATGATACCTGATCTTTAATTCTCCTTTGTCTGTATATACTCCCAGTATTCGATTTACGATCAACTGCGAGTCACTGAATACAATAACTTGCTCTGCCCCCATGATTTTTACCAGATTAAGACCCGCAATCATAGCTTCATATTCAGCCTCATTATTAGATGTCTTGCATTGGAAGAGCAGAGCATACTCCATATCGACCTCATCCGGGATGTTTAAAACAATCCCTGCCCCCACAGCCTATAGTGCAAGATGAGCCATCCACATATAGGTTCCATATAGGTACCTCGTCTTCAAACTTTTGATTAGACAGAGTCCCTCGGTGAAACATTTGCTGCTTCCTTTTGTCCTCCTCTAGCACTTCTTGCTGCTCGTCGACCATCTTCTCTTGCTTGCCGACCAACTTCTCTTGCTCGTCGACCAACTTCTTTTGTTCGTCGACCAACGTAAGTTGATTGGGGTTTAAATTCGATGATCCTATAACATCCACAGGTAAGTCGGTATCCAGATTTTGCTCCTTGGAGGTATCAGGATAGGTGAACTCTGCTATAAAATCTGCTACTGCCTACCCTTTTAGTGACGATCTCGGCTCATAAATTATATCATATTCACCGAGTTCTATTGCCCAATACATCAATCTCCCTAATTTTTCTGGTTTATGAAGAGCTTGCCTCAACGGCACATCGGTATACATGACTTTGGTATGAGCGTGGAAGTATGGCCTCATTCTTCTACTCACTTCGATCAGCGCCAGTGCCAACTTTTCCAGTATTGGATATCTGATCTCTGCTCCTCTAAAGGCCTTACTAGTGTAATAAATTAGTTTTTTCACTCCATCCTCCACTCTTATTAATGCCAAGCTAACTACATTTTCTAAAACTGCCAGATATAAGTACAATCTCTCTCCCATCACTGGCCTGGACAACAGTGGAGGTGCTCCCAGATATTTCTTCAACTCTTGAAAGGCTTCCTCGCATTCTTCATTCCATTCAAACATTTTTCAGAGTGTTTTGAAGAATGGAAGGCATCTATCAGTTGCTCGTGATACAAATCTGTTAAGTGCTGCAACTCGCCCTGTGAGACTTTGTACTTCCTTCTTCGTCATTGGAGATCGCATCCCTAATAGAGCTTTGATCTTTTCAGGGTTTGCTTCAATACCTCGTTGGTTGACAATATACCCGATGAACATGCCTTCTCGCTCTACGAATATGCACTTTGTGGAATTCAACTTCATTTGATATTTATCTAGTTGATCAAAGGTCTGGCCTAAGTCAATTAGATGGTCAGCATCTTTCTTGCTCTTTGTCAGCATATCATCAACATAAACTTCCATATTGCAACTGATTTGCTCTACAAACACCTTGTTCATCAGCCGCTGATATGTTGCACCTGCATTTTTCTAACCAAAAGGCAAAACATTATAATAATAACTTCCCCTAGGGGTAATGAACGAGGTACTATCCCTATCTTCAGGTTTCATTTTAATCTGGTTGTAACTATAATAAGCATCCATGAAGCTCAACAGCTCGTGTCCCGAGGTAGCATCCACTAATTAATCAATTCGGGGCAGAGGAAAATGATCCTTTGGGCATGCCTTATTAAGGTCGGTAAAGTCTACACACATCCTCCATTTGTTGTTTTTCTTCTTCACCATTATTACATTCGCCAACCAGTCTGGATATTTGACATCGTCAATAAAGTAAGTTTTTTGGAGCTTCTCGACCTCCTCTTGTATAACTTGGTTCTTCTCGGGGCTGAACACTCTTCGTCTCTGCTTCACTGGCTTGATCTCCTTATTCACATTGAGTTCGTGACATAAGAAATTTAGATCTATTCCTGGCATATCCTCATGACTCCAAGAAAAAGTTAGTTTTCTCCTTTTTAGGAAAACTATCAATTCCTGTTTTAGTGAGGCATCTAATGACGAACCTATCTAAGTTGTTCGTTCTGGGTGTTCGTCGTCCAGAATGATATTTTCAGTAGCTTCCACCACCTGACCTTTCAGGAGCTGCGACTTGTCTCTAGGATCCAATGTTTCAATCTCTGCACCTTCATCCACTTGGTAGGTAGTTGTCTTTTTCCTAGATTCCTCCAGTTCTTCCTGCTCGATAGATGAATAGTAACATTCCCGAGCTACTTTTTGGTCTCCCTTCACAACTCCCACTCCAAAATTGGTTGGAAATTTAAGGCATTGATGTACGGTAGATGGTATTGCTTCGAACTTCTTCAATCCTACTCTTCCCATGATGATATTGTAAGCTGACTGGACATTCTTATCCATCACAAAGAAACGTACTCTTTCTGTTCGACAAGCAGGCCATGTACCGATGAACATATCCAACTTGATCGTCCCAAGTGGAAAGACTTTCTCGCCAGCAAACCCAAGGAGGGGCCTGTGATAAGGTTCCAACTGAGATAACTTCAGATTTAAACTATCGAAGCATGAGTAGAACATGATATCTGCCGAGATACCATTATCCACTAGTACTCTTGAGATTATTACTTCCTTCATCCTCATTTTGATCACCAGTGGATCATCATGAGGATATAGTACACCTGCGAGGTCCTTCTTGGAGAAACCAATGACCAATTTTTCTTTGTTCACCTTCCTCGGGCGATCATCCTCAGCTAGATTTATTCGCTGAATGTATGAACAAGCTTGAGCTTCATTGAGGTAAGCTATCCTTTCCGCAGTAAGGTCCGCACCTCCTGCATCTCCACCTGTAACGTTACAATAAAATGATCCAAAACGAATTGAAAATACCTCACGCTCTAGTTGTCTTGGTCTCTCGGGGAGATCAGGGTCGTCTTATGGATCATCTTCATGATCTCTTTTCTTGTTTTCTTCTGATCGACGAGGAGATTTTGACCTCTGTCTTGCTCGGTCGTTGCTTTTTCTTTCATTTCTTCGATCAACATACTTGGTCAGCTTTCCTCGTCTGATGAGTGCTTCGATTTCATTCTGGAGAGCTATGCAATTTTTGGTCGTGTGACCATGGTCTTTATGGAACTCGTAATATTTGGCCTTATTCCTCTTGTCAGGATCTGACTTCATTTTCTCAGGCCAGTTTAGTTCCTCGCTATTCTTGATCTCTTTCAGGACATGGTTTATGTCTACTTTCAAAGGAGTATAATTTTCAAATTTCTTCAGTACTTCCCATGATGGCTTTGTTTTTGACTGCTTGTCACCACCATTGTTCTTATGTTCTTTCTTCTTAGCCTTATCAACCTCCACCTTGGTCTCTTTAGTGTCCATGTTCTTCTTCGCGGCCATAGCCTCCTCGGCATTCATGATCTTGGTCGCTTTTGCCATTAGTTCTGACATGGTTCTGGGTGGATCTTTGGCCAAAGTGTAGTACAATTTATTGGGCAACAAGCCACTCATCAAATCTGTAATTGCTATTTTTTCCTCGTAATCAATAACTTCAAGATTCTCGTTATTGAAACGAGTTATGTAATCTCTATTGCTCTCACCTATTTTTTGTCTAACACTTAACAAATGTGCAACTCGTTTAACTGGTTTTTCTCCAAAATAGAAATTTCCAATGAAGAGCTCGGCCAATTAAAAGAAAGTTGATATCTAAGATTATTGTACCATATTTGCGCAGATCCGGTAAGATTTCCCGAAAATGCTATGCATCTCATCTCATCTAGAACAGCATAGATGTCGGCAGCAGCTTGGTACTGTTCTATATGAAGGACATGGTCAGTTTTTCCATCATATTTAGGGGTCACAACAGGTGCTTTGAACTTTGATGGTGTGGGAAAATCCACAATTGCCTGTATAAAAGGCATCCCATGGACAAAAGTTCTTTATAGAGGTTTCTTGGCCTTAACCATTTCCCCTAGTCTATCCTCCAACCTTTGAATAGATCCTTTCCATGGATCCTTTCCCTCCCCGGCCCTATTGGTTCGAGCAATTGATCGTGTTGAAGTCGCTTCCTGGGATCTATCTTGTCGAGCAACTGGGTGTGATTGGGCAGAACCCTCTCTTAGATCAGATGGTCATCAAAAGTTTCTCGACACAGCCTTAGGAGGACTTTTATTCTTCCTAGGGCCCAATCAATTAAAAGGAGAGACCCTACTTAATCTTTCCAGTACACTAGTCCTTTATGGAGAGAGAGTGATGTGTTGTTCAGTATCTGTGGCTCGTACTGACGAAGTTCGACCCGGTTGATAAGAAAAATCATCATATTTCTCAGTACGATATGAATCGCTTTGCCTAATACGCGAAGAAACTAAATGGGTATTTCTTTGAACACTTCGTTGTCCTGAATAAGTAGACGCTCCACCTTAGATAGTTTGCATGAGTTGTCGCATAGTCTCTTGCATATCCGTCTGGCCTTGAGCCAAACTGGCCATAATGCCAGCTAGATCTTGGACATTTGGAGGAGAGGATGGATTAGGGGTGTTTCCAGCGTTTCGATTACTGGATTCAGGATTATCAGCCATTGGTGATAAATTGTTTTGGTGAAAAACGAGAATTTCAGTCGTTTCCCATAGACGGCGCCAATCTATTGATGTAAAAAATTAGATTATCTCTAATTATTCAATCACAGATAAAATAAATTAGACAAAAGAATTTTTAAAGTGGTTGAGCCTTAAAAGAATGACCTACGTCCACTGTTTTTGTTATTGCTGACTCTTTGGGAATTTTCGATAACAGGTTTTTACCAAGAAATTCCGAGTCCCCTTACAATGAGGATGATACAATGTATTTATAGCTCTGAGGCTGTACATGTGAAAGGGTAATACATAGCTGTCCAATAGGCGTATACATCTGTATGATAATAATCAGCATTTAATGCGCATTTAATCCTCTTAATTGTCTGGTAATAAATGCTCTGAACAAGGTGAAGCTCGGACCGCCTAAGCTTCTCGGACCGCCAAAGTAGCTCGGTATGTACAAGTTTCTTGGAGTATACTTGTTTCTTGGAGAGTCATAGTTGGTCGGGGAAATTGAGTTCCTCGAAGTCAGGGTGTTGTTCAAAAATATTTGTAGTAGAGTGACACTTGTCTCCACTTAATTGATCCACGTTAGTAGACTAATTTTTGTTTCAACACTAAGTATTCACCGAAAGTCATAGGCTTGCGAGAATTTTGAGAATTATGACAAGGATTACTGAAAGAATTGGAATAAGATATGCTTAACCCAAAAATGGGTCGAAGTGGCGGATTCCACAAAGTAAGTGAGCGCTGAAAAAATTCGAGTGTTTCTAAGTGCTAAAATGTAGAAGTCCTGCAAAAGATTAGGAAATAATACAAATAGAAAGAAAATACTATGAAATACTAAATCAAATAAAGTCTAAGACAAACTCATCCCTGAGAACGGCGCCATTTTGATCGAGTGCGAAAGTTAGCACGTGTAAAGCCGCTAATCGTTGTTTTCGTTTCGCTTACTCAATACAAAACCTAAATTACGACTACACTCAACTGGTGAGTATAACGGTAAGTCAGGTATCGAGAACCCACAGGGACGAATTGCTAGAATTTATAAGATTTAGTGCTCCGAAATAAAAGTGCAAAAGGTGAATTACAAACTAAAAAGGAAAAGATGTATAAAAGGGAAAGATTAATCTAGGCAAGGTATTGAAACTAGATTATCAAAGCGGTAAAACTATATGTTGCATCGAATATTCCTCACCCGAGTTAATTTGTATAAAATGGATACATGGGTTGATGAGTTATTTAGAATGCGTCTTGTTTCGACGGTTAATTGAATCAAGGGTTGTCACGCCCCTAAATCCGTATAAAATCCTAATAAGATTTTGGCGTCAACAAATATCCCAGAAATTGCACACGAAAGGTCGTAAGCACGGGACATACATGATATGCCCCATCAAATATCCTAGGAGCAATAACTAGGACAACACACCCGAAATAGACCCGCAAACGCCATCACCAAAGCAAAGCAACCCGTCAACTCGAGTGAGTTTAATTCAAACACAACCTAATTTAAATTACTTAGAAAGCGTGTTAAAAACGCGATAAATAAAGTAGTAAATAAACGTGATAAATCTACCTAGAAAGCGATTAAATCAAAGCATGTAAACTATTTAGGAAAGCATGTAAACCTAATTATCAAATCAAGAAAGAATGAAATAAAAGTTAAATTAATGGAGAGGGTAATGAATAGTCAACTTACATACCAAAAAGGGTGTCAATCCAAAGTGAAATGAAGAAGAACTAACCAAAAACCCAAACCCTAAGCTAAACTATCTTCTAATACTATCCTAAAACATTCATATCTGTTATTACAACAAAAATTCTTTATATACTAAGTGGGAAATGAAATAGCAAAGAAAAGAGAAAAGAAAAGAAAAGCCCAAAATATCTGCTGGAAATAGGGGATCGATCGATCGATCGACTCCTTTGGTCGATCGATCGATGGTGAACAAATATCCCACTGTCGATGAGGATTCACCCTCTACCTTCTTTTAACAGATTTAGCCCTGCCAGAAAGAAGGACATCATCATCATCGTCATCATTAGAGACCAGAAGGACTTTCTTCCTATTTGTAGACATTAGATACTCCTCCCACTCTAGCTAAATGGACCCAACATCTAATGGCTCAAAAAAAGAAATTTCCTCATCAGAAAGAGGAATATCAGGTATGTCGTCCATCGAGTGAGAAGTGAAGCTACTGGTGGTATTGGTGTACTCAATCAAAAATGCTGATGACCTAGGGTGTTCATTTTGAAGAAGATATTCTTTCACCCTCCAAGCCTTTAGTAAGTCAGAAACCTTGATATATCGGAGATAAGGCTATTTGTCTTTCTTGTGAGCTGTACAAAAAAAAAATAGTAACAATTGAGAAAATGGCAAAGAAGAATATGAACAATTTATAGACCAAGCGTTAACTATGTGATCATCCCCCTATTCAGAGCGCAGATACTCAATGCACTCTTCACCCTTAGGGAGTGGTGGATATTGCCAATTCCTGGCAATGAAGCCCCGATTCGAATATCCCTTATTGGAATCAGGAAGGTTTATCACCAACCCCATATTGGATTTCCTCGCCTTTAAATAGAGGAGGCTATTAGTGGTATGGAACCACGTGTAGCAAAACGTCATCTTTGGGATGCCCAGGTTGGCCCCATAAAGTTCATTAATACGATTAACCCTATTGATTATTCCTCAAGTGTTGGGGGAAAACTGATCAGGGTCCACCCCAAAGAAATAAAAAAACTATATAAATAGAGGATTTTAGGGAAACGTCAACCCCCTTGGACCACAGCCAAAGTGTAAATTCAGTGCCCCCTATTGACGTCCCTAATATCTTTGGACATGGGGACATAGTCGATGTCCACTGAAGAAGGAATGGAATAGTTCTTCCTAAACTCATTGACACTCTTTCCGTAAATGGTCGACATTTTTCGAAGAATTAGTTACCACTACTGAAAACAAAAAGAAGAAGAAGAAGAAGAAGAAGAAAGATGCGAAAGTAAGAGATGAGGATGAGTACTTACAAAGATGAATAAATGAAAACGATAAAGCTATGTAGTTTTTAATAAACAGAAGATTGGAAGAAAAGTGAGGGTTTGGTGTTGATGCAACCCTATTTGAAACCTTGTGAACAATCGTGATGCGCAATGCTCAAGGAGATTTTATCTCTTTAATTCCTTCTCGGACAAGCATACTCCTAGAAATTCTGTGTAATCACAAGTCTATCTATCGATTCAAAGTCATCAAAATGGTTCAAGACCATTGGGCCCAAAGCAGGAATGAAATGTACTATCCCAACTAACCTTAGTCCGGAGATTATAGGGGCAATTATGGGACCTAAATTATTAATTAGGCCCAATTGAAGGCTGGCTAACAAAACCCAGTAGTATGTGGGTTATGCGCGACCCAACATCTCAGAGAAATCAGTACAAGTATTTGTCATATGAATAAATACAAACTTTTATCACGTCCATATTTATAGATATTCAAGAGTCACCACACGAGCCAATAACAAGCTAAGAGAGTTCCTTAAACTACTTAACCACTACGGTTTTACACCACTATAAATAGAGCCAACACCCAAAAGCCAAGAGGGGTATAATTTTGAGGACTTTAAGAGAACTTAATAAAATACAGTCACTTATCTGTGGATGTGGACAATTTGTGAAACCACATATATTTTTGTATTATGTGATTGGCATCTCTTTATTCATTTTTTAATCTTTTTTTGATTTTTTTTAATTGTGATTAATTTTTACTCACACCACTAATGGAATTTTCAATTTGAACATTAATGCTATTAGTAAAATTCTGTCTATATTGGTTTTTTTTATGTGTGGCATACTATACTTTGTCATTTTAACAAGCGACTAGTTAAAAATATGAGAAGTTTAAGATTAATTTAACAATTATCACTAAATGATTTTGAAGGATAAGAATGTTATAGCCGAGTAAAAATAACAAAGACCCCATATAAATCTGTTTTTATAGAATCTGAGCCAGTTGACTTAATTCATTCGGATATTTGTGAATTGGATGGAGCTACAACTAGAAATTGCAAACGTTACTTTATTACTTTTATTGATAATTTATGGAATAATTCATTTGTGTATTTAATGAAAAATAAAAGTGAAGCGCTTGACAATTTTAAATTTTTCTTAAATGCAATTAAAATTAATTTAATAAAAGAATTAAGAGATTGCGTAGTGATAGAGGCACTGGATATGATTATGAAACTTTTGTTGAATTTTATAAACCCACAGTATTATTCATGAAAACACTACTAAAATGGATGGTAATCTAAAAGAGAAAATTGTACTTTAACTGAATTGGAAGTTGCTATTTTATTAAATTAAGGGGTTGCTTCACATTAGTTGGGAGAAAATAGTCTAACGGTGTGTCACGTGATTAATAGAATTCCTAAGGCTAAATTAAAATTTTCACCTCATGAAATGTGGAAAAATATTAAGCTAGACATGTCATATTTCTAAAGATGATTACATATTCCTGATCCTAAAAGGTATAAATTGGATAATAGGGCATATGAGTGTATTTCTATTTCATCGTGATTAATATCAAAGCATACATATTTTATGATTTTAATAATCTAGTTATTATCGAATCAAATGATGCTGATTTTTATGAAGATAAAAAATTCCTTTTAAATTGAGAAATAGTGGGCCCGACATCCGCTATCGTTTTTATTTTAAAAAAATTAGGATCTAATGGATCAATTTTAGTACCAAGGAAAAGCATATGTTAAAAAATATATTGGTCCTGACTTTTATGCTTACACCTTAAAGGAGGACCCCATATCCCTTCAAGAAGCCTTAACTTTTTTAGAAGTCGATTTATGGCAAGAAATGATTAATGAAGAAAAAGAATCTTTAGGAACTAACTTGGCACTTATTGGTTCTTCGACTCGAGTGTAAAATAATTGGCTGCAAATGGATTCTTAAACCAATTTGAAACTCAATGGTTCAATTGAAAAATACAAGGCACGCCTTCTTTACAATGGTTTTAGATAACGTGTAAATGGGAAATGTTATGTTACATTTTCACTCGTGACTAGAATTACACCTATACATGTATAATTTTCTTATTTTATTTAAATGATTTGATTGTAAACTAAATGTATGTTAAAAATATCTTTTTAAATGGTGAATTGAATTAAGAGACCGGTATGGATCAATTTATAGGTTTTATTATACACAGTCAAGAAAAAAATGTGTAAATTAGACAAATATCTTTATGGACTAAAATAATAATTTAAATAATGGCATGATAAATTAATAGCTTTGTCATTTGAATCAGTTTAAAATTAATGAAATGTATTTATTATGAATATGAAAATAACATTTGCACTATCATATGTTTTTATGGGGATGACTTGCTTATATTTGGATCTAATATTTATACCATAGATAATATTAAATATCTATTGTGTGCCAACTTTGATATGAAGGATTTAGGTTATGTTAGTGTAATATTGGGAATTAAAAATCAATCTCATCATATTGAGAAAACCCAAAAAAACATAATTACATTAACTTTAAATTGGTTAGTACTCCATTTTATCATAGGGTAAAGTTGTTCAGGAATACTGGTGACAGTGTTAACCAAACTGAGTTTGTGAGCATCATTGGTAAACTACATTATGCTATAGATTGCACTAGACGTGACATAGCTTATGTCGTGGAAGTAGTATGTAAATTAAACAGTAGACCTAATATGGAGCATTATCATGCTCTAGAGAGGGTAATGTAATGCCTTGAAAGGATAATAAACTTCAAATTACACTATAAAAACATCATGTGATCCGAAAAGGATTTAGAGATGCGGATTGGAATACCATATGCAATGACTCCAAGGCCACTAGTGGATACATATTTTATATCGACGGTGGTATGGAAGTCTAAAAAATAGACAATTTTTGGTCTGTCCACCTTGGAGCGAGAGATGATAGCACTAGCTACAACTAGTGAGGAGAAAAGTTCATTGATAAACCTTCTGCCAAATATCCCATTATGGGAGAGACTGAGACCACCCGCTCTTATTTACTGCGATAGTACTCTGGTTATTGCAAAAGTTGATAATCATTACTATAACAGCAAACGACGATTCGTAAACATATTACCATTTACAGGTGCTGTGAGACTGGATCACATACAATCCGAGGAGAACTTATCTCATCATTTGAAGAAAGAACTTGCAAGAGAAAAAGTGTGAAACACCTCGAAAGGGATGAGATTAATGCCCTTAGATAATTTAGTCATATGTGATGGTAACCCTACATATAGACTACAAATCCCAAGAAATAGTTTCAAAGGTTAATAAAAGTCACAAGTGATATAGGTTGAATCATGCTATTTATTATATATATGGTTTTATTATGAGCCCAACCCTACAGAACATGATATCCTGAAGTGAGGTAAGGTTGCGTTAAACTCTTAAATTTTGAGTGAGGTACCTAGTTGTGGGATTATCCTTGATAGTCTCACCTATGTGATTGTGGAAGTGTCCCCGATTTCTATGGAAATTTTGGGTAAAATTTCTTTGGAGCATTCATTATACTGGAATAGAAGCACATGATCATAACGTGTTATCTTAAGAACTACACCCAAGTATGGGTGTGTGTGGAATTTTTTAGAGATAGAGTTCAAAACCATGATTACTTTACTATACTGAATTATCTTTACTACATAAAGGTTCAAGTCGAAGGAATCCTTTATTTATTAACAATTCTATGAATTATTTCTCGATAAAAATGATTTAAAAATTTACAAGTGGGGGATTGTTAGAACAAAAGTTCATTTTTTATGTGAACCTTGAAAAACCCATTTTGTGGTTTGACCATTGATGAGACAAAGATAAGAAAAGGTGTGCCCATCTTTTGCTAAATTTCCACATCAATGGGAGAGTTATATTTGGTATAGTATATCTACATACGTTTTGACAGTAATGGGCAAGCCCTTTGGGCATTAGATTTTTATGTGTGTGTGTGATGAAGGAACTTCTTGAGGTAAAACCCAAATGCACGTGGGCGTCGTCGTCACTATCCATCAAACCTACCAGCCCATGTCTGGGTCATGGCATTGACCAGTGTGTGTATTAAATTTATTGGGCCAAAGTTTATTTAATTTTTTTTAAAGAAAAATGAATAAACAATTAAAATTTATTTTTTGAGAATTAATTTTTGTAAACACGTTTTAAAAAAGTGAGAGACTTTTTCAACCCACCTTTTCACTTATCCTCACTTTCTCTCCCATTTATAGTCATAAACGTTCATATTATTTTATCATAAATTAGGCCATAATCCATTGTCCTCAATACAGGAAAAAAATGTTTCCTCTATGTGAAATATTATTTGTCTCAGTGAAAGAATTTCTCTAAATAATGTTTGTTCCCTAAAATAAAATATTGTGATATTGTGCAATAAATGTCGAATGTGTGATTAGTATCATGATTTTTCCATTATCCTACAACAATTCAAAACCGCTAAAAGTGACGTCTTTTCTATCTTGGGGGTGACAGAGCATTACAAGACTCCAACACAATTTTTAGCAGAGCCACGGAACACCTGAAGGAGAGCGACCCAGTCCGCGACTCAACAATAATAATTTTTTGCACTTATTTTTTCGCACTGGGTAATTTTGTTCCTCTTTTAGTTAACTAACAACAATTTAAGGCGATCAATTATGCTATGGAAATAAAAAAAAAATACCAATGTGAGTCCTTACAAACCTTTCAAATTTGGGGGTATGCAATTTAAACATTGGAGATTAAAAAAATATTATTTTACCTAACTAATAAGAAACTACAATATAGTATTCGAATAGACAAACCTATTGTGTCTGACCCCCTACTGCTGATGAAAACAAGTTCATACGTACTTGGTTAGAAAATGATTATCTTTGAAAGAATTATAGTTTAAATGGACTACATGATGATCTTTACGATTACTATGATAATTGCAAAATTGCCAAAGAACTTTGGGAGCCTTTATAAAAAAGATGATACCGACGAGGTGGGTACTAAAAAATAAAGAAAGATCTTATTTAAAGTTTTTATTGATGGATGACAAATTTGTAGTTGTTCATATTTATGAATTATATAAAAGAAATGCAACAAGAAATTATTTCTAAGGGTTTGTAGTTAAATGAGAAATTGTAGGTTGGTGTTATTATTGATAATTACATCCCAGTTGGAAAGATTTTAAAAATGTTTTAAAGCATAGATAGAAAGAATTTTCACTTCAAAGCTTGGTCACATGTTTAAGAATTCAGTAGCAAGCCCGGAAACAAGATTATAAGGATGAAATTCTTGTGTATAACAACAAGAATTATAAAAAAAATTCACTCCAATTGTTTTGAAACTATATGGAAAAATAATGGAAATTTTGAAAAAGAGCCACAACCAAAACCCTAAACCAAATTAGAATAAGAAACATCCTACTGAAAAATGGACAGACTAGTAACACCAGACTATTTCTCTTCTTTAAGAGTAACAAGATTGGATTATGGACTGCAAATACAAGAACATGCCCCCTCTTGCTCCTCAAGCGAAGATAACATAAGAGATAATATGTGCAACATTGTTCAAAGTCAATATGATTTGTGGGTTTGAAGGGTGGTGGATAGATATCAGCATGTGTAACACCCTGCGCACTCGAAAAGAGAGACGCAACATGCTACTGCGATTAAAACTAAACTAAAACCATCCACAATAAGTATAGAGCATCTATATCCCTTAATTTAACTGCAACAAATGCATAATTTGTTACACTTTCACAATAATTACAACAATGTTTCTCTCAAAATACCCAATTTTCCAACTCATTACACCATCAATTTATACATAAAAAAATAAGTCTTCCAATCCATGCTCTAAAATAAACCTCAAAATAAGCCTTAACGTCCTAATACATGCTAACCAACCACTAAAAGAAAATACGGGGAAGTACACAATATGAAAGTAATAGATGCTAAAAAATAAATAGCACGCTGAATAAATCGCAACAATACGAATACCGAATTCGAGTCAAATATAATACTCAAGTATTGTACCAATATTAATTTCACAACAACACATCAATGGGTCACCAGGCCTTACCTCACCTCCCCTAGGCATTCTCAAACTATATATCGGATTTTGGACTATCGGTCGGTGCCCATTCTCCGTCTCATATTAAAATCTCATGACACGATGCCCAAATGACAATCCAATATCTCAATGAATAAACATAATAGATTCCAACAATTATTTCAAAATTTTCAAATGAATATCACAATTCAATATGAGTTCAATTAACACATGAACAAACAAAACTCTCGAGAGAATTTAGGAACATATTGTCTAAGTCCTATACCTTAAAATCATCACATGAATCATCCCATATATTATGCCTCAAAAATCATATTGCACCATCACGTTCCCCTCGCAAAAAATTATCAAGTTAGATTCTAGCCCCAACACAAAATAACCCCAAATAGGCCTCCAAATCTATGGTTGAATGATAGAGGAAATAGTGATAGAGTTTATAGATGAAAGATAATAATTTTGGAGAGGTTTTTCGGTTGAGAAGTTGATGAAAAAGTTATTTGAAAAGCCAAGCCATGAATTTATTGTGATATATAAAGGATTAAGAGTTTGGTTAAGAAAATGGTTCTAATCAGATACAAACACTAAAAAAATATTTCGGACGATCGGACTGTTGGAATTGGCTGAATTTTAGGGGCGTGGTAGCTGAAGATGAGAGGAAGCTGCACAATTTTTTTTAGCTCGATTGGACTGCTGAATGTTTTGATATATTTTTCTTTTCTAGAGAGTTTTATGTTTCGAGGACTCTTAGAGAGTTTTATGTTTTGAGGACTCTTCTAAACGCCCCATGACTTATATATACTCATATTACGAGTCTTTTAAGCTAGCTTTTCGAATTCCGAATCTCAAAATCGATATATTTTATTATTAAAAATAATTAAATCCAAAAATTTATTTTTCTCCGGTTTCCAAAATAAATTGAAAAATTACAATTTAAAAAATTCGGGTTGTTACATACTTACCCACTAACAAGAAATTTCGCCCTCAAAATTCGACGTATCCTAATGCTCAAAAATAAAATGCTGCCATATTCTATTTCCCAAAAATCACAACACTAAAGTCCTGAATACTTTCTACATGTTCTCATATCAAGATCACAAATCTCAACCTCGATGCCTAACATGTCTTCAAAAAAAATTCTATCTCTAAAGAAAATACGTCTATCACGTATGCTAAACCCAAAGCCCAAAGGCCCGAGGGTTGTCATATACCTAAGCTCTGATACCATCTGTAACACCCCACACACCCGAAAACAGATACGCGATGTGCTACTGCGATTAAAACTAAACTAAAACTATCCACAATAAGTATATAACATTTATATTCCATAATTTAAATGTAACAAATCCATAAATTTTTACACTTCCACGATAATTACAATAATGTTTATCTCCAAATACCCAATTCTCCAACTAATTACACCACCAATTTATACATCAAATAATAAATTTTCTAATCCGTGCTCTAAAATAAACCTCCAAATAAGCCTTACCGTCTCAATCCATGCTAACCTTCCACTAAAAGAAAATATGGGAAAGTACACAATATGACAGTAATAGATGCTAAATAGATAAATAAATGTTGAATAAATCACAACAATACGAATACCGAATACGAGTCAAATGTAATACTCAAGAATTGTACCAATATTAATTTCTCAACAACCAATCAATAGGTTACCAGGCCTTACCTCACCTCCCGTAGGCATTCTCAAGCCATATATCGGATTTTGGACTATCGGTGGGTGCCTATTCTCTGTGCCATATTAAAATCTCATGACACAATGCCCAAATGACAATTCAATATCTCAATGAATGAACATAATAGATTCCAACAATTATTTCAGAATTTTCAAATGAATATCACAATTCAACATGAGTTTAATTAACACATGAATAAACGGAATATTCTCGAGAAAATTTAGGAGCATATTGTGTAAGTCTCATACCTGAAAGTCATCACATGAATCGTCACATATATTTTGCCTCAAAAATCAGATTGCACCATCACGTTCCCCTCGCAAAAAAAATAGTAAAGTCAGGTTTTAGCCCCAACACAAAATGACCCCAAATAGGCCTCCAAATCTATGGTTGAATGATGAAGTAAATAGGGCTAGAGTTTGTAGATAAAAGGGAATAATTTTGGAGAGGTCTTCTGATTGAAAAGTTGATGAAAAAGTGATTTGAAAATCCAAGCCATGAGTTTGTTGTGATATATAAAGGATTAAGAGTTAGATTAAGAACATAGTACTAATCCGATACAAACATTGAAAAACATTTCAAACGATCGGACTGTTGGAATTGGCTGAAATTTGGGGCTATAGTAGCTGAAGATGAGAGGAAGATGCACAAACAATATCAGCTCGATTGGATTATTGAATATTGTTATATATTTTTCTTTTCTAGTGAGTTTTATGTCTCGAGGACTCTTAAAGAGTTTTATGTTTGGAGGAATCTTCAAAATTCCCCATGACTTATATATACTCACATTACGAGTCTTTAAGCTACATTTTCGAATTCTCAATATGAAAACCAATATATATAACTATTAAAAACAATTAAATCCATAATTTTATTTTTCTCCGATTTCCAATATAAATTTTAAAATTCCCATTTAAAAAATTCAAGTTGTTACAGCGTGTCTCGCTATGTCTTCTATGATCGTGTTTTATCTAAGACTTATTCTTAAGTTAAAGATAATAGGACGTTGTTGGGTGATTCCCACTCCACTAAGGATGTTTGTAATGGAGATATGAAATTGAAGTTTACTTCTGAAAAACTCTGATTTGTAAGAAATTACAACACACTCTTGCGATAAGGAAGAACTTGGTTTTGATTATATTCTCAACAAAGTTTGTTTCAGTGAGACTATTGACGCATGTTTATTTACTTTGACGAGAAAGGGAATTTTTGTAGGCAAACGTTGTTCCAGTGATGGAATGTTCAAGTTGAACGTTGATGCTATGAATAAAATTTTCCCTTATGCTTATATTGTTTATTGTTTTAATTTGTGGCAAACTGGACTTTGTCACATTAACAAACGACTTGTTAAAATTATGAGTAGTTTAGGATTAATTTCAGAATTATCACTAAAAGGTTTTGAAAAATTTGAATGTTAAAGTTGAGCACAAATTACAAAGACGCCACATAAATATATTTTTAAAGAATTTGAACCACTTGACTTAATAAATTCGGATATTTGTGAATTTGATGAAACTATGACTCAAAACGAAAAACTTTACTTTATTACTTTTATTGATGATTTCTTCGATTATTTATTTGTATATTTCATGAAAAATAAAATTAAATCATTTGAAATTATAAAATTTTCTTAAATGAAATGGAAAGTCAATTTGATCAGAAAATTAAGAGATTAGATAGTGATTAAGGCACCGAATATGATTATGCGCCTTTTATTGAATATCATGAAACCCACGGTATTCATTGAAAATAGCCCCATATTTTCGTGAAATGAATGGTAAAGACGAAATAAAAAATAGAACGTTAACTGAATTGGTATTTTCTATTTTATTAAGTTGAAGAGCTGCCTCGCATTGGTGGTTTAACGGTGTTTAGGTTCTTTATATCCCAAGGCTAAAATATAAATATTTGTTCATGAAATGTGGAAAAAAAATTAAGGCAAACATGTCATATTTTAGAACGTGAGGATGCTTAACCTATGTATATTTTTCCACTCTGATGTGGTGAAAACTATGCATCCATGTAGATACGCAAATCGTTGTTATCGTCTTCCGACTGCAATACAAAAAACCTAAACTCAAACTACACTTTTTTTATAAGTACAGTGGTATGTTCGGATATCGAAAATCCATATGGAATGTTTGATAGACTTTCATTGATTTATCAGTTCTAAAATAAAAGTGTAAAAGGTGATATGGTGAGATAAGAGAAAAAGAGCATTAAGAGAAGTTAATTTATAATTAAGACTACACAAGAATGACAAGCAGGAATAGGGTCACATCCCCAACATGGTCTAAACAATGCACAATTAGGATTTTGCTTCGAAAACATTTGATCGAGCATCATCAATTAATTATAAACATCACCCATAAGGGAATTAAATTAAAAAATGCGAGATAAAAAATTTAATCAAAAATGGTCACACGTGGATAAATTCGAAATATCGCAATAAAAACTAACATTGCGTGACAAAGAAAGTTAAACGCATAACATTTCAACTTTAATACATGCAGTAAATGCAATTTTACCCAAAACCTAACTTTTGGAGATCAACACCCATCGATGGTGGAAACATGACCCAACCCCTTAAACTAGCTACAATACATGGCTTAAACTACTTAAACAATAAATTAAGTAAAAGAAAATAAGAATTAACAAACTATAACTAACTATCTAAGCATGGATATAAGAAATAAAGTAAGAAAATAACAAATAAGAGATTATATTAACTGGAGAAGACAATGGTACTTACATAAATGGGTATAAACCCAAAGAGAGAGGAGAAGGAAAGCTCCCAAAAAAATCCCAAAAATTTTATCTTCTAACCTAACTAATGTGTAAAATGAAGTCCATTGCTTAAGAGGATATTTACATATTAATAACCAACCACACACACACACACACACACACACACCCAAAAAAAACACATTTGCAGACTTTTACACTTTTTGAATTGATTCGGTTCAAATTTTGAATCGATTTGGAACTTGGCAGTCCCATTCCTGCTCTGATCCAATTTTTGGTATGTAACACGGAAACGATATAACTTCTTTATACGAACTCAGAATGATGCACGGTTGGAACCCACGAGAATAAAATTCAATTGTATACATGTTGGTTCTCTTAAACCCTCCAAATTGTCCAATATAAAATCACCAAATTACCCTTAAAGATGAAGAATATACCGAAACTTTTTGTAGATGACCATAACTTTCTCATTCGGTATCATAATGACGCATGGTCGGTGACCAAGTGAAGATAGTTTGAAGATATACATATTGGTAATTTTATACAGTACAAAATAGAGAGTTTTAAAAGACCAAATTGCCCTTAAAGTTTCATTTTGCGATGAAACTTTCCTAAAACACATCCAACTTTGGACTGTGCACGCATAACACCTACAAAAGCTCAATTATACATCAAAAAGCATATAAACATCAATAATCGAGGTTGTCTAGTTAATGAGCATAAATATCAAAATTAACGTACAGGAGGGGGCTAAAATGTGCAAGAATAAAAGGGTATAAAATTCAATATTCGGGATGAATCACACCCCCTAACTTACACATTTCTACTCCCTAGCAGTAAAGTTAAAAGAAACTAGATAAGAAATAAATACCAAAAAAGGAAGAAATATGTACAAATGATAAATGCCACTTTCGAGGGCGAACGATTGCATTTAGCATATACAACAAGCCATAAACTCCTAGGTTACCCTAGTGGACGAGTGTTGTCTCGTGAGGGTTTTCAGGAATGTAACTCAAAAATATCAAAGTTTCCTCAAAACATGACCAATCAATCAAAAAGACATGTTTAACAATAACGAAAGAGATTTCAGCATGTTATTATAAAAGTGAATGAGTTCACTCAAAATTTTGTATTTATTAACATTATAGATTGGATATATGTTAAAGCTTGCAAAAATATCAATCTTCTCTGGATATTATGATCAACAAATGGAATCACTATGAATAGGAGGGATAATACACGAAAATGCGTGAATATTGAGTAAATATAAATGGAAACTAGGCCGGACACATGTCACTATTGAAGAACTCTATATATAAAATGAAAAATGTGTAATCTCAATGAAAGATACCGTTCATTAAGAAAGACGAAATGCATTTTCACAGATTACCACACTTATTTAAACTTTTGAATTGCATTCACCTTAAGATAACATAGGACTTGTATAGGGTTGTAAAGTAGGTTTGGAGTTAAGGTTATGAAATGAAATGTATATGTATGGATTCAAAGGTGTTCGAAAATGAAAACTCAGAATAATGGGAAATGTGGGCACATTCAAAATTGGAATAAAATATCCATAAAAATCATTGGATATAACAATGGATAGAGTAAGCAAAGGTTCTCGAATACTATATATAAGATGTAAAACTTTCTCTTTTTTTTTTCTTTTCTTCTTTTTCTATTATTTTTCTTTTGTTTTTCACTACACCTTTTCTTCAAATTTTTCACTCTCACGTGCTTAATTGCAACCACTTAACACAAACATCATTCAATCCCAAGTATCATTACAAACGTAGGTATGGAAGGTAATAAATATTGTTTATAAATCCAATGTGGAGTTGGTTATGGAATTGTGGGTTATGAAACGAAAGGCTATATTAAGGTTCAAATGGGTTGACTATAAAAATTTATAAGGTGAGGTCAATGCTAATATGGGTGATATAACAAAGATGGCCTATAATCATTTCCTAAAGTTTATGCAATTCTCAGGTCAAAACAACTTTGAAAATCATGCTCAAGTAGCATAGTTCATAAATGAACTCAATTAATAAACGTTCAATGAAAGAATTGTGAGATTACCAACAAATTTAACGTTTTTAATGAGTGAAGAGTAGTCTATAAACACTCACAAATGAAGTAAAGCACAAATCTAACTCAATGTAAGTATATACAATGAAATAAAAGATTACCGAGTTATAAAAATCTTAAACCAAATAAATAAAATAAGGAAAGAGCATGTGCTCAAGGGTTAAAGTTTAATTCATGAAATTATTCATAATGTCAATGATTTGAGGACTAAAGTCTAATAACTTCTAAAATTAGGAACATGAATCATAGAATTGTCTATTGGATCGGGCATTTATTAAAAAAAATCATCGAAAAGAAAGGCAAAAATCCCAGAAATTTGTTTTTCAATTTTTTACAACAAAGCATGCTTTGTAACTAACATATGATCAAATCAATGGACTAAACAAGTAATGGGAAGAGAAACACACACCCCTAACTTAAATGTTGCATTGTCCTCAATGCCAATCAAGAACACTATATAAAGAGAGGAAAAGAAATATATTACCCACGATGGAGCAATCCCCAATCAGTACAAATCCATTAAATCTACAAAACATGTTAGTAATAAGCATAAAAATAAGAATAATAAAAAGTTTAACTAATTACACTAGACTACAATTAAAAAGAAAGAAAGAAAAAAATAAAAAGCTAACTATTTACATCCTAAAATTTTAACTTCTGACTAACTATACACTAGAAGCCAAAAATTTTGAGGATCCAACCAAAATACGATTTAGCTTTGAGGGATCAACGGTGGACCCTCCCTTGCATGCATGCCTCCCGATAAATAAGAATTTCGTTCGAACAACAAAAGGAATGTGTAAGGTGTAAGAAATGAACCATCATAATTAAAAATTTGAGAGGGGTGATGGGGGATTTAGATACTAAGGGGGACAATATTAAATTAATCTCGCAAAAATTAAAATCACACGTAGACAGGGAAAGTGCAAGTGAAATTCCCATAAGACGAAGAATATCAAAATAACATTCCCGTTCAATAATCGGATCAAAGTCTTCAAGACTTTCATCTGATTCATACGATGATATTAATGGTTTGCTAATAGTGAGGAACAAAGGAAAGGAAGGACCATCAATCTCAATACAATTGGAAGAATTAATAAGAGGTTGAAATTAGAAAGTTCTTGGATCACACTCAATGATTTCTTCCTCAAAAAGACGTGGAGGTGAAACGCAAGTTTTAACCTCAACTGGGCTTTATGAAGAAGAAATGATAATATAGAGTTGGGCATTTATTTCTAAAAACCAAGCTTTAGAACTCTCAACTTAACCATTCGATTCCTTGAAACCTAACTCGTGATGAAACCAACAAGAAGACATAACATCTTTTTATGAGGTTTGCTCATGGCTAACGGATTCCCCTAAACGCAAAGTTTCCTCCAAAGGCGATGAATGATTACTTGAAAATTCTTGACTCTCATGCTTAAGCCGCTCATTCTCAAGAATTTGTAGGCATTCACACATAGTCTTAAGAGTGTAACCTTTAGAACTATTATCATAGCAATTAAAATGATCAAAAGCGTTAGGGTGAGACATTTCAAAATAGGAAATTCAAGAAAAGAGCAAAAAGCACCAAAATTTCAATTTCTCGAAATAATTTAGCAAAAGTAAAAAAGAAAGGCTAAAATAAAGAATAAAAATACAAAGGGAAAAAATATTAGGAAATAATAAATAACCTACAATCTATAAAAAAAAAGCACTCCCCGACAATGGCGCCATTTTGATGTAGATGATAACAACAATTTGAGTATCGACACGGATGCACGGTTTTCGCCACAACGCTATTTTGATGTGGAGAAAACCATGTGTCCATGTAGATACGCAAATTGTGTTATCGGCTTCCGACCGTAATACAAACAACCTAAACTCAAACTACACTTGTTTTATAAGTATTGCGGTATGTTTGGGTATAAAAAATCCACAGGGAATGTTCGATAGACTTTCATTGATTTATCACTTCTAAAATAATAGTGTAAAAGGTATATGGTGAGATAAGAGAAAAAGAGAAATAAGAGAAGTTAATTTCTAATTAATAGTAAACAAGAATAAAAAATAGGAATATGGTCACATCCCCACCATGGGCTAAATAACGCTTAGTAGGATTTTGGTTCGAAAACATTTAATCAAGCATTATCAATTAATTATAAAAATCACAAATGAAGGAATTTAATCCAAAAATAAGAGGTAAAAAATTTAATAAAAATTATCACACGTGGATTAAATTCGGAATATTGCAATAAACACTAACCTTGCATGACAAAGAAAGTTAAACGCATAACATTCCAACTTTCATACACGCGATTTCAATAAAGTGCAATTTTATCCAAAACCTAAATTTCGGAGATCAATACTCGTTAATGGTGGAAACATTACCTAACCCCTTAAACTAGCTACAATACATGGCTTAAGCTAATTAAATAACAAATTAAGTAAATGAATAAAAGAGTTAACAAACTATAACTAACTATCTAAGCATGGAAATAAGAAATAAATTAAGAAAACAACAAATAAGAAATTATATTAATTCGAGAAGACAATGGTACTTACATAAATGGGTATAAAGCCAAAGAGAGAGGCAAAGGATATCTCCGCAAAAAAGCCCCAAAATCTGGTCTTCTAACCTAACTCATGTGTATAATGAAGTCCCTCGCTTAAGAGGATGTTTACATATTAATACCTAACTAATCCCCCCCCCCAAAAAAAAAAAAAAATACACATTTTCGGACTTCTACACATTTCGAATTGATTTGGGTCAAATTCCGAATCGATTCGAAACCTATCAGTCCCATTCGTGTGCCGTTCCAATTTTGGGTACGTCACACGAAAATGAATATAACCTTTTCATACGAACTCAGAATGACGTACGGTCGGAATCCACACGAAGATAATTCAATTTTATACATGTTGGTTCTTTTAAACCCTTCAAATTGGCCAGTATAATTTTACCAAATTACCCTAAAGATGAAGATTATGCCAAAACTTTTTAGAAATGGCCATCACTTCCTCATTTGGGATCATAACAATGCACGGTCGGTGACCACGAGAAGGTAGTTTGAAGATATACATGTTGATACCTTTATACAATACAAAATAGGGATTTTTAAAAGAACAAATTTCCCTTGGAGTTGTGTCTTGCGACGAGACTTTCCTGACACGCATCCAACTATGCACTCTGCCCGCATAACACCTACTAAAGCTCAATTATACCTCAAAAAGAATATAAACATCAATAATAGAGGTTGTCTCGTTAATGAGAATAAATATATGAATTAACATACACGAGGGGGCTAAAATGCGCAAGAATAAAGGGGGATACAATTCAATATTCAAAATGAATCACACCCCTTAACTTATGCATTGTTAGTCCCTAGCAATGAAGTGAAAAGAAACCAGATTAGAAAGAAATACCAAAAAGGGCAAATATATGTACAAAGGATATATTTATTGGATAAACGATCTAAACTGGCTAGTAGAGCATGAGATTGTATTTTATTGGCTATACAGTTACTAGAAAATCATATAGATTTTATTGTAACACCCCGTGTTTTAATTAATTGAGTGTAATTAATTTGGAGTAAAATAAATTTTTGGAGTTAATAGCCTTTAAGAATTTTTACTTGGTTTTATTATTATTATTTTCAACCGGGAATTTATCTGGGTCTTTTATAAAAAGTTATAGGTTTTTGATATAATTATTTAACTGGAAGGGGCGTATTTGTTCAATTATCATATTTTATCAGATAATTAAGTTGGAATTTTTATAAGATAAAAGTTTGGGATTATGGGGACCGTTTGAACGACATGCCCTGTCGTTCGAACAACATCGCATTGTCGTTCGTACGACATGAGTGCTCGTTCGAACGACCGTGTCGGTGGATGGATGGTTAGACTCGTAATTGTGTTTTAACTCTTGAACCCTTTATATACTAAACAGAAATGGGTCTGGGACGTCATAAATCAATTTTCTCTCAAACTTTCTCTAGAAATCTTTCCCAAAATATTTTTCTCATCTTCAACCCCTAGCCCCTACTCTTTACAAGTTTGCAAGACTCAATTGGTGTTTTCTCAAGAGGAGTTCAAGCTTCTATTCAAAGTTTGATTCAAGTTAATAACATGCATGAATACTTTATTATTTTCCTTTAGTATTATGGGTATTAAGTGTTGCCTAAACCTTAATTCAATGTTTTCTCAAAATCAATTAGCAATCTAATTAGAGAAAGAGAACAGTAAAGTTTGGGGTTGTTTTCACGATTTTTTTTAATATGAATAACATTCATAACCGTTGGGTACGTAGGATTCATGAGTGATTTTTGGTTTTGTTGGTGTAGATTGCATGTAGAAAAACCCTAGTTTTAAAATAAATGAATTTGGGGGAGTATAACTCATGTAGTTTAAGTAGAGATAACGAAATTAAAATTTTGATGTTCTAAATGATGAAATATTGGTATATTTAGTTTGGAATAAATAAATGGGATTAATTGGGTATTTTGACGATGTGATAATTAAATTAAGATTTAATTAAATTGGACTAGCATGCATAGTTTTATATGTGATTAATTATGATTGTTTTTGTGACTTGTTGGTATTCTTTAATTTCCATTGTGACGACGGATTGGTTGATATTTTTGCTCCCTCTATTATAGGATGCCTACTAGGTATGGGACTAATGGGTAGGCCTTTTGATGATTTACGCCTTCTAGGTATGGGACTAGTGAGGGTAGATTATTACAACTTTATTATGTCGGAGGTGGGTTGGTTTTTATTACTTTATCATCGTTACACTAGACTAAACATGAAACAAGGTTGAGGTTTATGTTAGAAATTCTTCCTATACATAAGGTAGGACGTATTGATAACTTGGGAACCCTTAGGTATGGGACTAAGGGGTATTTTGAGGATCTCACATCGATTAAAAGGGAGGGAGAATTATATATTGTGAAATTGAGAATTTGAGAATTAATACGTAAGATAATAAGACGGGTATTAAAATATACTGGCGCCATAATTAGCGAGGGGCGACAGTTTAAATGGGTCAGCCATCATTTTATGTCGTGTCATGTGTGGAACCTCGTCAATCAGCGAGGGCCGACAGTTTAAACGGGCCAATCGGCGTTTTGATGAGGGGATGTGTATTTTGGTGGAGAAATCACCCGAAGCGGGAGGACTGCTATTCTTAAGCATTATAAATTGAGAAAATAATGAAATTTGAGTTAATTTAATAAAAGATTAACTTCGTGGGACTTGGGAATTTAGAATCATATTGGTGTGCCTTAAAAAATTGGGATCTCTGCAGGTATTTAGTGATTTATATTTATCGTGTTTAATTATCCCGTTCAATTTAAAATATTCTATTGTGATATTTATTGCATATAATCCTATTGTTTGGATTCAAGTATCCTATATGAGGGGAGTATTGTGTATTCATTCTCGGGGCTCTGACCTCGTGCATTGACTAACTTTTCAGAATACATTTTGGAGAAGCTGCATAGGATTATCAAAGTGATCATTTGGAGGTGCAGCAAGAGTTATTTATTTTATTGCAAAGTTTAGATAGACTTTCCTTTTCAGTCGTATTTAATTATGAGACTTCATTAGAGTTTTATTGGGCCATTCGATTCCAAAGTTGTTTAGAGGATTTCAATTTGATTATTCATATCTTTATTATTCCGAGTTTATTTAATCATTATTGGAGTTTTAACATATGATGGATCTTGTATCGTTCAGTTGTTTATGATCATTTGGGATTAATTCAATTATTTATCTGATGGATTGATTTATTTATGTCTCATATCTGTCTCATGTTAAGAATGGTATTTATTAAGTTCATGCCCGGCATAGTTTGGCAGCGATGGCTGGCCACCCCATCTGTCGGATTTTGCGGGGTGTGACAGATGATATCAGAGCATGGTCTTAGGTCTCGTAGGTTATGAGTCCATTTTAGCTTCCGCGTTGCTTATCTTTGATTACCTTTTTAATGATTTTTACTCTTAGTCATTCCGAGTCTGATGTTGTTTTATTCCTATCTTTTCGCATGACGAATACAGGGAGAGTCGGGAGTAGTAAATAGGAGTCCGTTTCTGGTCCCACGACTCAAGAGAGCCGACATCAGATTATTTTGGAGGTCGAGGAGTTAGCGGCTATCATTCGTGAGGCCATTGTAGTCGGTTTGGAGATAGGGAGAGAAAGAGGGGTGAGTTTAGAGGCACATTAGCGGGGTACACCCATCTCAGCTTGGGATAGGTGAGAACCAATTTCTTTAAGGGAAATCCTCCCACTTTTGGATGGGGATCTGACCCAACGATTGCTTACCAGTGGAGGAGAGACCCGGAGACGCATTTGAGGATAGTAGACTGCACTGATGTGGAGAAGAATATGTTAGCAACATTTAAGCTGACATGGGATGCACTACAGTGGTGGGAGAGTGCCACCACATCAGAGGAGAGAGATCAGTTGGGTTATGCAAAGTTTCTGATCAAGTTCAATAATAAGTACTTTCTGTATGTTGTTAGGCACACAAAGAAGAGAGAATTAATGGACTTGGAGCAAGGTTCAAAGTCAATTGTCGAGTATGAACATGAGTTCATGAATTTATCTATGTTTGTACCTGAGGTGGTTAGCACTGAGATGAAGAAAATGGAATGTTTCGTTAAGGGATTGTGATGGTCGATTAGGTAGGTGGTGTTGGGAAATCCGACGTACACTACCTATGCTTAGGTGGTGGATGTTGTAATATTTTTATGGAAAGAGAATGCTAACTATCAAAAGAATTTGGGAAAGAGACAAGAGTCTAATGGACAAGGAATTGAGAATAAGGGTCATAATGATCAAGCTTGGAAGAGGCAGAGAACAAATCAAGGACAACAAGGTGAAAAAAACTGGGGGATGGACTCAGGGACCATTAAGGGTGCATGTTTTTACTGTGGAAAGATAGGACATCGAGCGGCTTAATGTAACAATGGGGAGGGCCAACAAGGCCAAGCGACACAGGCCCAATACGGGCAAGTTATTCAAGGGCAGCAAGGCCCAGGAGTTCAGGAACAACAAGGATTGAGGCCTCCAGTTCTCGCAGTAGTTAGCGTTTAGGGAGTTCCAGTAGCACTAGCAGCACTGACAACGTCAGGTGCGCAGGGGGTGGCCACCGCACCAACCAATCTCAGTTATGGGAGTGTAACACCCCGCCCGCACGGGGCAAGCAAGCGACGCGCTACTTTCGATAAAACTAAACAAATCCAGAAATAAGAAGGTATAGAGCATATAAATCCCACAACAACAAAAGAGAACTACAAATCTCAATTTCTTCAAATAAATACCATAATTCTCTCAAAATAATTACAACAATCTAACTATCTCGAAAACAAATAAATCTCCAAATTCTCTATACATCAAAACTAAATACAAATCTTTCAACTTGTATTATCCAATAATCTTCCCAAAATAATCCACGCTAAAATCCATCTCCAAAAATCCCAAGCGCCCAAAATCCGCGCTAACCTGCCACTAAAAGAAAATATGGGGAAGTACACAATACGACAGGAAAGATGCTCAATAAATATTAGCGGTGAATAAAACGTAATAATACGAGTACGAATATTCAAATCAAATGAGAATCTCATAAGTAATTATATCAATATAATTCCTCAACAACACATTAACCGAGTCACCAGGCCTCACCACCGTACCGCGCCTATGCATTCTTAAGCATATCCGAAAAAAGGAATATTGGCGGGTGCCCAATCTTCGTGCCATATTAAAATCTCATGACAACATGCTCAACACCAAATAGTACCACATGAATCAAAATTAGATTCCAACAAATATATTTCTAGATTTCCAATGAATTTAGCAATTCAAATATGAGTCAATAATCACAAGAAAAGAACGAGAATAAAACTCGCGAGATTAATGAGCATATTGTGTAAAACCCCATATCTCAAAATCATCACATGAATCATCACATAATTTTAGCCTCAAAATCTAATCAAACCATCACGTTCTTCTCGTAAAAATAATCAAATCTCGTTCTATCCCAAACTCGAGAAAACACAAAATAAGCCTTCTAATTTAAGGTCAAAATCTTGAATAAGTTTGGAGATATGGTTTGTAGATGAAAGGGAGTAATTTTGGAGAGGTCTTCTGGTTGAAAAGTTCAAGAAAAAGTGATTTGAAAAGCCAAGCCACGAATTTGTTGATATATAAAGGATTAAGAGTTTGATTAAGAAAAGAGTTCTAATCATATACAAACACTAAAAAAATTATTCCGGACTATCGAACCATTGGAATTGGATGAAATATTTGGGAGAATTAGCTGAAGATGGGAGAATTTCAGCTCGATCGGACCGTTGAATATTTTTAAATATTTTTTTTGCTAGAGAGTTTTATGTTTTGAGGACTCTTAGAGAGTCTTATGTTTTGAGGACTCTTCTATATAATAAAAATTCAATTAAAACTCCATTTTAATTCCGATTCCAATTCCGTTTGAAAATTTATTTTTCAAATTTAAAAAACAACATTTTAAATTATAAAATTTATAAAAATCCAAAATTTCATTTTTCTTCGATTTCCAAAATTAATTTAAAAATTCCCATTTAAAAAAATCTGGGTTTTTATAGAGAGGTGTTATGTGCCTCCTCAGCTTCAGGCAGAGCAGGATAGATTACGTGGGTAGTAGAGTATCGCGGTACGTAATACTTTCTTAGATACTTATATATATATTTAGGCATTATATACGTGGTATTTTGTTTAGGTTTACATTCGGGTAGATTAGGTGTATGGGCGCCTAATTATGATACTTTACGGGTAGGCATATGTGAGCCTTAATTTACGTTGCGCAAATTTATATGTTTGATGTGTATGCTTCGCCTAATTTCTAGGATGAAATTCTTTGTTAGTGGGGGGGTATGTAACACCCCATGTTTTAATTAATTGACTTTAATTAATTTGGAGTAAAATAAAATTTTGGAGTTAATAGCCTTTAAGAATTTTTACTTAGTTTTATTATTATTATTTTCAATCGGGAATTTATCTGAGTATTTTATAAAAAGTTATAAGGTTTTTTATTTAATTATTTAATAGGCAGGGGCGTATTTGTTCAGCTATCATATTTTATCAGATAATTAAGTTGGAATTTTCAAAAGATAAAATTTTGGGATTGTGGGGCTCGTTTGAACAACATGCCATGTCGTTCGAACGACATCGCATTGTCATTTGGAAGACATGCGTGCTCGTTCGAACGACTGTTTCGGTGGATGGATGGTTAGACTCCTAATTATGTTTTAACTCTTTAACCCTTTATACACTAAACAGAAACGGGACTGGGACTTCATAAATCAATTTTCTCTCAAGCTTTCTCTAGGAAGATTTTCCAAAATATTTCTCTCATCTTCAACCCCTAGCCCCTACTCTTTACAAGTTTGGAAGACTCAATTTGTGTTTTCTCAAGAGGAGTTCAAGCTTCTATTCAGATTTTGATTCAAGTTAATAGCATGAATGAATACTCTATTATTTTCCTTTAGTATTATGCGTTTTAAGTGTTGCCTAAACCTTAATTCAACGTTTTCTCAAAATCAATTAGCAATCTAATTAGAGAAAGAGAACACTAAAGTTTGGGGTTGTTTTTATGATTTTTTTTTTAATATGAATAACATTCGTAACCATTGGGTACGTAGGATTCATGAGTTATTTTAGGTTTTTTTGGTGTAGATTGCATGTAGAAAAACCATAGTTTTGAAATAAATGAATTCGGTGGCGTATAACTCACGTAGTTTAAGCAGAGATAATGAAATTGAAAATTTGATGTTCTAAATGATGAAATATTGGTATATTTAATTTGGAATAAATAAATGGGATTAATTGGGTATTTTGACGATGTGATTGTAACAACCCGTCCTTTTGGAGACAATTAAATTCCATTATTGAGTATAAATTAGAATTTGGAGATTTTTTCGGAATAGTGATTTTTTAGATTCTCGAGGATTTGATGGTTATCGCTAGGTGATATATTTACTTTTGGGATTAAGTAAATATGTCCAGGTATTTTAATTATATGTCGTCGTTGAGTAAAGCGACACGAGGTGAGATTTAATTTGGAAAAACCCCCTTTAAGTCGTGTGGGGTTGAAATAGTGAATTGCGTTCAAGTACCTCGGATGGGAATTTTGAAATCTCCGTGAGTCTCAGAATGGCCGAGATAGTCGAAAAAGAGTGTCCGATTGTTGAAATTGAGTTCCGGGTAATTTTAGAGTTAAACGGGCTCGTAATCGAGTAAACGAGTCGTTTTTGGGTTTTAAGGGTTAAAACCCTTTTCTCCTTATAAAAGGAGGGTGAGAGGGAGAAAATAGAAGAGAAGAGAGGGAAAAGAGAGAGAATAGAGAGAGGAGGAGAAAAAGAGGAGAAAAGGGGAGATTCCGTCCAACCTCCGCGGGATTCGACTCGAGGTCGTCGGATTTTATCCACGAGTCAAGTGTTCACTTGATTTATTTAATTTTTGCATAAATATCTCATACCGTAGTTTGGTATAATCAAACCCTAAAGATTTTGGGTTGGGTTTTCATGGATAAAATGGGTTTTTGGGAGTTAAAACAATTAAACCCCAATAATGTTTCAATTTGAGGAACTTAGGTTTTACCCTAAATTAGATGGTGATTTCAGGTTCTAGGACGTTTAGAACCTGTATTATAAGTGTATTTGTTGTTGGTTAGAGTTATATGCCATTGGGTGAGGATTTGAAAGCTTGGGGGAAGCTTTCATGGCTGAAACAGCTTCTGGGAGAAGAAGCTGCCCGCCATGATCGATCGATCGATCATGGGGGCTCGATCAATCGAATCCATCGATCGATCGACGGCCATGGGTCGATCGATCGACCCCTGCTGAATGATTGGAAATTCTTCTAGGGTGTTTTGGATGGGATAGATTCCAATTCACATTTGCCTGGAGGCTAAGTATGGATTAATATGAGGGACCTTTTAGGACTATATGGTCCTCTAATTAAGGGAATATAGGAGGCTAAGGTGCGGGTTTTAAATGTATAACCCTTAAACTATATTTTCGAGGAAAATAGAATAGTTGATAAGTTAAGATGTTGGGGTCCTTAAAATAGGGTGGAGTTCCCTAAATGATTAATTGGACGAGATGTAGTCCTTGGGTTCATGGAAATGAAATCCATAACCCATTAAATTTAAGGTTGTTCGGGAAGGATAAATCCCTAGGATATTTTGGTGGGCATTTAGGCCTATATAATTATGCGTATAGGAAGCATAATTATAATCGATTGTGGTGTTAGTATATCCTACGAGATAATTAGGATATATATATATATATATATATATATATATATATATATATATATATATTTATATATTTCACTTAGAGTGAAATGGCATCATTTGAGATATCTAATAAATCCTTTGATAGGATTGAGGTATATAATGATTATTAAAGTAAGGAAATACTTTGGGTTTTGTATCATGCTTATATGAATGCATGATTATGATTCCTTGATGGAATCTTTGGGATTATTGGTCATCGCTAGATGTACTTGGCATATGGCCATTTATATATTCGAAGAGGAATATATGGTATATGTATATACTATCTGATTAAAGTATATATATGATATGAGGTAAATGATTTTGAAAATATAAAAATGAATGTTTTCAAAATGGAAAAGAAATGATTTTTCATAATTGATAAATTATGGTTACACACCTCTCCAAATCTCTATCATAAGGGAAGTTGTGTGCGTATGGTGAAGCCCCCTGGCTAATGAATGCAGGGTGGATATAGTCCTATAGGCCATATGAGCGATTATTGTTTCTGCGCTGGTTAGGAGATCCTGGGTGTGGTCTTGACTATCCCGCAGGCATATGGCCACTTCTCGACGTTGGTAGGTTCCCAGTTTGTCTTGTTTGATAGGCCTTGGAAGATGATATCCATTTAGAGGCGCGTCTAGTGGGGAAACCCAGAGGGGCGGTCTTAGATTTCTTAAAGCATTTTATGATAATAAAATGGATTTAAATACATTTCCTGGATGGAAGAAGGGAAATGGGATAATTGATTTGGCTTCGGATTCGTTTCCCGAATGGAAGAAGGGAAATGGAAGCATATGTTATGATCAAGGCATTTTTATGATAATAAAAATGTCTTTAAATACATTTCTTGGATATAAGAAGGGAAATGGGATGTTATAAAATGGAAAAGCATTTTTATGATAATAAAACTGGCTTTTAAAAAGTTATATGATGTGTTAAAGCAATTCATGATAATGAATTGTCTTTTAAATATATTTCCTGGATATACGAAGGGAAATATAAAGTTTTAATATGAGTATAGAATACATCTCAGTCCGGGGGATAGATCCGGATGTGTATTACAAAGTTGTATATAAAGTAAACCTCAGTCCGGGTGATATTATCCGGATGTATATGGTAAAACGTATATAAAATGAATGTGATATGTATATATATAAGAATGTACTTATACATTAGTTTTGTACTACGGGCCTAATGGATCTCTACCATAAACCCTGCCAAGTAGTAGTGTATCGGGGGGGTTCCTTGTTTGGATTTCGCTTTGCGAGATACCCCACGCATGAACTTAGTGCATTGTTGAGAACGGAGGGAAGTTTAGCCCTTAGTACTCGGGATGGATGGGTTCCAGTAGATGGGTACATCAGACTAGTTAGGCGGGATAGCTTGACTAGGGTATTTTTTAGGATACGTTAGGTGTACACCGTTAGAGGAGAGGTGAGGGGTATCTCATGGGAGTGCGATACCAAACTTAAATATGAGATAAAATATTTTTCTAAAAATAAAGCATTTATACAGTTGCAAAATATTTTCAAACTCG
This sequence comes from Sambucus nigra, assembly GCA_949130495.1. Taxonomy (NCBI): domain Eukaryota; kingdom Viridiplantae; phylum Streptophyta; class Magnoliopsida; order Dipsacales; family Adoxaceae; genus Sambucus; species Sambucus nigra. The sequence continues at coordinate 606,126,272 of OX422211.1, forward strand.
GGCTCTGACCTGTTTATCTATTTTTCCTTTCTTGCTATATATTATATATATATATATATATATATATATATAGGTGTCCAAACACAGGGACGCCTGAATATCACTTCCTTCGAGTCAGCCGTCAGTTGCAGTAGCCGTGGATGTGGCCAGGTTCTTGATAGTCGCTTCCTTTCTTGTAATCTAGATATGAGGTATTGCATAAACATTAGGGTTAATAACCCAATTGTATTTATTTATTCTTTTAGCACAGCATTTGATATGGTTGTATATTTTGACCGAGTGTTCGGTTATTTTATTTCATTTCAGTTTCTTTTACGTAAAACCGTGTGGATGTTTTAATTATTCATTTAAAAAGTTACTTAAGTAAAATTTTGACACCGACCTAATAGGATATTAGTAATTAAATGGATTTTCGACAGTTATGCTAAGAATGATCCATATGAGACTCCTGTCATAATTTGATATAGGAGTGATCGCTCGGTATTTTATTAGACGGGGGGTCACAGATGGTATCAGAGCATCAGGTTCTACTGTCCTTAGGAATCTGTACGGATGTACTACACTTTTAGCGTTGCTCTCGATTTGATATAGAGCCTCAGGATTAGGATTGTTGATTTCTCTTGTGAGACTTCGTTCTCCTGCCATAGCACCATAGATTAAGATTATAGTAAATCCTTTGCGTGCTCATTCTAGGATCGTGTGCCGATCGAGAAAGGGAGACCAAGGAGGGCCTTGAGGAGGACAGTAGGAGGTGAGTCTTAGCTGGGGCAACTGTAATTGAGGTCACTCCCCTTATGGAGATTGTTAACGATGGTTGCAACGACTAATAAATTATAGTAGTTATGAGCATCTAAGTACTACTATTATAGAAAGTGGTACTAAAGTTGAATTTCCAAGTGCCGATAAGGGTTCGAAAGGGATCTGACGGATAGTTTTAACCGCGAGTCGCCATTATTCGGCAGAAAGGAGAAAAATGTCATTTCATAATTTTTCACATAAGGATCGGCTAGAGACCGATAGTGGATAAAGAGTGATATGGAGAAGCGAACCTTGTGCCTAAGTGAGGTAGGTACAACGAAGAGAGAGTCCTTCAGTGGAATGATGGGCTCATTAGAAAAGTGTTATTAACACTTATGAAAAATGTGTGTATTCGTGGACCCCATTGGTGGAAATCAACCTGGGGAATTTGTTGAATAAGGAATTTACTTTTAACGAAGAAGTTAAGAGGACTAGTAAGATGATTGTAAGGAGCGAGGTTATAGATTCAGATGGTGTTGACAACTTTATCATGGTCAGGAAGGCCAGTGATGAAAATAGTAAGGTGGAGTGCGGAGCCACACGGTTAGTCCTTTCCCGGTAGGAATAAAGGACAAGGTTAGGGTACCCAGATGGGGCCTAGAGTTAAGAAATGTTGGTAAGAGGTGTGGCTAGATGAAGTTATGGGGTTCGATGGCCTTAGACTCGTGTGTGTAATTTGAGTTTTGTGGTGGTATCGATAACAGTATACATTGTATGTCTATATGTTTTTCGTGATAATGGAGTTTTGTTTTCCTTCATTCTTTATATAAAAGTGGGTGTTGATATTTTATATATATATATATATATATATATATATATTTGGATTATGATACTCGTTTTATATGTTTATACGAGTATGGTAATATGGTGAATATAATATATTATGGTATTATCGGAGCGATAGCAGGCTAAGGATGGCAAGAATATCTCGGCCATGGTTCCTGGAGGGAACAAGTTGTTGTTGCGATATCTCACCTGGATACAGGTTGAGTTTGCCTCTATGGTTATGAGTATGTGGGGGACTTATAGATATAATTTAAAGCCCACAAGATTATTGTTGAGCTGTAAGATTAAGCTCATTGTTGGTTTGCGCGAAGACTGAATATTAGTATGAGCACTTGGTGGTGTGACTCTTAGTTAGATATAGATGTTCAGACCACCTTTTGTTGAGAGGGGATAGGATTATCCCGGTTGCATGTTTGAAATAATGAACCTCCATGACCAACGAAGTTAAATAGTAATGTGTGGAGGGGTTCCTTGTTTCGCTTTCGCTTTGCGAGATGCTCCACACATGAACCTTAACGGCGTTGGGAGTGGAGAGATGTTATAGGATGCAAGGATGTTGGTTTCGTGGAAAAGTCTTATAGTGTGGATGAACCACTATAGACTATAAACCATGGGATGGTGGTATGTTGATGAAATTATCGTGCTATGAAAAATCACTAAAGTGGCCCTCTCACCACAAGTAAGTGGGTGGAGTAGGACTTAGAGAAATTGATCTGAGGATTATGGCTAGGCCTTAATGAAAAAGGCAAATTTGGAGGAAATATGTTTTGGGTATGGTGTACGTAATTCTCTTTCAGAGAGTTGGGCACTTCGATTAGTTAGTTGTCCTTTCGTATGGGCGGAAGAATAAAATAGTAGAAATGCGTTCGTAGGATTAACGTGGTAGGATTTAGGACGTCCCACTGGTGTGCCTTAGATTGTTATATCTCAATGACCGACAACGCGAGGGAGTAGTGTAACGGGAGGGATCCTTGTTTGGATTTTTTTTTTACGAGACGTCCCACGCATGAAACCAAGCAAATATTGGAAGTTGAGAGAGGCCTTGGGCACTAGGGACATATTTAGACTATCATTTCACGTAGGTAGGGTACGCTTAGACCGTAGCATTTGTAGGATGTAAGCCTAGTAGAGTTAGTGGCACCGAGGTGAATTGCATTTCGTGGGTTGAGAGGACCCATGTGTGAGTATTACACCGAGGAAAGGAGACCCTCATTTAGAAAGAGTGTTACATGTCAGACGTTCGCAATGTTTGTGCAGATGTGCATAAGTTAGAAAGGTGTATGGGCACCTTGGTGAGATGGTTTTATATACCGCCTAAAATAGGATGGGCGTAGTATATAAAGTTGAAATTTATGCCGAGAGGCATTATAGATAATGGGTACAATGTTACGTTATTAGAGTAACTTTACGATCGTGGTAGTCGTATAGTATATGGTTGGGAAACATTGGGTTAGTTTCGTTTATATTTGAGGTATTAGGATTTGGAGTGATCCTAGTTTAGTGGTGTAGGTTGTACCTGAATTTCGAGGACAAAATTCCATTGTAAGGGGGGGGGGGGGGAGTATGTAACAACCGGTCCTTTGGGAGATAATTAAATTCCATTATTGAGTATAAATTAGAATTGGGAGATTTTCTCGAAATATTGATTTTTGGGATTCTCGAGGATTTGATGATTATCGATAGGTGGTATATTTACTTTTGGGGTTGAGTAAATATGTCCAGGTATTATATGTCGCCGTTGAGTAAAGAGACACGAGGTGAGATTTAATTTGGGAAACCCCCATTAAGTCGCGTGGGATTGAAATAGTGAATTGCGGTCAAGTGCCTTGGATGGGAATTTCGACTGCTTCGTGAGTCTTGGAATGGCCGAGAAAGTCAGAAAAGAGTGTCCGATTGTTGAAATTGAGTTCTGAGTAATTTTAGAGTTAAACGGGCTCGTAATCGAGTAAACGAGTCGTTTTTGGGTTTTAAGGGTTAAAACCCTTTTCTCCTTATAAAAGGAGGGTGAGAGGGAGAAAAGATAAGAGAAGAGAGGGAAAAGAGAGAGAAGAGAGAGAGGAGGAGAAAAAGAGGAGAAAAGAGGAGATTCCGGCCAACCTCCGCGGGATTCGGCTCGAGGTCGTCGGATTTTATCCACGAGGCAAGTGTTCACTTGATTTATTTAATTTTTTCATAAATATCTCATACCGTAGTTTGGTATAATCAAACCATAAAGATTTTGGGTTGGGTTTTCGTGGATAAAATGGGTTTTTGGGAGTTAAAACAATTAAACCCCAATAATGTTTCAATTTGAGGAACTTAGGTTTTAACCTAAATTAATTGGTGATTTCGGGTTCTAGGATGTTTAGAACCCGTATTATATGTGTATTTGTTGTTGGTTGGAGTTATAGGCCGTTGGGTGAGGAGTTGAAAGCTTGGGGGAAGCTTTCATGGCTAAAATATCTTCTCGGAGAAGAAGCTGCCCACCATGATCGATCGATCGATCGATCATGGGGGCTCGATCGATCGAATCCATCGATCGATCGACGGCCATGGGTCGATCGATCGACCCCTTCTGAATGATTGGAAATTCTTCTAGGGTGTTTTGGATGGGATAGATTCCAATTCACATTTGCCTGGAGGCTAATTATGGGTTAATATGAGGGACCTTTTAGGACTATATGGTCCTCTAATTAAGGGAATCTAGGAGGCTAGGGTGAGGGTTTTAAATGTATAACCCTTAAACTATATTTTTGAGGAAAATAGAATAATTAATAACTTAAGATGTTGGGGTCCCTAAAATAGGGTGGGGCTCCCTAAATGATTAATTGGACGAGATGTAGTCCTTGGGTTCATGGAAATGAAATCCATAACCCATTAAATTTAAGGTTGTTCAGGAAAGATCAATCCCTAGGATATTTCGATGGGCATTTAGGCCTATATAATTATGCGTATAGGAAGCATAATTATAATCGATTGTGGAGTTAGTATATCCTTCGAGATAATTAGGTTAATTCGGGGATATATATATATATATATATATATATATATATATATATATTTCAATTTGAGTGAAATGGTATCATTGGAGATATCCAATAAATCCTTAGATAGGATTGAGGTATATAGTGATTATTATTGTAAGGAAATACTTTGGGTTTAATATCATTCTTATTTGAATGCATGATTATGATTCCTTGAGGGAATGTTTGGGATTATTGGTCATCGCTAGATGTACTTGGCATATGGCCATTTATATATTCTAGGAGGAATATATGGTATATGTATATACTATGTGATTAAAGTATATATATGATATGAGGTAAATGATTTTGAAAATATAAAAATGAATGTTTTCAAAATGGAAAAGAAATGATTTTTCATAATTGATAAATTATGGTTACAGAGCTCTCTAAATCACTATCATAAAGGAAGTTGCGTGCGTATGGTGAAGCCCCCTGGCTAATGAATGCAGGGTAGATATAGTCCTATAGGCCATATGAGCGATTATTATTTCTGAGCTGGTTAGGATATTCTGGTTGTGGTCTTGACTATCCCGCAGGCATATGGACGCTTCCCGACATTGGCAGGTTCCCAGGTTATCTTGTTTGATAGGCCCTGGAAGATGATAGACATTTAGGGGCGCGTCTAGTGGGGAAATTCGGAGGGGCGGTCTTAGATTTGTTAAAGCATTTGATGATAATAAAATGGCTTTAAATACATTTCCTGGAAGGACGAAGGGGAATGGGATAATTGATTTGGCTTCGGATACGTTTCCCGGATGGAAGAAGGGAAATGGAAGCATATGTTATGATCAAAGCATTTTTATGATAATAAAAATGGCTTCGAATAAATTTCCTAGATATAAGAAGGGAAATGGGATGTTATAAAACGGAAAAGCATTTTTATGATAATAAAACGGGCTTTTAAAAAGTTATATAATGTGTTAAAGCAATTCATGATAATGAATTGGCTTTTAAATATATATCCTCGATATAATAAGGGAAATATAAAGTTTTGAAATGAGTATAGAATACACCTAAGTCCGGGAGATAGATCCGGATGTGTATTATAAAGTTGTATATAAAGTAAACCTGAGTCTGGGAGATATTATCCGGATGTATATGGTAAAACGTATATAAAATGAATGTGATATGTATATATATAAGAATGTACTTATACATTAGTCTTTTACTACAGGCCAAATGGATCTCTACCATTAACCCTGCCAAGTAGTATTGTATTGGGGGGGTTCCTTGTTTGGATTTAGCTTCGTGAGACACCCCACGCACGAACTTAGTGCAGTGTTGAGAACGGAGGGAAGTTTAGCCCTTAGTACTCGGGATGGATGGGTTTCCAGTAGACGGGTACATCAGACTAGTTAGGAGAGATAGCTTGACTAGGGTATTTGTTAGGATACGTTAGGTGTACACCATTAGAGGAGAGGTGCGGGGTATCTCATGGGAGTGCGATACCAAACTTAAATATCAGATAAAATATTTTTCTAAAAATAAAGCATTTATGCACTTCAAAAATATTTTCAAACTTGGGCTCTGACCCGTTTATCTACTTTTCCTTTCTTTCTATATATAGTATATATATATATATATACGTGTCCAGACACAGGGACGCCTGGATGGCTATTCCTTCGAGTCAGACTTCAGTTGCAGCAGCTGTGGATGCGGGCAGGTTCTTGATAGTCACTTCCTTTCTTATAATCTAGGGTATTGTATAAACATTCGGGTTAATAACCCAATTATACTTATTTATTCTTTTAGCACAGCATTTGATATGGTTGTATATTTTGACCGAATGTTCGGTTATTTTATTTCATTTCAGTTTCTTTTATGCAAAACTCTATGGATGTTTAAATTATTCGTTTAAGAATGATCCATATGAGACTCCTGTCATAATTTGATATAGGAGTGATCGCTCGGTATTTTTTTAGGCGGGGTGTCACAGTGATAATTAAATTAAGATTTAATTAAATTGGACTAGCATGCGTAGTTTTATACATGATTAATTATGATTGTTTTTGTGACTTGTTGGTATTATTTAATTTCCATTGTGACGACGGATTGTTGGGTATTTTTGCTCCCTCTATTATAGGATGCCTACTAGGTATGGGACTAGTGTGTAGGCCTTTTGATGATTTACGCCATCTAGGCATGGGACTAGTGAGGGTAGATTATTACAACTTTATTATGTCGAGGGTGGGATGATTTTTATTACTTTATCATCTTACGCTAGCCTAAACATGAGACTAGGCTGAGGTTTATTTTAGAAATTCATCCTACACATAAGGTAGGACGTATTGATAACTTGGGAACCCTTAGGTATGGAAATAAGGGGTATTTTGAGGATCTCACATCGATTAAAAGGGAGGGGTGAATTATATATTGTGAAATTGAGAATTTGAGAATTAATACCTAAGATAATAAGACATGTATTAAAATATACTGGCGACATAATCAGCGAGGGGAGACAGTTTAAACGGGCCAGCCATCGTTTTATATCGTGTCATGTGTGGAACCTCGTCAATCAGCGAGGGCTGACAGTTTAAATGGGCCATCTGATATTTTGATGAGGGGATGTGTATTTTGGTGGAGAAATAACCCGAAGTAGGAAGACTGCTATTCATAAGCATTATAAATTGAGAAAATAATGAAATTTGAGTTAAGTTAGTAAAAGATTAACTTCGTGGAACTTGGGAATCTAAAATCATATTGGCGTGCCTTTATAAATGGGGATCTCTGTAGGTAGTTAGTGATTTATGTGGCCAGACCCGATCCTCGCCGCGGGCGGGCGCGTGAAGGAAGGATCCTCAGGTCCCGCGCATCCCTCTCGGGAGCGCTTCGACCGACGTCGTTTGAGATGACGTGTAAAAATGTTGAGAGATTTAGAGTCGCCAGTCTATTTTACTCAAAACAGACAAAAGAAAAAGGGGAAGCCATCCCGAAGGATGGCATCCAAAGACATACTGGTGCACAAGAAACCAAAATGATTCGAGAAGGGTTTGGAGGATAAGTTACGAAATGGGAAGGTGTTAGGCACCCATTCCGCCCTTTTGGTCTCTCAGGCATGTTTGCTATTTTCCCTTTTTATTTCCCCATGATATGTGTGCATGTGTATATATATATTGGAGATAGGAATCCTCAACTTGTATCATGGAAGAGATAAAGCGAGTCATCCGTAAGAAGGTATAATATTAGAAAATAAGATTTACGCGATTACCCTTACGTTAATCGTTATAACGGAACGATAATGCATATGGGGTGATACGTCACTAAGAACAAGTATATAGAATATAAGAAAATTGGATTTAGAGAATATAGAAAATGAGAGAGAAAGTGAGAATAGGACTCGAGTCTTGAGTTTTACCCCGGGACGCCTACGTAGCCTATAAAGGCATCAAACGCTGCGTAGTTCGCATACAAAACGAGGGGTGGGGTTTATCCCATAAATCCAAATGGGTGATCTCTTATTTGTGAGTGTGTGTGTGTTTTAGTTGTGAGAAAAGTATGAGAATCCCTACTTGGAATTTATGAGCAAATCCTCTTTTTCTTGTTTTTTGGTTTTATTTATATGAAAATAAGAGATGTGCAATAATACTAAATAAAAAGTATATTAGGATGTGTGAGATGAGATAATAAAAGTTCTAAGTAATATAACAAGTTATTGGAAATTTAAGAGAAAGTTGAGAAAGTTGGACCTTCTTGAAGATCTTGAATGTTGGAGAGCAGCCCTTGTACTTGGATGATTATGGAGAGTGGCTAATTCACAAAGTTTGATGAAAAGTGGAAGTTAGAAAGGGATTTGGATATTGAAATTGCGATGTCTTCGAGAGAGGTTTTTGGGATTCGCTGAGAGCCATTTTTATCAGATCTGGGCTCCCTTTACAAATGAGGTGAAGGCCTCATTTTATAGGCCTAGGTCACTGGCGATCGGCATAGACCTGGTCCTCCCTATCGGCACCTACTGATAGGTAGGGTCTGAAACCTGCTATTTCGTAGTGTGTTTCAGGCCTTTTCAAGCAATTAGCTACAGAGGGAAAACTGTTGGTCAGAATCGTGCAGGGGGTAGACCGTTGGAAAGGTTATTCAGAGACCTTTGAAAGTCCTTTGGATCATTCTCAGGTTCGGGAGTTAACTTTGGGTCAAATATGGCTCGAAAGCGTTCATTGGTCTATTGGATGGGGAATCGTTCGGACGCAAACGGATCATTCGTCTGCATAGTAAGTCTGAATCGCGCACGAGGTGGACCGTTGGAAAGGTTAGGATATGTATTTCAACATTCCAAAGAGTTTGACCCAGTTTGGGGAGTTGACTTTGGTAAACCGAGCCCTGGAAGCATTCGGTGACCTCTTGGAGTCAAACGGATCGTTCGTCCGCATGGTAAGTTGGAATTGTGCATGGAGAGGACCATTAGAAAGGGGTTTCAATGACCTTCAAAGATTCATTTAGCCTCGGTTGAGTTGAAGAGTTGGCTTAGGTCAAACAGAGACTGGGAGCCCCCAGTGGCCTCTAGATCAAGTTTCGGACGCAAACGGATTGTTCGTTCTCATGTTAAGTCAGAATTGCGTACGGGATGGACCATTGGAAAGGGATTTTAGTGCCCTTCGAAGATTCATTCAGCCTTGTTCGAGATAAAGAGTTTGACTTTTTGGTCAAACGGAGCCTACGAGTGCCCGATGGTTTCTAGGTCAGTACTCGGGGTATAATTTGGGTTTGTAGGGATGAAGGGAGGTACTAGGGACCTAAGGAGAGTTAGGGGGTAACAGAATGGGGTGTCTACAGATCCCCTCGATGGGTGAGTTTAAAACAAATGATAACCGTCAAATAGACACCACATGATGCTTTTGATGGAGTATGACCTATTCAGAGGGCCGAGGCCAATTATAAGGACCTGAGGGGTGTGCTGGGGATGACTAATTTTGTGGGTCAAAGCCAAATCTACGGGCTTAAGTGATGAGGGTGACCAATTCTGCGGGTCAAAGCTAATTTTGTGAGGTTAGGGTCAAGATCTAATAACCGAGGTCAATTCTGACCTAAGAGTGGTGACAATCAAGGATCGAGGTCAATTTTGACCTAACTCAGGTGACGATCCAAGACAGAGGTAAATTCTGACCTAAGAGTGGTGACAACCGAGGACCGAGGTCAATTATGTCCTAACTCAGGTGACAATCCAAGATCGAGGTCAATTCTGACCTATGAGTGGTGAAGATCGAGGATCGAGGTCAATTCTGACCTAACTCAGGTGACGATCCAAGACCGAGGTCAGTTCTAACCTAAGAGTGGTGATTACCGAGGACCGAGGTTAATTCTGACCTAAATCAGGTGACGATCTAAGACCGAGGTCAATTCTAACCTAAGAGTGGTGACGACCGAGGATCGAGGTCAATTCTGACCTAACTCAGGTGACGATACAAGACCGAGGTCAATTCTGACCTAAGAGTGGTGATGACCGAGGACCGAGGTCAATTCTGACCTAACTCAGGTGACGATCCAAGACTAAAGTCAATTCTGACCCAAGAGTGGATAAAGATTGGATTTTGATTCTGCTGGAGAAAGTTCTTTGTTATTTTGATATGAGCTGGGAGCTAATAGTTGGGGAAGTGATCAGACGATCCTTAGAGATCCTCTAGGGCTTTGTCGAGAGGAGATTCACTTGGTTTTTGAGGATTCCGCTGGGAAAGAGGGGTTCCATTTGAGGGGATGCAAAATTTTCCTAGTGAAAATGTTGTAAATCCTTCCTGGGATTTTAGGAATTTTTTGAGGGTTTTTTGGGGCTTTCTGGTATATTTTGGGAATTTCTGTAAAAAATTTAAGGGTGTGCCGATCGGCATGGTATGAGGGTTGCCATTCGGTAGTGGCACAGACTGTTGGACTGCCTCGAAAAGGTAAGGAGTCAGTGTCGATCGATATGGTTAGGGTCAGTGCCGACCGGCATGGCATTTGGCATCTTATATAAAGGGGGCGAATCCCTTTATTTTTTCACAGTTTTTTTTCTCTCTCTCTTTTTGCGATTCCTTTGTAAATCGTTCTAGCATTCCGATCTTCAAGAAATGGCCACTTTTTTTAGCACCGCAGTCCATAGGGAGTTGTTGACCGTTGATGACTGGGCGAATGTGGAGTGGAGGGCCAGGGCGCCTCTTGCTTTGGGGAGCGAGAACTCCTTTGATGTGTTTGATCCTGTTGCGGATGAGCGGACTTTGCTGCGGGAGGCGTCGTGCCATCGCTCTTCGAAAGTGATTCCTGGCGGTTATGTAAGTGACCTGACCTTTGGCATTCCTTTCTTTTTGGTGATTTTTCTTTCTATCTTGACTTCTGATGAGATTTTTTCTTTTTGCCAGTCTGATATTTCTTTGAAGAACATGCACGCCCGCGGGATGACGGGGCTCAGGGATGTCTGGGATCATCTCCCACCTGTGGTGCATTGGGTGGTATCATCAGTGGGTTTTGGGAGGTTAGCATCTGCGCTGGATGAGACGCCTCGTTCGACAGCGGTCATGTGCGCTTTGGGGGAGAGGTGGTGGGATACTACCCATACCTTCCATTTTGGATTTGGGGAGATGACTGTGACTACCATAGACGTGCAGCAGCGGTTGGGGATGGATTGTGATGGAGAGAATATAGAGGTGGATCGCTCTTTGTGGGTGAGATCGAAGGCAGTGCGTGCGGCACTTGGTGATGTAGGGAGGATAGTTTTTGGGGATTCTATCTGATTGTCCCTACTGAAGTATGTTATGTTGGGCAGGGTGATTGATGTGGAGGACGGGCTGCAAGTGAGGCAGATGGCCCGATTATTTATTTTGCTGGTGTTGGGAGGTTTTATGGTGGCGTTGAGCAGCGACGTCGTCCATTTGTGGTTCTTGACGTACCTGAGGATGTTTTCGAACATGTCTTTTTGTGATTGCGGGAGTTTGACTTTGGAAACCCTTTACTCTTCTTTGGATGCATTCATCTGGTGCTACCGACAGACCTTTACTGGAGCTACGTACCTTCTTGAGGTATTTTTCAGTTTACGCATTTCTTTTCATGCATTCGCATTTTCCTTTCATGCATTCGCAGTTTCCTTATGTGTCTCTTTTTGTTTGTGAATTCTTATCTTTGACAGACGTAGTTTTATGAGGTGATTGGGTGCAATACCCCACTGATCGCTCTTACGGATGACACTATTGGGGGCTCCTACCAATTGTATCGATGGCGTAAGGCCAATCGATAGTCGAAGGGATCTCTCTCTCTAGAGGCGGTGCGTCAGGTCTTGAATGACCTGACCAGTGGTAGGGTAAGACTCGTTCCATTTTCAGTCTTGGTTTTTGCACCTTCTGATCTTGTATTGATTTATTCCTTCTTGGATATTTTCAGGTGACCTTTTATCCCTAGGAGACATCCATTCAGGATGCGAGGACGACCGGGGTGAATGCGCAGATGAGGCATTTGTTGGCGCATGAGTTCGGCCATTTCTGGTATCTCAGGGAGAGAGTGGTTCATCAGACTGCTGAGGAGGAGGTGGTGGTACCACCTGCACAACCTCCTACGTCTACGAGGCGGGAACGACTGCAGTCGGAGGATGCGAGGATCGTGGCGATGATCGGCGAGTCATACTTATTGTACACTAATACGGCTGCGCCGTATGACTATATGGACTTTGTGACGAGCTGCTTGATGGCACCCAACATATATGATGCCTTGGATTTCCCTCATGTGGGTTCAAGTCGGGTAATGGGATCTTCCCATAGTGGCGGAGGTCTGATGACATCTGCGGCGACTGCGACTTCAGAGGTTCCTTTTGTGCGATTGCACACTCCTTCGTACAACATTCGACGGGGTGATGGAGGGATGGTGCCTATGCTGCGTCGTCATCATGTGATGGATCAGGAGGAGTTGGCTTTGACAGAGGAGGTCCTCCGACTTGCGGTATACCTTTTTGTTCTTCTCTTTCTTTTTTCTGTTTTGGTCATCTTTGCCTTGATACTGATTTTGCCTTTTCCTTGCAGCAAGTCCGAGTGTCGACCACTTGGCTAAGAGACATCCGAGACTGGATATCTTCGGCGACCGCCCATATTCGGGATGCGGTTCCTGTTCCTTCTTGCTTGGTGCCATCGGCTTCATTCGGAGAGGACTCTGGCTCGGGTAGTGGCGGTTCATCATCTCGCCGTAGGGGAAAGAGAGTGCGTCGCAGGGGTGTAAGCTCTTAGAGAGAAATGTGGGTGAGAGAGAGAGAGAGAGAGAATGTGGGTTCGAGCTGAGTCCCGTTGTTTTTTTTTATTTCCTGCAAAATTGATGTAACACAGAAAACAAATAGATGCAATGCAATGGAGTTTTTTATTATCTTTTATTAATGATGAATGAATGCATGCACATGCACTTTTTTACTTTGCTGTTGAGACCGTAAAAAAGGAGTATTTTTGGGATTTTTTGAAGGAAAGTTTTTTTAATTAAAAGGGGAATTTATATAAGGAGGAAAAGGGATTTTCAAATTCAATTGAGAATATCAATTTATTTTTATTTAGTTTTCTGATTTGACAAAAAAAGGAAAAAAGGGAAATTTCTAAAAATGGGGGGTTGCCGATCGACAAGCACCCTGTCCTCTCTATCGGTAGTTCAGTCCAGTCCTGTAAATTCAAAGTTTTTATTGGTATCCTCTTCTGTCTTTTGTATTTTGTGGGGTAGGATTCCCTTCGATTTATGCAGGGATTATGTCTCTTGTGAGGGTTCTCAAGTATAAAAGGGGGTAAGGGTGGAGTGTTTTCATCACACCTTCGCATTCTTACTTACTTGCCCACTATCTCTTAGCCTTGCAATATGGCTCTCCCTGGTAGCATTGAGTTTGCTAACTACCTCGAAGCCTTGGAAGCAATGTGCTCTTATAATGTCGACTATGATGCTTTCAACATGCGTCGAGTCTCCTTGTGGCGCAATCAGCCTATTGAGTGGAACATGCTGATGGCGGCGGTATAATTCTGGTACCCCAAAGACCATGTATTTCTCTTTGGGTTGGATGAAGTTTGTCCTGCCTATGAGGAATTTTCTGCCATGCTAGGTATAAATCCCAATGTTGCTGCGGCTTTGCCCGAATTTTCCTATTCTCCCAGGGATTTATTGGCCGAGCTTCTTCATATTTCACCTTCGACGGCCAGATCATTGGTTGCTGGAGGAATGATCTCCCTCCCGGCGCTGCTGTAGTCCGTGCATTTGTTGGAAATAGGTGATGCTGGCTATGTTGGAGCCGTTGCTCCTGGCCTGGTTTCAAAATTACTGCTGGTGACTGGGGAATTACTGGTCGACCCGCTACTTGCAGCCATTACTTCGTGGATGTCATACCGTCGCAATCCTGTGGTGCTGATACTCGCGAAGACCCTGAATGGCCTGGATGCCTGAAGAGAAAGTCGTTCTGACTTTCTGAGGGGTAGCCCCGTGATGCTGTTCATGTGGTTGTCTGAAAAACTTCGCCTGGTGACTCCTCCAGAATATCCTTTATCGGCTATACCCAACTTCTTTTCCCGTCAGTTCTTCTATGTTGGCCTGGATATTGCGAGCTGGGAGAATTGGTTTGTGGAGCATGGGGCTCGGAATTTGTATTGGTCAGTGCCTTGGTAGGGGCAGTTACAGCATGTTCTGGAGCTAGGAGAGTACTCATATGTGCGGCTGGTTGCTCTCAGACAGACCTATTTTTATTTCCCTTGGCGGCTTTTGCGCCAATTTGGCTGGCATAGGTCGTGACACCTTGGGCACTAAATTTCTTTTCGGTAGACATTTTGACCGAGCGCCTGAGTTTATTACTTGGATCTCTGTGGGAGAATCGACATCCGTTGTCCCATCCCTCTTAGTCTATCGGGAGAGTTTTTCATGTCGCTGGGGATTATATGAATTGGTTGTGGAGGAGAGTAGTCAGAAAGATGTTGCCAGTGGAGACTGGACAAAGGTGGTTTGTTTTATTTAACACCATGGAAGGGGGTGTTGTGCGTTTTTCGAAGCTGGTTCAGGCTTATCGGTCCTTGGAGTGTTTACGGCACTCTATTCAGGTGGGGGAAATTTGAGGACCCCAGGATGTAGATGATGAGGGTGCAGGCTCCTCTGGTAGCTGTGGGTAGAACTCTTGGAGAGTTTATTTGTGTAATAGGAAATATATGTGGGGATTTTATTTGGCTTTTTATGGCAGTAGGGGGAAGGTAGTTATCCATTCCTTTTCTTATGTAATATATGCTGTAATTTCTTATTAATGAAATAAGCAAGTTTCTGATCATCCAGTTGTGCCTTTCGATGAATTTTGTAATTTTGAATTATCTATACTGATCGCTAAGGCATACATAATCCTTTTGTTCAAGTATTTGTTAGAATGAACTGCTGTTCTTGGAGATAAGAAAAGAATAGTATTTTGTGAAAAAGAAAGAGTCATTCTCTTGTAAGATGTATGAGCTGCTTACGTACCTCTAGGGATTTTGAATTTTTTTTCCTGAAAAATGTTTTTTTTGCAGAGGATCAGGCCCGCGTAGTTCTGAGTAGAGGGAAGTGATTAAGAATAGAAGGGAGATGATAAGAGTCGTAGCGTGTTGAGATTCTAGACTAGGGGTAAAATTTCTTGAGACGATCCAGGTTGACTGGACGAGCCATCTCCTCCCCATCTAGGTCAGTGAGCATGGTCGCACTGCCGGATAAGATTTTTTTCACAATGTAGGGGTCGCTCCAATTGGGCTTGAATTTCCCTCTGGGTCCCAGATGGGTTCTATTATCTCCTTGAGGGCTAAATACCCTTCCTGGACTCCGCGGTCCTTGACTCTCTTGTTGAATGATCGCGCTATTCGGCGATGGTACCCCTCTATATGGTAAAGAGCTTTCAATCTCCTGTCATCTAGGAGGGTCAGCTCGTTGAGATAGCTTTAGCACCAGTCTTCTTCATTAACTTTGCTTTCGAGCATGACGCATAGTGAGGGTACTTCGAGCTCCACATGTAGGACTGATTCCATACCGTAGACCAGAGAGTAAGGGGTAGCCCTAGTAGAGGTTCGGATTGAGGTTTGATATCCCCAGAGGGCGTATAGGATTCGGTCGGCCCAATCCTTACAACTTCCGGTCATCTTGTTGATAATGGTTTTGAGGTTCTTGTTGGCGGCCTCAACTGCACCATTGGTCTGAGGTCGGTAAGGAGAAGATTTGTGTCTCTGAATCCCATATTCATTGACTACTTTTGTGACTTCTTCTTCGAAGTGCAACCCGTTATCTGACACTAACTCGTGCGGGACCCCATATCGAGAGATGATACTTTTCTTGAGGAATTTGGCCACTTTCTTGGCATTTAATACTGCGTATGACTCAGCTTTAACCCATTTGGTGAAGTAATCAATGGCAACTAGGATGAATTCATATCCGTTTGAAGACTTTGGTGTAACCTTTCCTATGATGTCGATACCCCAGGTGGAGAACGTCCAGGGAGAGGTCATGTTGTATAATTCTCGGGGAGACAGGTGTTGAAGATTAGAGAATTGTTGGCATTTAAGGCATCTCCAGACATAGGCCGTGCAATCTTGGGCTATGGTTGTCCAATAGTAGCCCTTTTGGATGATATTCTTGGCAAGCATGTGACCGTTCATGTGGGGCCCACATTCCTTGCTGTGGATTTTCTGCATTATCTTCTCAATCTCAGCCCCTGCGATACAGTGTATATGAGTTCCATCGAAGTTCCTCTTGCGTAGAGATTTATGGCAGATGATGTACTGGGCGACAAGTCTTCGGAGGGTCGTTCGGTCTTTCTTGTTGGAACCCTTAGGATACCTACCATGTATGAGGAGGCACCAGATATCATAGTACTAGCAATCGACTAGTTCGGGATCTTCAGTGGAGAGAAGCTCAATATGGTAGCAGTGGGTTGGTTTATCTTGCTTTTGAACTAGGAATGGAGTTATTATTATTCCTTCCGGTATGTCGACCATGGAGGCCAAGGTAACTAGAGCATTGTCTAGGTTATTCTTTGCTCGAGATAGGTAATGGAAGGTGATATCTCAGAATCGAGAGGCTAACTCTTCTAAGTGGGCATGGAAGGGTTGGAACTTTTCGTCCTTAACTTTCCACTTTCTGAGAACTTAACTGATGATGAGGGAAGAATCCCCGTAGACATCAAGGTATTGAATAACTTTCTTGGGAGTAACTTTGAGGCCGACTCTGCATGCCTCGTATTCCGTCATGTTGTTGGTGCAAGGGAAATCCAATTTGATGGCGATGGGAGTGTGGGAGTCATCTAGGGTGATCAAAAGTATCCTAATGCCATATCCCTTTTTGTTGGCAGTGCTGTCAAAGAACATTTTCCATCGAAGGTGGTCTTGAGCGATGTAGAGGATATTTTCATCTGGGAATTCGTAGATCCAGACATCTGCTTCTTCTACGGGGTAATAAACGAGGTAGTTAGAGATGGCTCTTCCTTTAATGGCTTTCTGCATGACGTACACGATATCGAACTCGGTTAGGAGCATCAACCATCGGGCCATTTGACTGGATAAGGAAGGTTTCTCAAGAAGGTATTTGATGGGATCCATTCGGGATACAAGTTTGATGGGGAAGGCGAGCATGTAGTGTCGTAACTTTTGGATGACCCAAACAAGTGCGACACACGCCTTTTTTAAATTAGTGCAGTTGACCTCGTATCCGACTAATTTATGACTGGCATAATAGATGGCTCTTTCTTTACGGGAGTCTTTAAGGTATTGGGCTAGCAAAGCCCCAGCTGCAGTGTCCATTATGGTTAGGTATAGGAGCAAAGGGAGACCAGGCTGTGGTGTCATGAGCACTAGAGGTTGGGTCAGATATTGTTTGATTCGGTCAAAAGCTTTTTGACAGGCCTCATTCCAATATTTGGTTGAATTCTTTTGGAGGAGCTTGAAGATTGGTTGACAGATAGAGGTTAGTTGGCTGATGAACCGGCTGATATATTACAATTTCCAAAGAAAACCTCAGACTTCTTTCTCTGTTCGGGGTGGTGGCATCTCAAGTATGGCCTTCAGCTTTGCAGGATCTACTTCTATCCCCTTCTCATTGACCATGAATCCCAAGAGTTTTCCCTTTGTTATGCCGAAGACACGCTTCTGTGGATTGAGTCTCATCTGATACCGTCAAAGTCGTTCGAAGAACTTCTGGAGAGAGGGAATATGACCTTATCTAGTTTTAGACTTGATAATCATATCATCCACACAAACCTCGACTTCTCTGAGAATCAGATCATCCAGGAAGGTTGTGGCAACCCTTTAGTAGGTAGCCCCAGCATTCTTGAGACCAAATGGCATAACGATGTAACAAAATGTTTCCCATGGGGTGATGAATGCGGTTTTTTCTTGGTGGTCTGGGTGCGTCTTGATTTGGTTGTATTCGGCAAACCCATCGATGAATGACTTGAGAGCATGACTGGCTGTGTTGTCCACGATCATGTCGATATTGGGTAGAGGATAATCATCCTTTGGAGAAGCTTTGTTTAACTCTCGGTTGTCCACACACATTCAAACCTTTCCTCCTAATTTTGGCACAGGTACTATGTTGGCTAGACATGTGGGATATTCGATCACACGAATGAATCCCACATTCAACTGTTTGACCACCTCTTCTTTGACCTTGAGCGACCATTCGGTGCGGAGCTTTCTCAATTTTTGTTTAATCGGCTTGTAATCTGGGAGAGTGGGGATCTCGTGCTGAGCTATTTCAGGATCAATGTCGGTCATATCATCATAGGATCATGTGAAGGCATCCAAAAATTCCTTTAGCAATTCTTCGAGTTGTGCGCGCTCATGCTCGCTAAGGGTGGCCCCTATCCTAATCTCGCGCATTTGGCTACTAGAACCGAGATTAATAACAACAGTCTCTTCTTCATTAACTTGGCGTAGTTATGTTTTTTATTATTAACCTTATTTAGATCAGTTAAGAATTGTTCATTTGAAAAATCATCATCATCATCAAAAGTTCGATTATAATCCAAACAATTAATGTAAGGCACAGCAAGATACTCAAAATCTTCGTTTATTTCATTGATAGGAAAAACAGCATTGAGAACCTTATCAAAAGAGTCCTCGATTATATTTGAACAAGGATAGACGACAGAAGAAGAAATATGGTAAACATTGGGGTTAGGGGAGATTTCAAGAGGTAGAACTGGCGCATCATGCTAGTTGAGGAGGGGCGTATTAGTAGCTTAAATCAAATGGGATGGATCCATTGATGTATTTTCTGAATGAACCATGCAGAGTGCCAGCCCCAGTGTCTATAAGTTGAAGAAATCTTCGGAATCACTTTCCTGAGTCTCTTTGATATCTTTTATGAGCGAGTGTCCTCGGTGTTGGAAACTTTTGGCCCATGGGTAGCTATCTTGGAAAAGGATCTCCATTCCAGGCTTCATCTTCTTATCTATGTGGTCATACCATGGTTTTAGAAAATCGCAAAAGGGGAAGTCTTTGCCTTCTTTTATGAATCTTCCATTCAAGGGGTCTCCTAGGGTAGTTGGGATGCAGTCTAATCTTCTCTTTGATCGAGACTAGTGGATCATTCTGAGTTCTTGTTCTGATGGTTGATACCCCAAGCCATAAGGACGGAAAGCTTTCTTCAGTTCGATGGGCTCAAGTATCCGTTGATACCTTTGCCCTAGCCCCAGTCCGGGCATGAAGTGCATGTTTCTGAACATCTGAATCACATTGACATTGCAATGAGGGTTATATTCTAGACAAACCCTTTCTTTGAAACCGTCCCCTACCGAGAGTAGGAGTGGCTCAATTCAGAATCCTGATAGGAGCATATCATTTGACTCGTGTTGTATCTCAAGGATTGTACTGTTGGTGCTTGGACCCTCGACATTTTCATCATCGCCCAAAATGGTGATGACTCGCCCGTCGATGAAGAACTTAAATTTCTCATGGAGTGAGGAAGACACACCATTGATACTGTGGAGCCAGGGTCATTCGAGTAACAGGTTGAAACATGCTGGGATGTCAATGACTTGGAATTAAATGACAAGGTTTATAGGGCCAACCTCTATTAAAAGTTTTATGGATCCCATCACCTCCCGATGGGTATTATCGTAGGCATATACATCGGTGGAGGTTGGAGCGAGGTTGCTTTCTTTCAGGCCTAAACACTTGAAGGTTCTTAGTAGGTAAACATTCAAGGCGGATCCGTTACCGACAAGAGAGAGTGGCGCGGCCTTCCCCATAACTTTGACGGAGATATTGAGTGCATGATTATGATTTGGCCCAATTCTAGGGATTTCTTCTTCAGAAAATGATAGCATTCGGGTAGAGGTCAAGGATCCGACCATATTTACTGCTTCTTCTGATGTGGTAGAAGGAGGAACTGTGGGTCCAGTGAGCAGCGTGATTAAAGCATTTCTGTGCAGCTGGGAAGACATGAAAAGCCACCATAGAGTGATATTAGCTTGAGTTTTCTTCATTTGATTGAGGATCTTGATCTCCTCGATGGTCATCTCTGTCATAGGAAGGTTTTCAACGCCCTTCCCTTTGTTATTTGCTGGTAGTGAGCTTGGAACCTGGTAATGTCTCCCTGATCTGGTCATGTAATTTACTGAAGAAGGGAAGAACATGAATCACGTTCCCTTGTCAATCTCAGGTTGTTCTATCACCTTGTTTATTTCTCCGAGGAGTTCTTCAAATGATATCATCCCATATATGTCGGATAATGGGCCAGTTCTTCCTGAAGCTTATTCTTCACTCGAATCTTCGAATTCTTATCCCCATCCGATGGCAACAATTATGTCTTTCCATGTAAAGTTAATGCATTCCACAACTTCAACAGCTTCTTTATATAGGTTTTCCCTTTCTGTGGGGATATGTATGGTTGAAGGGATAAAGCGCCCTTGTAGCTTCAAAATGTCATGTAACACAGTGATACTACAAATGTTGTTGGTTTACCCGAATAATTCTGCCATAATCTGGACAACATAATCTAGGCTGACTTCATCGGTTGGTACCACCCACTTCTCTGAATCTCGGGCCCACTTTCGTTCTTCCAAGAATAGTGTACTGAACCTTTGGCAATCGATGACCATCTGTGAGGGCAATTTCTGCTCAAACTCTAGGAATTGGTCTAACACCTCTTACAATTCCATATTTCCATTTTCAGAATGGGTACGGATAGCGATGCATGCTCTGCTAAGGAGTGACAGTGCCTAATCAGCGAGGCTACTAGGGTGTAGGAGGAAATATGGGAAAATTTAAAGAGGTTTAGGAGAGTATATGGGTGTGATTTGAGTTAAGGGATCGAAATCTGGGTTTTCTTCTAAGAATATGGCATTGGTATGATTTGGGAGTGGATTATGAGTAGTGTTTGTCTTAGGATTGGCTGGTGGGGCGATGGTACTCTGATCAATGAGATCTTGGATTATATTTTGAAGGTGAAAGCATTGGTCGGTGGTATGGCTAGTAGTTTGGTGAAAGGTGCAATGAGCATCGGCCTTGAAGTTTCTTGGGAGTAGATTTGGCAATGGACGGAGATCCAAGGGTTTGATAAGGTTTTGGCTTAACAGGGCTTGGTAAAATTTGGAGAGGGGATCATGGAGCTCACTGTATTACTTTCGGATGGGGGAAGGGCGGTTTTTTGGTGCCCATGATGTGGTTGGTTGAGAGATGTTATTAATGGTTGAGACTGTAGAACTGGCAGGCTTGTCATACTTTCTAGGGGTGAATTGTCCGGACACCTTCTTCGGTTCAACCTCTGTTTTTACAAGGCTTTCCTCGATTTCTACTCCCACTTCTCTGAGAGCTCGGAAGTGGGGATAGTATTGTCCTCCCATCGTCGCTCGGACATGGGGCAAGAATTTGTTTTTCACTATGTTGACCCGTTCTTCCTCATATGGCTGATTGGTCATGGTAGCTGCTTGATCTCTCCACCAGGTTATGAAGTTACTGACTGATTCCGCAGGGTTCTGTTTGAGAAGCTCTAAATCACAGTGGGTGACCTCAAGCTCTTCGTTGTATTTGTACTGCGACATAAATTCTCGGGCTACATCCTCCCTGCTACGGATTCTGGATTTCTTGAGAGATAAAAACCATCGGAGGGCACTATCCTTCAAAGTTTGCTGAAACAAATGGGCCATCACTTCTTCATAAGCCCCTAGTAGAGTCATGGAACGATGATAACTACGAAGATGAACAATCGGGGGTCCACTCCCTCCGAACTTCTCGATATTTAGCATCTTGAAATTCTCGGGTAACCTCGCTTTAGGATAAGGAGACATGTAGGTGTAGTCTATGTAATTCCTAGAGATTCTAACTTGGTCGAACTTCTTGGTAAGCATCTTGAGATCCTATTTTACTTTATTCAACTCCTCCTATTTTGGATCAATGATCATAGGTAGGTTAGCCATAGGCTGGGCAATATTTGGCATCGAAAGTTGGGCAGATGGTGGCCCATTGATAGGAGTGACATGTGGAGCGTGCTGATATTCTTCGCGAACCCAGATAGGCTTGGGCGGACCCATAGCATGAGGGAATAGAGCCTCGGGCTCTTGAGGAATAGGAACTTGGTTTCATTACATCTCTCGGACCTTAGTTTGGAGGTTGTCAATCTTGGATACGAGCTAAGCTAGAACTGTCATCAGATCTGGCTGTATGACTGGTACTTGATCTGTATTCTCCATGGAAAGTGGATGGATTCCGAACTCAAAAGAAGTAGTAGAGGAACGAATAAAACTCCGGGGTGATTTGACTGAAGTCCTAAGCCAATAGGGAGTCAGGCCAAGGGCTTGCGATTGACCAAAGAAGGCGTAGAACGGGATTTATTTTTGAGAAAAAGGGAAGAAATTATTTTTGGAGTTTTGATAAAGAAGGGAGAAATGTTTTTAGAGACGAAAACTCAGCATGATTATTACTATTATTATGTTCTCACTTCTATTTAATTCTCCTAAATGAAATGCCAGACGGGACCCGAGCCTGGAAAAGTGGGGTTTTTAATATATGCAAAGCTACGCCTGGACTTGTAACCAGGCTCACGGACAGGGTTCCATTTTAAAAATACGTGAAAATTGGGCGCCAGGCCGACCCGGAATTTCGACAGAGTTTTGGATTGAAACCGATAATCTAAAGTGCGTGTCCTATATGCGGGTATGCAGTTGGTTGGGTGAATCGAAATGGGTTCCACCCTTTGGTGTGACTTCCACAATATACGTCTTGCTCTTTTGGGCAATCGGTACATGTGGACAAGCCATTTGATATACGTGAATATATGTGAATTGCCTCACTATAACCTCATGGGGACGGTATGTGTGAGAGAGAATTCGATATACTCGGCGTACGTGAATGAATTCCCTATGATATACCTCCCGTCATGACTTCGATCAAGCGGTACGATGCGGGTGAACCGTTTGATATACATCGAAGGTACTTGGCCAATGGAAGGTTAGAGTCATATCACTTAAGCTAACTGTTCCCTGCCGGAACAGCACCCATCATGAAGTGACCCTCTAGTTACTGGGTAAAATTTGGTCAATTACAGTTCTCTTTAGTGATGTCGTGCGAATCATTCATGATTCTCTTATTAGTATCTTATGATGAGAATATTTTTCTTGATTATGCCAAACAGGGAGAACAGTACAAGTACCAAAGGTACACCAAGTATGGATGGGTGATGCATGAAACATGTGGATATATGTAATCCTAGGTGCACGTGGTGTGAAGTGTGCATGGAGAATTTTCTAGAAGTGTGTGAACAGAAGCATAAGCATGGGATACATATGAAAAGGGGGAACATGTAGATATGGGGGAAATATAAGCAAATATAACATTCATGTAAATAGAGTCAAGCTCTCAAAACATATACATGTCCCCAGCAGAGTCGCCACTATGGCCATCCCCGATCCTCACCGCGGGCGGGCGCGTGAAGGATGGATCCTCGGGTCCCGCGCGTACCTCTCGAGAGCTCTTCGGCCGACGTCGTTTGAGATGAGGTGTAAAAAATGTAGAGAGATTTAGAGTCGCCAGTCTATTTTACTCAAAACAGATAAAAGAAAAAGGGGAATCCATCCCGAAGGATAGCATCGAAAGACATACTGGTGAATACGAAACCAAAATGATTCGATAAGGGTTCGGAGGCTAAGTTACGAAATGGGAAGGTGTTAGACACCCATTCCGCCCTTTCGATCTCTCATGGATGTTTGCTATTTTCCCTTTTTATTTTCCCCGTGATATGTGTGCATGTGTATATATATAGTGCAGATAGGAATCCTCAAATTGTATCATGGAAGAGATAAAGCGAGTTATTCGTAGGAAGGTATAATATTAGAAAATAAGATTTACGCGATTACCCTTACGTTGATCGTTATAACGGAACGATAATGCATATGGGGTGATACGTCACTAAGAACAAGTATATAGAATATAAGAAGATTGGATTTAGAGAAGATAAAAATGAGAGAGAAAGTGAGAATAGGACTCGAGTCTTGGGTTTTACCCCGAGACGCCTATGTAACCTATAAAGGCATCAATGTCCACATAGTTCGCATACAAAACGAGGGGTGGGGTTTATCCCATAAATTCAAATGGGTGATCTCTTATTTGTGAGTGTGTGTGTGTGTGTAGAAAAAGTGTTTTAGTTGTGGGAAAAGTGTGAGAAAAGTATGAGAATCCCTACTTGGAATTTATGAACAAACCCTCTTTTTGTTGTTTTTGGGTTTTGTTTATATGAAAATAAGAGATGTGCAATAATACTAAATAAAAAGTATATTAGGATGTGTGAGATGAGATAATAAAAGTTCTAAGTAATAGAACAAGTTATTGAGAATTTAAGAGAAAGTTGAGAAAGTTGGACCTTCTTGAAGATCTTGAACTTGATCTTGAATGTTGGAGAGAAGACCTTGCACTTGGATGGTGATGGAGAGTGGTTAATTCACCAAGTTTGATGTAAAGGATGATGAAAAGTGGAAGTTAGAAAGGGATTTGGATGTTGAAATCGTGTTGTCTTTGATAGAGGTTTTTAGGATTCGCTGAGAGTGAAGGCCTCCTTTTATAGGCCCAGGTCACTACCGATCGACATAGACCTGGTCCTGCCTATTGGCACCTGCCATTTGGTAGTGTGTTTCCGGCATTTTCGGGAAATTTCCTGTCGAGGGAAAACCATTGGTTAGAATTGTGCACAGGGTGGACCATTGGAAAGGTAATTCATAGAACTTTGAAAGTCCTTTGGACCTCTCCCGGGTTTGGTAGTTGACTTTAAGTCAGATATAGCTCGGAAGCATTCATTGGTCCTTTGGATGGGGAATTGTTCGGACGCAAACGGATTGTTCATCCGTATGGTAAGTCCAAATCGTGTACGTGGAGGACCGTTGAAAGGTTAGGAGATGTATTTCGACATTCCAAAGAGTTTGACCCAATTTGGAGAGTTGACTTTGGTCAACCGAGCCCTGGAAGCATTTGCTGACCTCTTGGAGTCAAACGAATCGTTCATCCGCATGGTAAGTCGGAATCGCGCACGGAGCGGGTCATTAGAAAGGGGTTTCAGTTCCCTTCGAAGATTCATTTAACCTCGGTTGATTTGAAGAGTTGACTTAGGTCAAACAGAGCCCCGAAGCGCCCGGTGGCCTCTAGATAAAGTTTCGGACGAAAACGGATCGTTCGTCCGCATGGTAAGTCAGAATCATGCACGGGATGGACCGTTGGAAAGGGATTTAGGTGCCCTTCAAAGATTCATTCAACCTTGGTCGAGCTAAAGAGTTTGAATTTTTGGTCAAACGGAGCCTGGGAGTGCCCGATTGCTTCTAGGTCAGTACTCGAGGTATGACCTGGGTTTGTAGTGATGAAGGTAGGTCCTAGAGACCTAAGGAGGGTTAGGGGGTAACATAATGGGGTGTTTATAATTTATATTTATCGCATTTAATTATCCCGTTCAACTTAAAATATTCTATTGTGATATTTATTTCGTATAATGCTACTGTTTGGATTCAAGGATCCTATTTGAGGGGAGTGGTGTGTATTCATGCTCGGGGCTTTGACCTCGTGCGTTGACTAACTTTTCAGGATAAGTTTTGGAGAAGCTGCATAGGATTATCAAAGTGATCATTTGGAGGTGCAACATGAGTTATTTATTTTATTGCATAGTTTAGATAGACTTTCCTTTTCAGTCGTATTTAATTATGAGACTTCATTAGAGTTTTATTGGGCCATTCGATTCCAAAGTTGTTTAGAGGATTTCAATTTGATTATTCATATCTTTATTATTCCGAGTTTATTTAATCATTATTAGAGTTTTAGCATATGATGGATCTTGTATCGTTCAGTTGTTTATGATCTTTTAGGATTAATTCAATTATTTATATGATGGATTGATTTATTTATGTCTCATATCTGTCTCATGCTAAGAACGGTATTTATTTAGTTCACGCACGGTATAGTTTGGCAGCGGTGGCTGGCCACCCCGTCTGTCGGATTTTGCGGGGTGTGACATTTATGATCTGAAAAATCACTATATTATTGAATAAAATGATGTTGATTTTAATGAAGCTAAATTTCCTTTTAAATTAAGAAGTAGTGGGGTATCGACATTCTCTAGTGTTTTTATCCGTAAAAATTCAAGATGTAATGAATTTTTTTTAGAACCTAGAAAAAGTAAAAGTGCACATGTTAAATAATATTTTGTTCCTGACTTTTACGCTTATACCTTAGAGGCCCCAATATCATTCAAGAAGCATTAATTTCTTTAGATGTCGATTTATAGCATGATGATATTACTGATTAAATGGAATATTTAGAAACTAATAAAACTTTTCATTCAGTGGATCTTTTACCTTAGTGTAAAACAAATTCTAGCAAATGGATTCTAAGAAAGAAAATGAAAATTGATGGTTTTAATGAAAAAGATAAGGCACATTTTTCTTGAAAAGATTTTAGACAATGTGAAAATGTGGACATTTTTTATACATTTCCATTTGCGACTAGAGTTACATCTAATTTATTTGATTGTACACCAAATGGATGTCGAAACTATATTTTTAAATGGTGAATTAGAAGAAGATATTTATATGGACTAACCTAAAGGTTTTGTTGTATAGGTTGAAGAAAATAAAGTGCGTAAATTGAATAAATCTCTTTATGGACTAAATCACGCACCTAAACAACGGTATGATAAATTTGATAGCTTGGTCACCTCTAAGTAATTTAAATTTAATAAAAGTGACAAATATATTTATTATAATTATAAAAATTGTAAGGACATATTTTTATAAGTCTGTTATCAATTTAGTATGTCATATACCGCTACACCGTCGAAGAGCTTTCAAGAACATTCAAGCCTCAAAGATGGATCCGAATATCAAGGTTCTTCATCAAAAAGACTCCGCGAATTTTAATTTGGTAAGGTTTTGTTTTAAATTCCTTAACTTTCCACTTAGAGCTTTTGGGATATTTTTACAAAATATTTTCGAAGTGTTGGAGAGGACTTTTTCGTCAAAATTTGAGAATGAGTATTTTTTCTAAGTATTGAAGCGGACATTAAAGTATTAATTTTTTGACGCATCAGTCGTTCAAACGACATATGTACGTCATTCGAACGACATGGCAATGTCGCGCGATGTCATTCAAATGACATATGTCATTCGTTCGCGCGAGATTGCTATCTCATTCGAACGAGCTCATATTTCGAGGCGACACATTTTTATTATAAATACTCATTAAATGATATCATTTTCTTTAAGAAGTCCCAGTGTTTTACAGAATAAAATCCCAGTGATATCATATGTCCTTCTTCCTTTTAGGGTTTAATCCCTCTTTGTTTACAATTCACAAAAATCCCAATATGCTTTAGTTAATTGGTTTGTTGTTGAAGAACACACATTTGCTTTTGTTTACTCTTGTGGGGAGGATAACCTGCATCGAGAAAACTGTGTGTCTAGGATTGCGGTCCTTGTGGTATAGCTGCGTGTGAACCATTGTTGTTTTATTTCTAGTCGTTGCTTTTGAGGTTTGTTCAAGACACCGTGCGTTACTCTTGTGGGCGAAAGCAAGATTGTATGTAAGTCAATGGTCTTATAAACTTATCAGAGTTCTAGAAATAAAAAAGGGTTTTCCCTTCGGGGATTTTTCCTGAAATTTGTGTCATATGCCTTATTTATTTATGGGTTAACACACACACACATGTAGTTGAATGATTTGGGCTGATTTAAGTTTGTTTAAAAATAGACTCTAATTAAATAAGGTTTAATTGGCAACTTTTGAATTTATTTAATCAATTATCACACACCGCATTTATTTGGTTTTTCAATTTGGTATGAGAGCGGGTTATACTAATTTATTGCGTATTCTTATTTTCCGCAAAAATTTGTGTTATATTGATTTATTGAAAAAAAATCAGTTCTTGTGAAAAATCGCAATTTTTCCAATGGAATGTTCATTTAATATGGTGCCTATTTTTTATGGAAATAATTATGCCTATTGGAAAGCTCGCATGAAATATAGTTTAAAAGCCATTGACGAACGTGTTTGGTTGCTTTGAGAAAATGGATGGAATCCTCCCACGGTCATTGTTGATAATATCACCTCTTTAAACCCCGTGTCAGACTGGACTGAAGATGATTATAAAATGTCTAATTTAATTCCCGTGGTCTGAGTACTATTTCTGGAGCTTTCACTCCTGATGAGTTTTGCCGAATTATGACGTGTTCCACATCTAAAGAGGCTTGGGATGATTTGAAATTGACACATGAGGCTACGAACGCAGTTAAAGAATAAAAATTACAAAATTTGCCCACCTAATATGAGATTATCACCATGTATGAGTCTGAATGCTTTGATGATTTTTATGCACGTTTGTTGGACATTATAAACACCAGTTTTAATTTGGGTGAGGTGATTGATAACACGTGTGTCGTTAAAAAGATTTGGAGATCTCTTCCAAAACGCTTTATTCCTAAAGTCACTGTTTTGAACTCTTTGGGAAATTTGAAACCACTTAAGTTGAAAAAACTTGTAAGAGATCTTCAAACCTATGAGATTGACATGTTTTCCAAAACCAATAAGGCTAAGGATAATGGCGTTGCTTTAATGACTTATTTTAAGAAAAAGAAAGAAAAAGTTTGTGAGTCCGATTCTGAGGAAGAGTTTGGTTTTAAAGATATGGCCTTGTTTGTGAAAAAGTTTAAAAAATTTCTCAACATGAACAAAAACAATTCTTCCAATAAGATATTTTTTGAGAAAAATAAAAATACCAAAGAAAGAGGCGAGGAAGAGAAGGAGAGGGAAAAAGAAAAGGATAATGAGAAAAATTTAGAAAGTTTGACATATTTTGAGTGTGGGGGTAAAGGGCATAAGGCATATGAGTGTGCCACTAGACTTAGTAGAGAGGGAAAGAGAGTGGTTATGCCTGCCACACTTAGTGATAGCGACATAGAGGTTTTTTATTTGGGTGATGAAAAATAGCACGGTATGTGTGTCGAGTTTTTAGCTAGTCGGGTTAGGACATCTAGTTTGGATGGAGGTGAGGGGGCTAGTACTAGTGAGACCCCTATGACACCCCGCTTATTAAAATAAGATGTGGACAACCCGATATTCCAACTAATATAGGAATCATAGATGGTGCATTCTTAGCATCACTGTCGTTAAAATAAATATATGAAAAGACCACCAATTATTTTAGAAAACAGATGTCAAATAAATTTTAAGTTTAAAACAAATTTTTTAGACAATCCAATAAAAATGGTGGAAAGTAATACAAACAAGTAACTATACATGCATTCACCATATAATAACCGAATAGTATGTCAGTTTACAGACCATTACAAGGAGGTTACACCGAGTATTAAAATGAACATCACAGTACATTTAACAAGTACAAAATCTTGGGCAACACGCCCGAATGTATAAACTGATCATAGCTAGAGTACAAAAAGATAGAAGCGTTTATTACAAGTATCCTACAACATCCACAAAATGCTATAGCTCCGTGACAACTGGGAAGGAAAGGTCATTACGGGCGTTCTTGCGACGGAACACCTGGGCGTGAAGAAAATTCATGCAAAAATAAGAGATATAAATGGGTCAGGGCCCGAGTTTGATATGATCACTATGTGGATAAAAAGCATGATAGTTATTAATATCAATCATCATGAATCAGCTTAAATCACTTTCCACAATTAACAATAATAATAGTAATAATAATCCTCACCTCTCAATCTAAATGCAAAACCTAGCGCAATATCAAATGCAACGATAAATATTCATTTATGCACGAAATATAATTTAGTTTCACTTGATAAGATTCCATTTCAGTTATGCTTATTATGACTGTACAAGTCAATTCCTTCTTTGGAACTTTATTCAAAACAGTATACTTCATAAAATAATGCACCATTTATAAAATACCATTTTCATAAGAATTGTTATAATCACAACATATAATGATTCTAAGACCATCTTTCCGGGAGTCACCCCACTGGATACGCCCCTAAACAGCTATCATCTTCCAGAGCCTATCACCAGAACAACCCAGGAATCCTAAATCGCGTGACATTGGGAAGCGACCATATACCTTCGACAGTGAGTCATAACCATACCCGGAATTACCTCACTTCGAAAAATAACAACTGGTCCTATGGTCGAGGACTATATTCACCCTGCATTCACTAGCCAGGGGACTTCACCTCATACGCGTCACTTCCCTTATGATATTATTTAGAGAGGTATGTATATACAATTCATCATTCATAAAATATGCCAATTTATAAGGTACATTACATTTTATCCGGAGCCATAAGATTTTCACGTCATAATTATGAACTCAACGTTTTATTCATCTCCATAATAGTTTCCATGAATTAAAGATAATCCTTTAAACCATAATGCATGATATTACTTCAACTCAATTCTAGAAGTCCACAATTCGAGCAAACTACATTCCCCCTAGACTTAGACTAGCACATTATTTAAAAGAGACCCCCCTACCGTCCTCTAACAACTAACTAAATTAATTCTTGGTATAAGCCCCCAACTTTCGTTTCTAATTTAAGTTCTCGAATTCCTCACTAATAGACTCTAAAAATCTAGTTTTACTTCATTCAAGAAGGTTCCTAGGTCCCTATCCTAAAAGAAATAAGCTGGAGAAAAACTAAGGATTTTGGGAGAAAAATAGGGGACCGATCGATCGGGTGTTGGACCGCGGTTGACCGCGCCTATGAAGTTTTGTCTAAGAAGGAATGAATTAATCTTAAATTGAAGGCCCGATCGACCGGTCATGGGACTGCGATTGACCACACTTTAAAATTATAACTATAGAAGAAAGCAGTAGGCCTTAACTGTAAGTCCCGATCGACCGTCCATGGAACTGCGATCGATCGCGCCTATTAGACCCACGGCTAAACTTTCTTCTAAAGCACCAAACCCAAAATCTCTAACCCCCTATTCTTTCACCTCCTTCATTTTCCTCAACCAATATCAAAACCACAACAATACCACACAACAATAAGCCAATACAACCAACCTAATTCATACCAACTACAAAACCTAAGGGTTAAACGCTAAAACTCATTACAACCTACTATTGCTCAATTCTTCCAAATACACAACTATCATTACAATTTATCCAGATGAAATCATATATTTACAAGTAAAAACTTTCCTTATGGCTGAAATCTCGGATTGTCTTCCGGTAGATGCAAGATCAAGCTCAATTTCTTTTATTCTCCTTCTTTCTCTTATTTTTCCCCAAATTCTCTTTCTCTCTCTTTCTCTATAGGTTTAGAAAGTATGTAATTGGGAAATATGAGGGTTAGAAGACTTAAACATTTATTTAACACTAAATTCCATCTTTAAATGTCATTACACCATTGAAATGACTCGTAACTACATAATTAAGCCATATCCCGTCAAAAGTGCCCAAACCCCAAAAATACAACGTGGCACTTATTTTGACTATCTCAATCATTTTAGGACTAGCCATGCCCTCTAAATTGGAATTAGGGATAACATAATTCATTTTATGATCCAACATCACTTTAAACCATAACTGTCGCTTAAGGCACAACGACGAAATAAAACATAACATGATGCCATTTACATTCCCTTAACAGTAAATATGCAATATTTAGTAAACATTATATTTTAAATCACTTAAAATAATACTTACTCCAACTTCCATTGTTTTATATATTTACCTCACATGGAAAATTTTTATAAAAATAATTACTTGAAAATAAGGGTTGCTACGTATTCCCCCTTCTAAGGGAATTTTGTCCTCAAAATTCAAGCGTACCTTGCAAAAAGAGATGTGGATATCTCTCTCGCATGTCGTCCTCATGTTCCCACATCGACTCCTTTACATTGCGAGGCCCCCATTGGACCCGAACCAAGGGCACCACTCTGGATCTTAATCTACGCTCCCCGTGATCTAAGATTGTAACTAGTTGTTCCTCGTATGAAATATTGGGCTGCAATTCGATATTATCTAAAGGAATGTGCCAGTGGAATCCTTCACGCCTTTTGTAATTTTTCAAGAATGAAACATAAAACACATCATGAATTTGTTGTAGGCGTTTCGACAAGGCAAGTTGGTAAGTTACGACGCCTACTCTTGCAATAACGGGAAAATGGCCTACATAGCGAGGCGCAAGCTTGTCTTTCTTCCCAAATCGCGTCATGCCCTTCATTGGCGACACTCGAACCAAAACTTGATATCCAACGTCCAACTCCTCATGTCTTTTATTCGCATCGTCATAACTCTTTGACGGTCTTGGGATACTCGAACACGGTTGCGAATGAGCTCAATCTTGAAAGAAGTATCTTGGATCTTTTTAGGTCCAAGAAATTTATTATCCCCTACTTCCAACTAACAAGTAGGTGATCTACAAGGCTGGCCATATTCTTCATAGGGTGCCATACCTATAGTGAATTGGTACGAATTATTGTAAGCAAATTCGACCAAGGGAAGGTATTGTTCCCAATTTCCTTTGAAGTCAAGTACAAATATTCTGAGAATGTTCTCCAGCATTTGGTTGAATATTTTTATTTGCCCATCTGTCTAAGGCTGATAAGAGGTACTCAGCTTCAATTCGGTTCCCATCGCTTCTTGGAAATTTCGTCAAAAGTGGGAAACAAAAATCTTGTCTCAATCGGAGACTATATTAATAAGCACCCCATGGAGTCTAACAATCTCTGCAATAAACAGTCGAACATAACGAGCCGTATTGTAATCTGTATGTACTAGTAAAAAATGTGCCGACTTGGTCAAACGATCAACGATAACCCAAATGGAATCATGACCGCTTTGTGACGTTGGCAATCCCACGATAAAATTCATTTAAATGCTTTCCCACTTCCATAACAATATTTCTCAAGGTTGTAGCAATCCTATCGGTCGCTGACGATCTACTTTCACCATTTGACAAGTAGTACATCGAGAAACAAAATAAGATATGTCCCGTTTCATACCCTCCCACCAATATTGACGGCGCATGTCTTGGTACATTTTGTCCCCACTAGGATGTACTGCAAATCTGAACCCATGAGATTCTGTCATTATGGATTGCCTAAAATCTCCCTCATTCGGGACAATAAGTCTCCCGTGGCAACGTAATCCACCCTCTGAACTTGTAGAGTAGGATTCTGCTCCCTCGGTTAGTAATTGGTGTATTCGATCATGACACTCTTTGTCCCTTCCTTGAGCTTCCACAACTCTTGCCACTATCGTAGGCGTAACGGTCAACACTGATATAAACGTCCTCGTAACAACATCTTCCATGCTAAGTTCTTTCCATTTAGCCTTTCAAACCCTTGCTAACTCCCGCTCGGGTTTTCGAGTCAGTGCATCCGCCACTACATTAGCTTTACCTGGGTGATAATGAATATCAAATTGGTAGTCTTTCACAAACTCTAACCACCGTCATTGTCGCATATTCAAATATTTTTGCGAAAATAAGTATTACAACGATTTGTGGTCTGTGAATAGACTAAACTTCTCTCCCAGGAGGTAATGTCTCCAAATCTTCAAGATAAAAACCACTACAGCAAGTTCCAGATCATGTACTGGATAATTCTTCTCATGGGGCTTGAGCTTTCGAGAAGCATAAGCACTAGCCCACTGTTCTTGCTGTAATACACCTCTCAACCCTTGTAGATATGCGTTAGTAAAAACCAAATATTCCACTCACAGTCTCGATAACGCAAGTATTGGAGCAGAACATAACTTATCTATCAGCTCCTCAAAATCTAGTTGGTAAGAATCATCCCAAACAAACCTCACTCCCTTCCGAGCCAAATTTATCTAAGGGCTAGCAATCTTAGAAAAACCCTTAATAAATCGATGGTAATAGCCAGCCAAACCCTAAAAACTATGAATCTCTATAGGCGTCGTGGGTTGAACCCATTCCCTAACCGCAACAACTTTACTCAGATCTACTAAAATACCCTGAGCGTCACCATGTGACCCAGAAACTGCACTTCCTTTAGCTAAAACCCACATTTCTCAAACTTGTCATAAAACTGATGATCCCATAACATTTGCAGGACCAACCGTAGATGCTTAGCGTGATCGGCTTCTGTCTGAGAATACACTAGGATGTCATCAATAAACATGATAATAAACTAGTCCAGGAAGTCCCAAAACACTCTATTCATAAGGTCCATAAACACTGCAGGAGCATTGGTTAGCCGAAAAGGCATGACAAAAAATTCATAGGACCCATATTTAGTTAGGAATGCATTTTTGGATGCGTCCTGCTCTCGTATCCGTAGCTGGTGATACCCTGTCCTCAAATCTATTTTAGAGAAGTACGAAGCTCCCCTAAGTTGATCAAATAAATCATTAATCCGAGGTAGTGGGTATTTGTTCCTAATGGTAACCTTGTTCAATTCCCGGTAATCTACACAAAATCGGAGGGAATCATCTCTCTTCTTCACAAATAATACAGGAGATCCCCATGATGACATATTATGCCTAATAAACCCCTGCTGTAACAACTTCTGAATATGATCTTTTAACTCTCATATCTCAATAGGAGCCATATGGTACGGAGCCCTAGCAATCTACCTTGTTCCCGGTGCTAAATCAATCACGAAATCAATCTCCCAACTTAGAGGTAAACCTAGTATCTCCCAAAAAACATTCTCAAAGTCTCTCATAACGGAAATCGAATCTAGAGAAGAAACTATGTCACGCGAAGTCTCCTCTGCAATGCAATACAAATACGTGCTAGAACCTCCCTCAGAAAGAGGCATAGCCACAAGAAATATCTCTTGCCCCGGAATGGAAAATACAATACTTTTCCCATAAAAATTTACTATCGCACGATACTTCACTAGCCAATCCATACCCAGGATTACATCATACCCGACCATATCTAGGACGAGTAAATCGGCCTCAAAACACAAATTACCAAGATTTATTTTTACTCTTTACAAACAAAGAAAATAAGCGAACCATCACCCATAGAAGATTCGACACTAGTAAAGTTACTTTTCACAGATTTAATTAACTCCATCGATTGGGCAAAACTTCTAAAAATAAATGAGTGCGTTGCACCCGTATCAAACAACACACGTCCCAAATGCCCCTGAATAGGAAACTTACCCTCGATAGCTGGCGCTATGGGTGGGGCTGGAGGAAGGAAATCATCCTGAATATGGTAAACATGCCCATGCTGTAATCTCCCTTGCTATGGAGGGTCGGGTGGAATAGGTGGTGGTGGTGGTGGTAAACGTGCATGCTGATGTTGCGGAACTCGAGGTAACTGTTCCCCAATTAACTGGGGACAAGATCTCCTAAAGTGACCCGTTTCCCCACATTGAAAATAATGGCCCACCATATTCCCCTGATGACGACCTCTGTTATTTCAAAACTACCCCATGCCTTGACCCGGATGGCCTCGACCCCCATTATTACCCCGACCTGCTTGGCCTTGCAGGCCCACCTGCTGCTGCTGCTGGTCACCCTGACCGTGCCTCAAACCGCTTCCACCAAAATTAAAGCCCCCCAAATGTAGTCTCTTGGATAAATCCCCTTACTGGGTGTCCCTTTCCTTCTGCTTACTTCCCGACGGTTGAGTCGAGGGTAGTGCTCCTCCAGCACCATTGCCTCCCTCCTTACTAGGTTGCCCCGACACTAAAACCTTCTTACCTCCATGCACATGCATCCGATGATCTTAGCAATGAAGAAATGCGGCATTCATTACATCACAAAATGTTTATAAAGACGTATTTCCCAGCAAATTTTGTGGTATTCTCCAATGCAACCCTCCAATAAACTTTGAGATCCTCCGTTCCTCTGGAACTACCTCATCGGGCACAAAACTAGCCTGACAAGTAAATTACTCCTCATACTCTGCCACAGAACGTTCACCTTGGACTACATCTTGAAGTTTCCTTCGCATTTCCCTTTGGACTGCGGGAGGAAAATACTTTCGGTCGAACAAAACCCAAAAATTCGATATAGTCATAGTCTCTCTCTGCTCTAGCGTGGTCACCGACTCCCACCAGTGTAAGGGTGCTCCAACCAATTTAAAAGTAGCAAGGATTTTCTTCCTTTCCTCAATACAGTCTACCATGCAAAGATGTTGCTGCATGTCCTTCTTCCATTGGTTTCCTACTATTACATTATAACCACCCTGGAATTCTGGGGGATGACCCTTCAAGAAACATTCTCTGGCTCTTTCACACGGGGAAGGTCCCGCATGGGCTTGCACCTCATGGACTATCGGTTGTTGGGCTTGAGGAAACTGTTGAGCCAAGGCTGTCATCACAGCACTGACCATCTAGGCGACAATATTAGCTACCTCCACGGCATTAATAGTTCCTGGCTGCGGTGGTGGAGGTTCTACAACTATATTTCTCCTCGCTGGGCGACCTCTTTTGGTCGGCATCTGAGATGAAGAAA
The DNA here is from genome assembly GCA_949130495.1 of Sambucus nigra. Taxonomy (NCBI): domain Eukaryota; kingdom Viridiplantae; phylum Streptophyta; class Magnoliopsida; order Dipsacales; family Adoxaceae; genus Sambucus; species Sambucus nigra. The sequence goes on from OX422211.1 coordinate 606,162,664, forward strand.
CAACTGAATCGGAATATGATTTAAAACAATTTATCTTCACCGAAGATCACATACAGATACAAATAAAACAGTCCTAACAATTGGGCTCTAGATCAAAGAACGCTACGGTAGAACGTGATAATTTGCATAGATCCTAAGGACTCTAGAACCTGATGCTTTGATACCATTTGTGACACCCCGCTTATTAAAATAAGAGGTGGCCAGCCCGATATTCCAATTAATATAGGAATCATAGATGGTGCATTCTTAACATCCCTGCCGTTAAAATAAATATACGAAATGACCACCAATTATTTTAAAAAACGGATGTCAAATGAATTTTAAGTTTAAAAAACAATCTTTTAGACAATCCAATAAAAATGGTGGAAAGTAATACAAACAAGTAACTATACATGCATTCAACATATAATAACCGAATAGGTTGTCGATTAACAGGCCATTACAAGTAGGTTACACCGAGTATTAAAACGAATATCACAATACATTTAACAAGTACAAACGTTTGGGCAACACGCTCGAATGTGTAAACTGATCATAGCTAGAGTACAAAGAGATAGAAGCGTTTATAACAAGTATCCTATTACATCCACAAAATGCTATAGCTTCGTGACAACTTGGAAGGAAGGGTCATTACAGGCGTTCTTGCGGCGGAACACCTAGGCATGAAGAAAATTCATGCAAAAACAAGAGATATAAATGGGTTAGGGCCCGAGTTTGATATGATCACTATGTGGATAAAAAGAATGACAATTATTAATATCAATCATCATGAATCATCTTAACTCGCTCTCAACAATTAACAAGAATAATAATAATAATAATAATAATAATCCTCATCTCTCAATCTAAATGCACAACCTAGCGCAATATCAAATGCAGTGATAAATATTCATTTATGCATGAAATACAATTCAATTTCACTTGGTAAGATTCCATTTCAGTCATGCTTATTATGACTGTACAAGTCAATTCCTCCTTTGGAACTTTATTCAAAACAGTATACTTCATAAAATGATGCACCATTTATAAAATACCACTTTCATAAGAATAGTTATAATCACAACATATAACGATTCTAAGACCATCCTTCCTGGAGTCACCCCACTAGATGCGGCCCTAAATAGATATCATCTTCCACGGCCTATCACTAGGACAACCTGGGTATCCTAAATCGCGTGACATTGGGAAGGGGCCATATACCTTCGACAGTGAGTCATAACCATACCTGAAATTACCTCATTTCGAAAAATAACAACACAATATATAACAAATGGTCCTATGGTCGAGGACTATATTCACCCTGCATTCACTAGCCAGGGGACTTCGCCTCATACGCGCAACTTACGTTATGATAGCATTTAGAGAGGTATGCATATACAATTCATCATTCACAAAATATGCCAATTTATAAGTTACATTACATTTTATCCAGAGCCATAAGCTTTTCATGTCATAATTATGAACCTCAACATTTGATTCATCTCCATAATAGTTTCCATGAATTAAAGATAATCGTTTCAACCATAATGCATGATATTACTTCAACTCAATTCTAGAAGTCCCCAAATCAAGTAAACTATATCCCCCCTAGACTTAGACTAACACATCATTTAAAAGAGACCCCCTTACCTTCCTCTAACAACTAACTAAATTAATTCCCGATATAAGCCCCCAATTACCGTTTCGAATTTAAGTTCTTGAATTCCTCACTACTAGACTCTAAAACTCTAGTTTTACTTCATTCAAGAAGGTTCCTAGGTCCCTATCCTAAAATAAAGAAGCTGGAGAAAAACTAAGGATTTTGGGAGAAAAATAGGGGACCGGTCGACCTGGCGTTGGACCGCGGTGGACCGCGCCTTTGAAGTTTTGTCTAGGAAGGAATGCAGTAAGCTCAAATTGAATGCCCGATCGACCGATCATGGGACTGCGGTCGATCTCACTTTAAAATTATATCTATCGAAGAAAGCAGTAGGCCTTACCCTGAAGGCCCGAGCGACCTGTCATGGGACCGCGGTCGATCGTGCCTATCAGACCCACGTCTTAACTTTCTTCTAAAACACCAAACTCAAAATCCCTAATCCCCTATTATTTCACCTCCTTTCCTCAACCAACATCAAAACCACAATAATACCACACAACAATAAGCCAATATAACCAACCTAATTCTTACCAACTACAAAACCTAAGGGTTAAAGTCTAAAACTCATCAAAACCTACTATTTGCTCAATTCTTCCAAATACACAACTATCATTACAATTTATCCACATGAAATCATATATTTGCAAGTAAAAACTCGCCTTAAGGCTAAAATCTCGGATTGTCTTCCGGTAGATGCAAGATCATGCTCAATTTCTTCTCTTCTCTTTTTTTCTCTTCTTTTTCCCTAAATTCTCTTTCTCTCTCTTTCTCTCTAGGTTTAGAAAGTATGTAATTGGGAAATATGAGGGTTAGAAGACTTAAACATTTATTTAACACTAAATTCCATCTTTAAATGTCATTACACCATTAAAATGACTCGTAACTACATAATTAAGCCATATCCCGTCAAAAGTGCCTGAAACCCAAAAATACAACGTGGCACTTATTTTGACTATCTCAATCATTTCAGACTAGCCACTCCCTCTAAATTGGCATCCGGGATAACATAATTCATATTATGATCCAACATCACTTTAAACCATAACTGTCGCTTAAGGCACAACGACGAAATAAAACATAACATGATGACATTTACATTCTCTTAATAGTAATTATGCAATATTTAGTAAACGTTATCTTTTAAATCACTTAAAATAATATTTACTCCAACTTCCATTATTTTATATAATTACCTCACATGGGAAATTTTTATAAAAATAATTACTTAAAAATAAGGGTTGTTACGACCCCCGAGGTGGATGATTTGAGTGGTTCTAGTGGGGATGAGAGTGAATTTGAGAGTGGAGATGAAAGTGAGCTACAAAAAGACTTTAGAGATTTGTACACCAAGACCTTGAAAACAAAGATGTATAATAGAGATTTAGGTCGTCGGGTTTTAAATTTGGAGAGAAGGAAGTTTTAAAAAGGAAAAAAGTGTGATTTGACCAACACGATGTCTAGTCTGATGACACGTGTATCTTAACTCGAGAGTGATCTCGAACGTGCCCGGGAGGTCAAAGTCCCTTTAGAGAACGCATCTAAGAAGGTTGGAATGATGGTTCTCAATCCCATTTCTGGTAAAGGTGAGAAGTTAAGAATAAGTCATGACGGTACTTCCACTTCCCAATTAGCACCCGAGCCGGTTCCCACTTTAATGTTAGATTCACGTGTGTCTCACCCTAACCCACCTAGGCATCCCATTCCTATTAAGAGAGTGCATCCTAGATTTTTTGAGAGATGTGTTCCTAGGCCTATTTATGTTTGTTCACATTGCAGGAGGATAGGTCACCTTAAGGAATTTTGTTTTAAGTTGGGTTATGCATCACGTTTTTCTTCTACACGTGTTTTTGACACACATGCACCCACACATGCTACTTTACATGCTCCCGGAGATTACATGAGAGAGTTTGCACATTTAGGTGAGCAAGTTAAGTTTTTAATCAAAACTTCACAAAATTTAATGGAGGTTTTTCATAAGTCGTCACTGATGATGCTGGGAATCAACACCACCAGGTGAGGTGTTTTGCAAGCTCAATATAGATGCAACAATGGCAACATAGCAGTATAAAGAAGATAAGAATGAGGTGAGGATAAGGGGAATAACACCTGAAGATAAGTGGTTCAGCCAATTTGGCCTACGTCCACTGTGAGTGTGTGTGAGTAGTATCGCTGAAAGAAGGCACTAATGGCCATGGATACAACCTCTCAAGCTCTTTCTCTCTCTACAGTATATATTTAAACAGAGTTTTAGCTAGGGTTTTTATCTCTGGATCCCTTTGAAAGGTAGGGGATGATCCCTTTATATAGTGCCTAGGGGGTGTAATGTACCCCCTATGCATGTAATGTGCATGTGTGTGGTATCCTCACCAATGGGGGTGTGCCACCTGTCATGGCCACATGTAGGTAATGATGATGAAATATTCTCCCACATGTGGAGAATAATCTTGTTATAACTGATTTGTGCCCAGGTGTCCTTATCCAAATGTCAACAGAAACTCGGCAGTCATGTTGGTTAATGACCTCGGCCTAGGAGAGGCCGAGCTGTAAAGGTTGGATGTCCGCTCAATCCGCGAAGTGTCATGAGGAGTCTCGGCCTGATATCAGCCGAGACATATGCTTGGGTCGGCCCTAGCTGAGGTTGGGCATGCAGCATGCTGATGTTTATTAATACCTCTGGTAGACTCGGCCTAGGCCGAGGTAGGAGCCGTGTTGAAGATGAAGTGTCTTCTTGTCCTCTCGACCTACTGATGGCCGAGGTTGCTATTCCTGGGTACTTTAGGATGCTGTTGATGTCTGCGACGTGCGTAGTGTCCTTGGGGAGGTGTAAGTAGTAGTTTCGGCCCGGGACGACCTAGTCCTGGCCGAGGGATGATATCGTGGGCCCTTACCCCTCATTGGGTCGATCAGTGTCTCGACCATTATCTCGGTCGAGGTAGGTACCCCTGTGCTGAGGTTATACTTGGGCATATTAATCACCTCCCAGCCCTTAGTCATTTGCGAGAGCAGGTGGCTAGGGGATTCTCACCTCCGGGGCCTGTTCACCCCAAGGCCAACACCTGCGTGACACCTGTCCCATGCTAAGGCGTGCCCACTTGGCTTGCGTGTGCTGTCAGTTGTCCCTTGGGTTTCCCAAGGCAATGATGAGCCTTGGGAAGTGTGCCTAAGTATTTAAGCGTTAAACCCTTTCTTCCTCTTTCTTCTTCCTCATTTCTCTCTTTCGCGCGTACTATTTCTGCAAATTCTCTCTCCGAGGCTTCTTCGTTCCACCGCTCTTTCTGCAGAGGATTCGCCTAGTTTCTTGCGAGATTTCTTCTTTTTCATCCATCAGCTCATTTTTAGGTACCTCTCCCTCCCAATTTCCTTCATTTTTGGCATTGTGATTTGAATTTTCCGGCGAGGTTTTGAGTTTTCCGGTGGTTCTATGAGTTTTCCAGCAAGGATTTGAATTTTCCGGTGAACTAGGTTTTCTGAAAAACTCCTTAATTTGATCTTTGGGCTCCTTTATTTTTCAAGCCAAACTTGTTTGTAGTTTTAGGAGTTTTCCTCAAGTTTAGGGTCGTCCCAAGTTTTGGGTCGTCCTCTGATGCTCAGACCCCTGTACCAGCTTCTTGAGGACTTCCCTTCTCTCAGAGAGAAGACCTTAGAGAAAATTAGGCAAACAGAGAGAGCTCAGGAAGAAGCTCGTAGGTCACAGGAATTCCCTATCCGACCCCTCTTTCCTCCACCTCTCAAGGTGGTATACCCTCGTCCACCTGAGAATTTCTATCAGACAGACGTCTCTGCCAATAACTTGCCGATGTCTGAATCTGAGTCTTCCACCTCTGACCCAATGTCTGTGGACTCTTTCCAAGAGGCCATGGATTTTACTCCTCAGACTGGTGAGGACCCTGACCAGGCCGAGGTCTCCAGCCGCGCCTCGTCTCAAAATGGCACAGGTACCTCAGGTTCTTCTTCCGAGGTTGAACTTGTTGAGCCAAATGTGGTTGTGCCACCCATTCTAGACGCTATCCCCCTGTCGGCCGTTACCGGGGCCGAGTTTGCTCAGAGGTTCCCTGGTAACCCGTCTACGTCTGCTCAAGCCGACAATGAGCCTGACGATGATGAGGACGCCGAAAGTGATGTTGACGTATCTGAGGCGGCCGAGTACGAGAGCACGGTCACTGAGGTGGATCTATTGCACTTCAGATACCTATACTCCATCAATCCCTCAATCCAATTAAGGAGACCTCTGAGGGAAGAGAGGGCCTACCACGATCAAGATGGAGAAATCTGATTGTACGAGAAGATGTTCAAGCTAGGTTTTCGTCTTCCCTTTCACCCTGTCATTAGGTCCATTCTTTCCTTTATCAACTTGGCCCCCTCGCAGCTCTCTCCCAATGCTTGGAGAGTTATTATAGGGGCCATCATCTTGTGGAGGGAAGTCCACCACTCTGACCTCCCAGTTCAGGTCTTTGCTGGGTGTTACGCCCCCACCTCGGCAAAGAATCATCTGAGCTACTATCACTTCGTATCTCGGAGGCCTGAGAAAAAGATGCTCTTGGTCACTCAGACCTTGAATCATAATTGGAAACCTCGATACTTTTTTGCCTCGGGGCCGTGGGAATTTGGCTCGTCTATTCCCTCTTCCATTTTTGAACCGGGAATACCCCTCAGATGGGGTAAAGTCACCATGTCTGCAAGGGACGATCCTGGACTAAGTGCTCAAAATAGCAAAAAGGTGAAGGCCCTGCAAGACCAAGGGGCACATGGGCTGTTTATCAAGTTCGAGCATTTGCTGACCCCCCAGTACCTCTCGGGGACGAGCTTAGGTGGAAGTCCCCTAGTTGACTTTGGTAAGGATTTTTCTTTTTAGTTCAAGTCTAACCTCTGATCATTCATATTTGATTCCTAACTCTTATCTTTTCACTTTTGCAGAGAGACCACCAGGCGTTCCGGACGAGTTATGGGAGATGGCAGCTCCAAGTTTGGCTAGGCTCGTCAAGAAGACTGGTTTGAGCGCTCCTCTACCTGCTACCTCAACATCCAAAACCAAGAAGAGGGCCCCTGAGGTCCATGCCTCTGAGGATCCGAGGCCGACCTCTAGGCAAAAGAGGACTTCAGACGCTGCGATCCCTATCACAGCCGACACATTATCAGCTCGTCTAGACCAGCTAAATCTTACCGGCAGCGTCGTCGGCAACAGCAGGCAGGCCATTGATGCCCTTGCCAACGTGATGACTGATGCCGACAAGAATTTTTACAGGGCCATGGACACTCATATGATGGTTGAGTTCGGCCTCCACAGAGCCGTCCAGGTATGGCTTGTTCCTTTTGCCAATAATTTTGCAAGTGCAATGTCTGAATTTATTTCCCTCTAACCTCTTTATTGTCTGTGCAGGGTGTGACCGCCATGTACCATCTATCTAACTGGGCCCTGAGGAAATTGCCTCTGATTCAGAAGGGGCAAGAGGCTGAGAAGGTTGAGAGCACCGTGAAGGCCGAGGTTGACCGTCTGAGGTCAGAGTTGCTGAATGCCGATACCAAGGTCCAGAATTCTGAAAATAAGGCCCAGGGTCTAGAAAAAGATATCTCTGCACTCGTCCAAAGCCACGCCAAGGCCCTGAATGACAAGGACGATTCCCTGCAGAGGAAGGTCAATGCTGCTGTGAAGGCCTCTCTTGCAGATGCCTCAGAGAAAATAATTGCTGATTATAAGGTCTCTGAGGAGTTCATAGGTTTTGGTCTTGAATACCTCGAAAGAGGTATCAAAGCCACCACCAAATGGGCCGAGGTCAGGGAAACCGAGGTTAGCACTATAAAGGCCTTCGACTTTGTGGGCCTCGGCCTCGCCGACCCTCAGTTTGCTCAGGCCTTGCAAGAGATAGAGGACGAGGCTGCTGCCCCTGGTCAGACTGTTACTCTGGAAGGGACTGATCTCGGAGGGACTAACCCTGCCGATGAAGTGGCTGAGGTGACCAATGCTGAACAGGCCAACCCAGACGAGACATTGAATGTTCCTCCCTCAGATGCTTAACTTGGCCTTGTATTTTGTATTTTTTGACTTGTAACTCTGGACTTGTAATTTATCAGACACCTAAATGTTGTAATTTCATCCTTTTATTGAATGCCAATGTCTTCCTTCATCTTGATCTCTGAATGTATTTGAATGTTATGCAATCTCTGAAGTCATTATTTAATATGATGTTGTCATAACCATTACTTAAGGGTCTGAGGTGATCTAAACCAGGTGTCTGAGCTCAGACCTCGTCACCACCGAGTGATGTTATGAGGGTATGAGGTCATCACATAAGAGGTTAGCCTCGTAAGGAATATCACCAAATTAATGATGTTAAGGGTCTGAGGTTATCTAACCCAGGTGTCTGAGCTCAGACCTTGTCACCACCGAGTGATGTTATGAGGGTCTGAGGTCATCACCTAAGAGGTTAGCCTCATAATGAATATCACCAAATTAATGATGTTAAGGGTCTGAGGTTATCTAACCCAGGTGTTTGAGCTCAGACCTCGTCACCCCCGAGTGATGTTATGAGGGTCTGAGGTCATCACCTAAGAGGTTAGCCTCATATTGAATATCACCAAATTAATGATGTTAAGGGTCTGAGGTTATCTAACCCTGGTGTCTGAGCTCAGACCTCGTCACCACCGAGTGATGTTATGAGGGTCTGAGGTCATCACCTAAGAGGTTAGCCTCATAATGAATATCACCAAATTAATGATGTTAAGGGTCTGAGGTTATCTAACCCAGGTGTCTGAGCTCAGACCTCGTCACCACCGAGTGATGTTATGAGGGTCTGAGGTCATCACCTAAGAGGTTAGCCTCATAATGAATATCACCAAATTAATGATGTTAAGATTCTGAGGTTATCTAACCCAGGTGTCTGAGCTCAGACCTCGTCACCACCGACTGATGTTATGAGGGTCTGAGTTCATCACCTAAGAGGTTAGCCTCATAATGAATATCACCAAATTAATGACGTAAAGGGTCTGAGGTTATCTAACCCAGGTGTCTGAACTAAGACCTCGTCACCACCGAGTGATGTTATGAGGGTCTGAGGTCATCACCTAAGAGGTTAGCCTCATAATGAATATCACCAAATTAATGATGTTAAGGGTATGAGGTTATCTAACCCAGGTGTTTGAGCTCAGACCTCGTCACCACCGAGTGATGTTATGAGGGTCTGAGGTCATCACCTAAGAGGTTAGCCTCATAATGAATAAAACAAGAACTTGATATGGAAACTGATCTTTATTGATAACCTTTTCTCGATAAGATGGTACAATTACAAATTACAAATCATATGCAATATGATATGAAATATCTGTTCAGGTGATCAGCATTCCATGGGTTGGTGAAAGGTTCTCCCTCTAGGTTCTCTAGCCTATACGTGCCAGGCACCACCTCTTCCGTTATTTTGTAGGGACCATGCCAGTTCGAGTCTAGCTTGTTTGTCTTATGTAGGGTCTTCTTGAGTACTAGGTCTCCCACCGCAATGGGTCTTGATTTCACCCTTTGATTGTAGAATCTTGCTGCCCTCTGCTGATAGGCTGCTTTCCTGACCTCTGCGTCTTCTCTTCTCTCTTCAATGAGATCCAGGTCTAGCCTTCTCTTCTCCCCATTACTGTCGGGGTCGTAGGTCTGAATTCGATGAGTTGGCAGTCCTACCTCCGTTGGTATGACTGCCTCTGAGCCATGTGCCAGCATAAATGGGGTTTCTCCTGTGGGTGTCCTTGCCGTAGTTCTGTAAGCCCATAGCACGGCGTAGACCTCTTCTATCCATCCTCCCTTCGCGTCTTCTAACTTCTTCTTGATTCCATCCAAGATGGTTCGGTTCGTGACCTCGGTCTGGCCGTTTTCTTGAGGTCGACCAGGAGATGAGAAGAATTGTCTGATCCCCACACTTTGGCAATACTTCTCCAAGGAGGCATTCTTGAAATGGGTCCCGTTGTCCGAGATAAGCGTGTTCGGGAGGCCATATCTACATATGATGTTCTTCCAGATGAACTGGAAGGTCTTCTGTTCTGTAATGGTTATCATTGGCTCTGCCTCTACCCATTTTGAAAAGTAGTCAATGGAAACTATCAAGAATCTATAGTTGTTGACCGCTCTGGCAAAGGTCCTACCAGGTCAATTCCCCATACCGCAAATGGCCATGGAGAAGAGATCGACGTCATAGGCTGATGAGGTTGGTGAGGGATGGTGGCGAACCTTTGACAATTGTCGCACCTCTTCACATAATCTGCATCATCCTTAGACAAGGTAGGCCACCAGTATCCCTGAGTGATGATCCTCTTGGCTAAGGGTCTTCCCCCAATGTGGCTAGAGCAAGAACCCTCATGAACCTCCCTTAAGACCTGGGGCACTTCCGCAGGGTGCACACATCTGAGGAGAGGCAGTAGAAACCCCCTTTTGTACAAGATATCTCCTACCAATGAGAACTTTGCAGCCCTATATCTCAACTTTCTTCTTTCCATCCTGGACTCAGGTACCTCCCCCTCTTTTAGGTATCTGACAAGCGGGTCAATCCATGAGTCTCCCAGGTTTACATTGAGATAAGGGTTACATACCTCATCCTCCTCAATACTTGCCTTTCCTAAGACTTCAATTGGGATGGTTCTTCCCAAGTCTGTCTTCATTGCCGAGGCCAGTCTTGCCAACGCATCGGCGTGGTTATTGCTCAGCCGAGGTACTCTCTTCAACTTTGCTTCTTCAAAATACTCTATCAACCCTCTTACCTTCTTCAGGTATTTGGACATCCTTTCATCTTTGGCCTCGTATGCCCCCAGCACTTGATTGACAACCAACCTCGAGTCGCTGTGGAGTAGGAGACGCTTTACTCGAAGAGTTGTTGCTAATAAGAGACCTGCTACCATGGCCTCATACTCAGACTCGTTATTGGAGGCCTTGAAGTTGAATCTCAAGGCATATTCAATGTTGGCACCATCTGGAGCCGAGAGTACTAGCCCCGCGCGGCTTCCATTGTCACAAGAAGAGCCATCAATGAAGAGGCTCCATACGTCTGTATCTGATGAGAAGACCCCTTCTCTTATAACCCCCTTTTCGAAGAGGTACCGATCCTCCTCATTTTCTTCTACTCTACTCTGAGCTAAGCCTAGGACAACCTCATCTCAGCGTCAGAAGACGTATGGGGAAGTCTCTTCTGAATTTCGGAAGACATTTTGGTTCATCTCTTCGCCACCATCCAAGCCCTTCTTTGTCTCGGTCTCTTCCCAGGTGAATTCTGTGGCAAAGTCTGCCAGGGCCTGCCCCTTGATGGCTGTCCTGGGCTGGTAGGTAAGATCATATTCTCCTAGCTCGATGGCCCAGGTCATCAATCTTTTGGACTTCTCAGGCTTGTGCAGAACCTGCCGTAATGGTGAGTCGGTGAGGACTACCATGGAGTGAGCTTGGAAGTAAGGCTTCATCTTCCTAGAGGCGTGTATCAGGGCATAAGCCAACTTCTCCATGAGGGGATAGTTTTATTCAGACCCTTGAAGGGCCTTACTATTGAAGTACACAGGTCTCTGAACCCCATCCTCCTCCCGTATGATGGCCGCGCTAATGGCTGACTCAGAGATTGCCAGGTACACAAACAACCTCTCCCCTGTGATGGGCCGGGATAGCAGCAATGGAGACCCCAAGTAGGACTTCAGTTGATCAAAGGATTTTTCACACTCTTCGTCCCACTGGAAGGCCTTTCTCAGAACTTTAAAGAACGGAAGACACTTGTCCGTGGCTCTGGAAACAAACCTGTTCAGGGCTGCCACCCTTCCAGTGAGTCTCTGAACATCCTTGATACTCCTAGGAGTCTTCATGTCGAGTAATGCCTTAATTTTCTCTGGGTTTGCTTCAATCCCCCTCTGATTAACGATGAACCCCAGGAACTTCCCGGCTCCTACTCCGAAGACACATTTTGCTGGGTTGAGCTTCATTCTGTAGGAGTCCATGACATCAAAGGTCTTCTCCAAGTCCGCTACGTGAGTACATGCTTTCAGGTTCTTCGTTAGCATATCGTCCACATACACCTCCATGGTCTTACCTATCTGCTCCTCGAACATCTTATTGACAATACGTTGATACGTTGCCCCCGCATTTTTCAGACCAAAGGGCATCACCTTGTAACAGTATGTCCCCTTGTCAGTAATGAAGGCTGTCTTCTCAGAGTCTTCGATATCCATGAAAATTTGGTTATAGCCTGAATAAGCATCCATGAAGCTCATAAGCTCGTGCCCTGCCGTTGCATCCACCATCTGGTCTATCCTGGGTAAGGGGTAGCTATCTTTCGGGCAAGACCTATTCAGGTCTGTGAAATCTACACACATCCGCCACTTTCCATTGGCCTTAGGCACGATGACTGCATTCGAGAGCCACTCTGGATAAGTAACCTCTCTTATGAACTCGGCCTCTTCCAACTTCTTCACCTCTTCCCAGATGACCTCATACTTCTCTCTGGAGTAGATCCTTCGCCTCTGTTTAATAGGCCTAGCATCTCCGTCCACGTTGAGCTTGTGGGTCATGATCTTAGGGTCGATACCAGGCATGTCTGCATGGCTCCATGCGAAGACGCTCTGCCTCCTCCTAAGGAAGTCTATCATCTCTTCCTTGATCCCTTGCTCCAAGGCTTTGCCGACCTGGACGGTTTTTTCCGGTTCGTCCTCATTGAGGATGATGCATTCTACCTCTTCCGCGAGCTCGCCCTTCTTCAGTTTTGTTTTATCTCTGGGATCAAGAGTGTCAATGCTGTAAGTGGCGGTTGCTCTCTTATGGGCCTCTCGCTCTTCGGCCGAGTTGAAGTAACACTCCCGCGCCGTGGTCTGGTCCCCTTGCACTTCCCCTACCCCATAAAGAGTCGGGAATTTTAGCATCTGGTGGACCGTTGAAGGCACGGCTTCAAACTCTTTGAGGGTCACTCTTCCGATGATGAGGTTGTAGGCCGAGAAGACATTTTCGTCCATAACAAAAAAGTTGATCTTCTTGGTCAGCCTCTTAGGCCATTCATCTCCCATCCGTACATCCATTTCATACATGCCCAATGGGTGTACCTTCTCACCACTGAAGCCTATCAATGGGTGATGGTAAGGCACCATCCTTGCCCTGCTAAGACCCAGGCTCTTGAAACAAGGCCAGAACATCACATCTGCCGAGCTTCCCCCATCTATGAGGATTCTCCCTACATCGCACCCATGTACCCTTGTTGTTATGACTAAAGGGTCATCATGGGGGGCTAAGATTCCCTTGAAGTCGAGTTTGGAGAACCCCACTACGAGGGTGTCCATTTCCACCTTCTTCCTCTTCTGCACTGTGTCAGAAGACGTTAGATTCACAACCTCAGGTTTGACCACTGACTTGGCCTCCGCTACATGCGCTTTCCTGTCGGCTACCTCAGAGCCACCTCCTGCGAATCCCCCACATATGGTGCTAACACCAAAGGAGATTATCCCTACCCTCTTCACTGGGGCGTTGTCATCCTTAGGGGGGAGATCCGGGTCATCTCCATCATCACCCTCTGAATCATCATGCCTTCTAGCCGGGACATCACCACGGCACCTGTCATCTCTTCTCTTCCTAGGGTCTTCTCTTCTACCCTTCGGGGCCTTGCCATCCACATACTTTCTTAGCTTCCCGGATTTCAGCATCTTCTCAATCTCATCCTTCAGAGCAAAGCATATATCTGTGACATGGCCGTGATCCTAATGGAACTCACACCAGAGGTTCTTATCCCTCTTATGTGGTGGGACCTTCAATTTCTCTGGCCACCTCAGAGCCCGGTCAGTCTTGATCTCATTAAGGATGTGCTCACAGCTCACAGTCAGAGGAGTGTAATGAGCGAACTTGTCATCTGCTGACCTCTTCTTCCCCTCTTTCTTACCCTGGGACCTCCCAGTGCTACCACGGTTCTCCTCCTCATATTTGGCGGCCATTGCCTCTTCCACATTCATCACTTTCCCTGCGGTGGACAACAGTTCTGCCATAGACTTGGGGGGGTCTTCCGCCAGTTTCCATAATAACTTCCCCTTCTGGAGGCCTCCTATCAGGGCAGTCATGGCTATGCTCTCCTCGTAATCCTCTACCTCCCACTTCTCCTTGTTAAATCTTGCTATATAGTCTCTTAGGCTTTCTCCCTTAGCCTGTTTGACATATAGGAGGTGGGTAGTCTTCTTCTGAGGTCTTACCCCAAAGCAGAAGTTATGGATGAACTTTTCTGCCAGACCTTTGAAGTTCTCGATCGAGTTCTTCGGAAGAGAGGTGAACCAGCTGTGCGCTGCCCTTGTCAAGGTTCCTGAGAAGGCCCTGCACTTCATCTCATCTGGTATTGAGTAAATATCTGCCGCCAACTGATACATCTCGATATGGTGCACTGGGTTAGTGCTTCCATCATACTTAGGCGTCACTGTAGGAGGCTTGAACTTAGCTGGGGTTGGGAATCCCACTATCCTAGCTACAAACGGGGAACCCTCCGAGTAGCCCCTCTGCAATGGGTCCCTACTCTTGATGAGGTCCCCTATCTTCTCTTCAAGACGTTGGATTGAGTCATTCCAGGGTCTTCTCTCTACAGCTAGGCCGAGGTTATCCCCTGCCACCTCCCTACGATGGAAAGAGGGTTCCCCAGCCACAACACGCTGACTATTGACCTCTTCCTGCTCCCTGGCTCTTCTCTCCAAGGGTCGGCCTTGATCTGGTCGAGCCGGCCTATTCCCTCTTTGAGAGCCTTCCGAGCTCCTTGATCTCGATAGCGTTTGCCTCAGGTCATTGACTGGGCCCAGCCTTTCGAAGGCCGACCCTCTGCTCAACCTGTTAATGGCCGACCCTCTCTGCTGGGCCTCATCTCTTCCTCGGCCGACACATCCTTGACTCTGCCTGTCAAAGGCCCACCCTCTTTGTTGGGCCTCGTCTCTTCTTCGGCCTACACATCCTTGGCTCTGCCTAAGAGGTCGTACAATGTTATCTGACACCTCATACGGCTCCCAGCAGTCTTTCGGGGCCTCTTCAACTTCTAGGTCATCATACCTGTCCTCCGGGCAAGGGTTTCCTTGCCTCCCCAGGCGCAAGCGCCTAGGGTCAGCAACGTCCCTCCTCCGTTGGGGTGCAGGTTGGTCCTTCATGGGCGCCTGGGGTGGTCCCCTGGCGTCGGGATGAGGCTGAGCTACCGCCGGAGTTATCATATCCGGGGAGACCCCAGGTGGCCTCATCATCATGGTTTGGCTGAGCTGCGCAAATTGCGCCTTCATAGCTTGTTGTGTTGTAGCTAAAGATTTTAAAGCTGCACCCACCTCCGCCATTTCGGACTGGGGAGGAGCCTGACTGGAACTGGCCCCTCCACCTCCAAGCGGCGGAAGAGGCGGTGGTAATTCCGGTGCCATGTACTATCAATAAGGAGCTTGAACAGCAAGTGAGATTAATACCTTAAAGGACCTCTTTCAATGGTGAAATAGCTCCACACAAGGGGTGGTTCCTGGTTCACCACCAGAGTCTCCGGTGAGGTAAAGCTGAAGATTAGGAAGAGACAGCCTCTCAAGTTCCCATAGACGGCGCCAAAATGATGATGCTGGGAATCAGCACCACCAGGTGAGGTGTTTTGCAAGCTCAATATAGATGCAACAATGGCAACATAGCAGTATAAAGAAGATAAGAATGAGGTGAGGATAAGGGTAATAACACCTGAAGATAAGTGGTTCAGCCAATTTGGCCTACGTCCACTGTGAGTGTGTGTGAGTAGTATCGCTGAAAGAAGGCACTAATGGCCATGGATACAACCTCTCAAGCTCTTTGTTTCTCTACAGTATATATTTAAACAGAGTTTTAGCTAGGGTTTTTATCTCTGGATCCCTTTGCAAGGTAAGGGATGATCCCTTTATATAGTTCCTAGGGGGTGTAATGTACCCCCTATGCATGTAATGTGCATGTGTGGTATCCTCACCAATGGGGGTGTGCCACCTGTCATGGCCACATGTAGGTAATGATGATGAAATATTCTCCCACATGTGGAGAATAATCTTGTTATAACTGATTTGTGCCCAGGTGTCCTTATCCAAATGTCAACAGAAACTCGGCAGTCATGTTGGTGAATGACCTCGGCCTAGGAGAGGCCGAGCTGCAAAGGTTGGATGTCCGCTCAATCCGCGAAGTGTCATGAGGAGTCTCGGCCTTATATCAGCCGAGACATATGCTTGGGTCGGCCCGAGCCGAGGTTGGGCATGTAGCATGCTGATGTTTATTAATACCTCTGGTAGCCTCGGCCTTTGCCGAGGTAGGAGCCGTGTTGAAGATGAAGTGTCTTCTTGTCCTCTCGGCCTATTGATGGCCGAGGTTGCTATTCCTGGGTACTTTAGGATGCTGTTGATGTCTGCAACGTACGTAGTGTCCTTGGGGAGGTGTAAGTAGTAGTGTCGGCCCGGGACGACCTAGTCCTGGCCGAGGGATGATATCGTGGGCCCTTACCCCTCATTGGCTCTCGTCCATTATCTCGGCCGAGGCAGGTACCCCTGTGCCGAGGTTATACTTGGGCATATCAATCACCACCTTTGGAAAACCCCTCCGCACCTAACGATTGAGGTTTGACTTGTTTACTAGCATAGGTTGTTTTCATGATGAAATTATTTGCCTATTGCTAGTATGCATCATTTTTGTATGTTTTCCATTTTTTGATAATTTTGAAAAATACAAAAAGATTTTATTTTGATAAAATTTTGAAAAATCCAAAAAGATTTTTGTATTTTGTTTGCACCATTTATGGATGGACACTTAGGATGACCGGGTCACAATATCTTTCATTTATTCATGTGACTATTTGATAGTGTTTTGAGACAATATGTCAATTCATCCATGTTCTTTATAATGTTTGGAGTCATTGAGATGTAATTAAGTGTTACTTTCTACATGTTTGACTCATAATTTCCTTTATTGCAAACATGCACGGATTTTTTTGAATATTGATATGCCCAAAATATACCCAACAGCTCAGAGACATCAACCTCGGCCAGGGAGATGGCCGAGGTTAGAAGGTCCTTAGACTGGAAACCAGCAGTCTCGTCCTAACCAAGGTCGACCATGGTTGACGTTACTAGTTACCTCGCAGTCAGACAGCAGTTGAGGTCTTCATAATCCGTAGGGGAAGTTATTCATCAGGTCATCCATGGATGGCAACCTCGGCTGGGTACAGGCCAAGGTTACAAAGACTACTCCTCCATAACCTCGGCCCAGGCCGACATTATGAACTTGTCTTACCTCGGCCTCATATGAGCCGAGGACACAATGATTAATCTCGGATTGGGCGAAAACCAGACTTCACCAACCTCATACTCTTCCAGGCCGAGGTTTTGACCAATCACAGATAGCCGACCCTTTATTTCACATATGTGTGGTTGGTAACACGTGTACATAATCAGTTATAATCGAATCATTACCCTCACGTGAAGGAATATTGAGGTCATCATTATCTACATAAGATTAGTCAGGTGTCATTCTCATACTAGTTCAATCCTCATGCACATGCTCGTTGCATGCTTAGGGGGTGCATTACACCCCCCAAGCACTATATATAGAGGTCATCCTCTACCTTGTAAAGGATCCGAAATTACAACCCTACCTAAAACTCTGTTCAAATATACAGTAGAGAGAGAAATCTTGAGAGATTGTATCTATGTCCATTAGAGCCCTCATATAATGATATTAATCACACACCAGGACAGTGGACGTAGGCCTGATTGCTTGAACCACTTATATGTCTGTGTTCATCCTCTTCTCCTCACCTCCTTCCATTATGTATTCACGTACTCTTATGCTCCCATTGTTAACACGGAATTAAGATGACAAACACCTTAAAGGGTGGTGCTATTTCTAGCATCATCATTTTGGCACCGCCTGTGAGAACAAGAAGCTATCTCTTTCTCATTTTGTTCTTAATCTCACCGGAGACTCTGGTGGTGAACCAGACCCCACCCCTTGTGTGGAGTTGTTTCACCACTGAAAGAGGTCCATTAAGGTACAAAGCCCCATTACTCTACAAGCTCTTTTGTTTTAACACATGGCACCGGAGTTACTTCCACCTCCTCCACCACCTGGTGCTGGAGGGCCTTGTTCCATCCAAGCACCACCCAGTCTGAAATGGCTGAGGTGGCGGCAGCCTTGAAGTCCTTAGCAGCAACGCAACAACCGATGCAAGAGAAATTTTCACAACTCAGTCAAAACATGATGAGACCACCTGGGATCTCACCGGAGATGATCACTCCAATGGTTGTTCAGCCTCATCCTGACGCCATGGGACCACCCCAGGCACCGCAGAAAGATCAACCTACGCCTCAGCGGAGAAGGGACGTTGCTAACCCTATACGGTTTTGTCTGGGGAGGCAAGGACGCCCTTGCCCTAAGGATATGTATGATTATTTGGAGGCAGAAGATGCTCCATAATATTGTTGGGAGCCGTATGAGGTTTCAAATAACACAGTGCATCCTATCCAGCAGAGATGAGGTTGTGGAGGTCGAAGAGGTGAAGAAGACCAACAAAGAGGGTCAGCTTTTGATCGATTAAGCAGAGGGTCGGCCTTTGGAAGGATCGGCCCAATGAACGACCTACGACAGAAGTTTTCAAGGTCGAGAAGTGCAGCCGGCTCACAAAGGGAAGATGGTCAACGTCGGCCTCACCAAGGTTGCCCCCACATAGGGCGAGGAATGGACCAGGAAGAGGTCACAGCTGAAGTTGTGCTGCGGTTGGGGAACCCTCAGTCCACCCCTTGGAGGTGGCTGGGGACAACCTCGGCCAGGCCGATTGATGATGCTAAAATCTAGCACCACCAGATAAGTGATGTTGAGCTCAAACAATAGTAATCATGGCAGCCATAGCGATGTATATGTATGTGTGTAGAAGGAGATGAGTATAAGAGGAATAAGACAATGATGTATAGTGGTTCAGCCAATTTGGACAACATCCACTGTGAGTGAGTGATCCACTAAGTATGGGCAGTAATGGACTTGGATACAATGCACATAAGCTCACTTTCTCTCTCTCTACTGGGTGCATAAGTAGAGTTTTTGCTAGGGTTAAAATTATCGATCCCCCCTCCCTGTAGGGTTGTAGGTAACAAGTATATATAGGTCTTGGGGGGTGTAGTGTACCCCCCAAGTATGAATGGTTCATGTGAATGATGATTTAGACAATCTACTGTTGACACCTGTGGATGCCAAATGATGATATAATATTCCCTCATGTGAGGGGGTGATTCGGTTATAACGGTCTTCCACGTGCCCTGTGAGCCTCATGCGCACTGTTCCACGCGTCTCCCAAACCACGCGTTGTGATGATGTCACCCTCGGCTTGTAAAATGAGGCCGAGGGCAAAGTCCCTTCTGATAGTGAGTCAGGCCCAATTTAAGCCTCGTACTATCATACCCTCGGAGGGTCGTCTAAAGCCTGATGAAGGGTCAGCCCCCTGAGGGGTCGTCCGGGGCCTGGTGAAGGGTCGACCCCCTAAGGGGTCATCTGGGGCCTGATGAAGGGTCGGCCACCTGAAGGGTCGTCTGGGGCCTGATGAAGGGTCGGCCCCCTGAGGGTTCTTCTGGAGCCTGATGAAGTGTCGGCCCCCTGAAGGGTCGTCTGGGGCCTGATGAAGGGTCAACCCCCTGAGGGGTCGTCTGGGGCCTGATGAAGGGTCGGCCTCCTGAGGGGTCGTCTGGTATTAATGATGAGGTCATCCTGACCCCATCCAGGTGTAGGGCGTCCTCGGTCTGGCTGTGTGTATATATGGGTATATCAATCACCCCCCAGCCCTTAGCTATAGATGTTATTGAGATGGCTAAGGGATAGTGTTGCGTTTGAGACAAGTGTATGGTCTTCTTGATGGGTGACACCTATCAATCTGGTAATCATTTGTCGTTCCAGTTTCCTAGGCATGACGGTTGCACACTGCCTGGGACTTTGCGCCCTAATGATGCCCTCCCCGTGGGTTGTGCCTTGCATTAGTTAATGGGCCCATTCATCAATAATATATTTAAGCAATTTTTGAAACCTCTTTCTTCTTCTTCATCACGCCTGAACTCTCTCTCTCTAACGTCCATCCTTCTTGCCATTTCTGCAGGTTCGAACCTTCAAGCTTGGTAACTTCGCTATTTCTCCTCAGGTAACACCTCGACCCTAGTGCCCTACTTATCTTCATTTCTGTTTGTTTTCCTGTTTTAAGCTCGTAGGGTTAGATTCTTCCTAGGTTGTTCCATAGCTTTTCCGGTGTAACCACTGGTAAGCTGTTCTTGAGTTGTTCTTGATAGAAAACCCTTCAATTCCTTGATTTTGATCGAAAAGTCCACCCTGGTCAATTGTGAGATTGTTAGTTAGCTTAGGCAAATTCTTCCAAGTGTAGGGTCTGCCCCTTAATGCTTAGGAGGCTTTACATCTTAGCAGAGGAGTTTCCATCCTTGAGAAAGAAGTTCTTCGCAGAGATTAGGTGACTAGAAGAAGAGGAAGAGAGAAGATGAGGGGCCGACCCTAATTGGGTACGTTCCATCTTTCCCATTCCTCTAGCCACAATAAAACCCTCTGAGTCTTGTGGGTCATCCTGTCGTTCAATCGAGAGTTATTAAAGTCAGATGGATGAGAGAACGCCGTCGCCAACTGGCGCTGGACCTTCTGGGAGAATATAGACGTCTGATCTAAGCACGGGCCGATAGGCCGAGGGTATGTTTGCTTCCAAGGCTATCCCTGTGACAACCCTATCCCCAAACGCATTCCAGATGGCTTTTCCCAGGGGCCTCTGACAGGTGATGAGGCCGAGGGAGAGGGGACTGAGGATGATGAGGACTCAGATGACCCAGTTGAAACATCTCATGCCTCGTCCTATATTTCCTCAGTGAGGGATCGCGACCTCCTTCTGTGGAGGCATGCATATGGTGTTCCCCCCAACATATCTATGAGGGTTCCCTCTGAGTCACAGAGGGTCTTTGAGGGTGAAGAGGGAGAGACAGCGATATACGAACAAATGTTTAAGGTCGGTGTCAGACTCCCTCTATATCCTGCCGTCGTAGATATCTTATCATCCCTCGGTGTAGCCCCCTTTCAGCTCCCTCCCAATTCCTGGAGGACGATCCTCGGCTACATCTCCCTATGGAAAAATGCCTTTACTGACGAGCCTTCCTCCGACATGTTATTGTCTTGCTATAATATCACTTCCTCATCCAAATAGCCCGGGTACTATCATCTAGGGGTGAGGAAGTCCGATAAAAAACTTCTCCACGTGGCACAAACCTCCAACCACGATTGGAAGAAGAGATTATTCTTTATTTCTGGAGAGTGGGAATTTTCCGCTCAGGCACAACCTTTAGCCGATGGTCCGAGGGTCCCCAGAAGATGGTCTAACCCTTCAATGAAGGCCAGGTCAGACCCCGGACTTAGTCTCGAAGAGAAAGACATAGTTGAATAACTGAGAGGACAAGGGAGAGGGGGTGAACTTCCAAAGTTTGAAGATCTGATGACCCCTCGGTTCCTCAAGGAAGCTGGTCTGAGGGTCGGCCCCTGATAGAACTATGTGAGTTATACTATTTTTTGCCCATTCTTTACTTTTTTCAAGTGTTTCATTTTTGTCTCTGCATTTTTCTAACGTGTCGTCCTCCTTTCAGGTCGTCCTGCTGGTATATCTGACCACCTTTGGGAAATGAGTGCCCCTAGTTTGTTGTCAAGCTTGGCCAAGAAGAAATCCAAGGAGCCTCAACAAACTCCGAGGAAGACGTAGACAGTGGGGCCGACACCTGCTGAGCCGACCCCCGACAGATAGAAGAGGAAAGAGCTCGAGGTCCCTGTCGACCCTCGGCCAGATTCACGGATGAGGGCAATGGTCGAGGCGTCTGAGGGGACCACCTCTTCTTCCAGTATGGAGGCCTTCTAGTCCCAGAACATGGCGCTTCTGAAGGCCGAGCCATCTTCCCTTATCGTAAACCTGAGGGCGGCCAAGGCGTCCATGTTTTCTGCCCCCTCGGTTGGTGATTATGAATTTTTATCCAAGATGCCTCCAGCAAAAGTGTATGATTATGGTCTGCACGCCCTAACTCAGGTATTTGTTCTCACTTCATTCCTTTAGTTTTATTCTTTCACAAACTGTTCTCTTGGCCTCTTGACATTTGTTTATTATTTATGTGCAGTTTGTATGTGCCTTTAGCTCGGCCACCAAGTGGATGACAGAGAATCAGGAAAAATTTCATGAGGCCGAGAGGTCCATTTAACTTGAGGCTGATCTGCAGACTGAATTGGAGACTGCAAGAGCTACACTGGAGAGTGCCAGGACTGAACATGCCAGGGTCCTGGATGAGCTGACGAGGCAGCACGATACAGCACGATGCAGATTTACAGGCCAAGGATCTGCTCATAAAGGGGAAGGACGAGGCCTTGACCAACATAGAGGTTCATCACAAGGACGATCTTGAGGCGTCTGTCAAAAAAATCGAGGCCGATGCAGTGGAGGCCTTCAAAATATCAAATGAGTTTCAAGGCTTCGGCCTTGAATACTTGGAGAGGGGGATTAGGACGACCTGTCGGTGGGTCGTCCTCAAGTTTGGTGATGTCGTCTCTTCGGTCCGTCCTTCCATCGAAGCAGTCCAACTGGACAACCCTTTGGTTGCCGAGGCCTTGGCCCAGGTGGAATCTCAAGTGCATGTTGAGGGTACTGGCACGTCTGAAGATCAACCAATTGTGGTCGTCAAAGAAACCCCCATCATCAATGTTGAGTCACTGCCCTCCAACGCTGCTCAATAGGGTGGCTATCTGTAGCCCATAACCTCTTCATGTAATTAATGTTTTTTTACTCTACTTTTGTTGAACAAACATGACATTGTAATATTCTCTCTATGATATCGTCTCTCTTTGCTGTCTTCCATATTCGTTTCTTGTGTATCGTGAATTTCTTATGTTAACAATATCACTAACCCCTCCCTCGTCTTTCTTGAGGGTGAATGAGGGGTCGTCCCCTGCGTTAGCCCTCATTATAACTGAGGGTTTTTAATCAATTTTCATTGATGCGCAAGTCCTCCCTCATCTTTCTTGAGGGAAATGGTGGGGTCATCCCCACCATTGACCCTCATTATAGCCGAGCGTTATAATTACCAAATTAATGGTTTTTAATAAAGTCATCCCTCATCTTTCATGAGGACAATGGTGGGTCGTCCCCTCCATTGACCCTCATTATAGCCGAGGGTTCTAATTACCAAATTAAAAGTTTTTAATAAAGTCCCCCCTCATCTTTCTTGAGGGCAATGGTGGGATCGTCCCCACCATTGACCCTCATTATAGCCGAGGGTTCTAATTACCAAATTAATGGTTTTTAATAAAGTCATCCCTCATCTTTCCTGAGGGCAATGGTGGGGTCGTCCCCTCCATTGACCCTCATTATATGCGAGGGGTCTAATTACCAAATTAATGGTTTTAAAGTCCTCCCTAGTCTTTCTTAAGGGCAATGGTGGGGTCGTCCCCACCATTGACCCTCATTATAGCCGAGGGTTCTAATTACCAAATTAATGGTTTTTAATACAGTCATCCCTCGTCTTTCCTGAGGGAAATGGTGGGGTCGTCCCCTCCATTGACCCTTATTATAGCCGAGGGGTCTAATTATCAAATTAATGGTTTTAAAGTCCTCCCTCGTCTTTCTTGAGGGAAATGGTGGGGTCGTCTCCACCATTGACCCTCATTATAGCCGAGGGTTCTAATTACCAAATTAATGGTTTTAAAGTCCTCCCTCATCTTTCTTGAGGGAAATGGTGGAGTCGTCCCCACCATTGACCCTCATTATAGCTGAGGTTTCTAATTACCAAATTAATGGTTTTTAATAAAGTCACCCCTCATCTTTCCTTAGGGCAATGTTGGGGTCGTCTCCTCCATTGACGCTCATTATAGTCGAGGGGTCTAATTACCAAATTAATGGTTTTAAAGTCCTCCCTCGTCTTTCTTGAGGGAAATGGTGGGGTCGTCCCCACCATTGACCCTCATTATAGCCGAGGGTTCTAATTACCAAAATAATGGTTTTTAATAAAGTCATCCCTCGTCTTTCCTGAGGGCAATGCTGGGGTCGTCCCCTCCATTGACGCTCATTATAGCCGAGGGGTCTAATTACCAAATTAATGGTTTTAAAGTCCTCCCTCTTCTTTCTTGAGGGAAATGGTGGGGTCGTCCCCACCATTGACCCTCATTATAGCCGAGGGTCGTTCCCCAAAGATGATCCCATTCGTATTAGAACTGTCAAACACAAGATGAGAGGAAACACTGATTTTTCTCATTAATTTTCCAAAGTGTTCTACTGGAGCAACACCCATTACAACTGTCGTCCGATAGGACTTTACAAAATTATGGATAGTATTTATTCAAATGATCTGCATTCCAGGGGTTGGAAAAGGGTTCCCCCTCTAGGTTTTCTAGTCTATAGGTCCCAGGAACGACTTCATCAATGACCCTATATGGGCCGTGCCAATTCGAATGGAGCTTGTTGGGCTTCTGCCAAGTCTTTTTTAGGACCAAATCCCCCACTGCAATTGGCCTCTACCACACCCTCTGGTTTTAGAACCTTGCAGTCCTCTGCTGGTAGGCGGTTTGCCTTATCTCGGCATCTTCCCTCCTTTCCTTGATCAGGTCTAAGTCTCCTCTCCTCTCCTCCATATTTCTCTGGGGGTCATACATTTGGACCCTATGAGTAGGAAACCCAGTCTCAGTGGGGATAACGGCTTCTGAGCCATAAGCTAACATTAATGGGGTATCTCCGGTAGAGGTCTTTGTCGTCATCCTGTAGGCCCACAATACAGCATATAACTCTTCAACCCATCTTCCTTTTGCCTCCTCAAGTCTCTTCTTGATCCCGTCTAGGATTATCCTATTTGTAACTTCTGTTTGTCCATTAGCCTGAGGTCGGCTTGGTGTAGAGAAGAATTGCCTGATACTCACCCTTTCACAATACTTCTGTAGAGATGTATTCTTGAATTGAGTCCCGTTATCCGAGATGATGGTGTTTGGGAGACCATATCTGCATATAATATTTCTCCATATGAACTGGAAGGTCTTCTGCTCTGTGATCATTACCATCAGCTCCGCCTCTACCCATTTTCAAAATAGTCAATGGCCACGATGAGGAACCGATAGTTATTGATGGCCCTAGGCAAGGGTCCTACTAGGTCAATCCCCCATACTACAAATGGCCATGGGGATGTAATGGAGGTAAGAGGCTGATGGGGTTGGTGTGGGATGGTGGCAAATCTTTGGCATTTGTCACACTTTTTTACATATACCGCGGCATCTTTCCCCAAGGTCGGCCACTAGTACCCTTAGGTGATCACCCTCTTTGCTAAGGATCTGCCCCCAATGTGGCTTGAACATGATCCTTCGTGCACGTCTTGCAAAATAGAAGGGACTTCAGATGGGTGCACACACCTAAGTAAGGGGAGAAAAAACCCCTTTTTGTATAAGGTGTCCCCAATGACAGTGAATTTTGCAGCTCTATATCTCAACTTCTTCCTTTCTTGCCTTGCTTCTAGTATTTCCACCTCTTTAATGTATCTCGTTAGAGGGTCCATCCATGAGGCTTCCTTAGCAATATTCAGGCAAGTGCTAAGTGTTCCCTCAGCATCTTCAATAGTTGGTCGAAGCAAAATTTTCACTAGGACTGTCCTCCTGATATCCGTCCTAGTCGCCGAGGCCAACCTAGCAAGGGCGTCAGCTCGACCATTATCGAGCCTAGGTATCATCTTCAATTTTACTTCTCTGAAGCTCTTTAGTAATGACCTCACCTTCTCAAGGTACCTAGCCATCCCCTCGTCCTTAGCCTCGTAGGCTCCTAATATCTGATTCACTACTAGCCACGAATCACTATGAACCAAAATCTGGCCGACACTAAGGGACTTGGCCAAGGAGAGTCCTGCTATCAGGGCCTCATATTCGGACTCCTTATTGGAGGCTTTAAAGTTGAACCTCAGTGCGCACTCAATGTCTGTGCCATCAGGTGCTGATACTACTAGTCCATCCCCACTTCGCTGTCACAGGAGGACCCGTCTACGAAGAGGCTCCACACAGCATCTTCTAAAAAAATTTCCATCGGTGAGGGACCCCTGTCTAAAGAGATATCTCCCCTCTTCATTTTCGACCACTTTCTATCTAGCGGTGATTGTCTCAGCCTTATCTGCAGGTGTTTCGGTGAGCCTACCTTGTTGGGTATCTGTCTTCCCAAGGCTCTCACCCTCGGCTTCATCATCTTCCCAAGTAAACTCGGCCATGAAATCTGCCAATTCTTTCCCCTTAATGGCCGTCCTAGGCTGGTACACAATGTCAAACTCCCCCAGCTCTATAGCCCAGGCCATTAGCCTCCCTGATTTTTCAGGCTTGTGCAAGACCTGCCTAAGAGGAGAGTCACTGAGGATGACCATTATATGGGACTGGAAGTATGGCTTCATCTTTCTCGATGCATGGATCAAGGCATATGACAACTTCTCCATCCTTGGATATCTTTGCTCTGCCTCCTGGAGTGCCTTGTTGTTGAAATACACAGGCTTTTGTACCCCGTCTTAATCTCTCACAATGGTTGCACTGATGGCTGACTCTGAGACGACGAGGTACACATAAAGTCGTTCACCCTGCACGGGCCGTGACAACTGCAAGGGAGACCCCAGGTATTATTTTAACTCCTTTAAAGCCTCATCACACTCTTCACTCCATTCGAAGGATTTTCTGAGAATTTTAAAGAATGGTATACACCTGTATGTGGCCCTAGACACGAACCTGTTTAAGGCAGCAACTCTCCCTGTGAGTCTCTGAACGTCTTTAATGGTCTTGGGGGTCTTCATCTCTACAAGGGCTTTTATCTTTTCAGGATTGGCCTCGATGCCTCTTTGGTTGACAATGAACCCCAAGAACTTCCCTGCCCCGACACCGAAGACACACTTGGCCAGGTTGAGCTTCATCTGGTATTTATCCGTTGTATTAAAGGTCTTATCAAGGTCTGCCACATGATCCTCTGCCTTCAAACTCTTAGTCAGCATGTCATCTACATAAACCTCCATAGACTTCCCAATTTGGTCTTCAAACATTTTATTTACGAGGTGCTGATACGTTGCCCCCGCATTTTTTAGACCAAAGGGCATGATCCTATAATAGTATGTCCCCTTGTCGGTAATGAAAGTTGTCTTCTCCGAGTCTTCAGGGTTCATGAAGATCTGGTTGTACCCTGAATAGGCATCCATGAAGCTCATGAGCTCATGTCCTGCGGTAGAATCTACCATCTGATCAATGCGGGGGAGAGGGAAGCTATCTTAGGGACAATGCTTGTTGAGGTCTGTGAAGTCTATATACATTCTCCACTTTCCGTTGGCTTTTGGTATAATGACAATGTTGGATAGCCATTTAGGGTAGATGACCTCTCTAATAAACTCAGCATCTTCCAGCTTCTTGACCTCATCCCTAATGACCTTATACTTTTCTCGAGAATAAATTCTCTTCTTCTGCTTAACTGGCTTTTCACCCTCTACCACGTTGATCTTGTGGATCATAACTTCGGGGTCGATCCCCAGCATATCTGTAGGACTCCATGCAAAGACGCTATGTCTTCTCTTTAACAGTTTAATGAGGTCTTCCTTGATATTTGGCTTTAGAGACTTGCCGACTTGGATTGTTTTTCTGGGTCATCCTCATTGAGGATGATGGATTCTACCTCTTCCGCGGCCTCTCCTTTCTTTAGCTTCATTTCATCCCTGGGTTCTAGGGTATCAATATTGTAAGTGGTTGTAGCCTTCTTGTGTGCCTCTCTTTCTTCAGCGGAGTTGTAATAACATTCTCGTGCTGTCGTCTAGTCTCCCTGAACTTCCCCCACCCCGTAAGGGGTTGGAAATTTAACCATCTGATGGACCATAGACGGGACAACTTGGAACCCCTTGAGGGCTACCCGCCCCAGTATAATATTGTAGGCCAAAAACACATGTTCATCCATCACAAAGAAGCTGACCTTCTTTGTAAGACATCTCATCCACTCGTCCCCCATCCTGACATCAGCCTCATACACTCCGAGGGAATGAACCTTTTCTCCACTGAACCCAATCAATGGTTGATGGTATGGGACGAGTCTAGCACGGCTGAGACCTAAAGCTTTGAACCATGGCCAAAACATCACGTCTACAGATGAGCCCCCATCTACCAGGATCCTCGTCACCTCGCACCTGTGCACCCTAGTAGTGATGACGAGAGGGTCATCATGTGGGGCTAAGAGGCCTTTGAAGTCCATTATTGAGAATCCCACTACCAGGGTGTCCATATCGACCTTCTTCCTCTTTTCTGACTTCGCCTCCAGAGAGGTTGAGTGTACCGTCTTCGTCACTTCCTTGGCCTCAGCCACATGGGCCTTCCTGTCAGCGACCTCTGACCCTCCTCCTGCTAGACCCCCGGAGATCATTCACACTCCAAGCGAGATTACATTAAGCCTTTTGACAGGGCCTTGGTCATCTCTCGGCGGGAGGTCAGGGTCGTCCTCATCATCAGAAGGGCCGTCCCCTCTTTTTTGAGGACCTTCTCTACATGCATCACCTCGCTTTTTTCTAGGGTCATCCCCTCGGCCCCTCTTGAAGGCACCTTTGTCGACCCACTTTCTGAGCTTCCCTTATTTCAGCATCTTCTCAATCTCATCTTTCAGAGCAAAGCATTTGTCTGTTATGTGGCCGTGGTCTTGGTGAAATTCGCACCATAGGTTATTATTCCTCTTGTTGGGCGCTGCCCTCAACTTCTCAGGCCACTTCAGAGACCAATCACTCTTTATCTCATTGAGAATATGCTCACATCTGATTGTTAGAGGGGTGTAATCAGCGAACTTGTCGTCCATAGACCTCTTCTTCCCCTCTTTGTTCTTCTTGGGGTACTTACCCCACTGGCGCCTCATTTTTCGTCTTCGTATTTTGCGGCCATCGACTCTTCGGCGTTCATCACCTTTCCTGCTATTGACAACAATTCATCCATCGTCCTCGGAGGGTCTTCAGCGAGCTTCCATAAGAGCTTCCCCTTTTGGAGTCCTCCAATCAGGGCTGTCATAGCTATTCTCTCCTTGTAGTCTTAAACTTACAACTTCTCTTTGTTGAATCTGGCTATGTAGTCCCTTAGACTCTCATTCTTCCCTTGCTTAACATAGAGCAAGTGGGTGGTCTTCTTCTATGGCCTCATCCTGAAGTAAAAGTTGTCGATGAACCGGTCTGCCAACTGCTTAAAGTTTTCAATGGAGTTTTTTGGGAGAGACGTGTACCAGACATGTGAAGCCCCAGTCAGGGTACCAGAGAAGGCACGACACCTCATCTCATCTGAGATAGAGTATATGTCTGGTACTGACTGATACATCTCAACATAGTGGACAGGGTTGGTGCTCCCGTCATATCTTGGGGTGACCACAGGTGGCTTGAACTTTGATGGCGTAGGGAAGTTGACTATATTCGCCACAAAGGGTGAGCCTATGGTGTATCCCCTCTGAAGAGGGTCTCGGCTTTTTAGTATATCGCCAATCTTTTCCTCCAATCGTTGGATCGAGTCATTCCAGGGCCTCGTAGGGTTGGCTTGGCCGATGTTATCCCTTGCTGCCTCTTTGAGATGGATGGATGGTTCTGTCGCGGCTGGCCTGTGTCGGCTGTTTACTTCCCCCTGGCCGTCGTCCCGTCCAAGGGGTCGGCCCCCGCGGGGTCGGTCATCTGCGGCGTCTGATGATACGCAAATATTGCGTATTTCATCCTCCGAACCTATGCGTTTTAGCCCCCCCGGGTGCCTTAATCTCTATATTTAATCCCGTTAACCATACAACCTCGGTTTATATTGTTAACATGCTATATGAGGTATAATTGGGCTTTTGTAGGTATTTAGGTACCAAGTATGGGATTCAGACGCATTCCGCGCAATTTTTGTATGCAACCTCACGTTCAAGGGAATTTTAGTCATTCTAAAGATTGGGCACCTGGCCCAACATCTTCATGGAAGTTGTATCCCTCCTCGCAAGCTTCGCGTGGCCGCAAACGGTGCGCGATTCCGATTCATAACGAAGAAGTTACGGCGATTTCAGCGGACGAGAAAAGCTTGGAAACCAAAACAGCAATGCAGTGTACTGCCCCTGTTTGATCGACCAGATCATAGATCGATCGACTATATTAAATTTCTGAAATTTGGCCTTGATCGACAGATCGACCAATTCATAGATCGATCGATGCTCTGTTTTCTGCAGATATTTTTTGCATTTCTTTTCTTTTCTCTTTTCTTTTCTAATTTAATTCCCACTTGGTATATAAGCCAATTTTGTTGTAATAAACAGGAGAGAACGTTTTTAGGTTAGTTTTAGTTAGGGTTTGTGGGTTTTGGATGGTTCTTCTTCCATTCTTCTTGGATTGACACACCATTTGGATTGTATGTTAACTATTCATCTCCCCTACCAATTAATCTAGTTGTATTTCATTCTTTCCTTGCTTTCTAGATAGTTTCCATGCTTTCTAATTAGGTTTTCTTGCTTTCTTTCTTTCTTAATTAGTTTAATTAGTTTAATTTAGTTATTTCATTATGCGTCCCTAGATAAATAGGGTCGGGAAAGCATTTCCTCCATTTTTGGGTTCGGATCTCGAAATTTAGGGTTTCGTGTAAAATTGCATTTAATTGAAACCTCGCGTAATAAAGTCGAATTATTATGCGTTTAACTTTCTTTGTCATGCAACGTTAGTGTTTATAGCGATTATCCGAATTTAATCTGCGTGTGACCATTTTTCGTTAAATGTTTTATCTCGCAACTTTGGGTTAAATTCCTTCTTGCGTGATGTTTATGCTTAATTTTAAATGCTCGATTAATTGTTTTCGAACCTTTATTCTAATTAGTAGTTGTTTCGATTCGTTTGGTTGGATGCGATACCGATCCTCGCTTTACTTTAATTTAGCGTAACTTGTTCTTTTCTTTTGTCACGATAACCACCCTTTCACCTTTTCCTTTATTTATTTTACACTTTTATTCCTAAAGTAATTAAAACAATTAAAGTCTAAAATTCAATCACTCCCTGTGGATTTACGATACCCGACTTACCGCTGTGCTTGCTTGTCAAGTGTAGTAGTATATTAGGTTTTCTTTTGTATCGCGGCGGCAAAACACACGACGATTGTGCACTCTACACGCGCACACTTTTTCCGCTGCATCACAAAATGGCGCCGTTGCCGGGGAGTGTGTTTTAGATAGTAATTGTTTTATTATTTCGTAGTATTTTTCCTTTTGTATTTGTATTCTTTGTTTTAACCTTTTTTGCAGGATAGCATACTTGAGCGCTAAGAAACTTTGATTCGCGGTTGCTCACTTTCTTGCTCGGATTCTCCATCTGCAAACAATTCGGTAATCATGTCCTACTATTATAGTTATTACGGTCATTCTAATGATTCTTACTTTGGGGATAGTTTTCAAGTTTTCCTTTTTCAAGATTTTCTTGAAAATGAAAGACTTGAAAACATTTATCGGAATGAAAATCGTTATTGGGAGCTTGAGTTGGATTCATTATTCGAATCCAATGACGATTCTCCTTTCATTACTTTCGAAGACGAGCTTCAACCAAATGAGAAGTCCGAGGCTCTTGAGACGAGGAAGCCTACTTTGGAAGAAACTTTGCTTCTTTACTCCCAAGGTTTGGAAAGCCTAAATGATGCTGGAATGAGACTTGGTGCACTTTGCGATGAGATGAATTCTTATGCACAAAACAACGAGGAGGTGGAAACTTGTGTTTTACCTCAATTTTTCAGAGAATTTCTCATCGAATGTGAATCTTTCTCCTCTGAAATTCAATCTCCTTCCGACGATGAGTGGATTGAGATTGAATTTGTTTCATCACCATATTCGTTTTCCGTCATCGAACCATTAGAATTACCGGTTGATTCCTGTGAGTCGGTAGAAATTAAAACTTCTACACTTTTTGCCGACGAGGACTCTTTGCCGACTTTGTTTGCTACGATGGAACCTATCCCCGTGTGTGCACTATCTCCCATTCCACTTGAAAAACCTTTGGGAGATGAGTCGACTTTTCTTGGATCTCTAGTGTACCTTTCCCCCTTATTATCCAAATCCCCCATCGTCCGCCCAAAATTTCAAATTGGCGATGGTTCATTTTTTTCACCACCCACATGCCTTCCGTTTTTCAAACGGAAATCATATCCTTCGGGAGGCATGTTCTCTTTGGAGGGTCCACCATTGATCTTTCAAAGTCAAATCCCTTTTTGGGTGGACCCTCAACTATTTAGACTTCTAGTGTACAGTTAGTGTGAAGCCTAAATAGTAGGTTGTAAATAGTTAGCTTTTTAATTTTCTTTTTTTCCTATTTTTCTTTCCTTTTAATTTAGTCTAGTGTAATTAGTTAACTTTTTGTTATTTGTTTTTGCTATGCTCGGTACTAACTTGTTTTGTAGATTCCTTTGGACTCGTGCTTATGGATATCGCTCCAATTTTGGGTAATATCGTTCTTTTCCTCTCTTTGTGTTGTGTTCTTAATGCGCATTGAGGACAATGCAACATTTAAGTTAGGGGGTGTAGGATATTCTATCCATTTCATGTGTAGTCCATGGATTTGCTTACTTTTAGTTACTAAGTATGCCTTTTTGTGAAAAATTTCAAAAATTTCAAAAATATTTTCTTTCTTTTTCCTCCTTTGTTGGGCATTTTGCCTTGTTTCCAGTGATAAATTTCAATAATTGCCCGATCCAATAGACAACTCAATGATGCATGTTCTCGATTTTAGAAGTTATTAGACCTTAGTCCTCAAATCATTGATATTGTGAATAACTTCATGAATTAAACTTTATCCCGTGAGCATATGCACTTTCCTTGTTATATTGATTTGGTTTAAGATTTTTATAACTCGGTAATCTTTTGTTGCATTGTATATACTTACACCGAGTAAGCTTTGTACCTTTCGTCGTTTGTGAGTGTTATACACTATTCTTTTCTCATTGAAAACGTTGAATTAGTCGGTAATCTCTCTAATCTTTCATTTGACCGTTCATTAATTGAGTTCATGCTTCAAATGTGTTACTTGATCATGATTTTCATATATTGTTTTGACTCGAGAATTGCGTAACTTTGTGAAATGATCATAGGCAATCTTTGTTATATCACCCATATTGACCTTGACCTCACCCTTATGTTTTCCCTAGTTAACCCCTTTGAGCCAAAATATAGCCTTTCGTTTCATAACCCCATTCCCATAACCAACTCCAAATTGGAGTTTTAAGCCATACATACACTTTCCATACCTTTGTTTGGAATGTTACTTGGGATTG
This sequence comes from Sambucus nigra, assembly GCA_949130495.1. Classification (NCBI taxonomy): domain Eukaryota; kingdom Viridiplantae; phylum Streptophyta; class Magnoliopsida; order Dipsacales; family Adoxaceae; genus Sambucus; species Sambucus nigra. The sequence continues at coordinate 606,195,555 of OX422211.1, forward strand.
AATGTTGTTGTTGTATTGCGGTTGCAATTTTAGGCATATAAGAGTTTGAAAAGTAAAGAAAGTGTAGTGAAAAAGAAAAGAAAAAACAAAAAGCAAAAGAAAAGAAAAGAAAACAATAGAAAAAGAAGAAAAGAAAAGAAAGAGAAAGTTGTAAATGTTGTGTATAGTGTTCAATAAGCTTTGATTACTCTCCCCGATGATATATCTAATGTCGTTTTGGAACTTGTTTTTCCAATTTTGTTATTGCACGCATTCTCCCATTATCCCGAGTTTTCATTCCGAACACTTTGAATCCGTATATACATTCATTCGTTTCGCACCCTAGACATAACTACATCATAACCCTATTAAAGTCCTATGTGATCTTAGGTTGATGTAATTCAAAAGTCATAATAGTTGTGATAATCTGTGAAAATGCATTTCGCCTCTTTTAGTGTGCGGTATCCTTTCATTGAGATTACAGTTTTTCAGTTTATATATAGCGTTCTTCTTCTGTGACATGTGTGCGGCCTAGTTTCCATTTACATTTACTCTTAAGCCCACATGTTCCGTGTGTTACCTCCCTGTTTTGAGTGAATTCGCTTGATGAGCGTAATGCCCGTGAGGATTGAATATATGCTTGCTTTATGTTTATCCGAATTATTTAATTTTTTGCCAAATCATATTTTGCATTTGATCTCCCCCCTCCCACTTTTAAAGTTTTAATTCTATGAGGTGCATTCAACTTGTTAATAACAACGGACTTTAGCTTGAATTCATTCAATATGCTAATAACGCGTTTGAAATCTTTTTCGTTGTTGTTGAGTCTGTCGCATGTTGGGTTGGGCATATTTTGAGGAAACCATGTGATGTTTGTGGGTACCATCCCTGAAAACCCTCACGAGACGATACTCGTCCACTAGGGTGACCTAGGGGTTTAACGGCTTATTACATACGCTAAATGCAATCGAATCGCCCGCGAAAGTGGCCTTATGCATTTATACCATATTTTTGTACTTATCCTGCTTTTGGTTTCCTTGTAGTTCTTGTTGCATCCTATTTCATTGCTAGGGACTAGCAATGTATAAGTGAGGGGGTGGGATGATATGCAAATATTGCGTATTTCATCCTTCGAACCTACGCGTTTAAGCCCCCTCGGGTGCCTTAATCTCTATATTTAAACCCGTTAACCATACAACCTCGGTTTATATTGTTAACATGCTATATGAGGTATAATTGGCCTTTTGTAGGTATTTAGGTACCAAGTATGGGATTCAGACGCATTCCGCGCAATTTCCGTACGCAACCGCACGTTCAAGGGCATTTTAGTCATTTTACAGATTGGGCACCTGGCCCAACATCTTCACGGAAGTTGTAGCCCTCCTCGCAAGCTTCGCGTGGCCACAAACGGTGCGCGATTCCGATTCATAACGAAGAAGTTACGGCGATTTCAGCGGACGAGAAAAGCTTGGAAACCAAAACAGCAATGCAGTGTACTGCCCCTGTTTGATCGACCAGATCATAGATCGATCGACTATATTAAATTTATGAAATTTGGCCTTGATCGACAGATCGACCAATTCATAGATCGATCGATGCTCTGTTTTCTGCAGATATTTTTTGCATTTCTTTTCTTTTCTCTTTTCTTTTCTAATTTAATTCCCACTTGGTATATAAGCCAATTTTGTTGTAATAAACAGGAGAGAACGTTTTTAGGTTAGTTTTAGTTAGGGTTTGTGGGTTTTGGATGGTTCTTCTTCCATTCTTCTTGGATTGACACACCATTTGGATTGTATGTTAACTATTCATCTCCCCTACCAATTAATCTAGTTGCATTTCATTCTTTCCTTGCTTTCTAGATAGTTTCCATGCTTTCTAATTAGGTTTTCTTGCTTTATTTCTTGCTTAATTAGTTTAATTAGTTTAATTTAGTTATTTCATTATGCGTCCCTAGATAAATAGGGTCGGGAAAGCATTTCCGCCATTTTCGGGTTCGGACCTCGAAATTTAGGGTTTCGTGTAAAATTTCATTTAATTGAAACCTCGCATTTTAAAGTCGGAATATTATGCGTTTAACTTTCTTTGTCATGCAACGTTAGTGTTTATAGCGATTATCCGAATTTAATCCGCGTGTGACCATTTTCCGTTAAATGTTTTATCTCACAACTTTGGATTAAATTCCTTCTTGCGTGATGTTTATGCTTAATTGTAAATGCTCGATTAATTGTTTTCGAACCTTAATTCTAATTAGTAGTTGTTTCGATCCGTTTGGTTGGATGCGATCCCGATCCTCGCTTTACTTCAATTTAGCGTAACTTGTTCTTTTCTTTTGTCACGATAACCACCCTTTCACCTTTTCCTTTATTTATTTTACACTTTTATTCCTGAACTAATTAAAACAATTAAAGTCTAAAATTCAATCACTCCCTGTGGATTTACGATACCCGACTTACCGCTGTGCTTGCTTGTCTAGTGTAGTAGTATATTAGGTTTTCTTTTGTATCGCGGCGGCGAAACACACGACGATTGTGCACTCTACACGCGCACACTTTTTCCGCTGCATCAGCCTCCCTTCTGGATCTCGCGGCGCTCCTTGACCTGGACAATTTTTACCGCAGGTCATTTACTGGGCCCAGCCTCTCAAAGGCTAACCCCCTGCTCAAGCGATCAAAAGCAGAGCCTCTTGGGCGATCATCGGGATTTGGTCTCCTGCACTTCCCTCTACTCTTCTGAAGAGGTCGTACAGTGTTTTTGGAGACTTCATATGGTTCCCAGCATTCTATGGGGGCCTCCTCTCCCTCCATATCATCATACCTGTCCTCAGGGCAAGGGTTTCCTTGCCTCCCCAGGCGTAGACGCTGGGGGTCAGCAACATCCCTCCGCCGCTGAGGGGGTAGCAGGTCTTTGCGCGGTGCCTGGGGTGGTCCCCTGGCCTCATGCTGTCCTGGTGCCGCTGCTGGAGTAATCATCTCAGGTGAGACCCCTGGTGGTCTTAGTATATTCTGGCCTAGAGCTGTGAACTTCTCCTGCATGATCCGTTGGCTTGCTGCCAGAGACTTCAAGGTTGTTTCCACATCAGCCATCTCAGACTGAGGTGGTGGCTGACTAGAACTGGGTCCCACTCCACTATCTGGCGGGGGGAGTGGAGGTGGTGGCATCTCTGGTGCCATGTGTTTGAGCTATGAAAAGCTAAACTGAAGAAAAGACTGGTGAGCTTGAGAACCTTAGTGGGTCTCTTTCAATGATGAAACATCTCCTCTCAGAGGGAGAACTGGTTCACCACCAGAGTGCCTAGTGAGGTAAAGCTATACCAACCATAGACAGTGCCAAACTGATGATGCTGAAATATAGCACCACAAGATAAGTGATGATGAGCTCAAACAGTAGTAATCATGGCAGCCATAGAGATGTATATGTATGTGTGTAGAAGTAGATGAGTATAAGAGTAATAAGACAATGATGTATAGTGGTTCAGCTAATTTGGCCTACATCCACTGTGAATGTGTGATCCACTAAGTATGGGCACTAATGGCCTTGGATACAGTGCACATAAGCTCACTTTCTCTCTCTCTACTGGGTATATAAGCAGAGTTTTTGCTAAGGTTACAATTATCGATCTCCCTCCCTGTAGGGTTGTAGGTGACAAGTATATATAGGTCTTGGGGGGTGTAGTGTACCCCCAAGTATGAATGGTTCATGTGAATGATGATTTAGCCAATCTATTATTGACACCTGTGGATGCCAAATGATGATATAATATTCCCTCACGTGAGGGGGTGATTCGGTTATAACGGTCTTCCACGTGTCCTGTGAGCCTCACGCGCACTGTTCCACGCGTCCCCCAAACCATGTGCTGTGATGATGTCACCCTCGGCTTGTAAAACGAGGCCGAGGGAAAAGTCCCTTCTGATAGTGAGTCAGACCCAATTTAGGCCTCGTACTATCGTACCCTTGGAGGTTCATCTAAGGCCTGATGAAGGGTCGGTCCCCTGAGGGGTCGTCTGGGGCCTGATGAAGGGTCGGCCCCCTGAGGGGTCATCTGGGGCCCGATGAAGGATCGGCCACCTGAAGGGTCGTTTAGGGCCTGATGAAGGGTCGGCCCCCTGAGGGGTCGTCTCGAGCCTAATGAAGGTCGCCCCCTTGAAGGGTCGGCCCCCTGAGGGGTCGTCTGGGGCCTGATGAAGGGTCGGCCCCCCGAGGGGTCGTCTGGGTCCTGATGAAAGGTCGGCCCTCTGAGGGGTCGTCTGGTATTATTGATGAGGTCATCCTAACTCCATCCAGGTGTAGGGCGTCCTCAGCCTGGCCGTGTGTATATATGGGTATATCACCGATGTTGCAAGACCATGGAATGACTCCATCCAACGTCTTGAGGATAAGATAGGAGACCTCATCAAAATTCGGGATCCACTACAAAGAGGTTTCTCAGAAGACTATCCATTCATGTCTAAGATAGTGTGCTTCCCTACCCCAACCAAGTTCAAGACACCTACAGTGATTCCCAAGTATGACGGTAGCACCAATCCTGTACTTCATATTGAGATGTATGAGTCAGCGGTAAACATTTACTAAATACCAGATGAGATGAAATGCCGAGCCTTCTCTGGGACTTTGACGGGAGCTACACACATCTGGTTTACCTCTCTCCCAAAGAACTCGATAGAGAACTTTAAGGGTTTGGCTGAACGGTTCATTCACAACTTCTATTTTGGGGTAAGACCTCAAAAGAAGACTACCCATCTGTTGTATATCAAACAAGGTAAGAACGAGAGCCTAAGAGACTTCATTGCAAGATTTAATAAAGAGAAACTTGAGGTTGAAGACTACGAAGAGAATATAGCCACGACTTCCCTCATAGGTGGTATTTAGAAAGGGAAGTTGTTGTGGAAACTTGCAAAAGATCCTCCCAAGTCTATGGCAGAGCTGTTGGCAACTGCGGGCAGGGTCATGAATTCTGAAGAGGCAATGGATGCAAAATACGAGGATGAGAATGGTGGTAGCAGCGGGAAATTCCAAAGAAAGAAGGATAAAAAGAAAAGGTCATTTGATGACAAGTTTACACGTTATACCCCACTCACTGTGAGCTGCGAAAACATCCTAAATGAGATAAAAAATGATCGGTCCCTAAGATGGCCAGAAAAGCTGAAGGATCCTCCACATAAGAGGAACCAGAACTTATGGTGCGAATTCCACCAAGACCATGGCCATGTAATAGATAAGTGCTTCGCCTTAAAGGATGAGATCGAAAAAATGTTAAAATCGGGAAAGTTGAGAAAGTACGTTGATAGCAAGGCTCCCAAAAGGGGAAGAGATGACCCTAAAAAGAGGAAAAACAATATATGTCATGACGATACCCCAACAAAAAGGGGCGATGACTTGGATGGCAATGATGAAGACGATCCGGACCTTCCACTAAAAGATGACAACACCCCAGTGAAGAGGGTTGGTATGATATCCTTTGGTGTTAACACCATATGCGGGGGACTTGCAGGGGTGGTTTTGAAGTGGCTGATCGGAAATCTCATGTCGTAGAGGCCAAGTCAGTGGCCAAACTTGAAGTAGTAAATTTGATGTCTTTCGAGACAATGCAGAAGAGAAAGAAGGTGGACATGGACACTCTCATAGTTGGGTTGTACCGACTCGACTTCAAAGGCATCCTACCTCCATATGATGACCCTATGGTGATCACAACAAGAGTTCATGGATGTGAGGTACAGAGAATTCTTGTAGATGGAGGAAGTTCAGCAAATGTGATGTTCTGGCCCTGCTTCAAAAGCCTAGGTCTTAGCAGAGCTAGGATGATACCTATTATCATCCGTTAATGGGTTTCAATGGAGAAAAGGTCCATCCATTGGGCATGTATGAGATGGACGTGCGAATGGGCGATGAGTGGCCTAAGAGGTTGACCCGGAAGATTAATTTTGTCGTTATGGATGAAGACATCTTCTCGGCCTATAACCTTATCATAGGAAGAGTAGCCCTTTAGGAGTTTGAGGCCGTGCCGTCGACGGTCCACCAGATGCTAAAATTACCAATCCCCTATGGAGTAGGGGAACTGTAGGGTGACCAGACCGTAGCACGCGAATGCTACTTCAACTCGGCTCAAGAGAGAGAGGCCCATAAGAGAGCAACTACCACTTATAACATTGATACACTTGACCCTAGAGATGAAGTAAAGTTGAAGAAAGGAGAGGCCGTGAAAGAGGTAGAATCCATCGTCCTCAATGAGGACGAGCAGAAAAAAACCATTCAGGTCAGTAAAGCCTTAAAGGCAGAAATCAAGGAAGAGCTGATGAACTTCTTGAGGAAGAGGCAGAGTGTCTCCGCTTGGAGTCACGCGGACATGCGTGGTATCATCCCTATGGTTATGTGCCACAATCTGAATGTGACTAAGGATGCTAGGCCAATCAAACAAAGACGAAGAGTTTACTCTAGGGAGACGTACAACGTCATCCGGGAAGAAGTTAGAAGAGGCTGAGTTTATCAGAGAAGTCATATATCCAGAGTGGCTATCGAATGCAGTCATTGTGCCTAAAGCCAACAAAAAATAGAGGACGTGCGTAGACTTCACCGACCTGATAAGTCTTACTCGAAAGACAGATATACCTTACCTCGAATCGACCAGATGGTAGATGCAATTGGAGGACATGAGCTCATGATCTTTATGGATACGTATTCGAGTTACAATCAGATCTTTATGGAGGCCGAAAACTCAGAAAAGACAGCCTTCATCACTGACAAAGGGACATATTTCTACAAGGTTATGCCCTTCGGATTGAAAAATGCGGGGGTAACATACCAACGTCTTGTGAATAAGATATTTGAGGACCAAATAGGAAAGACTGTGGATCTGTATGTAGACGATATGTTAACAAAGAGCTTAAAGGCCTGCACCCACGTGGCAGACCTGGAAAAGACCTTCGATACCATGGACCTGTATAAAATGAAACTCAACCCCGCGAAGTGTGTCTTTGGGGTAGAAGCTGGGAAATTACTTGGATTCATTGTCAATCTGAGGGGGATAGAGGCGAACCCTGAGAAAACTAAGGCTTTGCTCGACATGAAGACACCAAAGAGTATCAAGGACGTTCAGAGGCTCACTGGAAGAGTAGCTACGCTCAACAGATTTGTTTCCAGGGCGACGGACAAGTGTCATCCTTTCTTTAAGGTGATTAGAAAGGCCTTCAAATGGGACAAAGAGTGTGATGAGGCTTTAACCAAATTAAGTCCTACCTCGGAACTCCCTTGCTCTTGTCTCGGCTCATAGCAGGAGAGAAGTTGTATGTCTATCTAGCAGTTTCTGAATCAGATATAAGTGCATCCATAGTACGAGAAGACGTTGGGGTCCAAAGACCTGTGTACTTCAATAGTAAGGCCCTTCAAGGGTCTGAACAAAATTATCCTCGGATGGAAAAGTTAGACTATGCCCTGATACATGCTTCTAGGAAGATGAAACCTTACTTGCAAGCCCATTCCATGGTCATCCTCACCGACTCCCCACTAAGATAGGTCCTCCATAAACCTGAGAAGTCGGGTAGATTAATGACATGGGCCATTGAGCTGGGAGAGTATGACCTTACTTATCAGCCCAGGGTGGCCATCAAAGGACAGGCACTTACGAATTTTGTCGCTGAGTTCACATGGGAGGAGGCCGAGGTTGAGAATAACCTAGAGGCAGCAGATGGGTCAAACAACAACGTCTTCCAAGATCCTGAAGAGATTATATCCAAGAGAATTAGAAACAAAATAGCCTAGAATGAGGAATATCGGTACCTCTTCAGTCATGGAGTTATGTCAAAAGGGAGCTTCTCATCGGATAAAGACATCTGGAACCTCTTTGTTGACGGGTCTTCTTACGAAAGCGAAAGCGGTGCAGGGCTAATACTTTTAGCTCCAGATGGTGCTAACATTGAATACGCCCTGAGGTTTAATTTCAAGGCATCAAACAACGAGTCGGAATATGAGGCCATGGTAGTAGGCCCCTCGCTAGTAAAGACCCTTAGGGTAAGATGACTCGTGCTTCATAGTGACTCAAGGTTGGTTGTTAATCAAGTATTGGGGGTTTATGAGTCCAAAGATGAAAGGATGGTCAAATACCTGAAGAGGGTGAGAACGATACTCGAAGGGTTTGAAGAGGTAAAGATAAAGAGAATACCTTGGCAAAACAACAGCCACGCAGATACATTAGCAAGGCTAGCCTCGGCTATAAGGACATACATCAGAAGGAAAATTCCAGTTGATATCTTGCCCAAGGCGACCATTGAAGAAGAAGAAGAGGTAAGTAACCCTTGCCTTAATTTGAACCCAGGGGACTCATGGATGGATCCCCTTATCAAATATATCAGAGAGGGAGAGCTGCCGGAATCAAAGTTAGAGAGGAGGGAACTGAGGTACAGAGCTGCAAAGTTCTCAATGGTAGGAGATATCCTATATAAGAAGGTATTCTTATTACCTCTCCTCGAATGCGTTCATCCCACAGAAGTTCCCCGCGTCCTACAAAAGGTTCATGAGGGTTCTTGCTCCAGTCATATTGGAGGAAGACCTATGGCTAAGAGGATTATTCAGCAAGGATACTAGTGGCCGAGCTTGACCAAGGATGGTGCAACCTACATAAAGAGGTGTGACAAATGTCAAAGATTCTCCATTATCCCCCATCAAACTCATCAGCCTATGACGTCAATAAGTACCCCTTGGCCATTTGCAGTATGGGGAATTGACGTAGTGGGTCCCTTGCCAAGGGCTGTAAATAACTACCGATTTCTAATAGTCACCATCGACTACTTCTCCAAATGGGTAGAGGCTGAACTGATGATCACGATTACAGAGAAGAAGACCTTCCAATTTATTTGGAAAAACATCATATGCAGACATAGCCTCCCAAACACCCTCATTTTTGATAACGAAACCCAGTTCAAGAATTCTTCCTTGGAAAAATACTGCAAAAAAGTTGGGATAAAGCAATTTTTCTCTTTTTTTTTTAGCCGACCTCAGGCAAACGGTCAGACCGAAGTCACTAATAGAATAATCCTTGACGGGATCAAGAAAAGGCTAGAAGAAGCTAAGGGAAGATGGACTGAATATGATGTGCTATGGGCCTACAGAACAACGATTAGGACACCAGTGGGGGAGACCCCGTTTATTTTATCACATGGCTCAGAGGCCGTCATACCAATAGAGGTAGGACTCCCTACTCACAGTGTCCAGACCTATGACCCTGAGAAGAATGGGGAGGGGATAAGACTTGACCTCGATTTGATTAAAGAGAGAAGGGAAGATGTAGAAATCAGGAAAGCAGCTTACCAGCAGAGAATTACAAAGTTCTACGATCAAAGGGTAAAATCAAGACCCATAGTCATGGGAGACCTAGTACTTAAGAAGACGTTGCAGAAGGCAAACAAGCTTCACCTAAATTAGCATGGTCCTTACAAAGTGATTGAGGAGGGCGTACCCGGGACCTACAGGCTTGAAAACCTCGAAGGGGAACCTTTATCCAATCCTTCGAATGATGATCATCTAAAAATGTATTACATTTGATGTTACCATGGCTTTCATGTAAATGTATCATCTTACGAAGAGATTATTAATGAGAAGATTAGTTTCCATGTCAATTCTTGGTTCATTTGATAGAATTTATGGGGATAACATCTTAGCGATGACCTCAGACCTATAACATCATAATTTGGTGACAAAGGTCTGAGGTAATACATCATACTTGAATGACCTCAGACCTTAGACATCATTAGTTTGGTGAAAAATTATTTAAGGGGACAACATCTTATGTGATGACCTCAGACCTATAACATCATAATTTAGTGACAAGGTCTGAGGTAAGACATCATACTTGGATGACCTCAGACCTTATAACATCATAATTTGGTGACAAGGTTTGAGGCATGACATCATACTTGGATGACCTCAGACCTTAGACATCATTAGTTTGGTGAAAAATTATTTATAGGGATAACATCTTAGTTGATGACCTCAGACCTTATAACATCATAATTTGGTGACAAAGATCTGAGGTAAGACATCATACTTAGATGTCCTCAGACTTTAGACATCATTAGTTTGGTGAAAAATTATTTATGGGGATAACATATTATGTGATGACCTCAGACCTATAACATCATAATTTGGTGACAAGGTCTAAGGTAAGACATCATACTTGGATGACCTCCGACTCTGACGTCATTAGTTTGGTAAAAAATTATTTATGGGGATAACATCTTAGTTTATGACCTCAGACCTTATAAAATCATAATTTGGTGACAAGGTCTGAGGCAAGACATCATACTTGGATGACCTCAGACCTTAAACATCATTAGTTTGGTGAAAAATTATTTATGGGGATAACATCTTATGTGATGACCTCAGACCTATAACATCATAATTTTGTAACAAGGTTTGAGGTAAGACATCATAGTTGGATGACCTCAAACCTTATAACATCATAATTTGGTGACAAGTTTTGAGGAAGGACATCATACTTGGATGACCTCAGACCTTAGACATTATTAGTTTGGTGAAAAATTATTTCTAGGGATAACATCTTATGTGATGACCTCAGACCTATAACATCATAATTTGGTGATAAGGTCTGAGGTAAGACATCATAATTGGATGACCTCAGACCTTATAACATCATAATTTGGTGACAAGGTCTGAGGCAGGACATCATACTTGGATGACCTCAGACCTTAGAAATCATTAGTTTGGTAAAAAATTATTTATGGGGATAACATCTTATGTGATGACCTCAGACCTATAACATCATAATTTGGTGATAAAGTTTGAGGTAAGACATCATACTTGGATGACCTCAGACCTTATAACATCATAATTTTGTAACAAGGTCTGAGGTAAGACATCATACTTGGTTGACCTCAGACCTTAGACGATTATATTGAGACTCCAGATTTAGAAAACCATTCAAGAAGCATTCAGCAATTAAAGAAATAAAGCCCTCCTCAGAGGTTGATATAGACGAGTTGAGAATTACAAACTACAAGGTAACAGAGTTTATCATCTGAGGTTATAGTTCGAAATAGAAATTAGAGTTACAAAAAGCTTCACAAAATAGTCAAGTGTTCGCAGTCTCAGGGTTAGTTGCCATGCCCCCATCTTTCTGGTCGAGGGTGGTCACTTCCACCCCGTCGTCCTGAGCACCAAAATATTCAGTCCTGGTGTCATCTTGGGGGGCAGTCTCGGTAGGTGCAGCACTCCTCCTCTACCTCTTGTAAGGCCTGGGCAAACCGAGGATTGGCATAACCCAAACCGATAAAGTCAGAGGTTGCGAGGCTCCCTGATTCCTTCTCCTTCATAGAAGCCCATTTGCCAGTGGCCTTTACACCCCTTTTTAGGTATTCGAAGCAGAAGCTGACAAACTCATCAGAGACCTTGTACTCCTCCAAGATCTTCTCAGAGGCATCATCCAAGGCAAACTTCACAGCCACATCGACCTCATGTTGAAGAGAGTCAGCCTGAGTCTTCAGAGCAGTCCTATGATCCTGCCTCAGCTTATCCATGTCTTTCTCTAACCCCTTCACACTGGACTCAGACTTCTTCAAAGAGGCCTTTAGACGCTCCACTTCAGCGTTCAAAGCGACCTCAGTCTTCTCGGCCTCTTGGCCCTTCTCAATTATAGGAAGCTTCCCCAAGGTCCAGTTAACAAAATGGTGCATGGTGAGAAGACCCCGTAGAACATGTGCAGAGATGTCAGTCTAAGGTCCAATATAGTTCAAAACCGATGTTACACTTGAATATAATTCAGTGGCAAAAGCATAAGTTCAAGGTCGTACTTGGATAGAGCGATGGAGGGAGAACTCATCCAACAGAGGCTTATCTAGAGAGCAACATAAGTTCTTGTCAAAGTCGGTCATGGCATCGCCGATTGCTTCCAGGGCCTTCATATTATGGCCGATAAGACTGTCACCAATCTTCAGTTGCTCCAAGAAAGCAATCAATGCGCCCTCAGAAGAAATGGGGATGGCACGATCCCCTTTTGGTTTTTCTTCTTGTGCCTCTGATCCTCAGGGGTAGGGTCGACAGGTTTCCTCTTCTTGGACGCCTCATCCCTTGAAGTGGTTGGAGGGGGAGGAGGCGCATTCAGACCTGCCTTCTTCACAAGCTTCGTGCGACTAGGGGCTGCCATCTCCCAGAGTTCGTCAAAAATTCCTTTTGGACGCTCTTCCAAAGAGAAATGTCTGAGTTAAAAAATTAGAGATACACAAATACAGAGGTATAACTTGTTGAAATAATAAAGCAACTTACGGAGCTCGGTCAAAGGACTTCCCCCAAGGCCAGTTTCGAAGAGATAGTGGGGAGTCATCAAATGCTCGTACTTGACTAGCAGACCATCTCCCCTGATCCTAAAGGTCTTTGACCTTATGAAGATTATTTTGGTTTAGCCCAGGGTCGGCCCTAGCAACCATTGTCACCTTACCCCATCTCAGGGGTATTCTCGGCTCTAGGGAGGAAGAGGGGGCACAGGGACCAAACTCCCATGGCCCTGACATAAATAAGTAGCGTAGCTTCAAATTATGGTTCAAGGTTTGAGTAACTTGCAACATCTTTTTATTTGACTTCCGAGCTAAGAAATGGTAGTAGCTCGGATGATTCCTAGTAGATGAGGAGACGTATCACCCTGTGAAGACCTGAACGGGAAGGTCTGAGTGATGGGCTGCCTTCCATAAGACAATAGCTCCAATTATCACCCTCAAGATAATGGGTGATAACTGGGAAGGAGCCAAGTTAATATAGGACAATATAGCCCTGATGATGGGATGAGTGGGCAGACGAAATCCTAACTTGAACATCTGCTCATATAGGCAGATCTCACCATCTCGGCCATCGAAATCCCTCTCTTCCCTTAAAGGTATCCTGAGTTTTATGGAGGGACTTATTGAATATAGATGTCTAAAGGCCAGAAGGTCGACCTCACTGACAATGTTCTCTATCTCGACCGCCTCAGAGGTGTCAACATCGCTCTCAGTACCATCATCATCATTAGGTTCAACGTCGGCCTGAGCAGATGATGGGGCACCACTTGGGAACCTCTGAGCCAACTCGACTCCTGTAATTGCCGATAGGGGAATGGCTTCTAGGATTGGTAGAATAGTCACGCTGGTCCTACAATCTCAACGTCGTAGGAAGAGTGCGATGTGCTTGAACTCTCGTGAGATGAGGCCCGACTAGAAACCTGGCTTAATCAGGGACCTGATCCTGCTGAACGAAAAAGTCCATGGCCTCTTGAAAGTAATCCACAGACATAGGGTCGGAGGTGGACGACTCAGACTCAGACATGGGATTAGGTTCAACTGAGGCCTCTGCTGATTTGACTGGTTCGGCTGGCTCAAGGTATATGACCTTCAGAGGCAGGGGAAAAATAGGTCTGAGGGGAAATTCCTCTGCCCTATGAGTTTCCTCTTGGGCTCGTTCCATTTATCTAATTTTATCTTAGGTCTTCTCCCTAAAAGAGGGGAACTCCTCTAAGAGTTGATAAAGGGGTCTGAGCATATGGGGACGACCCTACACTTACAACACAATCCTAAATGAACAGGATTGGCAATTTGACTAAGGATTAAACTGGTTTTTTAAACAAGAATAGGAAAGAACAAAGGCAACTGAAAAAATTAAACAGTTGTCGGAAAACCCTAAAGAACTCACCGGAAAATGAACAAAGCAGAATTAAAGGCTGAAAGGGAGTGCAAAGAAGAGAAAAGAGGGTACCTGAGAGAAACCTTGGCAAAGGAGAAGACGATTGGGGGTGAGAAGACCCTTGAGAAGTCTAACTTAGCTCTGGTAGAGAGAGAGAGAATCGCAAAAGAAAACCAAAAGCAAGGAAACAAAGAAATGAAGCAGAAAGAAAGGAAATGAGGGTTTAACCCTCAAACAGCACCACACGCGTCCCAAGGCCCATAATTGCCTTGGGAGACCAAAGGATAGCTGACATCGCACACTTGTCAGGCACGCTTCCCACTTCAGTCATTGACAAGTGTCAAAGGAACATTGGCACCATTTATGGATGGACACTTAGGATGACCGGGTCACAACATCTTTCATTTATTCATGTGACTATTTGATATTGTTTTGAGACAATAGGTCAATTCATCCATGTGCTTTATAATGTTTGGAGTCATTGAGATGTAATTAAGTGTTACTTCCTACATGTTTGACTCATAATTTCCTTTATTTCACACATACACGAATTTGTTTGATTATTGATATGCCCTAAATATACCCAACAACTCAGAGACATCAACCTCGGCCAGGGAGATGGCCGAGGTTAGAAGGGACTTAGATTGGAAACCAACAGTCTCGTCCTAACCAAGGTCGGTATGGTCGACATTACTAGTTACCTCGCAGTCAGACAGCAGTTGAGGTCTTCACGATTCGTAGGGGTAGTTATTCATCAGGTCATCCATGGCTGGTAACCTCGATTGGGTACAGGCCGAGGTTGCAAAGACTACTCCTCCATAACCTCGACCCAGACCGACATTATGAACTTGTCTTACCTCGGCCTCATATGAGCCGAGTCCATAATGATTAATCTCGGATTGGGCAACAACCAGACTTCACCAACCTCGTACTCTTCCAGGCCGAGGTTGGGACCAATCGCAAATAGGCGAGCCTTTATATCGCATATGTGTGGTTGGTAACACGTGTACACAATCAGTTATAACCGAATCATTATCCTCACGTGAGGGAATATTGAGGTCATCATTATCTATATAAGATTAGCCATGTGTCATTCTCATACTGGTTCAATCCTCATGCACATGCTCGTTGCATGCTTAGGGGGTGCATTACACCCCCAAGCACTATATATAGAGGTCATCCTCTACCTTGTAAAGGATCCTAAATTACAACCCTATCTAAAACTCGTTTAAATATACAGTAGAGAGAAAAATCTTGAGAGATTGTATCTATGGCCATTAGAGCCCTCATATAGTGATATTAATCACACACCATCACAGTGGACGTAGGACTGATTGGTTGAACCACTTATATGTCTGTGCTCATCCTCTTCTCTTCACTTCCTTCTATTATGTATTCACGTACTCTTATGCTGCCGTTGTTAACACTGAATTAAGCTCACAAACACCTTTAAGGGTGGTGTTATTTCTAGCATCATCAATTATTGTGCTTGTCTTATCACATGTTGGTTGGGTGTTTTCACTTCAATCATGTCCTTAAAATGAACCAAGCGCGATAAAACTTGATAAGAAAGTTTTGCATGTAAGAGTTATTTATGAGTTTGTGCGTTTTGTTTGAAAACGATAAAGGGCTACGAAAGATTATTTTTTATCCTTTGCGATTAAGCCGCCGTTTAAATTGAGCCTAAAAATTGAGGAATTTTGTTATCCACGATTCAAAGAGGTTTAAAGACCCCAAAAAAATTTAAAGGCAATAAAAATAAATTCATGCCAATTATGGGCAAATTAGGTTTTTGCACCAATTCTCCAAAATTTGAGAATTTAGTTTATACACCTCTAAAAGAAAATATATATGAGGGAGTTTGGATGGAGAATTATAACGGGTTTGCACGTCCTTCAAAGTCTTAAAAAAACGTTCAATAGTTTTGGACGTTATTGGTGTGGAAATCATTTAGACTTTGATTTGTTGATTTGATTGTTATGATGTCAACTAAATTCAACATTTTTTACACCAAAGGATTTTTTTGATGTTCATTCGTTAGGGTTACACATATGCATCGTTCACATATGATTGATTGAGTTCATTTACCTATCGAATTTGTTCACACCCATTCATTCCATTACCATGACTTGATTGTTTTAATTTAAATACATGTGTGATTTTTGGTATCTTATTTTTGTATGAAAAATTTGAAAAATCAAAATTAGTTTGTGAATGTTTTTGAGACAGACGTTTGCATGCTCATAGTTTGATCCATATTTGCTATGAATTTTATCGTGACACTCCATGTTTTGATTTTTTTTCTTCTTATCTGTCTATTTGGGGACATTATAAAAAGGGGGAGAAAGAATTATCATGTTATGGGGGAGTTTTTGCATTATGGGGGAGATTTGATTTATTAATGATTTATTCTTATATCATTTCAAACTCGATGCGCCACGAAGGTTTTTACTTTAGCTCATGTGTGTAGGTAAAAGGATTGAAGATCATGATGTTACACACCCTGAAGAGAAAATATTTGAAATTTGATGAAGATTTTTGAAAAATAATTTGAGACCTTGCAAATTTATTCACGAGAGGGTAGATTTGAATAGGCATTTTGGTTTTTGATAATTCAGATATTTTTATGTATGTACCGGCATAGACATAGGGGGAGATTTATAAAGACATATTTTTATAAGTCCGTTATCAATTTAGTATGTCATATACTGCTACACCGTTGAAGAGCTTTCAAGAACATTCAAGCATCAAAGACGGATCTGAATATCAAGGTTCTTCATCAAAAAGACTCCGCGAAGTTTGCTTTGGTAAGGTTTTGTTTTAAATTCCTTAACTTTCCACTTAGAGCTTTTAGGATATTTTTACAAAATATTTTCTAAGTGTTGGAGCGGACTTTTTCGTCAAAATTTGAGAATGAGTATTTTTTCTAAGTATTGAAGCGGACATTAAATTTTATTTTTTTTTGACTCATCAGTTGTTCAAACGACATTTGTACGTTGTTCGAAAGGCATGGCAGTGTCGCGTGATGTCATTCAAACGACAACTGTCCTTCGTTCGCGCGAGATTTCTATCTCATTCGAACTAGCTCATATTTCGAGGCGGTGGATTTTTATTATAAATACTTATTAAATGGTATCGTTTTCTTTAACAAGTCCCAGTGTTTTACAGAACAGAAAAACTGCGAAAGAAGAATTCTTTTGGCTTCTTCCTTTTCGGGTTTAATCCATTTTTGTTTACAATTCACAAAAATCCCAATATGCATTAGTGAATTGTTTTGGTGTTGAAGAACACACCTTTGCTGTTGTTTACTCATGTGGGGAGGATAACCTACAATGAGAAGACTGCGTGTCTAGGATTGCGGTCCTTGTGGTATAGCTGCGTGTGAACCATTGTTGTTTTGTTTCTAGTCGTTGCTTTGGAGGTTTGTCGAAGACACCGTGCGTTACTCTTGTGGGCGAAAGAAAGATTGTATGTAAGTCAATGGTCTTGTAAACTTGTCAGAGTTCTAGAAATAAAAAAGGTTTTTCCCTTGGGGGATTTTTCCAGAAATTTGTGTTGCATGCTTTATTTATTTATGGGTTGACACACGAACACACGTAGTTGAATGGTTTGGGGATGATTTAAGTTTGTTTAAAAATAGACTCTAATTAAATAAGGTTTAATTGGAAACTTGCGAATTTATTTAATCAATTCTCACACACCGCATTTATTCGATTTTTCAAAAATAAAATTTGCAATATCATATATTTTTATATGGATGACTTGCTTATATTTAGATATAATATCCATGCCTTAGATAATGTTAAATCTTTATTGTGTGCCAACTTTGATAGGAAAAACCTAGGTCATGCTTGTGTAATATTGGAAATTAAAATTACTAGGTCTAAAAAAGGACTTTTTTTAGACCAATCCTATTATATTGAGAAAATTCTATAGAAATATAATTACTTTAGTTGTAAATCTGTTAGTACTCCATTTGATCCTAGTGTAAAGTTGTACAAGAGCATTGGTGACAATGTTACCCAAACTAAGCGTGTAGACATCATTGGCAGCTTATGTTGTGCTACAGATTCCACTATACCTCACATAGCTTATATTGTGGGAGTACTACATAGAATTACTAAACCTAGTATTGAGCCTTCGCATGCTACTGAGAGGGTAATGTGGTACCTTTAAAAGGGCGGATGAACCTCGAATGAAACTATCAAAAGCATCCTGTTGTCCTTAAAGGATTTAGTGATGCTGATTGGAACACCCTATCTGATCACTCCAAGGCTACTAGTGGACACGTATTTAATATTCATGGTGGGGAAATTTCATGGAAGTCTATGAAAAAGTCTATTTTATCTCATTCTAGGATGGAGTTAGAGATGATAACGCTCACTTCAACTAGTGAGTAGGTGAGTTGGTTGAGAAACATTATGTCAGATTTCCCATTATGGGAGAGACCAATAACAGGCATTCTTATCCACTAAGATAATATCGCGGATATTTAGAAAGGTAAGAATCGTTACTGTAACGTTATGAGGTGAAGAAAACATCGAAAACCCATTACCGTTAGAAAGTTTATCTCTACGGGTGTTGAGTGGATCACATACGGTCTGAGGATAACTTGCTTGATCCTTTGACAAAAGGACTAGGGTGAGAAATTGTGTGGAACACGTTGAAAAAGAGGGTAAAAAATCCATTAGATGATTGAGTCACTTGTAATGGTGACCCTAAATATAGACTACAGAACCCAAGAAATAGGTCCACGTTGAATCATGCTATTTATTGTATATGGAGTTTTACTCCGAGTCCATTCCTGTAGATCATGATATCTTGGAGCAAGTTAATGTTGAGTTAATTATTAATCTTAGTGAGATCTATAAATCTATTTTGAGTGGGGTATCTGATCGAGCGCGAACCATGTGCTCGTGTTGAAGATGAGCCCAATAATCTTTTTAAATATGATCCCAATAATCTTTTTAACCGTCCAGAAAAGTATAAAATAGTTTATTGATCAGGAGGGTTTGTAAGAGGAAGACTATCCAATAAGTTCGAGGTGTATATTAAATTCTTTTTATTATGTAATGTGTAGCTACAGTACGGCTAAATTCTTACATTAGTTATATATTCAATGCGTAGAAATTAATTGATGTACAACGAGAAAGGCGATCAAAGAATAAGTTCAAGAACAAACTTAGAAAGTTGGGGTATCCAGGTCTTGAGGAAATTATGGTATGGTTGAATTTTTGTACTATATATAGAGTGTACAACCATAATAAATTCACTGTGGGGATTTTATATTATGAGCTTAATTTCTTATATTTTATTTTATAACTAGGATAGAAAAAGAGACATGGAAATGAATTTGATGAGGATGATAGGTCTCTAATGTAGATAACCGCTTGGCATTCAAGATGTAGAGAATATGAAGACGATGCAACCAAGGAAGTTGGTTAAAAAAATTTGAGTTTCCTTAAAAAGTTAAGAAAACACAATTTTTTTTTATATAATCTTTATAAATTTGGATATATACTACATATGTGGATTTAAAAGCATATGATTTAGCAAAACTCTTGATAATTCACTTTATTATAGGACGTTTTGAAGATGCAAGTCCATGAAGGGATATTAGTTACTCAATGGACTTTAGATGTCTTAACCTTGGCACTTGGTACTCCAGATCATAGTTGTCGAGTAAGAATAGTGGAAAAAGGAGTCACTCATATAACATACTTTCGTATCCCTAGACGGGAATCCAAATAACATGTTGAAAATTAAATTTAAGACATTTTCAAAGAGAGGAGAAGGTGAAAGAAAAAGCTCGACAACTTCAGGAAGCAATAGAAGAATTGAGGAAGTATAAAAGTAGATCACTTTCACCATCAATAATTAAGAAGATGTCCTCAAATAGTCTGAAAAGTTATGATAAAAACTACAAGAAGAATTCAAATAACGTGAAGGTATTCATGTTATTTGTAAACCTATATTATATTTATGTCCCATGCTTTACTATACTTATTTTGGAATCTTTCATGTGTAAATAGGCCCAAGATTACGGCGACTATTTTTTATGATGATCTTGAGGCCACATATATTCCAACAAGGTTTGGTAAATATGTAAAAGTTTTTTAGCATAATAAATGTGTGTATGTATAATATTCTTAATCTCTAATAATTCTTCATAATGTAGGTATCATTTTGTTTTGGTTATGATCGACTTTATTTTGAACAATGTGTTTTGGGTTGATTATTTACACGGAGAAACATAGCTTGGACCTTAAGCTCTCTATATACACATAACTAGTGTCGTAATTAATGCTTATAATAGAATTATTGATTCCATTTTAAGTAATTCTAATATAAATATATGTCATTATTTTTTTTATTAAAGTGGAATTAGATCGTTCTTAGCAATCAAAAGAAAAAGATCGCTACTAAACCGGGAGAATGTAAAGGTTTTTGTTTAATAATTAAATTTAATATTTATATATGCACATTTGACATGGGTAATAAACTAACTCCATTATTTTCAGGGTCTTCAATGACGAAAGGAACTTGTTTTTTTTTCATATTAAAGTTCATGCGAGAGCTCTTGAAAAGTTCATTTTAGTATATAAAAATGAAGGTCACATGTGTTTTACTATTTTTTTACATTCCTTTTTATTTTGATATGATAAAAACTCAATGTAATTTTATTTATCTTGTTTAGATGAAGAAATTGGCTTGAAAGTCATCCTATCAAACTCATGAGATCAATGAACTTCAACATGAGTTTATTGAATTTAATCAAGCTTATATTTTATGATTTGGATCTTTTAAGGTGTCGATATTATTTTGCAAAAGCCAAAGGAAGACCGGTGCAGATATGCGTGATTTTGGATGTAAATTTTTTGGAGATGTTTTTTAAAATTATATATATAATAGGTATATCTAGCTATGATTCATTTAATAGAATATTATTTTTTTGTGAAATGTACATGGTGGGTATGTTTAGTTGTATCCTATTATTTTTTTACATGAACAAATGACTTGTTTTGGTGAATTTTAGACATACGTGAGTTTAGACACAATAAAATTTAAGGCAATTTTTATGTTTCTATGAATTTTAATTTGTTTTTCGATTTATTTATCAACTATGACATTAATATTGGTTATTAATTTTGTTATTATATGTTTAATTTATGACTGTTTAAGTTAAACCTTCATGCGATGAAATATTTTATATGACCTTTTTGATATTTAAAAAATGTTTGTCATCGCATTTTTTTATATCAAATAAGACAGCTTGTAAAGTATATTATTCTTGGTTTTGTAGAAGATACGGTTGTTTTGAAAAAAACATTCATATATAATTATTAATCTACTATGACAGTTTTTATTGGTATCAATTATGACACCAAAACTTATGACAGTTTTGATTGAAAAATAAACGATCATAAAAGGCATTTTCTGACAATAAAAAAATGAAAAGGCTTTTTTCTTGTTGTGTGTTTTGAGAGTAAGGGTCAAACACATTGGACCTTATATTTTTTAGTGTGTTGGGTGGAGGAACTTATTGGGCTAAAGCCCACATGAGAGAGGAGCGCCACCACCGTCTACCTGATCCTTCTTGTGCCCCTGTACAGGTTTTGGGGCTTGGGCTTCGGTTGTATGGGTATCAAAATTTTTGGGCCAAAAATTATATTACTTTTAAAAAAAAATTGAATGAAAAATTAAAATTCTTTTTTTTACCGTTAATTTTTTTTGATACGTTTTGAAAACGTGAGAGACATTTTCAACCACCTTTCTAACTTCTCCCCATTTTTTCTCCCACTAACAGTTCCATAAATTAGGTCTTCAACCATTTTCCATAATGCCAAAAAAAACGTGGGCCTGTTTGGTTTGCAACTATAACTCTGTTTTCTGTGTTTAAATACAATTTTGATCAGAATTTGCGTTTGACAACCTATTTTTAAACACATAATTATAATATTTTTGTGTTATAAATAAGTTTTTCAGAAAACAGGTTTAGGGTGTTTTATAACTTCAGTTTTTTATTTTTCAACTCAAACTTATCCATTCTTAATATTTTAATGCAGTTATACCTTAATATATAATATACATACATAATACATTAATATGTGTGTAATTCTTATAAATAAAAAATATATATGTACATGTACACAAAATTACGTATGGAATAATATAAAGTTAAATAATATTATTAATAGATACATGATACTTATACATAGTTTTATACATGTAGTATTAATGTATGGAATAATATAAAATATACATATAGTACATATGTATTAAAAAAATATTATCAATTAATGTATGTATATAATTTTATGGTTGAATTATACATGCAATATATATATATATATATATATATATATATATATATATATATATATATATAGAGAGAGAGAGAGAGAGAGTTAAACTTCCCAACATACTTCATTAAATATACCTAAAAATACATGATATTAAATATGCATGTATATAATTTATGATGTATGTATGTATGTATGTATGTATATATATATATATATATATATATATGTACATTCATGTATCATGTATGTATGAAAGTGTATATATAAATACACACGCACACGCGCGCACACACACACACACACATGCGCGCGTGTGCGTGTGTATTTATATATACACTTTCATACATACATGATACATGAATGTATAATATATATATATATATATATATATATATATATATATATATATATATATATATATATATATATATATATATAAAACTGAATTTTAAAACTGTATTTAAAAACAACGTTTAAATCGAGTTTTCTGAGTATCGAACCAAACGGGCCCTCGAAAAAACTATTTCTTTCTACAAAAAAAAATTCTCTTGGAATTTTTGTTCCCCCAAATAAAATACTGTGATCTTGAGCAATAAATTCCAAATGGGTGATTAGTATCCAGGTTGTTGATTGTGCTACAAAAATTCAAAGACATTAACAATGAAGGTTTATTTATCCCGGGATGATGGGGCATTATAAAAATTTAGCACAATTTTGAGTAGAGTCGTGGAACACCTAGTGAGAGCGATCTAGTCCGTAACTCAACAAAAATAATTTTTAGCAACTGTATTTTCGCATTGTGTAATTTTGTTTCCCCTTTAATTTAAGAAACAATAATTTTAAGGTTACCGATTCTGCTATGAAAATTGAAAATATGACTTTGAGTCTTAACAAACCTTTCAAATCTGAGGGTCTTAAATTTAAACATTGGAGCCAAAAAATGTTGTTATACCTAACTACAAAGAAAGTAGTATTAAATGTTCAATTAGATAAACTTGTTGTGTCTTACCCCTACTGACGATGAAAACTAGGCCATATACTTGGATGAAAATGATAATCTATCCAAAGACTATATTTTGAATGGCCTAAGTGATGATATTTGTGATTGTTATGTCAATTAAAAAGCAGTCTAAGAAGTTTTTGAGGTTGTATTGAAAAATACGATACTAAGGAGGGGGCACTAAAACTATGTCGTCGCCGTTATTTGAAGTTTCAAATGATGGATGACAATTATCTAGTTGCATAAACTTATGATTTTAAAAAATTATACACGAAACTACTTATGAGGGTAAGAAATTAAAGGAGAAATTCCATATAGCTGTTATTATTGATAATTACCTCCCGGTTGGAAAGAGTTTAATAATATTTTAAGACATAAATCAAAAGAATTTTCATTTGAAAGAGTGATTAGACATTTGAGAATTGAGGAGGAATCCCGAAGAAAAGATTATAAGGAAGCAATTCTTATTGTGTCTAGCAACAAGAATTATAACAAGAGCAACCCTCTAGTTATTTTGAAACCAAATGGAAAAAATATGAAAAATCAGAAATATATCCACAACCAAAACTTTAAATGGAATCAGATTTAGAATAAGAATAACCCTACTGTAAATGGACATATTAGTAACATTGGGTTGTTTCTCTACTTTAAGTGTAACAATCTTAGACATATGGCCCGCAAATATCAAAATGTGCCTCATCGCGCTCCTCAGGAAAACCTAACTTAATAGGATTTATGTGCAATGGTTTATAAAATAATTATGGTTAGTTGGGATGAAGGGAGTGGATAAATACTAGTGCTTCTCATTATATCTGTTATGCTCATGCTTTATTTAAGACTTATTCTGTAGCTGAAAATAAAAGGGCGTTGTTGGGTGATTTTCACTCTAATAAGGATGTTATTACTAGAGATGCGGAAGTGAAATTTAGTTTTAGAAAAAACTTTGATCCTAAAGGAAGTGATGCACACTCCAAAAATAAGGAAGAACTTGGTTTCCAACTAGCTTCTCAACAAAGATGGTTTCACTCAGACTATTGAGGAAGATTTATTTACTTTGAACAAATAGATAATTTTATATGCAAAGGATATGCCACTTGTTTCCATCCTAAAAATGCGTGAGGGTTGTCCTATAAAAAATTATGAAGAATGGGTTCAAGGAACAAAGTCCCCTTTTCTCCATGATCGCGATGTTCACCCGCTCCCAAAGATGAATATCGGTCGTCCTCAAGGAGTGTGAATATGTGAAGACTTAAGTCGCCAAACTATTTGACTCAAAGTAGGAAAGATGAGGAGGAGTCCACAAAGGGGTAGCATAAAGACTAGTAGGAAACTAAATAGATCATAGGTTCAGGGACTAAGTCGCAAAATGGGAAGTGTTAGGCACCCATTTTGCTCTGGTTGTCTCTCATGGGCTATAAAAAATTATCTCATTTCTCTTAAATGTGTAAGTTATGTGTATAATGTGTGAAAATGTGTATATGAGTGATGAGTGAATTCATCGTATCTATACCATAGAAGAGATGGAAATGAACCATTCAAAGGAATCAAACTAGAGAAAAGAAAGAAAGACAAAAGTGTCCAGAATATGAGCGGTATGCCGGATCATGATTCACTGTGAGATAGTGAATATGCATGTCTAACGGTTCGCGAAAATATGGAGAAATAAATTAAAGTGGCCAAGATATGAGCGATGCGTGAGACCATGAGTCACTAAAAAAGGGTGAATATGAATGTCAACGGAACTACTAAAATAATGAATAAAAAAGAAAATAAAAGTGAAAAATAATAATAGGCTATAAGCGGTGCACCAGATTGCAATTCACTATAAACAAGTGAATATGCATGTCAACAAGATTGATAAAAAACAAAAATAAATAATAGTATATAATCGTAAATAAACTATGAGTGGAGAGCTAGATCGTAACTCACTATAATCAAGTGAGTTCGAATGTCAACGGGGCCACTGAAAAGTGAAAATAGGTAGAAGTAATAAAAATGAGAAAAAAAGGAGTAAAAAGGACTCAAATCATAAGGAAGCTCGAGATACCTATGTAGTCTCAACTGACATCATAGTCTACGAAGTTCGAAAAAACATAAAGGTGGGGTTTAACCCCTAAATCCAAAACTAGAGCTTTCTCGTTTAAATTTGTAGGGAAATATACACAAGTGGTGAAAGTGTGGAAAAAATGGAACAAAAATATAATTTGAAGTTTAACAATTAAAAAATCTTTTTGTCTTTTTTGAATTTATGAAAACAGAATTTTTGGGTATATAAATAATAAAAAGTTTATTAGTGATAGAAAATAAAGACTAAATAAAAATATATGTTAAAAGTAATAACGCGTAAGAAATGACACTAATTTAATAAACTTGAATAATGGGAAGTTATACCTTCTCAAGAGATTGTATTCTTTTTCTTGAAGTGAAGTAAGCTGATTTTGATGGTGGAAAAGTGGGTGGAAACAATGAGGCATGGTTGATGTAAAGGAATATGGAGGGAATGTTCCTAGGTTGATGTATTGCAAGGCTAATTCACTAATTTCGAGGCAAAAGGTCCTTAATAATGAGCTCAAGGTTGCCTTATATAGAACCCTAAAAGGGATAAAAGACCACGCTGCCTGATGGTCCTGCGAGACTTAGTGGCCAAGTAAAGAATGAGGGGCCTATCATCAATCATAAAACGGATTTTCTGGAAAATGATCTTGAAATGAAAATCGTAAGTCCATTTTATGCATGTCCAAAACTTCTGGGAAGATGATTCAGACCTCTATAGATTTTTATTGAGGTACTCTTGAATCCAAGAGTTCACCAAAGTCAAATGGAGCTCAAAAGCGTCTGGTGACATCTGATTTAGGTTTTCTAGGTAAAACGACAGCTAAATTTGAATAGTACATCCGACTAACGCACATTGGGGATTGTTCATAGGGGTTCTAGAGCCCTATGAGAGTGCGTTGAAATACTCATGGGTTCGAAAGTTGACCAAAGTCTAAAAAAACGATAGTGAAATTCGATTATATATATAATTTGTAGTGTAAGTCACACACACAAACCAAATTTAGTTTAGTCAATATTTTATCTTGTTGTATTAGGTTATCTTAAACATGAAAGATATTCAAATCGAATGAGAAAAAAACCACAACCCAACATACAGAAGACAAGAGATGAGGAAAAATCCTCTTTGGGCATAACCTATATTCAACACCATGTCAAACTAGGTATTACAGACAAACATCCACAAATTTACAAAAACTTAAAGATCTAATAATCAATGCAGTAATGTCTTCAATCCAAGTTATCCACAACAAATGATGTAGATCCAGGACCATCCCATATCAATATCCTCTTGCCTCGAGATCCACTGATCAACCTTAAGAATCAGTATTCCTATCTTTTTCAATAGTAGATAACAAATTCTACAAGGGTATGAACATATGTGGTGTTCTTTTAGGGTTTGATAAAGTTCCAAAAATCATTCAAGGAATTTGATTTGGTAATGAAAATAATTTTAAACAAATTAGGTCTTGGAGATCTTTTGGATACACATAAAAAAGAAATTCTCGCCAAAAGTTATGAGAAAATCCAAAGACTCCACTTTATAGAAAACACAAATTTTGAGGTGGCATAAATTTAAAAAAAAGTTATTCGAATGAAAATTAGACTTCATTTGAATGAAAATAGAATCTCGTTTGAACCAAGGTAAATCTCGCTCGAACGAAGAGCCAATATCGTTCGAATAGGCTTTGAACAAATTAAGTTCTGTAAACAGACCAAACTCATTTGATGTTCATTTGAAGTCCATTTGAATGAAATTTCAATTTCGTTAGAAGGAAGATATAAATCCGTTCAATTGAATTTAAAAATATGCAAAAAATTCTTTTTAAAAATAATTTTAAAACCAAGCCTCAAATTGTTTTTATAAAAGAACCCCTGAAGAAATTGTTTATGCATTAATCAAAACCATATACTTTTTCGATGATTGTAGCGATTATTTCAACTCTCAATCACTAATTTGTCTTCACTTTGAAGATCTTAAGAAGTTTATGATGATGAAGATGTAACGGAATATGCCAAACTAAAGTTGATGGTGAGAAATTATAAAACTTACCTTTATAAATATCCCAATTTGGATTTTCTGATAAAAAACATAAACCGAAAACAAATATACCCTAAGACAAGTACAACTAATGCCCTCCCGAATTCAGAAAGGAAAAGAAACCTGTGACGTTGTCTTTAACTAAAATTCTTCATCATGTGGTGCACGAAATCAACAATGTGGGAAATACCTACACATATGAAGCAAAAGAAATATTGTGACGTATTGGGGTTTAAATAAAACATGAAAAGCTCCCCCTCAATATGTTATCCCCCTTTTTGACTGTAATAGAGAAAAGGTAAGAAAATAATCCTAAAATTTTAGCATCACATGAATCCAAATAAGAAATATCATGACAAGGAAAAATGATTAAGTATATGAGATGAGAGACTCTAGTGAAGCAACAAACTATTTTTGAATCCTTTTAAAAAATTGTAAGTATAAAAAGTACATAGGCATAAAAAGTATATATAAGTACAAATACAAATAGTCACACCATGGACTACAATGAAAATATCTAAATCTTGGAAATGGGATAAAATTGTGTGAACTTAAATCACGAGAAAATCATCAAAGGCATACGAAGCAAATGTGTATAAAGTCAACAAGATACTCCTAAACAAAGAACTCAATTCAACCTTAGCAGTAAAATTATTTAACAAAGTTAAATTGACTAAACTTTAAAAAAATTCCATGAATGTTAATGCTTCTTAAATCAATAATGCCAAAATATTTAATGTTTTTGAAGGAAGGTCATTGTGCAAACCCATTGATTTTCAACTTATAACACCCTAAGAATTTCACATTTTAAGCATACACTCTCAAAATTTTTGAAGGAATGCTTATAATAGTGAAACATCAATTAAATAAAAAAATTCCTTAACACTTATGTGTTTTAGAGCCAAAATCGTATTTTAGGCTCTTGCCAATGGTGGACTTTAACATTCATCTTGTTCTTGTACACCCACTTGGTACCAATCATACTACTCTCTCTAAGTTGGGGGACTAATTTCCAGACAGCGTTTTTCCAAAATTAAAGCAACTCTTGTTGCATAGCACATACCAAATGCTCATCTTTTAGTGCATCCTTCACAATGTTGGCCTCTACTATGGAGGTGTAGAAAAATTATCTAACCACGTTCTTTAGTTGAGCGTGAGTCTTAACACTCAGTGTGGGATCACCAAGTATATCAGAAGGGTCATGACTCTTTATAACCCAAATCGGTGGATCCTCTATATCAAGAGTGGGTTCCACCGTTATGGTGTGGGGAATAATGAGATCGTCACCGGGGGGTGCATTTTTCTCACACTAAAGGCTAGGATCAATATATGTAGCTGACGCATAATCTCTAATCATGTCATTTATCAATTACATAACCTTAGATATTTTATGATTACACACCTTATAGTCTCTACTAGACGACGAATACCCTAAAATTATTATCTCATCACTTCTAGAGTCGAACTTTCCTAAGTTCTCTATATCTCTAATGATATAGCAAGGACTCGCAAAAACTCAAAAATATGATAGGTTGAGTTTCTTCCTTTATCCATAACTCATATGGAGTGTGAAGTGTATGTGGGCAAAGATATACTTTATTCATCGCAAGGCATGTGGTATTAACTTCCTTCGCCCAAAAATGTCTAGGCATGTTTCTTCCAAGAAGCATGGATCAAGCCATCTCTTGAATTATTCGATTCTTCCTCTCAACAGTACCATTTTGTTAAGGAGTATGAACGGTCGAAAAAATATACTTGATGTCTACTTCATCAAAAAACTTATCCACTTTGATTTCTTTAAATTCAATGTCATTGTCACTATGAATCTGATTATTAGTGACACCGTGTTGATTCCGTAGAGCATGACACTTCATTGTTGAGAACTCAACAATATTGAAATTTTCTCTGAGATATCCAATGATAATATCTCGAAAAGTTATCAACCATCACTAAGATAAACTTTTTACCACAATACTCTTCGTATGTTTGGGACACATAAGATCCATATGTATCTAACTCTAAAATATAGGAGGCTGTAATGGTATTCAACTCATATGGGGACTCATGATTTGTTTTTCCTATTAGCAAGGACCACAAACTAAGGAAGTGGGTTTTCCAAGAGATGGTAATCCACGAACTCGACCTTTCTTGACTAATCTCTTAAGATCTTTAAAATTTACATGACCTAATTGTTGATGCGAAAGGTCAATCGTGGAGACCTTAGCATTAATCCACACTAAAGAGGATTTGAGAATGATCTCATAACAATTATTGTTAGTCCTTACACCTTGTAATATTGATCATGAATGTTGAATTCTGACTCGTTAAACATTATCGTAAAGTTAGCATCATAATGTTGGCTTGTTCTAATCAAGTTTGATTTCAACCCTACAATATACCACACATTGTCTAGCTTTGGAAAATCGGGTATCTCGATGCAACCACATCTTAAAATGCTACACCTACTAACAACTCCAAAATTGACTCTGCTTTCCTTGAAATCCACAAGGTTAATAAAGTATGACTTGTCTCCAGTCACGTGCCTAAAGCACCCACTATCAAAATACCACTGAAAAGTATCTTGAACCTTGAGAGCAACGTGAACAACAAGGGCTTTGTTATTGTTCTTAAATACCCAAGATAAGGTAACCTTTTCCTTGCCCTCATAATTTTTATCTCTGGTCATATCATTGGAATTATTCTCAAAAAACGTAAATGTCCTTTTAAATTATTTCATTAATCTTTTAGAAGTTGTGACTAGAAATTCATTTTTCTCTCTAAGACTAATATGTCACTATAGTGGTGTGTAGGAGCATGTGGGTGAAACACTTTTACTAGCTTATAAAAAAATTACCCGAGGTGACCTCTCCATTTGCAATGGGTACAAACATAAACTTGTTCCCTTGGTTAAAATGCTTAGGATGAGTTATCCTTGGAATATTAACTTGGGAACCGATTCGAATGTTTTTTGGAAAGTGGTTTCACCATCGTAACTTATCCCTTGTCCCTCCTTAAAACCTAACACAAGACCTAGGAACATCTTTTCAACCATCTTAGATGTGTCCTCTAAAGTAACCTTGACCTCCTGGGCACGTTCGAGATCTTTCTCGAGTTGGGAAACATGGGCTTCAAGTTTCTCATGAGTTCCTAATGATCCTTGAAGATCTCTCACAAGGCTAGCTACTATGTTGGTAAAGACACTCTTTTCCCTTCCCACCAAAACTAACTGCTCACTCAAAGAAATCCTAATCGAGGTCTCACTCTCTCTCAAAACCTTCAACTCCTATTCTAAAGATAATACCCTAAGAGCTAAATTTTCATTTTTCCTTTTGGTTTTTAAAGACTCGGTGTAAATCTCTCTGTAGGCACGTTGGAGGCCACATTCTCCCTCACTCAAAACATTATAGCCTTCACTCCTTTGAAGATGGTTCGTCTCATTGTCAAGGATATCACATTTAGAAACTTCCTCATCAGCACGCGACATACTTGAAGTGATAGCGTGACTAGCCATGAACGCGGTGAAGTTATGTTCATGCATTGATTCATCCTCGGAATCCACGTAGTTGGCATTGCTATCACTTAGAGTGGCATTTTAAGCATGTTTTCCTTTTCCCTATCTCTTAAGCTTTGTAGCACACTTGTGGGCTTTGTGACCCTTACCCTCACACTCATAGCATCTCATGATCATCTTTCTTAGGTTACTCTCCTCTAGCCTTTCCTTGATCATACTAAAAAATATTTTTGCCTACATCGAAATTTTTGTCCTTCTTAAAACTTTTATTTTACACTTTGGAAGAATTTTGATTTGTTCATTTGAGATTTTTTTTTTTATTTTTAGCAAATAAGGAAAAATATTCTCGATCGAAATCAAATTTGGAGTCAGAAGCCTCCCTGTTTTCTTTGATTGAGATTTTAAAGTGACCCCTTTTTCTTTTTTCTTTTGGGTTTTAGAAAACATGCATATTTCATAAGTTTGAAGGTCACCTATGAGCTTTTCTAACTTAAAAGTATCTAAAATTTCCAAACAATTTGAGGGCCATGACTTTGGACTAAAACGGGACGAAAGAGATCTCAGAATTTTCTTAATTACCCTCGTCTCAGGAATTCTCTCACTCAAATTAAATATAGAGTTTACAATATCAAACAGGCATGCATAAAATTCTTCAAATATTTCCAATTCAAGCATTCTAATGGCTTCAAATTGTGTGGTGAGATTCTGTAGTTTAGAAGCTTTTATAGTATTGGTACCCTTGTGAGTGAGTTGAAGTATATCCAATGCTTCCTTAGACATCGTTCATGTCATAATATGACGAAATTTTTCGAGTTGACTACACTAAAAATTTCACCTAAGTCTCAGGCGTTAAAGTTACTCCATCAAAAATCATTCTTAGTCCATGTAGTGATTGGTTTGAAACTAATGACGTCATTATTAGTCACAGTGGGGGGGAGTCCATCCCGTTTTAACAATAATCTTGACTCATTCGTTAATCAATTTCACAACCGACCTCATTTGAGTATTCTATTAGGCATGGTTAGACCAATCTAAAGTAGGTGGCCTATTGTACGTGTTATCCATATAACCACTAAGATTAATTTAAATAACTTCTAGAAACAAGCTTTGATACCAATTTGAAAAATGCAATAGATGGGTCTGATTATATTTATAATTCATAGAGTAGGTCACACACACAAAAATCAATTTTATGTTTAGTCCAAATTTTATCATGTTAAATTAGGTGCTCCTAAACATGCAAGATATTCAAAATAATGTTAAACGAACTGCAACCCAACAAACAAATGATTTAGATATGAAAAAAAATCCTTTTTGGGTAAAACCTATATTCAGCACTGTTTCTAATTAGGTAGTACAGACAGACATCCACATACTTACAAAACTTAGAGATCTAGTAAATGACGCAGTAATGTCTTCAATCCAAGTTATCCTATGCAAATAATGCAGATTTAACACTTTCCTACATCAATATCCTCTTGGCTCGGTTGTCACCGATCAACCTCAAGAATCAGTATTCCTATCTTCTCCAGGAGTAGAGAATAAAATCTACAATGGTATGAACATGTATGGTTTTCTTCTGAGGTTTGATAAAGCTCAACAAATCATTCAAGGATTTATTCGGAAAAGAAAAGAGTTTTAAACAAGCTAGAGTTTGGATATCTTTTAGATATTCATACAAAAATAAATCTCGCTTAAAGTTATGAGAAAAGTTGATCCCAAGATCCCATTTTATAGAAAACCCAAATTTCGAGGCGGCACAAATTTCGAGAAGAGTTATTGGAACAAAAACTAGACTTCATTTGAATGAAAATAAGATCTCATTCAAACCAGGAAAAATATCGCTTGAATGAATAGCCAATCTCATTCGAACCAGCTTTGAATCAACTTCAAATGAATTAAGTTATGTAAATGGATGAAACCCATTTGATGCCCGTTTGAAGTCCGTTTGAACGAACTCTTAATATTGGTCGAGCGAAGACATAAAGTCATTCGAACAAATGCAAAAAAAGTTCTTGTAAAGAATCATTTAAAAACCAAGCGTCGAACATCTTATAAAAGAACCCTCTGAAGAATGTGTTTATGCAAAAATCAAAACCATATACCTTCTCGATGATTGTAGCGATGATTTCATCTCATTCGATCTTTTATTATTTCTCAGTCCCTAACTTGTCTTAACTTTAAAGCTCTTGATAAGTACGATGACAAAGATGTAACGAAATATTCCAAACTAAAATAGATAATGAGAAATTATAGAACTTGCTCTTTCAAAATCAAATGAATCATGGGAAGTGTCTGTTGACCTTTCGGGTAAACTGGTTGCTAAGTGTGACCCGTAAGTCCGAGTCGTGCACGGTATGGGTCGTTGAAATGGGGTTCAAATACTTAAGAAAATACATTCAGATACTATCGGGTCTGAGAGTTTATCAGAGTCAAACAGATCTCTAGAATATGGTTTCTACACCACTGATGGAATGTTTAAGTTGGCCATTGATGCTATTGATAAAAAAATTCATTATACTTATATTGCTTGTTCCTTTTAATATGTGACATTCTAGAGTCTGTCTGGTTTATAAAATGACTTGTTAAAAATATGAGTAGTCTAAGATTAATTCCAGAACTATCATTAAATGATTTTAAAAAATGTGAGTGGTGTAGTCAAGAAAAAATTACAAATACCCCACATAAATTTATTTATAGAGATGTGAACCACTTAACTTAATTCATTCAAGTATTTATGGATTAGATGGAATTATGACTAGAAATGGAAAATGTTACTTTATTACTTTTATTGATGAACAATTGGATTAGTCATTTGTGTATTTGATGATAAAGAAAAGTGATGTGTTTGACATGCTTAAAAATTTCTTAAATAAAATTAAAAATCAATTTAATCAAAGAATTAAGATATTTCATAGTAATAGAGGCAACGAATATGATTTTGCATGAATTATTAATTTTTTTATAAAACCCACGATATTATTCATGAAAAAAAAAAACCTTATTCTCTTGAAATGAAGGGTAAAGTTGAAAGAAAAATAGGACATTAACTAAATTGGTAGTCGTTATTTTATTAAGTTCAGGGCTACCTCAAATAGGACATTCCTAAGGCTAAAATAAAAATATCTCCTTATGGAGTGTGAAAAAAATATTAAGCCAAACATTTCATATTTTAGAATGTTGGGGTACTTAGCTTATGTACGTATTTCTGAAAATAAAAGTAATAAATTAGCTAGTAGAGCATATGAGTGTGTTGTTATTGGCTATGCAGTTAATAGCAAAATATATTGATTTTATAATTTCAAAAACCATGCTTTATCCAATCAAATGATAGTGATTTTTATGAAGATGAATTTTCTTCTAAATTGATAAATGGTATCGTTTCTATTCCTAAATATCTAAGACCTAATGAATCTGTTTTAGAAACAAAAAGGTAAAAGCGATCGTGTTTAAAAATATTTTGGTCCCTACTTTTGTGCTCACACCTTAGAGGAAGACCCCAATACTCTTAAAGAAACCTTGACTTCTTTTAATGGAGACTTGTGGCAATAGGCTATTAATGATGAAATAAAATATTTAGAAACCAATAAAACTTGACATTTAGTGGATCTTCTACCAAGGTGTAAAAAAATTAATTATAAATGGATTCCTAAAAATAAATTAAAATGCAATAGTTTTGTTGAAAATATAAGGCACGTCTTGTTGCCAAAGGTTTTAGACAACGCAAAAACGTGTACTTTTGTTTATACAATTTTATCCATGACTAGAATTACAACTATAATTTTAATATTTACTTTGGCTGCTTTAAATTATTTGATTGCACACCAAATGGATGTTAAAACTGCATTTTTCAATTGTTAATTGGAAAAGAGATTTATATGGGTCAACATAAAGATTTTATTGTACATGACCAAGAAAATAAAGTGTGTAGATTGGATAAATCTCTTTATTGACAAAAACAAGCACCTAAACAATGACATCATAAATTTAATAGCTTAGTCATCTCTAATGGATTTAAAATGAATGAAAGTGGCAATGAATTTATTATAAAAATAACATTTTCACTATGCTAAGTTTTTATGTGGATGAATTTATTATAATATTCATGTCATAATAATGTTAAATCTTTATTGTATGCCAACTTTAACATGAAGGATTTGGGTGATGCTAGTGTAATAATGGAAATTAAAATTATTAGGTGTGAGTATGGGCTTTTTTTAGACCAATCTCATTGTCTTGAGAAAATTCTAAAGAAATATAATTACTTTAACTATAAACCTGCCAATAATCCACTTGATCCTAGTGTAAAGTTGTTCAAGAACACCAGTGATAGTGTTAACCAAATTGTGTATGCAAGATCATTGGTAACTTACAATGTAGATTTACCAGTGAATTTAGTATGGAGCATTAGAATGTTATTAAGAGAGTATTGTGGTACCTTAAAAGGACGATGAACCTCATATTGCACTATCAAAAGTATCCCATCACCCTTGAAGGTTTTAATGATGCCGATTGTAACATTCTATTTAATGACTCGAAGGTCACTAGTGGATACATATTTATAATTTTCGGTGGTGCAGTGTCATAGAAGTTTAAGAAACAAACTATTTTGACTCAGTCCATAATAAAGCCGGAGATGATAGCAGTAACTATAGATAGAGAGGAGGCAGGTTGGTTGAGAAACCTTCTATCAGATATCTCATTATGGGAGAGACCGATACCAGTTATTTTTATCCACTGCGATAGTGTCACGACTATTACAAAAGTTGAGAAACCGTTACTATAATGGTAAGAGGAGGAAAATACATCGCAAACAACGTACAATTAAAAAGTCTAGCTTTACGGGTGCTGTGAAAGTGGATCATGTAAGGTCTAAAGAGAATTTGGTTCATCATTTGATGAAAGGACTAGCAAGAGAAAATGTGTGGAACACCTCAAATGGGTTGGCGCTAAGCCCTTAGACGATTGAGTCACTTGTGATGGTAAACCAACCTATAGAATGGAGTTCACGAGAAATAGGTTCAAGGGGTAATAACAAGCCACAAGTGGCATGGGTTGAATTATACTATTTATTATATATGGGGTTTTACTCTAAATTCCTCAATATATAGCATGATATCCTAAAGAGAGTTAAGGATG
Source organism: Sambucus nigra (assembly GCA_949130495.1). Taxonomy (NCBI): domain Eukaryota; kingdom Viridiplantae; phylum Streptophyta; class Magnoliopsida; order Dipsacales; family Adoxaceae; genus Sambucus; species Sambucus nigra. Next base: position 606,231,236 of record OX422211.1, read on the forward strand.
AGATAATTATAACTCATATTGACACCTATAGCTCTATATTGATTCGGATACCTAGCTACATAAGTATCATTAATTGCCTCACTTATATAAATATGGAAGTATGGTCGTTTCCTAGGGCGATTTTTGAAATATTCTTATAGCGTTCACTATACTGGGATTAAGGTTCTAAAAAACGAGGAGCATGATCGAGGCGTGTAGGCTAAGCTATAAGCCTTAGAAGCCTGACGGGCCTTAGGCATAAAAATGTGTGAAAAGGTGTTTAAGCCTTTTTAAATATATTTTAATATTTCTAACTATAACAAGTCTATTAAAAATACTAAAATAGTACATACATTAAAATATGTCGGAATATATGCAAACTAAAATGCTATTTTTGTAAATACTAAGAAAAAAAGAAAAGAAGAAGAAGAAAAAACGTGCGTTTTTTTAGACGGGAGGTAGAGAGGTTTCGGATAACATTTGTCTTTTGATCGTTTTGAATGAGATATTAGTCCGTTTTTAAAAAAAAGTCTTTAAAAGGCAATATCGTTTCACTAAAGCACATGATCATAACGTTTTGGCTTAAGAACTACACCCAAATAGTGTTGTGTGTGTGATATTTTTTAAAGATAGACTTCAAAACTACGGTTACTCTAGTATACTTTGAATCATGTTTACTACGTAAAAATTTAAGTCGAAAGATATATTCGCTTATGCACAATTCTATAAATTATTGCTCAGTTAAATTATATTCAAAATTTAGAAGTGGGGCATTGTTGGAACAAAAAGTATCGTATTTTAAGTAAAGCTTTGAAAACCCATTTGGTCCATTGACCATTAGAGATAGATAAGAATAGGAGTGCCTGTTTTTGGCTAAACATCCACATCGGTGGGAGAGTTTTATTGGTGTAGTATATCTACACATGTTTTGACACTAATGAGCAAGCCCATTGGGCATTATATTTTGTTTGTGTTTGTTTAGTGGAGGAATCGCCGCCGTCGTCTGTTCGACTGACCCGAGCCTTGCCCATGTCTGGGTCCTGGGCTAGGGTTGCGTGTGTATTAAATTTTTTGGGCTGAAAATTATTTAAATTTGTAAAGAAATCTGAATGAAAAAATAATTTTATTTTTAACTGTTAATTTTAGTTAACACATTTTTAAAAAGTGGGAGATTTTTTCAACCCACCTTTTCAACTTCTCCCCATTTTCTCTCCCACTAACATTCACAAATGTTCAAATTATTTTTTGATAAATTAGGCAGTCAACCATTGTCCTCAATAAAGAAAAATGCTATTTCCACTCATAGAAAAAATATTTCCATCTGCAAAAAAAAATTCTCCAGAAAATGTTTGTTTCCCCAAATAAAATACTGTGATATTGAACAATAAATTTCGAATGGGTGTTTAATGTCACGACTTGTTCATTGTGCTACAACAATTCAAACATATTAACAATGGAGGCTGTTTTATCCTGGTAGTTACGGGGCATTAAAAGATTGCATCACATTTTTTAGCAGAGACGCGGAACACCTTAAAGAAGGCGACCTCGTCCGCGACAAGGCTACACTAATTTTCTACAATTGGATTTTTGCATTGGGTTAGTTTGTTCCTCTTTTAATTTCAGTATAGGCAGTTTACAAGAGAAGATTTAGAAAAAATAAAAAATAAAAGCCTATACATAAAGTTCGTGGCGGAGCCACATGCTGGGTGACCTGGGCACAGGCCCAGGCCAGAAACGGGGAGCTTTTTTTTTTTTAATACACATCATTAAGGGCAATATAGGAAACCCAAAAAATTAAATTAGACCAAAAGAAACATCTCAACTATACAAGACCTCATTACCTCCGCCTCTCTCAACTTTTTTTTCTCTTGGATTGTTTATCTCAATAGTTTTTTTCAAAGTATATGTGCTGAATTTTTTTTAGCAAATATTCATTCTTAGTATAAATGTTAGTATAAATTATTTTTATTGGTTTGTAGTAATTATTTTTTGTTAAAGGTTTGTAGTAATTATTTTGTTGGCATGAAGTTGTTGAAATTAATGTTGAAATTATGAAATTAATGTTGATGCAAATATTCATTGTTTGATGTAATTTACAATGATGTAATCATGAATCGTTTTCAGAAAATGAAAAATCGTAGAGGAATTTTGTAGAATGTAATGGCAACTATTGATTTTTGTATGAACTTGCATTAGTATCGTTAATAAAAAATCATTGTAATTCATCTAATTATATGTTAGTTTCTATTTAGTTAAAAGATTATTATAAGTACTCCTAAAAAAAATCGGGGACTCCTGCCCCCGAACACCCGAAAATTTCCTTTCATGCCCAAACCAACAATAATTCTTGGCTCCGCCACTACATAAAGTATAATTTAATGCAAGTCTTTTAGGCTATCTGTTGGGGTTAACCCACCAAAAATATTAACAAATAATTGGTAGGGATTATCATAGGCCCAGACTATGATGGGTTTTACTGGGAAAATAAACAGAAATGGATATATACATAAAAAGATTTAAGAAAGTACAGACGAAATTCACAAATGACGTAAAGTAAAATTCACATAAAAGTATATGAACATACAAATTACAGTGGTAGCTTTTCGTTCATTTGAACATTTGAATAATAAAAGTCAGCTTTCACAAATTTTGCATGGAAAAATTGAAGTTAAAAATTATTAATTCCATCCAATACTCGTGGAAATTTTTTATTACAAAATCTGGGAAAACTTCTGAAACATTACGAAAAATGCATCAGCTTTCCTAAAATTGAAAAAAATAAATGATAAACACATGTACATAAATCTGAAAGCATAAAATTAGGATTTGTACTTGGAGGTAAACCAAATTTGAAGTAACTAATTTAATATTTCTACCATGGTTTTTCTCTCTTTAATATCTCATGCTCTTCATCAATTTGCTCAACACCCTAACACCGTCCACAACGGTAGTAAAATGAGAGAGAGAGAGATTGAAATTTTGACCTTTCGATTTAAAATTGAGGGTAAACTGCGTTTTATTTTATTTCTATGTTTTTAATCTCAAAATAAAAATAATTAATTAGTACCAAAATCAATAAAATAGTTCATAAAATCGTCCATTCTAGCTAAGAGGCAGAATGAAACAATCACATACCAAAATATGCCTGTCAAAGGTTAATTCCTATCCCTTCACATGTTTTTTTTTTTTTTTGGATATTTACTCATTGGGGTCTATTAGTTTTTCGTATTTACTCATTGAGACACTAATTTTTGTATTTATTCATTGGGGTCCATTTTCACTTTTAGGGATGATTTACAAGATATTTAGCAACAAATTCTTTTTCAAAAAACCATCATTGAAGGTGAAAATAAACTCCAAATAGTAAATATGAAAATTAATGTACCTCAATAAGTAAATACGAAGAATTAGTGAACTCTAAACTGAAAATGACCCTTGATTTTTTTGTCCTACTTTACCCAACTAGTGATAGCTATACCAATAGTTGAATTGGTCACATGACAAGGATTTATTGACAACCGGAGTTGAAGTGTCGTTTATTTATTTATGTTCTCAATAATCTAAAAAAACATCTAATCTTTTCTTAAAAGTACAGTACATTGTACCGGTAGCATCTGAACTTAGCATTTTGTAAAGTTTTGATATTTCAATTTCTTTTGTAAAATTTAAGCCCGGAATTATATTAGATTTGCACAGACGACGCTCACATTTTTTCATTAAATTGAACAATCTTAGTCCACATGATTAGTAGTGACTTTTATCACCCCTTACCCAAACCCTATAATAAAAATAATTTAAAACCATACGAGGGAGCGCTGACATATCAGGCACGTGAACCAATTACGTTAGATATAAGGAATAATTGAGAAAGAGGGACACTTGAATAATCTTTATTCGATTTAAGGATTTAAATGTTACATAAAAAGGTATGAGGGCCAAAGCTACAAGCTGAGACGTTGAGAGTCACTTGAGCGAATAAATCATAAAACTAAATTGTCATTTATATATTCTCTCACCTTTCACTGAACGCATTTTTTACCCTGCTCTATTTGTTCTTTTTTATGTCTGTACTGTACTTTTGGGATATGAAAAGTGCTGAGACTGTATCGTCATTACATCTTTTAAAAGTAGATAAGGACACGTCATTTTGCGCTTTTAAGATACACTCGTAAAGCTATTTTCGAAACAAATAGTATTATTGTAATGAAAACATTCGAAGGGAAAAAAATTGCATGAGCTAATGATATGAATGAGAAAACAGATGGGCGTTGAAGTCGATGTATATGTAAGTATTTTTTCATAGACTCGATAACTAAATAGGTGTGAAATATCTCTCTCACACACACGCACACACATTCTCTTTCCTACTAAAATCCAACTGGTTGTTTGAGAAGACTTGTTGATACTACCCGGTGAGGTTAGCTAGGGTTTCTTTTGTCCCTATTCCTCTCACTAACACTAAGTCCATCCCCTATTTAACCTCATCTTCATAAATTCATCTTCCATATCCCACACTACATATACAACCCATCATAAATGTTTATACTATTACTACTACTTCCATGGCAGCTGAGATTGGTCTTCTCTCCTTGACTGAAACCCAAAAATTTCCAAAATCTCACCATATACATCATCAGCAACAACCACATTTAATCCCTACCTCTACCATCGGCTCGCGGATGTGGCACCCAAATCAAGCGGCACATGAGGACGACTCATGGGAGGTCCGAGCATTCGCAGAAGACACAGCAAACGCGATGGGCACCACGTGGCCGCCACGCTCTTACACGTGCACTTTTTGCCGACGCGAGTTTCGTTCCGCCCAAGCCCTAGGTGGCCACATGAACGTGCACCGCCGTGATAGAGCTCAGCTCCACCAAAATTCCCCAATTACCACCTTGGCCTCTGCCACCACATCCTCTCTCACAATCCCAACTCCAGAGCTTGTTGCAAATAGTGGACTATGCCTTGTCTATTCGAACCCTAACAGTAACCCTAACCCTAATGGATTCTTCTCTCCTACAACTATGCATATGCACTCTCCCTCTGCCTTTCTTTCCATCTCACCTTATCCAATGATCAATAGCTTGATTCCGCCTTGCTCTCCATCAGCTAATTTTACGCTATCGCCTCATAGCATCGATTCCTCACCCTGTCACATAAGCCACGCCGAATCTTCGTCATCCACAGGTAATGATAATAATCAAGATACTACCGAAAGCAAGAAGGATTTAGGTGCCATTGAAGAGCTTGATCTTGAACTTCGGCTTGGACGTGGGTGTGTGTGATTAGTATGTTTTTTTCTGCTTACCAAATAATTCCATAGTTTATAGTTACAGTGTCCTTGTGATTACTATTATCATTTTTTTTTGTTATTTACCTGGTTTGGTAATTTCATTGATGCTTGATTGAAGTTGGTGCAGTTAAAAATAAAGGTTAAAAGACAAAGTTGTAAATTCATTCATATAGAAGCAATTTCTAACCTTACAACGGGAATAATTGGAGGAAAGAGGGTAGGGTTTTGTGTGAGAGTGATAAAAGCTGGCAGTGCAGTGTCATTTTCCATTGACAGATTCCAGAGTGAAAGTTCTGTGCATATATTTCCGTGGGCACTATAATATTTATGGACAGGGTAGAGTATTTACACCTTTTGTTAACACAACTACAAATATGCAAAATCTGTTTTTCCCAATTTTATCTTTCAATTTTAAATCTATTGTGTTTTTGTTGTGTTACATTTCTTTTTCTTCCTGCAAGTCACTTCTATTTTTTATTTTTTAAAAAATCACGTGACTTATGCAATTTTTCAAATGGTAAGATACGGCTATTGAAGTTTTCAAGGCTTGTTCCCTTAGGTTGTGGTAAATACTTTTCTTTATCAAGCTACTTGTCCATGTTATCCTCCGTTGACATAGCTGATAAATATGGTACGGAATACACCACTTTTTCTCCAAAGAGGGGAGTGATGGTATAACCTGGTATTTTAACTATTTTTGTTAGCGTGGCAAGGGTTCTCTTATTCATTTCAAATGAAAATGTAGAGATTGGACCTTACCAATCGTAAGATTGCGCTTTTTGTCTCTGCCATTACACAGCCTTATTTATGGTACTATTAGAACAACAAAAAGCAAACATGTTCAACATTTGAACTGAAATCTTCTAATTTCATTTTTAAGGCAGCCACCCCCTTATTGTCATTCTGACGTTATCATATCACACACTTCATCAGTTAAAAAATGAACACTTTTTCTTCCTTATAAGTCAATGTCAAATTAATAATCCTGATTTGAAATAAACGATATCAAAAACAAGATGAGATTACAAAGTTACATATACAAACAATATGAATGGGAGAACAATAATTCAAGTGCACGTTTTTCTTAAAAATTGGAGCATCGAATCCAACAGTTATTAATCATGAATGGATTAGCCCCAAGATCTTTATATAATGTGATTAATACGTTAATTTTCAAATGTGGGCTTTTATATTCTCAACACACCCTCCCAAGATCTTTATATAATGTGATTAATACATTAATTTTCAAATGTGGGATTTTATATTCTCAACACACCCTCTCACATATAGCGGACGTGAGTCTAATGAGTGAAAATATATATATTGGGTGATGTTGAATAATTAGTTTGTTGGGCCATATATAGCCTCCTCTAATACCTTGTCAATTATGAGAGCATCAACCTCAAAGTCAATTAGCAATGGTTGGAGCGGCCCAAGAATCCTGTATACCATGGTGCAAGGAATTAATCTTCTTTTGTGTGATTTTATATTCTCAACGCGTCACTTCGCATGAGTCATAACTTGAACATGACACGTGGACATTTATAGTGGGTGACGTGAAGGCACGGGCCATATATACCCTGATCTAATAACATGAGATATATTGAAGCATCCAACCCCCAACCAATTGATTATGAGTGGATGTACTCGAGGATCTTTATATTATGTCACGCAAGAATTTTGATTTTTGACGTGAAACTTTTTATATTTAGCATGTCTTGCATTAGAAGATATTGATTACTTTTATTAGGATAAATTTGAAAAATAATAAATTATTCTTTAAAATTTTTAACTTTGACAGAGATTAATGGAGTAATACAATATCACTATAGGGATGTAGACATTAAAATTTGAACCAGCAAATGGGCGGCTGTAGGCGGATATGGGCGGGTAAAAAATGGTTTGGGTCAGATTCAAGTCGTTCAAAAACAGGTCGCGACATGTAGCCGGATGGATTTGGGTCGAGATTTAACAGGGTCGGCTCGGGTTGACCCTTCCCTTCCCCCTTCTAACACTGAGTTTTATGCATTTTCCGTGTAGGTAGAAACGTCCAGAAACTGATTTGTGGCGGGTCAGAGTTGTTGCACATTGAGAGGGAGATTAAGAAATAGTTAGAGAGAGAGAGCGTTAGGGAAGAAGTTAGGTCACACAGTTATAAACAACTCAGTTTTCCCCCCTTATGACCTGCCTTTGACTCGCCAATAACCCGCCTCAAACCGAATGAGCTGGATATTAAACCCATTTCAAATTGGAAAACAAAAGACGGGACCCAGGTAGTATTGTTTTGGATGGTTGGCGGATGAATTTCTCCTCTTTTACCCTTATTGTCACCCCTACTTAAAATGCATTGCTCAAAATTTTTAAAGTAAAATATATTAATATGCTAATACACTTTTGTGTGACATGATTGAGCCAAACAAGTAAGCAAATTATAAATCCTATCTCATGAAATATATGAATTTTTGCTACCTCACTATTAAGATGAGAAAATGGATCATTTGAGTGGCAGAAGAGGGCACGGAGAAGATTTCATGATGTCCTTTTTCTTTTATGTAGGTTCCTTGGCTTGAAATGTTGTAAAGTCCGTTCATTATCTCAGTGATATAATAAGGTATATGCGTTTATTTAATGGTTTTGCACTTTCCGCCTATTTATTAAACTATCCGGTGGTCCCTTTTCTGTCTTCATAGTTTTGAGTGTATCACTATGTGTGTTGTGTTTTCATGGGGTCATAGATATGCACAATTTCAGTATATGCAAAATATTTATAAGAGAGTTTGGGAACCCGATTATATATCGTGAATTAGAAATTCCAATATTTCAATTCAATTAATATTTTTAAAACTTTTGAACTGAAGTATTCTAAAGCAAAAACCTAAAATAGATTCTTCTTAATTGGTATAGTTCATTATAATACATCTTTGGTTTTTAATTTCCAATGTAAAATAATATCTATCTATGACCGAATGGAGGAAGAACTTTGTTCCCAAACTATGGTATAAATTTCATGAGTAATTTCTCTCTACGTTCCAAACTACAGGAGCAAAAATTTAATCCCATAAGCCTAAAATGAAACCATGTTAAATATTTACTGCCATGCAAAATTAAGTATGCAGAAAGATTCAGGGTCCTTTCATGATACAATTAAATTAGTTGTATACATTTTTTTTATAAGTAACTGGATTAATAAAATGTACCCGCCTATGGGGGCGGAATCACGTATACAGGAAGTATACAAAAGAAAAAGGAAACAGAGGGCCGAATCTCAAACAAAGACAAGCCTAACACTCGAACTCCTCCAAAAACTCAAGGAAAGCAGACAGCGACAAAACCACCCTTTTCCGATGCCAAGAGAGAAGAAGGCTCAGAAAAGAGTACCACAAACGTGAAGGGCCATCTCGACCCCATCAAAGCATCTCTGATTTCTCTCCTGCCAAACAGTCCAAAAGATATAATGCGGAACCATCTTCCAAACACTTCTCGGACCAATCCAATCCCCAGGACTCCCCCAAGCTGCCAACACCTTGGTCACATCCCGAGGCATAACCCACAAGATCTTACCCAAAGAGAATATCAAATCCCAAAGACCCCGAGTCACGTGACAGTGAAGAAGAAGGTGATTGATCGTCTCCTCCTCCTCCTTGCACAGCCAACATCTGCTGGCCAACCTCCTCCCTCGCTTCTGCAATCCCTCAATAGTCAGGATGGACTGTCTAGCCGCAGCCCACACAAAGAAGCTAACCTTCGGGGGCACTCGGCTCTTCCAAATAGCCTTCCAAGGGAGATAAACACTCTTTCTACCCCTAAGCACATTGTAATAGTTCTTGACCGAAAACAGGCCATCCTGAGAGCCTAACCACCTCAAACCATCAGCCCCAACGGACGAAATAAGCGCCGAAAGCATCCACTCAAAGAAAATCTCTACCTCCTCCAACTCCCAATCCCTAAGCCCTCTCCTAAACTTCGGGTCCCACACCACACGATCCCCTACCTTCTTCCTTTGATCCTCAATAGTACCCTCTTTATCTCCCCGAACCCGATACATTCCTGGGAAAAGATCCTCCATCTCCCCACCTATCTTTCCAAAACATGATACGATTCCCTCTCCCAAGATGGAAGGAAGTGGTCTTAGAAAAATTGTCCCACCCATTTGCAATACTCTTCCATAACCCCACCCCATAAGCACCACGCCCCTCCCTAGGTCCCCACCCAAACGGGTCGGCCCCATGCCTAGACACCGTCACTTTCCTCCACATTTTGTCATCTTCCCTATTAATCCGCAACAACCACTTTCCCAGTAAAGCCTTATTGAAATGGGCTAAACTTCTCATTCCCGCCCCACCCTCCTTATGCGGCAAGCACACCTCATCCCAACTTACCAGATTGTATTTGAACTGATCATCACGCCCTCTCCATCGAAAATTCCTCATCAACTTATGAAATCTATTTGCCCACAGAAACAAGTAAAGGGAGTACAAACATGAAATAAGTCGGCAGAATCGATAAAACACTTATAATCAAAGTCAACCTCCCCCCTTTGGAAAGGTAGTTATGATTCCAACTTGCTAACTTCCTTTGGACCCTCTCAAGGACTGTATCCGACATTGAGCTGGACTTAAACGTCACCCTAAGGGGAGGCCCAGGTAAGTAGAGGGGAGCGAGCCGACAGTACACCCAAACACCCCAGCCAAAAGACCCATGTTGCTGACCTCACCAATAGAAAATATCTCGCTCTTCCTGACGTTGATACGGAGCCCAGACATAGCCTCACAACACACCAGCAACATCCTCAATGTCCTCATCTCATCCTCTGTCGCCCAGCAAAAATAATAGTATCATCTGCAAATAGGAGATGGGAGATCACAACCGATTGGGGAACCGCGCTCCCTACCAGAAAATCGAAAACTAGGCCATCCTCCACCGTACGACTCACCATCAGAGAAAACACCCCCATAACAAAAATAAAGAGAAGAATGGACAACGAATCACCCTGCCTAAGACCCCGTGAGCTCGAGAAGAAACCTTCGGGCAACCCATTCACCAGGACAGAAAAATTGACAGAGGAGACACTTCTTTTCATCAACCTACACTATCGCACCACCGCTCCCTGAAACCCATCCTCCTCAATAGATAGAAGAGGAAATCCCAGCATATGTGATCATACGCCTTCTCAACATCAAGCTTGAAAATAATACCCGGGATTCCACTTCTCAATTTAGACTCGATGCACTCATTCACCACCAACACCGCATCAAGAATCTAACGACCGCCACAAAAGCACTCTGAGCATCGAACACGAGCTGATCAATCACCTTTCTAAACCTAACCGATAAGACCTTAGAAATGAGCTTATAGATACTTCCAACAAGATTGATGAGTCTGAAGTCTCTCACATCCGTCGCTCCCACTTTCTTGGGCACCAAAGTAATGAAAGTAGCGTTCAGACTCCTCAAAAAGTTCCCCTATCATAGAACTCGAATAAGATCGCCATCACATCCTCCCTGATAACCGTCCAACAATGTTGAAAAAAGCTATAGTGAAACCATCAGGCCAGGTTCCTTGTCCCCGCACATAGACCTAAAAACCTGGATCACATCCTCCTCTGCGAACACCCTATCCAATTGAACCACATCCACCCTCGAGATGCTAGCCACCAGAGCTCATCCATCTCGGGACGCCAGGACTCCTCCTCCTTATACAATCTCGCATAATACTGACTAATCTCCCTACGGATGTCATTCTCTATGGTGTACTCCACCTCCTCTACTACAACCTTCCCAATATGATTATAACGACGATGGGAGTTAGTCGCTTTATGATTTTTTTTGTATTGTTGTCCCCTTCCCTAATCCAAAGAGCCCTAGACTTTTGCCTCAAACAAAGCTCCTCCTGAATCAGTTTCCTCCCCACCTCCCTTTTTTTCTCTTCCCTAGCCACCCTCTCAACCCCTGAAAGACCGCTTAAACCATTTTTCTAGTCGAGACCCTGAATATCCTCCATCAACTGCGAAATCACACCTCCCACATGACCAAACACATCATGGTTCCACCGAATAAGATCCCCTTTAAGACGAAACTCAACGTTAATAACCTCAACGTTAATTCTTTGTTGCCAGAAATAGATATGGAGGATAGAACGATTGTTAACCAACTTAGTAGGGTTGAACTCTGAATGCAACGAATGATTTGTTATAGAGTTAAGGTTTTTACCAAACAAAATGAATCTTTTCAACGAAGTACGTGAGACACACCAATCAATAATGTAAACAAATTCGTGTCATCAACATATACGTTCTTCCCGTCTTGGGAAATGGAAATAATCCAAGAGGATTATGAATCCAAAGATAAAATAGGAGAAGGAGAAGATTTAATGCCAAATACTCTTGTAGTTGAGATTTAGAGAGTTTCTATCATTTCAAAGGTTAGCTTTACATTTTTCTCGTCTTTGGAAATTAAAAGCAGGCATTTTCATTACAGATTTAGGAAATAATTTTTATCTTGTAAATTTTTCCTCACCGAAAGACTATATAGAAGTTATTGTTAGAGGGCTATGGTTTCTTTAAGATCACTATCTCTCTGTGCAAAAGTGGATAAAAAAATTTCGCCCATCGTCGGCTAGCATAAAAAATATGAGTTTATGGATCCAAATTCATGAATTACCAATAGAATACTATTACCACGGTCTTCTCCAATGCATTGTGTCTTCTTTAGGTAAGCCATTAAAAATAGACCCCAATACTGAGTCCATGGGATGTTCTTGTTGTGCCCGGATTTGTTCGAAATTTAATATTGAACAACCGATACCATAAAAAATAAAAATTGGTCGTATTTTACGAAACATTGTGTATGAGCTAAAAACGGGTATTTATTTTCAATGTGTCATTGTGGGTCATACAAAGGGAATGTGTATAAAAACTCCTACGACAAATACAGGTGAAAAGGAAACGGGATTGGAAAAAAATATAAAGGAACAAATTAGGGATGTAGTGTCACGTAGACCTCCACACCGAAAAATATAGAACGACAATGGAAGTTTTTTTTAATACTGGCAGCGTTCATGGTAAAGTAGAAGAGATAGAACTTGATCATGGTGCAATGTTGCATGGCAACACAGTCGCAGCGAACAAAGGAAGGAAGCCACGTGATGTCGTACCCGGTTTAACTTCTACCTACAACCATCCATTACCTGAGCAATAACCTATCCAACCCGAGATAAAAATCGCACTAACAAAGGAGGTAGACAAAATGGACAAAAACTAAACCTTCAACACCTCTCAGTAAAAAAAAAAATTACCACCTTAGCTGAGACAAGGGAAGATTATAAGCGTCCGGTTACCACAATACTTGCCAGCAACTTAAAAATTACTAACGATCAGTTGCATGAGATGGACTCATGCATGTTAAATATAAAACACTTATAGCCTCGTCATGCATCTCAAAAAATTGGTGATATCTCCTGCAGGCGCAGGAGCCAACCGATAAAAATGGAGCACCCGACACTAAGCCCAGACTTCTCGACCACCTCCCACAGCCCGTCAGACTCACCAACCACTGAACCATTTCAACGACCAGCTCTGAGTCCTAGAATGATGCCAATACATTACCAGAACCCAGCATTCCTCCCGGATTTGAGTTCACAACACATAAATTTTCCTCCCTATCCCCACATCTAAACAACACAAGTAGTGAAACTCTCCAACAATCAAAACCAAGACCTCATCTCGACAACCACAAAATTATACAGGCGGTCCAAACGATCTTCTCATCTAGTTGTATTGAACAATACCCCAAATTTTCCATTATCAACTTCAATGACACCATGTTCATTTAAAGCTTGCCGAACATCGCGACATATATAAATAGTAACTAGAGTTGATATACACCTTCCATGATCACCAGGTACCAAACGAAGCCCAGATAATGATAAACCCACTTAAAAAAATATGTTTACATTATACCAGAGCGGAGCCCGAAGAGATCACACCTACCAATACATCATATGAGGATGCTCCAGTAGAATGCTAGGGGCGCTGGTTGCCCAAATTTCCTCCCAGAGTTTATTACTTTTGTCACTTGTCACCGTCCTTATCTTGCTGTTATTTTGGATACAAGCATGTATGAATGAAGGTGTAATACCGCGTATTTTTACTGATTTTTATTATGGGATTAATTGAATTAAAAATGTAAATTAATTGGTAATTAATCCGGATTTAAATACTAGCAAAATAAGAGTTAGTATTTGATTATTATAATTTTGTTAAATATTACCGAGCGAGTATAGTAATATATCATTTGAATTTATTAACATTTTCACGTGTAGAAAATATGACAGTTTCAAAAATTAGTTGGGATACGCGTGTCAGTCGTGTCGGGATCAATTTAATGGACTATAAAGTAATTTATTTTTATGTCTTCCTTAAGGTCATTTTCAGTGTACCAATGTGTCCAGAAGTATCGAGATAGTAAGAAAAGTCTACCCGGGAGTTTTGTTTGGGTCCCGGGGCAGTTTTAGGTCAAATCGGTTACCCGGGAGGGTATTTTAGTCATTTAACTATTTGGTGAATAGTGACCTACGAAATTTAGATTAAATATATCAGCCAACTCTTAGAATCATTATAGTATTGTCTGCTACAAACATGAGAGATAGAATCATAGAGAAAGGAAGGGCTTCTAAGGGTTGTTAGGGTCAAACAACCACCTTGCACCACCACCACCGTCGGATTTATGACCGAAAAGAGAACACCACCACCATATCATCTTTCCTAAAGGATGAAAAATTCTATTTATAGGGAACTGATTTAACTTGCAATAATTCAGTGTATATATTATCCATGATAGTTTAAATTGGAGAAAAACATTTTAAAAATGATAAATTATTGGATTTGGAGATTTAAATCTTCATCTTAGTAATTTTTTCTTGTAGATTAACCTCTGGAAAAATAGTAGTAACGAAATCATGATTCATGTGCAGAGAATTATGAATTTATGTTGAGATATATGATGATTCTTGAAGAAAATAGAAGAATATGGTTTTTATGAAATATATATGATTTGATCCACGCAATTGACAACCCATTGTGATTTTATGATTCTAAGACGTTAGAAATTACGTGTTTATGTTGGTATAACGTTTGGTATAAATATTTGGGAGTTTGGGACATTATAATAAAGGATTTGAGGGCTAAAAGTGATAAAACTAGAAGGCTAAAATATGCGGAAACCGTAGGCCAATATTTGATGGATCGATCGATCGACTCAAGAATATCTATCGATCGAATCAAGAATGTCAATCGATCGACTGGATCGATCGATTGACCCTTTCCTTCGATCGATTGACTCCTTCTGAATTTATGTTATGTTTTCCTTCTAAGGTTTAACCAATCCTGACTTTTAAATAATTTTTGGTGTGGACTATTTAAACATAATGGGACATAGGGAAGGTCAGTAGGGGTGTATTTGAGGCCCAGAAGATATTGATTTGGTTTAGGATTAAATGATAAACTTACGAGTGTCCGACGAGTGAGTTACGGTTGGAAATTAAGGGAACTTGAATTTAATTCGGATAAATAATAACTTAAGGTTTAGAACAGTAGTAAAGGGACTTTAGATTACTGAAATAACCTTAGAGACAATTGGTAGACTTGGTAACCTTTTGGGATAGGTTTAAGAACTCGAATTTATATGACGAGAGTTGTCACGTTAAACATATTACGTAAGACAATCAGGATGAAATTATACTATATATGAGACATGTAATATAGGATATGAGTATACCTATATATTGAAATGATGATTACTTAGTTTGTATGATTACCTAGTATATGGATTATTATGTGTCTGACATACCTACCATACTTTCTATCACAGGAGGTTGTAGGAAGAGGACAATCTTATCTTGTGTGCCTTCGGGGGGATTTAGATTTGGTACCTCAAGAACATAGGACCGTGAAGACTTATTTGTGAGTTGATAAGTTAGCTGACCATGGGAGGGTAGGTATGTGCGTGACCCATGGGTATGTGAACTATGCTCGCCTCCAATATGTATGATTTGTATTGATATGTTTCCTGAGTGATTCGAAACTCGTAATCCTTACGTACGTGATGTACCGGAATTTGATAATAGAGTACGCCTGCACCGTAGCTTAGCCTCAGAGTGTTGTATTAATATGCATATTATAGTGATAAATATAAGTACTTGTGATGTATTCTACTGTGGGAACTGAGTAGATAAGAAAAATAATTAAACCTAAAATAATGCTAGTATGGGAATACTTAACTTTAGATTGCGAGAACTCCTCTTCGAAATAAGCGATGGAAAACATTCAACATGGCATATCACAGGAAACGTGTGGGGGCACTATGGGTGATAGATTAGTGGAGGAATGTATACATAATAGGTAGGTAGTAGCATAACTAGGATGAGTTAAGGGTATCCATTAGGAATGCACAATAGTTGAGGGGTGAGAATCTTAAGTGGGAACACGTGACTAACATGTACATAATATTTACTGTTTAATGCAATTAAACACTTGCTATTTTTAAAATATTTTCGCCTCGGGCTCTGACCCGTTTTTTTCCAAATCTATTTTGTTTTGTAAAAACATTTTAGGTGCCTAGACATAGGGACACCAAGATACCATTTTGTTGACGTGTTGTAGCTTCTATGGAAGTTACAGAATCTCGGTATTAGACGCCTCCACATCTATCCTTGCTTCCTTCGGAGTCATTCATATCAGTTGGGGCACGTTGCCCATTCTTATCTAAAGATAGCAGTTCAGACTTTCATTTATTTCAGATGTTGGTTTTATTTATTCAGACTTTGTATTCGGATTATATTTTTCTTTGGGATTTTTATTGGAGTGTTTACTCCAGACTCACTTTATTTCATTACATTGGTTATTTATATAGGGTTGTTTATGTATGTGTTGAATGGTTGGTTGTTCATTATTTAGTTGTAAGTTAATTTAATTAATAAAATTTGGCATCTCACTTTTTAAATATTAGGTGGCTATTAACTAATTAAATGTTTTTTGACAATGATGCTAAGACTGAGCCAACATGATATTCTATATTAATTTAATAAAGCAGTAGCTACCAGGTATTTAATTAGACGGGGTGTCAGAGAAGGTTCCTCATTGAGATAGGTTGTCTTCCCTTTTGCAATAATATTATCTCGCTTGCATTGGGACAATCAGGGGGTATTTGGGTCTTGTGGATGGATGGACCTATTACAACACATGAACTAGAAGTCTCACCCTATTTTATTCATCTTGTAGTTGAACTTGATCCTGAAGCGGGTCTAATAGAGTTCACGACTATATACATGCCACCACAACTAGAAACACAAACTCAGGTATGACACGCATTACATCACTTATAAAATTCTGTAGTGCACCCATGGATTCTCTCATGGGATTTTATTATTATTTGAGGCCTTCATGAAAATCTAGGTGGTCGAAGTTTTTAGAAAACACGAGCGAGACCTTTACGAAATTTTATGACTACCTACAATATACATGAGTTAGGTTTTTATGGTCTGTACTTTACATGGAAAGCTAATACATCTTTTGTTCACCTTGAGCATGAAAGGATGGATGGGGAACTAGCAAATATGAAGTGGTTGGACTTATATCCCCATACATTGGTCACCCATTTACCAAATGGAGGTTCAAACCACTATCCACTTCTGCTAGATAACATGCCAACCGATTCAAATTCGCACAACGTTTTACTTACTCTAAGAAATGGTCCAACTATTCTTCTTTCAATGAGATGCTACACTCGTAGTGGAATCGTCTTATGCATAGACCACCTGTAATTTTCTTCTTGAGAAAATCTCACTAATTTAGACTGACGGCTATATCATGGAACGAATCACTTTTGGAAATATGTCCTATAAAATCTCACGACTTCAATAAGAACTATTAAATGTCCATAATCATGTTGAGAGATCTCCCTGATCAATCATTTCTTACCAGAGAGGGCGGAATTCAAGAGGTACTGTCACTTTGTTTATTTGAGGAATCCAAATATTGGAGAAATAAATATAAACTTAAAAGAATTCTTAAGGGAGATAATAATACTATTTTTTTCCAGGCATGTGTAACTTATCGATGACATATAAACAATATCCATAAGTTTTTTACCCACATACCGAGTGGCATAAAGCTCAAACTGATTATTGATAAAAAAAAATTATCCACCTATGTGGACGAATCAGAAGTGAACACGTGTTCTTCTACGTGGCCAAAATGCTAGTCGGTAGATAATAAATCTGCCGACCAACATAAAGAATGCCAACCAACACAAGGAATACCAACCAACACAATAAGGAATGACGACCAACACAAAGAAGGCCAACCAACAAGTCCAATGAAGTGTCATTATACCAAGGGTTATACTACATGTGGTTTATACAACCAATCGTCGCATTTATTATGTAATGATGTAAATGCTTAATTATATAAAAGCATTCCATCCCTTGATATTCCTACCCTTGACCTTCGGGGCACTATAAATACATTGTATATCTTTCATCAAAGACATGGGCGAGCGAATTCTGGGATATTCCTGTCTATAAGAGTAACTAGCTTTCTGTAACTCCTAAAATCAATAAAATAACAGTGGACGTAGGCTTTCTTACATAGCTGAACCACTTTAAAATTCTCTATCTTTATTTATCATTAGATATTTTATCTGTGATTATAAAATTAGATCAAGTCTAGTTTTTTACACCAACAGATTGGTGTCGTATGTGGGAACGTGTTTCTATGTACCGTTCTTACTCTTATATACTTTTGTTCAAGATAAGATGAATGATCCTGAGTCCAGTGCAAGAAATGAAGGCAACTCGCCTGTTCCATCTGCTCAACCTATGGCAATAGACTTAACTGGAATCCTTGATAGTATTTCTAGAGGACAAGAGTCCATACAGGAAATGGTGAGGCCACTTGCCCAGTTTATTCAAGCCAGATCTCCAGCCTTATCTAGGTAATAGGCAATTCTATCACCATGGAGAAATATGCCACCTCTACCTCCAAGGTCTGGTAGGCATAGTTATTTCAGAACTTCATAAGACATGTCTTATCATCCAGGAGAAAGTTCATTACTCACATCCACAGAACCCTATGATATCCGTTCTTTTTCTCCTGAAAGGCCAAGTATCTTAGAAAGTCTAAGCAGAGCTTCGCCTTTTGACCGCTTGGGACCCCGAGCAAATAAAAACCCTCCCAGAGCATTATCTTGAAACTCTTGACATACAACTGACCAACGAGAAGCCTCAGTGAAATCAAGATCAAGAGTTCGACGATCTATACGTGCCGAGCAGGCTTCTCAAGAGGAGAGTTTAGCGTAGACACATGGTCAGAGTAGCTGAGTTGCTTCACATAGATCGGATGCAGGTAAACCTTCATGGAAATGATCATTCCAATGGCTGGAATATCGGATAAGGGAGATGGCAAAGGCAAAAAATCCCTTACAACGGAGCTTCGTTAAAGGGTTTCCTTTTATTCAGGCAATTGTGGAGTTTCCAACTCCATCTAAATTTAAAGATCCTATGGTTACCCCCAAATATGATGGTAAAACTGATCATGTTCTCCATATTGAGCAATATCAAGCTGCAACTGATATTTATTCAGTTCCTAATAAAATGAGGTGTAGAGCATTTTCATGTACCATTACAGGTTCGACCCAAATATGGTATAGTAATGTGCCCCGAGGACAAATTGCCAACTTCAATCAGCTTGTCAAGCTATTCATTAGCAACTTTTGTTTTGGAGCTAATCCAGTGAAAAGAGTAGCCCATCTTTTGAGTGTATGATAACAAGTGAGGGAAAGTACCGAGGAGTACATTTCTCATTTTAACAACGAGAAATTAGAGGTGAATAATTTTAAGGAGAAAACAACGATCACTGCTCTTATGAGTGGATTTCTTCCCGAGAAATTATATTATACCCTAGCAAAAGATCCTCCTAAAACTATGGATGAACACATGGAGAAAGTAGGAAAAATAATGAACATCGAAGAAGCGATGGACGTAAAATAGAGTCCTTCCACGAAGCCTAAAAAGAAGGAACATAAATATCAGAAACAGAAGAAGCCGAAGAAAGAAGAAAAGCTCAAAAAGTATGGAACCTACACTCCATTGAGTATTAGCATTCACCATATCATGGAAGAAATCTAGCACAATAAGGATTTGCGATGGCTTGAGAAATTGAGGGAACCTTCTAACAAGAGGGAAATATTATGAAGTCCATAAAGATCATGGCCATACAATGGATAATTGCATTGTTTTACAAAATGATATAGAGTCCCTCATCTATCGATTAAAACTCAATAAATTTGTTGATCGGTGTGCTAGCAGAGAACCTAGAAAGTAGGTCAAACTGTCAATAAAGTTTAGAGATGACAGGAAGAGAAATCATGAATACAATTATGAATATGATCAATTTTGGTTCATTTGATTGTCATATGATTACAGGTGGCAATGCATGAGGAGGTGATCACACTGTCGAAAGGAAAGCTTACTTGAATGCAGCCTAGGCTTGCCCCTATGTCCAGAGGATTAATCTGAATGAAGATAATCGACCGAGGAAGGTCAATAAAGATAAACTGGCGATTGGTTCTTTAAAAAAATATCTCTCTAGGGTACTTTATCCCTATGATGACATATTGGTTGTCAAATTCATATTCCAGGATATTATCATCGCCAGAGTTTTGATTGACAATGGGAGTTCTACCAATATTATGTTTTATCCTTGCTTTTAGAGTTTGAAATTGAAGCTCAACGAAATGGAACCCTATTACAGGCCATTAATGGGATTTTCTGGTGAAAAAGTTTACCCTTTGGGGATAATAGAGCTAGAACTATTAATCAACACGTAGACAGTAAGTCATAGAGAGAAAATACACTTGTTCATGATGGATAAGAATGTTTAATCTGCCTATAATATGATCCTCGACATGGTAGGATTGAAGAAGTTTGAAGTCATACCCCGAATCGTCCACCAATGCTTGAAGTTTACAACTCATTTTGGGATAGGTGTTGTGAAAGGCGACCAAAAAGTGTCCATATAGTGTTACTAATCCTCAGCCGAAGAAAAGGACCTGACTGAATTGAAAAAGAAGACTAACACTTACCAGGTGGATACCACTAAGCCTAATGGTAAATTTGAAGTTGAAACTTTAGATCCCTGAGATGAAATAAAATTGGTTAAGGGGAAAATTATAGAAGCAACTGAAAGCATCATTCTGGATGATGATAAGCCCAAAATAATAATGCAGATCGGCTCAACACTGGATCCCGTCCTTAAAAATGAATTGATTATGTTCATGAGGTAGTCGAGAAATGTATGTGCTTAGAGCCACAAAGATATGCTGAGATTGATCCCAATTTCCTTTGTCATGAGCTCAACATCAATAAGGATGCCAAGCCGATCAAGCATAGACGTAGGGTTTTTACCACAGAGAAAAATCAAGTTATTTAAGAATAAAAAGAGAAACTACAAAAAGTCTTGTTCATTAAAGATGTGAAGTATCAAGCCTGGCTGTCTAACATTGTAATGGTTAAGAGAAAATGATAAATGGAGAATGTGAATGGATTTCACTGATTTAAATAATGGGTGCCTAAATGACCATTTTCTCTTAACCCGAATTGATCAGCTGGGGGATGCTATGTCGACACATGAGGTTTTAAGATTTATGGATGCCTATTCTGATTACAACCAAATAAAAATAAAACATAAAGATATGGAAAGTACAACCTTCATCATGCCCCAAGGAACTCATTGTTACAATGTAATGCCCTTTGGTCTAAAAAATCAGGTTCAACGTATCAAAGGTTAGTAAATAAGGTTTTCGAAGAATCGATAGGCAAGAACATGGAGGTTTACGTGGATGATATGTTGACAAAGAGTAAAAAAGCTTCAGATCATATCATCGACCTCAGTCAGACTTTTGATCAGTTGAAAAGCATCATATGAAGTTGAATCTGACCAAATGTGTGTTTGGAGTATAAAAAGGGTTGTTCCTCGGCTTTATAGTTAATCAAAGGGCATTTGACACTAATCTAGCAAAGATAAAAGTTTTAATTGAAATGCAGTCGCCGACCTGCAAGAAAGATGTACAGAGGCTCACTGGAACGGTGACAGCCTTAAACTGATTTTTTTCCTGAGCAATAGACAGGTGTTTATCATTTTTTAAGGTGTTGACAAAAACTTTTGAGTGGAATACGAAATGTGAAGAAGCATTCCAGGAGTTAAAGAAGTACCTAAGATCACCACCATTGCTCTCCCGACCAGTCTTGGGAGAGAAATTATACTTATAGTTAGCTATTTCTGAGTCATTAGTAAACTTGTCCTTGGTCAAACAGGACAATGGAATCCAACAGCCAGTCTACTATACCAGCAAAGCATTAAGAGGAGATGAAATTAGCTGCCCACGCTTGGAAAAATTAGATCTATTACTTATTGAGGCTTCTAAAAGTATGAAACCCTATTTCCAAGCACACTCCATAGTTTTGTATAATGATCTGCCTCTTCAGTAAGCACTCTACAAGCCTGAAAATTCAGGAAGATTGATGTATTGGATGGTAGAATTGGGAGAGTATGACACTGTTTATGAACCAAGGTCTTCATTAAAAGGAATATCTTTGGAAGATTTTATTACTAAATTTACTTATCCCGAGGTTCCCAACAAATAAAATTTACCTATCGAGCAGACTTCGAAAGAAGAGACGTCTACCCAAAAGCAAGCTGATATAGCTACCGATCAACCTGAGTCATCCAAAATTCAGTAAAAGGCCCAAAAATATGCGGAGGAGAGTAAGAAGATATTCCAGCATGGATCATTGATAATAGAAAAAATTCAACCATAATGTTCCATTGTGGAATTTGTATGAGGAGGGATCTTCATGTGCTACTAGTAGTGGATCATATATAATACTTAATACTCCTGATGATATTAATATTGAGTATTCTCTCAGGTTTTATTTCAAAGCATCAAATAACGAGGTGGAATATGAAGCCTTGATAGTTGGGGTGAATTTAGTTCATTCATTAGGCGCTGAACAAGTAGTGGTTCATAGTGATTCACAGTTGGTCATTAACCAAGTGCTGAATTTATATAGAGTCAAAGGAGAATTGATGACTAGGTATCTTCCTAAGTCCATGGAATTCATCGCTAAATTTCCAACCATCTAAATGAATATGATCCCAAGAATATAAAATGCCCTAGATGATGGATTTTCTTAGCTAGCATCAACAATAATAACTGAGCTCCGAATAACAATCCCAATCGATCTCTTATCTAATTGAAGTATTGATGAAGACTTGATGGTTTGTTTCATTGATTTAGATCTGGGTAATTCTTGGATGGATCCCATCAAAGATTATATTTAAGATAAAACCCTACCACCTGATCTTGAAGAGGCAAAGAATCTTCGATCTAAAGTAATAAGATATGTGTTAGACAAAGGAGTTTTATATAGAAGGGCATTGGCGATATCCTTGCAATTCTGTGTTCATCCAATGAAGATGGAAGATTTGATGAAAGAAGTGCATGAAGGTTCATGTGGAGCTCATTCAGTTGGAAGATTATTTCTTCATTGCATCAACACTCAGGGGCACTACTGGTCGACTATAAGGGAAGACTATACAACATTTGTGAGAAAGTGTGATAAGTACTAGAGATTATCTACCGTTCATAAAACACCTAATACTTCTTTAACACCAATAAATTCACCTTGATCGTTCTATATATATGGAATTGACTTGGTCGGCCCATTACCGACCACCAAAGGCAGGTTCAGATACTTAGTTGTTGTTTTGGATTACTTCACCAAATGGGTAGAGGCAGAGCCATTGGTTGATATACCTTCTGAGAAAGTGTATCAATTCATCTGGAAGAATGTAATGTGTCGATATGGTTTACCATATGCTTTCATTGTAGTTTATGGCACCCAGTTCGATAATGAGGAGTTTGAAGCATACAGTGACCAGTCCAAAATCTAGAAACTGCATTCTGCACCAGGCCATCCTCAAAGTAATGGTCTAACAAAAGTAACAAACCAAACTTTGGTGAATGGATTAAAAAGAGACTTGATGTTGTCAAGGGAAACTAGATTAATGAGCTACACTCTCTTCTTTGGGCATACAGAACAACGTTGGGAACTGCAACTGAAGAGACACCATCCATGATTACGTTTGGGGCTAAAACCATGGTACCAGTCGAGCTCAGCCTACCAACCCACGGGGTACTGAATTTTAATTCCCCAGTTAGTGATTTGATGAGGCGACTAGATATTGACATGTTAAAGGAGGTACGAGAAGATGCATCTATGAGAAATACTGCCTACCAACATAGAATTGCTCGCTTTTATAATAAAAGGATTAAGACGATTAACCTGAAAGAGGGTGATTATGTTCTTAAGAAAGTTATCCCAAAGAATAACAAGCTTGGGGCCAACTGGCATGGCCCATATTGCACAACGTGGGCAGCTAACAATTCCAATTTTGACTGACATCAAGTCAGGTATATGAAGACGGGAAACATTCAACCGTCTGCCATTGGTCACATCAATTATTTAAACACTTCATTATTATAAATCATACGCAAAAGAGAACTCACATTAACATTTTCCTTAGCAATGGATTCACATCCATGGCTCATAAATGAAGACTTCCAACTGCTCAACTCCATAACCAATTCCGAATTACCTTTTAGTCCTGACTATAGAGTGTCGCCTAACATTTTCATAGCCATCGAGCGAAGATGGAGGACACCTCCTAATGCTAACAGAGGGCGTACAGCTAACGAGATCTGTGTACGCTGGTTCACACACAAATTGAAGTTCGACTTGGTTGCCAAAGCTATAAATATCGATGGTTGTGGATGGGATGAAGAGAATTATAAATTGGTAATACACGATAAATGCGGGTGGGAAACTGTGTGCAATAATTATCCAGGATGTCGGGCGATACGTAACGACGCATCTTACCTCTTTCATTCGTTCCGTTGGATAATTTACGATATTTAATTCTCATATGCCAGTTTCTAATGTTTATGTAGTCGTTCTTTTTTTAATTCATAATGTTAAGTATTGATTGATTACCTTTTTTTAATTCTTGCTTACATTTTCATAATGCGAATTATTAATTTAATTGATAAGGTGGGAATTATAGAGAAAAACATCAACTTTTATTTTAGTTTACATAAAACAAGAAGGCTCTTCACGATATGAAATAATACCAGGAACCAAGTTGATAATTCAAATATTCTGACGAATGTACAATGCGCTACTAAATTCACTAAACAGATATGAAGGCTCTTCATGGATACTCCTTAACACTAGGACTTGCTCACACAACCATTTCCATTGTTCCTCATTTTGTACTGTCAGTGTGAAGGTTAAAGGATTCCAACCACATTTGCCATTCGTTAGAGCCATCTGGTAGAGGTCTAAAGTAGACTTTATCCATACCCACCATAATTCAAAATCGTATACTAACCTAGGACGGTAATAGATTCCCATGATATTCTTCCATCGACCAACAATTGTCCGTATTCCTCCTGGGATAATATCACCAATGCATTTTGAATAGTATCTCTTAGTAATTTCACTAACCAAGTAGTAGTCCTCGACAGTTGACCATTGGGGGCTATTCATTTCCTGGATAGTAATTGATATTTCACAAAATATATTGTGATGACTCAATTTTGTATTGAAGGCGGTTATTTATATTGCACAATTCAACCCATTTTGGGTGGGAAACAATTCCACTTCTGACATACGTCATTTCATATAACTTCGGATAATTGGCATATCAGGTGGGAAACAATGCCACTTCTGACATGTATCTTTCCAATCTTTTCATTTCATACTGGGCGAGAAACAATTCCACTTCCGACATACGTCATTTCATATAACTTCGGATAATTGGCACATCAGGAGGGAAATAATGCCACTTCTGACATCTGTCTTTCCCATCTTTTCCTTTCATGCTGGGTGGGAAATAATTCCACTTCTGACATACGTTATTTCATATAACTTCGGATAATTGGCACATCAAGCAGGAAATAATGCCACTTCTGACATGTGTCTTTCCAATCTTTTCATTTCATGTTGGGCGGGAAATAATTCCACTTCTGACATATGTCATTTCTTATAACTTCATAAATTTCAGAGAGAGGAAACTATAAATCCTCCAAGTAAAATTATTTACGAAACGAACTTATACCCAATTCCAACTTATATGTCAAACCAATTCCGACTTAAAATTTCAGTATAATGTCGAAAGATCCAGTGGAGGAATTATTTATTGCAGCAGTTTCATCTTCCAACCAACGTGTCCGTGCACATTCAATGGCAGCAGCAGTGCACAATCAATTCCAAAGAAATATTTCCATATCGCAAAATATAATCAATCCAGGAGAAATAAATGAACGAAGGGTTATACATCGGGATAGGGAAGCTGGCCATAATCGTATAATGGCTTACTACTTTGATGAAAATGCGATTTTTAGTCTCGAACAATTCCGACGTCGATTCAGAATGAGACGCCCACTATTTACGCGAGTAATGGAAGCATTAGAACAAAAAGACGATTATTTTGTTCAAAAAAGTGATGCCCTAGGGAGAAAGGGCCTATCCTGTCTACAAAAAAGTGTCACTGCAATGCGCAGGTTAGCATATGGGTGTGCTGCTGACATGACCGATGAATATATAGCCATTGGGGAAACAACTTCCATAGAGTGTGTGAAGAGATTTGAATATGCTGTAGTGCGGAGCTTTAAAAATGAATATTGTCGTTCCCCTACTGATGAAGATGTTTCAAAAATGAAAGCTGAGAATGCAAGACGGGGATTTCCCAGAATGATAGGAAGCATTGAATGTATGCACTGGGAATGGCACAATTGTCCTCATGCGTGGAAGGGACAATATAGTGGCCATGTAGGAGGTGAAACTATAATCCTAGAGGCTATAGCTTCATATGATACGTGGATTTGTCATTCTTTCTTCGGGCTACCAGGTTCATGTAATGACTTGAATGTCTTGGCCAAATCAACGATCTTTAATGAGCTACTTGAGGGAAACACGACTCCTATAGAGTACGAAATAAATGGAAACTCTTACAACATGGGTTATTACCTTACAGATGGTATATAACCACCATACGCTACAATCGTTAAGAGTTTCAAAAGACCAGCAACTAGAAAGCAAAGTGTGTTCGCCATATATCAAGAGGCAGCACACAAAGATGTTGAGTGAGCATTTGGAATATTGCAATAAAAATTCCATTTTGTAAAAAACCTAGCTAGATTGTGGAAACACAATGACTTGAAAGTTATTATGAAATCATGTATAATATTGCATAACATGATACTAGAGGACGAACACCGGGATCCTAATTGGCGTATTAAGTTTGATCCTACTCAAATGCCTCCAATTAGCCGAGACACTCTTGGGAATGCGTATGAGTACCGAGTGTGTGAGGCAATGTTGTACAATAAGGAAAAACACAATCAGCTTAGGGATGACCTTATGGAACATATATGGAATCTACATGCAAAGTCTGTAGTGGACGACTGAAACTTGAAGTTGCAATTGAAATTTATCGTTCTTTAATTCCTGTGTATTTAAATTGAATGCAATGATAGATATTTCGATATGGTTCGTTGATTTAATAATAAATGCTACTCAGTGTCGAAATCAATTATCACATTAATAGGAAATTAAAAATAATAAAATACAATTATAATAAGAAAATTCAAATAAAAATAAAAATTTAGTTTCCCCCAGATGGTGAGTTTTCTCTAGTTTGGGCGAGCCTTCGCTGCAGTATCTCGTTTGTTTGCAATTCATGAAGTTGCAATTGAACTGGAGATAAGCGCGAGGTATCCATGAAAATTATAGAATTCTCGATCTCCTGTTTTCGTTAAACTATCAGCTAGTCCAACTTTGAATTGAGCTCCTCTTGAGTGCGTTGTGCTGCTACGGAAAATTCCTTGTACGAATCAGTAAAACTCTCTGAATTCTGTATCAGCATGGTGTGCGCTTGTAAACTTCTAGAAACTGCCTTGCGTTTGGGTTTCTATTTTTCGGCCTTACGCCCGATTGGGCGTTCCAGTAGGGTGTGCATGGCTTCAATGTCCTCACCTAACTCAACGTCCTCACCCCCTGTTAATGTGCCTAAATCTTCCTCCATGAATTGAGTAGAACTGTTTGCAAAATTATACTTTTGCGCATCCTTTAAAATATCAAAACAGTGATTATATACAAAATTTCTTCCGGTTTCATTTCTAAAATCGTCAACAGCATGCTTTATCTGTCAAAAATAAAATCATGGGAAATAATTAATTCATAATATAAAGGATGACAAGACTAAATTATAAATTATAAATATGTATAAAATTATTTTCTGGACATACCCACTCAGCCCGTGATGTACCGCTACCACGGGTCGCGCCAAACGCGCGATTATTTTTGCGGAATACAACATACAATCTCGATTAATGGCCGTCCACTTGCCTTGCAAGACTTTTATCAATCAGTGATATAGCACACCTTCAGTATTATTGAATTTCGTTTGAATCTTCTCCCACATCGTTCCGCCGCGTTGGTTAGTGCCGGTCTTTTCGTCGATGGAATATTTACAATATGCATGACATAATACAACTTCATCAAATGAGCTCAAATTGGGAAGGCTCGATGTTTGAGAGGGAGAACCCATTTTTTTTTAATTTTTTCGAGTAAATAAGAATAGAAATTTTGGGAAGTTTTTGTTTGTGAAATTATATGGGGTATAAACTGAAATATTTATAAGTAAATAAGGATATAGCCGTTGGGGAGTGGTTGGGGTATCAGGCGCCCAAATGTTGTCCGCCTGGCCTGGGGCGGGATAATGTTGTCCGCCTGTCAGCCACGGACAACATTTGTCCGTCTCTGACCCTCTACCGGATCCCTTATCTCCCCTCTCCAACTATGGGGCTGTAAACGAATCCGCTTTAAAATTTGACGAAGATGTCGCCCACTGTAAGGCCATATTCGTTAAAGTTAAGGATCCACAATGGGTTTAGAGGACCCAGTTTGGATGGCCTAATAATAAAAAAAGCCTATGGTAGTGAAAAAAAAAGAGCCTCGAGTTATGAAAAAAACTACAAACAGTTATAAAAAATAGATTACACAAAAAAAAACAGTTTACCAAATGCGAAAAATAAAAAACCGAGCATAAAAAGAGCATAGGTACACAAAAAAAACCCTGAAAATTATAATATTTGACCATAAACCTTCACTATGTGCGAAAATGTCACCACGTGCGCAAACGACAATGTTTAAGTATATGACCGTATTTCCTAAAGACAATAGGAGATCCAAAAATATAAAGGTGCGGCTATCCGCACTCATCCAAAGTCCGGAGGCACTCCATGTCATTATAAAATGACAAAAATATCCTTGCTATAAAATGCAAAAACATTCTCCATTTGATTTTTATGTTATTTTTTAAACACTTCAACATTGGCTTTCAATTGTTTTTAAGATAGTTTTAAAAACTGTTTTTTTTAAACTGTTTTTTACATAAAACTTAGAAAAAAAATTAACAAATTAAAAAAAACTGTTTTTTACATTGAAAACTGTTTTTCATATAAAAAAAATGGGTCATTCGATGAAAACTCCCTCGATATTTTTTTAATTAACATTTAGTCCAAACATTTTTTTTGGTTCCAAAAGGTCCTTCATAATATAAAAACATTCACAAACACTTTTTTTCTCGTATCCTAAACTTTAAGAAAAAATTATCAAAAAACTGTACGTAAACAATTAAAAAAGGTAAATCCCATTCTTTAACTATTTTTTTATCTAAAAAACTGTACGTAATTTATTAAAAGACAAATAATTTTTTTTATATTTATTGAATGATGTGGGTCTGCACTAGGGGCACTAACCAATCATTAATCTAAGATATATAAAAATTATTTTTTAACCAAAAAAAATCTTACCGCAAACTAGTTATTAAAAAAATAATTTCTAAAAATATAATTTGAGAAAGAATTGTAACATTGGTTAATTGTTGAAAATACAACCACTACAAGAATTTACACCATTAGCAACAATATTTAACAACACAAGCTATTTTTATTGTCAAAGATACCCTTTGCCAATAAAATCTTATTTATGTTGCCAAAAGACTATTTTAGAGGGTACTTTTGGTAGCATAAAATAAATTTTGTTGCCAAATGTTAAAATTTTAAGCGGGAAGATACCAAAATAAAAGGGGGAGAATATTAGCTTTTAGCATCATAATTGTTTGTTGCCAAATATGTGGTGACTTTTGGCAACACAAGAGTGTGTTGAGAAAAATAGAAGACTTTTGGCAACAACAAAAATTGTGATGCCAAATGTATTTTATCTTTTTGTCAAATAAGATTTAAGTTCCAAACCCTTATTTCCGAAACCACCCACTTTTCGTCAAAATCAAACACAGGAACCCTTCTTTCTGAAACCTCTCCGCCGCGATCAAAGTAGCTTCCGCCCCACCGACTGCCACCGTCATCGTCGCTCCGCCCCACCAGCAACCACCGCTCCATCTTTTACGCGGTATCCCTCTCTCTCTCTCTCTCTCTCTCTCATATATATATATATATATATATATATACTGATATATATAATCATATAAATATATATACCTCATTATCATATATCTGATATATCATATATTTGATATATTATATATATGATTATATATCTGATTATATACTGATATTTACATATCATATATCTGATTATATATATGATTATATACTGATATTTACATATCATATATCTGATTATATATCATATATCATATATCATATCTAATTATATATCATATATAATCAGATATTATATTTACATATCATATATCTGATTATATATCATATATCATATCTAATTATATATCATATATAATCAGATATTATATAATAATATAATCAGATATATGATATATAATTAGATATAATAATTATATATCATATATCATATATGATTATATCTGATTATATATCATATATCATATATGATATATAATCACATATAATTAGATATATCTAATTATATGATATATAATTAGATATATATCTAATTATATGATATATATCTAATTATATGATATATAATTAGATATATATCTAATTATATGATATATATGATTATATATCATATAATTAGATATATCTGATTATATATATAATCTGATATATGATTATATATCATATATCATATATCATATCTGATTATATATCATATATCATATATATGATATATATATCTGATATTTATATATGATAATCATATATATATACACACATCAGTTCAGTTTAAGGGGGCCTCTTGAACTGTAAATAAAGGATTTTTAGGCAAAATTGGCATAATTCTTACCGTGAGGATTGAGCTGCCAAAATAGATTATTCTCCTTTGGGCTGGAAGATCAGATTTATGCAGTCAATAAAAAAAAAAGTATTCTGAAGCCAAATGCTCTTGGATGGGTAGCTGGGAGAGAAATACTTTTATCCCCGATTCCCTCCAAAGACTTTTTTTTCTAACAAATTGAAGTCTTCAAAAACCATGCCAATGCAGCTGCTTTGAGTTTACGCACAAGCTTATGCATAGGGCAACCCACAATTTTGATAAAATCCTAAGAATTCAAATCACATTCTGAACCTTAAAGTGGTTGATCCATATGGACTTGAATCTAAAAGGAGAAGGATCCAAAGAGAGCTTATGGCAATTGAAAATTAATGCAGAGTGATCAGATATAGATTTGGGAAGAACTTTAACACAACACCTGGGCTAATTATCAAATCAACTAGGAGAGCATATAACTATATCAGGCATTTCCTTAATATGATTATAAGCATAATTTTCTCAATACTATGAGCAAAGAGAACCTTGAATATTAGTATGGATCAACTTATAGTTATCAATGAAGGCTTGGTACTCAGCATAAGACATTCTCGAAGGGATATTTACATCTTTCTTCACATGATCCCTAAAATGTAAATGAAGTCACCAAAAATCATAATAGACCCATTCTGATCGGATATATTTTATTAACATCACTCCATAAGGATTTTCTAGCATCAGTAGTTGTTCTAGCATATATAAAAATGTATTGAGAAATAATTCCATCAAACCAATAAGAGATAGTTATGTGATGTTCAAACCTAGATACAACAAAAATTAGTAGAACTAATAAATAAAATATTAGGGAGAAAATTATCTCTAATATTAGTGGAAGCGAGATTAAAATTAAAAGAATACCTAAAAAGTAGATATATTATTAAAATCAATCATAAGTTCAGCAATCCTATTTAATCTTAGATTGTGAGACTTACAGAGGTTAAAAAACACATTCTGAGAATTAGAATTATCTAAACCACTGATATTACAGAATAACAGCTTTATAGAGATGTGTCCAACCCACTGCTTCGGGTCGTGTGAGGTTTTTGCATTTGAATTTTGTTCTTGTCCCTCTTAACTCTTCTTTTGGGAGATTTGGATAGAAATTTAATAAATTTCTATCATTATCCTCCTTCCTCTAGTCTGAATTGAAGATATTAATATCATGTTGGATAGAAACATTGTTCCCATTAAGGGCATTAAAAAAGAAAAATCATCTTGAGGTTATTTGACATCCATAAGATCCTTATGATTGAAAACTTCCTTCCAAGATTTTGGTGTGTTGTTAACATCACCCACGTCAAGAATTTCATCATCAACATTTATTTTACTTTTAAGGCTGTTATATCTACCAATTGATCTAAAAGCGGCTCACAAGACTTCTCCAAATGTATGGGTTCTTGATCTTGATTATCTTCTTGATCACGATCTGAGTTTACATGGGTTGAGGCTTTTCAACATTTTAATTGTGATATCCTTTTCAACATTATTAGGCATAGGATTTTGTCCTCGAGTTCCTTTAACTAACTTATAAGTAATAAAATTAGAAACTCTATTTACTTTAATTTCTCATCAATTCTATAATCGTGGGATTAGTGACCAATTCCTTCACATTTGGAGCATAAAGGAGAAATATCCACATATTTAATAAAAAAATTAATGCCATGATTATCAATAACCATAAACTTTGGTAAGGTTAATTTGAGATCTATCTTAACCAGAATTCTAGCATTTAAACAAAATTCTTTATTTTTAGTAACGCATTCCATGAGATTCTAAGGATGCCAAAATGCTTGTCCAAGGCCATAAAGTTTAATCTAGACTTGAGTATGGGTTGAAGGAGAATCAGACCTGGTTCGAAATTGGGAATCCATTATGTAAGTCTCATAACTCCATAGGGAAAGGTACACAACCCAGCAACCCAAATAAATTTTTTCATCATCTTTTCCATCAATAGGGATATCAAAATAACCTTTTCCAAGGGGTACCAAATGCAGATTAATACTTGGTTTCCATATTGCTTGAAGAATGTCTTTAAGAATAGGTTGATTTGGAAAGGTCGAATTCCTTCACAAAGCTAATTTTCGGTATAGTTTTTTTTTGCATTCTTGTAATTGTTCTTAATACAAATTTTCATTGATGTGAACATAAGATTTTTCACCATATATTTATGGGGGCTTTAAGCATTTGTTGGGTTGTTGATTCAAGCATTTCACATAGGATTTATTTGTGTACAAATTAGGGTTCCTTCTATTACTAGTACAAATTAAAATATTATTCTTCGATTGGTCTTTATAATGAGGATCGAGGCATTTATTAGGATTGGATTAAAATGGTTGGGATGAATTTTCCCATGATGTGGTTATTGTGGAAACAATTTTGCTACATAAAGAAAAAAGTCTAGAGAGAAGTTAAACTCTCTCTCTCTGTCTCTCTCTGTCTCTCTCTGATCCTTCTCTTCCCAAATTTTTGTCCACATACAAATTATCTTGTTAGACTCTCTCTGTTTAGAATCCATCTTTCCCCCAATTTTATAAAAGACATTGTGGTTTCCAAGTATATGTTGCTTATTTTATTTTTGACTCCACAAATCCCTTTTACCATTGAACCCATCCACCTAAACATCGGGATAAAAATATCATTGATTATTGAATGAAGACACCTAAGAATTCTATACATTAGAGTATTCACACCAATAATTATATTCACACCAATAATTATATTCCAGACTTTTAGGAAACACCTTGTGTGAATCAAAAGATCTAATTAATTTTGTTAGAAAAATCACCCACCAACTATGACCTCCAATATAATAAAAGTATAGTGGAATAATTGTTAAAATAAGAGGAAGAAAAAATAAACACAAAAACATATACTTTGTATGCGTATATATGTACTCATGCGTCATTTGTTTATGGATTCTTTATTCTTTTTGCCAAATTTTTAAGTCTTGATCCAAAAGATCATTTTGTTGAGTTACATGTTTAAGATTCATTCACCAGACTTCACCAAATTCATCCTAATCTTACTTATGTTCACAACCTTGAGAATTGCTTATCCAGACCAACTTAAAATACCTGGAAATATATAGTTCACTTTTTGACATAATTAGAAATCAAGTTAGAAAATATGTTGAACGTCACTAATATATTATTTTTCTGGGATTGGTGATATATATACAAATATTGTATTTTTACAAAATTACTTAGAACCAAAATGCATATGTTTATTGGTTGAAACATTATTTCGAGGTCCAAAGTTTCAATATCTTTTATGTTTATAATTTTGATGCATAGAGAATAGCTTTGCTAGATACAACCCTTAGATAACCACTAAGCCAAAAATCTCGTCTGGACTAGACAGCTTGTCATTAGATATTTGAACAATGCTAAATACCTAAAATTATCATGTTTTTGGACCGTGATCAACTGCTTAGATCATGATTTTAGACTATGACCAACTTGTGACCAACTGATGGTTTAGGTCACCCCTACACGGGGTCACGATTTGGAAGTGTTGGTCACGAATTTGGACTATGACCCCATGGTTATGGATTGGGACTGTGGCCCTCATGGTCATGAAAAGTTTTATTTTAATCCATATCTTTTTACCTATTAGTTGATATTTGTATAAGTGGATAATCCTTTACCTACATATCCCTTATGACATGCCTTGTAAGTTTGAGAGTCTATGTAGGTAATAAATGAATAGACAAACACTAAAGTTCCTTTATGATATCTTGAACTTTCATAGAGATAATATTATGATGAAATTTTATTATAATATTTTTTCAAGCCTTGCATGTTATTTAGATATCATTTTCTTGTATATAAATTTATTTGAAGTTTTTTATCAGTTCATCTAAAGGTAAAAAAAAAAATCCTATACTATACTTGAGGTATTTTGATTCACTTGGCATGTCCAAATTATACTTTAAGAGATTTTAAGAAAGATGTACACTTTAAACACTTTTAAAAATCTTTAGGATATCTCACATCGTCAAAAGTTTTACTTATAATGTATTATGGATTCTGTTATTTCCAAATCACTTAGAGTAAAGTTTGATCTTCTACTTAAAAGAAGACATTATGTGAGGTTGATTTAAATACATTAGTTAAGGATCAAAACTCCTCGTGGTTACGAAGAATTGTCCCACGACTGGTGCCTTTTAGAGATGATTTGAAAGAGGTTATACGGAAGTTATTAAAAAGTGAATGTAAGTCGTAGTTCCTCTCTACAAGTGTGACCATAGTTCAGTATTTATTCATTGGACCCAAGGTTTTTTAGGGTAGTGGGTATTTCTTATTATATCGTTATGTTATGCTTTTGATTTTATCTGTTTTTTTCATTGAGATTCATCATCTAAGGCTTTAATATAATTTAGGTGTATTGAATTATTTGTGAAATTAACTTAGGTAGTGTTTGTATGCT
The DNA here is from genome assembly GCA_949130495.1 of Sambucus nigra. NCBI lineage: Eukaryota > Viridiplantae > Streptophyta > Magnoliopsida > Dipsacales > Adoxaceae > Sambucus > Sambucus nigra. Next base: position 606,266,376 of record OX422211.1, read on the forward strand.
CATATATAAGGAATTAAAAAAAATTACTACAATCATTGGAATTGATTTTAATTGGATGTCCTTACTCCATTACGATTTGAAACACACATACTCTCAACGGGTATTAAAGCTTCTCCTTGTTGCAGTAGGTTTAACCACTTGAAGGAGATCAACTTTCTTGTAAACGTAGAGCTGAGTATGTTAACGAGTTCATATAGTTCCAATGGATTAATTAAAATCTAATTAATTCTCATGTGAGAAACCATTAGCTAATTCTAGTAGTGGTAAATGTATTATCTACACCATCAAATTTTAATTATTCAGTTAAATTAACCGAATGAACGATTAGTCCAATTTTAAATAAGCACAAGTTTAAACATCCGTTGTAAACTATTAACCAATTTTATCTTTACATAAGGATGCATTTAGGTGATTTGAAAGAATAAATGAGTATACACAATGTCACGATGTATGAGAAAAATTCATAATAGGAAAAACCTAGGACAACCTAGCCACATAAGTCCACTATGATATAGGTGTCATATAAAGATGAATTAGACTTACTCACCGACTCGATATCTTCAAACCTTGATGCTCTCTTTACTTTTTGTCCTCTTTTTCAAAGCCACTCATGGATGACATCTGATAAAAATCATAACCCATGCACGTCTCATGTCTTGGTATCTACCGATGTTACTTGCTGCTTAGTTAGTCCATCCATCACCCAACTCAACATGAAGTGTACCACACGAAACATACTAAATAAGGATAAAGAGTAAACTTATCTTTAGTGTTCAAATGTGACATCCCAAAGATGAAGAGAAACTTGTATTTGGTGTTCAAATGTGACATCTCAAATAGATATATTATGTTGAAACTTGGATCTCAAAATAAAGAGTGTAAATTAGGGTTTGGGTGGTTCTAGGTTTGATATAGAAATTTGTTTTTGCAAACCCTCTATTGAAATTAACTTTGTTGTACGGTGTATTTATAGAAAAGTGTAAAAAAAATAGAGCATTGAAACTCGCGCCATCTCGTTTGAACACAACTCAAGGTCATTCAAATGGGATTGGCTACCTCATTCGAACGGATCTCAAGGTTGTTTGAATGAGACCATGCATCGTGTTTTAATGGATATCAAACGACCTTTGTGTGAAAATTTTTTGGTAAGGAGAACATTTCACTCGAAGCTTGTTGAAATATTATTAGAACAAAACGGACATACTTATTTGAACGAAATCACATGTCACTCGAATGACATGTGTATAACTCGTTTGAATGAAACTAACCTCCAAAAAAATATTGTTTTTTCAAACCATTGACGTAAAGTAGTCTCAATGAGTTTAAAACATCAAACACCCAAAATTAAATCTAGGGATTAAACAAGAAAACATCATTTATATCTTTACCAGATTCCATGCATGAAGACGAAACTCAACACGAAACTCGACATAAGGTTGATGTCTCTTTACTTGGTCGCTATGGTCTTCAACATGAATAAGAGGCTTAAGGACAAACTGAACTCAAGTCCTAACCTATTACTCAAGTAGTTTTGTCCAAACGAAATCAAACAAAAATAACAAAATTTACAATAAACTTTACCAATTGACTCAATGTGAAATTTTTCCTTACAAATCTCCCCATTTGGCTATTTTAGGACAAAACAAAAATAAAAAAAATCTTTCACGCCGTCAAGCTCTCTAAGACTAAATCCCCAATCCCAAACGGAAAAATATCAAACTCACACTTGACCAACACAAACTCTAATTAGCTTTGCTCTTATGAATGTTTGCCACATTGTTGCTAAAAAATGAACACTTAATGCACCTTTCAAATAAAAAAAATAAGAAATATATAATCCGCATATGAAAAACAAATCGTCCCACTTTGTTAAACATCTCCGCCTTAGAGAATAGTTCGCCCCCTTTTTGTTCAGTCATATAATAAGGCAAGGTACATAATATGAAATAATGACCAAGCATATATTCTTTTGAATTTATCCTCCTATGTTGGTAGTTTTAATACCTCGAACAACGTAATTGATTTGTTTTTATCCCATATCATTGATAATGACTTCTTTTAACAAGTAACCCGAGTTTTGTGTATTTCTTAACATTTTTATAGATATACAGTGCAAAGAAAAGAGAGAAAGAAACTGGAAGAAAGGAAGAGAAAAAAGGAAGACAAGTCAAAGGGAAAAAGCGTAACTCTACATACGAAGTTCAGATTTGAAGCCTAATAAAAGTTGAAGATAAACAAATCACAAGAGTGTAGGAAGAAAGGACAATCAAATCGGAGCTCTGGATCAAAAGATATGGCAAGTCAAGGTTAAAGAAACAAAGTCAAAGTTGAAATTAATACTGGAAGCTTAAGAGTTTCAACTATTGAAATTTCTTGTATAATTCCTTTTTATTAGTTGTAAAACGTGTAGAGGCATTGAAAAAGTCATATTTGGGTATTATAAAAAGATAAGCCCTAGAGTAATGAAGAAAGGAAGAGGAGGGAGTTCCTTTTAGAGTATGGTTTCATATTTTCTTAGGATTTAGAAACCCTAGTTTGTAAGTTGAACAAGAACTATTCAAGATTCAAGTTTCAAGTTCAGATTTACTTCTTCTATTCAAGTATTGCTAATTTCTACTTTCCATGTCTTCCATATTGTAAGTTTAAATTTCTCTTGTAGTTTAATTTTGTTTCTCAATTCATGTTTCTTTTCAATACATAATAGACCTATGATTTCTTGCACATTTAGAATTTTGTTTTCATTTAATAAAATCATGTCTAGCTAAGTTTTTTTTAGGGTTGGGATGTGTAATAACCCATAATTTAAATGACTTTTAAATTGGATTATATTATAAATTAATTGATTAATTGGATTTTATTATAAATTAATTCATTTGGGTTTAAATCCGATTTGTGGATATTAAAATGAATGATTATGTATATTACTTAAAGATATTTAGGTAATATATGATTTTGATGTTATTGTTATACTGTGAGTTATTAATTCAAAATTTTGAATTTTTAGTCGGACGCAGTATGAGACGTGTTGGGACAAATTTGTTAGATTAAAAAGGAGATTTTTTATCAATCTTATCTTCATTTCGAGTGCATCGTTGCGTCCGAAAGGGTTGAAATAGTCAGAAAAGTCTATTTGGATGTTGGTTTTGGGCCTCGAGTCATTTGGAAATGAAAAGACACCCAAAAGGGCCTTTTGGTCATTTTTACAGGGAGGATGGATAGTGATTTTGAATTTTGTCTTATTATAAATATTTGGAGATTAGTTGTACGTAGGTTCATTTTCCCTTCTACACAAAAATTGAGAGGTCACCTTTTGAGAGAGAGTGAAAGGGTGCTTGGGAGAAGAGAAGATTGCTTGGAAAGGAGGAGAACCAAAGGCAAAAGGTCACCACCACCGGAAGTTGATCGGAGAAAGGGGAGAACCACCTGTGTTAGACAACCCCAAAGGATCAGACCTTCATTATAGGAAAGTATTTGATTATTGCAATCTAGTTAGTATAATGTCCATGTTAGAATAGGTGAAATTAATCATGATTTACATGTTAATTGGGTGAAAAATTGAAGATTTAAATTATGATTAAGGACTATTTTAATTAGTGATTGAATTTCCTTCATGTATTTAGAGGTTTAATCGCGAAATTGAATTATATATTTATGAACGAATCTGGGTTGATTAGGTTCTTTAATTGAAAAATTGGAAACTAGGGTTCATATAAATTGATTTGGGGATTTTATATAATTATGATGATTTATGACAATTTAATGATCCTAGGAGGTTAGGAATGATTTATAACCTGTTAGGCGTTGATGGATATTGATGATGGGTGTTGAATCTTAGAGGTTCTTAGGTTCAAAAATGGTGAAAAACGCTGAAATTTGGTGAAGAAGACGAAACAGTAGGTCTCGCGCGAAGTCGCGCGAAGTGGTTCAAACGAGATAGGGATCTCGCGCGAAGTCATTCGATCGACATTGGAAGTGGTTCAAATGAAATGTCATTCCGTCTCGAACTACATGTCATTCTGGTTCAAACGACATGGTGAATTTCTAGGAATTTTCTTAGAGTCTAGTTCTGAGTTTGTCGGTTTATTGGAGTGAGAGAAACTAACAAATAATAAATTCATATAGGAAAGAATTTTGGGAAAAGTATGTGAGAATTCATACTTTACTTATTTCGGTATAGAGAGAATGTACCTTGGATATAATGGGACTTATGGAAGATCAGTAAGCCCTAGATAAGAATCGAATTAATATGATTGGGATTTAAATGATGAGAATTATGATAATTAAATTTAAGATGTAAAGTCATAATAATTTAATACATAGGATTTAAAGAGATATAATGCTACGTATGGAAATTATCTTAGGGTAGTGTGATTACCTTGTGGATATTATATCTATAGGTAGATGATTATGCCTATTTTATTAATTGATGATTTGTATGTATAACATACCTAGCGTACTTGCTATCGAAGGGAGGTTTGCGCGTGAGGGCAGTCATATCCTGATGAATCCATGGGATTTTCGATTTGTCGCTCGAGAACATAGGTGTATGAAAGACTTATTGGTGAGTTGATAAGTCCACTGACTATGGGAACATAGGTATGTGCGTGACCTGTAGGTATGCGAACTATGTTCGCCTCCAAATTTTGTGTTGATGTTTGTGGTTCGAGGAAGCCTTACCGAACCTTTAGTTCCCTATTCGGCGACCAACGATACTGAAACGTGATAGCAGAGTAATGCATGCACCCCAGCTGTGTCTCGAGGTGCCGTATTATATATGCATCTATATAACGAATTAAATGAATTTATATATAGTGGTTAGATCAATTTTCTGTGTGATAATTGTAGATGATGGTGAATAGATGAAAAGAATTGAATTAAGTTAATGAATATTTATTGGAAAAGCTTAATTCATATTAATGGGAAATGTATATGAATGATTATACTACGTATGGTATGGGACATACGGGGTTATTGTAACAACCCGCCCTTTTGGAGACAATTAAATTCCATAATGAAGTATAAATTGGAATTTGGAGAATTTCTCAAAATAGTGATTTTTGGGATTTTCGAGGATTTAATACTGTTCGATGGGTGCTGTAATTATTTTTGGGACTAAATAGGTCGAAGTATTTTAATTGAATGTCGTCATTGAGTAAAGCGACAAAAAGGTAAGGTTTTGATTGGAAAACCCGCATTTATTTATTTTAGGTTGAAATAGTGATTTGCGGTCAAGTACTCCGGATGGGAATTTCGATTGAGCCGTGAGTCTCGGAATGTCTGAGATAGTCGGAAAAGAGTGTCCGATTGTCGAAATTGAGTTTCGAGTGATTTTAGAGGTAAAAGTAACTCGTAATTGGGTAAACGAGTCGTTTTTGGATTTTAAGGGTTTAAACCCTTTTTCTTTCTTTATAAAGAGGCAGAGAGGGAGAGAATAGAAAGAAAAGAGAGAAAAGAGAGAGGAAGGAAGAAAGTGGAGAGAAAAAGGGAGATTCGGGCCAAACTCCGCTGGATTCGACTCGAGGTCGTCGGATTTCATCCTCCAGGCAAGTGTTTACTTGCTTTATTTCATTTTGTGCAATCCTCTCATATCACATTTGGTATAAACATGATTTTAGGGTTATAACCCTTAAAATAAATTGGGTAAAAGTTGTATGTGAGTTTACAAATTGATGTAATGTAAACTCTTAATGATTTCTAGTATTAAAACCATGTTAATGGAATGTAAGATTGAATTTAATTGGGAGAAATGCCCAAATCTAAGTTTCATGGATTTTAGGGTTCAAATCAAAGATAAATGGTTTAATACCCCAAAATAATTGATGTGTTAGTTGTAAAACATAGATTAGATGTTTATTGAGTTGTTGGATGAGGTTAGAAACAACAAAAATGGAGAAAAATGGAGTTTGGGATTTTGGGAAGATAGTGAATAGTAAACCCGTAGCTTGTGGGGCTGTTTTGGACAAGAAGATAAATTATTTAGCTCTTGGCCAAAACACGAAAGTTGTATATATTTTCGATACGGCCGCGTGGGCGCCGACCGTGTATTTTTGTGATTTTTCTACGATTTGATATAATTTTTACAAGATGGCAGCTCCGGGTTGAAATTTCCAACTCGGAAATCAAATCGGAAATTGAAAAAATAACGGCTAGAATTAATCGTGTAGATGTTTGCGATTATTTTTGGTGTAGTTTAGATATCCTGTTAATGAATTTGGGTTGTTGGATCAAGGAATTGAGGAATTTAGTTTTGAGGACCTGGTGTGACCGGTCGACCGCGCCCCTAAGGTCGGTCGACCGCGTCAAGGAGAAAGGGCCTACTGCTTTATTTCGTAGGCTTATTTGCAACCCGCGGTCGACCAGGGGTCTAGGACCGGTCGACCGGTGCCCTGTTTTCACCCCAAGATTTTGGAGATTATTATTACTTCTCCTCTTTGAGATTAAAATTTAAGGGCCTTCTAAATTAAAGTATTATAGAGGGTTATGTCCTAAGGGACTTGTGGATTTGGGAATATATATATATATATATTCACTTAGAGTGAATTAGTATAGTTGGAGATATCCAATAAATCCTGAAGAGATGATTAAGGTAATTATTATTTGTCGAAATAAGAAAATACTTTGGGTTTAGTATCTTGCTTATATGAAAGCATGATTACGATTCTTTGAGAGAATCCTTGGGATTAATGGTCATCGCTATATGTAATTGGCAAAGAGGGACATTAGATATATATATATATTCTAGGAGGAATATATGGTATATGTATATACTATGTGATTAAAGTATATATATATGATATGATGTAAATGATTTTGAAAATATATGTATGAATATTTTCAAAATGGAAAGACAAATGAATTTCATAATTGATAAATTATGGTTACACACCTCCCTAAATCGCTATCATAAGGGAAGTTGTGCGCGTTGTGGTGAAGCCCCCTAGCTATTGAGCAGGGTGGATATAGTCCCTAGGCCATATGAGCGATTATATTTTTACTGCACTGGTTAGGTGATTCTGGGTGTGGTCATGACTATCCCGCAGGCATATGACCGCTTCCCTACGTTGGTAGAATCCCAGGTTGTCTTGTATGATAGGACCTGGAAGATGATAGCCATTTAGGGGTGCATTTAGTGGGGAAACCCGGAGGGGCGGTCGTAGATTTGTTAAAGCAATTCATGATAATGGATTGGCTTTAATTACATTTCCTGGATATAGGAAGGGGAATGGGATAAAGGTTTTGGCTTCGGTAACACTCCCGGATGGAAGAAGGGATGTTGAAGCATATGGTATGATCAAAGCATTTTTATGATAATGAAAATGGCTTTGGGTACATTTCCTGAGTATAAAAAGGGAAATGGGATATTTTAAAAGGAAAATCATTTTTATGATAATAAAATTGGCTTTTAAAATGTTATATGATTTGTGAAAGCAATTCATGATAATGAATTGGCTTTTAAAATACATTTCCTGGATATGAGTAGGGAAATGGAAGCTTTTGATATGAGTATAGAATACACCTCAGTCCGGGAGGTAGACCCAGATGAGTATTATAAAGATGATTTTATGTAAACCTCAGTCCGGGAGATATTAGTGGTGGCCATAGGCCCGAGGCCCGCCAAGACCGCCCAATAAAAAATAGGGCTTGGGTAAGGTAAATAGGCCCGCAAAGCGGGCTTGGAAAAATTTTATAGGCCCGATTTTTTTCGGGTGGGCTTGGGCATGAGTTCTTAAGCCCGATGAGGCCCGGCCTGGCCAGAGGCCCGAAATATATATATATATGTGTGTGTGTGTGTGTGTGTGTTAGGGTGGGGGGGACTTCTATAAATATAAAAACGTATACCTAGTCTTTTCATGTAAAGTGAAAAACTTTATATATGGACTTTGTAATATATGGAGTTTAAAACAGATTTTTAATTAAAAAAATTGGTCTTTAAATAAAAAAATAGGTATTTTAATTTTAAAAAAAATCTTTTAATTAACATAATAGGGCCCGATCGGGCGGGCCTGGGTAAAGAGCTTTCAAATCTGGGCGGGCTTGGGATTACATAATAAGGCCTGATCTAGGCCCGAGCGGCCTTGGAATAGCACTTAATTTTTCAAGCCCGGCCCGAGCCCGACCGGGACTGCCCAGTCCCGGCCCACGGCCACCCCTAGGAGATATTATCCGGACGTATATTGTAGATGTATATATATATATATATATATATATATATATATATATATATATATATATATATATATATATATATATATATATATATATATATTTATACATTTGTGTGTGCTACGGGCCTAATGGATCTCTACCATTAACCCTGCCAAGTAGTAGTGTATCGGAGGGGGGGGGGTCCTTGTTTGGATTTCGCTTTGCGAGACACCCCACGCACGAACTTAATGCAGTGTTGAGAATGGAGGGAAGTTTAGCCCTTAGCACTTGGACTATCTAGGGTCCATAGTGGTTGGATGATAGACTAGTTTAGCATGGTAGCTTGACTAGGGTATGTTGTTAAGGTACGTTAGGTGTGCACTATTAGAGGAGAGGTGAGGGGTATCTCATGGGAGTGCGATACCAAACTTAAATATGAGAAAAAACTATTTTTCTAAAAATAAAGCATTTATGCACTTGAAAAATATTTTCAAACTCGGACTCTGACCCGTTCATCTACTTTTCCTTTTTTGTTATATTATATATATTATATAGGTGTCCAGACACAGGGACGCCTGGATGACACTTCTTTCGAGTCAGACGTCAGCTGCAGCAGCGGTGGATGTGTGCAGGTTTTTGATAGCCGCTTCCATTCTTGTAATCTAGATAGGAGGTATTGTATAAACATTCGAGCCAATGGCTCAATTGCATTTAGTTATTCTTTCAGTACAGCATTCGATATGGTTGTATAATTTGAACCGAGTGTTCGGTTATTTTAATTTATTTCATTTTCATTTCAGTTTCATTTACGCATTAACTTGTGGATGTTTTATTTTAATCGTTAAAAAGAGTAGTCAAGTAAAAGTTTTTAACGCTCGACTAATAGGATATTAGTAATTAAATGGATTTTCGACAGTGATGCTAAGAATTATCCATATGTGACTCCTGTTTTAATTTGATATAGGAGTGATCGCCTGGTATCTCATTAGGCGGGTTGTTACAGATTGTATCAGAGCATCAGGTTCTAGTGTCCTTAGGAATCTGTGTGGACGTACTACGCTTTCAGCGTTGCTCTCAATTTGTTATAGAGCCCCAGGATTAGGATTGTTGATTTCTCTTGTGAGATTTCGTTTTCCTGCTATGTTAGAAGATTATAGTAAATCCTTTGCTTGCTCGTTCTAGGATCGTGTGCTGATCGAGGAAGGATGACCAAGGAGAGCCTTGAGGAGGACAACAGGAGGCGAGGTTTAGCTGGGGAGACTGTTAGAAGTTGGGAGGGGGATGAGGACCACCGTAGAGGTCACTCCCCTTATGGAAATTATTAAGGATTGTTGCAACGACTACTAAAGTATAGTAGCTCGGAGCATCCAAGTGCTGTTGTGGTAGAAAATGGTACTCAAGTTGAATTACCCCGTGGAGATAAGGGTTCCAAAGTGATCTTATGGATAGTTTTAACCATGAGTCCCCATGATTCAGCAGGAAGGAGAAGAATTCCGTTTCATAATTATTCACATAAGGATCGGCCAGAGACCGATAGTGAATAAAGAGCATTATGGAGTAGTGAACCTTGTACCGAGGTGAGGAAGGTACAATGAATAATGAGTCCTTTCCATGAAGGATAGGCTCACTAGAGAAGTGTTGTTAACACTTACAGAGAATATGGATGTGTTCATGTGCCCCCCTTTGGGGACATCCACATGGGGAGATTTGTTGAAATAGGATTGTTGGAACCGGTAGTGGAGTTTCCTTTTAACGAAGGAGTTAAGAGGACTAGTCAGATGATGGTAAGGAGTAAGGTTATAGAGTCTGATGGTGTTGACAACTTTATCATGGTCAGGAAGACCAGTGATGAAAATAGTAGGTGGAGTGCGGAGCCACACGATTAGTCCTTTCCCGGTAGGAATAAAGGATAAGGTTAGGGTGCCCAGATGGGGCCTAGAGTTAAGAAATTTTGGTAAGAGCTGTGGCTAGATGAAGTTGTGATGTTTGATAGCCCTAGACTCGTGTGTGTAATTTGAGCTTTGTTTCGGTCTCGATAACATAATAATGTAGGCCTATGTATTTTTTTGCGATAGCGGAATTTTGTTTTCTTTCACTTGTCATAGAGGCGGGTGTTTATATTTTGTATATATACGTATAATGTATTTGGTAAATCGGAGTGATAGCAGGCTAATGATGGCAAGACTATCGTGTCCATGGTTCCTGGAGGGAACATGTTGTTGTTGCGGTGTCTCACCTTGATACAGGTTGAGTTCACCTTTATTGTTATGGGTAAATGGAACTTCGATGAGTAGAGGTTTCATTATTATGATTTGAGTATGCGGCGACCTTATAGATATGATTTGAGGTGCACCTGATTATTGTTGAGCTGTAAGATTAAGCTCAGTACTGGTTTGCACAAGGACTTAGAATTAGTGCGAGCGCTGGGTGGTGTGACTCTTAGTTAGAGATAGGAGTTCAGATCACCTTTTGTTAACAAGGGATAGGATCATCCCGGTTGCATGATTGAAATAACGGGACTTGATGACCGACGAAGTCAAGTGTCAATGTGTGGAGGGGTTGCTTGTTTGGATTTCGCTTTGCGAGACACTCCACACATGACTCTTAACGACGTCGGGCGTGGAGAGATGTTATGGGATGCAAAGATGTTGGGTTGGTGAAAATTCTTATAATGTGGATGAACCACTATAGACTATGAGCCATATGATGATGGTATGCTTATGGAAATATTGTGCTATGGAAAAGCACTAAAGTGGTCCTCTCACCACAAGTAGTTGGGTGGAGTAGGACCTAGAGAAATTGATTTGAGGATAACAGTCAGGCCTTAATAAAAAGGAAAATTTTGAGGAAATATGACTCGGTATGATGTTCATAGTGCTCTTGCAGAGATTGGGCACTACGATCAGTTAGGTTTTCTTTCGTATGGGCGGAAGGATAGAGTACTAGAATGTGTTCATAGGATAGCGTGGTAGGATTTAGGATGTCCCGCTGGTGTGCCTTAGGTCGTTATATCTCGATGACCGACAACGCAAGGGAGTAGTGTAACGGGAGGGTTCCTTGTCTAGATTTCTCTTTGCAAGACGTCCCATGCACGAAACCGAGCAAATGTCGAAAGTCGAGAGAGGCCTTGGGCACTAGGGATATACTTAGGATTATACTCGTTTCGCTTAGGTAGGGTAACGCTTAGACCGTAGCATTAGTGGGATGTAGGTTCGATAGAGTTAGTGACGTCGAGGTTAGGAGTTTGGAATTTTGCTAGTTGGAAGGACCCATAGGTGAGTATTACACCGAGGAAAGGAGACACTTATTGGGAGAGAGTGTTACGTGTCACACGTTCACTACAGATGTGTAGATGTGCACAAGTTAGAAAGGTGTATGGGAACCTTGGTAAGATAGTTTTATATACCGCCCGAACTAGGATGGGTGTAGTATATAAGGGTGAAATTCATGCCAAGAGTGAAGCACCTTATACTCTTGACTCACTTGAGTCTATATTGTATAAGTGTTCATCTAGTTTGGAAATAGTGACAAAATTATGTCTAACCTAGAATCCAAAGAACCTCAGAGCTTGCATTTCTATTTCATCTTTGATTGAAGGGACCTAAACCTAATTAACAACACTCACACACAGTAAAATGTATCATTTTCATGTCATATTGCATATTAGTGTGTGTACATATGTTGTGTGTGTTTAAATCCCCAATATTGTTTTTAAATCTTTTTTGGTATTTTTTAAAACATTTTAAAAATAAGGTTTTATTAATAAAACTTGGCTTTAAAAAGTTATGGGGTAAATCTGCTATTTTAGAATGTTAGTTTAATTGTCTCAAAGTTGGTTTGGGTAGAAACCAAAAGCGGCAGAGACTTCAGGGTTTACTTTGTAATTATTTTAGACGCACGTTTTATATCGTCTCATATGCCAACATGTGTCATCTTCTTATTGGTGAGAAGTGTGTTTCCTTGCTGAGACAAATCGAGTGATCATTCTCATCCCTTGGATCATTCTTATCAACGTTCTGCATGTCTTCCATCATAATCCCTGTGATCCTCTTTTAACCAATCAGGAGAGCTTTAACCACCGCATATCGTATGCCCTTGGATCTAAGTGAATCAAACTTGACTAAATCTGGACCCTTGGTTTCAATCCTTATTCTCGAATCTTCCCAGCCTCTTATAAAAAGGCTCCTACTCTCAGCCTTCGAGGACTTTTTCCATTTTCGTCATTTGAGAGAAAAGAGAGAGTAGAGAGAGAAGAGAGAAACCAAAAGAGAGAGAAAGAGTTAGAAACCCTAACCCTAACCCTAAATCGTCTACACAGTTCAAACCAAATATAAACCTTCAAACCTCTATACTTTACCAAACACAACCTTGAGTGTTTGAGTGTTTTTGAGAGATGATTTGAGAGTTGGTTTGTTGCTGTAACCTCTTCTTCTTTGGATCTTGTTTCCAACTTAATCATTTTCTTAGATCTGTTGTTCTTGTATATAGAAATTTTCAGATCTGAGTTTTTCATGATATATTACACTTAGTTTGCATGTTTGTTTCTCATCTTGAGAAATATTTTGTTGATTCGTTTTCTGTAAATGTTTTCAACTTTGAAATCAACAAAAATGGTTTCTGTTTCTAGTTCTCTTAAAACTAAACCTTTGACCTAGTTTGGAATCACACTTGGAGGTTTTCAATCTCGAAAATCTTTTCAAAATTGAGATTGATTAAGATCTTGGTTGTCATCTAAGCAAGATATCCATGGATTCTGGGATTGATTTAAAGGTCAAAACAGGTTCAAAGTTTTGTGAGAAGAGAGAAAAAGAAAAATCACAGCATATAGACTTATATGTAATTTGCTAGGACTGTTTGTACTTAATAAGTGTGAGTGTGTGCATGCATGTGTTAGAGAGCACCTCCACAAACACTTTCACACTACAACATGAAAAGCGCTGGTAATAAGATCTTGAGAAAAAAGAGTCAACGTAAAGAGCTTGCACAAATTGGAGTTAACAAACTGAGAGGACAACATCAACAATCAGAACTGCAAAGAAGTTATAAGGACACCAGAGGGTACATTCCTAAACTTATATAGGTCTGAGTTGTATGCATGTTTGTTATATAGTTTGTAACGGTTAAATTTGTTTATAATGGATTTTTGTTTTACTCCGTAGAGGGAGTCATGGATGTTTCCTCAATTGGTGAGGTTTTACCACGTAAAAATCTTGTAATTAATCTTCCTACATCTTCTCATCTCATTCTTGGTTGTGCTGGGTTTAAAAGCTTGTTTTAAAATTGTTTAATAAACCTGTTATTCAAATCTTGAATAGATCTCGTACATACTGTTTTGTTAAACACATCTTGTGTTCAAATAGTTTTGTTTTTTCAAGAAAAGAGTTTCCTCAAAAAACAGCTCGGAGTTACTTAAATAGTTTATTTTTAATAAACGGCTTTAGTAACATAATTTCAATTGGTATTAGAGCTTTGTAAACTTCTTTTAAAGAGATCCTATGTTTCTAAAATTATTTTTTGAAAATCACATATGGACGAGAAAAATGAAAGATTTGGTAACTTGAGTAGACCTCCTATATTTGATGGAACCAATTTTGCTTACTGGATAGTAAGGATGATTGCTTTCATTCAAAGAACTCTAGGAGATGATGTCTGGGACATTGTTGAAAATGGTTACACTTTTCCTACAAAACCAACCACTGAAGGAAGTAATGAGAGGGTTAAGAAAGTTCTAAGTGAGTTCACACAAGAAGAGAAAAAAGTTTCTCGCAACAATAACAAAGGAAAGAATCCTATATTTATGTCTATAAATGAACATGAGTTCAAAAGAATCTCATCGTGTACCAATTCTAAGGAAGCTTGGGACACTTTAGTTACTACTCATGAAGGTGACACTAGAGTTAAGGCTGCTAAAACTCAAATGGTCATTCAACAGTATAATTACCTAATTATGTCTGAGACTGAGTCATTTCATGACTTCTATATGAACCTGACTGATATTGTGACCAAACTGCATGCTAATGGGATAACTTATGATAGACAAGAAATTGTATCTAAAATTCTGAGATCATTACCACATAAATTTGATTACAAAAGATATGCTATTTAGGAAATGTGTGATATTAATCTCACTCCTGAACTACTCAGTAATAAATTAAGAACTGTGGAAATGGAACTGGAATTTAAGAAACAATTAACCCAGTCCCATAGGAAACATACTAGTTCCAATCTAAGCTTCTCTTCTAAATTAATTAAGCCTGAGTTTATTACTTACAATGATGATTCTGATGTGGAATGCGATATAGAGAGTTTGGATAATCAGATTGCCTTAATGTCAAAACAGTTTAAGAAAATCATTAAATTTAGAAACAACATGGCAAATAAACAAGGCAAGTCCAATTATCCAACTCCTTTCAATCACAGACCTCATGAAAAAAGCCATGACAAAAATCACAAGGACTCTCACACTAAACCTATCAGAGACCTTAAGAAGACTGAATGCTATAGATGTGGTAAACTAGGACACATTGCAAAAGACTGTAGAGTTAACTTGAACACTCAAAACAAACACACTAGAGCCAACATTTGCAAAATATGGGATGATTCAAGTGAATCTGAAAATGAGGAACCTGAGTCATCTGATGTTTTTGACCCTTACATGTCTTTCTTTGCCAAGATTATCTATAATGATGATATGCCTGTGTTTGTTAATGAGGATGATTATAGTAATTCTACTTCTGATGTTTCGAATACTGCTGTTACTAGTTTAGATGCTTTGATTACTGAGAATATTGCTATCTGTTACTCGGGGTGTGTGAGTCAAAGGGAAAGCGATAATGACAATGTCAATGGGTGTGTGAGTAAAAAGAATGAAGCCCTAGGGGTCACTTCACACACTACACTTAGTGAATCGAACAATGAAGACCTCCCTGATATTCACACTCTCTATGCTAAAACTCTCAAGAAAAGCACTAGACTAGAAAAGATTGTGAAAGATCTCACTAAGAAGTTAGAAGATCTAAGCCTAATGGTTAAACTGAATGCTGAAGAGTATACCACCCAATGTCTAACTCATGAAAGTGAAATTAAAATGTTTGATGAAAAACTCAGAAATTTAAATGAAACAAATGAAACTCTGGAGAAAAAATACAAAGGGACATTGTTAGAATTGGAACAAACTAAAGAAAATACAGCAACTTTTTTCAAAAAAATTACTAAATTTGAAAACAACTCAAACTGTTTTGATGAATTTGTTGCTGAATCAAAAACCAATTCTGATGATCGAATTGGAATAGGATTTTGACCCAATTTGAAGACACAAACAAAACCTTTTGAAACTATCAAGTTTGTGTCAGGAGGTAAAAGACCTATGGAAACTTGTCCAGACTTTCATTCTCTAAAAACTGAGTTTGACTCAAAACATCAAAATTTTAACATTGGGGAATCAAGTTGCTCTAAACATGAAAGTTCACCTAAGGCTAAATACGTCTTCCCCTTTATTAGGAAGAGTGAGTCTGTATTCAAGACTGTCTCACCTAGGTATAGAGTTCAACCTCAAAACTTCTTAAAACCTTTGTTTAGAGACTTTCCTAAGGAGACCCCAATTTTGAGCAATCTTTACTGCTCCTATTGCGACATATACGCTCATTCTTTTGACGGTTGCTATGCTAGGAGATTAGTTAAACATGTCTATAATCCTCATATCTATCAGAACTTTAACTATTCTAGAAGGATCCACAATAATTATATACTTCCTAGACAACCAGATAAAAACTCTAATTATAGAAAGAGAAAGACCAAACCTAAAAGAACATTTCCTAGAAGGATTCCTAAGCACTTTCCTAAACCAAATGCTCATGTTTTTCATAAAATTCAAAATCATGCGCAAAACATTTTTCAGCAAAAATCTAATGCTCACAAATTTTATCAATTGAGAGCTAATAAGCGCAAAATGAAAACTAGAGCAATTTGGATTAGAAAAGATGATCTATTACCTCAGATGAAGTGTAACATAGTTGTTACTGCTCTAAAAGCTGAACACACATCATCTGGTTGGTATTTAGACTCTGGATGTTCTAATCACATGACTAGGGATGAAACGAAACTTTTAAACAAAACCAGCTTTGCTGGTGGTAAAGTCATTTTTGGTGATGGAGTTTCATCTCAAATCATAGGAAAATGAACTCTCCAAGAAAATGGACTTCCTATTCTTGAAAATGTCCTTTTAGTTAAAGGTCATAAGGAAAATCTACTTAGTATATCGCAATTTTGTGACTCAGATCATACTATTACCTTTTCAAAGAACAATTGCAAAATTTTAAATGAAAAAGGTGAATACATAATTACAAAATTCAGGACTCCTGACAATTGTTATACTGTCATGAACAAATCTGAAATCTGTAATGTTGCCAGAATGGATGACAACGAGATATGGCATAACAGAATGGGTCATATAAATTACGATAACCTTAGTAGACTGACCTCTCAAGAAATCATTAGAGGAGTTCCTAAAATCAAACTCATTCCTAATATTGTCTGTGGTTCATGTCAGGAACGTAAAATTATTAAGGCACCTCATAAGAAATTTAATGATGTTCTTACTTCTAATCCCTTGGAGCTCATCCATATGGACCTAATGGGTCCCTCACAAACTGTTAGTCTTTGTGGACACAATTATATTTTAGTTATGGTTGATGACTTCACCAGATTTACTTGGGTAGCCTTTTTAAAACAAAAGTCTGACACTTTCCAAACTTTCTTAAAAATCCTTCTTCGGATTGAAAATGAAAAGGACACTCAAGTAAATAGAATCCGTAGTGATAGAGGTGGAGAATTCAAAGACACTGGTATTATTGAATACTGTGACTATAATGGTTACAAACATGAATTCAGTGATCCTAAGACTCCTCAATAAAATGGAATTGCCGAAAGAAAGAATCGTACCCTTTAAGAGATGACACATGTTATGTCACATGCCAAGAATTTACCTAAGTATTTTTGGGTATAATATATTCGTACTGCCTGTCACATCATAAATAGGGTATATCTTAGAAATAATTCCAAACAAACCCCTTACGAACTTTGGTACAAGAAAAAGCCCAATCTTAAGTACCTTAGAACTTTTGGTAGCACTTGTTATGTATGCAAAGATAGGGAACACTTATCCAAATTTGAGAGTAGGGGAGATAAAACTGTATTTTTAGAATACTCACCTAACAGTAGAGCCTATCGAGTGTATAATCTTTGCACTAAAACCTTGATGGAATCCATAAATGTAATTGTGAGTGACACTACTGTAGAGAGTAAGACTGGTGAATCAACTATTGAGGAAGAGCTTACAAACATTTTAGAAAATAACTCTCCTAAAATAGATGATTCATTATCAGTTGAGACACCTGAAGTACCTAACTGGGTTTCTAAGGATCATCCCATAAATAACGTAGTTGGTAACCCTAGTGAGCCAGTGCGTACAAGATCCCAACTTAGAAACTATGCGCATTACGCATGTTTTGTTTCCCTTGTGGAACCAAAGAATGTAAATGAGGCATTGAATGACTCTCACTGGATTTCTGCTATGTAGGAAAAACTTCTTCAATTTGTCATTCATGATGTTTGGTATCTTGTTCCTCGTCCTGATCACAAAAAGGTTATTGGCACACGTTGGATTTTTAAAAATAAAGCTGATGAAAGTGGGATAATCATTAGAAATAAATCTAGATTAGTTGCTCAAGGATACTCTCAAATTGAAGGAATAGATTTTAACGAGACCTTTGCTCCTGTTACTCGGTTAGAATCTGTTCGTCTGCTCTTTGCTATAGCTTGCCACATGCATTTTACACTTTACCAAATGGATGTCAAATCTTCATTCCTTAATGGAATATTGACTGAAGAGACCTATGTAGAACAACCTAAAGGGTTCATTGACCCTCAATATCCAAATCATGTATTTCGTCTTAAAAAGGCTCTGTATGGACTTAAACAAGCACCTAGATCTTGGTATGAGCGTCTTTCAAGTTTCCTCTTAGATAAAGGTTTCAAAAGAGGTGGAAATGATCAAACTCTTTTTGTCAAACATTTTGACAAACACATCATTATTGCTCAAGTTTATGTTGACGATATTATCTTTGGATCAACTTCTCCCTCAGAAGTAAAATCCTTCTCTGAAACTATGCATAAGGAATTTCAAATGTCCCTTATGGGGGAGTTACAATTCTTCTTAGGTCTTCAAGTCAAACAAAATTCATAAGGATTATTTGTATCGTAATCTAAGTAAGCTTTAGAGATAGTAAAGAAATTTGGCCTCGAGAGCGCTAAAGATGCTAAAATGCCCATGAGTACTGCGTTAAAACTTTCTAAAGATGAACATGGAAAATCCGTAGATTCTACTCTATATCATAGTATGATAGGAACCTTACTATATCTTACTGCCTCGCGTCCTGATATTATGTATGATGTGTGTGTATGTGCCGTTATCAAAATAATCCTAAAAAGAGCCAATTGAATGCTGTTAAATGTAAGGACATTTTTGTCCATTATCAATGTATTATGTCGCACGCCGTTACACCGTTGAAGAAATTCAAGATTCAAGATTCAATGAATCCGAATATCAAAAGAAGAAGAGGAATCATAGTCTGATAGCCGGACCAATCCGTTGAAATAACAGAACCGATCCGCTGAAATAAAAGAACCGATCCGGCTAACCGAACCGGTCCGCTTAAAGACCCGGACCGATCCGCCTGTTTGTCAGAAGGCCAGTATGCCCCAGACCGCAAGCGAACTGATGAAGCCTGGAAGCAAACCGATCCGATCATCAACGGACAGATCCGCCTCAGAATAAAAGAACCGATCCGGTATATCGAGCCGATCCGCCTCAGACCCGGACCGGTCCGCCTGGGATAAACTTCAACAGATCGTGTTCAGATTTTTGAGGCCCAAGACTTCTTATTTAATCCCACTATAAGAAGTGGTTTTCTAAGACTTAAACACACGATTTTTAGAGTACAAAAAGCCCTAAGTCTTCAACTATTGAGCATCTAGACTCTAGGTATTTGATTCACACAAATTGCCAATCCTTTGTGAATCACTTTGCAACCCAGGAACGCATTCTTGCTGTTCACATCCTTGTGGAGAAGCCGTTCTCTTCTCCATTGCAGCCCTACTGGAAAGGGATAGTTCCATCCGCAACTACAGAATTCGATACCTGAGGGTAATTCTTAATCACTTGTATTTTCATTGTAATCCGAAATTGTATAGCCTACAATATTATAATGAAAATAAATGGTTTTGCCCCTTTGGGGGATTTTTCCTCAATTGCTTGTGTTTGAATGATCTTGCTTAGATTATCGTCTTATTCAATCACATACTGTTGCATGTTTAGGGTTTGTTTGGGTTAAAAGGTGTTTAATATATAAGTTGCTCATTTGAACGCAAGCACATACGTTCTCAAATTGGTATCAGAGCAGGTTACGCTAATCTATCGCGTATTCCTATTTTCCACAAAATTTTTCTAAGATATCAATTTTCTGAAAAATTTGATTTTTGAAAAAGTGCGTGTTCAAATGGAGAAGTTATATAATAAAATGTCTGTTTTTGATGGGACAAATTATGCTTATTGGAAAGCCCGAATGAGGTCGGCTTTAAAAGCCATTGATGAACGTGTCTAGATTTTAGTAGAAAGAGGGTGGACTCCTCCCTCCGTGACTATTGATAATGTGATCAATTTGAAACCTGACACTTCTTGGACTAATGAAGAATTTAAATGGGCATCTTTTAATTCTAAGGGTCTAAGTGCTATTTCTGGGTCTATCACACCTGATGAGTTCAAACGTATAATGATGTGCTCCACGTCAAAAGAGGCATGGGATGTTTTACAACTCACCCATGAAGGAACTAATGCTGTGAAAGAATCTAAGTTGCAAAATTTGACAACTCTATTTAAAACCATCACCATGCATGAATCTGAATGCTTTGATGAATTTTATGCTATACTTTCTGACATTGTTAATACTATCTTTAATCTTGGTGAACATATTCCTAATGCTAGAGTTGTTAAAAAGATTCTTCGTTCTTTGCCTAAGCGTTTTATCCCTAAAGTCACTGTGCTAAATTCCATGGGTAATTTAAATACGCTAAAATTGGAATAACTTATAGGAGATTTGCAAACTTATGAAATTGATATGTTCCCTAAAACTTCTAAATCTAAAGATAAGGGAATTGCACTTAAAGCCCAAGAAAGAAGGAGTGAGGGGTCGGCTAGAAAAAGGGTAGAGTCTTCTAGAAAGAAAGAGACTGACACGTCAGATTCTGAGTGGGATTTTGACCTAGATGATTTAGCTCTTTTTGCAAAAAAATTCAAGAGGATTCTCAAATTTAAAAAAAAATGGCAATTTTAAAGATAAAAAGAAATTTGAGAAAAATAAGTTTGAAAAGAAAAATGAAAAAGACTCCAAAAATCATCCTAAGAAAGAAAGTGAGAGATGCTTTGAGTGCGATGGTAGGGGTCATAGAGCCTTTGAGTGTGCCAATCGTCTGAATAGAGAGAAAGGGAAAGCTGTCCTTAATGCTACCCTTAGTGACGACAGTGATGTCGAGACGGTGGATTCAAGAGATGAGTCACCGCATGAGTGTAACTTCACCTCATTCATGGCCAGTCAAGTGAGCACTCCTAGTTCTTTTCACGACGATGAAGATAATGCTTCACAGGGACACCTCGATAGTGAGATTGATGTGAGTGAGGGGGAGGATGACTCAAGTGAGAGTGAGAGTGATATTCAACGCGCCTACGTTGAGTTATATTCTGAGTCATTTAAAACTAAAAAACGTAACAAAGCGCTAGTTCTTAAGATCACAACCCTAGAGAAAGATTTAAGAAAGGCGAGAGAAAGAGAGTTCTCCACCTTCACCGCCCTGAGAGAGAGAGAATCTGCCTGTGACGAGAAAGAGAGTGTGTTTAGAGAGAGAGAGTGTGTTTCTGAGAAAGAAAGAGGGGAGTTGACTAAACAAGTGGCTAGTCTTACGAGTGAGCTCCATTCCTCCGTGGAGACTCGAAAGAAACTTGAAGCTCTTGTTACCCAGCTGACTCATGATCTTGAGAAAGCACGGGAAGTCAAGGTTCAAATCGAGGACAGATCTGGGAAGATGGGAAAGATGCTCCTCGGCCCCGCTTTAGGTTTTGGTGATCGGAAAGGAATTAGTTATGATGGTGCCTCCACATCCCAAATTGCACCTGGACCAGCTCCTGAGTTTACTACGAATCCCTATGGCCATCGTCAAAAACCTCGAAGGAGAGTTTGACTAAGAAAGGAAAACCAAGGTCCGCCTTTGACTGTACTCTTTTGTACTTATTTCCAAAGAAAAGGCCACCTTAGGGAGTCTTGCTATAGCATGGGTTGTACATGACGTAATATTTCTCCACCACGTCATACTGATGAGTTTTCTAGTCTGAGAGAGCGAGTTGAGTTCTTAGCTGCCACGTCCCAGAGTTTAAGGGAAGAATTCCGACGGATGTCTTTGCTGTTAGAGAATGCTTCTCACATTCCAGCTAAAACCAACAACAACAAAGGCAAACAGAAGGTTATCTTTGCATGGGTGCCTAAGAAAGATAAAAAGGCCTTTGTTGTTCATGTTGCTCTCAAAGCACATAATACCTCACAGTGGTATTTTGATAGTGGGTGCTCCAGACACATGATAGGTGATGCCTCATTTTTTACGACTCTTGAGGACTATCAGGATGGCAGAGTCACCTTTGGAGATGGGAGCAAGTCTATCATTGTAGGATGAGGTACTGTCAAGTTACCTGGATTTCCTAAGCTAGAAGAGGTTTTGTACGTAAAAGGTTTGAAAGCAAACCTTCTCAGCATTAGCCAGCTGTGCGACGCTGACTTTGCAGTAAAGTTTGACCGAGACACTTGTAAAGTCTATAATCAAGCTGGTAAACTATTAGTGCAAGGGGTGAGGACCGAGGATAATTGCTATGGGACTGAGCCCACATCCTCACTTGTCTGCAACAGCGCCACGATCACTCCTATGGATCTGTGGCACCAACGTCTAGGTCACGTGAACGTTAGAGATCTTAATCGTTTAGCTAAAAAGGACCTAGTACGTGGCTTACCATCTCTTGGAAAGTCAACTTCGACCGTTTGTCGACCCTGTCAGTTGGGAAAACAAATTCGTAGTCCTCATAGAAAGTTACATTCCATTACCACCTCTCGTGTTCTTGAATTGATTCACATGGATCTTATGGGTCCCACTCATACTGAGAGTCTATGTGGTAAGAGGTACATCCTCGTGATGGTAGATGATTTCTTCAGGTACTCCATTGTAGGTTTTCTGAGAGAGAAATCCGATGCTGTAGAATTTTTAACGACCAAGTACCGTGTCCTGTAAAATTAACACAGTGTCACTATTAACAGGATTCGTAGTGACAATGGCACTGAATTCACATAAGCAAAGGTAGAACCTTACCGTGATAGCCTTGGGATCAAACATGAGTTTTCTGTTGTGAGAACTCCTCAGTAAAATGGGATTATTGAGAGAAATAATAGAACGATCCAAGAGATGGCTAGATCTATGCTTCTAGGTCGTAAAATTTCTTGGAGATTTTGGGCAGAGGCAGTGTCTACTGCATGCCATATGATGAAGAGGGTGTATTTGCGTCCACATACTCTTCAGACTCCTTACGAGTTGTGGACTGGCAAGAAGCCGAACCTGGCATATTTCCGTGTTTTTGGGCGTAAATGCTACATCCTACGGGATAGAGAGCAATTAGGAAAGTTTGACTCCCAGAGCGACGAGGGAATATTTCTAGGATATTCATCGACTAGCAGAGCATACCTGGTTTTTAACCTGAAGAAATCTTAGGTTATGGAATCAATAAACGTCACCGTGAATGATGACGAACCTTCGACGGTTATTGATCCTAACCTTCAGTGTGAGGATGAGGATTGTTCTGAAAGTGATTTACCTGTTCCTCTCTCACACTCTGTGGACCCTACTTCTATGTTAGGGGACACACTTGCTTGGGTTCGCAAGAGTCATGACCCGTCTGCCATTGTTGGCGATCCCATTCTAAGGGTCAAGACTCGTGCTCAGCTAGAGAACGTTGTTAGACATCTTTGCTACACGTCCAAAGTCGAGCCCAAGAACCATAAAGAGGCACTCAAGGATGAACATTGGATATCTGCTATGCAGGATGAGTTGCTTCAATTTAAAAAGAATAATGTCTGGGAACTTGTCCCCCGGCCTAGTGAGACTAATGTGATAGGTACCCGGTGGATTTTCAAGAACAAAATTGATGAAAATGGTACCATAATCAGAAATAAGGCTAGGTTGGTCGCTCAAGGCTACACACAGATAGAGGGTGTAGACTTTGGGGAGACATTTTCTCCTGTTGCGAGGCTTGAGTCCGTCCGTCTTTTGCTCGCCATCGCATGTCATCTGTGCTTCAAGTTATACCAGATGTATGTCAAGAGTGCCTTTCTGAATGGCATTCTACAGGAGGAGGTTTATGTGAAACAACCAAAAGGGTTTGAAGACCCTCAGCACCCAGAGCACGTCTACTATCTTATAAAAGCCTTGTATGGTTTGAAGCAAGCACCCCGTGCTTGGTACAAGAGGCTTACTTCCTATCTCTTAGCTCGTGGCTTCAAGAGAGGGGGAGTAGATATGACGCTGTTCGTCAGGAGAGATGACGGTGATATTTTGGTTGCCCAGGTATATGTGGACGACATAGTCTTTGGATCCACATGCTCCCAGCATGCTCATCACTTTGAGGAGGAATTGAAAAGTGAGTTTGAGATGAGCATGGTTGGTGAGCTTACATTCTTCCTTGGTCTCCAGGTTCGTCAGCTAGAGGATGGGATGTTCATCTCCCAATCCAAGTATGCTATAGACCTAGTGAAGAAATTTGGTTTAGACTCCGCTAAGCATGCACGTACACCTATGAGTACCACTACCAAGCTTAGTAAGGACACTTCAGGCAAGGACGTAGAGAAAACCTTATATCGGAGTATGATAGGTAGTCTTCTCTACTTGACTGCTAGTCATCCTGACATCGCCTTTAGTGTTGGAGTCTGTGCGCGATATCTGGCATCCCCGAAAGAGTCACATTTACTTGCTCTAAAATGTATTATTAAATACGTGAGTGGGACTCTATCATACGGTATTTGGTATTCCTTTGATACCGATGACCGTCTGTCCTCCTATTCGGATGCCGATTGGGCTGGGGATGTAGATGGTTGTAGGAGCACTTCTGGTGGGTGTTTCTATTTTGGTTCTGCTCTTGTCTCCTGACTGACCAAGAAGCAAAATTCCATCTCTTTGTCCACTGCGGAGGCTGAGTACATAGCCGCCGGGAGTTGTTGCACACAACTCTTGTGGATGAAGCAAATGTTGGAGGATTATGGGATTTCACAAGACACCATGATCATTTCTTGTGATAACACGAGCGCGATACACATATCCCGTAATCCCGTCCATCATTCGCGCAAAAAACACATCAGGATATGTGAGCACTTTATTCGTCAGTTAGTTGAGGATAACACTATATCCCTGAGTTTTGTTACTACCGACCGTCAGTTAGCAGACATTTTCACGAAACCTTTAGATGCCCTTAGATTTGAGAATCTTTGGAAGTCTTTGGGAATTTGCACAGTTGACTGAGAGGTTGGTCTATGTCTAGAATAGGGAGATTTCTCATGTTCATATCATATGCTTCCTATTGCTAGTCTGTTTTATATGTACCATTGCTTAGTTGTACAACTTTTATTTATTCTTTTTACTGTCTATATTTCTTTTGAAAAATACAAAAAGATTTTCCTTTAATAAATTTTTTTAGAAAAGCACAAAAAGATTTTTATTTTTATGCTTCTTTTATGGATGAGCATTTAAGGTAGCCAAGTCACAACTTCATTTCATTTATCCATGTGACTGTTTGATAGAGATTTGAGAGGCTACATCATTTCATTTATGTGCTTTACATTGGTTGGAGTCTTTGAGATGTAATTAGTGATATCTTCCTACATGTTTGACTCCTATATCCTTTATTTCACACATGCACGACTATATTTTATTATTGCACTTGTCGTATCACATGTTGGCTTGAGTGTTTCCATCTCAATTCTGTCTATACAATGTACAATATGAGATAAAACTTGACAAGATTGGAATGCATGTAAAAACCATTTTTGGTGAGACTGTGTGTTTTTGTATAACGGGGAGGGGCTGCGAAAGGTAATCATCTATCCTTTGCGTAAAAGCCACCGTTAAAAAGGACCTAAAAATGGAGGAATTTTAATATCCGAGGTCCAAAGAGGTTAAAAGAGCCCGAAAAATTTAAAGGCAATAAAAAGCAATTCATGCCAAATATGGGCCACTTAGGTTTCACCATAAATTCTCCAAAGTTTGATAATTTAGAATTCCTCTATTCAAAATTATATCTGAGGGAGTTTGGTTGGAGAATCTTTAAACGGGTTTGCACTTCCTTGAAAGTACTGAAAAAGCATAAAATCATTTTGGACGTTATTGGTGTGAAAATCACTTTGAGCTTTGATTTGTTGATTTGATTGAGTCAATATCTTATATTGTCATTATTTTACACCAAAGGAAGCATTTGAGTTCATTTGCTAGGAATATCCAATATTCATCGTGCACATATGTCATGTTTGTATGCGTTGATTTTCCTATCGAATTTAATCACACCACTTCATTTATGCTATCATTGCCTTGGTTGCTTTGTGTTCATTCATTGTGTGATTTTATCCTATTGACACCCCGCACTTGCTTATTGAATTTATTTCTCTCATTTGTCTATTATGGGGACATCATAAAAAGGGGGAGAATGAATTATCTTATTATGGGGGAGTTTTGAAAGTTTGAGTTTGCTCATAAATTGGTATACATGTCTATTTCATTTCAAACTCGATATGTCACTTGGTATTTTGCTTTGTCTCATGTGTGTAGGTACTACATGGATTATCATTGGATTTCACACCCTGATGAGAAAAGCGTTGAGATTCATGCAGAATTGAAGAGAAAACACTGTAGTCTTATTCAATTGTATCTTTCCAGTTTTGGGTTCATGGAAGGATAGATTTGTATAGGCATCATATTTAGTTGTTTGATAATTCGGATGTTTGTTTTTATGTATGTACCGGCATAGACATAGGGGGAGATTTGTAAGGACATTTTTGTCCATTATCAATGTATTATGTCGCACGTCGTTACACCGTTGAAGAAATTCAAGATTCAAGATTCAACGGATCCGAATATCAAAAGAAGAAGAGGAATCATAGTCTGACAGCCGGACCGATCCGTTGAAATAAAATAATCGATCCACTGAAATAAAAGAACCGATCCGGCTAACCGGACCAGTCCGCCTAAAGACCCGGACCGATCCGCCTATTTATCAGAAGGCCAGTATACCCCGGACTGCAAGCGAACCGATGAAGCCTGGAAGCAAACCGATCAAATCATCAATGGACCGATCCGCCTCCGAATAAAAGAACCGATCCGGTACCCGGACCGATCCGCTTGGGATAAACTTCAACAGATCGTGTTCAGATCGTGTTCAGATTTTTAAGGCCCGAGACTTCTTATTTAATCCCACTACGGGTAGTTGCTTTTCTAAGACTTAAACACACGATTTTCAGAGTACAGAAAGCCCTAAGTCTTCACCTATTGAGCATCTAGACTCTAGGTATTTGATTCACACAAATTGCCAATCCTTTGTGAATCACTTTGCAACCCAGGAACGCATTCTTGCTGTTCACACCCTTGTGGAGAAGCCATTCTCTTCTCCATTACAACCCTACTGGAAAGGGATAGTTCCAGCTGCGATTACAGAATCCGATACCTGAGGGTAATTCTTAGTCACTTGTATTTTCATTGTAATCCGAAATTGTATAGCCTATAATATTATAACGAAAATAAATGGTTTTGCCCCTTTGGGGGATTTTTCCTCAATTGCTTGTGTTTGAATGTTCTTGCTTAGATTATCATCTTATTCAATCACATACTGTTGCATGTTTAGGGTTTGTTTGGGTTAAAAGGTGTTTAATATATAAGTTGCTCATTTGAACGCAAGCACATACGTTCTCATTAAACGTATCATTAAATATGTAAAAGGCACTCTGAATCTAGGACTTTGGTACACTAATGACACACCAAGCCCTATAATTGGGTACACTGATGCTGACTGGGCTGGGTGTACAGATGATAGTAAAAGCACATCAGGAGCATGTTATTATATAGGTAATAACTTGGTAGGATGGAGTAGTAAGAAACAAAACTGCACATCACTCTCGATATCCGAATCTAAATATGTAGCCGTTGGCAGCTGTTGTGCTCAATTACTGTGGCTTAAACAAATGCTAAGTGATTATGGTATTCAAGAAAACCAATTGCATCTCTATTGTGATAGTCAAAGTGCGATTAATATTTCTAAAAACCCTGTTCAACACTCGCGAACAAAGCACATAAACATTAGACATCACTTTATACGCGAATTGGTTGAAACTAAGGAATTAGAAATCAATTATCTTTATACTGATTTGCAATCGCAGATATGTTCACCAAACATCTAGATTATAATAGATTCATTTCCTTGAGTAAATCTATTGGTAAGGTTTGTGCTGAGTAATACATTTGCTGCTTATCCAAGTTTTTCCCTTTGTCCATTTGAGACAAAATTGGGGAGAAATTTGAGTCTCTAATAATTCTTTACATATGGTAAACAACTTGATCCTAGTGATTCATTACAGGTGTTTGTGCAGCTTTTCGCAACAGATGTTATAGGTTATTCAATTGTAAATAGTTGAGTTATGTACTTTTGTTTTCTAGGATTTGGGTAGATAGAATCTTTACAGGAATAGGTTTTTCCTTTATTTTGTCGCCCTACGAGTCCTAGTTGACTGAAAGGAGATTTTGTCTCATATTTCCAAAGGGGGAGATTGAAGCACCTTATACTCTTGACTCACTTGAGTCTATATTGTATAAGTGTTCATCTAGTTTGGAAATAGTGACAAAATTATGTCAAACCTAGAATCCAAAGAACCTCAGGGCTTGAATTTCTATTTCATCTTTGATTGAAGTGACCTAGACCTAATTACCAACACTCACACACAGTAAAATGTATCATTTTCATGTCATATTGCATATTAGTGTGTGTACATATGTTGTGTGTGTTTAAATCCCCAATATTGTTTTTAAATATTTTTTGGGATTTTTTAAAACATTTTAAAAATAAGGTTTTATTAATAAAACTTGGCTTTAAAAAGTTTGGGGTAAATCTGCTATTTTAGAATGTTGGTTTAATTGTCTCAAAGTTGGTTTGCGTAGAAACCAAAAGCGGCAGAGACTTCAGGGTTTACTTTGTAATTATTTTAGACGCGCATTTTATATCGTCTCATATGCCAACATGTGTCAGCTTCTGATTGGTGAGAAGTGTGTTTCCTTGCTAAGACAAATCGAGTGATCATTCTTATCCCTTGGATCATTCTTATCAACGTTCTGCATGTCTTCCATCATAATCCCTATGATCCTCTTTGAACCAATCAGGAGAGCTTTAACCACCGCATATCGTATGCCGTTGGATCTAAGTCAATCGAACTTGACTAAATCTGGACCCTTGGTTTCAATCCTTATTCTCGAATCTTCCCAACCTCTTATAAAAAGGCTCCTACTCTCAGCCTATGAGGACTTTTGCCATTTTCGTCATTTGAGAGAAAGTAAGAGAGAGTGTAGAGAAAAGAGAGAGTAGAGAGAGAAAAGAGAAACCAAAAGAGAGAGAAAGAGTTAGAAACCCTAACCCTAACCCTAAATCGTCTACACAGTTCAAACCAAATATAAACCTTCAAACCTCTATAATTTACCAAACACAACCTTGAGTGTTTGAGTGTTTTTGAGAGATGATTTGAGAGTTGGTTTGTTGCTATAACCTCCTCTTCTTTGGATCTTGTTTCCAACTTAATCATTTTCTTAGATCTTTTGTTCTTGTATATAGAAATTTTCAGATCTGATTTTTTCATGATATATTACACTTAGTTTGCATGTTTGTTTCTCAGCTTGAGAAATATTTTGTTGATTCATTTTCTGTAAATATTTTTAACTTTGAAATCAACAAAAATGGTTTATGTTTCTAGTTCTCTTAAAACTAAACCTTTGAACTAGTTTGGAATTACACTTGGAGGTTTTCAATCTCAAAAATCTTTTCAAAACTGAGATTTATTAAGATCTTGGCTATCTTCTAAGCAAGATATCCGTGGATTCTGGGATTGATTTAAAGGTCAAAACAAGTTCAAAGTTTTGTGAGAAGAGAGAAAAATAAAAATCACAGCATATAGACTTATATGTAATTTTCTAGGACTGTTTGTACTTAATAACTGAGTGTGTGCATGCATGTGTTAGAGAGCACCTACACAAACACTTTCACACTACAACACGAACAGTGTTGGTAATAAGATCTTGAGAAAAAAGAGTCGACGTAAAGAGCATGAACAAATTGGAGTTAACAAACTGAGAGGACAACATCAACAATTAGAACTGCAGAGAAGTTATAAGGACACTAGAGGGTACATTCCTAAACTTATATAACTCTGAGTTGTATGCATGTTTGTTATATAGTTTGTAACTGTTAGATTTGTTTATAGTGGATTTTTGTTTTACTCCATAGAGGGAGTCGTGGATGTTTCCTCAATTGGTGAGGTTTTACCACGTAAAAATCTTGTAATTAATCTTCCTACATATTCTCATCTCATTCTTGGTTGTGCTGGGTTTAAAAGCTTGTTTTAAAATTGTTTAATAAACCTGTTATTCAAATCTTTAATAGATCTCGTACATACTGTTTTGTTAAACACATCTTGTGTTCAAATAGTTTTGTTTTTTCAAGAAAAGAGTTTCCTTAAAAAACAGCTCAGAGTTACTTAAATATTTTATTTTTAATAAACGACTTTAGTAACAGAATTTCAAAGAGGCATTATAGATGATGGGTATAATGTGGCGTATTAGAGTCACTTTACGCTCGTGGTGGTCATATAGCATATGGTTAGGAACCATTAGGTTAGTATGTTTCCCTTGAGGTTTTAGGATTTGTAGTGATCCTAGTTAAATGGTGTAGGTTATATCCGAATTTCGAGGACGAAATTCCGTTGTAAGGGGGGGAGTATGTAACAACCCGCCATTTTGGAGACAATTAAATTTCATAATTAAGTATAAATTGGAATTTGGAGAATTTCTCGAAATAGTGATTTTTGGGATTTTCGAGGATTTAATACTGTTCGATGGGTGCTGTAATTATTTTTGGGACTAAATAGGTCGAAGTATTTTAATTGAATGTCTTCATTGAGTAAAGCGACAAAAAGGTAAGGTTTTGATTGGAAAACCCGCATTTATTTATTTTGGGTTGAAATAGTGATTTGTGGTCAAGTACTCAGGATGGGAATTTCGACTGCATCGTGAGTCTCGAAATGTCTGAGATAGTCGGAAAAGAGTGTCCGATTGTCAAAATTGAGTTTCGCGTAATTTTAGTGGTAAAAGTAACTCGTAATTGGGTAAACGAGTCGTTTTTGAATTTTAAGGGTTTAAACCCTTTTTCTTTCTTTATAAAGAGGGTGAGAGGGAGAGAATAGAAAGAAAAGAGAGAGGAAGGAAGAAAGTGGAGAGAAAAATGGAGATTCCGGCCAAACTCTGCCGGATTCGACTCTAGGTCGTCGAATTTCATCCTCTAGGCAAGTGTTTACTTGCTTTATTTTATTTTGTTCAATCCTCTCATATCACATTTGGTATAAACATGATTTTAGGGTTAGAACCCATAAAATAAATTGGCTAAAAGTTGTATGTGAGCTTACAAATTGATGTAATGTAAACTCTTAATGATTTCTAGTATTAAAACCATGTTAATGGAATGTAAGATTGAATTTAATTGGGAGAAATGCCCAAATCTAGGTTTCATGGATTTTAAGGTTCAAATCCAAGAGAAATGGTTTAATACCCCAAAATAAATGATGTGTTAGTTGTAAAACATAGATTAGATGTTTATTGAGTTGTTGGATGAGATTAGAAACAACAAAAATGGAGAAAAATGGAGTTTGGGATTTTGGGAAGACAATGAATAGTAAACCCGTAGCTTGTGGGGCTGTTTTGGCTAGAAAGATAATTGATTTAGCTCTTGGCCAAAACACGAAAGTTGTAGATCTTTTCGATACGGTCGTGTGGGCCAAACCGCGTATTTTTCTAATTTTTCTACGATTTGATATGATTTTTACAAGATGGCAGCTCCGGGTTGAAATTTCCAACTCGGAAATCAAATCAGAAATTGGAAAAATAATGGCTAGAATTAATCGTGTAGATGTTTGTGATTATTTTTGGTGTAGTTTAGAAACCCTGTTAATGAATTTGGGTTGTTGGATCAAGGTATTGACGAATTTAGTTTTGAGGACCTGGTGTGACCGGTCGACCGCGCCCCTAAGGCCGGTTGACCGCGTCAAGGAGAAAGGGCCTACTGCTTTATTTCGTAGGCTTATTTGCAACCCGCGGTCGATCGGGGGTCTAGGGCCGGTCGATCGGTGCCCTATTTTCAGCCCAAGATTTTGGAGATTATTATTACTTCTCCTCTTTGAGATTAAAGTTTAAGGGCCTTCTAAATTAAAGTATTATAGTGGGTTTTGTCCTAAGGGACTTGTGGTTTTGGGAATATATATATATATGTATATTCACTTAGAGTGAATTAGTATAGTTGGAGATACCCAATAAATCCTTAAGAGATGATTAAGGTAATTATTATTTGTCGAAATAAGAAAATACTTTAGGTTTAGTATCATGCTTATATGAAAGCATGATTATGATTCTTTGAGAGAATCCTTGGGATTAATGGTCATCGCTATATGTAATTGGAAAATAGGGCCATTATATATATATATATATATATATATTCTTGGAGGAATATATGGTATATGTATATACTATGTGATTAAAGTATATATATATGATATGATGTAAATGATTTTGAAAATATAAGTATGAATATTTTCGAAATGGAAAGACAAATGATTTTCATAATTGATAAATTATGGTTACACACCTCCCTAAATCTCTATCATAAGGGAAGTTGCGCACGTTGTGGTGAAGCCCCCTGGCTATTAAGCAGGGTGGATATAGTCCCTAGGCCATATGAGCGATTATATTTTTACTACGCTGGTTAGGTGATTCTGGGTGTGGTCATGACTATCCCGCGGGTATATGGCCGCTTCCCGACGTTGGTAGATTCCCAGGTTGTCTTGTATGATAGGCCCTGGAAGATGATAGCCATTTAGCGGCGCGTCCAGTGGGGAAACCCGGAGGGGCGGTCTTAGATTTATTAAAGAAATTCATGATAATGGATTGGCTTTAATTACATTTCCTGGATATAGGAAGGGAAATGGGATAAAGGTTTTGGCTTCGGTAACACTCCCGGATGGAAGAAGGGATGTGGAAGCATATGGTATGATCAAAGCATTTTTATGATAATGAAAATGGCTTTGGGTACATTTCCTGAGTATAAAAAGGGAAATGGGATATTTTAAAAGGAAAATCATTTTTATGATAATAAAATTAGCTTTTAAAAGGTTATATGATTTGTGAAAGCAATTCATGATAATGAATTGGCTTTTAAAATACATTTCCTGGATATGAGAAGGGAAATGGAAGGTTTTGATATGAGTATAGAATACACCTCAGTCCGGGAGGTAGATCCCGATGAGTATTATAAAGATGATTATATGTAAACCTCAATCCGGGAGATATTATCCGGATGTATATTGTAAATGTATATATATATATGTATTTATACATTTGTGCGTGCTACGGGCCTAATGGATCTCTACCATTAACCCTGCCAAGTAGTAGTGTATCGGGGGGGGGGTCCTTGTTTGGATTTCGCTTTGCGAGACACCCCACACACGAACTTAGTGTAGTGTTGAGAATGGAGGAAAGTTTAGCCCTTAGCACTTGGACTATCTAGGGTAGATAGTGGTTGGGTGATAGACTAGTTTAGCAGGGTAGCTTGACTAGGGTATGTTGTTAAGGTGCGTTAGGTGTGCACTATTAGAGGAGAGGTGAGGAGTATCTCATAGGAGTGCGATACCAAACTTAAATATGAGAAAAAACTATTTTTCTAAAAATAAAGCATTTATGCACTTGCAAAATATTTTCAAACTCCGGCTCTGACCCGTTCATATACTTTTCCTTTCTTGTTATATTATATATATTATATAGGTGTCCGGACACAGGGATGCCTGGATGACACTTCTTTCGAGTCAGACGTCAGCTGCAGCAGCTGTGGATGCGTGCAGCTTTTTGATAGCCGCTTCCATTCTTGTAATCTATATAGGAGGTATTGTATAAACACTCGATCCAATGTCTCAATGACATTTAGTTATTCTTTCAGTACAGCATTCGATATGGTTGTATAATTTGAACCGAGTGTTCGGTTATTTTAATTTATTTCATTTTCATTTCAGTTTCATTTACACATTAACTTGTGGATGTTTTATTTTAATCGTTAAAAAGAGTAGTTAAGTAAAAGTTTTTAACGCTCGCCTAATAGGATATTAGTAATTAAATGGATTTTCGACAGTGATGCTAAGAATGATCCATATGTGACTCTTGTTTTAATTTGATATAAGAGTGATGCTAAGAATGATCCATATGTGACTCTTGTTTTAATTTGATATAAGAGTGATCGCCCGGTATCCCATTAGGCGGGTTGTTACAGTTATAATATGGGATATAATCATATAATGGAAACTAGTTAGGAGGAACCTATAACTAGGAGGTTAATAGGAAACGTTAAGCGTGCACTCTAGATGAGAGGTAAGAATATCAAGTGAGGGTCTGGATACTAACATGTACATAATAAATGCTTTATTGCACTTGTTAAATACTTGCTGTTTTCAAAACTATTTTTACATCGGGCTCAGACCCGTTTCGTTACATATTCTTTTTTCTATTGTACCTTCTATATCAGGTGTCTAGCATCAGGGACGCCAACCTTAGAGGATTATGACGAGCTATGGAGAATTGCTTAGACACTTATCTTCATTTGATTCACATTATGTAGTGTTCTTTTATGTAGGGCATGTCACCCAAAGGAATTCAGTTATCTCCTTTCTATCTGAGTCAAATAGTCTTGTACTCGTGTCATTTTAATACATTCATTATTATTGGGATTACTGTATTGGATAATTATTTGGGAATGTTTATTCCAGTTACATTTTGATTCTTTTATGTTATATGTTCAGTTATTAGTGTTGTAGAATAATATGTGTAGTGTTATTAGTAAACTAAAAAATGAATTTTGTTGAAATTCAAATTTGGGAAAGTTTTTAACACCAGCATAATTGGGTATTGGGTGATTTGTAAATATTTTCGACAGTGATGCTAAGAATGAGCCAACTGTATATTCTGTTTTAATTTGGTATGGGACTGGCCACCCGGTATTTAATTAGGCGGGGTGTTACAGGATGCATGAACCCATCCCAGTGTCAATTACATATGTAGAAAATAGAATTTCAATTAAAATTTTGAAAAAATCATGCAAGATAATTCTACAACCATTATAGGTCTTTTAATCTCTCTTTCCCTAGGTACTTGGGATGTTTAAGAATATAATGTGCGTAAAATTGTTTAGCCCTGCTTTATATTTCCCTTTTATTTCATATGATTCGGGATTGAACCTCATATATGTAATGCTTAGGATCTATAAAGATTGGATTCATTCAAACTTCTAATTTATAATTTTAGTATTCTTCTAAGTAATTACTAAGGATTTGGGGATTGTATTCCAACCTAATTTCTCTTATATTCATAACAATCATCTTTCCATTTATGTAACTATTCTTGTTAGCATAGTTAATTTAGAATTTAATTTCATTGCAATTTTGTCATAAAAGAGTTTCAAAAATCACAAATATTTATCTTTTCTTTTCTTTTTACGAATCAAGTTAAGGTTAAAATTCATTACTCCTTCGTCATTAAAATTTGTAAGTCCTACTCCCTGTGGATACGATCCCGACTTATCGGATTATTACTCACGCGACACGCTTGCACTTGAGCCTATAAAGCACGCACTTTAGACACATTTGTGGTCACGTCATGTTTTTGGCATCATTTCCGGGTATCTAGGTTACATTTCGAGAGTAAAATTTAAACCCAATTTGATTAAAAAAAAATTGTCTCACGTTTTTGAATTGTCCAATTTGAAATGTCTTATTCTAACTCTTTTGGTAGCTTTAATTGTTATGCTAATAGTGAGGAGGAGAAAGAACTCCCAATTTATGAACATTGGACTAATATCACTAAAGACAAGTCTCATAAATAGAATCCCAGTGATAAGGCCATCCAAATTTATCAAAATGAAAGTCTCGAAGGAAAAAGGTGTGAAAAAGAATATAGGGAAAAAAATCATTTTTAGGAGCAAAAGTTGGATGCATTATTCGAATCCAATGACGATTTTTCTTCCGATATTTTTGAGCCTAAAGAATGTTTTCAACCAAATGAGGAATCACTTGAGATTGAATTTATGTCCTCACCATTCTCATTGACTGTTATCGAAAAATTATAATTATCACAAGAGTCGGATGAAAGTCTTGACGATGTTGAGGACAAGGAATCTTTGCTTAAATTATTTTCCAAGATGGACTCTTTCTGTTTGTGTGCTTCGCTTCCCATACTAATTGAAAAACTTATGGGAGGTGATTCTATTTTTCTTGGATTCCAATGGTACTTGTCCCTCGTGCACCCAAATCCCTCATTATCCCCCTAAATTTTGTAATAGTTGATGGTTCATTTCTTTCGCATTGCACATGCCTTCCGTTTTTCCAACGGTATTCTTATTTTTTGGGCGACATGCTTTCTAGTGAGGGCACACCATTAATCCCTCAAAGTCAAATTTTATTTTGGGTGGACCCTCAAATATTTTGACTTCTAGTGTATGATTTATTAGCCGTTCAAATTTTAGGTTGTAAATAATTAGTTTTTTTTGTTAGTACTTTTTCTATTTTATTATAGTCTAGTTTCGATGGTAGAGTTTTAGTTATTCTTTTTGCTATGCTTGGTTCTAACATGTTTTGCAGATTCAGTGGATTCATACTTATCGGGGATCACTCTATTTGGGTAATATCTTTCTTTTTCTCACTTTATGTTGTGTTGTTGATTCACATTGGGGACAATGCATCAATTAAGTTAGGGGGTGTGGGATATTCTTTCCATTATTGCTTCGATTCATTATTCTTCCCATTATTATTTAGATTCATTGATTTGATCACATGTTTGTTCCAAGTATATTTTTTTATTTTATTTTACTTTATTTTTTTTAATTTAAAAAAATAAAAAAATGAAACACTTTAGAAAAAAACCAATTTTTTTTTGTTCAAAATAAATAAAAATTGAAATTTCAAAATTTCAAAAATATCACCTTTATTCTATTTAAAGTCTCAAATTGTTATCAAATAAAATTCACTAAGCCGAAATTGACCGAAGATGGAAATTGAAAGTTAATTGATGACTTAACGAATAAGTGTGGAGATTAATCAAACCCGATGAGATTTCGAGCCTTTCAATTTTTTATGAGTTTTTAAATCAATCCGAGTTTATGATTAACTCAAAGTTCTTTCCAGCGTTTTAGTAAGTCGTTGATGATCTCAATCCTTTGTTTTGATCGGTTATGGGAAATGTGTGAAATGTTGTCTCGAAATTCATGCTAAATATATCTCTAAACTTAATTAATCTTGAGATGCATATGGTAATGTGATTAGCAATTTGGACAATGAAGTAGACCCTCTTTTGTTTAACCCAAAAATATTATCCATAATAAAGTTGTGAAAAAATTATCCCTTTGCAACCCACTTTGAGTCTAATAAAATATTTTCCTTTCGTTTGATAACCCGAAAAAACCAAATAGCCCGGAATTGGAAAAAATTGGAAATTCATCAAGTAAGTGCAAAATGTGTAATAAAAAAGGGCAAGAAAAGAAAAAAAGCAAGAAAAAAAATAAAAATAGAAAAAGAAAGAGAAAAATGAGCAAATACCCAAAAAGGCACTAATGGACGTCATAAGGAAATTTTCCAATTCCGAACATTCTATCCATTCTCATTTTAACCCTTTACAATTTTTAACCCGAAAAGTCCTAACCAAGTCCAAATGGAAAAATTAATTACTGCATGGAGAGCAAAGACATGAAAAGATAATAAAAGAGATTAAAATGGTATGATTAAGAGATGATGTTTCCCGTTTCCTAACAACTGTATTCCGATGATGAGATATTTTCGCCATATATTTCCTTCTTTTCAATTTTTTATGCATGAATTTGTATCCATTATATTTACTCTTTATATCATGCTTACCGAGGGAAAACAATCACAATTCGAGTGATTTGTTTGTGTGTGCATCCGTAAGAATTTGATTCAAAATGAATTTTTGGAAAGTAACGTAATGCTCAATCGGTGGAAATTTGAGTTTTAATTTCTGACTTTGCACATAGACACACACTATGGTTTGAGACATTTGAATATGAATTTATGGTGATTATTTTTTGAAATGTTTAAATTGTAATTTTTTAAGTATTTTGATATTTATTTGAGTCAATAAAGAATTTTGTGAGTGTATTCACTGCAAACCCTCACGAGATAAAACTCGTCCTACTTGGGTAACCTAGGGGTTTAAAGGCTTATTACATATGCTCAATGCAATCACTTGCCTGCAAAAGTGGAATTCTATTTTAATAAAAGGAATTTCAAAAGTCAACTCATTTATCTTACATTACTCAGGATGCGCAAAGTTCTAAGTTAGGGGGATTAGACTAAGCATAAAATTTTCTGAATTTATCATCCTAAGTTGGTAGTTTTAGTACGTCGAACAACGTAATTGATTTGTTTTTATCCCATATCATTGCTAATGAATTCTTTTAACAAGTACCCCGAGTTTTGTGTATTTCTTACTATTTTTACAGATATTTAGTGCAAAGAAAAGAGAGAAAGAAATCGGAAGAAAGGAAGAGAACAAAGAAAGACAAGCCAAAGGGCAAAAGCGTAACTCTACACCTTAAGTTCGGATTTGAAGCCTAAATGAAAGTTCAGTATAATCAAATCACAAGAGTGTAGGAAGAAACGACAGTCAAATCGGAGCTCTGAATCAAAAGATATGGCAAGTCAAAGTTGGAGAAAGAAAGTCAAAGTTGAAATTAATTCTGGAAGCTGAAGAGTTTCAACAATTGAAATTTCTTGTATAATTCCTTTTTATTAGTTGTAAAATGTGTAGATGCATTGGAAAAGTCATCTTTGGGTATTATAAAAAGCCAAGCCCTAGAGTAATGAAGAAAGGAAGAGGAGGGAGTTTCTTTTAGCATATGGTTTCATATTTTCTTAGGATTTAGAATCCCTAGTTTGTAAGTTGAACAAGAATTATTCAAGATTCCAGTTTTAAGTTCAGATTTCCTTATTCTATTCAAGTATTGCTAATTTCTACTTTCCATTTCTTCCATATTGTAAGTTTAAATTTCTCTTGTAGTTAAATTTTGTTTCCCAATTCAAGTTTCTTTTCAATGCATAATGGACCTATGATTTCTTGCACATTTAGAATTTTGTTTTCATTTAATAAAATCATGTCTAGCTATGTTTTTTTAGGCTTGGGATGCATGAACAAATCCCAATGTAAATTATATATGTAGAAAATAGAATTAAAATTAAAATTTTGAAAGAGTCGTGCAAGATAATTCTACAATCATTATAGTTCTTTTAATCTCTCTTGCCCTAGGTACTTGGGATGTTTAAGAATATAATGTGCGTAAAATTGTTTAGTACCACTTTATATTTTGCTCTGATTTCATATGATGCGGGAACGAACCTCATATATGTAATGCTTAGGATCTATAAAGACTGGATTCATTCAAACTTCTAATTTATAATTTTAGTATTCTACAAATTAATTACTAAGGATTGGGGAATTGTATTCCAACCTGATTTTTTGTATATTCATAACAAGCATCTTTCCATTTGTGTAACTATTCTTGTTAGCATAGTGAATTTATAATTTAATTTCATTGCAATTTAGTCATAAAAGAGTTTCAAAAATCACAAATATTCATCTTTTCTTTTTAAGAATCAAGTTAAGGTTAAAACTCATTACTCCTTCGTCATTGAGATTTGTAAGTCCTACTACCTATGGATACGCTCCCGACTTATCGGTTTATTACTTATGTGACAAGCTTGCACTTGAGCCTCTACAGTACGCACTTTAGACACATTTGTGGTCGCGTTAAATAATGTCTCCCTCTTAATGTAACACATATGAACATAAAGGAAACAAGCGCAAATGTGAATTGCAGTGAAATGATCACAAGAAAGAGACTAAAAAACATAAACACAAATAATCCAAGAAATGAAACATATGCTACCAATTAGATATAAATGTGAAGTGTATGATACCAATGCCAATAAATATGACGAACGTGGATTGAATGAAACAAATATATATATATATATATACACACACACACACACACACAACAAGAGAGTACATAAATACATATGTATAACACACCAGAAAAGACGCAGAGTATAGCTTTCCACAGTCATATGCCATAAATGTGTCTTAAAAATATGTGGTATGAAGTGAAGGGGAATGAGTTAGAAAAGAAAATAAATATGTCTCAAACACTCACGATAGTCCAAGGAGTTCTATTTGATTGTATTAATTTATAAACATAGATTTAACCTCATGTGATAAATAAAGTGAACTCATAATGGATAAACATACACAATGCATAATAGACTAGACAATATTGATGATTCTCAAATCAATAGTGTCAAACATTAAAGATCAACTAGTAATCATTATGCAAAATCATTGATCTTCGACTTATAACACCCTAAAAATAAACATATTTATTTTTTCTCTCCTTTTAAATTTTCACTTTTCATAATCAATTCAAACTTGGCATTGCCATGTATTTCTCTTTTTCTCTTTTTTATTTTGTCTTTATTTTATTTTTCTAAGGCTTTTTCCAATGGTGTCTTTCATGCAAAGGATATTTACTCCTTTCATAGCACTTGCCATTCCAGACTCTAATTTTTTTAAAACCTGAGAACAAATTCACCGCAATGGTTCTTACATGCACAAATCCCCCTCATATGTAGATTTGTGTATGATAAAATTTATAAAAGAAAGCCTCACTTAGCTCATACAACATAAGTAGTTAAAATCCAAAAGCACTCGTACAAACATGTGCAAAGGCATATACTAGTTGAATCCATTAAGCAACCCAAATTCGAAATACTCAATGCAAGAAGGATTAAGAAACATTCCAAATCATTATAAAACATATTCTAATATTCTGGACACATGGAAACTTGGAACGAATGGGTTTCAAACACTCCAATATGCTAACTACACAAACAAATCATAATATTTTGGAGTTTTTCTAAATTTTCAAAAAAACAAAGTCAAAAGACAAACAAAATCTTAATTTATTTTCTCATATAGAATGGAAAAATAAAGAATCAAAATACAAAAGACACAAACATTATACAATTAGTGATAACATATAGCATGTGAAGAATTGTGTGCAAACATGAGAGAATCATAAAGTCTAAAATTTAGTGTCTTCAAACTGAACTTCCTATGACACATAGGTATATAATGACAAATATGAATTTTGGGAATCTTAGTGACACTAAACTTAAACTTTCTAATACCTTTTTTAAGATCATAATAAAAAGGCCTAAGGTGACCTTTCCCACCATAATGTGTGCATGTGTAAACACGATGAAGAATGTTACCCTTGGGTTGGACTTTTTAATATCCTTTTCAAGGACTGAATCTCTTAAAATTTGATCTTGGAGAGCAAAAGCATTATGATCATAAAAAATAATTCCAACCTTGCCATTTTTTATTTGGACAGTGCCTAAAATGTTATCCAACTTCTCCGACCTAGATTCTAAATTAAATTTGATACAATTCGAGTCTTTCAATTTATATTCTAACTCTAAAATCTTAGACTCACGTAAAAATTTAGACTCATCAAATATTAGGTGCTCCTTGAAATTTTCAATAATTCTAAGAAGGTTATCTCTCTATCTCTCAATAGTTCTAAGGGGATCCTTAAATACTCTGTTAATTTATCATTCTTTCTCACGACACATTCTTTCACCCCAACCTCTAATCTCATATGTTTTAGCATTTCATAAAGAATATCTCGTTGAATTTGAATATTCCAAAAAAAATGCTCTCACTTTTTAAAGACACATTTTCTCTTTCTAGGAGTTTTAATCTTTTTCAAATTTCACGTTCAACTTATCTTTTCATCCTGACTATAAGCTCATTAAATTATTGTCACACATCAAAATTATAGTCATCACTAAAAAAATCTATTGACTTATCACACTGAGGACCTATCGAGAGAAATACACAAATAACCCTAAAACGATAATAAAACATGGAGCAACATGATAAAATAGTGTAACATGCTCTGTTACCAATTTGAGGAATCGCTAGCTAATAGTAGTAGGGGTAAACTAAATATTAACACCACCAAATCAAAGTTGAGACCATCCCATGGTCCGGGTCCCAAGTCGATAATTGTGTTGACTTACCTTTATATAGTGAGCCTGATCAAATCCCACCATGTCCATATGAACCCCACCTTGCGGTTCCCATTCACATTCCCATAGAATCCAAAAATATGCCCGAGTCTACACCTATTTAGCTTCACCCTCGTGTTCCCGAGGAACCACTTCATCTTAGGTTAGCTCCGGCTACGAGTTCTCACCACTTTCCTGAGATAGAATCCATGATAGTTCCTAACTATCCGGATTTGGATCCTATTCCACCATGCATGGCTCCCTTTGAGCCTGATATTTCAAGTGATTCCTCTATCTTAGATCTTGGTGCCTCGTTTTACCCACCCACCACATCCACCGATACTCTTATGGAGAAGTTGACCACTCCATCCTTAGAAACCACACTCCCTTGTGAGTATTCCATTACTCCTCCCAATGAGTGTGTGTCTCCCACGCTATAATTGAATCATCTTCCTCCACCATTTATCCCACCCGATACACCATTTATACCACCCGAACCACCCATTATCTGTCACGACCCCAACCCAAAAATAGTAGGGAACGGGTGTCTTGACATGCCACCAAGGCATCCAATATTCTGGCCTTAAAATTTTTGTTTTTAAAATATATGTAGCGGAAGTATAATCACATGGTTATGAATCGTAAAATACTGAAAGTGAAGGAATTACATCATCAGAGATTTTTAAAGGGGACTTCATTTGAATTAAAATATCAACGAGTTACAACTTGACACAAAGAGCTAAACATGCTCTATCTAATTAAACAAACTTCTACTTAAGGTAACAAAAAGAGATTTAAAAGCTAAATCTTTAACATAGTCCTTTTTCATTCCATCCACGAACTTAATTATTTCCTGAAAAATGATTATTTATACAACGTTAGCTAAAAGCCGAATGAGATTCAATCTCCAAATATTCCAAGGTTTTCAGAAAATAGATACCTATTCAATTTAGAACATAAGGTATATACATAGAGATAGGAATTTCAAGTAATATATATAAAGTAAATGACAATATATATATTCAGAATAAACAGTTCAGAACAGAACATATAAAACAATTGAGCATGTGTCAATTATTCAGTTTTAATGGCCATGTACACTCTAATACCCAGACAGATAGTGTTACCAAGTGTTTCCACCCGGTAACATCACAGACAGATAATCATGATTTCTGGAACAACGCCTTGTTTAGGGCACACCAGCGATAAACTAGCTGGGAAGGTACCACCCAAATATTTCCACCCAATAGTCAAGGCCAATATAGTAAGAGAGTTTCCATAGGCCGAATCAATAATTTCAGATTTCA
Organism: Sambucus nigra; assembly: GCA_949130495.1. NCBI lineage: Eukaryota > Viridiplantae > Streptophyta > Magnoliopsida > Dipsacales > Adoxaceae > Sambucus > Sambucus nigra. The sequence goes on from OX422211.1 coordinate 606,309,430, forward strand.
AATCAGATGTTTATATGGAGAGATATAAACATATAACAAATGACGGAATCATCGGTATCAGATGCATTTTGAGAATAAATGAATTTCACAAAATATACATAGTTTGCATAATATAATATAATCAAAATGCGCAAGAAATTGCATAGAGTACTCACCTAAAATAGAAGTAAAAATTATACATAATGAGTCTTCGATCGCACGTTAATCTAACAAATACGATAAAGGTTTAAGTATACGTTCTAAACATGGTCCAGTCTACATATTGTATTTTAATAGTAACTTGTTTCAAAGGATTACTATAAAACCATTTTCTTAACTTTTAAAACTTATTGATCGTAATTAAAGGATTCAATTCATAGTTCTTCCTAATCATTCGGTTCCCAGTAGAGATGGAGGGTCACAGGGGCACCGCTTAAATACCATCTCCTCTAGACAGAACATTTTCGGATTCATTCCCAGTAGAGATGGAGGGTCATAGGGGCACCACTTAAATACCATCTCGTCTAGACAGAATTTCATCGGGCCTGACTTTGGAATCACTTAAATGGGATTCTATAATAAACGAGCAATTTCTTTAAAAAGAATCATTTTTTTAAAGCGTATAATTTCCAACAAGTTTATGAAATCAACTTGGATTTGTTCTAAATTTTAAGTTTTGATTAGTGAATTCTTTATTGTATTTTACCAGCATTACTACTAAGTAAAGCTGTAAAACAATAAATTAAAACTATGAAGATGCATTATAACATTAAGATTACCTTAAGATGAATATCCCTAAGAACTTGTTCTAAAACTTTCTCACACTTTCTCTCACTATTTCTTTCTATAATTCTCAAGGAATTGGTGTGAGTTTCAAATGATCCCCAAAGGCCCTATTTATAGTTTTCCAAAGATATCACGGCATTGACACGTGTCCATGATGACCAAGCTTTTACAATGGGAGTCAGCATTGACGTGTCGCGTAACGGAGGTATCTTACAGTCTTATTTCACTAGACTGCGACACGTGTTTTAGCTTATCCTCTAACGATGACACTTGTTTTAGCTTCTCCTCTAATAACGACACGTGTATGGTGGAGGTGACCAGCACGTGGTGGAAAGGTGATAGGGGTATAAGGGTCATTTAACACATGAAGGGTATTTTGGTAATTTCACACTATATATTTTGAATTTTTCTAAGAGGTCCTTAAAAATATTTTATTTACAAAATGGCCCATTTTATATTTTTATTTTAGTCCTTAAATTTCCATAAAATTATATTTTCTACCCCAAAAGTTATTATTTACCTTAAGATATGTGATAAGACTTCGATTTGATCCAATTTACAGTTGATTCTTCGTAATTAAAAATGGGGTTTGTTATATTGATAGCTAATAATACCACATATATAAAGAATACAACATCTATAAGATAATAAGTAACACATGAGTGTAAAAACAAACTATATACATATGAGCATATAAAAGTAGGGTCATTACATTATCCCTTCAACCCCACCACATGGTTTGGATCTTGATTTTACATAGTTCATGTTTCCATAGTTCATGTTTCCATCCATATTTTTAGATCCTACCTTAAAATCATCCTCCACCATCTATGAGATTATTTGTGGTGATACTCTCTACTTTCGTGACATCGAGCTTGTTCCTCCATGTACACTGCTTCCTTGTGGTGTTGATTTTTCCCGTTGACAGCTCCCTGGCGTGTCACGGCGTGACCATTATCATCGCCCATTCATAGAACGGTCACGTCCTTTTCATAAGTCCCATCCTATTCCACTTTCCCCACCATATTTCCTTCCTCACCAACTTGAGCACCATGCTTATAGGGCCTTAGTTGCCTTCACCTTTAAGCTCAACAGGAGCCGTGGCCGATACCTTTTCACCCTTTCCACTCTCACTCTTACCCCAATACCCACTCACCCTTGGTCCACCGATGATTTACATCGTGTGATGCACTTTGCCATACAAGTGCATGGACCCATTTTAACCTCTATCCAACAAAACTGACGCTTCAGTCCTGTTTGGGGGTGATCTTCATCACCCAATTTTTATGCCGCCTCACACTTTCATAGATCTTAGCTTTAGGGTGAGAATGGTTTGGTCTGGCTGAAGACATTAAACTTAGCACTATCGGGAGGTAGCCCACGTTTTTTGTACTAGTCTCATCCTGTTTGGGGGTGGTGTTTCACATCACCCTATGCTCTATCATGCTTATAGACTTGTACACCTTTTTTTTCTTATCACTTATTCAGGTTTATTATTGGTGATATATGTTCACTTCATTAGCGGTTCATTCGGGTAATTTCTTTCCTACCTTATGCACTCAATTTTAAAAATGATTTTACTTAACATCGAGGACGATGTTCCTTTTTGTTTGGGGGTGGAGAATTTTATCAAAATTGTACCTCTTTTGAAATTTTTTGAGTTTTAAACCTGATTTCTAAAATTTTGTGTTGTTTCTTTCATCTCATTGAGTAACGTGAATTTTTTATCATCCATCTTTTCAAAGTCTAGGAATCAAGCTAGAGAATATTTTTCGAATAGCTTATGTAATACAGAACAAGGCATGTTGCACTATGAATTTCTAGAGTCAACAAAATTTGCGCACTTATCACGTCAATATGATTTAGAGTTGAGGAGTACTAAAATTCTCAAGAGAACCTTTAGGATCACTAGTAGAGACTTTAGCTTGTGAGATTTGTGCCTTTCACCCTTTCAGAGTGTTTTACGTAATCTCCGAGTCACAAGTTGATTCAACTTCTTTGGGTCCATATTTAATTGTTGTATGATCTCATTATTCTTCTATAAAATTTTGTCTTGATCACTAAGAATGACATCTCTTTCGAGTTATAAGAAACACGTGTCTTTGAGTTTGTCCTGATCACTAGGATTTTCATCCATACACCTACCACTTTTCCCCTATACACTACCCACTCACTTCACCCATTACATTCCCATGCGTTTCCATATTTCCCATCGCCATCATTCCCCACTCATTTCATATATCTTCCATCATATGAGTGTTGATTCCAAATGTTACATGTCTTCAGTGTTGGTTTGAAAAGTGAGAGAAAAACAAAACCAAAAAAAAGAAGAGAAAAATGTGAAAATAGAAAAAATAGAAAAAGAAGAGAAAAAAACAAGAAAAGAGAGAAAAGAAAAGAAAGAGAGTTAGTAGTTTGTAGTTAGTTTTTAAATAAATACATTTGTGCCTAAAGTATAGAACACTCTCTTTTATATCCATTCATATATCATCATTCATATCACCATTATATCCTACATACCACATCCATACATCACACATCCATCACTCATCATTAATCCATAAACATCCTACTACACCTCATACCATATTTCCCATTTCATTTTCCCCTCACCCATAAAAATCCATATTTTCCCTAGGTGTTCAGGCAAATGAAATTCGACGTGGTGAATAACTCGACGTTCTCACTATAGTGATTAGCATTCTTTCATGAGATCATTTTTCTTTCTAATTTGTTCGTTCTCTCTCATGTGTGTCTGAGACGTTTGAACTTGCTTACATTTACTCACATCCTCACACACAAGAGCAATACACTAACCCATATCTCGAGAGTTCGTTGGAGAGATATATATCTATGAGATTTTGAAGTTGAACCATTGATTCTGAAAAGGCAATCTAGGAATTACTCTTATGATACTTGACCCGTTTTGACTGATTCACACTACACACGTTGAGTTCTAGGAAGGATGTGCCTTGAGTATTTACTTAGCTTAATCTTTTTACACATTCTAGCTTGTATTTCTGAAATAATTTATCTCATGATGGATTGTGAAATTATTCTATGTCTAATACAAGATTGTTTGCATTTCAATAAATCATTTTGCAAATAAAGAATTTTGTGGGTATATTCCCTACAAACCTTCACGAGACACAACTCATCCTGTAGGGCAACCTATAGGTTTAAAGGCTTGTTTCACATGCTAAGTGCAATCGCAAGTGCCCGCGAAAGTGGTACACTTTTGGTTTCTTATCTTTCTCATTCTCTCTATCTTATTGCTCGAGGACTAGCAACGCTCTGTTTAGGGGTGGTGTGATAAGCACCCAAAACTGTAGAATTTATACCTCGAATAGATGTATTTTAGTTGCTAATTCTCGGGAATTTGGATCTTATGTGCTTAAATGTTTATCTTGTAGGTGAAATTGTGCATTATAAAGTTCAAACGATTAAATCAAGGCAATTGTGCAAAAATGGTGCTAAATACCTTGTCCCTAAACCCTTAGCCAAGCCTAAACCTACCCTAAACCCTGTGTGTGTTTTGTTTGTGCCCTTTTATTAATTTTTAGATTTTTAGTTTTGAGTCATTTTTATTTTTAGGATTTATTTTAAATTTATTTAATTTTTTCTAGGTTTTATTTTATTTTATTAGTATAATTTTATTTTATTAGCTTTTAGTTTAATATGATTATATTAAGATTAGTTTTATCAGTTTATTTTTAATTTATTAGATTTTATATTTTTTTAGGACTTTAGTTTTTATTTAGATTTTAATTTTTTTTATTTCTTTTGTTTTATTTTAGTTTTTATATAAGCTTAGGATTTTTTTTTTTTAGTTTTAGTTTTAATATTTTTATTTTTATTGTTTTTAGTTAGATTTTATTTTTTTAGTTTTAGTTTTATTACGTTTAGTTGAGTCTTTATTAATTTATTAGGGTCCAAATTAAACACACACACACCCAACTCCCCTACACACTATCATACACCCAAACACTCTCCCTCACCCACACCTTACTTCCCTACACCCTCACCACATCAAAACAAACTCAACCCATATTCAACCTCCAATCCATCCAACTCTTTCTCTCTCCTCTCTCAAAACTCCATTAACAACCCATTACCTTTTCCCAATCCATCTTCAACCACCATCACCCTCATCTCACATCAACACTATCAAACCTATATCCGGACATTCTAACCCGTGTCCCGTCGACCTCATGTCAACTCCGGCTGGAACCCAATCCGGCGACGATGACCTTAAACCGCCGTCGCCACCCACTTTCCGACCCTACTCCCTTAATCGCCGGTAACCCACCAACTCGACCGACTCCAGCCAACCCTTGTATGAACCCGCCGTCGCCCTTCCTCTCACCTGCTCGACGGTGACCTCGTCCCTAACTCCCAGCTAACTCCGGCGGGCTGTCAACCCCTTTGTCCCTTCATCTCAGGTGGGCTGTCAACCCCTTCGTCCCTCCATCTATGGCCAACCCCTTATCCAAGAACCCAAACCCATTTTCAAAGCCAAAAACCCATTTGTTTTTCTTTCCATTCACGATGTCACCTGCCAATTTCTAAACCAACAACCAAAACCAAAACTCAATTAAACCCCACAAGCCAAATAACCCACATGAACCCCTTATACCCATTTTACCCCCAACTAACTCTTCTACCCCAACTTCCCAAAAATACCCCCAATAACTAAATCAGATTTTTATTCCTATCCACTCACCTACTTATCCCCACACCTCACCATTTCCATGCACACTAAAATCCATTACCCACAATACCCCTAGCTCCATGCTTACTATTTAAAGAGGATGAAGACCGCATTTGAATTAAGCTTTTAGATAGGAATTTATAGAGAGAGAAAATACCATTTTAGTGTAGGTTTTTAGATTAGAATTTCTACTTTCTTTTTTTTAGATAGTGTGGAGAAGATAAATTGTTGTGAGGATTAAATTGAGTGAGATTCTTGATGTAATTTTATTTGAATCATTCAAATTAAGGGATGTGAGTTTCAACTCATGGATTGAAGATCAATTAAGCATCAAGAGATTGGGGTTTGATTGTTCTTTTCTCATCTCATTTATTTTATGCCTATTGAATATTTGTTTATTATGTCTAATACCATGTTAGGCTAAATCCCCTTTCAAGGGGTGGTGTAAAACCCTTATTTGATGTTATTTTATTTTTATTAGTTTAATTACTTGAAATTTTCCTTTGAATGTTAATTTTGATCCCTCACCCTTAAATTTACGCCTCGAGAGAGGGTAAATGATTTTCGAGAGAAAATCGAAATTCTAATTATAATACCCATTTTAGATTCGAACTAGAGATAGGGGTTTCTTAAGTGGGGTATTATAACTTGAATTTCAACTCTAAATTTATTTTCTAAGATTGACATAAATTTTAATTGGTCGATCCCAGCGGGTGATTAATTAAAAGGAGTGTGGATCTATTTTCTAGAGTTTTGGGGTGTTAAAGTAAATTTTCTAAAAGGTTACTATTATAATTACACTTTCAACGAGAGTTGGTTTGTAATTTTGATATTAATTTTGGAGAATTCAAATAATTAAATTAATTAATTAGAATAACTAAAATTTGTGGTGTAATCCCACTCCTTGATTGTTCTCACAATTATTTACCTCACTTTATATCTTATTTTAGTGTTAGACTTTATTTTCATTTTAGTCACTTTCTAGTTAGTTATTTTCATCTTGGTTTAGTTTAGTTTAACACCTCACCTCACCCTGTTGTTTTAATATTGAAAAAGCTAAAAAAATTAGAAAAAGTGAAAAAGTCACAAAAAGAAAATAAAAAGTGAATTATAATTGAATTTGTCTCTAGCTTACCCCATTGGAAGTGGATCGATGCCCATATTTACCGCTAGACTTGAGTTGTTATATTTTGTAGGTAATTGAGGTTTTGATTAAAAGGACTTTTCAAGCAACGACAAACATATACGCAAAAGTTCTTTTCATCAGTTTTCAAACCAACACTGAAGACATTTAATATCAAATGTAATTCACTTTTTATATTTATCAAATGGCACCGTTACCATTCTTGGGAGCTTGAAGCACTCGGAGCGGATTCAATTTTGTGATTCACTTGTATTGCATCTTTTTTTCATTTTTAGTACCATTTTTGCATTTTATTAGAAGGATTGTATTAGGACTTTATTATTTGGCTTGTATTGCGGTAGGTGGTCGAATTAATGGAGAGTCTTGAGGGTAGGTGGTCTTTATCCTGTCTTTTTAAAAATGTGGAGGATCGTTTTATTTGGAGATTCTCGGGAATTTATGGGCTAGTAGAGGATATAAGTAGGTGGGAGTTGTGGGAGGAATTGGTAGGAGTGAGTAGGGTGTGGGGTGCCCCAGTTTGTATGGGAGGGGAGTACAATGTGGTGAGATTCGGAGCAGAAAAAAGTAGCGGAGGTAGAATATGTAGATACATGACCGAGTTCTCCGATTTTATTGATGAGGTGGAGTTGATTGATTTGCCTCTTGAGGGGGGCTTGTACACTTGGTCCAGCTTTAGGGATAGACCATCGATGTCTCGCTTGGATCGATTTCTTATTTCTCAGAGATGGGAGGAGAACTTTCCAGGGTTGATTCAATCTACCTTACCTATGGTTAGTTCCGATCATTGCCCTATATTGTTAGAGTGTGGAGGGTGGAGGGAGGGAAGGATTCCTTTCAGATTTGAGAATATGTGGCTCAAAGAGAAGGATTTTGCTGAGAGGGTGAGTAATTGTTGGGCAGGGTATGAGGTGGAGGGGAATGCTAGTTTTCGATTGACAATAAAGTTGGGTCTGATTAAAGAATATATTAAAAAATGGAATAGAGAGGTCTTCGATCAGGTGCTCTTGGTCACATCGAGGTATATGGAAGTGGTAAGTAGGTTAGACGATAAAGAAGGGAGAGTCGGGCTCTCTGAGGAGTAAAGGAGAGGGAGGGAGGTTAAAGAAGAGGAGTTGTCAAAGAGGTTAATACAAGAAGAAATTAGTTGGAGACAGAAACCGGGGGTTTTGTGGTTGAGGGAAGGGGAATTTGTTCAGTATTATGAGAATTTGTTCAGGGAAGAAGAGGAGTGGCATCCTTCTCTTGATGGGGCTGAGTTGGGGAGAATTTCGGCATCTGAGGCTGATGGTATTGAGGCTCCCTTCACTAAAGAGGAAGTGGTACAGGTGTTAAAGTCAATGAGCGGGGATAAAGCGCCAGGGCCAGATGGTTTCACGATGGCTTTTTTTTAGGAAACGTGGTCGGTGATCAGGAATGATGTGATGGATTTGTTTAATGAATTTCATGATTGGGGTTACTTTTTGCCGAGGTTAAATGCTACTTTTATCACCCTAATTTCTAAGAAGGGTGCATCATTTGACATATGAGACTATAGACCGATTAGTTTGATTGGGAGAATTTATAAGATTCTAGCCAAAGTCTTGTCGGTGAGGCTCAGGAAGGTTATTGACCCTTTAATTTCGGAGTCTCAAAATGCCTTCTTAGGGGGAGGCAGATTCTCGATGCTGTATTGGTGTCCAATGAGTGTGAGGAGGCTAGGAGTAAAAGTGGGATTCCTAGTATGGCTTGTAAGCTTGACATTGATAAGGCATGTGATCACGTGAACTGAAAGTTTCCCCTCTACATATTAAGAAGGATGGGTTTTGGTGAACGGTGGTGCCACTGGATTAAGAGGTGTGTTTCTACGACTAGATTCTCGGTGCTGATTAACGGGGTCCTAGAGGGTTTTTTCCCTAGTTCGCATTGTCTTCGTCAAGGTGATCCGTTATCCCCATTTTTATTCATCTTGGTTATGGAGGCTGTAAATTAGTTAATGGTGAAAGTGTTACCAATTATTGATTCTAACACTTGACAATCAATGATTATATGTAAATATTTGTAACCTTTACCATTATTAGTATAATATAAATCGGTTATTATTCAAAGTCTTACCAATTATTGATTGTAACTTTTTAAAGTTGTTGTTCGAATATTGGTTATATTTGAAAAGAAAGACATTTGAAATCTCGGGGTATTGTAAATAACATACGGTCCATTATAACCGTATATTTATACTCATGGTGACACCACACCGTGACAACAAAATATAGGGTAACATGACACTGGCGGATACATATACATGGTTATAAGTCATCGTCCAAGTTATGCAGAGACAAGGGCTATTTTCAACACAACTATGATGGTCAATTGAAACCGTTTGTTACAGTACCACAGTGACCTTAAACCGTTACATCATAAGACAATGTTGTATGTAACTGTCCCATTGAGGCGGAGATTAGGGATATTTTCCATCCCAAATATCTAAGCCTATTATAAACGTGCTTAACATATACATAGTGAGTTTTAGCTGTAATATAACATATAATGGTTTAGCACCATTGTACCGCTGAGGCAGAGACTTGGGCTATTTTTGAACCCAACATTCACGATCAAATGAAATCGTTTACTAAATGTTCACATTGCCTTATAGCCGTATGTTTTGTAAACCATGATTTAACCTCACAGTCCCATTTTGGCGGAGACTTGGGTTGTTTTTCAACCAATAATCACGGTCAAATGAAACCATTTACTATATGTTCATGATGCCTTATGGTCGTATGTTCATATATCACGGTTGGACCTCACCTTCCCATTTAGGCAGAGACTTGGCTATTTTTCAACCTAACATCACGGTCAAATGAAACCGTTTACTATATGTTCATGGTGACTTATGGTCGTATATTCGTATATCACGATTGGACCTCACCATCCCAATGATGCATAAACTTGGATATTTTTCAACCCAAACATTACGGTTAAATTAAACCATGTATTACATTTTAACGGTACCTTATGGACATATGTTCGAATATCACGATTGGACCTCACCGTCCTATTGAGGCAGAGACTTGTCTATTTTTCAAGTAAAAAATCACAGTTAAATGAAATCGTAGACTACACACTCACGATGTCTTATCGTCGTATGGTCATAAACCACAATTTAACCTCAACGTACCATTGAGATAAAGTCTTGGCTATTTTTCAATTCAAAATAACAGTTAAATGAAATCGTGTATTACATTTCATGGTGCCTTTTCGTCATACCAGCTTATATCTCGGTTGAACCTCACAGTTCCATTGTGTTAGAGATATGGACTTTTTCGCAACATAAATATCACGATCAGTTGCAACCGTGTATTACACGTTCACGGTGACATGTGTCCATATGACCATATATCACAGTTGGACCTCACTGTCCTAGTCAAGCAGAGTCAAGGGATTTTTCCCTTGTGAACTCTCACATTGAATTGAAATCCTTTGTTACTTTCTCTCGGTAACACCACGCCACGGTCTTTGTCTCACTGTCAAACCACACTGTGTACATCTCACAAATAGTTGGATCCCACCGTACATTATATGGATGCCTTAGTACTTTTTTGTAAAATATTAAAAGGTAATTTACAACGTAATTTACAACGAACCAAGAATAATTTACCATAAATTATTCAAATAAAATATTATTTAAAAATTTTAAATAATTTCAAACAAGTCATGTCAATATTACATTCAAACACAACAAAATATTGTTCATATATATCATAATTCAAATTTGTTAGAACATGTCATACTTCAAAATTATTTTACAACGCAATCGAGTTACAAATAAATTCTTCCACAACAAATGTGTTTAATTTCGCCTTAAATGCTTCTTCGGGGGGCTTTTTGATTGGGGGGGGGGGGGGGATTCTGCTTGGGGGGTAGATCGTGCCATGTCTTGGTTCGAGTTTCTTGACACATCGGTGCCTTTCTCTTTTCATTATGCACATGCATTCCCTTGGCCCCAAGTAGGGCGTCAAGCACTGCAAGTGATAGTTTAAGGACATTCGAAACCTTCTAGTCCGAGCCGACTTTAATAGCCTCTTGTAGTAGGCTAATGGTTACATATATCCCCAGGGCCTATATAGAAACTAACATCAAAAGTAGGGATGGCAATTTTTGACACGATAGCCCGTTTATGGTAATAACCCGAAATGACCCGAACTTGACACGATTAACTTGTATAGATTTAAGAGTACCCAAAACTTATACTCAAATAAAAATCAACACGACCCGAAAATGACACAACTAACCCGAATTGCCACCCCTAATCAAAAGAAAAGAAATCAATTTACGGATAAATTTGAAAATATTTACCATTTTATCTGAGTGCTTTAATGTAACAACCCGCCTAATGGAATACCGGGCGATCACTCCTATATCAAATTAAAACAGGAGTCACATATGGATCATTCTTAGCATCACTGTCGAAAATCCATTTAATTACTAATATCCTATTAGGCGAGCGTTAAAAACTTTTAAAATGAAACATCCACAAGTTAATGCGTAAATGATACTGAAATGAAAATGAAATAACCGAACACTCGGTTCAAATTATACAACCATATCGAATTGACGTATAAAAGAATAAATAAAAATAGTTGGACCATTGGCCCGAATGTTTATACAATACCTCCTATCTAGAGTACAAGGACGGAAGCTGGTATCAAAAACCTTCACGCATCCACAGCTGCTGCAGCTGACGTCTAACTCGAAAGAAGTGTCATCCAGGCGTCCCTGTGTCAAGACACCTATATATATATATATATATATATATATATATATATATATATATATATATATATATACATATACAACAAGAGAGGAAAAGTAGATAAACGGGTCAGTGCCCGAGTTTGAAAATATTTTGCAAGTGCATAAATGCTTTATTTTAGAAAAATAGTTTTTATCTCATATTTGAATTGGTATCGCACTCCCATGAGATACCCCTCACCTCTCCTCTAGTAGTGCACACCTAACGCATCCTAACAACATACCCTAGTCACGATATCCCTGCCTAACTAGTCTAATTTACCCATCTACTATCTACCCTAGATAGTCCAAGTGCTAAGGGATAAACTTCCCTCCATTCTCAACACTGCACTAAGTTCGTGCGTGGGGTGTCTCGCAAAGCGAAATCCAAACAAGGAACCCTCCCCGATACACTACTACTTGGCAGGGTTAATGGTAGAGATCCATTAGGCCCGTAGCACACATCAAAAGTATAAATATATACTTATATATATATATACAAGTCACATTCATTATATATATAGGTTTTATCCGGATAATATCTCCCGCACTGAGGATTCATATAAAAAGTATTTATCAATACTTATCCTTTTTCAAAACTTTCCATTTCCCTTCTCATATCCAGGAAATGTATTTAAAAGCCAATTCATTATCATGAATTGCTTTAACAAATCATATACCTTTTAAAAAGCCAATTTTATTATCATAAAAATGCTTTTCATATCATATGCTTCCACATCCCTTCTTCCATATGGGAAGTGTTACCGAAGCCAATCTATATAACCCATTTCCCTTGTTATATCTAGGAAATGTAATTAAAGCCAATCCATTATCATGAATCGCTTTAACATAACGTATTCTATGACCGCCCGTCCGGGTTTCCCCACTGTGCGCGCCCCTAAATGGCTATCATCTTCCAGGGCCTATCACCAAGACAACCTAGGATCCTACATCGCAAGACGTTCGGAAGCGGCCATATGCCTGCGGGATAGTCAAGACCACACCTGGAATCTCCTAACCAGCGCAGAAAAATATTCAATAAACGCTCATATGGCCTATAGGACTATATCCACCCTGCATTCATTAGCCAGGGGGCTTCACCATACGTACGCAAACCTCCCTTATGATAGCGATTTAGAGAGGTGTGTATCCTCAATTTTATCATTTATGAAAATCATTTATCTTTCCATTTTGAAAACATTCATATTTTATTTTCAAAAATCATTTACATTATACTATACATATATACTTTAATTACATAGTATATACATATACCATACATTATATATTCATCCTTGAATACATACATATGGCCCTACTTGCCAACTATATCTAACGATGGCCATAAATGCCAAAGATTTCCTCAAGGAATCATAATCATGCATTCATATTAGCATGATTCTAAATCCAAAGTATTTCCTTACTTTTATAACTAATAAGTACCTTAATCATCACTAAGTATTTTATCGGACGTCTCCAATTATACCAGTTCACTCTAAGTGAATATATACATATGTATATAACTACACCCTCAAATTATCCTAATTATCTCCTAGGGCACACTCAACAGTAGTCGATATAATTATGCTTTCTGTACGCATAATTATATAGGCCTATATGCCTACTAGAAATATCCTCGGGATTTATCTCACCCTAACAACCTTAAATTCAGTGGGTTAGGGATTTCATTTCCATAAGCCCAAAGACTACACCTAGTCCAATTAATCATTTAGGGGTCCCCACCCTATCTTAGGAACACCAACATTTTAAATCCTCTATTTATCTATTTTCCTCAAAAATATAATTTAAGGGCTATATATTTAAAAACCCCACTTCGCCCTCCTAATTTTCCTCAATTAGAGAGCTATATACTCTACAAGGAATACTCATTTTATCCCTTAATTAACCTCAAAGAAATGTGAATTGGAATCTATCCCATCCAACTCACCCTGAGAAAAATTGTCCATTTTCAGAAGGTGTCGATCGATCGACCCATGGCCGTCGATCGATCGATGGCTCGGTCGATCGAGCCCCCATGATCGATCGATCGGTCATGTTGGGCAGCTTCTTCTCCGAGAAGCTGTTTTGGCCATTAAAGCTTCTCCCAAGATTTTGTCGCCTCAACCAACGGCCTACAACTTCAATCAACTACAACTACACATATACAAAGGGTTCTAAACATCCCAGAACCCTAAACCACCAATTAATTTAGATTAATTTCTAAGTTTCTCCAATAATCAAAATTTAGGGGTTTATTCGTTTTATCTCTCGAAAACCCATTTTGTCCACGAAAATCCCAACCCAAAATCATTAGGGTTTGTTATACCAACAATGATATGAGATATTTATGCTTAAAAATTAATAAAGCAAGTAAACACTTACCTCGTAGATAAAATCCGACGTCCTCGAGCCGAATCCCGCGGAGGCTGGCCAAAATCTCCCCCTTTTCCCTCTTTTCTTCCTCCTCTCTCTCTTACCTCTATTCTTTCTTCTTTCTTTCTCTTTTTATCCCTCTCTTCCTCTTTATATAGAGAGAAAAGGGTTTAACCCCTTTAAAACCCAAAAATGACTCGTTTACCCAATTACGAGTCTATTTAACTCCAAAATTACCCGAAACTCAATTTCGACAATCGGACACTCTTTTTTGACTATCTCAGACATTCCGAGACTCATGCTGCAGTCAAAATTTCCATTCGAGGTACTTGACCGCAAATCACTACTCTAACCCAAAATAACTTTATGCGGGTTTTCCAACTAAAATCTAACCTTTTTGGTCACTTTTCTCCACGGCGACATATAATTAAATTATTGCGACCTATATAGTCCCAAAAGTAATTACAACATCCATGGAAACCCATTAAATCATCAAAAACCCCAAAAATCACTATTTTAGGAAATTCCTCAAATCTCCAATTTATATTTAATTATGGAATTTAATTATCTCCAAAAAGGCGGGTTGTTACATACTCCCCCCCTTACAACAGAATTTCGTCCTCGAAACTCGGATATAACCTACACCGTCTAACTAGGATCACTACAAATCCTAAAACCTCAAGGGACATATACTAACCCAATGGTTCCCAACCATATGCTATGCGACTACCGCAATCATAAAGTGACTCTTATACGTCACATAATACCCATTATCTATAATGCATATCGGCATGAATTTCTACTTTATATACTATGCCCATTCTATTTCAGGCGGTATATAAAAACATCTTACCAAGGTGCCCATACACCTTTCTAACTCGTGCACATCTACACATCCGTAGTGAACGTTTGACACTTAACACTCTCTCCCAATAAGGATCTCCTTTCCTCAGTGTAATACTCATCTATGGGTCCTCCTGACTCGCGAAATTTTGAACTCCCAACCTCGGTATCACTAACTCTATCAATCCTACATCCTACTAATGATACGGTCTAAGCGTTACCCTACCTACGCGAAACGAGTCTAACACTAAGTATATCCCTAGTGTCCAAGGCCTCTCTCGACTTCCGACATTTTCTCGGTTTCATGTGTGGGACGTCTCGCCAAGGAAAAATCCAAACAAGGAACCCTCCCATTACACTACTCCCTCGCGTTGTCGGTCATCAAGATATAGCGACCTAAGGCACACCAGCGTGGCGTCCTAAATCCTACTAAGCTAACCTAAGAACGTATTTCTACTATTCTATCCTTTCGCCCATACGAAAGGAAACCTAACTAATCAAAGTGTCGACTCTCTGTAAGAACACTATGTACTTCGTACCCAAAATATACTTTCTCAAAATTTTTCCTTTTCACTAAGGCCTAGCCATAATCCTCAAATTAATTTCTGTAAGTCCTCCTCCACCCAACTACTTGTGGTGAGGGGACGCCCTTTTGTGCTTTTCCATAGCACAATATTTTCAAAATCATACCACCATCACAGGGCTCATAGTCTATAGTGGTTCATCCACACTATAAGACTTTTCACCAAACTAACATCCTTGCATCCCATAACAGTTCTCCGTGCCCGACGCCGTTAAGAGTCATGTGTTGAGCGTCTCGCAAAGAGAAATCCAAACAAGGAACCCCTCCACACATTGACACTTGACTTCGTCGATCTTGGAGTTCCTCTATTTCAAACATGAAACCGGGATACCCTATCCCCTCACAGAACAAAATATGGTCTGAACTCCCGAATCTATCTAGGAGTGACACCACCCTGCGCTCGCACTAATTCTAAGTCCTTGCGCAAACCAGCACTGAGCTTAATCTTACAGCTCAACAAGAATCCTGTGGGCCTTAAATTATATCTATAAGGTTGCCACACACTCACATCAAAATAATGAAGCCTCTGCTCATCGAGGTTCCATCAATCCATAATAACAAAGGTGTACTCGACCTGTATCCAGGTGAGACACCGCAACCACAATCTGTTCCCTCCAGGAACTTCGGACACAATAGTCTTGCCATTATTTGCCAGCTATCTCTCCGATCATACCATAATCTTATACAATATATACAAAATATAAACACCCACCTCTATGACGAGTGAAAGAAAACAAAATTTCCCTACCGCGAAAAACACATAAGCCTACATTATTATGTTATAGAAACCGACACAACTCAATTTACACACACCAGTCTAAGGCCAACAAACACCACAACTTCATCTAGCCACACCTCTTACTAGAATTTCTTACTCTAGGCCCCATCTGGGCACCCTAACCTTGTCCTTTATTCCTACCGAGAAAGGACTAACTGTTGTGGCTCCGCACTTCACCTTACTATTTTCATCACTGGCCTTCCTGACCATGATAAAGTTATCAACGTTATTTGACTCTATAACCTTACTCCATAGAACCATCTTACTAATCCTCTTAACTTCCTCGTTAAAAGGAAGCTCCACAACAAGTTTCAACAATCTCTCCATGTGGATGTCCACTCAGGGGCACCTGAACACACCCACATTCTCCCTACAAGTGAAAATATTCCTTAAATTTTTGCATCTAGGTATTTCCATACCCTTCTCTAAGATAAATCTCCCGAGCCTTCCTCGTCTACTAGGTAGTTCCATGCTCACTTTGCACAACCCCAACTTTAACGTATGGTCCTTATCAAAGACCTTTTTTGAACCCTTATCTCCACGGGGTAGTTCAACTTGAGTACCACTTTCTACCATAGCAGTACTTGGATGCTCATAACTAATACACTTTATTAGTTGCTGCAACAATCCTTAATAATTTCCATAAGGGAAGTGACCTCTACGGCGGTCCTAATCCCCCGACTTCTACCAATTTCCCCAGCTAAGCTCCGCTTCCTGCTGTCCTCCTCGAGCCCTTCCTTGTTCGTCCTACTTCGATCGGCACACGATCCTAGAACGAGCACGCAAAGGATTTCTATAATCTTAGGCTATGGTGCTATGGCAGTAGAACGAAGTCTCACAAGAGAAATCAACAATCCTAATCATGGGGCTCTATGTCAAATCGAGAGCAACGCTGAAAGCGTAGTACGTCCGCACAGATTCCTAAGGACACTAGAACCTGATGCTCTGATACCATCTGTAATAACCCACCTAATGGGATACCGGGCGATCACTTCTATATCAAATTAAAACAAGAGTCACATATGGATCATTCTTAGCATCACTGTTGAAAATCCATTTAATTACTAATATCCTATTAGGCGAGCGTTAATAACTTTTACTTAACTACTCTTTTTAAACAATTAAAATGAAACATCCACAAGTTAATGCGTAAATGATACTGAAATGAAAATGAAATAACCGAACACTCGGTTCAAATTATACAACCATATCGAATTGACGTATAAAAGAATAAATAAAAACAGTTGGACCATTGGCCCGAATGTTTATACAATACCTCCTACCTAGAGTACAAGGATGGAAGCGGCTATCAAAAATCTCCACGCATCCACAGCTGACGCAGCTGACGTATGACTCGAAAGAAGTGTCATCCATGCGTCCCTGTGTCTGGACACCTATATATATATACAATAAGAGAGGAAAAGTAGATAAACGGGTCAGAGACCGACTTTGAAAACATTTTGCAAGTGCATAAATGTATCTCATATTTGAATTGGTATCGCACTCCCATGAGATACCCCTCACCTCTCCTCTAGTAGTGCACACATAACGCATCCTAACAACATACCCTGGTCAAGCTATCCATGCCTAACTAGTCTAATTTACCCATCTACTATCTACCCTAGATAGTCCAAGTGATAAGGGATAAACTTTCCTCCATTCTCAACACTGCACTAAGTTCGTGCATGGGGTGTCTCGCAAGGAGAAATCCAAACAAGGAACCCCCCCCCCCCTGATACACTACTACTTGGCAGGGTTAATGGTAGAGATCCATTAGGCCCGTAGCACACATCAAAAGTATAAATATATACTTATATATATATATACAAGTCACATTCATTATATATATAGGTTTTATCCAGATAATATCTCCCGGACTGAGGATTCATATAAAAAGTATTTATCAATACTTATCCTTTTTCAAAACTTTCCATTTCCCTTCTCATATCCAGGAAATGTATTTAAAAGACAATTCATTATCATGAATTGCTTTAACAAATCATATACCTTTTAAAAAGCCAATTTTATTATCATAAAAATGCTTTTCATATCATATGCTTCCACATCCCTTCTTCCATCCGGGAAGTGTTACCGAAGCTAATCCATATAACCCATTTCCCTTCATATATCCAGGAAATGTAATTAAAACCAATCCATTTTCATGAATTTCTTTAACATAACGCGTTCTAAGACCGCCCGTCCGGGTTTTCCCACTGTGTGCGCTCCTAAATGGCTATCATCTTCCAGGGCCTATCACCAAGACAACCTGGGATCCTACATCGCAAGACGTCGGGAAGCGGCCATATGCCTGCGGGATAGTCAAGACCACACCCGGAATCTCCTAACCAGCGCAGAAAAATATACAGTAAACGCTCATATAGCCTATAGGACTATATCCACCCTGCATTCATTAGCCAGGGGGCTTCACCATACGTGCGCAAACTTCCCTTATGATTGCGATTTAGAGAGGTGTGTATCCTCATTTTTATCATTTATGAAAATCATTTATCTTTCCATTTTGAAAACATTCATATTTTATTTTCAAAAATCATTTACATCATACTATACATATATAGTTTAATCACATAGTATATACATATATATCATAAATGATATATTCATCCTTGAATACATACATATGGCCCTACTTGCCAACTACATCTAATGATGACCATAAATCCCAAAGATTTCCTCATGGAATTATAATCATGCATTCATATTAGCATGATTCTAAATCCAAAGTATTTCCTTACTTTTATAACTAATAAATACCTTAATAATCACTAATGATTTAATCAGACGTCTCCAATTATACCAATTCACTCTAAGTGAATATATACATATGTATACAACTACACTCCCAAATTATCTTAATTATCTCCTCGGGCACACTCAACAATAGTCGATATAATTATGCTTTCTATGCACAAAATTATAAAGGCCTGTATGCCTACTAGAAATATCCTCGGGATTTATCTCACCCGAACAACCTTAAAATCAGTCGGTTAGGGATTTCATTTCCATGAACCCAAAGACTACACCTAGTCCAATTAATAATTTAGGGGTCCCCACCCTATCTTAGGAACCCCAACATTTTAAATCCTCTATTTATCTATTTTCCTCAAAAATATAATTTAAGGGTTATATATTTAAAACCCCCACTTCGCCCTCTTAATTTTCCTCAATTAGAGAGGTATATACTCTACAAGGACTACTCATTTTAACCCTTAATTAACCTCAAAGAAATGTGAATTGGAATCTATCCCATCCAACTCACCCTAAGAAAAATTGTCCATTTTCAGAAGGTGTCGATCGATCGACCCATGGTCGTCGATCGATCGATGGCTCGATCGATCGAGCCCCCATGATCGATCGATCGATCATGTCGGGCAGCTTATTCTTCAAGAAGCTATTTCGGCCATTAAAGCTTCTCCCAAGCTTTTATCGCCTCAACCAATGGCCTACAACTTCAATCAACTACAACTACACATATATAAAGGGTTCTAAACCACCAATTAATTTAGATTAATTTATAAGTTTCTCCAATAATCAAATTTTAGGGGTTTATTTATTTTATCTCCCGAAAACCCGTTTTATCCACGAAAATCTCAACCCAAAATCATTAGGGTTTGTTATACCAACAATAAAATGAGATATTTATGCTTAAAAATAAATAAAGCAAGTAAACACTTTCCTCATGGATAAAATTCGACGTCCTCGAGCCGAATCCCGCGGAGGCTGACCGAAATCTCCCCCTTTTCCCTCTTTTCTTCCTCCTCTCTCTATTCCCTCTCTTCTTTCTTCTTTCTTTCTCTTTTTCTCCCTCTCTTCCTCTTTATATATAGAGAAAATGGTTTAACCCCTTTAAAACCCAAAAACGACTCGTTTACCCAATTACGAGTCTATTTAACTCCAAAATTACCCTGAACTCAATTTCGATAATCGGACACTCTTTTTCGACTATCTCAGACATTCCGAGACTCATGGTGCATTCGAAATTTCCATCCGAGTTACTTGACCGCAAATCACTATTCTAACCCAAAATAACTTTATGCGGGTTTTCCTACTAAAATCTGACCTTTTTAGTCACTTTTCTCCACGGCAACATATAAATAAATTATTACGACCTATATAGTCCCAAAAGTAATTACAACATCCATGGAAACTCATTAAATCCTCAAAAATCCCAAAAATCACTATTTCGGGAAATTCCTCAAATCTACAATTTATATTTAATTGTGGAATTTAATTGTCTCCAAAAAGGCGGGTTGTTACATTTAACTGTGGCTTATGTAGTTTATGATCCGGATTTTGAATGTATGGATGGGATCTTTCTAGATACCAAGATATACCCATCCACACATTCTCAAGTCACGGTATCAAGTTAAGTTGATACCATTTCTCGATATCAAACTTTAATTTGTAGCGGACCTGGGTATTTCCCCTCTCCTTTGATAAAGGGTGCATTAGCAGTCTAGGGATTGTTTGAAATCAGACAACCTAGGATAGGACCCTCTATGACTAATAAGGTTCCCCGACATCGTAATAAATGAGGAGGATGTTATACCATGAGACCTTCTGAAATGGGTATGCCTCATTATGTTCAAAGTAAGGTACCCATATAACCTAAACATATTTACAAATGTTATTACGTAAAAAAGAGAATAAATATTGATTTTAAAATAAATAATACTTACGTCTAAAGCCTTTAAGTCATATACCGTTTCCCTAAGCTCCAGTATTTGTGCAAAGGCATCACTTGACACCATTTGCGCCCTCAATTTGTATAGACGTGGTTTGCTATGCTGAAACTCGAGATTTATAACACCTCTTGCCAAATTAAAGTGGTCGTATGTCCACGCCTACATTCAAATAGACATATTAATTAGAAAATTCATATATCACAAAATAAAATTAAAAGCACGTGTTACATTTAAAATATGTACCACAAGAAGGGAAGATATCTTTCCATCTGCCTAACGTCTACCCACGAGGCAATCTCCAATACCTATATAAATGGGCCACTACACCCATCTACCAATCATAGTCTTTGCATTTACTGACTTTTTACAAAGACTGCAGGTAGTACACTGAGACTCGGTTCTTCGATTTTTTGGGGAACAACAAGCAACTGACCATGAAAATCATGTACCCCCTAGAAACCTACTCAATTTGTCTCTTCGTGATACCCTCCACCAGATTCTTAACCCTCCCCTCGTACATATTCATTATCCATTAAAAAAGAACAGCATAGACACACTTTCTCTCCTCCTTAGGCTCTTCCTCGGGATAACCTGAATATTTTGTAAGCCATTCGATTTGGGTCGCCTTCTGTTCGGGTTTTTTAAAAAGTAGTACCGTACACCGGTTTACCAACTCCTAGGATTTGGAGGAAATGGTATACATCATTAAGGGTGATGGTCATCTCACCGAACGACATATGGAATAAATTCTTCGCCGGCTGCCACCGATTAATCAATGCCAACACTGATACACAGTCTGTGTAACTATAAGAGTGTTTTATCAGAACCCACATACCCTAATTTTTCACCAACTCGATAACCCGATCATCCTCCTTCTCTATGTCCCACTCAACAATTTTTTTTAGTGGAAAATGCACTTCATTATGCCTCTCTCCTGATCTCGGTTCCATATAGAATAAGTAATATGGTTATGAATTTTTTTTAGGAGTTCGGGGTTATTTGGCATCCACCCCTCAAGCAGTTGTGAATCCGTGTGGCTTAGTTTTTTACGGTCTTTCTTCTGGAGTGCTTTAGATGTGGATGGTTGGATTTCATCTTCCGATGAAGAAGACTCGTCCGTGTACCCTCTTCTTTGTAACACCCCGTCCGCCCGGGGAGAGCGAACGGAGTGCTAATGCGATAAAATAAATCCAAATCCACAAGTGACAAGGTATAGAGCATCTAAATAAACCTATAATAATATAAATCCACTAATCTCAATCTCTTCAATTACAACAAGTCTCTCGAATTACATACACCAACTAACTCGAAAATAAAATATAGATCTCCAATGCTCTATACAACAAAATAAATACAATCTTCTCAAATATATTCTCGAATATTCTTCCCAAAATATCCAAGTTAAAATCAATCTCCAATAATCCATAGAACCCAAATCCACGCTAACCTTCCACTAAAAGAAAATATGGGGATGTACACAATACGACAGGAAATATGCTCAACAAATATATGTTAGCGATGAATAAAACGTAACAACACGAGTACGAATATTCAAATCAAAATGAAAATCTCAAAGCAATTATCAATATAATTTCTCAACTACACTTTAACTGGGTCACCAGGACTCACCACATCCGTATATGCTTTATCAAGCCATAGCTCGGGAAACAGGAATTTTCGCGGGTGCCCAACCTCCGTGCCATATTAAAATCTCATGACAACATGCTCATCAACAATATAATGATACCACATGAATCAAAATAATTTCAACAATTATTTTCAATATTCAATGAATTTATCAATTCAAATATGAGTTCAATTAACAATAATTCAAAGAGAATGACACTCGCGAGATTTAAGGAGCATATTGTGTAAAACCCCATACCTCAAACCATGATGAGAAACCAATGATCACATCCTCAAGATCAACACAAAAGATCTACAAAATCTTCTCAAAGAACCTCCAACAAAATAGCCCCAAGAACACCTCTAATCTAAGGTTGGAACTCATAAATCTCAAGGGCCAAAGTATAATTAAAAAGGAGAGGAATATAAAATATATTTGATGCCAAAATTTGTGCCAAAAGTATGTTAAAAGGGTTGCCCACGACTTCCTTTAATAATGAAAAGAAATGAAGATATGGAATCCAAAAGACTCCTTTAAATAAGGCAAAGAAATGAAGAGTTGGAAGTCAAAACAACTCCAAGAGATAAAAACATTTAAAAATCATTTTAAAATCCGTTTTAACTCCGTTTTTGATACCGTTTGAAGTTCTCGCCTTTAAAAATAATAACCAACATATTTGAGCGGTAAAAATAATTTTATCAAAAACTTTATTTTCCTACATTTTCCAAAAATTAATTAAAATAGCCCAAAATTACGCGGGTTGTTACATTCTTCATCTACTACTTTCTCTTCTTCAGCCTCTCCTTATTCATATCTTTACTCCACCTCTTTCGCCCTCTCTCTCTTACTCCCTTTCCTACTTTCTTTCATCCTCTCGTGACTTTTCATATTCTTTCTCTTCTTCTTTATCTCTCACTCTTACCTCACCCCCTTCACTAACCCGAAGTAAATTACCTACCACCGCCTCAACCACTAGCTCTATTGACTGCGACGTAGCACCCTTACCAACAGTAAGTAAACCTCTACCATTTGGTCGACTACTTTATCTAACAACCTGGTAAGAGAATATCCTTTTCTCGAACTAGTGGCCTCACTGACACTACTACTACTACTAAAGGAAGATCCGGGTGGCCAAACTTCCTTCGCTCCCCTCCAACCTCCTCTTCCGCTCGGATGCGATAGGAGGATTTTTTCTTCTTCCTATTTATATGACCTAGATAAGAAATTAACAAGATTATATTAGGAAATGAACATTAAATTAATAAGTTCATACCAACGAAAAAACAATAATATGTAAGGGCCTAAAAATGACAAATTTTTCAAAAATACATGCATACGTAAATACGTTCATCATTTTAAAGCTTGCCTGATCAAGTATACATGCATACACAGAAGAAATATTTTCAATATGAAGAAAATATAAAATGGATGGCCATCCAATAATATGTAAGGGCCTAAAAATGACGAAATTTTTATAAATACATGCATACATATACATTTATTATGTTGAAGCTTGCACAATAAAGTATACATGCATACATTAATATTAACTATAAATATTTTCAATATGAAGAAAATATAAAATGGATGGCTGTCAAATAATATGTAAGGTCCTAAAAATGACAACATTTATAAAAATATATGAATATATGAAATATGAAATACATTGCTACATATGGTGATTATTGTCTAGGAAATAATACACCACAGTACGAAGAGATTGTGAAAACCTAAACCACGGTCTTTTATGGATTTGACAATCAAAACACGATGAGATATGGTCGTAAATAGGTGAATCACGGTTGGATGGGACTGAATATCCTTGACACCTTCGGCGACTGGAGACCGTAGGTGCAAAGAGCAGTTTGTTTTTTCGAATGGTAAACCCAAGGTTGTTCAAGCCAATTAAACTCGAGATTTAATGGCCCAAACGCAATATATTTCCAGTTAGATTAATTAGGGTTTTATTTTGTATGTCTTAATGAGTTTATAATGGATTTTTATATGTAGTTTACATGATAAGGTTTAATACAAAAACTGAGATCATGACAGTAATGGGAGTATGTTTTAATGGTGTAACATATCAGAAATGAAGCTTGAGGGTGAGTAGTAGGGTTCGAGAGAAAATGGAAGTAAGTTGGAATGTTGAATGGCTTGGGAGAGAAGTTAGAGAGATAAGAAATAGAAAAACTAAGGTTTAATTTTTTTTTAGGCTTTTATATGGGTTAAGGTTAATGTGGTGTTGTGTGTGTTTAGTCGTTTGTACAAATATTGGGTACTTATGTGATTTTTTGTACAAAAGGGTGTTTTGGAGTAATTTTTTTGGGGTAAATATACATACCCCTGTGAAAAATATGCGACTTGGGAATCTAGTCAAATTAATTAATTACCACCCAGTTAAAAGTGAATCATTTTTTAATTGAACCAAATTTTGATGTTATAAAATAAAAGTAATGAAGTAAATTTCCACGCGGGTGATCTAGAGATAAATGCAGAAGATGTAAAAAATATAAAACACAATGCACTACTATTTTAAAATGGAAAAAATAACAAAAAGTCCTTTATTTCCAAAGCCTAACAAATCTACTAGTACTATGAATTTTAGGTTTTACAATTGATAAACACGACTTACATATTAGGTAGTAATTACTTTCGCATAGTCTCTCCCTTTTATTTTTTTGCATTGACATACTAGCAATATGATACTCCACACTTTGAATTCATCTTTCATAGTCCTCTGACCTCAGTATCTACTGATCTTTTTGGTAAAGAAGATTAACTTATGCGTATGCTACACGTTCATCACTTGCATGATTTCTTGTTCTAATACCTTCAGTTACTGTGGAATATCGGATATGATTATAAAATGAAATTTTAATATCTTGTTAAAACTGGGCTAAGTACATTCAAAGGCTCATTTAATTTTTTATTTATACTTTACATCATACGATTACAACTTAAACACGTTTTTAATAAATCAATCTCTTGTTCGAACCAAGGAGCTCGTTCGAAAGAGGTCTCTTCGCACGAGGGATCTCATTCGATAATATTATCGTACAAGGACTTCCAATCACAACAATGGGTTTTCATTTTGCACGAGGTATCTCACACTCAAAAAAGGAAAGGAATTTCCACAACTAGAAAAAATCCAGAAAAAATCTTTAAATTAGATTTCCTCACATTTTAAAAAGCTTTCGTCTGGTCAATTCCCTACTAAAAAATAATGTTATAAAAATTAAAAAATCTTAAATGCTTACTAAACTTTTGATATTCCAATTCTAAATATGTCTGATTCACAGATATTCGTCTCACTTATTTATCTTTGTCTTCAATGATATGACATTTAAAACTGAAAAAAAAACTAAACAATATATTTTGACATTTGTTCCCAAAATAACCTAAAACAAAAAAAAGGAGTGTAAAATATTTTATGAAAAAAAAATTACCAAATGAAAGACCTATTACATCAATATACTCATTCCAATCCCCGCAAGCCATACTCGATACTTTGTGCGTATTATTTTTATAAACTACATCATCAACATTATGAGTCTAGTATGTCCTAAAACTAAAGCATATACTCCGTGACATACAAAGGATACAATAGAATACTAAGTAAACATAAATTT
Source organism: Sambucus nigra (assembly GCA_949130495.1). Lineage (NCBI taxonomy): Eukaryota > Viridiplantae > Streptophyta > Magnoliopsida > Dipsacales > Adoxaceae > Sambucus > Sambucus nigra. The sequence continues at coordinate 606,335,353 of OX422211.1, forward strand.
AAAATATGCCATGCATGCAAGAAATTACTCCCCCTTAAAAGGTATTCCCTCTAGATCTAAAATCTATCCCCCTATTTGTCTCGAATAGATAAGGAAAAGATACCGATATCATACATAAAAAATCAATCAAATTCTAAGCATACAAATTATAACATGTCAAGCCATGTGATCAAATAAGATAACTAAGAATAGAATTATGGGAAATTATAAGATTACTTTAATTATGACAAATATAATTCGTATCACGACATGAACAGGCAGGCAAACCCAACTCAAACACGAGTAATTTACTTAATCCAAGGTAATGTTAAATTTATAAAATCTCACATAAGCTATATAATGGGAATATGAGTGAACTCGAAATCCGAAAATGTTAGATAAACCCCACTTATGTTATGTATAAACCCTTTAATGAAAGCCATAGTTGAAAATATCCTAGAAGGTCAACCAAACTAAAAAAATTGAGTTCTTACAAAAATTTATGATAATTATGACCTAAAATTAACCGTATGTGTTAAAAGTTCAATAAGGCCAAAAGAATCACATACAAGACAAAAATGTTCCAACTCATTAGTTTTCAACATATAACTCCCTAAGAATGATATTTTTTATTTTTCAAAATTCAAATCAAGACAAAATTATAAGTAGTACATATCTCGGTAGATTGTCAAAGGATGCATAAATGATACTAGATACTCTCGTCGTAGGCAAATATTTTGTACTCAGTCAGTGGTGCAAAATCCTATAGATATCCCAAGGTCAAAATAGCTAGTTGAATCAACAGGTTTAGTGAGCATGGCTAAAAATATGGAATTTATGGGGATATAACTTAAGGAAACAACACCATCCTTAACAAGATCATAAATAAAGTCATGGTGAATGCCTACGTGTTTCATCATAGAATGCTCAACATGGTTAAGGAAAATATAACTCGCACTCATGTTATGAAAATGTATAGTCATGGTATCCCTATCATTTCCATAATGTTGAAGAATCTTCTTTATTGAAATGAGTTTAGTACAATAACTCTTCATCGCTACATACTTGACCTCGATGGTCAATGAAAAAATTGAATTTTCCATCTTGATATGGCAAAAAACAAGCACACACTCATAAGTAAAAAACCCACCCCAAGTGATCTTTTAACCGACGGCATCTCCAGACTAATCATCATCAGGTTATGCATATAACAAGGTGTTGATATGACAAGAATAAAAAATTACATGCTCCAGATTCGCACTCACATACTTAATAATACACTTGATTACCAACAACTTTCACTCCTTAGGAAATGCTTGGAACCTCGCACAAACACCTACACTAAAGGCAATATCAGGATTACTTAAGATATGATATAATACCTATTATAGTTCGGTAGAGTATTTGATCTACACCAGCTCCTTTAGTGTATTTGCTAAGTAAGAAATATATATATACACAAATGCCTAGAGGAATCCAACCCAAACTTATTCACCAGGTCTCGTGCATAGTTGAATTGAGATATAAAATCCCTTCCTTTACCCGGACGAATCTAAAGATGTATGAAAATTATGAGCTATCCTACCACACTTATCATAAATTCAATCATCATCAACTTGTAAATTGCATGAATATTAGGCAACTAAAATTTTCTTCTTGTTTATATGAAGAAATAACACCTTATACGTTCCCCTTATCTTGAAGCCCCTCTCAAAAGATAGGATGTGAGCCTCTTATATCAATCTCGAGGAGCTTGCTTAAACTTATAATTACTTTTTCAACTGATATAGATGACCCTAGAAAAAATAAATTAAAAATATGTGCCAATATAAAACCTTTTCAAACCATTTAACAAAAATTCCATCGGCTAAAATGGAACATGTTCGAAATCTTAAACAATTTATATATGAATAAAATATTTATTTTCTCACTAATATTCTAATCCTCTTTATACTACTTGTGGCGAAAAAATGGAAATAAATCTTTCCTTTCAAAATAAATGAAATAAAGTGTAGAGCAACTAAAAACTCCTATAAAGGTATAATTATCCTATACATATACTAAACCTAAAATTAATATAAATTATGGGGTGTGAGCGGGAAGTCAGTAAGCTCATATAAATGCTTGAGGTAATTAAAATTGAAACTATTATGCTTGTACATAACTAGAATTCTTAGACAAAGGTATGTAATCTTAGGATCTCACCACGTGTTACTACATTTTCCAATACAACGTGGACTCTCATTCTTTCTCTTGTCATTTATCCTTCGAACACTCCATGGCCCAAAACAAATTCACAATACAATCTCAAGGCATGATATGATAGTCCCCTCATTGTCTTAACATAAAATAATTACTTAATATTTCAAAGGACAATGGCATGGCTCCCGAGACAAAAGAGAAGAAAATAACCCAAAATCACACCCCATATAGAGTATGGTTTGGCTATGGGATGACTATACATCCTCCAAAAATTATTCTCCTAATTTGTCATCTTTAAATTTATATTAAGGGTAACACCCAACGATTTTAAAGTGTAAAATCTTTTATAAATTAAAATTTCAAAAATATACTTTTTTAAAATTAATTAATTTTTATACTTAAAAATGTTGGTTTTTATTTATGTAAAATGAGATTTTAATCGAAATTGAAATCAAAATTTAAATTTAAAAATGATAAATTTTTGTATAAAAATAAGAAATCTCAAATTAGCAAGGGAGCTGAATCGGTTCGGCCCTGGGGGCTAACCGGTTCACTCCAGTGGTGGGGAAAAAAATTTGGCATTCTCTTGTAGTGTTTGTGCAGGATTTAAATTATTTTCTTTTCCTAGAATATAAAGGCACGGGTTCAGCATTTTTAAAACAAATTTTATCCTTCTCAAAGAGCAATATCCTCCCATATATTTATCTCCTTTCTTCTACAAAACCTAAACCCAATTAAACACAACTTTCAACCCATGTTTTGAAGATCTAAATCAAGTTTTCTCAAGAACATCCAAAAACATATCTTTTCTATTTTCGCAACAGGAACGCAACCGTGTAATCAGAGTTTTAATATAACTTCTTTAAAGACATGAATACTTATATTGTTACCCTTAAGTGTTATGCGTTTTAAATATTGCTTAAACTTTAATAAATGTTGTTTTTCTTAAAATAATTTAGAAAGGCTAATTAGGAAAAGCGAAAGTAATTACGGAGATGTTTTTATTCAAAATTATAATATAACTTAAGACTTAAAACAATCGCATGCCTAGATTAGAAATTGGTATTCGATAGAATTGTGGGATGTTTCGCGTATTAAAATTAAAAATATAAATTTGTAATAATGTTTCGAATTGAAAAATCACAATTCTTATGTGTAGATTGTAGATTGAATTTATTATTGCGTAATAGATGTATATGCATGTTAAAAAATATAATCTTGCGCTAATCGGTAAAATATCACTTCTATATAAATTATGAACTTTGAAAACTTGTATGGTGATTAGTAAGACTTGTTTATTTATATAAATAAAAATGGGTGTAATTTGGATAATATTGAAATTGGAGAATCAATTTGAAGAATTAAAGATATAAATGAAAATGATTTTTTTTAATGATGCTTCTCTTAATATTTCGCCACTATGGAGACGTTGGGATTTTGGATAGTTATGCTTTTACCCTTACTTTTCATGTTACTTTTTAGGTATGAGACTTGTAGGTAGATCTTTATTATTGTTAACACTTTTTAGGTATGGGATTAGTGAATGTGGGTTTTTACGATTGGGAATTTCCTGGCTGGAAATAAGTAGTACACTTTTCCATTGTTCCGTTAGTTAAGATGCAAGACTAGGTGGCACTTGTTGGTTGGTATAATTCCTAAGTGATAGGGTAGGGTAAACTTCTGGTTTGGATATCTCTAGATATGGGACTAATGATGGTTTGAGGATTTAAGGCTTGAATATATGGTGGGGCTATTAGAAAATACTGAGCTAGATAAAATGGGGAATTAATGCGTAAGATAATAAATTGGTATTAAAAGTATTTTGTGTTACCATTAAGTGCAATGCTAATGAATTGGGATGGCTGGCTATAGCGACGTGGGCATGTGTTGACATCACCGATAAGTGTAGGGATATTGAAAAATAGGTTGGCTGGTTATTGTGACGTATCGAGCGTGGAACGCCGCCAATAAGTGCAGGCCTAACGTAATTGGGTCGGCTGCCTATAGCGAGGGAAATGTGTGTAAGATCAATTGAAAGGTCAACTGGTTATAGTGGTGTCTCTATAATAATAATTTTGTTAATCAAATTAAATTGAATTTATAGCTTTAACATGATTAAATGATCGAAATATCATAATTAGACTGGAACATTGAGGTGGCTTGCTCATGTTGGTAGATAGGGGTAATTTATTTTTACTCGCATGTTAATATATCTCATTTAAATTAAAATACTCTGTTATGATATTTATCATGTATGATGCTTATGTATGGGTTCACGGACCCTAATTGGGAGGAGTAGCTAGTGTTCATGCGGTGGGCTCGGACCTATTGTGTCGACTAATATTTCATGTATAGTTGCTGGAGTAGCTACATAAGATGGATTGGAAATATTTTGAGTGTAACCAAAGATTTATTTTATTTTCTTTAATAGTTTAGATTATGTTTCCATTCCTGTTTTTTATTATGAGACTTCCATTTATAGATCTGGTGGGCCAATCGGTTCCACAATTGTTTATGGTTTCAGCAAAATATTTATAGTTGGATTATTTCATTTGAGGTTTAATAATTTGGATTTGGATTTATTTTTTAGATAACATGGTGATGGATTTTAATATACATTAATGTTTAGATTTATTGATAAATTTGAATTATATCTTATGGAATTAAAGTTTTTAAATGTCTCATATTTTATTTGCTTTAGTGATAGTTTTTATAGTGGAAACCCTTGTGAGAAAAAAATCATTATCTACCCAATTCAAGAAGTTCACTAGTATTAATATTATTATATAGGATTTATAAAGAGATAAAATCTGACACCCCTCCTATTTCAATAATTGGTGATCAATAGTACTCTACTGAAATAAAATAGGAATATCATCTGGTTCATTCTTAGCATCACTATCAACAACATTTTAATTACTAATAACGTATTAGGCATGGCGTCAAATTTTAATACTCATTAATTTACTTACACAAAATTCCCATTCACATAATTAACCATTCAACTAATGAAACTCACACTCATTAGTACAAATAAATTAATCGATAGATTTTGATAAAATGTCTCAATATAATAATCTAACTAACTGAAAGGAAAGCATCTGAATAAAAAAAAGACCAGCCAACTGGAAATATGTCTGGAATAAATTTGAAGTACCTTATATCTATATCTCAAGGATAGAAGCACCTAATCGATCCCGGCAGGCATCCACAACTGATGCAGCATTATTTGAGTAGAATGATGTTTAAGCCTGGCGTCCCCGTGGTTGAACACTTAAAAGTTTTAAAATATTTTAATACGATTCAGAGCCCAAAAACTTTTAAAAATATTTTGCAAGTGTTCAAAATACATTAATAAATATGTTATGTAATCTTTCATATTTAAACCGGTATCGCACTCCCATGAGATACCCCTCACCCCTCATTTATAGTGCACAACTAACACATGTATTTTAGACACCCTAGTTACTCTACCTAGACTAACTAGTACCTCAACACTAGTCTCAATCCAATACGCTACCCTGTATCACGCATATACTTTATTTCAGTTTAAATTCTCAATTAGCTTTCACATCCGCTTTATAATTGTAATCCTCATTTATATTTATCACTTCACTTCACATATCCTTATTCTAGATGCCAATTCAACATTTACACCTTAGTGTCATATACCAGTATATATTTTCTTCACACTTATATATGTATTTTTCAGATAACATCCTTGAGCTATCCTCTCGGACTTCTAGAAATTTACTGCTCATAATATCCTTTAATTCACTCATTTATATATTTACACGCACACACACACACACACACATATATATATATATATATATATACGTATATGAAAATCACATGAAGTATACATGCATATATATCGTTCACTATATATGTATCACATGAATTATACATAACTATTACCTCGTGGATGCATTCTCTAGTATTCTATCAGACACTAAGGATACACACCTAAACCCGAGCCACAAGGTCAAAATCACACCACCAAACCCAAATCGTAACGTAAAAATTAGGCATTCATAATCATACACCTGTGGGACATAACCATACCACATTTCCCCGCTTGACTCAAAACTCACATAGGGTTGTCATACAACAGACCTATGACCCGGGAGTCTATACTACACCTCCTCGGATTTACCAGGATAAATCGTCCACTACACAAAACCTCTACTAATTGAATCCACTAGATAGATATGTTTCACATATATCAATCACATGCAAATAATTCATACATATACATATCGTCTCTATACCCGTATATATATATATATATATTAAAAATCAGCTCACCGTGTATGTCACTCGTAGCATTATCATGTATTCTCCGAGTCTAAATTTGACTCCTAAATCCATAAGTAGTCACTTACTTATTTTTATATCACTATTATATTTTATTCGGGACATTAACCCTATATCAATCCAACTCGTGCCCCAATTCAATCCAAAATTCCCATTCGAATCTATAAATATATTTTAGAGTGTCTTTCATCGTAAACACTCCTAAATCCACACCCCAATTTTATTCCCAACAACCCCAATGTAATACTATATTCCAAAAATCCCAGAAGTTCTAAACACCCATTATGGACCCGTAACATCCCGTATTTTTAGGAATACTTAAATTACACGTGTCGCAGTAAATTAAGGAAAGTAAAAAATAAAATGAATTTAAATAAATATTAATTAGAAAGAAATGGATTAATATTTGTGTGTTATTATATTTACTTTTTCCATAAGTAAATGAAATTGCATTATTTTATATTACGTCGTAAGTATGTGGGTGTGGGGGCGTGTTGTGAATAATATGGTAAATTGATGATGGTTGACTCGGGTGATGATTTCAAGTGCACGGTTGATACGTAATAGGTCAAAATAGTCAAAATTAAGTACTCGAGGGTAGTCATTGAGTACTCGGGGCTTTTTAGACTAGTCGAGACCTGTATAGGGGTATTTTTGACATTTAAAAAATATGTGGAAAGGGAATGTCGGAATTTAACAAATATATTGGAAGGTTGGGGTGAAATGAATAGTCATTCTTCAATATCTAAAGGTTTCTTAGTGTTACACCAAGAGTTAAAGAGAACTTGAAGAGAAAAGAGAAGGAAACTTAAGGAATTTCAAGAGGAATACAAAGGGACTCAAGGGGAGATCAATTGTGATAGAATTATGGGAGATTTATGGACTAGATTAGCATCATCAGAGAACAAATTCAAACTCTAAAAGTGTTTTAAGCAAGTGATTATCTTTCTAAATGATTATGTGTATATTTCAATTCTTATCATGATTGGGAAATGATGAATAGAATTCTAATGTATAACAATAATATAATTAGATAATAAGAAAGTCAAGGAGTATTAAACTGATAATCCCATACTTACTAGATTACAAAGTGGGTATAGAAATAAATAAGCCATCAATAAAATTAGATAATAATTAATCCAAAACTTTTGGGGAAAATTAACTAGACAGGCACACAATTAAAGTGTCACTCATACATATGTAACTAAAAATCTGGGTACTTAATCATCTGAGACCATAGGCCAAGTAGAAAATTTTTATGGGACAACACAACACTTTACTCCCTAGTTAATTATGATGCTTCTACAATAAACAATAATGCATAGAGGTGCAAGGTAAATTGAAACAATCATTACAACGAATTTTCATGATATCAGCTATTATGTGAGAAATGTTTGAGTTGATCCGAATGATCATAATTAAAGAAATTTTTTATATAATAACATATAAGTATGGTAATATCTACATATTCTTAGAATTAAATTGGGATATCATGAAATCATATCAATATTAGTTAAACAAGTATGTGAAGGTTTACTATTAAAAAGATAAAAGAATGAAAACCTTAAAGAAGGTCAAAAGAGGATGTCGAGGGGATCTGGTACTTGATTATCTGTATAAAAATATTTTTGTGATTAAGTAAGGTTGAAAATAAAGTTGGTTTTGGTCAAGTTTTACAAAATGTTGTGTGTATTAATGTTTAAGGGGTTAAATTATAGATATTTTGGGACTTTAAAATCCGAGGCTTAGAGTTAAATTTGAAACTTGGTGTAGAATACTTTTGACTCAAAATTAATCAAAGTATTTGTAGAAAAAAGTTCAGTTTAAAAGTCATAACTTAAAAAATCCAGGTATAGACACCACATTCTAGGACCCCCTAAGTCAATCCCTAGGTCCCTAGCATTTCCCCATTTCACTACAAACCCTAGGTCGTACTCCGAGTATTGATCTAGAGGCCATCAGGCCCTCTCGAGCCTCGTTTCACTCCGGTCAACTATATCGTTAGAGAAAAAGCTAAATGAATATTCGAAGGGCTCAAAATCCCCTTTATAACAGTCAACAAGTGCATGAATTGGCATAACGGCTAGGACGAACAAACCATTTTACTATTAAAAATCTATTTAGAGGCCACCGGGTGCTCCCGAGCCCCAATTTGATACCAATCAACTTCGTCGTGAGAGAGAAAGTTCTATATATATTTGAAGGGCACTGAAACCCCTTTTCAATGGTCTCCCACGTGTGTGAAATGGCATAACCGTTCGGACGAATGATCCATTTTCCACCAAAAATCGATCTGGAGGCCATCAGGCACTCACATGATGCTCCGTTTGACAAAGGTAACCTCTTCAGACTAAACAATACTAAATGAATATTTGAAGGGCACTAAATACCCGATCCAAATGTCTGTCCCATCTGCAAATCATCCTTACAGTACGAACGAACCGTTTTACTCCGAAAGTTCACTGGGCACTTTTGGGCCCAGGTGGACCAAGGTTAACTTTTCGAACTGATAGAAGATCCTTATAATGTCAAAGTATGATATACCAATATACACCCTCGGCTAGGCCGAGGGTATCCTCGCCCAGGATGAGGATTCAACAACTACTGCACAGGGGGTCTTATCAGAGCCAAACAACCCTGCAATAGGCCGACCCCTCAATATATGCCAGACGAATCTGCAATAGCCCCCCTAAACATATACCAGACGACCCTATAATAGGTTAACCCCTCAACATATGTTGAACAACCCTATAACAGGACGACCCCTCATCATAGGTCAGATGACCCTATGATAGGCCGACCTCTCTTCATATGCTGGATGACCCTATGAGGGGATGACAGTACGAGGCATACATCGAGCAGCCAATACCCAGTGACATCATGAACGTTAGCCTCGTCCTGACATCATAAGCCGAGGATGACATCACCATGGCGCGTGATTTGGGAGATGCATGGCACAGTGCGCGTGGGACTTATATATCACGTGGACCAGACCGTTATAACAATATCATCCCCTGATGTGAGGGAATATTATGTTATCATTAACCAGAAGTGGCACAACCTGGTGTCAGCATGGGATTGGCCAAATCATCATTCACATGTGCAATGCATGCTTGGGGGGTATACTACTCCCCCCAAGACCTATATATATACTTATCGTCTTTGACCTTGAAAAAGGATCAGAATTATAACCCTAACTAGAACTCTGCTTGTACACATAGTAAAGAGAGTGAGCTTATGAGCATTGTATCCAGGGCCATTAGTGCCCATATTTAGTGGATCACACACTCACAGTGGATGAACCACTATACATCATTGTCGCCATTCCTCTTATACTCATCTCCTTCTATTTATTTATACACATGCAACTCTCTTGCTGGCATTGTTATTACTTTTTAAACTCATTATCAGTTTCACGCCTTCTGTGGGAAAGAGAAGCTCTCTTCCTTTATACATCTTGACCTCACCGAAAACTCTGATAGTGAACCATCTCTCCCCCTTCGCGTGGAGCTATTTCACCATTAAAAGAGACCCATTAAGTTTCTCAAGCTCTTTCGATCATCACAGCTCAGGCATATGGCACCAGAGTTACCACCACCTCCTCCTCCACCAGCTAGTGGAGTAGGACCTTCTTCCAGTCAAATACCACCTCAGTCTGAGATGGAAGATGTGACTGCTGCCCTGAAGTCCTTAGGAGCAAGTCAGTAGATTATGCAAGAGAAATTTGTAGCTCTTAACCAAAACATACTAAGACCAATTGGAGTCTCACCGGAGATGATTACTCCGACAGTAGCTCTAGGGAAGCATGAGGCCAGGGGACCACCCCAAGCACCATGCAAAGACTTACCGTTTCAACAAAGGCGTAGGGATATTACTGACCCCCGACGTTTACACATGGGGAGGCATGGAAACCCTTGCCCAGAGGACAAATATGATAAGAGGCCCCTATAGATTTCTCAGAGCCGTATGAGGTCTCCAACAATACTGTACGACCTATCCAAGAAATCATAAGGAAGGGTGGAAGGTAAAATACTGACAATCACCCGAGAGGCTCTACTTTCGATCGTCTGAGTAGGGGGTCGGCCTTTGAGAGGCTGGGCCCAGTAAATGACATGCGAGAAAAATTGTCCAGATCGAGAGGTCTTGCAAGATCTCGAAGGGAGGTAATAGATAGCTGACCCCATGAGGGCCGACCCCAGGAATGGGATGATGGTCAGGGGTAAGTGAACAGCCGACATAGACCTACCGCAATAGAACCCTCAGTTCACCCTAAAGAGGGGGCAGGGGAAAATATCGACCAGGCCGACCCGACGAGGCCCTGGAATGACTCGATCCAAAGACTCAAGGATAAAATTTGCGATATCCTAAAAAGCCGAGACCCTCTTCGAAGAGGGTACTCCATAGGTTCACCCTTTGTGGTGAGGATAGTTAACTTCCCAATGCCATCCAAGTTTAAGCCACCTGCGGTCACACCAAGGCATGACGGGAGCATTAACACTGTCCATCATATTGAGATGTACCAATCAGCAACAGATATATACTCTATCTCAAATGAGATGAGGTGTCGTGACTTTTCCAGTACTCTGACTAGGGCCGCACATGTCTGGTATACCTCTCTTCCAAAGAACTCCATTGAATGCTTTAAGCAGCTGGCAAACTGGTTCATCCATAACTTTTTCTTCGGAGTGAGGCCACATAAAAAGACCACTCACCTGCTCTATGTTAAGCAGGGGAAGAACGAGAGCCTAAGATACTATATAGCCAAATTTAATAAAGAAAAGTTAGAGGTCGAAGATTACGAAAAGAGTATAGCCATGACGACCCTCATTAGAGGACTCCAAAAGGGGAAGCTGTTATGGAAGCTTGCTGAAGACCCCTCGAAGACAATGGCTGAATTGCTAGCAACAGTGGGAAAGGTGATGAACGCCGAAGAGGCGATGGCCACAAAATTCGAAGATGAAAAAGGAGACACTAGTGGGGGTAAGTACCAGAAAAAGAATAAGGAGGGGAAGGAGAGGCTAGCAGATGGCAAATTTATTAATTATACCCTTCTGATAGTCAGTTGCGAGCACATTCTGAATGAGATAAAGAGCGAACAATCCTTAAAATGGCCCGATAAGTTGAGGGAATCTCCTCACAATAGGAACAAAAGCTTGTGGTGTGAGTTTCACCAAGAGCATGGCCACGTGACTGATAATTGTTTTGCCTTGAAAGATGAAATTGAAAAAATGCTAAAAGAAAGGAAGTTAAGAAACTACATGGACAAGGGTGTCTCCAAGAGGGGCCGAGGGGATGACCCCAGGAAGAAGAGACGCGATACATGCATAGAAGATCCTCCAAACAAAAGAGATGACCCTTCAGATGGTGAGGACGACCCTAACATCTCACTGAGAGACGACCACAACCCTGTGAAAAGACTTAATATGATCTCGTTAGGTGTTGGGATGATCTCTGGGGGACTAACATGAGGAGGGTCAGAGGTTGACTATAGGAAGGCCCATGTAGCTGAAGCCAAAGCAGTAACAAAAGCTGTACACTCGACCTGTATTAAAGCAAAGCTGAAAAAGAGGAAGAAAGTTGATATGGATACTCTGATAGTGGGTTTCTCAAGAATGGACTTCAAGGGCTTCTTAGCCCCGCATGACGACCCTCTTGTCATCACCACCAGGGTGAACGAATGTGAGGTGCCAAGGATTTTGGTGGATCGGGGTAGTTCTACAGATGTGATGTTCTGGCCGTACTTTAAAGCCTTAGGACTTAGCCGTGCTAGGATCGTCCCATATCATCAACCCTTGATTGGTTTCAGTGGGGAAAAGTTCATCCCCTAGGAGTGTATGAGGCGGATGTTAGAATGGGAGATGAGTGGCCAAGATGGCTTACCAAGAAGGTTAACTTTTTTGTAATGGATGAACAAGTCTTCTCAGCCTACAACATTATACTGGGACTGGTGGCCCTTAAGGAATTTGAGGTCGTGCCTTCCGTGGTTCATCAGATGTTAAAATACCCGACCCCTTATGGGGTAGGGGAAGTTCAAGGATACCAGACGATGGCACGGGAATGCTACTTCAACTCTGTCGAAGAAAGAGAGGCGCACAAGAAAGCAACAACTACTTACAATATTAATACCCTCAACCCTAGGGATGAGACAAAGATGAAGAAAGGAGAACCCACGGAATAGGTAGAATCCATCATCCTCAATGAGGATGAGACGGAAAAAACTATCCAAATTAGTAAAGCTCCAAAGATAGAAATAAAAGAAGATCTCATCAAGATGCTAAGGAGGAGACATAGAATTTTTGCATGGAGTCATGCAAACATGCCGGGGACCAGCCCCGAAATCATGTGTCACAAGATCAACCTGGTAGTGGACGCAAAGCCAGTGAAGAAGAAGAGGAGGATTTATTCTCAAGAAAAGTATGAGGTCAAGAAGATGGAAAAGGCCGAGTTCATCAGGGAGGTCATTTATCCAAAATGGCTATCTAACGTGATCATAGTCCTCAAAGCCAACGGGAAATGGAGGATGTGTGCAGACTTCACTAACCTCAATAAACATTATCCCAAAGATAGTTTCCCTCTCCCTCGCATTAATCAGATGGTAGATGCTACTGCAAGCCACGAGTTAATGAGTTTCATGGATGCCTATTCAGGCTACAACCAGATCTTTATGAGCCGTGAGGACTCAGAAAAAATGGGTTTCATTACCAACAAATGGGCATATTGTTATCGGGTCTTGCCCTTTGGCCTAAAGAATGCGGGGGCAACGTATCAGTGCCTTATGAATAAAATAATCGAAGATCAAATTGAGAAGTCTATGGAGGTCTATATAGATGACATATTGACCAAGATTTTGAAGGTCGAGGATCATGTGGCTGACCTCGAGAGGACCTTTAACACAATGGATAAGTACCAGATGAAGCTCAACCTAGCCAAGTGCGTCTTTCGGGTCAAGGCAGGGAAGTTCTTGAGGTTCATCGTTAATCAAAGAGGCATTGAGGCAATTCCTGAGAAGATAAAGGACCTCCTATAAATGAAGACCCCCAGGACCATTAAAAATGTTCAGAGGCTCGTAGGGAGAGTGGCTGCTTTGAATAGGTTTGTATCCAGAGCCACAAATAAGTGTTTATTATTCTTCAAAATTCTCAGGAAGGCCTTCGAATGGAATGAAGAGTGTTACAAGAATTTTAAAGAATTAAAGTCATACCTAGGGTTTCCCTTGCTATTTTCATGACCAGTGCAGGGCGAACAATTATATGTGTACCTAGCTGTCTCAGAGTCAGCCATCAGCGCAGCCGTTATGAGAGAAGAAGACGGGGTGCAAAAGCTTGTGTATTTCAATAGTAAGGCACTCCAAGGGGCAGAGAAAATATACCCCCAGATGGAGAAGTAAGCCTATTACTTGATCTATGCATCAAGAAAATGAAGCCATACTTCCAGTCCTATACAATGGTTATCCTCAATGACTCTCCTCTTAAGCAGGTCATATACAAGCCAGAAAAATCGGGGAGGCTAATGGCATGTGCTATAGAGCTGAGAGAGTTTGACATTGTGTATCAACCTAGTGTGGCCATTAAGGGGAAAGCATTAGCAGATCTCGTGGTTGAATTTACTTGGGAAAATGATGAGGCTGAAGATGAGAACCTCGAGAAGATAGATACCCAGCAAGGCACAGTTGTTGGCCCGTCCACAAATAAGGCTGAGACAAGCACCGCTAGAGAAAAAGTTGTCAAAAATGAAGAGGAAAGATATATCTTTAGACAAGTATCCCTTACCGTGGGAAAGTTTTCAGATGAACATGCCGTGTGGAATCTCTTCGTCGATGGGTCCTCTTGCGAGAACGGAAGTGGAGCTATATTAATAGTATCAGCACCTGACGGCACGAACGTTGAGTATGCCCTGAGGTTCAACTTCAAAGCCTCCAACAATGAATCCAAATATGAGTCCCTGATAGCAGGCCTCTCCTTAGATAGGTCTCTTAGTGTTGACCAGATCGTAGTCCATAGTGATTCAAGACTGGGGGTGAATCAGATACTAGGAGTGTACGAGGATAAAGATGAAATAATGCCCAAATATCTTGAAAGATTAAAGTCACTATTGAAGAGCTTCAGGGAAGTAAAGTTGAAGAGGATACCTAGGCTAGATAACGGTTGAGCTAATGCACTTGCTAGGCTAGCCTCAGCGACTAGGACAGATATCAGGAGGACAACCCCAGTGGAAATATTTCTTCGGCCAACGATTGAAGATGTCGACGGAACACTTAGCACTTGGTTAAATATTAGCAGGGAAGCTTCATGGATGGACCCTCTGATCAGATAAATAAAAGAGGGGGAGATGCCAGAATCAAATCAAGAAAGTAAGAAGTTGAGATACAGAGCTGCGAAGTTCACTATCATCGAAGACACCTTATACAAAAAGGGATTCTTGCTCCCTTTGCTCAGATGTGTGCACCCATCTAAAGTTCCACGCATCTTGAAAGATATGTATGAGGGATCTTGTTCAAGCCATATTGGGGGCAGGTCCTTAGGAAAGGGGATAGTAACCGAGGGATATAGGTGGCCAACCTTAGGAAATGACGCTACGACATACGTAAAAAAGTGTGACAAATATCCGAGGTTTGCTACCCTCCCTCATCAACCCCATCAGCCTCTTACCTCCATCACATACCCATGGCCATTCGTAGTATAGGGAATAGATTTGGTAGGACCCTTGCCCAGGGCTATCAATAATTACCGATACTTAATCATAGCAATTGACTATTTCTCAAAATGGGTGGAAGCGGAGCCGATGGTCATGATCATCAAGCAGAAGACCTTCCAATTTATGTGGAAAAACATTATATGCAGATATGGTATCCCCAACACCCTCATTTCAGATAACGGGACTCAATTCAAGAATGCATCCCTCGAGAAATACTGCGAAAGATTGGGGGTCAGACTGTTCTTCTCTACCCCAGGACGACCTTAGGATAATGGGAAAACTGAAGTTACAAATAGAATAATCCTATACAGGATCAAGAAAAAACTTGAGGAGGCAAAAGGAAGATGGGTTGAGGAGGGGTATGTCGTGATGTGGGCCTACAGGAGGATGACAAGGACCCCTACCGAGGAAACCCCTTTCATGTTTCCGTATGGATGAGAAGCCTCCATCCCAACTAAAATTGAGTTTCCTGCTCACAGAGTCTAAATGTATGACCCTAAGAGAAATATTGAAGAAAGGAAACTTGATCTAGACTTGATCGAGGAGAGAAGAGAAAATGCTGAAATAAGACAAGTATCCTATCAGTAAAGGACTACCAGGTTTTACAACCAGAGGGTGAAGAAAAGGCCAATCACTGTGGGGGACCTAGTCCTAAAAAATACATGGCAGAAACCCAACAAGCTCCACCCAAATTGGCATGGCCCATATAGTTTCATTGATGAAGTTTCCCCTAGAACCTATAGTCTAGAGAACCTTGAAGGGAAACCCTTTTTGAACAACTGGAATGCAGATCATTTGAAGAAATACTATCAATAATGTTGTAATGTCCTATCGGACCATAGTTGTAATGAATGTTTTGCTCCAATAGAACACTTGGAATGTTAATGATAATATTATATTGGCCCTTCATCTTGTGTTGGTCAATTTAGATACATTGGGGTAATTATTTTTAAACCACCCTTGGCTATGATAAGGGTAAATAGTAGGGATGACCCTCCATTTACTCTTAAGAAATACGAGGGAGGACTTGACATTGAAAACATCATTAATTTCGTGGAAACTAACCTCGGCTATGATAAGGGTGAATGTTATGGATGACCCTCCATTCACTCTTAAGAAAGACAAGGGGGAGTTAAAATTGAAAACATCATTAGTTTGGTGGTACGCACCCTAGGCTATAATGAGGGTGAATGGTAGGGACGACCCTCCATTCACCCTCAAGAAAGACGAGGGGGGATTTAAAATTGAAAACATTATTAGTTTGGTGGTAGCCACCCTTGGTTATAAAGAGGGTGAATGGTAGGGAAGACCCTCCATTAACCCTCAAGAAAGACGAGGGGGGACTTAAAATTGAAAACATAATTAGTTTGGGGGTAGCCACCCTCGGCTATAATGAGGGTGAATGGTAGGGAGGACCCTCCATTCACTCGCAAGAAAGACGAGGGGGGACTTGAAACTGAAAACATCATTATTTTGGTGGTATCCATCCTCCGCTATAATGAGGTTGAATGGTAGGGACGACCCTCCATTCTCAAAAAAAACAAGGGGGACTTAAAATTGAAAACATTATTAGTTTGGTGGTAGCCATCCTCTGCTATAATGAGGGTGAATGGTAGGGACGACCCTCCATTCACCCTCAAGAAAGACGAGGGGGGACTTAAAATTGAAAACATTATTAGTTTGTTGGTAGCCACCCTCGGCTATAATGAGGGTGAATGGTGGGTACGACCCTCTATGCACCCTCAAGAAAGACGAGAGGGGACTTAAAATTGAAAACATCATTAGTTTGGTGGTAGCCACCCTCGTCTATAATGAGGGTGAATGGTAGGGATGGCCCTCCATTCATTCTCAAGAAAGACGAGGGGGGACTTAAAATTGAAAACATCATGTTTGGTGGAAGCCACCCTCGGCTATAATGAGGGAGAATGGTAGGGGCAACCCTCCATTCACCCTCAAGAAAGACGAGGGGGGAATTAAAATTAAAAACATCATTACTTTGGTGGTAGCCACTCTCGGCTATAATGAGGGTGAAAGGTAGGGACGACCCTCCATTCATTCTCAAGAAAGACGAGGGGGGACGTAAAATTAAAAACATCATGTTTGGTGGAAGCCACCCTCGGCTATAATGAGGGTGAATGGTAGGGATGACCTTCCATTCAACCTCAAGAAAGACGAGGGGGGAATTAAAATTGAAAACATCATTAGTTTGGTGGTAGCCACCCTCGACTATAATGAGGGTGAATGGTAGGGATGACCCTCCATTAATTCTCAAGAAAGATGAGGGGGGACTTGAAATTGAAAAACATTATTAGTTTGGTGGGTAGCCATCCTCGGATACAATGAGGGTGAATGGAAGGGACGACCCTCCATTCACCCTCAAGAAAGACGAGGGAGGACTTGATGATGATTAACACAAAATATCATAGTCAAGACACAAATCATAAAAGAGAAAAATATAGAAGACAGGAAGAGAACAATTCCATTATAAAATTGTTACAATATTTATCCAAAAGAAAGTAAAATACACATCCTCAGATGTGCCGGTACCTTCGACGTGAACTTGTGACTCTACATGTGCTAGAGCCTCAGCAATAAGGGGGTCATATATCTCCACTACTTCAAGGGAGGGGCGAATAGATAACATAATATCAACAAATTTCAAGATGACGCAGCGACAGGCCGTCTTGATTCCCCTCTACAAGTACTCGAGACCGAAGCCCTGGAACTCATCGACGAGTTTGTAAGCCTACACAACATAGATCTCGTCCCTCTTCACTGCTTCAGCAAGTTCATTCCTGAATTGGACCCTCTGTTTTGTCAGAGCCTCGTCTTTTTCTTTTATGAGTCTTTCCTTCAATTTCAGGTCGACCTCATGCTGCTTCATAAGCTCATCTACGACCCTTGCATGCTCGGTCCTCACACTCTCCAGCTCAGCCCTCGTAGTCTTCAACTCAGTCTTCAAGTCGGCCTCATTCTAAATAGCTCTCTCGGCCTCATGAAACTTCTATTCGTTTGTATCCATCCACTTGGTGGCAGATGTGAAGGCGCAGACAGACTGTATAAGATAAAAAAAGGTAATATTAAAGAGCCGAGCGAACAGTTTATAAAATATTAGTGAATCAAAAGCTGAGAGACGAATGAAATACCTGAGCTAGAGTATGAAGACAGTAATCATAAACCTTGGGAGGGGGCATCTTGGATTAGAATTCATGGTCCGCGACCGAGGGTGCCGAGAACATGGAGGCCTTGGCTACCCTTTAGTTGGCTAAGAGGGAGGAAGGTTCGACCCTCAAGAAGGTCAGATTCTGAGACCAATAGGAGCCCATTCATTAAGAGGAGATAGTCCCCTCAGTGTGTGTCTGAGGGACCTCTACCCTTGTTCTCTTTTGAGAGTCAAGATGAGAGCTAGCAGGGACTTTTGGCTCCTTGCGTTTGCAATTGTTCGCGGTCAGCTCCAATTGTGTTGGCCCCATGACCTTTATCTTTTTGAGAGGTTGCTGAGGATCCTTGCCTTTCTTCTTGCGCAGGCCAGACATCAAGCTCGGATTAGTCGCTTTCAAAGTTGATCAGATACATTTGTAGGCCGACCTGAAAAAGAGAAGGTACATAAGAAACAAGCAGTAATAACGAGGAAACACTTAGAAAGGAATGGAAAAAAAAAACAACTCACATAATTCTGTCGGGGGGCCGACCCTCAGACCAACTTCTTCGAGGAAATGAGGGGTTATTAAATCTTCAAATTTGGAAGGTCCACCCTCTTTCCCTTGTCCCCTCAGGTAGTCAACAATGTCCATCTCATCCAAGCTAAGTCCGGGGTCTGATCGTGCTTTTATTGAGGGATTGGACCATTCCCTTGGGACCCTCGGACTGTCTTCTAGGGGATCAACCTCGACTGGGAAATCCCAATCCCTAGAGATGAAGAAGAACCTATTTTTCCAATCATGATTGGAAGTTTGTGCTACATGGAGAAGTTTTTTGTCAGACTTCCTCGCCCCTAGATGAAAATACCCAGGTTTCTTGGATGAGGAAGTTATGTTGTAGCAGGCTATGAACAAATCAGTCGAGGGCTCATCAATGAAAGTGTTATTCCATCGGGAAACATAGCCGAGGATGGTCCTCCAGGAGTTAGGAGGAAGTTGAGAAGGATCAACCCCAAGGGCGGAAAGTATATCAACTACTATAGGGTGCAGAGGGAACCTAACGCCTACTCTGAGCATCTTCTCGTAAACAACAACTTCCCCTTTATTCCCATGGAAGACCCTCTCATCCTCATTCGGGACCCTCATACTTACATTTGGTTGTATACCAAAGAGATGTCTCCACAGTAAGAGGTCACGATCCCTAACGGACGAGACATATGTCGAAGCACTATAAGTGTCAACTTGATAAGTATCAGAATTCTCACTATCGTCCTCATCCCTCTCATCCCCAGATCTCTCAGCCTCATCGCCTGACGGTAGGCCATCTGGAAAGGACACTTGGAAGGAAAGAGGGGATAGGGATGTCATAGGGATAACCTCAGGATAAACTGATCCCTCGTCGTGTCAGTTTGGGCTAATTGTTGATGTCTCTCCTCTCCCAGAAGGCCTAACACTCGTTGGTGACGATTCTCTTTCGTTAATTTCTCCCTCTCGTGTCGGACACTTGGTTGGACGATAGGAAGACCCAAAGGTCTCAGAGGGTAAAATTATGGCTATTGGAATTGGGAAGATGGGTCATACATAAATAGGGTCGGCCCCTCATCTACGCTCGTCCTCTTCCTCTATTCGCCTAATCTCTGTAAAACACCTCTCCCTAAATGTTGGAAACTCCTCGCCAAATCATAAAGTCTTTTGAGCATGAAGAGGGAGACCCAAAACTTGCAAAAAAAAATTCAAGCGACTTACAAACAAATTCAACAGTTGACCAAGTCAACTTGTGTATCAAACTTAGAAAAATGAAAGATTTTTATTGATGAACATTTAAGAACGGGAAGAACAAAGCTCACCGAAGAAGGAAATCAAAGGTTCCCTGGAGAACCTCAAAGAAAAAAAACTCGAGGAGAACCACCGGTAGGCGGTGGGAGGGGAATGTGGGAAAGCCTATAGCCTAATATCAAGCCCTACAACCGCTATAGGAGGGCGGGTTCTCACACCGAAAAAAGTATAAACAATCAAGAAAATAAAAAGGAAACCAAAGCAAGAAACATACGAGAATAGAAGATTAAAATGGAATTTAGGGAAGAAAGATTACCTTAGGCTGAAGAGTGAGACTGAGCAATGCTTGGAACACAGGAAAAATGGCAGAACTGTCGATTGGAGCTGCTAAGAAGCTAGAGAGAGAGCATGCGCGCAAAGAAGAAAATAAATTATTTTTTAAAAATTGTTTAAATACCTTCTTATTAATGGGCCCATTAATAAAGGCAGTGCACAACCCACGAGGAGAAACATCATTTAGGGCACACAGTCCTAAGAAAGTGTGCATAAACTACATTTGGGAAATACAAATTATGATTAACACCTGACAATACATCAATCAACCTGACCACCATTTGGCATTTAAAGGAAACATTACCCCTTAGCCATCTCAGTAACATCTATGACCAAGGGTTAGGGGTGATTGATGTACCAAAATACACCCTCGAATAGGCCGAGGGTATCCTCACCCAGGACAAGGATTCAACAACTACTGCACAGGGAGTTTTATCAGAGCCAGACAACCCTATAATAGGTCAACCCCTCAACATATGTTGGATGACTTTGCAATAGTTCGACCCCTGAACATATGTCGGATGACCCTATAACAGGCCGACCCCTCAATATATGTCGTATGACCCTATAACAGGCCGACCCCTTATCATAGGTCGGACGACCCTATGATAAGCCGACCTCTCATCATATGCTGGACGACCCTACGAGGGGATGACAATACGAGGCCTACATCGAGAAACCAAGACCCAGTGACAGCATGAACCTTAGCCTCGACCTAATATCATAAGCTGAGGATGACATCACTATGGCGCATGCTTTAGGAGACGCATGGCACAGTGCCCGTGGGACTCATATATCATGTGGACCAGACCATTATAATAATATCGTCCCCTCATGTGAGGGAATATTATGTCATCATTAACCACAAGTGGCATAACCTGGTGTCAATAGGAGATTGGTAAAATCACCATTCACACGCGCAATGCATGCTTGGGTGGTATACTACTCCCCCAAAGCCTTATATATATACTTGTCATCTTCAACCTTGAAAAAGGATCAGAATTATAACCCTAGCTAAAATTCTGCTTGTACACACAGTAAAGAGAGTGAGCTTATGAGCATTGTATCCAGGGCCATTAGTTCCCATATTTAATGGATCACACACTCACAGTGAATGTAGTCCTTATTGGCTGAACCACTATATATCATTGTCTTCATTCCTCTTATACTCATCTCCTTGTATATACTTATACACATGCAACTCTATTGCTGCCATTGTTATTATTGTTTCAGCTCATCATCTCTTACCTGGTGGAGCTAAATCTTAGCATCATTAAAGTACATCGCCTAACCTTTCCAACGGTCCACTCCATTAATGATTTTGACTTACCGTTCGGATGAAAAATCTATTTTCATTCGACGATCTCTTGTCCAAAGGACAGAGGTGTTATTTAGAGCCACATTTGACCCAAAGTCAACTTCCAGACTTGGGAGAGGCCCAAATTACTCTCAAAGGTCTCTAAATTTCCTTTTTAACGGTATGCCCCATGCACGATTTGGATCAATGGGTTGCGTTCTACGACCATTTTGTCAAAAAAATTGGTACGAGACTGTTGATTACCAGGTCCATTTCCTTACGAATCGGAACTGTCTATAGGGTTACCTGCCGATTGGCATGACTGGAAACATGTCGATTGGCACCACCCCTAACCCTATAAATAGAGTTCATGACCTCACCCTCAAATCACACCTCAGATCCATCAGCATCTATGATCTCAACACCATTCTCTCGTAATTAGCAAAGTTTCCTTATGTGAAATTTCATTACATCTTAAATTCCCATCATTTGCACACCCAATTTGGTAAAATCTCATTCAACATTCATATCAAGCTTCAAAGGAGTTCATATAAGATTAATATTAAGCTCCAATTCTTCAAAGAAGGTCAAATCCTTCCCTCTCTCATTAAATTTCTTATTTTCACATTAATTGCATAGTTCATAATTTAGTTCTTTTACTTTAGCTCATACACATAAACATCCCATATTTTTATTGGTTATATGTCACATACTTTATTTTCTATAAAAAACCAAAAAATAAAAAAATAGGGTCATGCCCATATATTCCAAACGGGATTATCCATCACATTTTCCCAAAACAAAAACACATTTTCTACACACTCACCTATATAAAATCCCATTCGAATATACGGGATAATCCCACATGCAAACTACGTGGACTTTGATGCCTTTATAGGATATATGGGTGTTTCGGATTAAACTTCGAGACTCGAGTCAAAATTTTCAATTTTTCCAAATTCTCTATTTCTGCATCTATTATATCCCTATACATTTTATGTTTGTGATCCTTAGACGCATTTTATCCAACATATGTTATAATTTCATTTTAAAGATCAATATTATGATAACCACATAAATAATATTCTTAATATTATTTTTTTGAGGAACATTCCTATGGATGACCTCACTCTATCTCTTCTATGGTATGAGTTGGGCAATTCCAATCTCCATTATATATACACGCACGCACATTTCACGAACCAGTAATGGAAAATAAGAACACAAGTCCATGAGAGATCGAAAGGGTGGGATGGGTGACTAACACATTTCCATTCGGTAACTTAGCTCCCGAATCTTTGAACTCTTATTTTTGTAAGCATCGGTTTGTCTATTATGCCTCTCTCTCGAGGTGGCGACATGTTCTTTTGCCTATTTTGTGGAAAATAGGCTGGCGACTGCGTCTTTTTGCATTCACCCTACACCGAAGACGACCGAAGCACTCCTAGATATTATGAGGGTGCGAGACCTTTTTTTATCCCATATTTTTTCCCTCGGCCCCGCGGGAGAGAGCGATAATGGAGATAAAATTGGGATTGCCATAGTGGCGACTCTGCTGGGGATATTTTTTCATAAGACTGCTAGACTCTGTTTGCATGGGTGTTTTATTTTTTCTTGTGCGCATATGCACCTAACTGTATGTTTCCTTTGTTATCCTCTATTATTTTTTATATACCTCATGCTTATATCACTACTCACTCACACACTTGTAGATACTCTCCACGTATACTTCACACTAGGTGCACCTAGGATCACTTAAATCCATATTTTGCACACACCACTTAGAATAACCATGATTAGGTGTCACTAAAACACACCTCCACTTATCACACTTGTTTATATCCATGTTCACTCAAACTTATCACACGCCACTTGTAGTTGATCCATGCTTAGGTCCATTACCACACACTCACTTGTAGATATTCACACATCACTCGCTCTCACTTATTTGTGCTTAGTGTAATCTTCATGCTCCACGTTAGATTTACTTCTTATAACTGTAAATTATCCCCTACTTAGTATGATGCTCATCATTCTAAATAAATATAATCTCTCCATTATATACTAATCAAGAATCATGCATTTTGCACACTATATTACCAAAGAGCATGGCTATTGACCAAATTTTGTCCTATAACTAGGGGGTAACTTCGTGATGGGAACTAGTCCAACAAGTCGCAGTTAGCCTAAGTGATATGACTCCCACCTTCCATTAACCAAGTACCTCTGGCCTATATCGAATGGTTCCCCCCACATCGTAGCGCTTGACCTAAGTCTTGACGGGATGTATATCGTAGGAAACTCGTTCATGTATGTTGAGTATATCGAATTCACTCTCATGGGTAGTGTCCCCACGAGGTATATAGTGAGGCAATTTATGTACACTCAGGTATATTTAATGGCTTATCCACATGTACCGATTGCCCTCAAAAGAAAGAAGTATATCGTGAAAGTCATGCCAAAGGGGGTAAGTTTCCCACTAACCAATTGTTCATTTCCTTTTATAAAATCAAAGTTCCTGGCTCCCTATTTGTTTCCTTTCTTTCCTTTTAAAAAATAACACTTTTACTCTCTCTTTCAAAACTAAATTTATTTTTTTCTCCTTCTCAGGTTGATCGCCTACCTGACCTTTGGCCTGGATCCCTATTTGCTTCAGTCTTTTGTCAAATTTCCCCAAGGCTCCGTTAGTTTCATCTCTACTTCCTCCGAGTTCAAAATTCATCTTCATCTATTTTCCATGGAGAACACAAACTAAGTACCGAATGTGCAACCAATTTTGACGACGGTCCTAGCCCAACCCAATACCAAGATTGACAACCTTTAAACCGAGGTTCAAAAGATGAAATAAAACCAGGTCCCTATTCTTGAAGAGCCCGAGGTCCTCTTCCCTCGCACTATCGACCCTCGAGAAATATTAGCACGCTCTAGGTTCTCCTCCTGCTAATGGGACCAACTCCATATGCCAAATATTTCCAACCAGGGGCTAACTTACCCATAAATATTGATCCGAAGAAGGAAGAATTGAACAAGGTGAAGGAGGACATTAAGATGTCGACCAAGAAGTTTGACCAAGTTAGAATCTCTGGTAACTACATGTATTACACACATATGTCTCTCTATCCTAAAGCAAGGTTGTCGAAAAAATTTAATATGTCCAACATCGAGAAATTCGAAGGTAGTGGACCCCCGATTGTGCATCTCCGACGTCACCACCGAGCCATGACTCCCCTAGGTGCCTTCGAGGAAATAATGGCCCAAATGTTCCAACAAGCTTTGAAAGGCAGCGCTCTTTGCTGGTTTTTATCTCTCAAGGAGTCCATATTCCACAGTTAGGAAGATGTTGCCCAAAAATTCATGTCATAATATACGTATAACGAAGAGTTGAAAGTTACCCGCCTTGATTAAGAACTTCTCAAATAGAATCTCGGGGAATATGTAAGTAACTTCATAGAAAGGTGGTGAGAGAAAGCAGTCACCATAACCAATCGACCTTTTGAAAAGGAGCAGGTCAGTATCATGAAGAAGAACTTCTTACCCCATGTTTGAGTGATGATGGGAGGACATTACTACCCTCATTTTTTAGCCGTCTGAGAAATAAGAGTGGAGATTGAAGAAAGTATTTTCAAGAAAGAAGTTGAACCGAAAAAATCATTTAAACAATTCACTCCAATAAAGTATGAGTAACCAACCAATACCACAGTCTCAACCATCAACAACATCTCTCAGCCTGCCAACTCATGGGCACAATAATGCTGCCCTAACCAAGTTAAGAAAGAATAAACCAAGCTTCATGCATCCCTCTCCAAATTTTACCAAGCCCTCTAAGCCAGAATCTTATAAAGTCTTTGGACCCTTGTCCATTACCAAAACCACTTCCCAAATATTTCAAACCAAATGCCCATTGTGACTTTCACCAAATTATTCACCTCTGAAATGTAATCCAAGGTCCGATTGACTGGGGTATCATTGCTCCACCAGCCAATCCTAAATCAAACACTACCCATAATCCACTCCCAAATCATAAAAATGTCATCTTCCTAGAGGAAGACCCAGAATTTGATCCACCTACCTAGATCATACCCAACAAATCACCCATCATACCCATATATTATCCTTAACCTCTCCAAGTTTGCCCATATATTTTCCTATATCCTACCAGTTTTTCCGATCAAGCTCTGTCACTCCTTATAAGAGCATGCATTGTTATTCGTTCCTGCTCCTAAGGGAAAGATATGGAATTATCACCAGTGTTCATACAACTTTTAGAGTTCAACCTGAAATTTCCCTCCAAGATGACTATTGACTTCAAGAGATTCAATACACTATTTTTGGAAGCTCGAAAATGGTCCTAAGAGTCAGATAATTGGGCGGTACCTACCAATGAAGTCATCTTGGATGATGTCATCCATATTGTGTCAAAGTTATTTCGAAAGACGGGTGAAATTTATTGCATTTCTAATCTAATTGACGCTTTAAAGCTATAAAGGTTCCTGGTTCCCTTCATTTCTACATCTCCCCATCGAATATGAGGATCTATAGAAAGAATCCGTTGAGGTTGTAGAGTGTATCAATTTGTCAAGGAATGGTGACGTCGTTTCCACTGGATAGGGGATGAATTTGATGATTCAGATAAAGAGCAAAGCCTATAAAATACAATCCCGATAATCAGCATATGTGGAATGATATCGTTTGAGGAGCTATTGGGAGAAATTAACAAGGTAGCTGAACAACCCAAGATCGATGAGGAAACATGGTTTCTATTTTCCCCTCTTTTGAGAACCATATGACTAGATCAGGTTGTCATTACCAAGTTCCAAACCCGCAATCATCAACGATCGATAAGGGAAAAGGTGTGGAGAATTTTCCCATGCCAAAAATGACGTTTGAGGAGTGAAAGATCTTCGATGAGTTAAAGAAGACCCAAAATAACATCACTCTGGGGGGACTCTTTATGTCCTCCCAGATGCACCAGAATGCCTTGATCAAACTACTTATCGAACCCACATTCCCTCCTTCCACCATGCTAGAAGAAGAAGTGAATCTGATAGGATCCCTAACCTCTACTAGAATGATCTCCTTCTTCGAAGAAGAAATCCCTAAGATTGGACCAAATCATAACTATGCTCTCAATATCTCTGTCAAAAGCATGGGAAAGACCGTCCCACTCTCTCTTATTGATAATGGATTAGCTCTTAATGTCTTCCCGTTGAGGACCATCAATTGATTGAGATTTAAAGTGAGTGACCTTGCTCCAACCTCTGTAGCGATGAGCTCTTATGATAACACTTTTCAAGAGATAATGGGATCCATAAAGCTTACGATAAGGGTCGTCCCAATAAATCCTATTATTGAATTCCAAGTCATTCACATCCCAACTTGTTTCCGTTTATTCCTTCGATGACCATGGATGCAAACTATTAAGGGTGTGTTTTATTCCCTTCAGCAGAAATTAAAGTTCTTCACCAATGGGAAAGTCATCACCATCTTGGGAGATGACGACAATACTGAGAATGAAACAACCACTAATCCTGTACTATAAATACAACATGGAGCGAATGATATGTTTCTGCCAGGTCTTACAGTCGAACCACTTCTACTCCCAGCAGGGGATGATTTCAAAGATAGGATTTTTTCGGAGTATAACCCTCATAGCAATGTCAATGTGATCAAAATTTTCAAGAGCATGAACTTTATGCCTGGACTGGGGCTGGGACGATAATAACAAGGAATACTTGAACCCACAGTATTGAAGAAATATGTTCTTCCTTATGGTTTTGGTTACTAGTCATTAGAAGAAGAACTTAGAATGCTCCACCAACCTCAGCTAAATAGGCTAGAAAGCACTAAGACTGTTTTAAGATATTCCTTGAATGGAGGATGCATTAGAGAGGGTGAAGATTTCCCATTTCGTGGCTTTCCCAAATCGTAGTATGATCATTTGGACAAGAAGATGAAACCAGTAATGGAGAAATTCTTCCAATACATCTACTTGTGGGTCTAAAGTTCCCAGCATCAGGTGTGACCACTCATTGAGAAGACCATAATTTCTACCAGAGATTTCGAGGGAAGTGACTCCGAGGATTCATTCAACTTATAGACACTGGAGCTAACACTCTACATGGTCCACTAAAGTGCTACATCATCGGATCCATCCCGCCTGATCAAAGTTATTGACGCACCTCTCCTCAACTGACATAATGTACCTATTCCACCTGCTAAAATACAATCCAACACGAATGTTTCTTCCATTTCTTCTTTTGGTGTTCCTCCTTATTATGATGTAATCGATATCTCTTTTGATGAGTTATCAACCCTAATTTTCCCAAGAATGAAATAAACGAATATTTTAAGTATCTTATTGTGCCATACATTAATTTCCTTGATCCTAATCAAACTCTTGATGATGATGATCTTTCAAATGAATAATTCTTAACTGATCTTAGTAAGGTTAATAACATATAACATAATTTCATTCAAGTCAATGAAGATGAAACTGTTGTTATTAATCTTGGTTCTAGTAACCAATTACGCGAGATTAGGATAGGAGCCACCCTTTACAAGCATGAGCGCGAACAAATTGAAGAATTATTGAAGGAATGTATGGATATGTTTGCATGTTCCTATGACAACATGCCTAGCATTGATCCCGAGATAGCTCAACACGATATTTTAACGCTCCAAGAATGCAAACTGTCCAAGAAGAAATTGTGAAAGCTTTACACCAAATGGTCGCTCAATGTTAAGGAGGAAGTGGTCAAACAGTTGAACATGGGTTTCATTCATGTGATTGAATATCCTATATGACTAGAAAATATCATACCCCTGCCAAAATCAAAAGGGAAGGTCCGCATGTGTGTTGATTAATGAGAATTGAACAAGGCCTCTCCGATGGATGATTACCCGCCACCAAATATCGACATGATTGTGGACAACATAGCCAGTCAGTCTCTCAAGCCATTTATTAATGGTCTTGCTGGATACAACCAGATCAAGATGCACCCAGATCATCAAGAGAAAACTGCATTGATCACCCATTGTGGAACCTTCTATTACACCATTATGCCATTTGGTCTAAAAAATGTAGTGACTACTTATAAAGGCCTACCATTACTCTCTTGCACATTATGAAACACAAATAACTCGAGGTCTACGTGGATGATATGATTATCAAATCAAAGACTAGGGAAGGTTATATCCCCTCTCTCTGAAAGTTCTTCGAGCGACTATGGTAATACGAGATGTGACTTAACCCATATAAATTTGTTTTTTGAGTTACCAAATGAAGGATATTGGGATTCATGGTTAACAAAAAAAGGATTGGAGTAGATTCTTCCCAGTTAAAAGCGATACTTGAAGTGCCACCACCCCAAACAGAGAAGGAAGTCTAGGAATTCCTTTTAAAATTATAGTTTATCATCCGATTCATCAGCCAATTGACTTCTATTTGTGAACCCATATTTAAACTCCTCCAGAAGGATTCAACCAAGGTTTGGAATGAAACTTTCCATGATGCCTTTGATCGAATCAAGGAATACTTATTCCAATCTCTAGAACTCATGACACCGCAACATGGTCTTCCCCTACTCCTATACCTGATTATAACAGATACTACGACTGAGGATTTTTTAGGCATTTACCTTGAAGAATTGTGCAAAGAGAGAGCCATATATTATGCTAGTCGCAAGTTGTTCGTATACAAAGTTAACTACATAGCCTTGGAAAAAGCTCGCGTCTCCTCGTCCGGGTCACCCAAAAATTATGGTATTACATTCTTGCCTTGCCATCAAACTTATGTCCCGAATGGATACCATCAAGTACCTACTCGAGAAACTTTCCCCGTCTAGACAAATGGCCCGATGGTTGATGCTGGTAGATAAATTTGATATCGTGTATGTCACTCAAAAAGCCATAAAAGGAGGATCCATCTCTGACTACCTCATTAACTAACCTATGGAAGAAACTGATGTTTGGATTTTTTGAGTTCTCGAATGAGAATATCCTTTGTACCTCCCAAGAACACCTTCGATGACAAATATTCTTCGATGATGATGCTAATAATAAAGGGTATGGCATTGGGATACTCCTAATTGTCCTTGATGAATCTCACACTCCATTTGTCATCAAGCTGGATTTTTCCTGCACCAACAATATAACCGAATATGAGGCATGCACGGTAGGCCTAAAAGTTGCTCTTAAGAAAGGAATTTTATACCTATATGCATACGGGGATTTAGCCCTTATTGTCGGTCAAGTACTTAGAAGATGGAAAGTCAATGACGAGAAACTCTTACCCTTCCATGCCCACCTAGAAGTGTTGGCCTCTCGATTCTAAGATATCACCTTCCACTACTTGCCTCGACCAAGGAACAACCTAGTCGATGCTCTTGATACCTTAGCCTATATGATTGACATGCTCGAAGGAATAACAATGGATCATTTCCTTGTCCAAAATAAAGCTAAGTCAACCCATTGCTACCACATTAAACTCATCACAGAAGAAGATTCGGATATAATCGACTCCTGGTACTAAGATATTTGGTGCCTCCTCAAGCATGGTAGGTATTATTAAGGTTATGAGAAGAAAGATTGAGTAACCCTCCACAGACTGGGTTCCCAGTATATTGCCTGTGATAAAGCACTGTTGAAGAGGAGGTTCGATGGAACCCATTTACATAGCATCGCAGGGGCTGACATTAAAGAGATGATGCAGAAGATCCACAACAAGGAATGCGAGACCCACATGAATGGCCATATGCTCCCTTAAAAAATCAACCGATAGGGTTACTATTGGACTACCATGGTTTTGTATTGCACCGCCTCAGTTTCAAGATGCCTTAAATGATAATAATTTTTCAATCTCCATCACTTGCCTCCTCGGGAATTGTACAACATGACTTCTCCCTTTCTGTTCTCCACATGGGGTATCGACATCATAGGGAAAGTTAAACCCAAAGCCTCTAATAGGCACAATTTCATCCTGGTTTCCATTGATTACTTCACCAAATGGGTAGAAATTTGAGTCATACGCAGTCCTGAATGCCAAGAAGGTAGTCAAGTTCATCAAGAAAAATATCATCTAACGATATGGGGTCCCACATGAGCTAGTGTTAGATAATGGGTTGCATTTTCAAGCAGAGGTCATAAAAGTGGTCGACCACTATGGGATTTAGAACTAAAAATATGTTCCTAACAAGATCAAACGAACGATGCAGTCTAAGATGCTAATGAGAACCTCAAAGTAATCCTTAGTAAGATGACCGAAAGTTATAGAGATTGGGCCAACTGACTTCCTTACGCCCTCTGGGGATACCGCACTTCAGTTCGAACATATAATGGGGCTACCACTTACTCTCTAGTATACGGCATGGAATAAATCCTACCACCGGAGCTAAGACTCCCTTCATTATGAATCATTCTTTAAAGGAAAGTTAACGAGGAAGATTGGCATCAGAGCCATCTTGACGAGTTATCACTCTTGGATGAAAGGAGACTGAAAGACCTATATCATATACAAGAGTGCTATCGTCAAATATTGCAATCATTTAATAAGATATTCAAGGGTCGTGGTGTCTGAAAAGGGGACTTAGCCCTTAACGAAATAGTAAAGCCCATCCGGGACCCCAGAGGAAAATTCAAGCCCAATTGGAGTGGCCCCTATATTGTGAAGAAAATATTATCAGGCGGTACCTCTATGATCACCGACCTAGATGGGTAAGAGAAGTCCTATCCAGTCAACCTATACCGCCTCAAGAAATTCTACCTAAGTCCGAAATATCATCACACTATGATTCTTCTCATCTCCCTTCAATTATAAAAAAAAATTGTTCATTTCCCTGTACTCAGAATTACGTGGGGCCTGATACACTAAAAATATTTTTACGTTAAAAAATGATACTCATAAAATTTTCAAAATCCCCAGAGGTACGTAGGCAGCAAATTCGTTTTACATGAGCACGACCCACTACTTTTTCACAAAATACTATTCTTTTCTTATCCCTGGGAGCCACAGTTCATTTTAGCATATACACAAACAAAAATACTATGTATGACTTAGCGATTGGTAAAGATAATTCAAATGCAAAAAATAATCACGAGGCACAACAATATAATTAAAATTTTCTTTATTTCATTGATGAAAAATTCCGCTACAATTACATCGACACAGGGTGTCAAACAACTTCCCTTACCAACTACTCCTAAAACAACCCTTCTAAATTTATTACCATACATAATCAAACACATCACAAAATATTCACAAATAAATCCCCTAGGGATTCTATCCAGAGCTACCAAAGGATCAGGCCCCATCATCGTCCACATCCCAGGGTCCCTAAACTTCCCTAGCCTAAATGGAATTCCACAAATGCTCCATATACAACAGTAATCCTGGACTAGCTTAGGAAAAATTACAACAACTCTCTCTATGGTGTTACATATCATGAACCACCTTTGCCTGGTCTCCACAGCTAGCATCTTGGAAACTACCCCCCCCCCCCCCCCCCCCATAACTTGTAATAACCTGATTTTTATTTTAATTGAAATTAAATCAGTTATGTGTCAAAATGACCTTTTACATACTATTAACAAATTTTACGACGCATGTGACCCATAGTACGTCTGGCAACATGAAAATAAGGTCGTGACATTTAATTACGTATTCAAATAATTATTTTTCATATAAACGGATAGTTGAACAAGATTAAAACAAATAATTTTAAATTATTATTCAAATTAAAAATGTGTATAAATTAGCTAAATTCACAAGTAATGTCAATGTGAAAAAGTAAGGCCAATGCATAATTCAAAGTGTATCTAAATTATACTTGTTATAGAATTAGAATCATCTACTAGGCTAAGTTTTTCTTATTCCTTCTTTTTCAGTTATATTTATCAGGTACCTATAAGTTATGATGAATACTTCAGAAATCAGTTGATACATAGAAGAAAGGAAAAGTCATATTATAAGAAAAGGACCATAAATGACAGGAGAAACACTTTTGTATTGAAGTTTGTAATAAAAATCAATTTTTAGATTTTTGTTGTAACCCATTTAAGTATCAATCAATTCCTCAGTTATTCAGTATTTCAGATATATTTATTATTAAGAATTATTATCAGGTAACCCCCACGCTCGGGAAATCGGGATGTCATAACATGGGATCTGAGCGCCAGTTTCATACTCCTATGTGGTTAGTTTCGATATTTAGATATACGTGATCGAATGAATCGTTAAGAAATTGTGGATTGTCAGGATGTGGTTTAAGATTTAGGGGCATACTAAGAAAGTTATCTTATGATGGGATTTTATAAAATATACTCTGCAAGACTGTATATACAACACAATTATTTTGTCAAAAAAATATTCAATTGATACTCCCCTTGAAAATGAATTACTTTGTTTGAAATTCTAAAAACTTTCATCTTGAAAGTTATTTCATTTATCTATTTGAACTTTAATTATCAGCTTCTGCATTGTACTCTTGTTATATTGTATACTATTTTCATTAAATTACGAGAATATACTTATGTTAGAATGGTACTTGTTTATGAATAGATAAACAACTATTCAGAAAGTTTGTTAATGAATATTAGGAGTTTCTTAGAATAAAGTTAAAGGCATTAGAAATATTACGATTGACCATTCAACTCTTTAGAACGTAATGGTATTATTTATTAGATACTATTCCATGATTATAATTTTCCCGAATCCGACATAAGTTGATTATACAGTCCGATTATTGCACTAATACTATATGCCTCATAGCCATTGTGAATTATTTTTGGAGTTTACTGTTATTCAGGATAACACTGAACATTTTTATCACCAAAGATACTAAAATTTCAGAAGTAAAATATAATTATTATCCTAAACAACGAGCCTAGTTATGATTACATGAAAGATTATCTCAAACCCCTACATGACTTGTATATCCCAAATATATTTTTCTTATAAACCATTTTCCAAAAGGAACCTTAACATGAAAGCCGGATAATTTTTCTATTGAACAATATAGGTTTCCACCCCTGGTATGCAAATGATAAAATTAATAGCTTCCCTTGTTTTTCTATGTTTCGAAAAGGAAAAATGAATAAACCATGTGAATGTTAAAAACTTGCGTTAAAGATTTTTTGCATAAATTATCAAAACAACTTGAGATCTACATGACATAGTAGTTATTTTCTGTAATAAATTGAGTTTGGCATTTTCTGAAATCCCTAGTCCCAAATTCCCAGTTTTGTTTCTTATTAAGTTATTGTAAGATTTTCATAAAATAGTTACCCGTAAACAGTAATCCATCCGATAAGTTACGTTCGACAACATGTATTCCTATTATGTTACGATAAACTTTACATTAGCTAGCTCCTTATTCGGTATAGTTCAATCACTTACAACGTAAGTAAGATCCCTTAACAGATAGTTGAACTAGTGACCCATTTAATTTTATAAATTATTTCTATAAATATTTACCAAGTATCCCAGAATGGCTATTCACATATAGTTCCCTTATGAAATTTTAGAATTCGAAATTATCGACATATTAGGAATAAACATTAATTGAACCCTTTTAACATCTGAAATTATCACCCATTTCGTAATCAGTTGTGTACCATAACTATCCAAATTAAGACAATCATCGATTCAGATTCCATTACATATACTTACATTTACCTTATTACCAGAACTTTAGATATCTACTTAGTCGCGTCTAAAAGTAATTTTTCATATTTTTGTTATTTTTTTTACATATAGAAGATCCTAATCTTGTGATAAGCGATTAGAACACCATTTATCTTCAGGTCACCCTAGTTTGGAATACACTTTTAACCGATAGGACTTGAGTTGGGAATAAAAACACTGAATGGACTTTAGAAAGGTTACAACTCAAGTTAGACTATCATTCAAAAAGATAAACGTTGCATCCGACACCTTATACCAAACCTTACAAGGATACTTAACCATCTGATCATATAAAATGCTCTTGCTACCAAAGAACGATATGTCTTTTAGCAAATACCACACATTTTCCAAATGTCACCAATACCGTTGCCTACCTGAATTTTAGAAAGAAAACCTTAGAACAACAGTATTCGATATCCCTTTTTGATGAAACACAAATAAGACCGAGAACTAAGAATTATTCTATGGTAGGGAAACAAACCTATAATTTAGGAATAAATTACATGTCCCTGATCAATATAAATGGAACTTCACCATTCAGATTTAAAATACACCTCAGAAACTTAAGAACATATCATGCATAGAAGGAATATTAGTAAAGGACGATATAAGAATGATATTTTAACTTTTTCTAATCTAAGAACATGAATGTATCATATTACAAAGAATTTTGTTATTTAAATGTTTCATACGTCTTAAGGATACCTGTTAGTATGAATGGTAGTAACCCAACTAGTCAATTTTACATTTTGCCTTCAAGGACAATTAGTTGATTATTTTCCTAATAGCGAAATTTATATGAATTTGAATAGCGTGAACAAATCAAGTAGCTCATGGCATAGTGACACAAACGTATTTAGAAGATTAAATGACATTATGTTTTGGATGAGAACATATACTTTTAGATTATACTTACCACTCCAAATGAATGAGATTAAACGAAACCTCATCAGTATTTAATGGTATCTTACCTCGATTATGCGACCCACTTTTAGTAAGCTCGAGTATTAAAAGACATCAGTAGATATATTAATTCAAAGCAATACATCATTATAAGAATAATTTCGATATTAGTATATTTATACAAAATTGTATAGATTTTAGTGACTTCGTTTACATAGTTGTAAAAACTAGGTGTAAAGAAACTCTTTTAATCCTTAGTAGTACATCTTGGATTATGAAAATCCTACCCATCTATGATATTTAAATCATTCCAAATTTATAGGATAACCATGATGTACCTTAAAGACTCCTTTTATTTTCCATGGATATGAAAGATTCCCAAAAGGTAATTCTACACTATTAGACGACATACCTATAGTAAGCTTTAGTAAATTCATGAAAATTGAGAACTAGTCAAATTAATGGATCTACTTAAAATACTCAACCCTTATCTGACGCTGCCTTATGGTAAATTCATAATAATTAAATTTTATAGATAGGTCAAACTGACGTTCATAAAGTTAAGTATACTTTACTTCAAGATCCCATATACGTCCTTCCTTAGTATGTGAAGCTTTAAGTAGAACACTCTCAGAGTTATAAAGCATTATGAATAAATGATGTATTTTTCCAATCAACCGGGAAACGATTTCACAAACATAGTAAAGCAATCTAGTACTTCCTTAACACGTTCTTTATTAATAGAAATGCTAGTGGAGGAAACAAACGCAAAAGTACAATATCACCAAAATGTGGATTAAAAATTCTTATAATAACCTTGGTATTTAGATAAAAAAAATAAGCGATCTAGTAATCATAATCAACATTTTATCATCGAACTTTCCTTATATTTACTGTAATTAGTGAATCTTGAAAGTCATTAAAATTTAAAATCATTGCTAGCATAATTCTAAATTAATATTTCTCAACTTCAAGGACAATTGCCCTTGTCATTTATTTACTATTACTATATGACGCCTAGAATTAGTAAACTTTGAATCAAAACTTGACGAAGTAGTAGAGAAAATCTTTGCGATTGTAAAAATGAAGGTTAAAACATTTTGGATTGATCAAGTGACAATTAAGAATACATATCATTAGCCTAGAATACGAGACTTCTTTTGATTAATTACGAGGATCCTAAAAATGTGATTTACGGTTTAGTTAACTTCAACTTCGTGTGGATCAAATTTGAAACAACCTCCAGACCCTATACTAACCATACACCAAAACCTTTATTTTGATACACGATACCTACAAAAGCTTGTAAAAATGCCTATTAATTATTTGAAACCTCTTTTCGTTTATATTCCTAAATGTTTCATTTTCCCTTAAATGAGTATGTTATAATACTAATCACAAGAAATCCGACTTTGGTCAATTATAAATTCATGAACTATCTTTCCAAATAAGCTATATACCCTAGACGATGTATACATTATTAAAATCTCAAACTTCAGGATATTGGAATTTCGAGGATGAATTTTTTTTAAGGTGGGTAGATTATAATAACCTGGTTATTATTTTAATTTAAATTAAATTTGTTATGTGTTAAAAAGACCTTTTACAGACTATTAATAAATTTCGCGATGCTTGTGACCCGTACGTGTGTCCTTTAACATGAAAATAAAGTCGTCACATTTAATTGCGTATTCAAATAATTATTTAAAATATAAATGGATAGCAGAACGAGATTAAAACGAATAATTTTAAATTATTATTCAAATTAAAAGTGTGTATAAATTAGCGTAATTCAAAAATAATGTCAATG
The DNA here is from genome assembly GCA_949130495.1 of Sambucus nigra. NCBI lineage: Eukaryota > Viridiplantae > Streptophyta > Magnoliopsida > Dipsacales > Adoxaceae > Sambucus > Sambucus nigra. The sequence continues at coordinate 606,372,486 of OX422211.1, forward strand.
CGTAAAAATACAAAAACTAGTCATACACACTCCAATACTAATTTATAGTTGGATGCAATTTCAAAAATTATAAAATATTTTACCCCTTCAAAATTATACGCGAGTACTAAATACACTTAGTTGAATAGTTATCCTAAGGTGGCTGTACCTATCTCAACTCTATAAAAGAAACCTAACCCCCTTTGTTTTTCTTAATACCAAACGATTTATTCTCTCTCAGAAGATATTAAACTTTTGCTCCTATACCAACAAAACCAAAATATAAACCTCTACTGTTTCTCCCTACGAAACCCACGAAATAAACAAAAATCCCGCCTCTACTTTAAAATCACGAAATCCCCAAACCCTTTGCCACCTGCTCCTCATTTCCCTCACCCTTGATCTCCCTCTCCCGGAAACCTTGACCGTCGACCTCCCTCCTTCGTCGAGCCCTTGCTCCACCGCCGACAACCGCTACTTCTTCTTCATCTAATTTCACTTTTTTATTGGTTCTGTTATATATATCAGTTTCGTTAAAATAGTATTTTGAATTGAAATTTTGTCAGAGACTCGATTTTGGGTCGATTTGATTTTTTGAGTAACGAAATTTCAACTATATATTTGGATTGGGAGAAAAACAGTTAAGAATTTTGGTGTTAATTGTATTTTTATACTCGATTTATATAAAATTGTCATAAACACTAAATCCCGACACATACGAGTAAACATATATTTTTCTTAATATATTGGGACTCACTATCATTTTTCTAATAAAAGTGTCATTTTTCTTTTAAAGATATATTTAAACAAGTCATGACACCAAACGACTCGAGGTTATGTCAGTTTTGACAATCCAAGACTATATTACGAGTCAAATTTCTTAAAATTGGGATTATGCAGGTGTTGGAGTGTTTATTTTGGTTGTGTTGGTTAATTTTTAAAGTGGCATGCCCACTGAATTATTGTCCAAATAAGGAAGGGAGTTTTCAAATTTTTTTCTAATTTTAATTATGTCACGAACATTAATTTTCTAATTACTCATACGAAATGTTGGCCACTCGAATAATATAAATGTCACAGAGACTATTATTTTAATTTATTTAATTACACAATTATTCTTGGACCAACTTTGGAAGTTAATATTTTTTACAGTTACATATCTGGACAATACACCAAAACAGGTCTTTACTTGGAGATTTTATTTAAATAGTTAAACTTAATATTTGACCCGGATAATATTTTAATAAAATATTATATTGTTATTTATTCAATTTATTTAAACAAATTTTATTATGCTATTCCATTTAAAGAGTATTTTTCCAAAAAATGATATTATTCAAATATCGAGGTATTATATAAACCGTATTTACAAAGTTTAGATTGTTACTTATTTCGTCAACGAATTAGAGAAAGTTTGTTTTGGCACTAAACTTACTTATGAAAAATATATAAACGACATTTATATATTAAATCCTTCTCATAGTATAGTTTTTATTTTTATTATCCGAACAACGAACGTTATCATAAACCAAAACCATTCTTCCCAAAAATGATTTACCCAATTTCATTTAAACCCTGGAGAAAAATTATATACGGGAACAAGAATACAACAATGGAATATCCCTAAATGTCAACGTAAAGCTCGTAGACACTAGTGAGTGATTTCTTATTTAATATTATTTCTCGCAATGCTATTGAAAGTATGCCTATCGTTGATATCACTTTGTGATATAACCAGTATATCTTATTCTCAATGCGGAACTCATTTGAGTAGTTCAAATTATTTACGTATAGTTGATTCATATTTTGAAATTATTATGCAATCATATTATTTCATATGATGCTTTTTGACCCGATTACTTATTTATAGCATACATTACAATTAGGTAATAATCTTTCATTATATACCCACGACTGTATTATTTAGCATGAAGGACTTAGATGATTGAGGGCATGGGTTATTGCTACCATATGGAATGTCATTTAATGAGTTAGCATGGTAACTTTTATCTCTAGTTATCTGGATTGATTATCTCCAATGTAATTGGATTGATTTAGTTGTATGTATTTGCTATTGGCCCAAGTCTCTGGACATATAATTATGGGTTATTTGTTTAGAAACCATCCGCAACGTTTCACCTGATCTAGCCACTGATATTTCTAATTTTAGCAATATCATCATGTATCATTATGCTTATCTCACTATGACTCTTGAATAAAATTTCGTATTTTACTCCTGATGTTATTATCATTCAAAGGAATATTTTGTCTTAAAAATTATTTTGTATACTTATTATAGAATTAGAATAATCTACTGGGCAAAGTTTTTCTTATTCTTTCTTTTTCAGTTATATTTATCAGGCAATTATAAGTTATGATGAATACTTCATAAATCAATTGATACATAAAAGTAAGGGGAAGTCATATTGGAAGAAAAGGAGGATAGATGACAGGAGAAACACTTTTGTATAGAAGTCTGTAATAAGAATTAATTCTTAGATTTTAGTTGTAATCCATTTTAGTATCAATAAATGCCTCAGTTGTTTTAGCATTTCAAATATATTTATGATTAAAAATTATTATCAGGTAACCCTCATGCTCGGGAAATTGGGATGTGACACAATCACTTCATGTAATCACTTGAAAAATTCCAGACTCTACCAACAGACTGGTAAGGATGGGTCAACGGTGAGCGATTCTCCCACAAATAACCCAGTCGCATGCCCATGCGTTCTGTCAAGTCCTCCACAGGAAAAAAAGTCTATTCTCTTAGGTGGCACAATCTGTTCCTAGTAAAATTGGTGTAATAACTTCTAGGGAAATTAGAAAAAGGTATGTCTGAGGCTAATTAACCTAACATACTGGTATTCTCCCAATTCCAGAATGGGCAGTAGCTCCTCCCACTAAGGCACTGACCAACGTAAGTCTTGAGCTCCGTGATCCATCAATTAATTATATCATATCTCAATGTTCAGGCCTATGATGATATAGTAGGGAGAAAAGAAGTTTGGAATAGCCGACAAGGGATATTCAGGAGGGGCCGCCATGAAGAATCTCTCTGAAATCCACATGAATATCATTATGGGGTGACCCCTCATGAAATGAAAACGACCTTCCCACCATGAATCCAAGTCATTTAGAGTCTCCACCAATATCACCATCGCAGGATTGTGATGGTATGACATCCATGAAGTTAAAAATGCAAGTTGGGGGTCCACCAACAGTTCCCCAATACCCAATTGTAATTTTGAAATTAAGCCAAGAATAACGGCTCCATTATAGCCCGTATCACCAATATCCTGAAAATTCACAGAATGTAACATAGCAGGAAGAAAAAATATTCCTCCTGTAACCATTGAACAAGACATTAAAAGTGAGATATGGAGAATTCCCACAAATAGCTCTCAAGGATACTGGTAAAATTCAGACATAGGTACCACAAAACTGGGATTTTTCCCCAACATGTCAAAGAACTCTTCACAAGTAAGATAAACTTTATCTAACTCAAAGCGAAAGATATGGTCTTCAGGATACTAGAATTCCACCACTGCCATCAACATATTCCGTTCTATACGCCGGTTGCGCCATCAAGAAACACTACACATGTTGAAAGCATCATAATCAACATTGTAGGATTACATCACCTCCAAAGTTTCGAGGTAAGTAGAAATTTAATACTTTCGGGGAGAATCATATCATAAAGGGATGAGATAAGAAGCAAGAATAATTCAAAAGATAAGTAATGTGGAGGTGTGAAGAAAATGCTCCACCCATTCCTCCTATTTATACTTGAAAAACACTAACCAAAGACAAAAAACCTTACAGATTTCGGAGAAAAACTTACCCCACCAAGTACTAAGCAATTGAAGAAAGTGAAATTACCGCCTTGGGTTGATTGGACTCGACTAAAAATGCCAATAGGGAGGACAAGGGGCATGTCGATCGGCAACCCCGTATTTTTGGAAAATTCCATTTTTCCTTTTCTGTAAAAAAAAAAGCAATCAATAAAAATAATTTTTATTCTAAGGAATTTTGAATCTCCTTCTCCTTATGTTTTTTACTTATCCTGTTTTAACATAAATTTTCCCTCAGATAATTCTAAATTATTTTTATGGTCTCAACAACAAAGTAAAAAGAGCATATTCATTAAGTCACTAAATCAAAAATTAACAAAAACTCCATTTCCTTGCATATATATTGCTTTCATTCATTTTGCAGGAAAGTAACAAAAACAACGGGAGTTTACCCGAACCCACCCTCTCTCTCTCTCTCTCTCTCTCTCTCTCTCTCTCTCTCTCTCTCTCTCTCTCTCTCTCTCAGACACACACACACACACACACACACATACACCTATACATTCTCTTTATCTCTCTCTAAGAACCTTTATCCCTATGCGGCAAGTGTTTTACCTGACGACAAGATGATGTACCTACAGTCCCTAAACTAGACCCTTCCTCAGATGAGGTAGACGGTACTAAGAAAGAAGGAACCGATATTGGCTCTTGAATGTGAGAAGTCGTAGAAGCTACCCAATCCTGAATATCCTTCATCCAGTTGGTCGATACCGAATGTGCTACAAGAAAAACAAAAAAGAGCAAATTAGTCAATTTGAGGAAAAAGAAGAAATATCAAAATGAAAAGACAAAGAAATGAAAAGAATACCGTGAGCTGTAGAACCCCAACTCCTCTGGTTCCATCATATTAGGACGGTGCATCATATGCACTGACCCTCCGTCAGCTCAGTGAATGTTATAAGAAAGAGGAGCCAATTGCACAAAGGGAACCTTTGAGGTTGTTGTTGCTGCTGTTGTTGATGTTGAAACACTAACTGCATTGTGGGAAGAGCCCACTGGCCAACTCCAACCCGGCTAGGGGAGAGGCATCACATCATATTGTCACACCCCGCCTAATTTTGGCGTCGGCCGCCACCAAAATTAAGCCGGGCATGAACTAAATAAATACCTTTCTTAGCATGAGACAGATATGAGACATAAATAAATCATTCCATAGATAAACAATTGATTCAATCTCAAATGATCACAAATAACTAAGCGATAAAAGATCCATCACATGCTAACTCCAAAAATCCAATCTCCAATAATGATTAAATAAAATCTGAATAATCCCAACAGAAATCCTCTAAACATCTTTGGAACCGAATGGCCTAATAAAACTCCAATGAAGTCTCATAATACGACTGGAAAAGAAAGTCTAACTAAACTATGCCATAAAGTAAATAACTCTAGCTGCACCTCCAATGATAACTCCGATAAACTTATGCAACTTCTCCAAATTAAACCCTGAAAAAGATTAGTCAACGCATGGGTCAGAGCCAAAGCCCTGAGCAAGAATACACACTACTCCCCTCAAATAGGATCCTTGAATCCAGACAGTAGCATTATACGCAATAAATATCACAATAGAATATTTTGAATTAAACAGAATAATTTAAACGCGATAAATATAAACCACTAACTACTCGCCAAAATCCCCATTTATAAAGGCACACCAATATGATTTTAAATTACCAAGTCCCACGATGTTAATTTAATTAAATTAACCAACTTTTGTTATTGTTCTCACTTTTTATTAAATTTTCACACTTCCCTTTGTCAATCGTCCTCTGACCCGTTTAAACTATCGGCCCCGACACATGACCAGGTTCCACACACGACATGACATAAATCATCCTCTGACCCGTTTAAACTGTCGGCCCGACACATTATGTCGCCACAACTGTTAATACCCTCTTTTATCTTAGGCATTAATTCTCAATTTCTCAATTTATAATCACCCCACCCTTTTAATTGAGGTGAGATCCTCAAAATACCCCTTAGTCCCATACCTAAGGGTCCCCAAGTTATCAATATGTCCAAACCTATGTATAGGCGGATTTTTTAACATAAATCTTAACTTAGTCTCGTACTTATACTACCGTAACGATGATAAAGTAATAAAAATCAGCCCACCCTCAAGATGATAAAAACGCAATAATCTACCCTCACTAGTCCCAAACCTAGAAGGCATCCTAAATTATAGGGAGAGCAAAATTACCCAACAACCCGTCGTCACAAAGGCAATATGATAATACTTAAAAGTCACACAAATAAGCATAATTAATCAACATATAAAACTACACATGATAGTCCAATTCAATTAAACGTTTAATTAAATTATCACAACGTCATAAATACCTAACTAATCTCATTTAATTATTCTAAAATTAAATATACCAAGTTTTCATCATATATCCATCAAAACCAAATTTTATTATCTCTACATGTAATACATGAGTTATACGCACCCAAAAATCATTTATTTTAAAACTAGGGTTTTCTACATGCAACCTACACCATAAAAACCCAAAATTAATCACGAATCCTACGTACCCAAAGGGTTATGAATATTATTCAGATTAAAAGATTTTATAAAAACAACCCCATAATTAGTGTCCACTTTTTCTAATTAAGTTACTAATTATTTTTAAGAAAACATGTAATTAAGTGTTTAGGCGACACTTAAAACGCATAATACTAAAGGAAAAGAATAGAGTATTCATGCCTGTAAAGATCGTGTTGAAAATCTGATTAGAAATATGGATTCCTCTCGACAAATTAGCAAAAGAGTGTTCTTGAACGATCTTGATTAAACCCTAATTAAGCCTTCAAAAACTTGTACCAAAACTTGCAACAAAAACTTGATTTTGTTGAAGGTTTATGATTATGAGTGAGAGGAAAAATATTTGGAAGTGTTCTCTAGTGAAAAACTGGAGAAAAAGTGATTATGAGAAGTCCCCTTACGGATTAACAAGGTTATATATTGATTAGGAGTCCTAATCCTACACAAACTCTAAAAACAGCTTACATCGCACGTTTTCTGGGAGGGTCGATCGTTCTACCCCCAGGGGTCGATCGATCGATCACCCCAAAAAGCTGACAGTTTGCCTAAAAAATGCCTGTAAGGGAAAATATTATAAAATCAATATAAAATCCGTTTTAACTCCGATTTTAATTCCGCTTGAAGTTTTATTCTTCTAAAATCATAACCAACATTAGCCAATAAAAATTATTAAATTAAGAAATTTATTTTTCTCAAAAATTCTAATTAATTAATAAAAATAGTTAATAAAAACTTACACATATATGATGGTCGACACTAACCATCTTGACACGGAGTCCAAATAATCATATGTCACCACCGTGTTGGTATATGACGAGCTAGGCTTTCCCATCATTGTTTCCACTCGCGTATCATCTGACATCTCCCCCTCTCGCCTCATATACACCGGGTGTCTTGTAAGTGGTACCATTAACTCATCCTCCACCACCTTTCGGACTACTCTCTCCTTGAGGTACCAGGAGTAGTCAAACTCATGCACCAGCAGACGTCGCAGCTACGCGTTCACACCAGTCACCCCCATATGTTGGGTGGCCATCCCCCAGGGATAGAAGGTCATCAGCAAAATGCCCAACAAAAAATCAAGAAGTCAATCGCTCGTCAGGCCATTATAGACCCTCTGCACCGCCTTCAAGGAAAGTGACTTCCTTGACTGTTGGTTAGACTTTCACCTCTAGTACATCCCGCAGCAGTCCCCAACAGACTCGTGCTTCAAATATATCAATTGGGTGTTAAGGAAAATCACCTCATAGAACCACATCTACAAAGGATAAGGGTTAGCAATCAAGAAGTCAATAATGAAATGCATAAAGGAAAATGCGAATGCATAAAAGAAAATGTGCAAAATGAAGAATACCTCAAGAAGATACACCTAGCCAGTAAAGGTATATTGACAGCACCAGATGAATGGATTCGAAGAGAAATAAAGTGTCACCAAATTCAAGCTCCCCCCATAAAAAAGAGGGTCGTTCAAAAACACCTTAAAAATGGCAAAAGCCATAACTAGATGATGTCGACACTCCTCACCACTAAAAAACCTCCCAATAATAAAAGAATAAACATATGGGCCATATGCTTACCTACATCCCATTAGTATCATCGATTCATCGACTCAATAAAACCTCCCTCAAAAGAAATAAATAGATGGAGTCCCTAGAGACTATCCTCTCCACGTCACCCAACACCGCCTTCACTGCCACCGGCGTCACCCGCAAGGTCTTGTCTACATCTGTCTGAACACCTTTGCACTTCAACCTCAACAGCTACTGCACATATGTGGGAGTCACCATTATCTCTCCTAAACCAAAATGCACAGTGTGGATGGTGTCCCACCAGTTAACCCCCAGAGCACAAAGAACAATCATCAAACGAGGCATCTCGTCTAGTGCATACGCTAACCTACCAAAACAGAATGATCACTCCACCCGACGTACCATAGGTGGAAGTAACTTGCAGATGTCCTTAAGCCCTGTCATCCCTCAAGATCGTAGGCTCGATTTGGAGATATCAGACTATCAAACACAAAAAGGAAAAACCCTTGTCAAAATTCAAGAAATAAGGAAATATTACCAACAAAAAAGAAAAGAATACCAAAGGTTATCAAAACTTACATAGCCTCCAAGGTTCACTAAATTAGAAGAACAATGACACGTAAGATCGTTGAAGACGATTATCTCATCTACAATGGGCTCGAATGAGTCGAAGGTGTTCTCACTACCCAACGCAAGGGGCACCTTAGCCCGCCATTCCAAGTTTGCCTAATTGTCGACCTTTAGCCACGACATGTGTGTCTCGCTTCTTGAGAAATCATCCATTTCTCGATTTTAGAACTTTAGACAGTTTATAGAAGGAAATAACAAAAGAAAGGAAGTCTGGAAGCTGTAAAAAGTGAGGGTAACTTGCCCATTTTTTATAAGAGGTTAAGGGGCATGCCGATCGGTAGCTCATAGAAACATACTGATCGGTATTATCCCTTTACCTACTCGATGTACCGTAAAAGACCATGCCATTTCCATTTGGCACCTCTCACTCCATGATGGTTGGCACCCTCCCCGAAATTTCCTACAAAAAATCCCCCAAAATGAAGGAAAATCTCGCAACCTCCCCCAAAAATTCCTAAAATTACCAAGTGAATTTTAGAACATTTTTCACCAAGATTTTTTTAAGCTCTCAGATCCCCATTTTCTCCTTAAATTATTTCCCTAGTGGAATTCTCAAATCCAATTGGATATCTCCCCAACAACGTTTTCAAGGAACACAATAAGGATAAAAAATTCCCCAACAAGAAAACTTCAAACCCTCAGGTTAATTCCCCTTCCCCAACGAAATTGAAAAACTCAAAATCAAATGCTTCCCCAAAATCCCCAGTGGAACCACCATGATAATTTTCCCAATGGTGTCTCTAAAAATTATAACTTAAGCCCTCAGAATTGGCTTTGACCCTGAGAATTGGTCACTACAACTTAATCCCTCATAATTGGCTTCGACCTATAGAATTGGTCACCTCTATTTAAGCCCTCGGAATTGATCACTATTAAGCCCTCGAAATTAGTTTTGACCCGCATAATTGGTCATATCTTCTTAAGCCCTCATAATTGTCTTCAATCACTTCTAGTTAATTCCTTAGAATTGTCTTCGACCCGCAAAATTGGTCACCTTTACTTAACCCCCCTCAAAATTCATCCTCTCTACTAAAGCCCTCAGAATTGGCTTCGACCCTCAAAATTGATCATCTCTACTTAAGCCCTCAGAATTGGCTTTTACCCATAAAATTGGTCACTCCCAACCCTAGGTCCTCATAATTCAGCTTAGCCCATAGAATCGATCATTCCTATCATTTCCTTAGGTCCTCATAATCGATCTCGACCCTCTGAAATAGTCATCCTTATCTATTTAGGTTCGTAGAATCGACCTCTTTCATAAACATCGTGTGGTGTCTATTCGACGACTTTCACTTGTTCCAAGATCACCCGTCGAGAAGATCTATAGAAACCACATCCTAGGACACCCTAAGTCTATCCTTATGTTCCTAGCATCTCCCCATTTCACTATAAACCCTAGGTCATACTCCGAGTATTGATCTAGAAGCCATCGAATGCTACTGAGCCCCGTTTGAATTCGATCAACTCTATTGTCAGAGAAAAATATCAATGAATATTCAAAAGGTTCTGAATCCCCTTTTTAATGGCCCACCCCATGCACAAATCTACATAACGGTTAAGACGAACATGTCATTTTACTATTAAAAATCGATCTGGAGGCCACCGGGCTCTCCCGATCCCCAATTTGACCCCAATCAACTTCATTGTCAGGGTGAAAGCTCTTTGAATATTCTAAGGGAGCTAAAAACTCTTTCTAACATTCCACCCCATGCAAAATGGCATAACCATTTGGACGAACGATCTGTTTCTCTAAAAAATAAATTCGGAGGCCATCGGGCGCTCCCCAGATCCGTTTGACCAAGTTCAACTATTTATTTTGAATGATACTAAATGAATCTTTGAAGGGAAATAAATACCATTTCCAAATGTCCACCTTGTGTACGAGTCATCCTTACGGTATCGACGAATGACCCATTTTCCTCCGAAAGGTCCCCGTCCGCTTCTAGGCCCCGGTTGACCAAGGTCAACTTTCCTAACAAAGAGAATCTCTTTTGAATGTCAAGTTAAATCTCCTAACCTTTCCAATGGTCCACCACGTGTGCGATTCTGACTTATCGTTCAGACGAACGAGTTGTTTACGTCTGACGACCTCCCATCTAAAGGACCGACATGGACTTTTGAGCCACATTTGACCCAAAGTCAACTCCCAGACATGGAGGCGATCTAAAGGATTCTCAAAGGTCTATAAATTAAATTTATAACGGTATTCCCCATGCTCTATTTTTATCAACAAATTGGGATATACAACCGTGTTTCAGAAAAAATCTATAAGAGACTGCCTATTGGCAAGTCCATTTCCCTGCCAATCGACAGTATGTCTAGGGGTACCTGACGATTGGCAAGGATTGGACCATGACCATCGGCATCACCGATGAACCTATAAATAGAGGGCATGACATCACTCCCCACACCTCAGTTCCATCACCATCTCCAAGATCAAGATCAAGCTCTAATTCTTCAAAGAAGGTCCAAATCTTGCCCTCTCTCTTAAATTTTTTTTTTTCACATTAATTAGATAAGGTTATAACTTAGTTCTTTTATTTTAGATCATACACATTAACATCTCACATTTTTATTAGTTATATGGAACATACTTTATATTCTATAAAAAATCGAAAACAAAGAAAAAGAGGGTCACGTCCACAAATTCCAAACGGGATTATCCATCACATTTTCCAAAACTAAAATATATTTTCTATACACACAACTATGATAAAGTCCCATTCGAATCTTTGTGATAAATCCCACTCCTATGTTACATGCGAACAACATGGACTTTGATGCCTTTATAGTATACATAAGCATTTCTGATTAAATTCCGAGACTCGAGTCCAAATTTCCAAATTTCCCAAATTCCCCATTTCTGCATCTATTATATCCTTATACACATTATTTTTTTGATCCTTATATGGGTTTTATCCAACATATGTTATTTTTTCAATTTAACAATCAATATTACGATAAACCCATAAAACATATTTTTAATATTTATTTTTGGGAACCTGCCTATGGATGACCTCACTCTATCTCTTTTATGGTATGAGTTAGTAAATTCAGATCTCCACTATATATACATGCACACACTTCATGGATAAATAAAGGAAACAATAACACATGCCCATGAGAGAGCGAAAAGGTGGGATGGGTGTCTAACACCTTCCCACTCGATAACTTAGCCCCCGAACCTTCGAACTATTGGTTTCGTAAACATGAGTTTGTTTATGATGCCTCTCTCTCGAGGCAAGGACATGCTTTTTTTGTCTGTTTTGTGAAAAATAGGCTGGAGACTCCATCTATTTACGTTCACCCAACACCGACAACAGCCAAAACGCTCCTAGAGAGTATGAGGGCGCGAGACCTTTTTTTCTCCCTTCCTTTTCCGCCTCCCCCATGGGAGAGATCGAGAACAGAGATACGGTTGGGATGGACACACTAGGAGGGGTTGATTTGTAATTTAAAGAAAATATTTCTAAACTAGAACACTATTTTTTATAGCTTTAGGTAGGTTTGACAAAATAAAGTCTTACCTTGTACCATTTTGACCGAAAAAATAAAATAAAAATATTGGGAAAAAATAAGAATTTTTTTATTAGCCACGTGCCCTCATTGTCTTGGTCAAGGTTCTGGTTGAAAATTTTCATCTTCAAACTCTCGGTAGTTGACCTAGGGTTTATAAAACTTTGACCTGAAAGAACTCCTAATTTTTCAAACCATTGGAGATGATTCCTGAACTATTCCAACCTATTTTTTCACAAGGAATCCAAAAATATAAGTTTTATGGATTGAGGTTCAGTATTGTTCGAGTTAAAAAACTATGTATTTTTTGGAAATTTGACTGGACTTTTGAGGCTTTACTGAACATGGTATAGGTGTTTATGAAATCCTAGGGAAGAATTTGGTTTTGGTTTGAAAGATTGAGGTGGTCTGGTAGTGGAGAATTTAAGGTTTTTGGTTTTCTGAAATAGAAAACACCTTCGAGCAATTGGAGCTCAAAATTAGCGATTTGTTGAAAAATATCATTGCGTTACAGATCCTGAGTTCATAAACAACCATTTTGTCATTCTGAAACTAGTTCAAAGTCAAGGAATCAAATTCCACCATTGAATGGAGATTTTTTTTCAAAATTCTTTGCACATAGGCCATTTTGAACGTAAAACGTCTACTATTTTGATTTATATGTTTATAATATCAACACATAAAATGGTTGGAATTGAAAAATTAGGTATAATACAAAAAATTACAAAATTCCTCTTTAGAATAAATTTTTTAAAAATTCGAGAGCGCTTAAGAGGTGGGATTTATTGCTTCTGATCGTGGGGAATTTATAGGGTATGAAGAGGAGAATGTATTTCATCATTTGGGAGGTGGATTCTTCCCATGTTTTAGAGGATAAGATGATGAAAGATTGAACTTCACATGAATGCATGGTGTTTACATGTGTTTTGGCCTATTCTGGTTGTGTAGAGGCCAATGTGATGAGGGTGAACCGTGAAAATATTTTTTTGTTTAGTTTTTAGTCCTTGGTTGGAAGTGCATATACGTATTTAGTTTAAAATAGGGTATTTTTGTATGTTTTAGGGGCATTTAATTCAAGGGAAATATAAGGGCTGAAATTCTAATTTATAGTTAGTTGAAGTCTAGAGGTTTAATTTTATATAATGTTTGGGTCTAGAGGTTAAGTATATGTCGAGTTATGCTTATTTGAAAAATTCAAGGGTCATTTTGAAAATGTTAAATCTCCAAAGGGTACTTGGGTAATTTAATACAATTATAGGTTTTGTAAAGTAGTTTTATCTTTATTTAGGATGCTTTTGAATTTGCATATTCTATGAGGGTAAAATAGGAATTATAGGGGATAAGGGTTTTCAATTAACTTGATTCAAAAGTAAAGATGTTACAGTTTACCCACCTTAAATAAATTCGTCCTTGCATTTACGTGTGAAGAGAATAGGATATTGGTCTTTTATACCTTGTTCTACTTCCCATGTAGCTTTTTGCTAATTTTAATGTTCCCAAAGTACTTTGACTGAGGGGAAACCTTTATTCCTAATAAATTTTACCTGGCAGTCCAAAATTTGAATAGGGCGTTCTTCAAATTCATGATTAGATTGAGCAGAAAATACTTGGCATATAATGACACATGAGGGATCAATAATATATTGGCGTAACTGGGAGACATGGAATACATTGTGAATATTTGATAATTCCACTAGTAATTCTAACTGGTAGGCTACAAAAGGAATTCGTTTAGAAATAGTGAAATGTCTAATATATCTTGGGCAAATGCCCCTTTCGTTTTGAAACATAAAATCCCCTTTTGAGGAGAAACTTTTCGAAATAATTAGTCATAAACTTGAAATTCTAGGTGCTTTTCTCACTAGTTTGCATAAGTTTTCAGAAGATCATTTTAGGATTTGTTTTATTTTCTCAGTGGTTTCTTAGATTATTTTAGGACCAAATTGTTTACTTCTTCCGGATTTCGCACAACATGCAAGTGAACGACATGATATTCTATACAAGGCTTCAAATGGGGCATCTTTGATGCCCGACTGGTAACTATTGTTGTAAGAAAACTCAGCGAAGGATAAGTTTTCAATCTAATTATTAGGCATATCTAATGTACAAGATCGTAACATATCTTCTAGTGTTTGAATTGTAAGTCCAGATTATCCTTTTGTTTAAGGGTAGAATGCAATACTCAAATAAAATTTAGTACCCATTCTGATATGAACTACTTGTTAAAACTTTCCTATAAAATGAGATTCTCTGTCTGACAGGTGGATTGAGGGATTCTATGTAATCGAAAAATTTCTAGAATGTAAAGTTTACTGAGCTTCTGAAAAGAATCAGTGATTTTTACTTGTATAAAATGGGCAGATTTGGTAAGTCGGTTTGTTATTTACCAAATGGAATTATATCCTTGAGACGCATGAGGTGTTCCGCATATAAAATTCATTGTGATATAATCCCATTTCCATTCTAAAATTGGTAAGGGTTGGAGAAGTCCACTAGGATGTTGGTGTTCTATCTTTACTTGTTGACAAGTAAGAATGTGTATCACACATTAAAGATCTATTAAACATTGAAGAAATAGTTTTGGCTACCAATACTCTTTCTTCAATGTGTGATAAATTTTGCATCTTTCGAGGTGAATCATAAACTTAGAACGATGGCCTTTCTGTAGTACTTATTCTCAAAGAAATGAATTATCAGGCACATACAATCCATTTCTAAATCATAATCATGTTTCCTTATTATATGAGAAGTCGTGGTTTTTATACAAAATATGTTTTGAAAAAGGATCTTGGGATTGTTGTGCTAAGATTTTCTTTCTCAAATCTGAATATGCAATTATATTGGAAAATTTTGAGAAAGAAGGTTTCAATTGAAGATCATATTGCTCTATGGAAGCAATAATGTCATACGAGATCAAAGTTTAGAGTCTTCCAACGATACTACGAATTAAAACATCGGCTATCGTGTTACCTTTTCTTGGGTGGTAGTCTAATTTAAATCGCTAATATTCTAAAAATTCTATCGAACGTCTCATCTTAGATTTAAATCTTTTTGAGTGACTATATATTTTATGCTCTTATTATCAGAAAAAGACTTGGAATTATTCATCATAAAGGTAACAACGCCAGATCTTTAAAGCAAAAACTAGAGTAGCTAACTCAAGATCATGGATAGGGTAATTATACTCATGGGTTTTAAGTTGTCGTGATCCATATTCTACTACTTTACCTCATTGCAATAACACACAACCTAAACCTTGCGACGAGGTGTTGGTAGATACATCAAATCTTACATCACTATAGGGAATAGTTAGGATAAAAGCAGTAGTTAATTTGTCCATTAAAATTTAGAACAATTGATCACATTCAACAGTTCATATATATGTTACTTCCTTCTTAGTTAGCTTTAATAGGGGAAGAGCAATGCAAGAAAATCCTTCCATAAGGCAGTGATAATAACCTTCTAATCTTAGAAGACTTTTTATCTCGGTGACATTGATAGGATTTTTCCATTTTAACATGGATGAAATTTTGGCGAGATAGACTTGGATTCCATTTTCAGAAATCACATGTCCTAAGAATTTTACTTCCTTTATTGAGAAATCATATTTGCGGGCTTTAGCGCATAACCCGGGGTTTTCTTAATGTGCCTAATACTGCCTCTAGATGTTGGCATGCTCTACTTGGTTTGGGGAATAAAGAAGGATATCGTCAATGAATACGATAAAAAATGGGTTAAGAAAAGGTCTAAAGACTCTTTGAATATGGTCCATAAAATTTGCAGGTGCATTGGTTAATCCAAGAGACATTACGGTAAATTCAAAATGTCCATAACAAATTCGAAAAGTTATTTTTGGATTATCTTCTTCTATTACTCACAATTGATGGTAACTAAATTGTAAGTCTATTTTAGAAAATACACTCACCCCTCAAAGTTGATCGAATAAATCTCTGATTCGGGGCGGAGGATATTTATTCCTAATAGTTCTTTAGTTTACCTTACGATAATATATGCATAACCTAAATCTTCCATCTAATTTCTTGACAAATAATATGTGAGCTCCCCAAGAAGATGAACTAAGGCGAATAAAACCCTTTTCAAGAAGATCATCTAGTTGAGTACGGAGTTCTCGATGTTCTAGAGGAGCCATTCGATACGAAGGTATTGAAATAGGTAAAGTATTAGGATAAAGACTTAGACTAAATTTTATTTCTCGGGAAGCGGTATTCATGTTAATTGTTCTAGAAAAATATCTTCGAATTGTTCCAAAATTCTGGGAATTAAGAAAGAGGAATTTTGAATTTGGGAGGTTGATGGTTTTGATTGACCCGATCCTTGGCATATAAAGGAAAAATTGTCCTAGTTTTGAAAGTAATTTTTCTTTGCATGAGGATCGATAGAAGCATGATGTCTTGACAAAACATCCATCCCGATAATAATATCGAAACTAAAAATATATAAAACAATGAAATTTATAAAGAACGTACTTATACCTATCCGAATTTGATTTTCAAATGAATCATTTTCTTTGATAATTCAATGAGACCAAAAAGTCATATTTTAAGAAATATTTGCAAATCCATTGATTTTCAACTTATAACTCCCACAGACATGTAATTTTTAGATATTCCATAGTTATTCCTTGAATGGATGCATTTGCATGGATACCTTTTTTCTTTTCTCTAACGTTGACATGAATACTCTTTCCAATAGTAGCCATCACCCTCTTTAGGTAGATATTACCAATTAGTCTCTCACTATTTTATGTTACTCCCATAAACAATGATTCTGAGATTCACATTAAAAAATATAGCAATTAAAATGTGCCCTAATTGATTGAAAATAAGTGAAAGTAAACATTTTGTGATTGAAATAAAAATTAAACCTTAGTTAAACTCATGTAATTGTATGCGATATGGTAATGAATGTCACATAGTCAATGTTAGTTTTTCTATGAGAATTTTAAAATAACGATTAATCAAAACATTGAGATATTTGCACTACCTCCCTAAGTTTCTAATCCAAGAATATGGAAATAAATAGTATGGTGTGTTCCACAAAGTTTCATTCATCACAATGTATAGTATTAAGAAAAATCAAAAGTAGTCTATATTGTGATTTTTGTAAAATTTTAAAATCACACATATTTTTAATTTTTCTTAAATGCGTAAAAAGAAAAAATATATTTTGTATTTATCATTTTATATACAAAAAAATCTAAAAAGATTCTAGAAAAAATATTGTTTTTGTTTTCTTATTTTTCTAAAATAAAATGACACACGTCTAATTAGGGATATAAATACTCATTCACTAGGGAGGGAAAATCCAAGACTAGAATAATTCCCACTCCAGCTATGAAAATAATAAACTATAGGCACACCTAGTCTATTGAGTGACAAACTATTTCCCCTATAAGGAAAAAACCTTAAAGGCTCAGAGTTATTTATATCTGAGAAAACATGGTGAGAAACATCTATCGTAACAAGTAATTACGAAACCTTATGATATTTCCCAACCTAAATAGGTCTACTAATTGGCACATGTGGTTTGGTAACCAGTTTGGTTCTAGCCCTAGAATATACCTTGGTCTTAGAGTTGTACCTAAAATATTTCTATATTTTTTTTAAGTCATTGAAATTTTTAGTGAGGTTCTTATTCCATATACCTATATGTTCCACTTCAAACTATGAATAATGAAATGGTTTGCTCTTGGCTTTCTATATACATTCTCCTAAGATCGAAACAAATATATGCAAAGTGATAATTCCATTTAGGCTTATACTAAATGGAAATATGGGCAAACATAAGGTTATGGGGTGTTTAACCTTTTCGAATTGTGAGTAAAACATTTTACTTAGTGATAGATATGGTGTTATGAGCCCTAGGATGGAATATAGGGGAAGTAAGATGTCGGTGTGTGCATGTCCAAAGGAGGCATGCCATGTTGGTCTGTGTGTAAGTCTTATATGTATTCCTTACGAGGCAGGGTTAGATCTTTCGGCCTTACCCTAAGGTTGTTTTAGTTCTACAAATGACCTAGAGATTCTTGGTATGGACACGAGAAATGGGTTATAAGTGGAGATCGTTTGGTGTCTTGATAATTAAGTTTGGAAATCGTTTTCATGTCTTCTGCAAAGTTCTGGAGCTTCAAAAAATGAAAGTTTTACCTATATTGACCTGGTGCAATAGTTGATCGATTTGGGCCTAAAACTATGGCTATTTTGTCCATTTTTTATGGGTGTAGAAATCGTATGTGATTTAAGGCCCACATGTGCTCCCTTCTGGACCTTAAATTGGTAACATAAGAGGTGTGTCAAAGAATAAAACATTTGTTTAAACTAATTCGGACTTCAACCGAGGGTCCTACATCCACTATCAAAGGGCGTACACTTTTTACTAGACGATAAAAGAGCTATTACAATCTAGGGGACCTCTTGAGCTTTAGTCAAGAGAGTTTAAGGTCTTAGGGTCTTTTTTAACAATTCAAAGGACCTTAGGAAGTAACCAGTGGACTTCTCCAAGGGCTCTTGAATACTAATTATGACTAATTAATAAATACAAATTATAATATAACTAGAAATGATCCAAGTTATAAGTTTTTCCTCTCAACAGTGGGTTGAGAGAATGACAAACAAAATGTAACACTTATAAAAGATTAAAACCTTATTCTATTTAAATTTATGATTATTTGAACGTTTCTTCAATCTTCAACCAACCTCTTATTTATATGAAAACTCTAGGGGAGAGAATATGTGGACTGTCATCGCATGGCTAGATTATTTCTGACGTCTAGAGGTGTTAGCAAAAGGGGTGGAGTGTTAGGTAAAGGTCTTGCAGGTGGTGTAAGGTCATTTCTAAGTGTTTTAAATGTGAATGGTAGTGTTCAATAAAAGTGGGGATGTGTAGTGAGGTTAGGTATAACAATGTTCCATTTCCACCTACCCTATAAACTGATTGTAGAATTTTTACTAGAGGCTGGGGATCTCAAGAACTATTATAGGACTACCATTAATTATCCTTGAGGTGTTTTGCAATTACTCACCTTAGTGATGAGGGTTAGGTGTCCTTAGGAGGTCATTTCTCTTCAATTCAAGGTATGTTTTAGGTATTAGAAATGAAGGAATCTTAATGTTATGTTCTATGGCTTAGTTTAGGAGACATGTTGGAATTACTAGCCCTTATACGAGGAAAGAATGATGGGTGTTGTCTCTAGAATACAGTTCGCTTTTATGGAGACCATTAGAGGTGTTGAGGACCAATAAACAATCCATATGAGATAATAATTCATCTTTGGGACCTCTATTCTTACCTGTAGGTAGTCGAGGGGACTAAAAGTCTTGTATATACTAAGTGTTAAATATGTAAACATCAACAGACCATTATTACTTCTTGTAAAGATTGCAAGGGGAAAAACTTATATTTTATGCAAGTTAGGGGTAAGGTTGTAACTAGACATTAAGATCCGCATCATATTTATATTTCGTTGGGAAGCAATAGAATGTGGTCATGGATAAGTGTTGGGGCTTAGAGCACTAATGTGATTGAAGGGATTGAAGTCTCTAATCTTGAAGGTTGAAAGAGATGGTACTCTAGGTCCTGGCGGCTATAAAAGAGCCCACTGGGCTGGGTTGAATCCTTCACCACTTACTTAAGTTATATATCCTCTCTATAGAATTCATTTGAGATATCCAACTCTTTCTTCCAATAATGTATACCAAAATTATTTGTCCTTTAAAGGAATTTTACTCAGATCCCTTGTCCACTGTAAGTCCTCACATTTTTATGCCCTCCACTATGGTGCCAAAGGCTAAGACTTCTAATCATCTTCAAACAATGTATGTTTCTCCTAGTAAAAAGGTGATTAGTTATAAGTCGGTTTATTATCCTGACTTTGTTATTAGGGTTCAAACTGCTTCACTCATCGTAGAGCAGGACTTGGTGGGTGTTCGAAAGAACTAACAAATCTCAAATTCTATCAATCTGAGGGCTACATGGCTTGACGAGATGGCATGTTCAATGGTTTCCTAGCATATATTGTTTAATGAATGATTTTTCCAGTATGGGGCTATATTTTCATTGCCATTCAGTGGTGATGATTCTAAATACTATTGGGATAACCCTTCTCAATTAGTGTCTAGCTCATGGAGAACCCTAATGGACATAATCTTAACTTTTAGGGAGTCTAGTAGAGGAAAGCATAATGTTACCCTGAACTAGTTCTTCAATATGTACAGGGTTGAAAAGAGGAAAAAGGAGAATGACAAGGGTATGAAATACTTATCCCCTAAGGAGAACTTTGTGTCCTTTGCAAACGACAAGCATAACGCCCTTAAAAATAAAAAGGACAAATTCTTGTTTATTGGGGGATCTTGAACCACCCTAGATCCTTTTGAGCCCATTGGTTTCCCTACCACCGGGTGTACTCCTCCGGCTATGGTTAAGTTAAAGTTTGTCTTTGATTTGGTACATGGGTTAACTTATGTATGTAATATGAACACTTTATCCATCTTTTCAAATGGGTTTTGGGTCCTCTCAAGAGGAATTGGGTACGATTGCTTCCGCCCAGAAGTCGACCTCTGATCCTTTGATAAACTTGTCATATCCAAGGGTCTCTCCTGCTAGGGATCGATATACACAAAATAATTTTTTTAGTCATGGATGTTAGATTAATAAAACATATGAAATAACAAAACTAAGAACTAGGTTCGAAGAATAAACATAGGGTTTAGAACAAAATAACTTTGTGGATCCTGTTCAAATCTTTAAAACAAGTTGATCAGTTCTAAGTTGAACAACTTAGGAGTAAAAAGAATTATGTCCCTTTCTAAGAATGTGTGAAAATAAATAAACTGAAATCAATATTGATTACCTATAATAAAATATGTTCCGTTACTTTAACACCATCACCATAAGCCAAAAACATTTAATTTAACATGCAAAACAACTCCTATCAATATAATGTGTACCAATTTAAGTATACGATAACAAAAAAATAATGAAATGATAGAATTGTCAAGGAGGCTGAGGATACCTACATCCTATACATAAGTATGACAAGAAGAATGAAGTGATAACAGTACTAGCATCAATTCGATCAAGGTTATAGAACGATGGCCTCTATCCTGAAACGTTAAATGCATAATGTTAAGGACAAGTCAAAAAATAATCAATGTGTAAGAAAAATTGGAATAATTCATAACTATAAACATACCTCTTACATTTTAATGTCTTTTAGATTTATCCCACCCAATAATCCTAGCTATTACATGCATATAAATTTCCAACTCTAGGTGAATACAATAATTAAGTTATATCCTTCACAATTGATTACAACTATGGGATTACCAATTTTTATTTCGCTAAACAAATTTCAAGTGTATAAAGTAAATAAGAACATCATAAAGTGTATAAGCATGATCTATAACAAGAACCATTGAAGTATGTCATTAGTTAACCTAGTCAAATTAATGAAAGCTTATCCATATTACCCTCGGGGATCACTCGCGCATACAAAGTATAGTCTTAGGTCGTCCCAATCATAAAGACTTAACGTGAGCAAGGGATTAATCACCAAATCTACCTATGACTCATATAGACTACCATAACCAAGGCTCTATGATGAAATATCCTCATCAATCCATATCGTATATGGGTAGCTAGACATGCAACCTTAGGGCTATATGAACCAGTCTTACTCGTCTACTCACTGAGGCACGATCGCAGTTTCCATCGTATGTGAAACCACAATGAAATCCCCCCTTAGTACAATATCCACAAGTATACACATGGTATGCATTTTACACATGTATCAATAATAAGATATATTGTCATAAAACATGGAAAATTAAACCAAATTTAGGAATTATTCACTTTCTTGCCATTACAAAGTTAGGTAGCTAACAAATTTATCACGTAATAAAAACCTATGAACCACCATAATAAAAATATTTTACTAAAGTTAAATAAATCCAAGGGCAAACCTAGCAAACTTAAATTTATCCCCCAACCAAATGATCTAAACCATTAACCCCAAAGCCAAATATTTGTTCGAGTACGTTAAAAAATCCCACTACGGGCTTCATCTTATCCAATTCAACAAAACTCAATTCAAAACACCATTAATAACCCAAAACCTTCATATAAGGTTAATGTAACATATTAACAAAGTAACCATAAATAAAAATGAATATAACATCAAAAATCAATATTAATTCAAGAATTACTCATCGAACCCAATTATCCGTTAAGAAACCTAGAAATCCAATCTCAAGTAATTTTATTCCAATATCTATAGATTTATGTCTATAATCAAAAATAAATTCCTATAAGTAATCTATAAATCTTAACTATGAACCAAATAGAAATCAATCAAACACAGTAAATTGCAAAACAATTCTACTTATGTAGTATAATTACCAATCTAATGGAATTAATAAATATTAATTTGATCTTAATTACAATTAGGGTTTAGAGCTATATAGATAGACATATTCTAAATTAAAGTCAATTATAAAAGTATTCTAATTAAATTTGGCTGAAAATTTGATGAAGAACTAAGCCTCCTTATAGAATCCTCACTTTTCCCTCTAGCCCTCTTTTCTCCAAACTCTTACATTCCTAGATTGTGTTTTTGTTCAACAAACTTACTAATGGCTCAATACTACCTCTTAAAAACAAAATTGGGCCTGGACCTAAAATAATGTCGTAAGTAACTTGCTCTAAACCCTTTACCAGTCTAAAAATCCCCCAATTCATTATACTAACATGATATGCCCAAAATACCTTATTTTAAGGTTAAAAAAATCATTATTTTAAATGTTTCCAAAATTCATAAGTCACTATCCTTACAAATTAATTTTAAAAAATGTTCCACATACTAAATATTATCCAAATTAAGCTAACATAACATAAATCATAAATAATTGTTTGGGTGTAACACAACATTATAGTTGACTACTTTATAGTCACGGGGACCCATAGCCAATGGAACAATCCAAATAAGGAAACCCTAAATATCAATCCCCAGCCCAATCCACAGTCTCCCATAATACACAGTTATGTTCAAAGTATTTATTAATGTTTTTCATTTTCTCAATTTCCAATTTAGTTATATAATACTAATATGTAAAATTATAAATATAATGATGCCATACAACACAAGAATAGAATTATATTTATTTAAGTATGTATAAAAGTATGGATTATTACATTCACCCTTTAAGCAAGGAATTTTATCCTTAAAATTCGAATATTACCTCACTGTAATGACTTTGAAGGCCTCACCCGCATGTCCTCTTATTGATACGACTTGGATTCATACTCACTATGTTGTCCCCAATGAACACTCACCAAAGGAATGACTTTAGATAAAAAAAATATGCTCCTTATGGTCAATAAATACTACGATTTCTCCTTGTAAGGATACATGAAAAAATGTTTGATACCCTATGGCGGTGATTGGGAGATGCAAAATGTTACACAATGGTCCCACACTCTCAATAATCATAAAGGGTGTTTTGCCCATCCTCGATCCTCGTGGAGGACGGGTAGAGTGAGGATCCTAAGTCCCGCACGTCCCTCTTGGGAGCGCTTTAGCCGGCGTCGTTGATGAGGTGAAAAATGTAGGGAGATGGAGTCGCCAGTCTATATTACTCAAAATAGATAAAAGAAAGGGAGCCATATCAAAGGACAGCAACCAAGTCCATACTGATACATACGACACCAAAATGATTCGAGAAGGGTCCAGAGGCTAAGTTACAAAATGGGAAGGTGTTAGGCACCCATTCCATCCTTACAGTCTCTCATGGGTTTATGCTATTTTCCTTTATTTTCCCCATGATATGTGTGTATGTGTATATATAGTGGAGATAGTAATCCTCGTCTTGTATCATGGGAGAGATAAAGTGAGTCATCCGTAGGAAGGTTCATAAAAATAATATTAGAAAATAGGATTTACGTGATTATCCTTGCATTGATCGTTATAATGGAACGATAACGTATGTGGAATAATGCGCCACTAAGAACAAATATATGCATATATAAATATATGTAATCTAAGAGAGTTGAGTTTAGAGAAAATGGAAACTGAGAGAAAAGATCAGAATAGGACTCTAGTCTCGAGTTTTACCCCGAGACGCCTACGTAGCCTATAGAGGCATCAAAGTCCACGTAGTTCGCATGCAAAACAAGGGATGGGGTTTATCCCATAAATCTAACTGGGGACTTCTCTTATTTGTGTGTTGTGTGTGTAAAAAGGTGTTTCAGTTGTTAGAAAGTGTAAGAATAGTGTGAGAATTCCCGTTTGGGATTTATGAGCAAACCCTCTTTATCTTATTTTTGGGTTTTTTATTTGTATGAAAATAGGAGATGTGAAATAATACTACGAAAAAAGTATATTAGGATATGTGAGACAAGATAAAAATATCACTAAATAATAAAAGAAATTAATGTGAATTTATGAGAATTTAAGGAGAGACTTGAGAAAATTGGATCTTCTTGAAGATCTTGAGATTGATCTTGAGTGTTGGAGAGCAGCCCTTGCACTTGGATGATGATGTAGGCTAGTGAATTCACCAAGTTTGATGAAAAGGATGATGAAAAGTGAGGTTGGAAAGGGATTTGGATGTGGAAATCATACTGACTTCGGGAGAGGTTTTCTGGATTTTCTTAGAGTGATGTCTATCTGATCTGGGCTCTCTTTTGCAATGAGGTAAAGGCCTCCATTTTATAGGCCCAGGGCATTATCGACTAGTATAGCTCTGGTAATAACAATAGGTAGGTGCGTTTCGGCAAAACTGTCGATAAGTGGGGTCTGTAACCTCATGTTTGGTAGTGTCTTTCAGGCCTTTTTGGAAAATCGATCGCTGAGTGCAAATCGTTGAGAATCGTGAATGAGGGCAGACCGTTGGAAAGATAATTTAGAGACCTTCGAAAGGCCTTTGGACTACTCCCGAGTTTGGGAATTAATTTGGGTCAAATGTGGTTCGGAATCGCTCGTTGGTCCTTTGGACGGGAAAACTTCAAACGCAAATTGGTCGTTCGTTCGCATTGTAAGTCAAAATTGCGCATGGGGAGGACCGTTGGGAAGGTTACGAGATTTACTTAGACATTCCAAAGAGTTTGAACCGGTTTGGTGAGTTGACTTTGGTCAATCGGGGCCTGGAAATGTTCGGTGACCTTTCGGAGTAAAATGGATCGTTCATTTGTACCTTAAGTCAAAATCATGCACGGGGCAGACCGTTGGAAAGGGGTTTCAGTTCCCTTTGAAGATTCATTCAGTATCAATTGAGATGAAGAGTTGACTTTGGTCAAACAGAGCCCGAGAGTGCCCAATGTCCTTCTGATCAGGTTTTGGGGGAAAATGAGTCGTTCGTCCACAGGGTAAGTCAGAATTGCGCACGGGATGGACTATTGGAAAGGGGATTTAGTGCCCTTCGAAGATTCATTTAGTCTCGATTGAGCTGAAGAGTTTGACTTTTTGGTCAAATGGAGCCTGGGACTGTCTGAGGACCTCTAGGTTAGTACTCGGTGTATAACATGGGTTTCAGTGATAAATGGAGGTGCTAGGGACCTAATGAGTGTTTAGGGGGTAAGAGAATGGGGTGTCTACAGAGCCCCTCTATAGGTGAGTTTGGAGAAAATTATAGCCATCTAATAGACACCGTATGATGCCTTTCGAAGAGTATGACCAGAGGGTTGATATCGATTCAGAGGACCTAAGGATGAGGATGACTGATTCTGTGGGTTAAAGCCAATTTCGAGGGCTTGGAAATGAGGTTGACCGATTCTTCTGGTCAAAGCCAATTCTGTGGGCTTGAAGGAACATGCTGGGGATGGTTTTAAAGGAGGTGATGACCAAAGCAGTGATGGAGGTGACCAATTCTGAGGGCTTAGGTCTTGATGACCGATTATGTGAGTCGAAGACAATTCTACAGGCTTTGGAGAGATGACAATTTCTTCGGGTCGAAGCCAATTTTATGAGCTTTGGAGAGATGAACAATTCTACGGGTCGAAGCCAATCCTGCGGGGTTAAGTTGAGGTGACCAATTTTGCGGGTCGAAGCCAATTCTACGGGCTTAAAGATGAGATGACCAATTCTACAGGTCAAAACCAATTCTGCGGGCTTGAGGTTGAGATGACCTATTCTGCGGGTCAAAACTAATTTCAAAGGCTTAAATTAGGGTGACCAATTCTGTGGGTTGAAGCCAAGTTTGCGAGCTTAAAGATGAGATGACCAATTTTGCGGGATTAAGTTGGGGTGACCAATTATACATGTCGAAGACAATTCTGCGGGCTTGAGGTGACGATCCAAGATCGAGGTCAATTCTGACCTAAGATAGGTAACGACCGAGGATCGAGGTAAATTCTGACCTAAGATAGGTGAAAACCGAGGACTGAGGTCAATTCTGACCTAACTAAGGTGACGATCTAAGACCAAGGTCAATTATAACCTAAGAGAGGTGACGACAGAGGACCAAGGTCAATTCTAACCTAACTATGTTGACGATCTAAGATCGAGGTCAATTCTAACCTAAGAGAGGTGAATATCGAGAACCGAGGTCAATTCTGACCTAACTAAGGTGACAATTCAAGACCGAGGTTAATTTTGACCTAAGAGAGGTGACGACCGAGGAACGAGGTCAATTCTGACCTAAATAGGGTGACGATCGAAGACCGAGGTCAATTCTTGACCTAACTAAGGTGTACATTTCCTTCGGGAAAATCATGGATTCTGCTGAGGATAAAGATTAGAATTTGGGTTCCACTAGGGAATAGTGGATGAGCTGGGGAGCCTATTGCTGGGGAAATCCTTGTGTCTTTTGGAGACTTTACCTAGGGAGAATGATTCTTTCTAATTCTGTTGTGGAAAATTACCCCGTGATCTTGATTTGAGCTGGGGAGATGATGGTTTTGGAAATCCTTGTGATTTTGGAGATTCTATCAAGGAAAGGTAAATTTGATGCTAAAAACTCTGTTGGGGGAGTGATTACGTGGTCCAGGTATTGGATGTATTGCTCGAGGAGGTTTGAGACCTTTGGGGTATAGGAGGTGATCCTTAGAGATTCTCCAGGTACGTTATTCAAAGGGAATTCACTTGGCCTTTTAGAGCTCCGCTGGGGAAATAGGGGTTCCGCTTAAGGGAGGGTGGAATTCTCTGGGTTAAAATGTTTTAGATCCTTCCTAGTATTTTAGGACTTTTTTGAGGATTTTTCTGGATTTTTTGGTATTTTCTGGGAGTTTTTGTACGAAATTTTAAGGGGGTGTCGGTCGGCATGGTATGGGGGTGCCATTCGGCAGTGGCATGAACTTTTGGACTGCTTTGGGAAGGTAAAAGGGCAGTGCGAATTGGTGGTTGGGGGGTCAGTGCCGATCGACATGAGCCTTGGCATCCTATATAAATGGGGCGAATTCCCTTCATTTTTCACAACTTCTTGATTTCTCTCTTTTTATGATTTTCCGCTGCAAATCGTTCTAGTATTCTGATCTCTAAAAATTGGTCACTTTCATGATCTCTGCAGCACATAGGTAATGGTTGACCATTGATGACTGGGCGAACGTGAAGTGGAGGTCTAAGGCGCTTCTTGCTTTGGGGAGGGAGAAATCCTTGGACGTGTTTGAGACGGTTGCGGATGCGAGACCTTGCTATGGGAGCCATAGCATCATCTCTCTTCTAGGGTGGTGAACGCTGGTGGTTATGTAAGTAACCTGACTTTTGGCATTCTCCTCTTTTTAGTGATTTTTCCTTTTCTTCTTGAATTTTGACAAGTTTTTTTCCTTTTGGCAGTCTGGAATCTCTTTGAAGAACATGCGTGCCCGCGGGATGATGGGGCTTAAGGATGTTTGGGAGAATGTTCCACTTGTGGTGCGTTGGGTGGTATCCTCAACGGGTTTTGGGAGGTTATCATCTGCGCTGGATGAGACGCCTCGTTTGACAGTAGTCTTGTGCGCTCTGGGGGAGAGATGGTGGGATACTACCCACACCTTCTATTTTGATTTTGGGGAGATGACCACGACTCCCATAGATGTGCAATAGCTACTAGGGCTGGATTGTGATAGATACCAGATAGAGGTGGATCCTTCTCTGCGGGTGAGGTCGGAGGTGGTGCGTGCGATGCTTGGTGACGTAAGGAGGATAGTGTCTGGGGATTCTATTCGGTTATCCCTGCTGAAGGATGTTTTGTTGAGTAGGGTGGTTGATGTGGAGGATGACTTGTAGGTGAGGAAAATGGCCCAATTGTTTATTTTATTAGTGTTGGGAGGCTTCATGGTGACGTTGAGCGGTGATGTCGTTCATTTATGGTTTTTGCCGTACCTGAGGGTGTTTTCGAACATCTCTTTCTACGATTGGGGGAGCCTGAATTTGGCTACCCTCTATTTTTCTATGGATGCATTCAGTCGGTGCTGCCGACAAACCTTTACTGGAGCCACGTATCTCCTTGAGGTATTCTTTAATTTGCGCACTTTCCTTTCATGCATTCACACTTTCCTTATGTGTCTCTTTTTTTGATTGTGGGTTCTTGTCTTCGGAAGACATGGTTTTATGAGGTTATTGGGTGCAATACCCAGCTGATCTCTCTGAAGGATGACACTATTGGGGACTTCTTCCGGTTGTACCGGTGACAGAAGGCCAATCAACAGTCGAAGGGATCTCTTTCTCTAGAGGCAGTGCGTCAGGTCTTGAATGGCCTGACTAGTGGTAGGGTAAGACTTTTTCCTTTTAAGTCTTGGTCTTTTGCATGTTCTGATTCTGTATTGACTTATGCCTGGTGGGGATTTTTAAGTGACCTTTTACCCTTGGGGGATGACCATTCAGGACACGGGGGTGACTAGGATGAATGCGCAGATGAGGCATTTGCTGGGGCATGAGTTTGGACACTCTTGGTATCTCGGGGGGATGGTATTCTGACAGATTGCTGAGGAGGTGGTGGTACCACCTATGAGGCCTCCTATATCTATAAGGCGAGAGTGACTACTACCGAAGGATGCGAGGATTACGGCGATGATTGATGAGTCCTACCTGTTAGACACTGATACGACTGCGCCATATGATTACATGGATTTTATGATGAGCTGGCTGATGGCGCCCGGCATATATGATTCCTTGCCTTTCCCTCCTGCGGGTTCGAGTTGGGCAGTGGGGTCCTCCCACAGCAGCAGTGGTCCGTTGATGTGTGCGCTGAAGATGACTTCGGAGGTTCCTTTTGTGCGGTTGCATACCCCTTCATACAACATTTGACGGGCTGATGGAGGGATGGTGCCTATGATGCACCGTCCTCAAGCGATGGATCCAAAGGATCTAGGTTTGACAGAGGAGGTTATTCGACCTGAGGTATACCTTTTCCTATTCCTCTATTTCTTTCTTTTTAATTTCTTTCCTATTTTGATACTGATTCTGGCTTTTACTTGCATCAAGTATGGGTGTCGACCACTCGGCTGAGGGACATCATAGACTGGATATCTTGAGCGACTGCCCATATTCAGGATGCAGTTCTTATTCCTTCTTGTTTGGTGCCATCTTCTTCGTCTGAGGAGGAGTCTGGCTCAAGTAGTGGTGGTGCATCGTCTCGTCATAGGGGAAAGAGAGCGCGTTGCAGGGGTGGAAGCTCTTAGAGAGAGGGGTGAAGGGTAAGTGAGAGCGAGAGAAAAAATGTGGGTTCGGGTTGCGTCCCGTTATTTTTTGCTTTTCTTCTATTTCCTGGAACATTGATGTATCACACAAAAAAATATATATGTAATGGAGTTTTTTATTATCTTTTGTTAAAGGTGAATGAATGCATGCACATGCACTTTTTACTTTGCTGCTAAGACCGTAAAAAGAGATATTTTTGGAATTTTGGAGGAAAGTTTTTTTTTTAAATGAGAGATTATACAAGGGTGGAAGGGTAATTTCAGTTGAGAATATCAATTTATTTTTAATGAGTTTCTGATTTTGAAAAAAATGAAAATTTCCAAAAATAAGGGGTTGTCAATCGACAAGCCCCTTGCCCTGCCTATCGGCAATCAAGTCCAGTCCTATCAATTCAAAATTTTAATTTGGTACCCTCTTCAGCCTTTTGTACTTTTGGGGTAGGATTCCCTCCGATTTCTGCATGGATTATGTTTTTATATGAGGGTTTTCAAGTATAAAAAGGGGTGAGGGTGGAGTGTTTTCATCACACCTTCACATTCTAACTTACTCGCCTACTATTTTTTAGTCTTGCAAGATGGATCTCCCTGGTAGCATTGAATTTGCTAACTATCTCGAAGCCCTGGAAACAATGTGCTCTTATAATGTTGACTACGATGCTTTCAACATGCGTCGAATCTCTTTGTGGCCCAACCGGCCCATTGAGTGGAACATGTTAATGGCAGAGGTATAATTTTGGTACCCCGAAGACTATGTATTCCTCTTTAAGTTTGATGAGGTTTGTCCTACATACGAGGAATTTTATTCCATGCAGGGGATAAATCCCAATGTTGCTGCAAATCTTCCTGAGTTTTCCCGTTCCCATAGGGATTTATTGGCCGGGCTTCTTCGTATTTTGACTTCAGCGGCTAGACCACTGGTTACTGGAGGGATGATATCTCTTTGGATGATGTTATAATTCGTGCATTGTAGGAGCTTGGCGATGCTGGATACGCTAGAGTCATTGTTCTGGGCTTGGTTTTAAAATTATTGCTAGTGATTGGGGAACTGTTGGCGGACCCACAACTTTTAGCCATTACTTCATGTTTATCATACTGTCGCAATCCTGCGGTGATGATACTGGTGGAGACTTTAAACGACCTGGATGCTTAGTGAGAAGGTTATTCTGACTTTCTGAGGGGTAGCCCCGTGATGCTGTTCATGTGGTTGTCTGAAAGACTCTGCCTAGTGACTCCTCCAGATTATCCTTCGTCGGTTGTACCCAACTTAGTTTTGCACTATTTCATCCGCGTTGTCTTGGATATTGAGAGCTGGGAGAACTGGTTTGTGGAGCATGGGGCTCTGAATCTGTATTAGTCAGTGCCTTGGTGGGGATATCTGATGCCTATGCTATAGCTGAGAGAATACCCATATGATCGGCTAGTTGGCCTCAGACATACCTCTTTATATTTCCCTTGGCGGCTTCTACGCCAATTTGTCTAGGAGCAGATCGTGCCACCTCGGACACTAGATTTCTTTTCGGTAAAAGATTTGACAGAGCGTCTACGCAGGATGCTTGGCTCTTTGTGGGAGAGTCGACATCCATCGACCCGTCCCTCTCATTCTGTTGGGAGAGTTTGGCAGGTCCCCGGGGATTATATTTAATGGTTGTGGGGGAGAGTAGTCAGCAAGATATTGGTAGTGGAGACTGGACAAAGGTGGCTTGTTTTATTTAATACCATGGAAGGAGGCATTGTGGTTTTTGCGAGGCTGGTTCAAGCCTATCGGTCCATGGATCATCTGCGGCATTCTATTCAGGCATAGGAAGCTTGGGGACCCCAGGATATAGGTGATCATGATGGAGAGGGCTCCTATGGCATCTGTCGGTAGGACTCTTGGAGAGTTTGTTGTGTAATGGGGAATAAATGTGGAGATTTTATTCGGCTTTTTAGGAAGGTAGGGGGAAGGGAGTTATCCGTTGCTTTTATCATGTAATCTGTATCGTAATTTCTTATAAGTGAAATAAAAAAGTTTTTGATCATCCAGCTGTGCCTTTTGATGCGTTTTATATTTTTGAATTATTTATACCAATTTCTAAGGCATACATAATCCTTTTGTAAAGTATATATTAAAATGAACTGTCGTTCTCGGAGATAACAAAAGAATAGTTTTTTGTGAAAAAGAAAGGGTCGTGCTCATGTAAGATGTATGAGTGGCCTATGTACCTCTGGGGTTTTAAAAATTCTAAACTTGTTTGAAAATGATTTTTTTTTGCCGAGGATCAGGCCCACGTAGTTCTAGGTAGAGGGAAATGAAGAGATTTTATTTTTAATAGAAGGGAGATGAGAAGAGTCGTAGTGTGTCGAGATTTCAGACTAGGGGTAGAACTTCTTGAGATGGTCCAGGTTGACTAGACAAGCCATGTCTTCCCCATCTAAGTCAGTGAGCATGGAGAAACCACCGGACAAAATCTTCTTCACAATGTAGGGGCCACTCTAATAGGGCTTGAATTTCCCTCTCGGGTCCCAGATGGGCTCTACTATTTCTTTGAGGCCTAAATCCCCCTCTCGAACACCGCGGTCCTTGAATCTCTTGTTAAATGAACGTGCTATTTGGCGATGGTACCCTTGTATGTGGTATAGAGCTTTGAATCTCTTTTCATCTAGGAGGGTCACCTCATCAAGATGGCTTTGGCACCAGTCTTCTTCGTTGAATTTTCATTCAAGCATGACGCGCAACGAAGGTATTTCCAGCTCCACGAGTAGGATTGCTTCCATGTCGTAGAATAGAGAGTAAGGGGTATCCCCAGTAGAGGTTGGAATTGAGGTTCGGTAGCCCCAGAGAACGTATGGAATTCGGTCGGCCCAATCTCGATAGCTTTCGGTTATCTTGCAGATGATGGCTTTAAGGTTCTTATTGGCGGCTTTGACTGCACCATTTGTCTGAGGTCGGTAGAGATAATATTTGTGTCTCCGAATTCCATATTCTTTGACCACTTCTGTGACTTCTGCCTCGAAATACAACCCGTTATCTAACACTAACTCTTGCGGGACACCACATCGGAAGATGATGTTTTTCTCGATAAATTTGGCCACTTTCTTGGCATTCAGAAATGCGTATGACTCAGCTTCGACCCACTTGGTGAAGTAATCAATGGAAACTAGGATGAACTCATGCCCGTTAGAGGTATTGGGTGTAAATTTTCCTATAATGTCGATTCCCCAGGTGGATAATGTCCAGGGATAAGTCATGTTGTATAATTCACGCAGAGGCAGGTGTTGAAAGTTGGAGAACTATTGGCATTTTAGGCATATTAAGACATAGGCGGTGCAATCCTGGGTCATGGTGGTCCAGTAGTAGCCTTGTTGGATAAACTTCTTGGCAAGCATGTGACCGTTCATGTGGGGTATGCATTCTCCGCTATGGATCTTCTGCATTATATTTTCAATATCATCCCCCATGATGCAATGTAGGTGAGTTCCATCGAAGTTCCTTTTGAGTAGTGCATTGTGATAGATGATGTACTGGGCGGCCAGCCTTTGGAGGGTTGTTCGGTATTTCTTGTTGGAACCCTCGGGATACCTACCATGCTTGAGGAGGCTCCAGATATCATAGTACCAATAATTGGCTAGCTCGGGATCTTCTGTGGAGACAAGCTCAATGTGGTAGCAATGGGTTGGTTTGTCTTGCTTTTGAATCTGGAAGGGGGTCATTATTATTCCTTCGGGCATGTCGACTATGGAGGCCAAGGTAGAAAGGGCATCAGCTAGGTCATTCTTGGCTCGAGGTAGGTAATGGAAGGTGATGTATTAGAATTGGGAGGCTAGCTCTTCTAAGTGGGCATGGATAGGTTGGAGCTTCTCGTCCTTGACTCTTAACTTTTAGAGCACTTGATCGATAATGAGGGTGGAATCCCCGTAGACATCTAGGCATTGAATACCTTTCTTGAGAGCAACCTTGAGTCCTACTATTCATGCCTTGTATTCAGTCATGTTGTTGGTGCAAGGGAAATCTAATTTGACGGCGATGGGAGTGTGGGAGTCATCTGGGCGATTAGAAGTATCCCAATGCCATATCCCTTTTTGTTGGTAGCGCCGTCAAAGAACATTTTCCATCAGAGATTGTCCTGGGCAGGGCAGAGGATGTTTTCTTCTAGAAATTAGGAGATCCAGACATCGGTTTCATCCATAGGATAATCAGCGAGGTAGTCATAGATGGCTCTTCCTTTCGTGGATTTTTGTGTGACATACACGATATCGAACTGGGCTAGGAGAATCAATCATCGGGCCATTCGGATGGATAAGGAAGGTTTCTCAAGAAGGTATTTGATGGGTTCCATTCAGGATACAAGTTTGATGGGGAAGGCGAGCATGTAGTGCCGTAACTTTTGGGTAACCCAGACAAGCGCGACACATGCATTTTCTAAAGCAGTGTAGTTGACCTCGTACTCGGCAAATTTATGACTGGCATAATAGATGGATCTTTATTTATGTGAATCTTCAAGGTATTGGGCTAACAAAGTCCCAGCCGTAGTGTCAGTTATGGTTAGGTATAGGAGCAAAGGAAGACAAGGCTGTGGTGGCATGAGTACCAGAGGTTGAGTCAGGTATTATTTTATTTGGTCGAAGGCTTCTTGACAGGTCTCATTCCAAACTTTAGTTGAATCCTTTCGGAGGAACTTGAAAATAGGCTCGCAGATGGAAGTTAACTGGCTGATGAACTGACTGATGTATTGTAATTTTTTAGGGAAACCTCGAATTTCTTTATCTGTTCGGGGAGGTGGCATCTCAAGTATGGCTTTCAGCTTGGCAGGATCTTCTTCTATCCCTTTCTCACTGACCATGAATCCTAAGAGTTTTCCTTTTGTAATGCCGAAGACGCATTTTTGCGGATTGAGTCTCATCTGATACTGTCGCATTCGTTCGAAGAACTTTCGGAGAGCAGGAACATGACCTTATCTAGTTTTGGATTTGATAATCATATCATCCACATAGACCTCAACTTCTTTATGAATCAAATCATGCAGTATGGTTGTGGGATCCCTCTAGTAGGTAGCCCCAGTGTTCTTGAGACCAAATGGCATGATAGTGTAGCAAAAGATTCCCCATGGGGTGATGAATGCGATCTTTTCTTGGTGATCTGGGTGCATTTTGATTTGGTTGTATCCGGTAAACTCATCGACGAATGACTTAAGAGAATTACTGGCTGTGTTATCCATGCTCATGTCAATATTGGGTAGCGGATAATCATCATTTGGAGAGGCTTTGTTCAAGTCCCATTAGTCTACACACATTTGAACCTTCCCTCCTGATTTCGACACAGGCACTACGTTAGCTAGCTGTAACACCCCACCTAATGAAATACCGGGTGATCAATCCTTTATTAAAGTAACATCAAAGTGAACGGTTGGTTCATTCTCAGCATCACTGCGCAAAATAATATTTCCAATTTGAACACCCTATATAATTAAGCTAAGTGTTAAAACCATTTAAAACCTCATTTTTCCTTTATTAAAAACCAAAAAAAACTTTTTAATACCCAACAGTTAATAACTACATAAATACTAAGGATGAAATTAACACACAAGAATTAAACCATCTATATAATCCAAACCAAGTGTAAGAACCATAAATGAAATCATCCTGACAAGAGTTAACTCCCGAGGAGTACTGAATGCTGGAAATATCACAAATCTCGGACAAATCCAACTAGAATAGGAAATCGAGTGACACATGCCCTAACTATGAAGATCTAAAGTAGGAATTGATTCAATGACGAAGTCGTCTAAATCAAGGGCCTGCAACTCCCACATAAGCTGCAACACATCTAATCCAAAGAACCTAAGCATTATGCCCCTGTGACTGGGCACCTGTAATACATACGTATATATATAAGAAAGAAAGAAATGACAGAAAACGGGTCAGAGCCCGAGTGTAAAACAGTTTTAAAAATAGTTTAGCAAGTATTTAAAATGCTTACCGGCTAATATCACAACCATGTTAGTATGCGACACTCTCTTGAAAATTCTCACCTCTCATCTAGTGTGCACGACTACCGTACCTCTAGGACATCCTAGTTATAGTTCCCACCCTAACTATATTATCCACATGTATCCATTCTTTATAGACGAAATTATTCCCACATATTAAACTTATAATACATATAATAATGTTATAAACATATACATATCCATTTAGATTCAACATGGATAAGTCCCTTATTAATTGAATTCAACTGAGTGTTTTTATACATAGCTATCTAACATTTCTACTTTACCCACATAGTAGATATCATTACATGTGTATATATATATATATTATACTGCACCTCGAGACACAGTTGCGGTGCTGCATTACTCTGCTATCTTGTCCCAATACATCACGTCGTTGTATAGGGGACTATAGGTTCGGTAAAGATTCCTCGAACCACAACTATCAACACAAAAATTGGAGGCAAACATAGTTATCATACCCACGGTTCACGAACATACCTACGTTCCCATAGTCAGCGGACTTATCAACTCACTGATAAGTCTTTCATAGTCCTATGTTCTCGAG
The DNA here is from genome assembly GCA_949130495.1 of Sambucus nigra. Classification (NCBI taxonomy): domain Eukaryota; kingdom Viridiplantae; phylum Streptophyta; class Magnoliopsida; order Dipsacales; family Adoxaceae; genus Sambucus; species Sambucus nigra. Next base: position 606,408,701 of record OX422211.1, read on the forward strand.
CGACAAATAAAAAATCGCATGGATTTATCAGGATATGACTGCCCTCATGCGCAAAACTCCCGTCGATAGAAAGTAAGCTAGGTATGTCATACACGGATACATCATATATGCACAATCACAAAGTCATACATATAAATATTCACATGTTCCAAATTAGGTTCACCCACGACCCATAATTATTATCATCCGTGCTTAGCACAAATTTTCTTTATTATCTCGCATACGGATTCGTCTCTTTTATTCTCATTTACTATTTCCTTCATTCTTACTTCTCATATCTAGAAGTATTCTTTCTTACTATGTATAATTATCAGTAGGTATACCCTCACTTACCTTCTAGTCTAAATCTTTCACGAGTCGCAATCTCTTAGTAAACATACACACAATTTCCAATGTATGAATAACTCCCTCGTTAACCCACAATTTCATCTCATATTAATTTCACTCAACGAAGTCTACTTAGAACCTATTGGTCATTTTCATAACCCATTATACTCCATAAATAATAATCAAGGGTTCCTACGTATCTTAACCGGACTAAACAAAAAAGAGAAAAATATGCAGTTTTCCAGGAGGGGTCGATCGATCGAGGAAAGGGGGTCGATCGATCGATCAAGCAGTTATTGCCCAGTTTTTTGCAATATTAAACCTACGGGTTCAACCATATTAACCCCTCCAAACCTCTATAATTTCATACCAAACTCCCATCAAAGTAAACCAAGTGTATAATCAATGTATATAAACAAGGTCTAATGTAACGACATCAATAAACCCTCAACGAATCAATCAAAAAGGGGTTTAATCTCAAATCTCTTTATAAAACCAAATTTTTCATGAATAATCACCACCTTCTATTTTAATCAAGATATTCTTCCCAAATATCATAATAAATTTGTGGGTAATTCTCTACATATGATCATGATTTTAGACTACATGGGTTCTCCCTACAACACATATAAATTCTCTTCCAAAATATATAATTTTTTCATTAAAACATATGATTTCCATTCCTAGACTAACATGGAAGGTATATTAACTTGGAATTTAGCAACATAGATACTTGCCTCGGATTCAAGGATCTGATTTGTTGATGAAAAATATATGGTTGCGTTCCTCATTGTGCAATCTACGTTCTGGTGGTTGTGGCGATGAAATTGGGTGAGTTCTAGGCCTTGGATTTCTTCAAGACTCTTCACCTTCTTCTCTAATCACTTCACCTTCTTCTCTAATGGATGGATTAGGCTTTGTGTTTGTTAACCCCAAGATGCAACTCTAAATGGCTAATAAATATTAAGAAAATTCGTGGGTTTAATTACCTAAAAATACCAAATGTCTAAAATACCCTTTCGAGGTGTCACTTACACCTAAAAATGCCCTGAGACCCAAACTAAACCCCCGAGTACACTTTTCTGACTATCTTGACACTTTTGTACACTTTGGTGCACTCAAAACAACTATACAGACGACTTATAATCTATTCACTTTAATAATAATAATTTAGTCCTGACATGACACAGGCGCATCCCGAATTAAATTTTCATAATTTCCATTTTATTCACTCATGACAATTTTAATAAAATCAATCTCATATATTACTCTTCTCATCCAGTAATATTCAAAAAATTCCCAATAATTACTAAATCTCGTCACGCTAGTAAATATTTAAAATAAAATGTCGGATTAATATTAAATTAATATCTCAATTAAATTCAATAAATCCTCAATTTTAAAAGCCAAAAAAATACGTGGTATTACACTAGCCACGTGGGATATTCGATCACACGAATGAAGCCCACATTTAGCGGTTTGACCACCTCTTCTTTGACTTTGAGCGATCATTAGGTTCAGAGATTTCTTAACCTTTGTTTAATCGGCTTATAACCTGGAAGAGTGCGGATCTCATGTTGAGAAATTTCAGGATCAATACCGGGAATATCTTTATCGGACCATGCGAAGACATCCACAAATTCCTTCAATATTTCTTTGAGTTGTGCACGCTGATTCTCGTCATGGGTAGCCCCTATCCTAATATTGCGTTGTTGGCTATTAGAACCGAGGTTAATAACAACAGTATCTTCTTCGTTAACTTGAACTCAGTTATGTTGTTTATTAATAACCTCATTTAGATTAGTTAAGGATTGTTCATTTGCAATATCATCATCATCATCATCAAGATTTTTATTAGAATCCAAACAGTTAATGTAGGGCATAACAAGATAATCAAAATCATCATTTATTTCATCGATAGGAAAAACAACATTGAGAACCTCATCAAAGGATGACTCAATTAGATTTGGAGAAGGATATATAATAGAAGAATAAATGGGGTAAACATTGGGGTTAGGTGGGATTTGAACAGGTAGAATCGGCGCATTATGCCAATTGAGGAGAGGTACATCACCAGCTTTAATCAGGTGGGATGGATCCAGTGATGTAGTGCTTAAGTGAACCTTGCAGAGTGTCGGCCTCAGTATATGCAGATTGAATGAGTCCTCGGAGTCACTTTCCTCGGTCTCTTCGGTATCTTTGATGAACGGTTGTATATGACATTGGGAACTTTTGGGCCATGGGTAGTTGTCTTGAAAAAATATCTCCATTCCAGGCTTCATCTTCTTGTCTGTATGCTTATACCATGGTTCTGGAAAGCCACAAAAGGGGGAGTCTTCATCCTCTTTGATGAATCGTCGATTCAAGGAGTCACCTGGAATAGTCTGGATGAAGTCTAGTCTCCTCCTTAGTCAAGACTGGCGGATCATTCTCAGCTCTTGTTTTGATGGTTGATACCCCAAACCACAAGGAGGGAAAGCTTTATTTAGTTCAATAGGATCAAGTATCCCTTGTTGTCTTTGTCCTAGCCCCAGTCCGGGCATGAAGTGCATGTTTCTGAACATCTGAATCACATTGATGTTTCCATGAGGGTCGTATTCTAGACAAACCCTTTCTTTGAAGTCATCCCCTATTGGGAGTAGAAGTGGCTCAACTCGGAATCTTGATAGGAGCATATCATTTGACCTATATTATATCTAAAGGATCAGACTGCTGGTAATTTCTCCCTCGGCATTGTCGTCGTCGCCCAAAATAGTGATGACTCATCCGTTGGTGAAGAACTTTAATTTTTGATGGAGAGAGGAAGACACACCCTTGATACTATGGATCCAAGGTCGTCCTACCAACAGGTTGAAACAAGCTGGGATGTCAATAACTTGGAATTCAACGACAGGGTTTATAGGGCCAGCCCCTATTACAAGATTTATGGATCCCATTACCTCCCTACGGGTATTATCGTAGGCACGTAAAGTAGCGAAGGTTGGAGCGAGGTCACTTTTTTTCAGGCCTAAACATCTGAAGGTCCTTAGTGGGCAAGAATTCAAGGTGGATCCATTATCGACAAGAGAGAGTGGTACGACCTTCCTCATAACTTCAACGGAGATGTTGAGTGCATGATTGTAGTTTAGCCTAATTCTAGAGATTTTTTCTTCGAAAAAGGATAACATTCGGGTAGAGGGCAAGGGTCTAACTAAATTTACTGCTTTTTTTGGTGTCATAGAGGGAGGAACTGTGGGTCCAGTGATCAACTTGATCAAAGAATTTCTATATAGCATAGAAGACATGAAAATCCCCCATAGAGTGATGTTAGCTTGAGTTTTCTTTACTTGATCGAGGATCTTTCTTTCCTCGATGGTTATTTATGGCATAGGAAGGTTTTCAACACCCCTCCCTTTGTCATTGACTGGTAGTGAGCTTGGGATCTGGTAATGCCAGCCTGATCTAGTCATATGATTTACTGAAGACGGGAAGAATACGAATCCCATTTCCTCATCAATCTTGGGTTGTTCGACCACCTTATTTATTTCTCTGAGGAGTTCTTCAAATGATATCATCCCACTCATGCATTGGGCCAGTTTTCTCATAAACTTGTTCTTCATTCGAATCTATGAATTCTCCCCCCCCCCCATCGGTGGTAACAATTCTATATTTCCATGCAAAGTCAATGCATTCCAAAACTTCGACAACTTCTTCATACAGGTCTTACCATTCTGTGGGGATATGTAAGGGTGAAGGGACAAGGCATCCTTGTAGCTTCAGAGTATCAAGTAACTCAGTTATATTGCAAATGTTGCTGGTTTTACTGAATAATTCTTCCATGATCTGGACAATATCATCCAAGCTAACTTCATCGATTGGGACTATCTAATGGTCTGATTCTCAGGCATATTTTCTTGCTTCCAAGAACAACATGTTAAACCTCTGGAAATCAATAATCATCTGTGAGGGAAATTTCACCCTGAACTCTAGGAGCTGGTTTAAGACTTCTGATAATTCCATACCTCCCTTTTCAGAATGGGCACAGATAGCGATGCATGCTCTGGTATGGAGTGATAGTGCCTGATCGGTAAGGCTAGTAGGGTGTAGGAGGAAATATGGTCAGGTTTGGAGAGGTTTAGGAGAGTATATGGGTGTGATTTGGGTTGAGGGATCAAATTTTGGGTTTTCTTCTAAGAAGATGGCATTAGCATGATTTGGGAGTGGGTTGTGAGTAGTGTTTGGCTTAGGATTAGCTGGTGGGGCGATGGTACCCCGATCAATCAGACCTTGGATTACGTTTCGAAGATGAAAGCATTGGTCGGTGGTATGGCCAGCAGTTTGGTGAAAGGCGCAATGGGCATCTGCCTTGAAGTTTCTTGGGAGTGGATTTGGCAAAGGACGAGAATCCACGGGTTTGATAAGCTTTCGGCTTAACAAGGCTTGATAAACTTTGGAGAAGGGATCATGGAGCTCGGTGTATTCCTTCCAGAGTGAGACAGGATGGATTTTCGATCCCCATGATGTGGTCGGTTGAGAGATGTTGTTGATGGTTGAGACTATTCCACGGGCAGGCTTATCATATTTTCTGGGGGTGAACTGTCCAGACACCTTCTTTGGTTCAACATCTATTTTATCCATACTCTACTCGATTTTTACTCCCTCTTATATGAGAGGTCGTAAGTGAGGATATTATTGTCCTCCTATGGTCTCTCAGACATGGGGTAAGAAATTCTTCTTTACTATGCTGACTTGTTCTTCCTAGGAAGGCCGATTGGTCATGGTAGCTTCTTTTTCCCACCATCGGGCTATGAAGTTTCTGACTGATTCTCCAGAGTTCTGTTTGAGAATCTCTAAATCACGGTGGGTGACCTCAAGCCCTTCGTTGTATTTGTACTGCGATATGAATTCTCGGGCCATATTTTCCCAGCTACGGATTCTAGACTCTTCGAGAGACAAAAACCATCAGAGGGTGCTATCCTTCAAAGTTTGCTGAAACAATTGGGCCATCACTTCTTCAGAAGCCCCTAGTAGAGTCATGGAATGGTGATAACTATGGAGATGAACAATCGGGGGGCCACTTCCTCCGAATTTCTCAATATTTGGCATCTTGAACATCTCAGGTAACATCGCTTTAGGATAAGGAGACATGTGAGTATAGTACATGTAATTCCTAGAGATTATAACTTGGTAAAACTTCTTAGTGAGCATCTTGATGTCTTATTTGACCTTGTTCAACTTCTCCTCTTTCAGATCAATGATCATAGGCAAGTTGGCCACAGGCTGGGCAAGGTTTGGCATCTGAAGCTGGGCAGGCGGCGTCCCATTAGTAGGAAGGGAACGTGGAGCGTGCTGATATTCTTTGAGAATCCAGATAGGCTCGGGTGGACCCATAGCGTGAGGGAAAAAGGCCTCAGGATATTGAGGAATGGGGACCTGATTTCGTTGCATCTCTCGTACCTTAGTGTGGAGGTTATCAATCTTGGACGCGAGATGAGCTAGGACTGCCATTAGATCTGGCTGCACAAAGGGTACTTGGTATGTGTTATCCATGGAAAGTGGATGGATACCGGACTCGAAAGAAGTAACAGGGGAACGGATAGAACTCCAGGGTGATTTGACTGAAGATCAAAGCAATTAAGGAGGAAGGCGAAGGGCATGCGATTGACCTGAGAAGGCGTAAAATGGGATTTATTTTTGAGAAAAAGGGATGAAAATATTTTTGACATTTTTTTTAGCTTGGAAGAAATTTTTTTTTTGGCTTTTTGATAAAGAGAGGAGAAATGCTTTTGGATTTTTGATAAAGAAGGGATAAATGTTTTTAGATTTTCGATAAAGGGAAATGGTTTTGGGAGACGATCTCAGTATGATTATTAAAATTATTATGTTCTCACTTGTATTAAATTCTCCTAAATGCAAAATGAAATGCAAGACGAGACCTGAGCCTGGAAGGATTGGGTTTGTAATATATGCAAAGCCATGGCTGGACTTGTGACCAGGCTCACGGACACGGTCCCATTTTAAACAGGCGGAAAAATTTAGGCGACAGTCCGACCCGGAATTTTGGGTTAAAATCGACAATCTAATATGTGTGTCCTAGGCTTGACACCTATATGCGGGTATACAGTTGCTTGGGTGAATCGAAAAGGGTTCCCCCTTTGGCGTGACTTCCACGATATACGTCTTGCTCTTGCGGGCAATCAGTACGTGTGGACAAGCCATTTGATATGCCTAAGTGTACGTGAATTGCCTTACTATATACCTCATGGACACGGTACGTGTGAGAGTGAATTCTATATACTCAGCGTACATGAACAAGTTCCCTACGATATACCACCCATCATGACTTCAGTCAAGAGGTACGATGCGGGGGAATCGTTCGATATATGTCTAAGGTACTTGGCCAAAGGAAGGTGAGAGTCATATCGCTTAGGCTAACTGCGCCCTGCCGGACCAGCGCCCATCACGAAGTGACTCTCCAGTTTTTGACAAAATTTGATCAATCACAATGCTCTTTAGTGATGTTATGTGAATCATGCATGATTCTCTTATTAGTATCTTATGAGAATGTCTTTCTTGATTATGCCAAACAGGGAGCAAAGTACAAGTACCAATGGTACACCAAGTATGGATGGGTGATGCGTGCAACATGTGCATATATGTGATCCTAGGTGTACGTGGTGTGAAGTGTACATGGAGAATTTTCTACAAGTGTGTGAATAGAAGCATAAGTATGAGGACACATGGAAAGGGGAAACATGCGAAAATAGGGAAAAATATAAACAATCATAACACCCATGTAAATAGAGTCTAGTCCTCAAAATAATAATCCCTAGTGGATTCACCACTGCGGCCATCCTCGATCCTTGCGGCGGGCGGGTAGAGTGAGGATCCTAGGTCCCCCTCATCCCTCTCGGGAGCGCTTCAACCCGCATCGTTGATGAGCTAAAAAATGTAGAGAGTTGGAGTCGTCAATATATTTTACTCAAAACAAACAAAAGAAAGGGAGCCATCTCGAAGGACAACATCCAATGACATACTGATACATACGAAACCAAAATGATTCGAGAAGGGTCCGGAGGCTAAGTTACGAAATGGGAAGGTGTTAGGCACCCATTCCACCCTTAGGGTCTCTCATGGGTTTTTGCTATTTTTCTTTATTTTCCCTGTGATATGTGTGCATGTGTATATATAGTGGAGATAGGAATCCTCGGCTTGTATCATGGGAGAGATAAAGTGAGTCATCCATAGGAAGGCTCATAAAAATAATATTAGAAAATAGGATTTACGCGATTATTCTTGCGTTGATCATTATAATGGAACGATAACGTATGTGGAATAATGCGCCGCTAAGAACAAATATATACATATATAAATATATGTACTCTGAGGGAGTTGAGTTTAGAGAAAATATAAAATGAGAGAAAAAGTGAGAATAAGACTCGAGTCTCGAGTTTTACCCTGAGACGCCTATGTAGCCTATAGAGGCATCAAAGTCCACATAGTTCACATGCAAAATGAGGGATGGGGTTTATCTCATAAATCTAACCGGGGACTTCTCTTCTTTGTGTGTTGTGTGTGTAAAAAGATGTTTTAGTTATGAGAAAAGTGTACGAAGAGTGAGAATTCCCATTTGGGATTTATGAGCAAAACCCTCTTTTTCTTATTTTCGGGTTTTTTATTTGTATGAAAATAAGAGATGTGCAATAATGCTAAGTAAAAAGTATATTAGGATATGTGAGACAAGAGAATAAAAGTGCTAAATAATAAAACAAATTAATGCTAATTTATGAGAATTCAAGGAGAGAATTGAGAAAATTGAACCTTTTTGAAGATCTTGAGCTTGATCTTGACTGTTGGAGAGCAGCCCTTGCACTTGGATTATGATGGAGGGTAGTGAATTCACCAAGTTTGATGAAAAGGATGATGAAAAGTGAAGGTTGGAAAGGGATTTGGATGTGGAAATCATGCTGACTTCGAGAGAGGTTTTCTGGATTTTCTTAGAGCGATGTCTATCAAATATGGGCTCTCTTTTGCAATGAGTTCAAGGACTCCTTTTTATAGGCCCAGGGAATTATCGATCGGCATAGCCCTGGTCCTGCCAATCGGAAGGTGTGTTTAGGCACACTGCTGATAGGCAGGGTCTGGGACCTGCCGTTCGGGAGTGTCTTTCAGGCCGTTTTAGAAAATCGATCACTGATTGCAAACCGTTGATCCGAATGGATCATTTTTCTGTACTGTAAGTTAGAATCATGCATGGGATGAACCGTTAGAAAGGGGTTTCAGTGCCCTTTGAAGATTCATTTAGTCTTATTCAAGATGAAGAGTTTAACTTTTGGTCAAACGGAGCCTAGGAGTGCTCGAAGGCCTTTAGGTTAGTACCCAGGGTGACTTAGGTTTGAAATGATGAAGGGAGGTGCTGGGGACCTAAGGAGAGGTTAGGGGGTATTATAATGGGGGTATCTATAGAGCCCCTCAATGGATGAGTATGGAACCAATGATAGCCGTCGAATAGACACCATATGATTCCTTTGAAAGAGGATGACCAGAGGGCCGAGGTCGATTCTAAGGACCTAAGGATGAGGATGACTGATTATGCGGGTCAAAGACAATTATGAGGGCTTGATAAGGGTGACCGATTTTATGGGTCGAATCCAATTCAGAGGGCTTGAAGATGAGGGTGACCGATTATGACATTTGAATACAATTCTGATGGCTTGAAGATGAGGGTGATCAATTCTAATAGTCTAAGAAAATTCTGAGGGCTTGAAGATGAGGGCGACTAATTCTGAGGGCTTAGGGATGAGGGTAACCGATTCTGGGGGTCGAAGTTAATTTTGAGGGCTTGATGATGAGGGTGACCGATTCTGTGGGCGAAGCCAATTCTGAGGGCTTAAGTTGAGATGACCAATTCTACGAGTCAAAGCCAGTTCTGAGGGCTTAGGGATGAGATGACCAATTCTGCGGGTCGAAGCGAATTCTGCGGGCTTAAGTTTGAAATATCTAATTCTGCAGGTCAAAGCCAATTCCGCGGGCTTATATTTTAAATGAACAATTCTACAGGTCGAAGCCAATTCTGTGGGCTTAAGATTGAAATGACCAATTATTAGGGTCAAAGCCAATTCTGCAGGCTTAAGTTGAGATGACCAATTATGTGGGTCGAAGCCAATTGTACGGTCTTGAAGATGAGGGTGATCGATTCGGACGGTCGAAGCCAATTCTGAGGGCTTGAAGATGAGGGTGACCGATTCTACGGGTTAAAGCCAATTCTGAGGGCTTAGGGATGAGGGTGATCGATTCTGCGGGTCGAGGCCAATTCTGAGGGGTTAAAGATGAGGGTGACCGATTCGGTAGGTCGAAGACAATTCTAAGGGCTTAAGTTGAGATGAACAATTTTGCGGGTCGAAGCCAATTCTACGGGCTTGAAGATGAGAGTGACCGATTCTGTGGGTCGAAGCCAATTCTGAGGGCTTAAGTTGAGATGATCAATTATGTGGGTTGAGGCCAATTCTATCGACTTGAAAATGAGGGTGATTGATTCTGCGAGTAGAAGCCAATTTTGAGGGCTTAAGTTGAAATGTTATCGGGGAACTCTATCGGGGAAATTACCTTGTGATTTTGATTCGAGATGGGGATCTGATTGATTGGGAAATCCTCGTGTCTTTGGAGACTTTACCGGGGAAACAACCAATTTGATTCTAGGGAAGTGATTCGGTGGTCAAGGGTTTGGACGTATTTCTCGAGAAAATTTGAGACCTTTGGGAAATAGAGATGATCCTGATGTTTTGGATATTTTGGAGGTCCTTTGGGGACGTTGTTGGGGGATAGATTCACTTCGCTTTTGAGAGTTCCACTGAGGAAAAGGGTTTCCTCTTAAGGAAGTGCAAAATTTTCTCGGTGAACATGTTCTAAATCCTTTTCGGGATTTTTAGCAATTTTCTAAAGATTTTTCAGGGTTTTCTAGTATTTTTGGGGAGTTTTATACAAAAATTAAGGGGGTGCCAGTCGGCATGGTGTGGAGGGTGACATTCGACAGTGGCATGGACTTTTGAGATACCTCGAGAAGGCAAAGGGTCAGTGCCGATTGGTAGGTAGGGGTGGATTTCCGATCGGCATTACCCTTGGCATCCTATATAAAGGGGAGAGTTCCCCTCATTTTTCAAATCTTCTTGCCTTGTCTCTTTTTGTAATTTTCTTCTGCAAATCATTCCGTAATTCCGCAATCTAAAAAATGGCCGCTTTTATTAGCAATGCAGTACATAGGGAGTGGTTGGCTATTGATGACTGGTCGAATGTGGAGTGGAGGGATAGGACACCTTTTGCTTTGGTGAGTGAGAACTCTTTTGACGCATTCGAGTCTATTGCGGATGAGTGGACTTTACTGTGGTAGCCATCATGTCATCATTCTTCAAGGGTGGTGAACCCTGATGATTATGTAAGTAAAATGACTTTTGACATTATTTTTTTATTGTTTTCCCTTTTTCTTGGATTTTAACAAGGTTTTTCTCTTTTACAATCTGATATTTCTTTGTCGACTATGCGTGCCCACAGGACGATGGGGCTTAAGGATGTCTGGGAATATCTTCCACATATGGTGCGTTAGGTGGTATCCTCATCAGGCTTGGGGAGGTTGGCGTATGTTCTGGATGAGACACCTCGTTCGACGGCGGTCTTATGCACTCTGGGGGAGAGGTGGTGGGACACTACCCACACCTTTCATTTTGGATTCGGGGCGATGACTGTGACTCCCATAGACGTGCAACAACTGCTGGGGCTAGATTACGATGGAGAAACAATAGAGGTGGATAACTCTTTGCGTGTGAGGCTGGAGGCGGTGTGTGCAGTGCTTGGTGATGTGGGGAGAATAGTGTCTGGGGATTCCATTCGTCTGTCGCTGTTGAAGGATGTTTTAGTGCGTAGGGTGATTGATGTGGAGGACGGGATGCAGGTGAGATAGATGACCCAATTGTTTATTTTACTGGTGCTGGGGGGATTTCTGGTGGCGTCGAGCGGCAACGTTGTCCACTTATGGTATTTACCATATCTGAGGATGTTTTCGAACATCCCTCTCTATGATTGGGGGAGCCTGACTTTGGCGACCCTTTATTTTTCTCTGGATGCATTTAGCCGGTGCTGCCAACAGACTTTCACTGGAGCCATGTATCTTCTTGAGTTTTTTTTTAATTGCGCATTTTCCTTTCTTGCATTTTCATTTTCCTTATGCATCTCTTTTTAATTACGGATTTCTTGTCTTTGGCAGACGTGGTTCTATGAGGTGATTAGGTGTAATACAGATCTAATCGCTTTTACGGACGAGACTATTGGGGACTTTTGCCTGTTGTATCGATGGCAGAAGGCCAATCGGCAGTCGAGGAGATCTCTCTCCTTAGAAGCGGTGTATCAGGTCTTGAATGGACTGACCAGTGATAGGGTAAGACTTTTTTCTTCTTCATTCTAAGACCTTTGGGTTCTCTGATTCCATATTTCCTTATGTTTTGTAGGGGATTTTTCAGGTGACATTTTACCCTTGGGGGACGACTGTTCAGGACATGAGGTTGACTGGGGTGAATGCGCAGATGAGGCACTTGATGGATCCTGATTTTGTCCACTCTTGGTATCTTGGGGAGAGGGTGGTCCGACAGATTACTGAGGAGGAGGTGGTGCCACCTGCGAATCCCCCTATGTCTATGAGGCAGGAGCGGCTGTTGCCATAGGAGGTGAGAATCGCGACGATGATTGGCGATTCCTATCTGTTGTACACCAATAAGGTTGTGCCATATGATTATATGTACTTCTTGACGAGTTTGTTGGTGGCATCCATCATATATGATGCTTTTCCCTTTCCTCCTACGAGTTCGACTCGGCCAGTGGGGTCCTCCCACAGCGGTGGTGGTCCGTCGACATCTGCAGTGGAAGTGACTTCAGAGGTCCCCTTTGTAGGGTTGCATACTCCTTCGTACAACATTCGATGGGCTGATAGGGGGATGGTTCCTATATCGCATCGTCCTCATGAGATGGACCCGGAGGAGTTAGGCTTGATAGAGGAGGTTCTTCATCCTTTGGTATATTTTTTTGTTCCTCTCTTAGTTTCTCTTTAATTTCTTTTGATCCTTTATGCTGGATACTGATTCTGCCTTTTCTTTTAGCAGGTCCAGGTGTCCACCACTTGGCTGAGGGATATTAGGGACTGGATATCTTCAATGACTGCCCATATTCGGGATGCGATTCATGTTCCTTCTTTCTTGGTGTTGTCTGCCTCATTTGGGGACGAGTCTGGTTCGGGTAGCGGTGGTGCATCATCTCGCCGTAAAGGAAAGAGAGTGTGTCAAAGGGATGGAAGCTCTTAGGAGAGAGGGGGAAATGTAAGTGAGAGAGAGAGAGAGAATGAATGTGGGTTCGGGCTGAGTCACATTTTTGTTTTTTTCTTTTCTTTATTTTCCTACAAAAATGATGTAATACAGAAACATATCTATGTAATGCAATAAAGTTTTTTTATTATCTTTTGTTAATGATGAATGAATGAATGCATGCACATGTGCTTTTGACTTTGCTGCTGAAACCGTAAAAAGAAATATTTTTTGGTTTTTTTAAGGAAAGTTTTATCCATAATGAGGATTTATATGAAGATGAAAGGGGATTTGGATTTCTGTTGAGAATATCAATTTACTTTTATTTGTTTTTCTGAATTTTGACAAAAGAGGAAAAATGAAAATTTCCAAAAGTAGGGGTTTATCGATTGGTAAGCACCTTGTCCTGCCTATCTGCAGGTTAGTCTAGCCCCATCAATTCAAAGCTCTTATTGGTACCCTCTTCAGCCTTTGGTACCTTGTGGGACATGATTTCTTTCGATTTCAGCAAGGGTTATGTCTTTTGTGGGGGTTTTCAAGTATAAAAAGGGGTAAGGGTGGAGTGTTTTCATCGTACCTTATCCTGACATTCTTATTTTGTGAGATGGCTCTCCCAGGCAATGTTTAGTTTGCCAACTACCTCGAGACTTTGGAGGCGATGTGCTCCTATAATGTCGACTACGATGTTTACAACATGCGTCAAGTTTCTTTATGGCGTTATGGGCCCATAGAGTGGAATATGCTGATAGAGGCTATCGAGTTTTGGTATCCCGAGGATCATGTCTTCCTCTTCAAGAACCTACGAGGAATTTTCTTCCATACTGGGGATAAATCCCAGTGTTGCTGTGGCTCTACTTGAGTTTTCCCGTTCTCCTAGGGATTTGTTGGCTGAGTTTCTTTCCATTTTAGTCCTCGGTGGCCAGATCACTGGTGGCTGGAGGTATGATCTCCCTTTCGGCGGTTATATAGTCCGTTCATTTATAGGAGGTTGGTGATATTGGATATAATGGAGCTGTCATTCTGGGATTTGTTTCAAAATAACTGCTGGTGATCGGGGAGCTGATGTTTGTAGCGAGGAGCTACTGCTGGACCCACAACTTGCAGTTGTTACTTCATGGATGTCCTACCCTCGCAATCCTATGACGGTGATACTGGCAGAGACTCGACTTGGATGCCTAGCGAGAAGGTCATTCTGACTTTCTGAGGGGTAGCCTTGTGATGTTGTTCATGTGCTTATTTGAAAGACTCCGCTTGGTGACCCCTCTAAAATACCCTTTGTCGGAGGTACCCAACTTCTTTTCACACCATTTCATCAGTGTGGGTTTAGATATTGAGAGCTGGGAGAACTGGTTTGTGGAGCATGGGGCTCTAAATCTATACTGGTCAGTGCCATGGTGGGGACAACTGCTTCCTATTTGGGAACATGGAGAATACCCATATGTCCGGATGGTTGGTCTCAGATAGACCTCTTTTAATTTTCCTCGGCGGCTTCTGCGCCAATTTGGCTGGGAGAAGATCGTGCCACCTCGGACACTATACTTCTTTCCGGTAGAAGATTTAGCAGAGCGTCTGCGCATGTGGCTTGTCTCTTTATGGGAGAACCGACGTCCCTCGATCCGTCCCTCTCAGTCTGTTAGGAGATTTTGGCATATCCCTAAGGATTATATGAAGTGGTTGTGTATAAGAGTGGTCAGCAATATGTTGGTAGTGGAGACTAGACAAAGGTGGCTTATTTTATCTGATACCATGGAGGGAGGTGTGGTAGTTTTTCCAAGACTGGTTCGAGCTTATCGATCTATGGATCTTCTGCAGCACTCCATTCAGGCAGGGGAAGTTTGGGGACCCCAGGATGTAGATGACAATGATGGACTGGGCTCCTCTAGTAGCTATGGGTAGGGCTCTTGGGGGGAGTTTATTCTGTATTGGGGAATAAGTTTGGGAATTTATTTGGCTTTTTTAGGAAGTTAGGGGGAAGGGAGTTATCCATTCCTTTTCTTACATAATTGTAGGGTAATCTTTTATTAGTAAAATAAATGTAAGGACATTTTTGTCCATTATCAATTTATTATGTCGCACGCCGTTACACAATTGAAGAAATTCAAGATTCATACATTCATCAACGGATCCGAATAACAAAAGAAGAAGAGGAATCAAAGTCTGACAGAACCGGACCGGTCCGCCTGGAATAAAAGAACTGATCCGGTCAACCAGACCGATTCGACTGCTGAAGGCCAGTATACCCCGGACCGTAAGCGAACCGGTGAATCCTGGAAAAGAACCGATCCGATAATCAACGGACCGATCCGCCTCAGAATAAAAGAACCGATTCAGTCAATCAGACCGATCCGCCTCAGACCCGGACCAGTCCGCCGGGGATAAACTTAAACAGATCGTGTTCAGATTTTTAAGGCCCGAGACTTCTTATTTAATCCCACTACGGGAAGTGGTTTTCTAAGACTTTTTCCAGACGATTTTCAGAGTCCTAAATACTCTAAGTCTTCACCTATTGAGCCCAAGACTCTAGGTTTTTGATTCACACAAATTTACAAATCCTTTGTGAATCTTTTTGGTAACACAAGAACACAACTTTGAGTTTGTTCAACCCTTGTGGAGAAGTCGTTCTCTTTTTCATTGCAGCCCTCCTGGAAAGGGATAGTTCCAGCCGCCGACTATAGAATCCGACACCTGAGGGTAATTCTTAGTCACTTGTATTTTCATTGTAATCCGAAATTGTACAGCCTACAATATTATAATGAAAATAAATGGTTTGCCCCTTTGGGGGATTTTTCCTCACAAGCATGTATTTGAATGTTCTTTCTTAGATTATCATCTTATTCAATCACATATTGTTGCATGTTTAGGGTTTGTTTGGGTTAAAAGGTGTTTAATATATAATTTGCTCATTTGAATGCAAGCACATACGTTCTCAAATTGGTATCAGAGCAGGTTACGCTAATCTATCGCGTATTCCTATTTTCTGCAAAAATTTTCTAAGGTATCAATTTTCTGAAAAAATTGATTTTTGAAAAAAGTGCGTGTTCAAATGGAGAAGTTATATAATAAAATTCTTGTTTTTGACGGGAAAAATTATGCTTATTGGAAAGCCCGAATGAGGTCGGCTTTAAAAGCCATTGATGAACGTGTCTGGATCTTAGTTGAAAGAGGGTGGACTCCTCCCTCCGTGACTGTTGATAATGTGATCAACTTGAAACCTGACACTTCTTGGACGGATGAAGAATTTAAATGGTCATCTTTTAATTGTAAGGGTTTACGTGCTATTTCTGGGTCTGTCACACCTGATGAGTTCAAACGCATAATGACGTGCACCACGTCAAAAGAGGCATGGGATGTTTTACAACTCACCCATGAAGGAACTAATGCTGTGAAAGAATCTAAGTTGCAAAATTTAACCACTCAATTTGAAACCATCACCATGCATGAATCTGAATGCTTTGATGAATTTTATGCTAGACTTTCTGACATTGTGAATACTAACTTTAATCTTGGTGAACATATTCCTAATGTTCGAGTTGTTAAAAAGATTCTTCGTTATTTACCTAAGCGTTTTATCCATAAAGGCACTGTGCTAAATTCTATGGGTAATTTAAATACGCTAAAATCGGAAGAATTTGTAGGAGATTTTGCAAACTTATGAAATTGATATGTTCCCTAAAATTGCTAAATCTAAAGATAAGGGAATTGCACTTAAATCCCAAGAGAGAAGGAGTGAGGGGTTGGCTAGAAAAAGGGTAGTGTCGTCTAGAAAGAGAGAGACTGACACGCCAGATTCTGAGTGTGATTTTGACCTAGATGATTTGGCTCTTTTTGCAAAAAAAATCAAGAGGATTCTCAAATTTAAGAAAAATGGCAATTTTAAAGATAAAAAGAAATTTGAGAAAAATAAGTTTGAAAAGAAAAATGAAAAAGACTCCAAAAATCCTCCTACGAAAGAAAGTGAGAGATGTTTTGAGTGCGATGGTAGGGGTCATAGAGCATTTGAGTGTGCCAATCGTCTGAATAGAGAGAAAGGGAAAGCTTTCCTTAATGCTACCCTTAGTGACGACAGTGAGGTCGAGATGGTGGATTCAGGAGATGAGTCACCGCATGAGTGTAACTTCAACGCATTCATGGGCAGTCGACGATGAAGATGATGCTTCACAGGGACACCTCGAAAGTGAGATCGATGTGAGTGAGGGGGAGGATGACTCAAGTGAGAGCGAGAGTGATATTCAACGCACCTACACTGAGTTATATTCTGAGTCATTTAAAACTAAAAAACGTAACAAACCGCTAGTTCTTAAGATCACCGGCTTAGAGGAAGATTTAAGAAAGGTGAGAGAAAGAGAGTCCTACTCCATCACCGCCCTGAGAGAGAGAGAATCTTCTTGTGTCGAGAAAGAGATTCTCTTTAGAGAGAGAGAGAGAGAGTGTGTTTTAGAGAAAGAGAGAGGGGACTTGACTAAACAAGTGGCTAGTCTTACGAGTCAGCTCCATTCCTGCATGGAGACTCGGAAGAACATTGAAGCCCTTGTTGCCCAGTTGACTCATGATCTTGAGAAAGCACGGGAAGTCAAGGTACAAATTGAGGATAGATCTGGGAAGATGGGAAAGATGCTCCTTGGACCCGCTTTAGGTTTTGGTGATCGGCAAGGAATTGGATATGATGGTGCCTCCACATTCCAAATTTCACCTGGACCAGTTCCTGAGTTTACTACGAATCCTTATGGTCGTCGTCAAAAACCTCGAAGGAGAGTTCGACCAAGAAAAGCAAACCAAGGTCCGCCTTTGACTGTGCTCTTTTGTACTTATTGTAAAAGAAAAGGCCACCTTAGGGAGTCTTGCTATAGCATGGGTCGGACACGACGTACTATATCTCCACCACGTCATACTGATGAGTTTTCTAGTCTGAGAGAGCGAGTTGAGTTCTTAGCTGCCACGACCCAGAGTTTAATGGAAGAATTCCGACGGATGTCTTTGCCGTTAGTGAATGCTTCTCACATTCTAGCTAAAACCAACAACAACAAAGAAGGTCATCCGGACTTGGGTACCTAAGAAAGATAAAAAGTCCTTTGTTGTTCATGTTTCTCTCAAAGCACATAATACCTCACAGTGGTATTTTGATAGTGGGTGCTCCAGACACATAACAGGTGATGCCTTATTTTTTACGACTCTTGAGGACTATCAGGATGGCAGAGTCACCTTTGGAGATAGGAGCAAGTCTAGCATTATAGGACGTGGTACTGTCGAGTTACTTGGATTTCCTAAGCTAAAAAATGTTTTGTACGTAATAGGTTTGAAAGCAAACCTTCTCAGCATTAGTCAGCTGTGCGACACTGAATTTGCGGTAAAGTTTGACCGGGACGCGTGCAAAGTCTATAATCAAGTCAGTAAACTTTTGATGCAAGGGGTTAGGACCGAGGATAATTGCTATGGGACTGAGCCCACGTCCTCACTTGTCTGCAACAGCGCCACGATCACTCCTATGGATCTGTGGCATCAACGTCTAGGTCACGTGAACGTTAGAGATCTATCGCTTAGCTAAAAAGGACCTAGTACGTGGCTTACCATCTCTTGGAAAGTCAACTTCGACCGTTTGTGGACCCGGTCAGTTGGGAAAACAAATTCGTAGTCCTCATAGGAAGTTTCATTCCATTACCACTTCCCGTGTTCTTGAGTTGATTCACATGGATCTTATGGGTCCCACTCGTACTGAGAGTCTAGGTGGTAAGAGGTACATCCTCGTGATGGTAGATAATTTCTCTAGATACTCCATTGTAGGTTTTCTAAGAGAGAAATCCGATGCAATAAAATTTTTAACGACCAAGTGTCGTGTCCTACAAAATCAACACGGTGTCACTATTAATAGGATGCGTAGTGACAATGGCACTAAATTCACAGAAGCAAAGGTAGACCTTTACTGTGATAGCCTCGGGATAAAACATGAGTTTTCTGCTGTGAGAACTCCTCAGCAAAATGGTATTGTTGAGAGAAAAAATAGAACGATCCAAGAAATGGCTAGATCTATGCTTCTGGGTCGTAAAGTTTCTAGGAGATTTTAGGCATAGGCAGTATCTACTGCATGCCACATGGTGAATAGGGTTTATTTGCGTCCACACACAATTCAGACTCCTTATGAGTTGTGGACTGGCAAGAAGCCCAACCTGGTACATTTTCGTGTTTTTGGGAGTAAATGTTACATCCTACGGGATAGAGAGCAATTAGAAAAGTTCGACTCCCGGAGCGACGAGGGAATATTTCTAGGATATTCATCGAATAGCAGAGCGTACCGAGTTTTTAACCTGAAGAGCTCTAAGGTTATGGAATCAATAAATGTCACCGTTCAAGATGACGAACCTTCGACGGTTATTGATCCTAACCTTCAGTGTGAGGATGGGAATAGTTCTGACAGTGATTTACCTGTTCCTCTCTCACACCCTATGGACCCTACTCATGTGCTAGGGGACACACCTACTTGATTTCGCAAGAGTCATGACCCGTCTGCCATTGTTGGCGATCCCACTCTATGGGTCAAGACTCGTGCTCAACTAGAGAACGTTGTTAGCCATCTTTGCTACATATTCAAAGTCGAGCCCAAGAACCATAAAGAGGCACTCAAGGATGAACACTGGATATCTGCTATGCAGGATGAGTTGCTTCAGTCTAAAAAGAATAATGTCTGGGAACTTGTCCCCCGACCTAGTGAGACTAATGTGATAGGTACCCGGTGGATTGTTAAGAACAAAATGGATGAAAATGGTACCATAATCAGAAATAAGGCTAGGTTGGTCGCTCAAGGCTACACACAGATAGAGGGTGTAGAATTTGGGAGACATTTTCTCCTGTTGCGAGGCTTGAGTCCGTCCGTCTTCTACTCGCCATCGCATGTCATCTACGCTTCAAGGTATATCAGATGGATGTCAAGAGTGCTTTTCTGAATGGCATTCTACAGGAGGAAGTTTATGTGGAACAACCAAAAGGGTTTGAAGACCCTCAGCACCCAGAGCATGTCTACTATCTGAGGAAAGCCTTGTATGGTTTGAAGCAAGCACCCCGTGCTTGGTACGAGAGGCTTACTTCCTATCTCTTAGCTCGTGGCTTCAAGAGAGGGGGATTAGATATGATGTTGTTCGTCAGGAGAGATGACGGTGGTATTTTGGTTGCCCAGGTCTATGCGGACGACATAGTATTTGGATCCACATGCTCCCAGCATGCTCACCACTTTGAGGAGGAGATGTAAAGTGAGTTTGAGATGAGCATGGTTGGTGAGCTTACATTCTTCCTTGGTCTCCAGGTTCGTCAGCTAGAGGATGGGATGTTCATCTCCCA
The DNA here is from genome assembly GCA_949130495.1 of Sambucus nigra. Taxonomy (NCBI): domain Eukaryota; kingdom Viridiplantae; phylum Streptophyta; class Magnoliopsida; order Dipsacales; family Adoxaceae; genus Sambucus; species Sambucus nigra. The sequence continues at coordinate 606,428,677 of OX422211.1, forward strand.
ATCCAAGTATGCTAGAGACCTAGTGAAGAAATTTGGTTTAGACTCCGCTAAGCATGCACGTACACCTATGAGTACCACTACCAAGATTAGTAAGGACACTTCAGGCAAGGACGTAGAGCAAACCTTATATCGGAGTATGATAGGTAGTCTTCTCTACTTGACTGCCAGTAGTCCCGACATCGCCTTTAGTGTTGGAGTCTGTGCGCGATATCAGGCGTCCCTTAAAGAGTCACACTTACGTGCTCTAAAACGTATTATTAAATACGTAAGTGGGACTCTCTCATACGGTATTTGGTATTCCTTTGATACCGATGACCGTTTGTCCGCCTATTCAGATGCTGATTGGGCTAGGGATGTAGATTGTTATAGGAGCACTTCTTGTGGGTGTTTCTATTTTGGTTCTGCTCTTGTCTCCTGGCTGACCAAGAAGCAAAAATTCCATCTCTTTGTCCACTGCGGAGGCTGAGTACATAGCCACCGGGAGTTACTTCACACAACTCTTGTGGATGAAGAAAATGCTGGAGGCTTATGGGATTTCACAGGACACCATGACCATTTCCTGTGACAACACGAGCGTGATACACATATCCCGCAATCCAGTTCTGCATTCGCGCACAAAACACATCAGGATACATGAGCACTTTATTCGTCTGTTAGTTGAGGAGAACACTGTATCCCTGAGTTTTGTTCCCACCGACCGTCAGTTAGCCGACATTTTCACAAAACCTTTAGATGCCCTTAGATTTGAGAGTCTTAGGAAGTCTTTGGGGATTTGCACAGTTGACTGAGGGGTTGGTCTATGTCTAGAATAGGATGCTTCTTCATGTTCATATCATATGCTTCCTATTGCTAGTCTGTTTTATATGTACCATTGCTTAGTTGTACAGCTTTTATTAATTCTTTTTTCTTTTTATATTTCTTTTAAAAAAATACCAAAAGATTTTCTTTTATTTTTTTGGAAAAACACAAAAAGATTTTATTTTGATAAATTTTTTGAAAAAGACCAAAAAGATTTTTGTATTTTTAAGGACCTTTTATGGATGAGCATTTAAGATAGCCAAGTCACAACTTCATTCCATTTGTCCATGTGATTGTTTGATAGAGATTTGAGATGCTACATCATTTCATCTATGTGCTTTACATTGGTTGGAGTCTTTAAGATGTAATTAGTGATATCTTCCTACATGTTTGACTCCTACATCCTTTATTGCACACATGCATGGCTATATTTGATTATTGCACTTGTCTATCTCATATTGGCTTGAGTGTTTCCATCTCAATTCTGTCTATATAATGTACAATATGCGATAAAACTTGACAAGATTGGAATGCATGTAAAAACCATTTTGGTGAGACTGTGTGTTTTTGTATAACGAGGAGGGGCTGCGAAAGGTAATCATCTATCCTTTGCACAAAAGCCAGTGTTAAAAAGGACCTAAAAAATGGAGGAATTTTAATATTCGAGGTCCAAAGAGGTTAAAAGAGCCCGAAAAAATTTAAAGGCAATAAAAAGCACTTCATGCCAAATATGGGCCACTTAGGTTTCACCATCAATTCTCCAAAGTTTGAGAATTTAGAATGCCTCTATTCAAATATTATATCTGAGGGAGTTTGGTTGGAGAATCTTTAAATGGGTTTGCACTTCCTTGAAGGTCCTGAAAAAGCATAAAATCGTTTTGGACGTTATTGGTGTGAAAATCACTTTGAGCTTTGATTTGTTGATTTGATTGAGTCAATCTCTTATATTGTCATTATTTTACACCAAAGGAAGCATTTGAGTTCATTCGCTAGGAGTATCCAATATTCATCATGCACATATGTCATGTTTGTATGCATTGATTTTCCTATCGAATTTAATCACACCACCTCATTTACGCTATCATCGACTTGGTTGGTTTGTGTTCATTCATGGTGTGATTTTATACTAGTGACACCCCACACTTGCTTATTTGATTTATTTCTCTCATTTGTCTATTTTGGGACATCATAAAAAGGGGGAGAATGAATTATCTTATTATGGGGGAGTTTCGAAAGTTTGAGTTTGCTTATAAATTGGTATATATGTTTATCTCATTTCAAACTCGATATGTCACTTGGTATTTTGCTTTTTCTCATGTGTGTAGGTACTACATGGATTATCATTGGATTTCACACCCTGATGAGAAAAGTGTTGAGATTCCTGCAGAATTGAAGAGCAAACGCTGTAGTCTTATTCAATTGTATCTTTTCCATTTTGGGTTCATGGAAGGGTAGATTTGTATAGGCATTTTTAGTTGTTTTGATAATTCGGATGTTTGTTTTTATGTATGTACCGGCATGACATAGGGGGAGATTTGTAAGGACATTTTTGTCCATTATCAATTTATTATGTCGCACGCCGTTACACCGTTAAAGAAATTCAAGATTCATATATTCATCAACGGATCCGAATATCAAAAGAAGAAGAGGAATCAAAGTCTGACAGAATCGGACCGGTCCGCCTGGAATTAAAGAACCCATCCGGTCAACCGGACCGATCCGCCTCAGACTCGGACCAATCCGACCGCTGAAGGCCAGTATACCCCGGACCGCAAGCGAACCGATGAATCTTGGAAAAGAACCAATCCGATCATCAACGGACTGATCCGCCTCTGAATAAAAGAACCGATCCGGTCAATCGGACCGATCCGCCTCAGACCCGGACCGGTCTACCTAGGATAAACTTAAACAAATCGTGTTCATATTTTTAAGGCTTGAGACTTCTTATTTAATCCAACTACGGGGAGTGGTTTTCTAAGACTTTTTCAAGACAATTTTCAGAGTCCGAAATACTCTAATTCTTCACCTATTGAGCCCAAGACTCTAGGTTTTTTATTCGCACAAATTTACAAATCCTTTGTGAATCTTTTTGGTAACCCAAGAACACGACTTTGAGTTTGTTCAACCCTTGTGGAGAAGCCGTTCTCTTCTTCATTACAGCCCTCCTGGAGAGGGATAGTTACAGCCGCCGACTACAGAATCAGACACCTGAGGGTAATTCTTAGTCACTTGTATTTTCATTGTAATCCGAAATTATACAGTCTACAATATTATAATGAAAATAAATGGTTTTGCCCCTTTGGGGGATTTTTCCTCACAAGCATGTGTTTGAATGTTCTTGCTTAGATTATCATGTTATTCAATCACATATTGTTGCATGTTTAGGGTTTGTTTGGGTTAAAAGGTGTTTAATATATAATTTGCTCATTTGAAAGCAAGCACATACGTTCTCAATAAACAAGTTTTTGATCATCCAACTGTGCCTTTTAATTAATTTTGTATTTATCTGTATCGATCACTAAGGCATGCATAATCCTTTTGTTCAAATATATGTTAGAATAAACTCTCATTCTCGAAGATAAAAAAAGAATATTTTTTTGTGAAGGAGAAAGGGGCATGCTCATGTAAGATGTACGAGTTGCCTAGGTACCTCTGGGGGTTTTAGAAAATTTTCAATTTTTTTTAGAATTATTTTTGCAGAGGATTAGGCCCACGTAGTTCTGGGTAGAGGGAAATAAAGAGATTTTTTTTAAGAATAGAAGGGAGATGAGAAGAGTCGTAGTGGGTCGAGATTTCGGACTAGAGGTTAAGTTTCTTGAGATGGACCAGGTTAACTGAACAATCCATCTATTCTCCATTTAAGTTGGTGAGCATGGCAGCACCGCTGGACAAGATCTTCTTGACAATGTGTGGGCCACTCCAATTGGGCTTTAATTTCCCTCTAGGGTCCCAGATTGTCTCTACTATTTATTTTAGGGCTAAATCCCCTTTTCGGACACCGCGGTCCTTGACTCTCTGATTAAATGAGCGCGCTATATGGAAAGTGTACCCTTGTATGTGATATAACGCCTTCAGTCTCTTTTCGTCCAAGAGTGACAGCTCGTCGAGGCAGATTTGATTCCAGTCCTCCTCACTGACCTTGCTTTTAAGCATGATGTGAAATGAGGGTATTTCTAGCTCCATGGGTATGGCTGCTTCAATTCCGTATACTTGAGAGTAAGGGGTAGCCCCAGTAGAGGTTGGATTGAGGTTCAGTACGCCTAGAGGGCGTATGGTATTCGATCAGCCCAATCTCGACATCTTTCGGTCATCTTACTGATGATGGATTTTAGGTTCTTATTGGAGGCTTCGACTGCACCATTGGTTTGAGGTCGGTAGGGAGAAGATTTGTGTCTATTGATCCCATACTTGTTGATCACTTTTGTGACTTATGCCTCGAAATGCAACCCGTTATCTGACACTAGCTCGTGAGAGACCCCATATAGGTTGATGATGTTTTTCTTGATGAATTTGGCCACCTTCTTGGCTTTTAAAACTGTGTATGACTGAGCTTCGACCCATTTGGTGAAGTAACCAATGGCAACTATAATGAACTCATGCCCATTGGAAGCGTTGGGTGTAACTTTTCCTATGATATCGATGCCCCAGGTGGAAAATGGCCATGTGGAAGTCATGTTGTATAATTCTCGCGGAGGCCGGTGTTGAAGGTTAGAGAATTGTTGGCATTTGAGGCATCTCCAGACATAGGAGGTGCAATCTTGGATCATGGTGGTCCAGTACTATCCTTATCGTATGATCTTCTTGGCAGGCACGTGACCGTTTTTGTGTGGTCTGCATTTCTCGATGTGGATTCTTTGCATCACCTCTTCAATGTCAGCCCCTGCGATACAGTGTAGACGGGTTCCGTTGAAGTTTCTCTTGAACATTGCTTTATAACAGATGATGTATTGAGCGTCCAGTCTTCGAAGGGTTTCCCGGTCTTTCTTGTTGGAACCCTCGGGATACCTATCATGCCTGAGAAGGTGCCAGATGTCATAATACCATCAATTGGCTAGCTCGGGATCTTATTTGGTGATGAGATCATTATGGTAGCAGTGGGTGGGTTTGTCTTGCTTTTCGGTTAGGAAGGGGGCCTTTTTTATTCCTTCGAGCATATCGACCATGGAGGCTAGGGCAGCAAGGGCATCGGCTAGGTTATTTTTTGCTCCAGGTAGGTAATGGAGGTGATGTCTTGGAATTTGGAGGCTAGTTCTTCTAAGTGGGCATGGAATGGTTCGAGTTTCTCATACTTGACTCCCCATTTTCTAAGAAATTGACCAATGATGAGGGAAGAATCCCTATAGACATCTAGGCATTGGATACCTTTCTTGAGAGAAACTTTGAGGCCTACCGTACACACCTCGTATTCAGTCATGTTTTTGGTGTAGGGGAAATCCAATTTGATGGCGATTGGAGTGTGTAAGTCATCTAGGGCAATCAAAAGTATACCAATTCCATATCCCTTTTTATTAGACACACCATCAAAGAACATTTTCCATCGAAGGTCATCTTGAGCAGTGCAGAGGATGTTTTCATCGGGGAATTCATAGATCCAGACATCAGCTTCTTCCATGGGGTGGTCAGCGAGGTTGTCAAAGATGGTTCTTCCTTTATGGATTTCTATATGATCTACACGATATCAAACTCGGCTAAGTGCATCATCCATCGAGCCATTCGGATAGAAAAGGTGGGTTTCTGAAGCAAGTACTTGATGGGGTCCATTTGGGATACACGCTTAATGGGGAAGGCGAGAATGTAGTGTTACAACTTTTGGGTGACCCAAAAAAGTGCGACGCATGCTTTTCCCAAAGTAGTGTAGTTAACTTTGTACCCGACCAGTTTGTGACTGGCGTAATATATGACTTTTTCTTTGCGAAAGTCTTCAAGGCATTGGGCTAGCAAAGCCCCAGCTGTAGTGTCGGTAATGGTTAGGTATAGGATCAAGGGGAGACCAGGTTATGGTGGCATGAGTACCGGAGGTTGAGTTATATATTTTTTTATTTGGACAAAAGCTTCTTAGCAGGCCTCATTACAAACATTGGTTGAATCCTTTCGAAGGAGTTTGAATATAGGTTCGCAGATGGAGGTTAGCTGGCTGATGAACCAACTGTTGTATTGTAATTTTCCAAGAAAACCACAGACTTCTTTTTTTGTTCGGGGAGGTGGCATATGATGTATGGTTTTTAACTTGGTAGGATCTACTTCTATCCCTTTCTAACTGACCATGAATCCCAAGATGTTTCCCTTTATAACGCCGAAGACCCATTTCTGTGGATTGAGTCCCATCCAATATCGTCGCAATCGTTTGAAAAACTTTCAGAGAGCGGGAACAGGACCTTCCCTAGTTTAGATTTGATAATCATATCATCCACATAGACCTCGACTTCTTTATGAATCAAATCATACAGGATGGTTGTGGTAGCCCTCTGGTAGGTAGCCCCAGCATTCTTGAGACCAAATGGCATAACAATGTAGCAAAAGGTTCCCCATGGGGTAATGAAAGTGGTTTTTCTTGATGATTTGGGTGCATTTTGATTTGGTTGTATCCGGTAAATCCATCGATGAATGACTTGAGAGCATGACTGGTTGTGTTGTCCACGATCATGTCGATATCGGGTAGCGGGTAATCATCCTTTGGAGAGGCTTTGTTCAAATCTCGGTAATCTACACACATCCTAACTTTCCCTCCTGATTTCGGCACAGGCACTATGTTGGCTAGCCATGTGGGATATTCGATTACACGAATGAAACCCACCTTCAACTATTTGACCACCTCTTCTTTGACTTTCAGCGACCATTCACTGCGGAGCTTTCTTAGCTTTTATTTAACCGGTTTGTAATCTGGAAGAGTGGGGATCTCATGCTGAGCTATTTCAGGATCAATACCGGATATATCTTCGTAGGACTATGCGAAGACATCCATAAATTCCTTCAATAATTATTCGAGTTTTGTACGCTCATGCTCGTCGAGGGTAGCCCCTATCCTAATCTCGCACAGTTGGCTACTAGAACCAAGGTTGACAATAACAATCTCTTCTTCATTAACTTGAACGCAGTTATGTTATTTTTTATTAAACTTATTTGGATCAGTTAAGAATTATTCATTTACAAATCATCATCATCAAAAGTTTGATTAGAATATAAATAATTAATGTAAGGAATAACAAGATACTAAAAATCTTCATTAATTTCATAGATAGTAAAAATAGCATTAAGAACCTCATTAAAGGAGGTCTCGATTACATTTGAGAAATAATAGGTAACAAAAGAAGGAATGGGGTAAACATTGGGGTTAGGTGGGATTTCAACAAGTAGAGCATGCCAGTTATGGAGAGTTGTATGAGCAAATTTAATCAGGTGGGATGGATCCAGTGATGTAGTGCTTGAATGAACCATGCAGAGTGTTAGCCCTGGTGTCTGTAAGTTGAAGGAATCTTTGAAGTCACTTCCCTCAGAGTCTTTGGTATCTCGAATGAGCGATTGTACATGGTGTTGGGAATTTTTGACCCTTGGGTAGCTGTCTTGGAAAAAGATCTCCATTCCAGGATTCATCTTCTTGTCTGTATGCTTATACTAGGGTTCCAAAAAGTCACAAAAGGGGAACTCCTCGCCCCCTTTAATGAATCGTCCATTTAAGGAGTCACCTGGGATGATCCGGATGTTGTCTAGTCATCTATTTGGTCGAGACTAGAGGATCATTTGGAGCTCTTATTCTAATGGTTGATTCCCCAAACCACAAGGAGGGAAATCTTTCTTCAGTTCAATGGCCTCAAGTATCGCTTTCTATCTTTGCCCTAGCCCTATATCGGGCATGAAGTGCATGTTTCTGAACATCTAAATCACATTGGCGTTTTCATGAGTGTCTTATTCAAGACAAACCCTTTCTTTGAAATCGTTCCCTGTCGGGAGTAGAAGTGATTAAATTCGAAAGCCCGAAAGGAGCATATTATTTGACCCGTGCTGTATATCAAGGATTAGGCTATTGGTGCTTGCACCCTCGGAATTATCATCATCGCCTAAAATGGTGATGATTCATCCATCGGCAAAGAATTTCAATTTCTAATGGAGTAAGGAATATACACCCTTGATACTATGGATCAAAGGTCATCCGAGCAACAGGTTGAAATAAGCTAGGATGTTAATAACTTGGAATTCAACGACAGGGTTTATAGGGCCAACCCCTATTACAAGTTTTATGGATCCCATTATTACTTCTCGACGAGTATTATCATAGGCACGTATAACATCGGAAGTTGAACCGAGGTCACTTTCCTTCAGTCGTAAGCATTTGAAGGTTCTTAATGGGCAGACATTCAAGTTGGATCCATTATCGACAAGAGAGAGTAATACGATCTTCCCCATAACTTCGACGGAGATATTGAGTGCATGATTGTGGTTTGGCCCAATTCTGTGTATTTATTCTTCGAAAAAGGATAGAATTCGGGTAGAGTTCAAGGATCCGACTAAATTTATCGCTTCTTCTAGTGACCACGAAGTGGTTGGTTGAGAGACGTTGTTGATGGTTGAAACTGCAGCACTGGCAGGTTTATCATATTTTCTGGGGGTGAACTGTCTGGACACTTTCTTTGGTTCAACTTTTGTCTTAGTAAGACCTTCCTCAATTTCTACTCCTGCTTCTCTGAGAGCTCAGAAGTGGGAATAGTATTGTCCTCCCATGATTACTCGAATATGGGGAAAGAAGTTCTTCTTCACTATGTTGACTTGTTCTTCCTAGGATAGTCGATTGGTCATAGTGACCGCCTTTTCCCTCCATCGGGATATGAAGTTACTGACTGATTCCCCAGAGTTCTGTTTGAGTAGTTTTAAATCATGGCGGGTGACCTCAAGCTCTTGGTTTTATTTGTACTGTGACATGAATTCACTGGATACATCCTCCCAGCTACGAATTATGGACTCCTTGAGAGATAAAAACCATCGGAGGGCACTATCCTTTAAAGTTCGCTGAAATAATTAGGACATCACTTCTTCAGAATCCCCTAGGAGAGTCATGGAATGGTGATAAATGCGAAGATGAACAATCGGTGGTTCACTTCCCACAAATTTCTCGATATTTGGCATCTGGAACTTCTCGTGTAACGTTGCCTTAGGATATGGAGACATGTGGGTGTAGTCCATGTAATTTCCAAAGATTCAGACTTAGTCAAACTTCTTAGTCAGCATCTTGATATCTTCTTTGACCTTGTTCAATTCTTCCTTTTTTGGAGCAATGATCATAGGCAAGTTAGCTCTAGGATGGGCAAGGTTCTTCATATGAAGATAGGTAGGCGGCGGCCCATTAGTAGGAGGGGAACGTGGAGCGTGCTGATAATCTTTGGGAACCCAGATAGGTTCGGGTGGACCCATAGCGCGAGGGAATAGGGACTCGGGCTCTTAAGGATTAGGAACCTGATTTTATTGCATCTCTCGGACCTCAGTCTGAAGGTTGTCAATCTTGGACAGGAGCTGAGCTAAGACTGACATCAGATCTGGCTGCACAACTGGTACTTAATATGTGTTCTCCATGGAAAATGGATGGATACCGGACTCGAAAGAAGTAGCTGGGGAACGGACGGAGCTTCGGGGTGATTTTTCTGAAGACCGAAGCCAATAAGGAGCTGGTCCAAGGGCATGTGATCGACCTGATAAGGCGTTAAATGGGATTTGTTTTTGAGAGAAAGGGATGAAAATATTTTTGACATTTTTTTTTTATATTGGAAGACAAAATATTTTTGGCTTTTTGATAAAGAGAGGAGAAATGTTTTTGGATTTTTAATAAAGAAGGGATAAATGTTTTTGGATTTTTGATAAAGAAAAGGGAAATGTTTTTGGGAGACGATCTCCGTATGATTATTATAATTATTATGTTCTCACTTGTATTAAATTCTCTTAAATGCAAAATGAAATGCCGGACGGGACCCGAGCCTGAAAAAGCTAGGTTTGTAACATATGCAAAGATATGGCTGGACTAGTGACCAGGCTCATGGGCAGGGTCCCGTTTTGAAAATGCGCAAAAATTTGGGCGGCAGTCTGACCCATAATTTTAGTAGAGTTTCGGTTTGAAACTGACAATCTAACATGTGTGTCCTAGGCTTGACACCTATATGAGGGTATGCAATTATTTGGGTGAATCGGAAAGGGTTCCCCCATTGGCGTGTCTTCCATAATATACGTCTTGGTTTTGAGGGCAATAAATACGTGTGGACAAGCCATTTGATATACTTGAGTGTACGTGAATTACCTCACTATATACCTCATGGGGATGGTACGTGTGAGAGGGAATTCGATATACTCAGTGTATGTGAATGAGTTACCTATGATATACCTCCCATCATGACTTCGGTCAAGAGGTAAAATGCGGGGGAACCGTTCGATATACGTTAAAGGTACTTGGCCAATGGAAGGTGAGAGTAATATTGCTTAGACTAATTGCGCCCCGCCAGACCATCTCCCATCACACAGTGACCCTCTAGTTAGTGGAAAAAATTTGGTCAATCACAATGCTCTTTTGTGATATCATGTGAATCATGCATCATTCTCTTATTAGTATCTTATGAGAGTATATGTCTTAATCATGCCCAACAGGGAGTAAAGTACGAGTACCAATGGTATACCAAGTATGGATGGGTGATGCATGCAACATGGGGATATATGTGATCCTAGGTGCACGTGGTGTGAAGTGTACATGGAGAATTTTCTACAAGTGTGTGAATAGAAGCATAAGCATGAGGTACACATAAATAGTAAAGGGGAACATGCAAAATAGGGGAAAATATAAACAAATATAACACTTATGTAAATAGAGTCTAGCCCTCAAAATAAGACGTCCCCAGCGGAGTCGCCACTGTGGCCATCCCCTCCGATCTTCTCGGCGGGAGAGACGAAGAAGAGGGGGGTGTCCCCTTCGTCTCGAGAGGAACTTGGTCCTGCGCATCCCTTTCCAGAGCGCTTCGGTCGACGTCGATGATGAGGTGAAAAATGTAGAGAGATGGAGTCTCAAGTCTATTTTACTCAAAACATAAAAAATAAAAGGGAGCCATCCTGAAGGACAGCATCTAAAGATTTACTGATATATATGAAACCAAAAATATTCGAAATGTCTGGAGTCTAAGTTACAAAATGGGAAGGTTTTTAGAACCCATTATTCCCTTACGGTCTCTCATGGGTTATTGCTATATTCCTTTATTTCCCCGTGATATGTGTGCATGTGTATATGTAGTGGAGATAGGAATCATCAACTTGTATCATGGAAGCGATAAAGATAATTATCTGTAGGAATGTTCCTAAAAGTATTATTAGAAAATAGGATTTACGCGATTATCCTAGCGTTTATCATTATAATGGAATGATAATGCATGCGGGATAATACACCACTAAGAACAAATATATGTATATAGAGAGTCTAAGAGAGTTAAGTTTAAAGAATATAGGAAAATTTGAAAAAAAAAGTAGGAAAAGGACTCGAGTCTCGAGTTTTACCCCGAGATGCCTACATAGCCTATAGAGGCATCAAAGTCCACGTAGTTCATACGCAAAATGAGGGGTGGTAATTTTACCATAAATCCAATTGGGGATTTCTCTTATATGTGTGTGTGTGTGTGTAAAAAACTGTTTTAGTCATGAGAAAAGTGTGAGAATTCCCGTTTGGAATTTACGAGCAAATCCTCTTTTTCTTATTTTTTTGGGTTTTATTTATATGAAAATAAGAGATGTGCAATAATACTAAATAAAAAGTATATTTGGATATGTGAGATGAGAGAATAAAAGTGCTAAGTAATAAAACAAATTAATGTGAATTTAGGGGAGTTAAAAGAGAGAGTTGAGAAAGTTGGACCTTATTGAAGATCTTGAGCTTGATCTTGGATGTTGGTGAGTAGCCCTTGCACTTGGGTGATGATGGAGGGTACTTAATTAACCATGTGTTGATGAAAAGGATGATGAAAAGTGAAGGTTGGAAAGGGATTTGGATGTGGAAATCACACTGACTTCGAGAGGGGTTTTCTGAGCTTGTTGAGAGTGATAGGTTTCAGATCTTATTTTTTTTTAAATGAGGTTAGGCACTCCTTTTTATAGGCCTGGGTCATTACTGATCGGTATAGCCCTGGTCCTTCTGATCGGCAGGTGTGTTTAGGCACACTGTCGATAGGCAGGGTTTCAAACCTTCCGTTTGGCAGTCTCTTTCAGGTTCCTTCAGAAAATCGATCGTAGAGCGCGAACCATTGATCCGAATCCCACACGGGGCCTTCAGATACCTTTGAAAGTCTTTTGGACTGCTCTCGGGTCCGAGAGTTGACTTTGGGTCAAATGTTGCTCCGAAGCGTTCGTCAGTCCTTTGGACGGGGAATTGTCGAACACAAACGGATTGTCTGTCCGCATGGTAAGTCAGAATCGAGCATGGGGTGGACCATTGGAAAGGATATGATATGTACTTCGACATTCCAAAGAGCTTGACTTGGTCTGGGGAGTTGACTTCGATCAACCGGGGCCTGGAATCCCTCGGTGACCTTTTAAAGTAAAACGGATCGCTCGTTTGTACCTTAAGTTAGAATCATGCACGGGGTGGACCTTTGAAAAGGGGTTCAGTGCCCTTCTAAGATTCATTCAGTCTCGATTGAGTTGAAGAGTTGACTTTGGTCAAACAGAGCCTGAGAGCATCTGGTGACCTCCTGATCGAGTTTCGGGGGAAAACAGATCGTTTGTCTGTACTGTAAGTCAGAATCGCGCACAGGATGGACCGTTGGAAAGGGGTTTTAGTGCCCTTTAAAGATTCATTCAGTATCATTCGAGCTGAAGAGTTTCTATTTTGGTCAAACGGAGCCTGGGAGTGCCCAATGGCCTTTAGGTCAGTACCTGGGGGTGACCTAGGTTTGCAATGATAAAGGGAGGTTCTAGGGACCTAAAGAGAGGTTAGGGGGTATTAAAATGCGGTGTCTACACCTCACTACACAGTTTGCGATGATTAAGATGCTAGAGAGTGATTTGTTTGATGAGTTTTATGCTAGGTTGTCCAATATATTCAACTCATCATTTAACTTAAGAGAGAAAATACCCGACAACCGAGCCATTAAGAAAATCGTACGATCATTGCCGAGTAGGCTTGATGCAAAAGTGAATGTTTTGAACTCCTTGGGTATGCTTGATTCGATGAAACTTGATGAGATTGTAGGTGACTTAGAAACCTATGAACTCAATATGTTTACCTCCAAGTAAGTTCCAAAGAAAGAAAATGGGAAATGCCTTGAAGGCCCATAAGTAGGAAACTAAAGTTTAAGATGATGATTCCAATTTCAATTTTGAGGATTTATCCTTGTTGCCAAAGTAGTTCAAAAAATTTCTTAAGTTCCAAAAGCATTCGAAAGATGCCAAAAGTTTTGAGAAATTCAAGAACAATAAGGTAGATCCCGCCCCTAAGGATAAGAGTGATAATGTCAAGAGGGTTAAATCAGATAGGTGTTTTGGGTGTAAAGGCTATGGTCACAAGGTTGATAAGTGTCCCACTAGACTTAAGAAGGAGGGAAATATATCAATAGTATGTAACACCCCCTTAAGTGATAGTGAACCTGAAGAAGGAGAGAGTTCCCCCATTGAGTGTAACTTTGTAGAATTCATGGCATGTAATATGAGTGACGATGATAAATATTCCCATGAATATTCTCATGTGCATGAAACTTCCGAGGCCGTTGAGTGTAAATCCCATGTGAGTGAGGGTGAAGCTGGTGAAGATTAGTGAGTTGTATGCGAAAGCAGTAAAAGTGAAAAAGGGAAACTTGAAATTGCAAGATAAGTTGAATGAGCATGACGTACAAAATAATGATACTTTGATTGAGGATCCTAGGGCACAGGAGAAGACTCTTGGGGAGAAATTAGAATATGTGGGGAAAGAGAGAGATAGTCTTCGGGGTTTAATGGAGACTTTAAAGAACGATATTCTAGAGTTTGAGGAGTCTAGGCATTTTCTCGAGTCTAGAATTAGTGAGTTAGAGGAGAGATTGAAAGACTCGAGTAAGGTGGAGTTTGATTTGGAGGCTAGATCGGAGAAGTTGGATAGGATGTTAGGCACCCACTACAAAAAAAGTTGGATATGGCGACATTTTTTTAAGACACTTTTACAAATGTCCGTATATATTGTCAATGCCGACGTTTATTTAACGTAGGAAAGTTACCTACGTTTTATAAAAAGAGTCGAAATAGTATTGGCGTTTATTAAAAACGTCTAAAAATTACGACGTTTTATAAAAAACGTGGGCTATTTCCCCACATTTTGGGATAAAAATGTCAGTTTCTAAGATATTTTGCCTCGCTTCAAATCCCTCTTATTTTCGATTTCCCTCCAATGATACACTGCATTCCCTCTTTCATAAAATTGCTTGCACACAACCCTAGATGACACTTAAAATAATCCAATGAACTCTCTTGATAACAAAATCATTAAAGACACATACAACAATTTTGTAAGATAGGCCATCAATCTCAGTTGGGTACCTTTTCGACTTTGAGGACGACTGAATTTGAGCACGACGGACGGTTATTTTTTTTTTATTCTTGAAACAATTTGATTGTTATTATACATTTTTTGATTCTTGGTTGCAATTTTAGCATTGATAATTACAAGTTGGTGCTAGCTTTACCCAGAGGTTATGCTTATATTTTTTTATTTTAAATCCAATTCTTAGAAACAAATTGATAATATAGCAGATAAATGTGGATATCAGTTAGGTATCTGTTGATTCATACACTAATGTTGGGTATCAGTTGTCTTTTATGTTTATGTTGGGTATCAGTTGACTCGTACATGAATGTTATTGAAAAATCGTTCTCTATAGGGTTCGATTTTTCTAGGGTAATCGATCTTTTTAGGGATCGATTTTTTTTTCTCCTGGCATGTTTCTTTGTATCCCCTTTGTTAAAGAGTTAGGGAAATTAAAAATTATGAAGCTTAAATCTGTTTACATATATATAATATATGTATATAGGTTGATGATATGTATAATAAGTCTTTGATGTTTATTATATAGGTTGATTATTGAAGTGGAAGTTAGAATGAAGCCCAACTACTGAATTCGTTGGCGCCTCTCTCGATTTTACAACACTATTATTAGTTTGGTAATTTCTTTTCCCTCAATTGTCGTCTATATGTACTATATTTGATATTGCCTTAACTTTACAGTTATTTATGGAGTGATTGTGAAAATTAGTGTCTAAGATTAGGTTTATAATCGAATAGTTGCGTAAATTAATGTCATCCATTGTAATGATATTATTATGTTAAATTCATGTAATATTTTTGTTCTGGAGTTAAAATTTTGTTCTTTTAATTTGTTTTACATTATGATGGAATGTTTCATTGATTTAACATACACATTATTTGCAATTCTTCTTCGCAGTCTACAGTATGGTATCAATTACCTTGTGTGATTTTTTGCTACTCGTATAGTTTTTATTTATTCTTCCATTTTCTTGCCTTCTCGATGGATTGCTGATTCACTTCCTTGATGTACCATTCTCTTTTCTTAATATACATCTTGTTGTGTTTATAACAAAAGAGTGTGATTTTTTATGATGTCGTGTTGGGAGATAAGGTCATTTATAATTTTGACTAGACACAACTTAAATCTCCAAAATATTTTTTAATAAAAAACCTTTAATCGTTTTCTGTTCAAAGTAACTCAGCAGTGAAAAATTCAACACTTAAATCCTCGGATCACCTTAATACCGAATTCTTATAGGTGGTATTGTGACCCTGTTTTTAAAGTTGTACCCATTTCGTCACAAACAAATAGGACAAGGATTTTTCTGAAGTTAGGATGTTAATTGGTTTATTCATTTGAATGAAAAATATCTTTTTACCATGAATTTGATTTTTCCTACACATCTACTTCATCTGGATTAAGAGATTGTTTGGACTGCTATATCGAGTTGTTAACAATTGTTCAACGTGAATTAGCTGGCTTATGCTCGAACCGTTATTCTAGTACAATACTTATTAGTTGGTAACATAGTTATTAATGTGCTTCATCTAATAATTCGTTTGCCACTTATAATAGGGTTTACTTGCTAATTTGTGAAGAAATATGAGCAAAACCCAATATTGAATTCTTTCTATGGAGTACAATTTACATACTAATTCCACAAGGGCATCACCATAATTTGAGCAAACGTTTATTTTTTTTACATTATAAGTTAAACTAGTTCATAAAATAATGGAATGAATCGATAATATTGAACAACTTAGGACTAATATGTCATTGAACTATTATATGCATGCATAAGTGGTGGGGTGTGCTACTTTCAACTTTGGTTCCATGCCTTAGACTATCAGGGTTAATCAGGGTGTTTCCCTTTTTTTTTGGGACGTTTGATTTTAAGGGCCGATTTTTATAAATTATTTAGGAGTCATCTTTTTGTTCCCTAGTGTATCTTGTGTTGTGTTGATCTAATTAGTTATTTACTAAAATTTGACCCTCTATTGCTTTTGCTAAATTATCATGAATGAATCTTGTAAAGGTTTATGATGACAAACCTTTTCTTATCTACGTGTGACCAAGTATAAGTGTATGTGGTAAAGTCTGTCCGTTTTGCTTATGTCAAAGTGGTATTGGAGCATAGTTATTGTTGTGATTTTGTAGTGTGTGTTCTTAGTTTATTTTTGTGTTTGTTGTGTAGTGAATGTAGATTGGGACACTGGATGGGTTAGTCCTAAATACCCTGGTCAGTCTTCACTAGAGCTTTTATTGTCGTTTCCATCATCGAGCCCATAACAATGCCCCTTACTCCATTGACAATGTCGTAGTTTTAGACATGTATATGTATGCCTGCTTATTTATGTATTAACACATGCTTACCTGTTGAGCTTTATTAGTAACGAGAATGTTGTAGTTACAATAGAGGAATTAATGACTCTGACTTGGGACACGTGGGAATAATGGATGGTATGTTTGTTTATATCTTATAGTGTGAAATTGTCCCCGTAAATTATAAAAAATACTAGACATGTGCAATAGTAAAACTGAGAAAAAAGGATTTTAACCTTTAGAGTATCAGCTGTTACAAACTAAAGCTTCAGGAAGACTAGGAGAAGTTGACACTAAAGGTTAAAATCCTCTTTTCTGTGTTTTTTATATTCCATAATTGCAATAGTTCATTATATAAAGGTTGAAATCATTTTTCTTTTGTTTTACAATGTGCACACGTGGTGGGGCAATAAGAACATTAGCTGGCCATACCCCCCGGATTATGAATGATCAAGTTCTGCCATGTTCTCCCATTTTATTCATATTCTTCAGGTGGCATGGTGATGGGTCTAATTTACTATTAAATGTTTCCCATGACAAGAGACATCTAGAATGACCTAATACACTCTTGTTACATCGTGCATCAAAACTGCCAATAAAATTCATCTTTTGCACATGATATTTTTGTAGATTTTTTGCTACAACTTTAGAACTATTGGCGTGATATGTAAGATGAAGGAACCCTGAAAGGCACATGAAGTGTGTATGTCAACGGCTTCTTTTTACTTGTCACGTTTTGCAAATCTGTACCTTTTTTTGGTTGAATATATCAATTCTTGTTATATATAATAATTATGTGGTCGAACTTAACTATTTGGTGGAATTTGAATTTGCATCCTTAGCCATTATAAAAAGCAACTGGTAGATTATTTAGATGTTAATGAATCATAGAAAGCATGATTTCTCTACTTATGTGCTATATGACTAAGTGCGAATGTCTCTTTGGGAAGCTCTTCCCTCCGTTACTATCGTTGGTGGCCAGGTCACCTTTTTTTCTTCTCCATTTCTTAATTTCTCTCTTTATATTTCCTTTTTTCCATCTTGTTTATTGTTTTCTTTTTCGAAAATCAGAGTTCTGGAAAATCATCGGTGTTGGAAAGCGTTGTTGGGAGAGATTTTCTGCCTCATGGCTCAGGTGCTTATCAATTTAATTCATCTTTAATTTCCTCATTTTCCAATGCCAATGATGTTATATTCAATGAATTGAAGATAAATAGTATAATCTAATGTTCAAATTGAATTATAGAATTATAGGTTTTCTGTTGTAAGAAACAATGGTTTAGGAACATATTAGGCATAGTGGATATAAAAATTGTACTCTCTAATATGTTTTTCAGCTCTACCGTCTATAAAACTATATCCCCTTCTTTTTTTATAAATATCAAAGGATTAGTATACTTTTAAACCTCTTTCTTTGAACATAGACTCCAACTATCGTGAATAGTGAGTTTCACGATTGAGAAATCTCTAGATAATTACTCTTTTTTCTTATGCTCTCTTTGTTGCTACATATATACTTGAGACTGATTCAGAGGTAATTTTACATCTTAAGGAAAATATAGTCATTACTCTCTTAATTATTGAAAAAGACAAACACTATTTGGTATCTCTTAAGTCTGAATAGTCCAGATTCAGACTTAAGAGGCGAAAATAAATAACCCTCAAGTATTAGAAAATGTTTTCAAACATTCAGATACAAAAATGTGGAACCTTAAAAGAATAGAAAAGTATAGCCTCTGCTATTTTTGGGCTTGTACTGGATCTATATTGGTTTCATTAAGATTTTGAGTCTAAACTTTTAATATGGAATTACGTGCGGCATCGGATTTTTTGGAATTATTATTTAATTCTAAAGGTAGATGATATGTGAGCACCCAAACAATCTAGCTGAAATATAAGAACTTCTAATGTGCCAATAACATGTCATGTTTTTGGAGAAATCATAGTTTTTACAAGAAGTGCTTCAGTTATATTTATTAAATTCAATTAAATATTGTCACAATTTTAATTTGGAAGAAATGCTTTTGCCTCTTGTATGGTTTATAGTTAAAGAAAATTCACTCCTGAAGGTCAGTCTGTTCTTTTATTCGAAATTATTTATTCTTATTTTATTTTCTGGAATGATAAGGTATTGTTACAAGAAGGCCATTAGTGTTGCAACTGCACAAGATGGAGGGAGGGATAGAATATGCAGAGTTTCTTCATGCACCAAAGAAAAGGTTTTCTGAGTTTGGTAAGTTGAATTTGAATTTTATCCCTTGGTTTGGATGCATGCATACTATTTGTGTTGGTCATTAAATGCACATATTAATAAATAATGCTATGTTGACCTAAACCGATGACAGAAAAATTAAATTGTCTAGCACTCTGTCCTAGGTGATCACCATTTCTTGATTATTGCCTAGAACAAGAACGCATATGTAAAATATATGTGAAACAAAATCAAGACAGGATTAAAGTCAAGTACTGTAAATTACATCAGGAAGCTTGATTTATCTTGCATATTAAGAAGGAACATGGAAAATGTATTTGCATGAACTATATTGCTCCTGTTAACTGTTGTAATTAAAATCCATTTTTATGTCTTCTATTAAATGCATTAACATAAGAAATGAAACATCAAGAATACAATTCAAAATCTTTGTATTGTAGAAAAGAATAGAGATAGAAGAAACGAGAATAAGAGAAGGCAGCTAATGTGCATAAGAAATGGCATACAAGCCAAAAATATCTCACAAGCTTTACTCAATTCAGAAAAATCAAATTTTCCATCGTAATAGGATTACAATCCTACTTATAGGTCAAAAATCAAATTAGAAAATGGAACTAAATCAATCCCTGATTTTAAGAAAAATCCCTAAAAATAAATTCTAATCGAGGATTTCAAAAATCGAAAATTAACCTACCATAATTACAATCCACAATTAAATTGTGAATAATAGTAAACGAAATGAAATCATAGTTGAAATTTCAGGTAAAATTCCAATTATCTTCATCACGTGTTCTGCATCACTTAATAACTCCAAGACTCCAACATCAATATGAGAGGCGAAACATTAGTTAGCTTTCATTCACTATTGATGTCAGAATTGAATTTTTAGATAACATCGTGACATATATTTTTACACCGGGAACCATGGACTTAAATACATGATAGTGGCATGAGATGAAAAACAAGCGACGACGGAACAAATCCTTAAAAGTAGGACATGGAGATGCCGATGAAATAAAAATAAAGGAGTACATTTAAAAAGTAAAGTATAACAACCAATAGTTTATAAGTATAACTAAATATTTTATTTAAATTTTGTAAAGATATCTTGACAAGGAAATTATAATCTAATATCCAATTTACATCCTATATATGGACATATCAAAGAGGATATAAATTTTGGATGCATACATACTTGGTTTGGATGCATAAGTATTTTTTGGATGCATACAACTACAATGAATTGTGTCCCTTGGTTTTGGTTTCCCTACTCTCAGTTTTGTTTTTTGGTCTTTTTATGGACTTTTTACATTTCTTGTATACGGGTTTCGTCCCCCTTAGGCGGATTTCATATATATACTTCGATTTCTTATCAAAAATAATAAATTTCCAATTGATTCATAAATTCTCTTAGTTAATAAAACCTAGATCACAATATAATTGTTAGAATGGGTATGTATATTTATATCTACTACACAAAAATAACTAGGGACATTAATTTTTAAATTACGAAAGAAATCAATGGAAGTTTTCTTATGGTAAAAGATTTATCACTTTTTTGGAAATATGCATTCGAAATTGAAGCCCTGAAACACCTCCGAACCCCGAAACAACTTCCTAAAGGTGACCTAGCATTAGAAAGCGAAACCCTGAAATAGCCCCCGAACCTCCTTGTAAGAGGCACCAACACTTTGCATGGGACCATGTAACTCGTAGCAACTAAAAGATTGGTCACGCGACTACCGTTTGAAAATATGTCGATAATATGAAAATATCTAGACTTAGGCTTAAAATCATGGCGTTAGAGTGTAAAAACCCAAAATGTCACCCAAACGGCCCCATGAGAGCCACCAACACCTTGTACGAGACCCATGTAACTTGTAGGAACTGAACACACGATCACAGGACTCCCAATTTCAGAATATGATGATAATTTGAAAATATCTAGACTTAGGCTTTAAAACATGGCATTGGAGGACGAAATCCTAAAACAGCCCCTGAACGGCCTCGTCAAAGACACCAACACCTCGTACGGGACCAATTTACCTTATAGGAACTGACCTTATGGTCACAAGACTCACGGTTTGAGAATACGACAATAATTTGAAAATGTCTAGACTTAGGCTTAAAAACATTGTGTTAGAGGGTGAAATCTCGAAACTTACCCCGAACTTCCCCTTGAGAGGCACCGATACCTCGCACGAGACCAATGTAACTCGTAGGAACTGACCGCACGGTCATAGGACTCTCAATTTTAGAATACGATGATAATTTGAAAATATCTAGACTTAGGCTTGAAAACATGACGTTAGAGAACAAAATCTCAAAACAGCCCCCAAATTGCCCCGTGAGAGACACCGACACCTCACACAGGACCAATGCAACTCGTAGGACCTTACCACACGGTCATGGGACTACTGGTTTGAGAATCCAATGATAATTCAAAAATATCAAGACTTAAGCTTAAAAACATGGCGTTAGAGTGGGAAATCCTGAACTAGCTCCCGAACTGCCCCCGTGAGAGGCACTAACACCTCGCACGAGACCAATGTAACTCGTAGGAACTGACCACACTGTCACAGGACTCCTGGTTTTAGAATATGATGACAGTTTGAAAATATCTAAACTTAAGCTTAAAATTGTGGCGTTAGAGGAAGAAATCGTAAAGCAACCCCCGAACCGCCCCATGAAAGGCACCGACACCTCACACGGGACCAATGTAACTCGTAAAAACTGATCGCGTGGTTACGGGACTCTCGGTTTGAGAATATGTTGATAATTATAAAATATCTAGAATTAGGCTTTAAAACGTGGTATTAGTGAGAAAAATCCCAAAACAGCCCTCAGACCGCTATAATACCCTGTATTTTTATGGCATTTAATTATGGGATTAATTAAATTCAATTGGGATAAATTAATTTATTATTAATCCGGATTTCAAAATAAATATTTACTAACGTGATGAGAGTTAGTAATTATATGTTCAATATTACTGGATAAGTAAAGTAATATATGAGAGTGAAGTTATTAAAAATTGTCGAGAGTGAATAATATGACAATCATAGAAATTAAGTTGGGACGCGCATGTCTCGTGTCTGGACTAAATTAATGGAATAAAAAGTAATTTTATTATAAGTCTCCCGTATGGTCATTTTGAGTGTGCCAATGTGTCCAGAAAGGTTGAGATAGTTAGAAAGCTATACTCGGGGATTTAGTTTGGGTCTTGGGAAATTTTTAGGCCTAACCGGTAACCCAAGAGGGCATTTTGGTAATTTTCCATTTTTAGCTTTAATTAATGATGAAAATATAGAGTTTATATCTATGGAAAGAGAGAGTCCTCGAGGGTTAGAAACTTTGGGGTTGCAGAGAGCATAAGGAACAAAGAAGAGAGAAGGCTTCCAAGGGAGAAAACAACCTACCCAACACCATCTTCACCAATTGCACAACCAACGCATAGATCGGGGAATCAGGAACAAAATCATACCCATCATCATCAATGATTCAAATTTCCATCGCTAAGGTAAGTATCTAACTTGTTGTTCTTTAGTTGATAACACATCCATGCTAGTGTAAGAATTAATTATCTTATGTCTTCATGAAAATAAAATGTTGTTTGGGAGATTTCATTGCAAATTTGGAGTAAAAACCATGTTAGGATGGATATTTGTCATATGTAGAATATTACCCACGAAATTGATGCCCGGTAGAGATAGAAATCTGGAAATTAAATGAATTCTTGAGAAAATTATATGAATTAGGGTTAAATGACAATTTCTTGAATTGATCCCCTTTGATGATGATTCTTGATGAATTGGTGAATGTTTTACGTTAGAAATCTTCTATAATGGATTATATAACGTTCACGATGTTTGGTTGGGAGTTTGGGACATGTTAATGGAGGTTTAAGGATTTATATTGGATGAAACCCGTAGGTTAGAATTGCAAAAACTGGGCCAACACCTGCTTGATCTATCGATCGACTCGAGAATGTCGTTTGATCCAATGGATCGATCGATCGACCCCTTTTCATCAATCGATCAACTCCTCCAAGAAACTAAAACTTTTTCCCTTTTTGTGTTAATCCAATTACAAATGTGTAAGGACTTTTGGACATAATTTAAATATCATAATGGGACATGAGAAGGACCATTAGGGTATAAGAAGGGTCCAAGTAAGACGAGTTTATATGAGATTTAATTATGGGGTCTCGGGGATATAAATTGAATGAAAAATCATGCGTACGTTAAAGTAGGTCTTATAAGAATTTAGAAAGACTTAGACTAGTAGGGTAGTGAGAGTTCACCTACTGATTTTACATTTATTAAAAGGATACACTTCGAGAGTCGAGAAGTACTTACAGATTTACAGTAACTGAGAGAATAAAAAGAATAATTTAATTGTATATAGAGCTCGAGCATTATATGCTACACATAGCTAGAACATATTATGGGTCATGGGTGTACCTAACTGAATTATATATATATATATATATATATATATATATATATATATATGTGTGTGTGTGTGTGTGTGTGTGTGTGTGTGTGTGTGTGTGTGGTGTCAATTGTGGTGCAACACAAATAAATATGAAAGAGGTAATGACCAAGAAAGAACAAATAAAACGCCAATCACACAACAACAGGTGTACGTGGTTCAGCAAAGATATGCCTACGTCCACGGTGGTGCAGTCAGTATTATTTCACTATATTCTGAAGAGTAAGTACAGAGAATACAACTTGTCCTTTGCCCCGGACCTAGGGTTTAATTTATATATGTGTATGCTAGTTAGTGGAGATGATGGGTTCCTTCATATTAGCCATCTTCCCTATCCCTTCCCTTCATGGGATTGTGCTCCCCTATAACTTCTCTTCATGGGATCGTGGGGAGAGACCGGATCAATATGAAAGATAGAGGGCCTGGACTTTGGGCCGCCAGAACTGGGATACTCTTCCAGGCCCATGGTTCTCAATTCTGGGTACCAACAATTGCCCCTAAATTTATTGGGCCATGTTTATGGGTCCAATTAATTTTAATGATCAACCATTATGGCTGATTTGTGATTCTTCGAAAACTGTGAAGTTGCTTTGGCGGCACCCGCTTCGCTATCCGTGCGCTATGATTAGAATTGAAGGCTTGTTGGGATAGCCACTTTTTCATTCGTCGTTTCAGCCTTTCCAGTATTCTTCCTTCTTCTAAGAACTCTAGCGCCTCGTACCTTCCTCTCTGAATTCCTATTCCCATTGCTTCTTAGTCGTCTTGAGCTCGTGCTTCTTCATCACTCGAACCGATCTTCTGTTTTGTAAGTTTCTTGTGCCCTTTCTTTGCACTTTCTCTTTGGTTTGTAGGATTTGAGTTTTTCAATGGCGAAGATTGGAAATAGGTCAATCTCTGAGTTTAGGAAGTTCTACAATATTCCTGAGTGGTTAGATATTGAATGTTGTGCCTCCCCTCCTAGGAACGTTAGGGATATAGAGGATGCTCACTCGATCCATGTTTTGTTGCTCTCCCAGGGGGGGCTTACTTTTCCCCCTAATGATTTATTTCTGCATTTTTTTGGTTATTTTGATATTGTTCCCGCACAGTGCTCGGCCAATGTGTGGAAGATAGTAAGCCTCCATAGAATAAACCAGTTGTATGGTACTAGGTTAGGACTTGCTGAGATCTATTTCTGCTATTCCTTCTCTCGAACTAGCTCAGGTGTTTTATACCTCAAAGCTAGGAGTCCTGATAGGGTATTGGTAGTAAACCTACCTGATTCCCATAAGGACTACTGGCAAGAGGGTTTCCTCGTTAGGAATTGGAAGTTCCCTCCACAGTTTGAAGGGTCGAGGTCTGAGAGGTTCACTGTCTCTTTTATGGGGAAGAATATATAGGTAGACATTGTATTGTTATTTTAACCTTTGCTGGCTTGTGATTTTTCTAACCTCTTTGCTTTTTCTTTCACAGCTAGGACAAAGAATTTAGAGCCTGCTCTCAGCGAGGTTCGCATCTCGGAGTTGGTGAAAGCTTGGAATATTAGGGAGCCTCTAGGTGACGGTGAGCATCCCAGGTCTGCTGCCTTTTTGCTCGAGTACAAGAACACAGGCTCCAGCTTCATAGCTTAACCTGTGGAAAGTGTGCCAGAGTTTGATTTTTTGAGAGAGACTACTGCTGAGCCGATACCGTTGGACGAAGAAGAGAGCAGTTCTGAAAGTGAGCTTGCTGGTAATCTCGATGAAGGTATGCCTCCAAGGAAGAACCTGATCAGAGATAATGATGATGATGACCACGTGCTCCTTGCACAAAGGTCAAAGAAACAGAAGACTGTATCTGGGGTTATGGCTACAGGTTCTCGGCCTTCCTCTCATGAGCAAGAGAGGACGAGGAGAGAATAAGAGCAGGTGAAGGAGAGGGAGAGAAAGAATGAGGAGGATAAGAAGAAGGTGGAAGAAAGGAAAAGGGTCGAGGAGAGGAGGAAGAGAGAGAGTGAGATAGAGGAGGAGAAGAGGAGAGCTGAGGCAAGGACGAAGGCCGGGTAGGCCTTAGTTCCCGTGTCTGCTCTGCCAGAGGGAGCTTCTGTGGCAATCTCCCCTCAGCTAGCTCTAGCCCTGCTTGAGAGAGCTGTCCTCCCAGCTAATCGCCAAAGGGCAATAGGTTCGGAGCATCTGGCCCTTCAGGTTAGTCAGAGGATTGCTCTGGTAAGGTTTCTTTTCCTCTCATGTTTTACTGACTTCTCTTGCTTACCTTTTCTTATATCTCTTTCTTTTTCGTAGCTCGTTACCGACTTTGCTGTGCTGTATCGCTCACGCGACGAGCTGGTGAAGAAGAATATCAAATTGGAGCAAGAAAACTCTTCCTTGAAGCTGAAGGGTAAGGAGCTCGAGGCCAGTTTCAAGGCTGTTGATGCTCCTAGGATCTCGTCTGATTTGGCCCTTGCCACTTCCGCTCGCGAGAGAGATGATGCGGTCAGGGAGCTGGGCGAGCTGAGGAAGGCTTATGACCTGGTATGTACGAGCAAGCTAGACCTTGCAGAGAAGAGCAGAGTTATGTACGACCAACTGGAGGCAGAGAAAGCCCAGGCAGCCACCATGAAGGAGGACTCATACAACTCTGGGTGGGTTGCTGCTTATGATGATGATGAGGATCAGATTGGCTACATCAGCCGTCTCAATTTCAAGAAGGGCTGGAACAAAGATCTTCTAGCTGCTGGTGTGGATACTGAGTCTCCTTTGTTTGACGAGCACGACCCGGGTCCCAAGCCAACTGTGGATGAAGAAGCTCCTGCTCCAATTATCGAGGGTGTTGATCTTCCCTCGGATACAATTCCTGCTGAGGGGGATACTTCTGCTATAGCTGATAAGGGGAAGCAGCCAGACACCGCTAGGCAGTCTAAGGTTGCCAGTTAATCTGTTTTTAGGATTTCCTTTTGTACTTTTTGCTTGTAATCTCCAAGTTTTTTCTGCTCGATGTACTTGGCCTTTATTAATGAATGATAAGATTCTCCATTTTGTTTATGCTGATCCCTTTTTCTCTTCTATCTTTCTTTTATCTGTTGTTGGTTGATGTGGATGACTATATTTCTGTTACCTCCTAACTGGGTAGGACTCTTGGTCCTAATGCAATCCCTACAGTTCGCCAGGCCTTTGCTAGACTTTGCAGGTTTGCTAAATTAAGGAACCAAAAATATAAGGATCAGTCCGAGCTAGTGGCCAAGTTGAAGGACAGGCTCCAGGAGATGGTAGAAATCGGTGCTTCAGTGCAAGAAGAAGTCAGTGCACTGAGAGCAAGGTTGCTGGAGGCCACCGAGATTAACCAAGTCGGGGAGTTCCTGCAGCAGGAGAATGAAGACTTGAGGAGGGAAGTCTTAAGGCTTAAGGAGCATTCACCGAGCATCGCTTCGGAAGTCCTACAAGGCTCTTCTTTGTCGCGAGCTGCTCGGCCTTCCCTCCCGCGTTCTGGTAGGAGTGCCAGGGGTAGGAACAGGGAAGTCGAGGAACAACATGAGAGGGAGATAAGTGAGCTGTGCGGTGACGTTCGGCGAGCTTATGTGACTGCTGTTGGGCTCCAGAGGGATGTCACCCTACTACGGCATTTGTTTAAGAACGGTCCTCGACAAGTGTGGTTTGATGGCTACGATCAAGGCTGGTTGGATGCTCTGATGAGATTATCAGAGTTCGAGGAGCTCTCCTTCATCAGAGGGTGGTTGAGTGCACTCAAAGAGCTGCAGGTTCCGAGGAACTCGACGTTGTGGTATCGACACGAGATGTCCTCCTCCATTCCGATGCCCAATCCATTTAGGCAGGATGATTGATGGATCCCCATTGATGCCATTCCCCGACAACTATTGGAATTGGACGCAAATGAGGTTATGGAGGAGCTCGCCCCTGCTCCTGATGATGGAAGGAGAGATAAAGTTGCTGATTATCTTGCTCAGAGGCTTCCACTTCCTTCAGATTTTGTTACTCTTTTTCTTTTTGATAATTGTAAATGCTTTGGGCGAGCTTCGCCGACTAAACATGTATTATGCTTTGGGCGAGCTTCGCAGACTAAACATGTATTATCATTGTTTGTAAATATAAAAGATTAATGAAAACTTCGAGTTTTGGGCGATTTTGCCGACTAAACGTGTTCATCCAATCCTTTTATATTTTACTTGCTTCACAATCCTTTTTATTTTGTCATGTGAGTGTCCGCCCAGTCCGATCAGGATTTTGTTCAACCAAAGTAGGTTTGATGCCTAAGAATACTCTGTAGGGCTTCATATATTGCCAGGGGCAATGCTAAGAGGTCTATCGTGCTTTATGACGATGACCTGAGGAGGGGTGTTCCCCTGCTATGTCGACCATTATGCCTGTGATTTGGAAGGGATGCGCAATAAAATATGACCGTTACTAATCAGAGAGTGATTAACTGAGAGATTTTCATTAGTGAAATGAGAAATGAACTGTTTTTCTCATAACGAATACAATAAAAGATTTAACAACAGAATTCCTAAAAATAGAACTTCTTGAGATTAGCTGCGTTCTATGATCGTGGTATCTCCCTGTCCTCCATCGTTTCCAAATGATAGGCACTCTGCAGGTCGTCTCTAATTATCTTATAAGGTCCTTTCCAATTTGGGCCCGGTTTACCGTCTGATGGCTTCACTGTGTTGCCCAGGCCCTTTCTTAGAACATAGTCCCCAACTCTGAATCTCCTCGGGTTGACCCTCTTACTGTAGTGCTTCGCGAGCTGTTGCTGATAGCTCGTAAGTTTCACTAGGGCAAGTTCCCTGCGCTCGTTGGCTAGGTCGAGTTTAGCGAGCAAAGCTTCATCGTTCTGGCCTTGTTCGACAAGGTCGAATCTCATTGTTGGCAATCTCGCCTCTAGTGGGATGATTGCCTCCATACCATATGTTAGTGAGAATGGCGTTTCTCCTGTTGCTCACCTAGGAGTCGTTCTGTATGCCCATAGGATATGCAGTAGCTCAGTTGCCCATGCGCCTTTGGCTCGCTCTAACCATTTCTTCAATCCAGCGATCACTGTTTTGTTGGAAGCTTAAGCTTGTCCGTTGCTTTGAGGGTAAGCTACCGAGCTGAAATGGTGCCTGATCCCGTGTTCGTTGCAGAAGTCTTGAAAAGGGCCACTCTCGAACTGTGTTCCATTATCAGTGATGATGGTCCTGGGGAGTCCGAATCGAGTGATTATATTTCTCCATACGAACCTCATCATGTCAGCATCTCGGATGTTCGCCAGTGGTTCTTCCTCGATCCACTTGGTAAAGTAGTCAGTTGCAACCAACAGATATTTTCGGTTGCCGGCAGCAGTGGGTAGTGGTCCCACGATGTCCATCCCCCATTGGGAGAAAGGCCAGGGGCTGGTCAGGAATTTTAATTCGCTGGCGGGCTGGTGGACCATAGGAGCATGAAGTTGGCATTTTAGGCATTTTTCGGACATATACTACGGAGTCCTTTTGCATGTATGGCCACAAATAGCCTTCCTTCATTGCTCAGAAGGCTAAAGACCTTCCTCCAACATGACTTCCACAGATTCCTTCGTGAAGCTCATGAAGCACTGCCTTGACATCGCCTGGGTGGACGCATCTAAGGTAGGGATCGGAGAAAGATCTTTTATACAAGTCGCCTCCTGTAGATAAGTGAAAGCGAGCAGCTTTGACTCTTATCTGGTGGGCAGTTCTCTTGTCCTCTGGAAGCGTTCCATCCTTTAAATAATCCTTCAAGGGATCTATCCAGCTGGGGGCTGATTCCAATTGGAGTATTGGTTTCGCGTTTTGAAGCTCGCAGTTACTGTGAATGCTAGGGGCACTGAGGAAATCGATAGGGATGAACCTTTTAAGGTTAGAATCAACTACTGAACTCAGGGCTGGTAGCGCATCAACGTGGCTGTTTTGCCCCCTGGGAAACTGTTGGATGTTGATCTCTTCAAAGCTCGCCATTAAGTTTTTCACTAGGGAGAGGTAAGCTGACATTCTTTTATCCTTCGCGTTATAGTCCCCACTTATCTGATTGGAGACTAGATGCGAATCACTGAATACCTGAAAGTGCTTTGCTCCCAGAGTTTGCGCCTTTTGGAGACCTGCTACTAGGGCTTCGTATTCTGCTTTATTGTTGGAAGCTACAAATCCCAGCCTGATTCCTTGCTCAAGGACTGTACTTTCTGGGGTGATGAGAACAATTCCTACCCCTACCCCCTTTGAGTTGGAGGCTCCATCAACGAATAGTTTCCAGCTTTCCATTGTAGCTTGGTAGTTTTGATCTGTTGGCTTAGGCTGGTCGAGGGGTTCTTCGCCTGTGAATTCAGCTATGAAATCAGTAAGGATTTGACCCTTGATAGCTGTCCTTGGTTGAAATTGGATGTCAAATCGACCAAGCTCGACTGACCATTTAGACAGTCTGCCCGACAAATCCGCCTTCCTTAGGATAGCCTTGAGGGGGTGTGATGTAAGGACGATGATCGAATGAGCTTCGAAGTAATGCTTCAGTTTCCTTGAGGCCATTAATAGGGAGAATGCGAGCTTTTCCAATGGTAGGTAGCGCTGCTCGGCATCTAATAAGGTTTTGCTCACGTAATAGACTGGATGTTGGATTCCTGTAACTTCACGCATTAGCGCTGAGCTGACAGTATGACTGGATACAGAGAGGTAGAGGTACAAAGAGTCCATTTGCTGTGGTATGACAAGCAATGGTGGAGAGCTTAGGTAGGACTTGAGTTCGTCTAATGCTCGCGAGCAATCTGGGGTCCATTCTACTGTTTTGCTGCCTTTTAAGAGTTAGAAGAAAGGCTTGCATCTCTCAAAGGATTTAGAGATGAAACGATTTAGAGCAGCGATCATTCCAGTGAGCTTCTGTACATCTCGGATTGTGCGAGGAGGTTGCACCCTGTTGATTGCATCAATCTGGTCCGGATTAGCCTCTATGCCTCGCTTGCTGACCAAATACCCAAGAAATTTTCCTGACTGGACACCGAAGGAATACTTGCTCGCATTGAGTTTCATTCGGTACTTCCTGAGGATTTCGAAGGTACTTGACAGGTACGAGAGGTGATTCTTCTTCTCCTTGCTCTTGACGAGCATGTCGTCGATGTAGACCTCCATTGTGTCTCCCATTTGATTCTTGAACATTTTAGTAACTAGCCGCTGATAGGTTGCCCCTGCATTTTTGATCCCGAAAGGCCTGACCTTGTAATAGTATAAACCAATCGTCGTGATAAACGTCGTTTTGTCTTGATTTGGGGCATACAAGGGAATCTGGTGATATCCTGAGTACGCGTCTAGGAAACTCATTCGTTCGTGAGCTGCGATGGCATCTACTAGTTGGTCTATTTTCGAAAGAGGGAAGCTATCCTTGGGGCAGGCTTTGTTGAAGTCAGTGAAGTCAATGCAAACTCTCCACTTCCCGTTGCTTTTCAGAACTACCACTGGGTTGGATAACCATTTGGGGAATTGCACTTCCCGTATAGATCCTGCATCCAGTAGTTTTTTTACTTCTTTTACTATTTCTATAGCTTTCTCAGGAGCAGTTCACCGTGCCTTCTACGCTATCGGCTTGAATGTGGGATCGATGTGCAACTAATGGCAAACCATATTGGGATCGATTCCTGGAAGCTCATAGGGTTCACAAGCGAAAACATCTATGTTGCTTCTGAGTAAGGTTGACAAATCCTTTTGCTCTTGGTCGGTGAGTGACGCTCCGATCAGGAAGACTCTGCTGTTGTCGCCTTCTTTAGCTGTCACTTCTACCAGGTCCTCAACGACACGCTCGGAGGGGAGGAGCCTGGTCTCTTCCACTCTAGGCCTTCCATATTTTAATTGCTTTTTGGAAGGAATTGCACCTTCCTCCACTTTCTCGCTGGGTTGAAAGGCTTTTTTCTCTGGCTTTGGTCGGATGGCCGCTATGAAGCACTTCCTTGCCATCTCCTGGTCGCTATGTATCTCCATTACTCCTTGCTCGGTGACATATTTGAGTTTCTGGTGGTAGGTCGAGGGGACTACCTTCATTGCATGAAGCCATCCCCTGCCGAGGATGGCCTGATACGGTGAATCGATGTCGACCACCAAGAATTCGATCATCTTGGAAACATTTCCAGCGCGCACTGGCAGTACTATTTTGCCCAGAGGCATGGTCATTTTTCCAGCGAAGGTGACCAAAGGGACAGTGGTTCCCTTTAGGTCGACGATGTTCAACTTCAATTTTTGGAACAGGTCAATGTACATTACTTCAGATGAGCTTCCTTGATCGACGAGCAGCCTGTCGATGTCAAAGTTGGCTATCCAGAGTGTAATGACTAAGGCATCATGATGTGGGGTCCTTACTCCCACAAGATTTTCATCCGTGAAGACAATATGCTTGTTGTAGTTGATGTCCTCTGCTCGCCGACGTTTTCCTGACTGTGATTTTGCCGGGTTAATCTGAAAAGCCTGCATTACCGCTGTCAATTTCTTTACCTCCATTCGAGCTGAGTTACCTTGGATCTGCTTGACGTCAGATACTTCATGGATTACTGCGAATTCGTGTCCGGCGTTATCTTCCAATACGTTGTCGGGTTTCGCCTCTTTGTGGGCAGTCACTTTTTCTACCTTCTTTTCCACAAAGTCATTCAAATGTCCGGACTGGGCCAACTCCTTGAGGTGGGACTTAAGAGCCTTGCAGTGCTCGGTCTTATGCCCTCCCTCTTTGTGGAAGGTGCATCTTAATGCATTGATTCTTTTCGAGGGGTCTCCCCCCATTTTTCGGGGCCATTTGATGAACGGCTCATCCTTGATCTTCGCGAGAATTTTGTAAATCGGCTCTTTGAAGACGGTGTTGACCGCCTGGAATAATTTTGTTACGCCAGGGTTCCCTCCGCTTTTGGAGCCATTCTTTCCCCCACTCGTTCCTCCTTTCTTCTAGTTTTCAACTTTCTCACTTCCCTTGGTAGTGAGCTTGGCTCGACCGCTCTCTCCTACATTAAAGCGGGTGACGTCTTCCACCTTTGCGTATTTCTCAATTCGGTCCATCAGGTCGTCAATGGTCATAGCTTCTTTCTTCGTCAAGGACTGGTAAAGGAAGGAAGAGCTAGGTAATCTGATTTTGAAGGAAGCCACTGCCACCTCTTCCGCGCAGTCCTCAATCTCTTTGAATAACTCCCAGTACCTCTTCGCATAGTCTCGGAGTGTTTCTTGAGGAGTTTTCTTCATGGTTAATAGAGCATCCATCCTTTTGGGATAGGAGCTGCTGGTGATGAACCGGGCCTTAAAGAGCTCGGCCAGGGATTTGAAATTTCTGATGGATCGGTGAGGGAGTTTTTCGAACCATTTCTGAGCCACGTCATGGAGGC
Source organism: Sambucus nigra (assembly GCA_949130495.1). Classification (NCBI taxonomy): domain Eukaryota; kingdom Viridiplantae; phylum Streptophyta; class Magnoliopsida; order Dipsacales; family Adoxaceae; genus Sambucus; species Sambucus nigra. The sequence goes on from OX422211.1 coordinate 606,461,308, forward strand.
TCGAGGGGAAAATACGTCACATCAGTGCATCTCGGTGATTCCAGAGGGTCATGGCCTGCCGGTACTGCCTGACATGATCAATGGGATCGGTCTTCTCGTCGAAAATCTTGAACCTTGGAATGGCAAATTTCTTGGGAGCCTCTTCCTCTTCAATTTCCTTCGTGAAGGGTGACTTCATCTGGGTCTTGAGAGCTCTCATGGCGAGTTCTCTGGTCGACCTGGTAACGCGGTGAGCTGGATGCTGGTCCATTTCTCTGCGGACCAGGTTCCGTATGTTTTCGTCACTGCGAGCAGGGCTCTGGTAGTGGCGAGCTTTTCTTAATTATTCGTGAAGGTCGTCATCTGAGTCGCCACCTTCTACCCCTTGATATTCCCGCCTAGGGCTCCTTACTCGGCTGCGAGATTTGCTCGCCTGAGGGCTAAGAGTGCGATAGGGGTGCCTCCTGGTAACAGGACGTAGATCCTTCTCCAGTCTTTCCAGTCTCCTTTTCAAGCGAGCATTCTCAGCCTCGTATCTGCGAGAAGACTCCCTCTGCTCGTGGAGCCTTGCCTCGTATGCATCAATCAATCTGGATATCTGCGTGGACCTGGCTGGTCCTTGACTTTCTTCTGAGACTGGCCTTTCTAAACGAGCCCCATGATCCGAGCATCGGACTTCAGACCTAATCCTGCGAGGAGCAGGTGGCTCTTGAATGTCTCCTGCTTGAGGAGCGTTGCTGCTGTGACCAGACATCTTAGATTGTTTTCTTGGCATGGGCTCTTCTCGGGGAAAGATGAATGTTTCCCACAGACGGCGTCAATTATGGTGTCAATTGTGGTGCAGCACAAATAAATATGAAAGAGTTAATGACCAAGAAATAACAAATAAAACGCCAATCACACAACAACAGTTGTACGTGGTTCAGCAAAGATATGCCTACATCCACGGTGGTGCAGTCAGTATTATTTCTCTATATTCTGAAGAGTAAGTACAAAGAATACAACTTGTCCTTTGCCCCGGACCTAGGGTTTAATTTATATATGTGTATGCTAGTTAGTGGAGATGATGGGTTCCTCCATATTAGCCATCTTCCCTATCCCTTCCCTTCATGGGATTGTGCTCCCTTATAAATTCTCTTCATGGGATCGTGGGGAGAGACCGGATCAATATGAAAGATAGAGGACCTGGACTTTGGGCCGCCAGAACTGGGCTACACGTCCAGGCCCATGGTTCTCAATTCTGGTTACCTACAATATATATATATATCAAATAAAGGGGGAGGGATTTTTGGTCTTTCCCAATTGATGGATGAGATCGAAAGTGGATGAATTTGGTCTTTATCAACTCATGGTTGAGATTACATCTTGGTTTGTCTCTAAAATCGTTTGTCCAAATGAACATTTATAACCACTAAAAAAGACAAGGCTCAAGGTCTTAGTTAAACACATTGGGAAAACCAATTGTGCCGCTTACCTCTCGTCTCTCCCATATCCAGACTCCCACTTTCAATTCTCTCTCTCTCTATCGAGTCTGAGACTGCGATTTATGTTGTTTCATTAACTTCCTCCTCTCATGAATCATATTAGTGATTTATCATTCTTTTTGCATTTTGCGTATGCGGGTAGTTTTTGGTTTGCGTTTTATCTTTGGTTTGCGTTTTATGTATACTGTGTTCACTCTTCATTTTTACGTCTGTTGCAGATCTACTTATATATATATATATTGAAGTTATACAGCTCTAGGATCTAAGATTACAAATCTAATTTTTTTTATCTGCGGTTCTTTACTGTTGTGGTCTTGAAAGACATAATTTTTCACACATTTCTCAGTACTGAAGTTTTGTGGCCTTGAAAAACTAACAGGGGGCGTTAAAAGACATGATTTTTCACATATTTCTGATTTTTTGTGGTTTGCGTTTTATGTATACTGTGTTCATTACAGTATCTGTTGATAACACTCCCAGTATCTCTCTTCATTTTGTGTCAACTGTGTTATAAGAATACAAATTTAAAAATAAAACACTCCCAGTATCTCTCTTCATTTTTACGTGTGTTGCAGATCTATTTTTTTTTATATATATATTGAAGTTTTATAGATATTGGATCTAAGAATGAATATCTAATTTTTTTACTGATCTAGGATTTACTATTCTTTACAGTGGCCTTGAAAAACAATCAGATGGATAAGCACGGATGGATAAATGGGTTTTTACAGTGATGGTAAAACACATTGGTCGTACAACTCTATAGATGAGAACAATTTTTCACAACTGTTGTCATCAAGCATGAGATTACACTCATATCGCATACCCGATGGTAAACAGGGGTAAATAGGGAAAGATTGGGTTAACAATTCAAGACTCCAAATTACTCAGGTAAAATATTTTTTGGGGATCAACAATTCTCCCAAAGCAACACACCTTTCTCACGAAAGCTTTTCCGGCTACATCTCGAAATCTCCACCAACTTGAAATAACCATTTTCGTCACCTCTTCTCCATAGAACCACCATATGAACTCCTAAACTGAAAACAAAAATCGAAACATTAAGAAAACGGTGTGAGTTATCTGAACCGTGAGTGGTGGAGAAGATGTAACTTGGTTTTAGCCCTATCTCTCACTCTGGGGTTTCAGTTCTCTCTTCTTTCCATATCTCATTAATGGATAAATATTTTTGATTTTTTGTGCGCTGTGAAATGATTTTTTGTTTCTTTTGGTAAGAGAACATATGAATTATTTTAATGGTTTTTTTATTGTTCCACGCTATCATGTTTGGATTTTTCTGTCGGTATTGACTTTGGTTGTTTATGGAGCTTCATCTCACCTCACCATGTATGAATTTTTATATTTGCTTATTTGAGTTTGTTTGAATGTTTAAGCTCTCTCTTGATGATGGCCATAATTTATGGGATGAAGAAGGAGATGGGTAATAGGTAAGTGGTGGTCCATTATTATGTTTGTTTGTTTAAAGAGGTAAGTGGATATGGTCGTCATTAATTTGAGTTTATTTGAATTTTTATATTTGTTTATTTGAGTTTGTTTCATCCATTGTGGACTTCGTGTATTACCTCTCTCTCATAACCACATCAAATATAAAGAAGATGAAGAAGGAGATGGGGAAAAGTTAAGTGGTGGTCCATTATTTTCTGCTTGTGGACATGGAGAAGAGGTAAGTGGTGAACCATGAGAGGATTTTCATGGTCCCTTTCCAGAATAAATTTTACATGAGTTTAAAAATATTATTCACCCTCCTCATTTAATTTAACTGGTAAAAATGGATTTTAGTGATTATTTCATGTCGAAAATTAAATTCTTTGAATATACTTACCACTTTTTTAAAAAAATTACCTTTTAAATCTACACTTCTATTAAAAAAATATTTTTAATTTTGAAGTGACTGAGTAGGTAGTAGGCATCTCAAACAAACAAATTGGCAACAACCACATGTAATGAATGATGGTGATGCCTCACAGCATATCTCTAAAATAGTACATGCATGGAAAGAATTGTACAAGGTGGGGCTGTAGAAAATTTACTCAGACAAAACAATCTAATAAATGTGGCCAACTGTGTACTAAATGGTGAAAGGGAATAAGGGTTTCAATAACATACTGATGGAGAAGACAAATACAAAACGATACGTGGCTCGAGGTAAAAAAAGCTGATATGGGACAATATAACTAAATGGCATATAATATATATGAAATACCTAAATTACATGGTCCCCATCCTATAATCTTTCAAACAAAATCAAAACATGCTTCACTATAAAATAACCATTATCCAATTTTTCCTGTTGAAATAGTTTCAGTTTATGCCAAAATAATTTAATGCTAATATTATGTTACATCAAAATAATTTCATGCTATGTACAATTATTTTGTTTCTGAGGCATATTTTTAATAATTTCACCATTTCGTTTTCTCCACAGTTTTATTTTTTATTTTGTCATTTGAATAAGCAAACTTAATGTGTCATGTAGTGTCTTGTTAATTCGTTATTACCGATTAAGGTAATGAATTATTTTGAATCGTTTATAGGTTGACATATTAGTTCATTTAAATTAATGGTTGAGCTACAAAAAACATTAGGATCTCTAATAATTTTTCTTATTTTACCAAAATTAATGGGTCCTAATGATATTAACGATTGAAGCAGGTCAACGCAATCCCAATCAGTTAACTATTGTATTTTATCGATTTGGCATTGCTATAATATAAATTCGGAATGTTTTTTCAACCGCGCTTAGATGTAATCACTATGAGGAAATATTTGGATCGTTTTTACAATCGTTCCATCGGCACGGGTACGCCCTAGTGTGTGTGTGTGTGTGTGTATATATATATATATATTATGGTATATTTGTGTGTAATCATACCCGCGCTACTTGTTATCACAGAGGTTCCGCGTTGGTACAGCCTTATCTGGATTGGACCTTTATGGGGGATATTGACTTGTACCCTAGAACATAGCATCCTTGGTACATGCTATTCGATAATGAAAGTCAGACGATCCTAAGAGACATGACGGTATGTGTTGACCTCTTAGTGACTTAGAACTATTCTTCGCCTCCATTATGCGTGTTTTTGTATTAATACAGTTCGAGAGTGATTTCGAACAAGTATTTCCCTCTTGTACGAGTGATACGGGGACTCGATAGCAGAGTATGCTAGCACCATACACTTATGTGGGGCGACCTATTAGTATATATATTATGATTGATTAATCTACTGTGCTCGTAAGTAGATATAATTGAGTAATTAATATTAAATGAGTCAAGTGGTGGAGAACTTAAGTCTGAATTGTGATGAATATAACTATCTTGGTAAATTCATAAGAAAAGGTTATCAGATATGAACTATAGTCATGAGATATCGTGAATTAGGCTTGGTGAATTAAAGTTGGGTTAGACTAGTTAACTGGGTTAGACTTAACTAGGTAAATTTAGTAGTATGTTAGGCGTGCACACTAGTTTAGAGTTGAGTATTCTGACTTGAGTGTCGAGGTTCTGACATGTATGTAATATCAACTATTAAGCATTTTAAATACTTGCTAAACTATTTTTGAAGTTGTTTTACACTCGGGTTCTAACCCGTTTCCCATTATCTTTTCTTCCTCTTGTATGTGTGTGTGTGTGTGTGTTTATATATATATTATAGGTGGCCAGCCACAGGGGCGTCAGAGCTAGATCTTTGGACATTGATGTGCTGTAGCTAGTGTAGAAGTTACAGGTCCTTGCGGTAAAAGACTTCATCCTTGTCTTCTCATTCTCCTATTTAGTCATTTATAATTAGGGCATGTGTCGCCCATTTCCATATTTATTTTAGTTCACAGAGAGATTTGTACTCTTTATTATTTCAATATTCAACTATTATTGGGATTGTTTTACTTATTACTTGTCCTGCGATTGGGATTTATTAATTGGATTGGTTTATCTAGTTGGTCATTTTATTCTGATGGTTTGGTTTTAATAGTATCATTTGTATGCCTTAAAATGTCTTCATAGTTAGTAATAACAATCGGACTTAATTTATAAAATTAAATGTTTTGACAGTTAGCTTAATTATTTATAAGGTGATTAATAAAGAAACTTATTTTACGACGGTGATCCTAAGAATGAACCATCCGGACACATTGAATTAATGTAACAAATAACTGATCACCCGGTATTTAATTAGGCGGGGTGTCACATGTGGTATCAGAGCATCAGGTTCCAGAGTCCTTTAGGATATGTACTACTTATTATACTTTCATCTTAGCGTGCTTTGATATAGAGCCCTATGTTTAGGATTGCTGTGCTCTTATTTATGCGATTAAGTCTTCAGCTATTTGGGATTTGATAACAACTGTGGAATAATAAAATTTCTTCTCGTTCCAGATGCCTCCAAGATGAGCTCCGAGGGATAGAAAAGTCTAGCCAGAGAAGCCAGAAGCCAGAAGCTCAGGCTCAGGGAATGATGAACAAAATTGAAGTTGCCGCCATAGTTTCTTAGGTGGTCAGTGCATCTTTAGTAGTGGTGTAGCAGGCTCCACCCTAGGTTCAGGCTATGGCTTCAGTTCCAGCTCTATTTTTCACTACATGGGAGAGGGTCAGGTTTGCCTTTCTGATGGAAGATCCCCTGGCAGTTTTGACATTGTCATCGCGAGCCAATAGAAGAAAGACATCTGAGGCATCTCCACGTGTACGAGTGCACAGACATTCAGAGACAGTTACTGGCTTCTTTAAGATAGTAGGGGCCACCTTACAGTGGTTGGAGTCCACTACCACCTTGGAGGAGAGTGATAATTTAACGATTCAGGACTTTTGGGTGCTGTTTAATCGCAAATACTTTTCTTTCTCCCTGCAAACTGAGATGAGGTGGAAACTATTGAATCTAAATAAGGAAAGTTGAGTGTCGCTGAGTATGAGGAGGAGTTCACGAGGCTGATTACTATTGTGCCTGATGAGACACCTACTGAAGAGAAGAAGATTCAGATGTTCATGGATGGTTTGACTTGGAGGATTCTCCAGCACCTCTTGGGTAATCTATCATTGGGCACTTATACTGATGTTCTCAATGCCACCCTATTACATTTCCAGGATAATTTCTTCCACCTGTAGGGAAGCAAACGATCCGGAGAGTCCACCTAGTAGGGCTCGACATAAGGTAGTAGTGCCAGTGGTGCACCAGCAGGGGACCTACTAAGAAATTCTGATATGGAGATTCTAGGTAGGGATATAGAGGCTATAGGAAGGGCCAACAGGGCCATTCTAGTCAGTAGGGCTAGAAGGGTCAGCATCGTTATCAGCAGGGCTATTAGGGCCAATATCGGTATCAGCAGGTCCAATGGAGGGATGGTAACGACCATCAGGGCCAGGGACAGCAGGGACAGAAGGGAGGAAACTTTAGGGGTAGATGATTTGGTTATGGCAAGAATTGCAATAAAAATCAAGATTTTCCCAAGGGGGATAGGGCCTCGTAGTAGTAACGTGGCCATCAGGAGCCACAGCGACCGATTTCCCCCCCCCCCCCCACCTTCCCAAAACCACCTCAGATTTTAGCCTTACCAGCCATCCCAACCGTTCTGGTTTAGCAGGGACAATTGCAGTATGGATGTGTTTATAACGTCCACCAGGCAGTGGTCACGCAGGCGCCATCCGCAGATGAGGGTAAGTTTCCTATCCATGGTACTATGGTGCATATTTTATATGACATTGGGTATCTCACTCCTTAGTAGCCATTAGTTTTTCATGGACCATGAGGTTTTTAGACACGGTAGAGAGTACAGTGACATGTGTAGACTCACCATTGGGTAATGGATCATTGATTTTCTTTATATGTCAAGGAGTAGGTATAGGGATTGGGACTCTGATTTTGACTGCAGACATGTTAATCTTAGATATGCATGAGCATGACACCATTATTGGCATGGATTGGCATGTTGCTTATAGAGCCATGATATACTGTTTTAGTAGGAGTTTTATTTTTGCTTTTACGGGCCAGGAAATGTTTCTAGTGGCGATACCTTGTCCTTAGGGAGGATTGTCCACTCATTTATATTATATAGAGGAGGAGACCTCTAAGAAGGTAGTGATCCCCCATGATTTTATTCCCGTAGTTCGCAAGTTTTTTGATGTGATCCAGGAGATACCGGGACTACTACATTGCCGAGAGATAGAATTAGTTATATATTTGATGTTGGACACTCGACCGATAGCCCTCGCACCATACTGTATGGCTCCAGCTGAGATGAGAGAGTTGGGTGATCAGATTGAGCAGCTGTTGGGACATGGCTTTATCTGTAGGAGTACCTCACCCCGGGGCTCGTGTTGTTTATGAAGAAAAAAGATGGGTTAGTGAGGTTGTGTGTGGACTACAGAGAGTTTAACAAAGTCACGATACGAAATAAGTATCAATTTCCACGAATCGATGACTTGTTTGACCAATTGAGAGGAGCTACCTTCTTTTCAAAGATTGACTTGAGGTCGGGATACCATCAGTTACAGATTAAGTAACATGATGTGCCGAACATTACTTTCTTGATGCGTTATGGATCTTATGAGTTTCGGGTTATGCCGTTTGGGATAACAGATGCTCCAGTTGTGTTCATGGACTTAATGAACAGGGTTTTTAGATAGTTCATGGATCAGTTTTTCATTGTCTTCATATATGACATTTTTATTTATTCCCAGACTGAGGAAGAGCACGCCGAGCACTTGAGATGGGTTCTTTAAATTCTACGAGAGCATCAACTATATGCTAAGTATGAGAAATGCGGGTTTTGGCTATGCGAGGTCCCGTTATTGGGGCACATTATTTCTGCCAGGGGGATATCCGTGGATCCACGAAAGGTGTCCGTAGTGAGGGAGTGGGGGAAGCCAACAACACCGACACAGATCCGTAGTTTCTTAGGATTGGCAGTGTACTACAGGCGGTTCATTATAGTATTCTCAAAAATTACGGGTACATTGACTAATTTGACTCGTAAAGGGGTATCGTACATATGGGATGACGCTTGTCAGTTGGATTTCGATGAGCTAAAGGATAAGTTGACTTCGGCGCCAGTCCTCGCTTTACCCAGTACATGAGTGGAGTATCTAGTGTATACTGACGCTTCCCTACAGGGACTTGGTGGAGTAATTTAGTAGGAGTAACAGGCTATAGCTTATGCCTCCCACAAGCTTAAGCCTCACGAGATAAATTACCCCACCATGACTTGGATCTAGCAGCGGTCATGTTTGCCTTATGGATTTGGAGACAATACTTGTTGGGGGAGAAATTTCCCCTGTTCACAGACCACAAGTCACCGCAATACTTGTTCACTCAGCGGGAGTTGAAGATGCGTTAATGCAGGTGGCTTGAGTTTGTGAAAGATTACCAGTTCGAGATACAGTACCACCGGGGGAAGGGTAACATAATTGTTGATGCATTTAGCCGTAGGCCAGTAAGTGTGGTGATGTGTGGAAGGCGAAGTGGAAAGAGTTGGGAGATCAGGAAGCAATGGTCTGATCCTTTATATCCGTCATGATAGTCACACCAAAGATTGTTACAAGGGTGATCCAGGCCCAAGAAGATGATACGTTTTATCAGGATCAGATTGCGTGACTCCTAGCTGAGGGTGATAAGTCTTATTCCGTAAGTTCATATGGGGTTTTACGATTTAATGGGAGATTCCTGGTCCCCGAGGGAGAATATTTATGTCATACAGTGATGATGCAGTAGCACGGGTCCAAATTTATGATACATCTCGAAGGGTATAAAATGTACCAAGATATGAGGCAGTAGTACTAGTGGAGTGGGATAGAGAAGGATATTATGAAGTTCGTGTCCAAGTGTTCAACCTGTCAGTTGGTAAAGGTGGACCATCAGAGATCTCCAGGATTACTGTAGTCGATGGAGATATATGATGATGCTGAAATCTGGCACCACTAGATAGGTGATGATGAGCTCATACAGTAGTAACCATGGCAGCCATAGAGATGTACATGTATGAGTGTGTAAGTGTATAAAAGGGTATGAGTATAAGAGTAATAAGATAATGATGTATAGTGGTTCAACAAATTTGGCCTACATCCACTGTGTGTGTGTGATCCACTAAGTATGGGCACTAATGGCCTTGGATACAATGCACATAAGCTCACTTTCTGTCTTTACTGTGTATAAGCAGAGTTTTTTGCTAGGGTTATAATTATCGATCCATCTCCCTATAGGGTTGTAGGTGATAAGTATATATAGGTCTTGGGGGTGTAGTGTACCACCCAAGTATGCATGGTGCATGTGAATGATGATCTAGCCAATCTCCTGTTGACACTTGTAGATAACAAATGATGACATAATATTCCCTCACATGAGCGGGTGATATTACGTGCCATGTGAGCCTCACGTGCACTGTTCCACGCGTCTCCCAAACCACGCGCTGTGATGATGTCACCCTCGGACTATAATATGAGGCCAAGGGAAAAGTTCATTCTAGTAGTGAGTCTAGACTAATTTAGGCCTCGTACTGTCGTACCCTCGGAGGTTCGTCTGATCCTGATGAGGGGTCAGCCCATTGAAGGGTCTTTTATGCCTGATGAAGGGTCGGCCCCTTGTAGGGTTATCTAGACCACGATGAGGGGGTCGGCCCTTAAAGGGTCATCTGGGCCTGATGAAGGGTCAGCCCCTTGAAGGTTCGTCTGGGCTTGATGATGGGTCGTCTGGGCCTGATGAAGGGTCGGACCATGATGAGGGGTCGTCCCCTTGAAGGGTCATTTGGGCCTGATGAAGGGTTATCCCCTTGAAGGGTCGTCTAGACCATGATGAGGGGTCGACCCGTTGAAGGGTCGTCTGGGCCTGATGAAGGGTCAGCCCCTTAAAGGGTCGTCTGGACCATAATGAGGGGTCGATCCCTTGAAGGGTCGTCTGGACCATGATGAGGGGTCGGCCCCTTGAAGGGTCATGAGACCATCTTGGGCTCATCTTGGTGGAGGGAACCCTCGGCCTGGCCGAGGGTATATATGGGTATATCAATCACCCACCAGCCCTTAGCCATAGATGTTATTGAAATGGCTAAGGGATAGTGTTTCCATTGAGAGGAGTGTATGGTCAGTTAGATGAATGACACCTGTCAAGATGATGTGACACCTAGGCAGATATCCACTGTTGTTCCATTTTCCCAGGCATGATGGCTACACACTTTTCTTAGGACTTTGTGCCCTAATGATGCCCTCCTCGTGGGATGTGCTCTGCCTTGGTTAATGGGCCCACTCATTAGCAAGGTATTTAAGCAATTTTTTAAATCATTTCTTCTCTTCTTTGTCTTCGCGTCAAAGCTCTCTCTCTCTCTAGATTTTACATAGCTCCATATCCATAGCCATTTTTGCGACTTCTGCATCAAGCCTTGCCGCCCCTTCTTAGGTAATCCTTCTGAGCTAGTTCCCTCTTTACATTTCATTTCTTTTTTAACACTTCGACTGCTTTAGGTTTGTGGGGCTACATTTTTCTTTATTATTTCATAACTTTTCGGTGTTCTTCTCCGGTGACTTGTTCTTGAGTGTTCTTGGTTAAAACCTTTACTTTCCTTAGTTTCAATCCAAAAGTCCAGCTTAGTCAATTGCCAACTTATTTGTAGTTAGGTTAGCCAAATTCTTGTAAGTGTAGTGTCTCCCTCTTAATGCTTATGAGGCTTTACAATTTAGTTAAGGAATTCCCTTCCCTAAGAGAGAAATTATTTGTTGAGATCAGACGAGTAGAGGAAGAGGAGGAGAGAAGACGAGGGTCCGACCCTAATTGGGTACGACCCATTTTTCCCATTCCTCTAGCCACAATAAACCCATATGAGTCTTGTGGGTCCTCTTGTCATCCAGCCGAGAGTCATTCAGAAGAGATGGATGAGAGAGAGTCATCATCAACGGGTGTTGGGCCTTCTGGGAGGAGAGAGATGTCTGATCTTAGCCCAGGCTAAGAGGTCGAGGGGGTGATCCCTTCCGAGGCTGTTCCTGTGACCACTTTATCCCTTCATGCCTTCCAGATGGCTTTTCCTTATGGACCTCTGATAGGTGATGAGGCCGAAGGAGAGGGGGCTGAGGATGATGGTGAGGATTCAGACATTGACCAAGTTAACACCTCCCATGCCTCGGCTTATGTTTCCTCCATCAGGGATTGTTACCTCCTACTTTGGAGGCATACATTTGGTGTGCCCCCCAATATAAGTATGAGGGTCCCCTATGAGTCTTAGAAACTCTTTGAGGGTGACGAGGGAGAGATCGCAGTATACGAACAGATGTTTAAGGTCGTTGTTAGGTTCCCTCTGCACCATGCCATAGTCAATATATTGTCAGCCCTCAACGTTGCTCCCTCTCAGCTTCCTCCTAACTCCTGGAGGACGATCCTCGGCTACGTCTCTTTATGGAAGAATACCTTCACTGATGAGCCTACAACCGACGTGTTTTTGGCTTCTTATAATATCACTTCGTCGTCTAAAAAGCCTGGGTACTATCATCTGGGGGCGAGGAGGTCTGATAAGAAACTTTTCCATGTGGCACAAACTTCTAACCACGACTGGAAGAAGAAATTTTATTTATATCTGGGGAATGGGAATTTTTTACCGAGGCTCAGCCTTTGGACGATGGTCCGAGAGTTCCAAAGAGATGGTCTAACCCCTCTATGAAGTCTAGGTCACACCCTGGACTTAGTCTAGATGAAAAGGACATAGTCGAGTATCTGAGAGAACGAGGGAAAGAGGGTGGACTTACAAAGTTTGAAGATCTGATGACCCCTCGATTCCTCAAAGAAGCTAGTCTGAGGGTCGGCCCCTTGATAGAGCTATGTGAGCTATTATTATTTTTTGCTCAACCTTTGCTTTTTCCAAGTGTTTCATCTTTGGTCTGTGTTTTTCTAGTGTGTCATCTCCTTTTCAGGTCATCCTGTAGGTATCTCTGACCATCTTTGGTAAATGACTGCCCCGAGCTTACTGTCTGGTCTGGGCAAGAATAAAAGCAAGGAGCCTCAGCAGGCTTTGAGGAAGTCAAAGGCCGTAGGGCCGACGCATGTTGAGCCGACCACTGATAGGCAAAAGAGGAAAGAGCCAGAAGTCCATGTTGACCCTCGACCAGATTCTAGGATGAGGGAAACGTTGGAGGCGTCTGAGGGGACTGCTTCCTCTTCCAGTATGGGGGCCTTCTGGTCCCAAAACTTAGCATTTTTGAAGGTAGAGCCGTCTTCTCTGATTGCCAACCTGAGGGCCGCCGAGGCGTCTATGTTTTTTGCCCCATTGGCTGCCAACTATGAATTCTTATCCAAGATTCCCCCGACGAAGGTGTATGACTATGGTCTGCACACTCTAGCTCAGGTACTTGTTCTTACTTCATTTCACTGAGTGTTAGTTTGTCACTAACTGTTTCATCGGCCTATTAATGAGTTTCTTTTTCTATGCAGTCTATTTGTGCCTTTACATCAGCTACTAAGTGGATGGCTGAGAACCAACAGAAGTTCCATGAATCCTAGAGGGACATTCAGCATGAGGCTGACCTGTAGAACGAACTTGAGACTGCTAGGGCCGAGTTGAAGAGTGCGAGGACTAAACATGCAAGGGTCCTGGACGAGCTGACAAAGCAGCATTATGTAGACCTGAAGGCCATGGACTTGTGTATTAAAGAGAAAGATGAGGCCTTGATCAACCTGGGGGATCAATTCAAGACTGAGCTATCTGAGGCCGTGAAGAAGGCAGAGGTTGATGTTGTGGAGGCCTACAAACTCTCAGAAGAGTTCAAGGCTTCTTTAGAAGGGTGTCTACCTATAAAAAAGTAAAAATATTATTTTATTAGAAATACTGAGAAGAAACCCAGGGTCCCGGCAGAAACTCATATTGAGCAGGAACCCCCCCGGGGTCCCGAAAGAAACTCATATTTGGCCAGGAACACCCCAGGGTACCGACAGAAACTCATATTGAGGAGGAGCCACCCCAAGGTCCCGACAGAAACTCATATTGAGCAGGAACCCCCCAGGGTCTCGACAGAAACTCGTATTAAGAAGGAATCCACCCAGGGTCCCGGCAGAAATGCATAATTGAGAAGGAACCACCCCAGGGTCCCGACAGAAACTCATATTCAGCAGGAACCCCCAGCGCCACTGCAAGTGTCAGCGCCGCTGAAGGGTCAGTGCCGCTGTAAGTGTCAGTGCTGCTGCAAGGGTCAGCGCCAATGAAAGTGTCAGCACCGCTGCAAGTGTCAGCGCCGCTGCAAGGGTTAGCGCCGCTGCAAGGGTCAGCGCCACTGCAAGCGTCAGTGCCGCTGCAAGCGTCAGTGCCGCTGCAAGCATCAGCGCCGCTACAGCAATAACATTCGAGAGGTGCCCGCGAGGGTCACCGCAGAAGTCCAAGATTGAGAAGTGCCATTGCAAGAGTCAGCACCGCTTCAAGGGTCAGCGCCACTGCAAGGGTCAGCGCCACTGCAGGGGTCACTGCAGCAATTACATTCAAGAGGGTCAGTGCCACTACAAGGCTCAGCGCCATTACAGGGATCACTACAGTAATGACATTTGAGAGATGCCTCGTAAGGCTTACCAAACAAATACAAGATTGAGAAGTACCAATGCAAGGGTCAGTGCCTGCAGGGCTCAGCGCCACTGCAAGGCTCAACGCCACTATAAGGGTCACTGCAGAAATGTTATTTGAGAAGTGCCATTACAAGGGTTTCGGCAGAAACTCATATTAAGAAGGAACCCACCCAGAGTGGCCAGGATGAGGGAGTAGCTACCACGAGCAACTCCTCATCTTGAGATATCAGTCTTTAAATGAACAACAGTATTAACACTTTACTTTCTTGTACATGTTGCCTAGTTGAGCAAGTAGGGCTCAAGCAGGCTAGTTGGGACCTCCCGGGAGTTTTGGCTTTGCAGCTAAGGGACAAGGTATGTTGAGCAAGCTCAACCACTTAGCACTATAGGATTGAGAAAATATTAGTAGGAAACCCTAGGGTCACCCATCCCTCACACACCTCACACTTAGTCACAAGTGAAGTGAGTAACCAAAGGGCTGGCTGCTCACAAGAAAAGAACTATTTATAAAATGATTTTAGAGGAGAGGGTCCTCTAAACCCCTCTCAAGAAAAATGATCTTAGAAGGGGGTCCTCGAGACCCCCCTAAAGCTTTCAAATATTTTAGAGGAGGTGGTCCTCGAGACCCCCCCCCCTCAAGTTTACAAAGTTTGTATCAAAGTTACCGTTCAAAAGATATTTAGAAAATCAGATATTTTGTCTCCATTAGAAGACATATTTGCTTTTGAACTTTGGTCTGTGCCAGGGGCATCTTCAAGAGGGGACAGGCAGACCTGCCTGCAGGTAGGGGAAAATAGTACACTGCAGACTTTGTCCCTCACCAACCCTCTAAGTTTTGGCGCTAAAAGTGCCAACCCAGCCTTAGTGCCCAAGTATAAATAGAACCCCTGGGAAAGGTCATAGAGATATATAGAAAAAACTCAATAGCAAAGTCACTTTGTCAAAATCACACCAGAACCTCTCTAGTATTATCTCCCTGCTCATTCTCTTAGTTCTGAGTGCCTTGTTCCTGCACTCCCGACTAGCAGCCATCACTCTCAGGTGTTTCCCTTGAGAAGATTACTATTTTTGCTGTTAAAGTTCACCTTCTTGTAGGGAGTGAGTTGAAGCTTGAGTTCCATTGTTACCAGAAGGAGAAGTTTTCTTCAGAAGTTGCACCAGGAGACCTTAATGACCTTGCAGGCAGCGTCCATTAGAGTGGGTCACGCCTCACCCTTTCCAGTTATTCATAGACCCCAGTCTCACTACCCTCCTACATTTGGCCACTCCGCTGGGGAGGTATCCTCACTTAAATGGACATAGAAGGTTTTCATGTTTCTATGAAGCTAGTGTTTGAAGACATTCCATCTGGGAATGGATCTCAAAGAGACCAGGCCACTCAGGTGGATGTGGTGGTGACCGGAGCAAAGATACCTGCTCCTCCGGGAGGGCAGACCAGCTCACTAGCAGCAGCTCCGGTGGCAGAGGCTTATGAGTATGTTTTTTGAGACTTGGCAAGTTTCGGTCAAGATTGTGTAACACCAGCAATAACCCCCTATAGAGGGGCAGCCGTTCTGGCTGCGATTCCGATAGATGTAGCTCAGTCGCGGAGGACGGCGCTGGACCAAGTTGTGACAACCATCAAGTTCACTAACAAGAACCCTATGAACCCTAAGTGTTTGGCGAGGAATTAGATATGGTCGACGAACTCCTCTCGCTCAATGATAGCGATGAGGAACCCTCAAGAAAAGAACCCATCGTGGTAGAAATTCCAAGTTAGGAACTCTCAGCTGCAACATCCCCTCTAAAAACACATAATCGCGAGGAACCCATGGATGAGAAACCCTGGATGTCCCTTGTTGTATAAAAAAGGAAGTAGCAGTAGCAACCCTTATAGAAATGTCAACTCGCGAGGAACCCTGGGTGGCCCTTGTCACCTACAAAGAAGTTGTGGAAGCAGTATCGATAAAGCATGAGGTCGAGACACCCCCGGATGGGAAGTTGAGGAGCGAGGAACTCATGGGCGAGGAACACTGGGTGTTCCTCGCCGCCAACAAAAAAAGTCATGGAAGCAGTCTCGATGAAGCGTGAGGTTGAGACACCCTTGGAGGTTAAGTCGACGCATGAGGGACCCTCGACGTGACATAAGGTCGAGTAACCCTTGACGAATTTCAATGTCGAGATACCCTCGGATATTGGGTCCGAAGAGGAACCCTTGACGAATCGAGAGGTCGAGACACACCTCATTCACTATAGCGGTCGAGGAACCCATGGGCTGTAATGCCGTCGAGGAACCCATGGGAAGTAATGGAACACGAGAAACCCACAGATACAAAATTACCACGTGAGAGACCCTCGCTAGTAGCAAGTCCTATAACTTCATTCTGTGACGATGACACTGTGGACGAGGAACCCATAGTATGAAATGGGTCTCGCGAGGAGCCCTTGGCTACACCACCGCCGGATGGAAAATCAAATAAGGAACTACTTGGAATAGTCGAGGAAGCCTATGGTAGAAACCCAACTCTCGAGGAACCCCAAGTAAAATCCCTTGTCAGCAAAAAACTTGTGGCAACAGAACATCCATCCACGGACATAGATCCAGCGCATGAGGAACCCATGGCAGAAGCATCTATTGGCGAGGGACCCTTGGAAGTGGGTCCCATAGTTGAAATTCTATGGGGCGAGCAACGCCTAAGTCCCAAATCATCTGCGCACGACGAACCCTCAAAGTTGTTGATGGTAGAATTATTAAGGAACCCAGCAATAGGGTGGGTCGCGAGGATCCCAAAGGCTGCAAACCCACTCCCCACTAACTTAGTGGGTCGCGAGATACCCTCCCTCGGTAGCGTGCTGCCCATGGTAGCCATGGTTGGCAAGGAACCCACAGAAATACCACCCATCATCGTGGAACCCTCATCAATCAACGCATGATTTATGGAAGTAACCCTTGACGAAACGAGAGGTCGAGACACCCCTCGTTCACGACAGCGGTCGAGGAACCCATGGGCGGTAATGTCATTGAGGAACCCATGGACAATAATGACGTCGAGGAACCCACCTTGATTGACTGTGATTACGAGGAACCCATAGGTACAATCTCTAAGAGAATAACCCCCATGGGTAACACCTCGCATGAGGAACCACTAGTATCTATATGTTCCAACGACGAACCCAGTGAAGAAGGGGCTTGGGGAATCCAAGCGAGGAACCTTCATCAGCAAAGAACCCCCACTTCCACAGATTTTTTTTTCTCAAGGAATCCCCACCAGTAGCGCTATGGGTGAGGAACCCAAATTCTGTGATGCCTTTGACAAGGAACCCCCAGGGGTACAGATCCTAAGCGAGGAACCCGAGATGGCCAGAATCCCAGACAGAGAACTTCCTATGACTGATACTTAGCACGAGAAACCGCCTGAAGCATTTAAACTCAAAAAGTAGAAGCAGTCGGAATATAGGCGGAAATGCCTAGAGTCGCTCAACAAAAGGTACACGAACTAATGTTTTCTCTTTCTTAATAGAATAGTAGAACATCTACTAGATTAGAAGAGGGTCCATGACATGAAGGTCTTTCCTCATTATACTTGGAGGAATATCCATCCCAAGGGAAAAGTATACTGAATAAAGCCCTTTTAGACATAACAATTATTTTTTTGTCACCTGACTAGGAGGGGGTTATCCTCCTAGTAATAATAATAATAATAATAATAATAATAATAATAATAATAATAATAATAATAATAATAATAATAATAATAATAATAATAATAATAATAATAATAATAATAATAATAATAATAATAATAATAATAATAATCTACATTTTTATTATTATTTCATACAGATTTATAGCCTAGAGAACAAGTCCTAACCTCTGTTCTCAAGAAAAATGTAATTGATCAGTTTTCAAAAAATAGGGAGAAGCGGGTCTAACCCCTCTTTAAACTTGTTATTCTTATAAAGACAAAAAATGTTCCCAAGAAAAGTTTGGAACAAAGACCTTACAGACCAAGGGAAATTTTTATGTATAAAAAAATAATTATTTCTTTATTTCTGATATATGTGAAATTTTTTTCAAAGTTTGTGGAAGGAGAAGGGCTAACCCATCTCTTAGTTACTTCCCAAGCAATGAATATGCATAACAAAATGGGGTTGCACTAAAAGTACCGCACAGTCACACGGGGCTGCGCTAAAAAAATTTATAAACTGCTCAGCTATTTGCAAGAAGTACCCCGCAGCTAGAGGGGCCGCTTCCAAATTTCAACTTGCTTAGTTATATGAAAGTACCCCGCAGTTAAAGGGGAAACTTTTGAAATTTATAATCTGCTCAGCTATATGCAAGAAGTATCCCGCAGCTAGAGGGGGCGCTTCCAAATTTCAACTTGCTCAGTTATATGCAAGTACCCCGCAGTTAAAGGGGAAACTTTTAAAAATTTTAAACTTGCTCAGATATATGCAAGAAGTACCCCGCAGCTAGAGGGGCCGCTTCCAAATTTCAACTTGCTCAATTATATGCAAGTACCCCGCAGTTAAAGGGGAAACTTTTAAAATTTTAAACTTGCTCAGCTATATGCAAGTACCCCGCAGTTAGAGGGGCAACGTCCAAATTTTTACTTGCTCAGTTATATGCAAGTGCCCCGCAGTTAGAGGGGCAACTTCAAAATTTTAACTTGCTCATCTCATAAGTACCCCGTAATTAAAGGGGAAACTTTTAAAATTTTAAACTTTCTCAGCTATATGGAAGTACCCCGCAGTTAGAGGGGAAACGTCCAAATTTTTACTTGCTCAGTTATATGCAAGTGCCCCACAGTTATAGGGGCAACTTCAAAATTTTAACTTGCTCATCTCATATGCAAGTACCCCGCAGTTAAAGGGGAAACTTTTAAAATTTTAAACTTGCTCAGCTATATGCAAGTACCCCGCAGTTAGAGGGGCAACTTCCAAATTTTTACTGGCTCAGTTATATGCAAGTGCCCCGCAGTTAGAGGGGAGCTTCAAAATTTTAACTTGCTCATCTCATATGAAAATACCCCACAGTTAGAAGCGGGAAGTTCAATCTTGAGGTTCTCATATAAAAAAGAGTAACTCAAAGTATTGAGCAACTCCAAGTATACATATTAGGTACGACAGTTTAGTACCTAAGGCTCCAAGGGCATAGGAGCGCTCACAGTCTTGAGCAACTGCCAAGTATAAATATAAGTTGCGACAGTTTAGCACCTAAGGCTCCAAGGGCACCGGAGCGCTCACAGTCTTGAGCAACTACCAAGTATAAATATAAGGTACGAAAGTTTAGTACCTAAGGCTCTAAGGGCACCGAAGCACTCACAGTCTTAAGAAAGTGCCAAGTATAAACATAAGGTTCTCCAGATGAGAACCTAAGGCTCCAAGGGCATCGGAGCGCTCACAGTATTGGGCAAGTGCCAAGTATAAACATAAGGTGCTCCAGATGAGCACCTAAGGCTCCAAGGGCATCGGAGCGCTCACAGTATTGAGCAAGTGCCAAGTATAAACGTAAAGCTCCAAGGGAACCGAAGCACTCGCAATCTTGAGCAAGTGCGAAGTATAAATATAAGGTGCGCCAGTTGAGCACCTAAGGGTCCAAGGGCATCTGAGTGATCACGGTCTTGAGCAAATGCCACGTACAAACGTAAGGTGCTCCAGATGAGCACCTAAGGCTCCAAGGGCACCGGAGCGCTCACAGTCTTGAGAAAATGCCAAGTATAAATATAAGGTGCACCATTTGAACATTAAGGCTCCAAGAGCATCGGAGCGCTCACAGTATTGAGCAAGTGCCAAGTATAAACATAAGGTGCTCCAGATGAGCACCTAAGGCTCCAAGGGCATCGGAGTGCTCACAGTATTGAGCAAATGCCAAGTATAAACATAAGGCTCCAAGGGCATAAGAGCGCTCACAGTCTTGAGAAACTGCCAAGTATAAGTATAAGGTGAGACAGTTTAGCACCTAAGGCTCCAAGGGCATCGGAGCGCTCAAAGTCTTAAGCAAGTGCCAAATATAAATGTAAGGTGCGCCAGTTGAGCACCTGTGGCTCCAAGGGCATCGGAGCGCTCATAGTCTTGAACAAGTGCCAAGTATAAACGTAAGGTGCTCCAAATGAGCACCTAAGGCTCCTAGGGCACCGGAGCGCTCACAGTCTTGAGCAAGTGCCAAGTATAAATATAAGGTGTGATTGTTTAGCACCTAAGCCTCCAAGAGGGCCGGAGTTCTCACAGTCTTGAGCAAAGGCCAAGTACAAACATAAGGTACAACTGTTTAGTACCTAAGGCTCTAAGGGCATGAGAGCACTCATAGTCTTGAGAAACTGCCAAGTATAAATAAAGGGTACGATAATTTCGTGCCCAAGTCTCTCGACATTACAAGACACTTCTGCACGAGGGGGCTAATATTGAGAAGTCCTCAAGCAAGTGAACAAATAATAAAATAAGCTTGGAGGGTGGGGACCCACTTAGAGTGACTCCACCTGCCCAAGATTGCAAGTTTGATAGAAAATTGCCAAGGGCGAGGGACTCACCGCGAGTAACCCCTCCGCCCAAGATGAAAGGCCCGAGAAGAAGGACAAGGGCGAGGGGCTCACCACGAGTAACCCCTACGCCCAAGAAAGAAGGCCACAGAATAAGGCCAAGGGCGAGGGGCTCACCATGAGTAACCCCTCCGCCCAAAATGAAAGGACACGGAAAAAGGCCAAGGGCGAGGGGTCCACCATGAGTAACCCCTCCGCCCAAAAAAGGAAAGGCCAAAGGCGAGGGACTCACCACGAGTAACCCCTCCGCCGAAAATGAAAGGTCGAGGTCGAGGGCGAGGGGCCCACTACGAGTAACCCCTCCGCCCAAGGTCAAAGGCCACAGAAGAAGGCCAAGGGCGAGGGGCCCGCCGTGAGCAACACCTTCGCCCAATATGAAAGGCCCCAGAAAAAGGCCAAGGGCAAGGGGCTCACCGCGAGTTACCCCTCTGCCCAAGAAAGAAGGCCAAGGGCGAGGGGCTCACCGCGAACAACCCCTCCGCCCAAGATGGAAGACCACAGACGAAGGCCAGGGGCAAGTGGCTCACTGTGAGAAACCCCTCCGCCCAAGATGGAAGGCCGCAGAAGAAGGCCAAGGGTGAGGGGCCCACCGCGAGAAACCCGTCCGCCGAAGATGAAAGGCCCCAGAAGAAGGCCAAGGGCGAGGGGCTCACCGCGAGTAACCCCTCCGCCCAAGAAAGAAGGACACAGAATAAGGCCAAGGGCGAGGGGCTCACCGAGAACAACCACTCCGCCCAAAATGGAAGGCCACAGAAGAAGGCCAAGGGCGAGGGGCTCACGGCGAGAAACCCCTCCGCCCAAGATGGAAGGCTGCAGAAGAAGGCCAAGGGCGAGGGGCTCACCGCGAGCAACCCCTCCGCCCAAGATTGAAGGCCACAGAAAAAGGCCAAGGGCGAGGGGCTCACCGCGAGCAACCCCTCCGCCCAAGATAAAAGGCCAGAGAAGAAGGCCAAGGGCGAGGGGCTCACCGCGAGCAACCCTTCTTCCCAAGATGGAAGGCCATAGAAGAAGGCCAAGGGTGAGGGGCTCACGTCGCGCAACCCCTCCGCCCTAGAAAAAAGGCCATAGAAGCAGGCCAAGAACGAGGGGATCACCGCGAGTAACCCCTCCGCCCAAGTTGATACCCAGATAAAGAGGTCCACTATAAGTGGCCTCATCTATAAAAATTGCGTTGAAGTGACAGGACATTTAATGACCCTAAGGGGGAATGATGAAGGAACCCTAGGGTCCCCCAAAATAAAAAAATAAAAATCGACTTAACGGCGTACAAAGCTTTTTTGGTCTACCCAACCTAAAAAAATTTGCACGAGGGGCTAATGTAGAAGTGTGTCTACCTATAAAAAAGTAAAAATATTATTTTATTAGAAATACTGAGAAGAAACCTAGGCAGAAACTCATATTGAGCAGGAACCCCCCTGGGGTCCCGACAGAAACTCATATTGGTCAGGAACCCCCCAGGGTCCCGACAGAAACTCATATTGAGGAGGAGCCACCCCAGGGTCCCGGTAGAAACTCATATCAGGGTCCCGACAGAAACTCGTATTAAGAAGGAACCCACCTAGGGTCCCGGCAGAAATGCATAATTGAGAGGGAACCACCCCAGGGTCCCGACAGAAACTCATATTCAACAGGAAACCCCAGCGCCACTGCAAGGGTCAGCGCCACGGCAAGTATCAATGTCGCTGCAAGGGTCAGCGCCGCTGCAAGCATCAACTCCACAGCAAGCGTCAGCGCCGCTACAGCAATAACATTCTATAGGTGCCCACGAGGGTCACCGCAGAAGTCCAAGATTGAGAAGTTCCAGTGCAAGAGTCAGCGCCGCTTCAAAGGTCAGCGCCGCTGCAAGGGTCAGCGCCACTGCAAGGGTCACTGCAGCAATGACATTTGAGAGGGTCAGCGCCACTGCAAGGCTTAGCGCCATTGCATGAATCACTGCAGTAATGACATTAGAGAGATGCCTCGTAAGGATTACCACATAAATACAAGATTGAGAAGTGCCAATGCAAGGGTCAGTGCCTGCAAGGGTCAGCGCCATTACAAGGTCACCGCAGTAATGACATTTGAGAGGGTCAGCGCCACTGCAAAGGTCACTGCAGAAATGTTATTTGAGAAGTGCCATTACAAGGGTTTCGGCAGAAACTCATATTGAGAAGGAACCCACCGAGAGTGGCCAGGATGAGGGAGTAGCTACCACGAGCAACTCCTCATCATGAAACGTCAGTCTTTAAATGAATAACAGTATTAACACTTTACTTTCTTGTACATGTTGCCTAGTTGAGCAAGCAGGGCTCAAGCAGGCTAGTTAGGACCTCCCGGGAGTTTTGTCTTGGTGGCTGAGGTACAAGGTATGGTGAGCAAGCTCAACCACTTAGCACTATAGGATTGAGATAATACTAATAGGAGACACTAGGGTCACCCAGTCCTCACACACCTCACACTTAGTCATAAGTGAAGTGAGCAGCCAAAGGGCAGGCTGCTCACAAGAAAAGAACTGTTTATAAAATGATTTTAGAGGTGAGGGTCCTCTAAACCCCTCTCAAGAAAAATGATTTTAGAAGGGGGTCCTCAAGTTCCCCCTCAAGCTTGCAAATATTTTAGAGGAGGTGGTCCTCGAGACCCCCCCATCAAGTTTACAAAGTTTGTATCAAAGTTACCGTTTCAAAAGATATTTAGCAAATCAGATATTTTGTCTCCATTAGAAGACATATTTTCTTTTGAACTTTGGTCGGTGCCAGGGGGCATCTGCCAGAGGGGACAGGCAGACCTGCCTGCAGGTAGGGACAAATAATACACTGCAGACTTTGTCCCTCACCAACCCTATAAATTTTGGCGCCAAAAGTACCAACCGAGCCTTAGTGCCCAAGTATAAATAGGACCCCTGGGCAAGGTTATAGAGATATATAGAAAAAACTCAATAGCAAATTCACTCTGTCAAAATCACACCAGAACCTCTCTAGTATTCTCTCCCTGCTCATTCTCTTAGCGTTGAGTGCCTTGTTCCTTCACTCCCCAATGACAGCCATCACTCTCAGGTGTTTCCCTTGAGAAGATTACTATTTTATGTGAAAGTTCACCTTCTTGTAGGGAGTGAGTTGAAGCTTGAGTTCCATTGTTACCAGAAGGAGAAAATTTCTTCAGAAGTTGCACCAAGAGACCTTAAAGACCTTGCAGGCAGTGTCCATTGGAGTGGGTCATGCCTCACCCTTTCTATTTATTCATAGACCCCAGTCTCACTACCCTCATACAACTTCGGTCTTGAATACTTGGAGAGGGGTATCAGAACGTCCTGTCGGTGGGTCCTCCGCTAGTTTGGTGATTTTGTCTCTTCAGTTAGTCCCTCTCTTAAGGCCTTAGCCCACGTGGAGTCCGAAGTTCATGTATAGGGTATCGAAACGTCTGAGTATCAGCCTGTCTTGGTCGTTGAGGAGACTCCTCTTATCGATGTTGAGGCCCTTCCCTCTGATGCTGCTCAATAGGGTGGCTGTTTGTAGCCACTTACCTCTTTATGTACCACATTTTGGTACCTTATTTTTGTAGAACAAACATCATTTTATAATATAATGCCTCTTTCTGTCTTCCATACTTGTCTTTTGTATGATTTGCATTGTGATGTTTTAAATTAATAATCTCACCAACTCCTCCCTCGTCTTTCTTCAGGGTCATCCCCAGCATTTGCCCTCATCACAGCCGAGGGTGGTTTTCACCAACTTAATGGTTTTTCAACCAAGTCCTCCTCCTCTTTCTTGAGGTTAAAGGAGGGCTCGTCCCCACCATTGACCCTCATTATAGCTGAGGGTGGTTTTCACCGACCTAATGGTTTTTAACCAAGTCCCCCCTCGTCTTTATTGAAGGTGAATGAGGGGTCGTCCCCACTATTGACCCTCATTATAGCCGAGGGTGTTTTTTACCAATTTAATGGTTTTTCAACAAAGTCCCCCCTCGTCTTTCTTGAGGGAAAAGGATGGGTCGTCCCCACCATTGACCCTCATTATAGCTGAGGATGGTTTTCACCAACCTAATGGTTTTTAATCAAGTCCCCCCTCGTCTTTCTTGAGGGTGAATGAGGGGTCGTCCCCACCATTGACCCTCATTATAGTCGAGGGTGGTTTTTACCAATTTAATGGTTTTTCAACCAAGTCCCCCCTCATCTTACTTGAGGGCAAAGGAGGGGTCGTCCCCACCATTGAACCTCATTATAGACGAGGGGGGTTTCTCGAAGATGAGCCTAATCATACTAGAACTGATAAACGCAAGTTGAGGGAAAACACTGATACTTCTCATTAACATTCCAAGTATTCTGTAGGAGCAACACTCATTACAATTATGGTCCGATAGGACATTACAATACTACTGATAGTATTTCTTCAAATGATATGCGTTCCAGGGGTTGTAAAAGGGTTCTCCTTCTAGGTTTTCTAGTCTGTAAGTTCCTGGAACCACTTCGTCTATGACCCTATATGGGCCATGCCAATTTGGGTGGATCTTGTTGGGCTTCTGCCAAGTATTTTTGAGGACTAAGTCCCCCACTGCAATTGGCCTATGCTTCACCCTCTGGTTGTAAAACCTTACAGTCCTCTGCTGGTAGGCAGCTTGCCTTATCTCGGCGTCTTCCCTCCTTTCCTCAATCAGGTCTAAGTCAAGTCTCCTCTCTTCTATATTTCTCTAGGGGTCATACATTTGGACCCTGTGGGTAGGAAACCCAATCCCGATGGGGATGACAGCTTTTGAGCCATAATTCAGCATGAACAGGTTCTCTCCGATAGAGGTCTTCACCGTTGTCCTGTAGGCCCACAACACAACATATAACTCCTTAACCCATCTTCCTTTTGCCTCCTCAAGTCTCTTCTTGATCCCATCTATGATTGTCCTATTTGTAACTTCCATTTTCCCGTTAGCGTGAGGTCGACCTGGGGTAGAGAAGAATTGTTTGATACTCACCCTTTCACAGTACTTCTCTAGACATATATTCTTGAATTGAGTCCCGTTATCCAAGATGAGGGTGTTGGGGAGACCATATCTGCATATAATATTTTTCCAGATGAACTGGAAGGTCTTCTGTTCGGTAATCGTGACCATCGGCTCTACCTCCACATATTTTGAAAAATAGTCAATTGCCACGATGAGGAACTGATAGTTATTGGTGGCCCTATGCAAGGGGCCTACTAGGTCGATCCCCCACACTGCAAATGGCCATGGGGATGTACTGGAGGTAAGAGGCTGGTGAGGGATGGTGGCAAATCTTTTACATTTATCACACTTTTTTACATATACCGTGGCATCTTTCCCCAAGGTCGGCCACTAGTACCCCTGGGTGACCACCCTCTTCCCCAAAGACCTGCCCCCCTAATGTGGCTTGAACATGACCCATCATGCACATCTTGCAAGATGTGTGGGACTTCAGACAGGTGCACACTCCTAAGTAATGGGAGCAAGAACCCCTTTTTGTACAAGGTGTCTCCGATGACTGTGAATTTCGCAACTTTGTATCTTAACCTTTTCATTTCTTGCCTTGCTTCTGGCATCTCACCCTCTTTAATGTATCTGATCAGAGGGTCCATCCATGAAGCTTCCTTAGAAATTTTTAAGCAAGTTCCAAGTGTTCCCTCAGCATCCTCAATAGTTGGTCGAAGCAAAATTTCAACTGGGACCGTCCTCCTGATACCTGTCCTAGTTGCTGAGGCCAGCCTGGCAAGTGCATTGGCTCGGCCATTGTCATATCTAGGTATCCTATGCAATTTCACTTCTCTGAAGCTCTTCAATAATGACCTTACTTTCTCAAGGTACTTGGCCATCCTCTCATACCTAGCCTCGTAGGCTCCTAGTATCTAATTCACTACTAGCCTCGAATCACTATGGACCAAAATTTGGCCGACACTAAGAGACTTGGCTAAGGAGAGGCCTGTTATCAAGGCCTCATATTCGGACTCATTGTTGGAGGCTTTGAAGTTGAACCTCAGGGCGTACTCAATGTATGTGCCATCGGGTGCTGATACTACCAATCCAGCTCCACTTCCCCTATCGCAGGAGGACCCGTTAGTGAAGAGGCTCCACACAGTCTTTTCCTCTAAGAAATTTCCCTCGGTGAGGGATCCCTATCTAAAGAGGTATCTTCCCTCTTCATTTTCGGCCACTTTCCTTCTAGCGGTGCTTGCCTCAGCCTTATTTGCAGGTGTGCCGGTGAGCCTGTCTTGTTGGGTATCTGTCTTCCCGAGGCTCTCATCCTCGGCTTCATCATCTTCCATGTAAACTCGGCCACGAAATCTGCCAATGCTTGCCCCTTAATGGCCATCCTAAGTTGATACATAATGTCAAACTCCCCCAACTCTATAGCTCAGGCCATTAGCCTACCTAATTTTTCTGTCTTGTGTAGGACCTACCTAAGAGGAGAGTCAGTGAGGATGACCATTGTATGAAACTGGAAGTATGGATTCATCTTTCTTGATGCATGGATCAAGGCATAGGCTAACTTTTCCATCCTTGGGTATCTTTGCTCTGCTCCCTGGAGTGCCTTACTGTTGAAATACACTGGCCTTTGTACCCCGTCTTCGTCTCTGACAATTGCTGCACTAATGGCTGACTCTAAGATAGCTAGATACACATAGAGTCGTTCACCCTGCACTAGTCATGACAACAACAAGGGAGACCCTAGGTATGACTTTAGCTCCCTGAAATCCTCATAGCACTCCTC
Organism: Sambucus nigra; assembly: GCA_949130495.1. Lineage (NCBI taxonomy): Eukaryota > Viridiplantae > Streptophyta > Magnoliopsida > Dipsacales > Adoxaceae > Sambucus > Sambucus nigra. The sequence continues at coordinate 606,488,507 of OX422211.1, forward strand.
ACTCCATTTGAAGGCCTTTCAAAGAATTTTGAAGAATGGTAAGCTCCTGATAGTGGCTCAGGACACAAACCTATTCAAAGCAGCAACTCACCCCGTGAGCCTCTGAATGTCTTTAATGGTCTTGGGGGTCTTCATTTCTATAAGGGCTTTTATCTTTTTTGGGTTGGCCTCCATGCCTCTTTGGTTGACAATGAACCCCAAGAATTTCCCTGCTCCGACCCCGAAGACACACTTGGCTGGGTTGAGCTTCATCTGGTACTTTTCCATTGTGTTAATGGTCCTCTCCAAGTTAGCCACATCATCCTCTGACTTCAAGCTCTTAGTCATCATGTCATTTACATAGACCTCCATAGACTTCCCAATTTGGTCTTCGAACATTTTATTTATGAGGTGCTGATACATTTCCCCCATATTTTTTAGGCCAAAGGGCATGACCCTATAACAGTATATCCCCTTATTGGTAATAAAGGTTGTCTTCTCCGAGTCTTCAGAGTCCATAAAGATCTGGTTGTACCCTGAATAGGCATCCATGAAGCTCATGAGCTTATGGCCCACGGTAGAGTCTACCATCTGATCAATGCGGGGGAGAGGGAAGATGTCTTTGGGATAATTCTTATTGAGGTCTGTGAAGTCTACACACAACCTCTACTTCCCATTGACTTTTGGGACAATGACTGCATTGGAAAGCCATTCGGGATAGATGACCTCCCTGATAAACTCTACATCTTCTAGCTTCTTGACCTCATTCCTAATGACCTTATATTTTTCTCGAGAGTAAATTCTCCTCTTCTGATTCACTGGCTTTGCACCCTCTACCCCATTGAGCTTGTGGCTCATAATTTCGGGGTCGATCCCTGACATATCTACATGACTCCATGCAAAGACACTCTGTCTTCTTCTCAACAGCTTGATGAGGTCTTCCTTGATGTTTGGCTTCAGAGTCTTGCCGACTTGGATGGTTTTTTCTGGCTCATCCTCATTGAGGATGATGGATTCTACCTCTTCTGCGGCTTCTCCCTTCTTTAGTTTTTTCTCATACCTGGGGTCCAAGGTGTCAATATTGTTGGTTGTTGTTGCCTTCTTGTGCGCCTCTCTTTCTTCTGCGGAGTTGAAATAACATTCCCGCGTGTTCGTCTGGTCTCCCTGAACTTCCACTACCTCATAAGGGGTAGGAAATTTAATCATCTGATGGACCGTACATGGCACAACTTTAAACCACTTGAGGGATACCCATCCCACTATAATGTTGTAGGTCGAAAAGATATTTTCATCCATCACAAAGAATCTGACCTTCTTGGTAAGCCATCTCGGCCACTCGTCCCCCATCCTGACATCGTCCTTATACACTCCAAGGGGATGAACCTTTTCCCCACTGAACCCAATCAATGGGTGATGGTATGGGATGAGTCTAGAATGGTTGAGACCTAAGGCTTTGAAGCATGGCCAAAACATCACATCTGCGGAGCTACCCCCATCTACCAAGATCCTCGGCACCTCACACCCGTGCACCCTGGTAGTGATGACGAGAGGGTCATGATGTAGGGCTAAGAGGCCTTTGAAGTCCATTCTTGCAAATACCACTATTAGATTATCCATATCGACCATCTTCCTCTTTTCTGACTTTGCCTCCAAGGAGGTTGAGTGTACAGCTTTTGTCACTGCCTTGGCTTTAACTACATGGGCCTTCCTATCGGCGACCTCTGACCCTCCTCCTACTAGGCCCCCAGAGATCATTCCCACATCGAGGGAGATCATTTTAAGTCTCTGGGCAGGGCCGTGGTCGTCTCTCGGTTGGAGGTCAGGGTCGTCCTCATCATCAGAAGGGTCGTCTCCTCTTTTTTGAGGACCTTCTCTACATGCATCAGCCCGCTTCTTTTTGGGGTCATCCCCTCGGCCCCTCTTGAAGGCAACTTTGCAACGTACTTCCTGAGATTCCCTCCTTTCAGCATATTCTCAATCTCATCTTTCAGAGAAAAGCATTTGTCTGTCACGTGGCGATGGTCTTGGTGAAATTTGCACCACCGGTTTTTCTTCCTCTTGTTGGGGGCTACCTTCAACTTCTTAGGCCACTTCAGGGACCGATCACTCTTTATCTCATTGAGAATATGTTCATAGCTGACCGTTAGAGGGGTGTAACTAGTGAACTTTTCCGTAGACCTATTCTTCCCCTCTTTGTTCTTCTTAGGGTACTTACCCCCACTAGTGGCTCCTTTTACATCTTCATATTTTGTGTCCATCGCTTCTTCGGCGTTCATTACCTTGCCTGCTATCGACAGCAATTCAGCCATCGTCCTCGGAGGGTCTTCAGTAAGCTTTCATAGCAGCTTCCCCTTCTAGAGCCCTCCAATCAGGGTTGTTATCGCTATACTCTCCTCATAGTCTTCCACCTCTAACTTTTCTTTGTTGAATCTAGCTATGTAGTCTCTTAGACTCTCATTCTTCCCCTGCTTAACATAGAGCAGGTGTGTGGTCTTCTTCTGTGGCCTCACCCCAAAGCAAAAGTTTTGGATAAACCGGTCTGCCAACTGCTTAAATCTTTCAATGGAAATTTTTGGAAGAGACATATACCAGACATGTGCAGCCCCAGCCAGAGTGCCAAAAAAGGCACGACACCTCATCTCATCTGAGATAGAGTATATGTTTTCCACCGATTGATACATCTCAATATAATGGACAAGGTTTGTACTCCCATCATATCTTGGGGTTACCACGGGTGTCTTAAACTTTGATGGCGTACAGAAGTTGACTATCTTCGCCACAAATGGTGAGCCTATGGAGTATCCTCTCTGAAGAGGGTCCCGGATCTTCAAAATATCACCGATCTTGTCCTCTAGTCACTGGATTGAGTCATTCCAGGGCCTCGTAAGGTTAGCCTGGCCGATGTTATCCCCTGCTGCCTCTTTGAGGTGGACGGAGGGTTCTGCGGCGGCAGGCCTGTGTCAGCTATTTACTTCCCCCTGTCCATCGTCTCATCCTAGGGGTCAGCCCCCGTGGGGTCGGCCATCTGCTGCCTCCCTTCTGGACCTCGCAGCGCTCCATGATCTGGACAATTTTTCCAGCAGGTCATTTACTGGGCCCAGCCTCTCAAAGGCCGACCCCCTGGTCAAGCGATCAAAAGCAGAGCCTCTTGGGCGATAGTCAGGATTTTGCCTCCTGCACTTCCCTCTACTCTCCTGGAGAGGTCGTACAGTATTATTGGAGACCTCATATGGCCCCTAGCATTCTATGGGGGCCTCCTCTCCCTCCAGATCGTCATACTCATCCTCAAGGCAAGGGTTTCCTTACCTCCCCAGGCATAGACACTGGGGGTCAGCAACATCCCTCTTTCGCTGAGGGGGTTGTAAGTCTTTGCGTGGTGCTTGGGGTGGTCCCCTGGCCTCATGCTGCGCTGGAGCCACTGTCGGAGTAATCATCTCAGGTGAGACCCTTGGTGGTCTTAGTATGTTCTGGCTTAGAGCTGTGAGCTTCTCTTGCATGATCTGCTGGCTCGCTGTCAGAGACTTCAAGGTTGCCGCCACATTAGCCATCTCAGACTAAGGTGGTGGATAACTGGAACTGGGTCCTACTCCACTATCCGATGGAGGAAGTGGTGGTGGTGGCATCTCCTGTGCCATGTGTTTGAGCTATGGAGAGATGAACTGAAGAAAAGACTGGTGAGCTTGAGAACCTTAATGGGTCTCTTTCAATGGTGAAATATCTCCTCACGGGGGGAGAACTAGCTCACCACTAGAGTGCCCAGTGAGGTCAAGCTGTACAAAGGAAGAGATGTCTTCTAGTTCCCACAGACGGAGCCAAACTAATGATGCAGAAATCTAGCACCACCAGATAAGTGATGATGAGCTCAAACAGTAGTAACCATGGCAGCCATAGAGATGTACATGTATGAGTGTGTACGTGTATAAAGGGAATGAGTATAAAAGGAATAAGACAATGATGTATAGTGGTTCAGCCAATTTGGCCTACATCCACTGTGAGTATATGATCCACTGAGTATGGGCACTAATGGCCTTGGATACAATGCACATAAGCTCACTTTCTCTCTCTACTGTGTTTAAGCAGAGTTTTTTACTAGGGTTACAATTATCGATCCATCTCCCTATAGGGTTGTAGGTGATTAGTATATATAGGTATTCGCGGTGTCGTGTACGCCCCAAGTATGCATGGTGTATGTGAATGATGATCTAGATAATATCCTATTGACACCTGTAGATGCCAAATGATGACATAATATTCCCTCACGTGGGGGTGATATTGTTATAACGATCTTCCACATGCCATGTGAGCCTCATGCGCACTGTTCCACGCGTCTCCCAAACCACGTGCTGTGATGATGTCACCCTCGGCCTATGATATGAGGCCAAGGGAAAAGTTCCTTCTGGTAGTGAGTGTGGCTTAATTTAGACCTCATACTGTCGTACCCTCTGAGGGTCATCTGAGCCTGATGAGGGGTCAGCCCCTTGAAGGGTCTTTTGTGCCTGATGAAGGGTCAGCCCCTTGTAGGGTCGTCTGGACCATGATGAGGGGGTCATCCCTTAAAGGGTCATCTGGGCCGGATGAAGGGTCTTCCCCTTGAAGGGTCATCTGGACCATGAAGAGGGGTCGGCCCCTTTAAGGGTCGTCTGGGCCTGATGAAGGGTTAGCCCCTTTAAGGGTCATCTGGACCATGATGAGGGGTTGACCCCTTGAAGGGTCATCTGGGCCTAATGAAGGGTCGGCCCCTTGAAGAGTCATCTAGACCATGATGAGGGGTCATCCCCTTGAGGGGTCGTCTGGGCCTGATGAAGGGTTGCCCCCTTAAAGGTTCGTCTGGACCATGATGAGGGGTCAGCCCCTTGAAGGGTCGTTTGGACCATGATGAGGGGTCGGCCTCTTGAAGGGTCACGAGGACATCTTGGGCTCATCTTAGTGGAGGGCGCCCTCGGCTAGGCCGAGGGTATATATGGGTATATCAATACATATGTGGAAATAGGAGAGCATTTCCATGGATTTCATCATTGGGCTACTTATATCACAGCGGGGTCACGATTCCATATGAGTAATATTGAATCGGTTGACCAAGGTAACATATTTTTTTTTGGTGTGAACAGACTACACTCTTGGACAGGATGTCCAGTTATTTATTATAGAGATAGTGAGGTTGCATGGGGTGCCCATGAATATCGTGTCTGATAGAGACAAGATTTTTGTATCACGCTTCTGAGAGAGCTTTCAGGAGGCTATGGGTACCGAACTGTAGTTGAGTGCAAGGTATCACTCATAGATAGATGGACTAATTGAGCGTACTAATAAAATGTTGTAGGATATGCTACGCATGTGTGTCCTTCATTTTGGAGGAGGATTGGAGAAGTACATTCTCTGGTAGAGTTCTCTTATAATAACTCCTATCGGTTTACGATTGGCATGCCCCCTTTTGAGAAATTTTCTGGCATACCTTTTCATTCTCCCACTTGTTGGATAGAGGTGAGATACATCAAGCTACTTGGGCCAGAGGTGATTCACGAGACGTTATCCAGGATTGAGTTGATCAAGAGTCGCATTCGGGTATCCCAGGATAGGCATAAAAGCAACGCCAATGCAAAGAGATCTTTCTAGAAGTTTGGCATGGGAGACCAAGTATTGTTGCGAGTGTCTCGTATGTAAGGAGTAATGAGGTTTGGGAAGAAAGGGAAATTGGCTCCGAGGTACGTAGGACCATTTTCCATTATCAAGAGGATCGGATCGGTGGCATACAGACCTGGGTTGTCAGAGCACTTGCACCGTATTCACGATGTGTTCCACATTTCATCGTTGATTTGCAGCCCAAAAATTCTTATAAGGAGAGACCAGGGTCTTTTCCTAGACCATAGTGAGAGGAAATTGAGGTCGAAGGTTGTCCCACTTGTATGGATCCAGTGGGAGCATCACAGTGTATAGGAGTCCACTTGGGAGCGTGAGACAGATATGCGCGAAAAGTATTTAGAATTGTTTTTACCATGTATGCCTTATTTTTTGAATTTTAGGACGAAATTACGTTATTAGGTGGAAGTATGTAATACCCCGTATTTTTATGGCTTTTAATTATGTGATTACTTAAATTAAATTGGGATAAATTAATTTAATATTAATTCAGATTTTAAAATAAATATTTACTAGCGTGACCAGAGTTAGTAATTATATGTTGAATATTACTGGATGAGTAAAATACTATATGAGAGTGAAGTTATTAAAAATTATCGAGAGTGAATAATACGACAATCATAGAAATTAAGTCGGGATGCGTATGTGTCGTGTCGGGACTAAATTAATGGATTAAAAGGTAATTTTATTATAAGTCACCCGTATGGTCATTTCGAGTGCTCCAATGTGCTCGGAAGGGCTGAGATAGTCAAAAAATTGTACCCGAGGGTTTAGTTTATGTCTCGGAACATTTTTAGGCCTAATCGGTAACCCGGGAGAGCATTTTGATAATTTTCCATTTTTAGCTTTCGTTGATGAAGAAAATAGAGAGTTTACATCTGTGGGAAGAGAGATTCCTCGAGGGTTAGAAACTTTGGATTTTCAAAGAGGCTAAGGAAGAGAGATGAGAGAAGTCTTCTAAGGGAGATAACTACCTACCCAACATCATCTTGACCAATTCCACCACCAACGCATAGATCAGGGAATGAGGAACGAAACTATACCGATCATCATCAACGATTCAGATTTCCATCTCTAAGGCAAGTATCTAACTTTCTATTCTTTAGTTGATAACACATCCCCTCTAGTCTAGGAATTAATTCTATTCCGTCTTCATGAAAATAAAATGTTTTTTGAGAGATTTTATTGCAAATTTGGAGTAGAAACCATGTTAGGATGGATATCTGTCATATGTAGAATATTACCCACGAAAGTGATGCCCAGTAGCGACAGAAATCTGGAAATTAAATGAATTATTGGGAAAATTATATGCACTAGGGTTAAATGACAATTTCTTGAATTAATCCCCTTTGATGACGATTCTTAGCGAATTTGTGAATGTTTTACGTTAGAAATCTTTTATATTGGATTATATAACGTTCATGATGTTTGGTTGGGAGTTTGGGACATGTTAATGGAGGTTTGAGGATATATATTGGGTGAAACTCGTAGGTTAGAATTGCAGAAATTGGGCTAACACATGCTTGATCGATCGATCGACTAAAGAATATCGATCGATCGACTGGATCGATTGATCGACCCCTTTTCATCGATCGATCGACTCCTTCAGGAAACTGAAACTTCTTCCATTTTTGAGTTAATCCAATTGAAAATGTGTAAGGACCTTTGGCTATAATTTAAATATCATAATGGGACATGAGAAGGACTAGTAGGGTATAAGCAGGGTCCGGGTAAGACGAGTTTATCTGAGATTTTATCCTGGGGTCTCTGGGATATAAATTGAGTGAGAAATCGGGCATACGTTAAAGTATGTCTTGTAAGAATTTAGTAAGACTTAGACCAGTAGGGTAGTGAGGGCACACCTATTGATTTTACATTTATTGAAAGGATACACTTCGAGAGTCGAGAAGTACTTACGAATTTACACTAATTGAGAGAATAAAAAAGAATAATTTAATTGTACGTAGAACTCGAGCGTTATATGCTGCGCATAGCTAGAACATATTATGGGTCGTGGGTGTACCTAGCTGAATTACGTGAATATATGTATGGGTGAAAATATATATATATATATATATCTGTGTGTGTGTGTGTGTGTGTGTGGTATATTTGTGTGTAATCATTCCCACGCTACTTTCTATCACGGAGGTTCCGCGCTGGGACAGTCTTATCTCGATTGGACCTTTACGGGGTATATTGACTTGTACCCTAGAACATATTATGCTTGGTACAGGCTACTCAAGAATGATAGTCCGACGGTCCTAAGAGACGTGAGGGTATGTGCTGAACTCTTAGTGACTTGGAACTATACTTCGCCTCCATTATGTGTGTTTTTGAGTTAATACAATTCGAGAGTGATTCTGGACTAGTATTCCCCTCTTGTATGAGTGATATGGGGACTTGATAGCATAGTATGCCAGCACCATACACTTATGTGGGGTGCCCTATTAGTATATATATTATGAGTGATAAATATATGTACCTGTGATTAATATACTGTGCTCGTAAGTACATAGAATTGAGTAATTAATATTAAATGAGCCAAGTGGTGGAGAACTTAAGTCTGAATTGTTATGAATATAATTGGCTTGGTAAATTCAAAAGAAAAGGTTATCATATATACACTACAGTCATGCGGTATCTTGAATTAGGCTTGGTGAATTAAAATTGGAATAGACTAGTTAACTGGGTTAGACTTAACAAGGTTAATTCGGTAGTATGTTAGACGTGTACACTACTTGAGAGGTGATGATTACCAAGTGAGTGTCGAGGTACTAACATGTATGTTATATCAACAGGTAAGCATTTTAAATACGTGCTAAACTATTTTGAAAGCTGTTTTACACTTGGGCTCTGACTCGTTTCCTATTTTTTTCTTCCTCTTGTATGTATACATACATATATTAGAGGTGCCCAGCCACAAGAGCGTCTGGCCTAGATCTTTGAACTATTGATGTGCTGCAGCTAGTGTGGAAGTTGCAAGTCCTTGTAGTAGACAACTTTATCCTTATCTTCTCATTCTCCTATTTATTTATTTCTAGTTAGGGCGTGTGTCGCCCATTTCCATATTTCTTTTAGTTCAGAGAGAGATTTGTACTCTTTATTATTTCAGTATTCAACTATTGTTGGGATTGTTTTTCTTATTACTTGTCCTGCGATTGTGTTTTATTATTTGGATTGGTTTATCTAGTTGGTCATTTTATTCGGATGGTTTGGTTTTAATACTATCATTTTTAATAATGAAAATGGTTTCATAGTTAATAATAACAATCAAAATTAATTTATAAAATTAAATGTTTTGACACTTAGCTTAATTATTTATTAGGTGATTAATAAATAAAATTATTTTACGATTGTGATGCTAAGAATGAACCAACCGGACGCTTTGAATTAATTTAATGAAGGACTAATCACCCGATATTTAGTTAGATGGGGTGTCACAAGTGGTATCAGAGCATCAGGTTCCAGAGTCCTTTAGGATCTGTACAACTTATTATGCTTTAATCTTAGCGTGCTTTGATATAGAGCCCTATGTTTAGGATTATTGTGCCCTTATTTATGCGATTACGTCTTCAGCTATTTGAGATTTAATAATAAATGTGGACTAATAAAATTCCTTCTCATCCAGATGCCTCCAAGACGAGCCTCGAGGGAAAGAAAGGCCCAGCCAGAGGAGCCAGCAACTCAGGCTTAGCGAAGGATGAACGTAACTGAAGTTGCCGCCATAGTTGCTCAGGTGGTAAATGCACCTTTAGCGGTGGTGTAGCAGGCCCCACCCCAGGTTCAGGCTATGTCTCCAGTTCTAACTCAGTTTTCCACTGCATGGGAGAGGTTCAGGGATGCCTTTCAGAGGGAAGATCCCCTTGAGTTCTCGGGCAATTCTGACATTGTCATCGCGAGCCAACGGAAGAAAGATATCCAATGCATCTTCGCATGTACGAGTGCACAGAAATTCAGAGACAGTTACTGACTTCTTACAATCTAATGGGGGCACCTTACAATGGCGTTAAAGGAAAAAAAAAACGAAATATCACCCAAAAGGCCCCATGAGAGCCACCAATACCTCAGACGATACCAATGTAACTCGTAGGAACAGACCACACGGTCATAGGACTCCCGGTTTGAGAAAATGACAATAATTTGAAAATATCAAGACTTAAGCTTAAAACGTGGCATTAGAGGATCAAATCCTAAAATAGCCCCCGAACCACCCCGTGAGAGGCACTGAAACCTCGCATGGGACCAATGTAACTCGTAGGAATTGACGACGTGGTCATGGGGCTCCTGGTTTGAGAATACGACAATAATTTGAAAATATTTTGACATAGGCTTAAAAACGTGGCATTAGAGAGTAAAATCCCAAAACATCCCTCGAATCTCCCCGTGAGTGGCACCGACACCTCGCACAGGACCAATGTAACTCGTAGGAAATGATCGCATGCTCACAAGACTCCCGGTTTGAGAATACGATGATAATTTGAAAATATCTACACTTAGGCTTAAAAACATGGTGTTAGAGGGCGAAATATCAAAATAACCCGTTAACTGCCCCGTGAGAGGCACCAACACCTTGCACGTGATGAATGTAACTCGTACAAACTGATCGCATAGTCACGGGACTCCCGATTTGAGATTAAGTTTATAATTTGAAAATATCCAAACTTACGCTTAAAAACATGATGTTAGAGGGAGAAATCTCGAAACAACCCCCAAACCACCCCATGAGAGGCACCAACACCTCGCATGGGAACAATGTAACTCGTAGGAACTAACTGCACGGTCACGGGACTCCCGATTTGAGAATATGATGATAATTTGAAAATATATAGACTTTGGCTTAAAAACATGGCGTTAGAGGCTGAAATCCGAAACAACCCTCGAATCACCCTGTGAGAGACACTAGCACCTCGCATGGGACTAATGTACATCGTAGGAACACACAGTATGGTCATTGGACTCCCGATTTGAGAATACAATGATAATTTGTAAATATATGGACTTTGGCTTAAAAACATGGCGTTAGAAGGTGAAACCCAAAAATAACCCTCAAACCGCCCCGTGAGAGGCGCCGACACCTCGGATGGGACCAATGTAACTCGTTGGAATTGATTGTGTGGTCACGGGACTCCCAGTTTGTGAATACAATGATAATTTGAAAATATTTATACTTAGGCTTAAAAATATGGGGTTAGAAGGTGAAACCCTGAAACAACCCTTGATCCGCCCCGTGCAAGGCACCAACACCTCGAATGCGACCAATGTCACTCGTTGGAACTGATATGATAATAATTATAACTCAAATATGAATTTTTTTATCTTGAATACAATTTTTTTATAACTACTTGGTTACTGATATCATTTCTTTTTTATATCCTATTTTTTTACTGGATAACATTGTATCGTTTGATTTTATCCACGTGAAACACATGAGGAAGGTAATGGTTTACAACAGGAAGATTATTCATATAATGTTGTTGACATTCATGATAATGTTTTTATGTGTTATGGCCGTGCAGGCTTTAATTGTTTTATTGTTTAGTTTTATGGTCGTGCGGGCTTTTTAAATTTAATTGTTAAATTTTATGGCCGTGTTGGCTTTATATTAAGCAGGTTTATATTAACAGGGTTTAGAGTGTCCAGAAAACAGAGAAACTCTGCCTAATTTTTTTTGGGTATGTGAATTATTTAGACTTATAATATTTTGAAGTTTGTATGTACATTAGTTTACCAACAACGTTCCTGATTCGCAATTTGTGAATTTTTTGATTGTTTTGCCAATAATAAATCTTTGGTTGGTTGAAAATTTCTTTAAGGGATCCATTATAATATTTATGATGTCTACTTCGATATTATATGATGCTTAAAATATTTATCCTTAACAAAAAATGTTGGAATATAGTATGGGAAAAGTTAGTTAACATTGTGATGTTTTCAAGTAAATGACTGAATTTTGTGTTAGTATCTTAATTAATATTCCCGACATTTAAAAAAAAAGTCACATCTATGTCACCAGGAAGGGACAATTGCCGATGGTTAATAGACATAGCAGGAAGCATCGGGAAATGTGTATCGACATTTTTAACAAACGACACTTATTTTCTGACTGTAGCTACGCCGACGTTTTTAAAAAGTGTTGTCCATACGTTAGGATTTCTGTTCCCGTCATTTTTAGAGTTTATTCTGACTTTAGAAAACGTCGCTAAACCCAAGTTTTCTTATAGTGACCATCCAAATCAAGGGAGATAGGTTTGGTATAGGCTACGATTATAGAGTTGTTCCCATTCCCAATGCCAATACTAATCGTGTGAGAGAACCCACTAGGAACGTGAGGAGAGGTCAAAATTTTGGTAATCATTCCCGTCATGTTTACACTTGCACTCATTGCGGTAAGAAAGGCCACCTTAGATGTTTTTGCTATGACATTAGGAATTCTCCTAGGAAGTTAACGAATAAAGTCATTTCGGTTGCCAACACCCCATGCATAATTTCACACCTACTTGGGTTAGGAAATCGGACTTAGAGGCTTTATAAATTAAACTCCATGGTTATTTTTTGGTTGCACTTGATTCTTCGAATGCTTAATCTAAACGATGACTGTGTTGCCATTTTTGTCATATGCTAGCCTTTGCATCATGATTTATACCTTGCTAGTGTTATGAAATGTGTATCTTTTTCATTTATTTGAGTCTTATTTGAAAATTTCAAAAAGTTTTTTCGCTTTAATTATTTTTGAGAAAAATACAAAAAGATTTTATTTGGGGTAAAAAATATTTTTAGAAAAACACATAAGATTTTCAGTTTATTTTTGTGTCGTAAGTGTTTCTTGTTTGATGTGGTATATTAGTGTTCTTGGACCCCCATCATTTCATTATCCATGTGGATAGGACATTTGGTCATAATAGTTGATGCATTGAATGATGTTAACCATAGCCTAAATGGGGTTGTTTTGAAGTTGATATGCATTTTAATTCAACTTTGTATTTATGCCATCATTGCACACATGCACGAGTTTATATGAATGTTTGGAAACTCATGCATATTTGAGTTTGGTGAGACATTCTTATCAAAATTTTGCCATATATGATCAAGTAGACTTTGGAGTAGGTGTGCATGTAAGAACCGTTTACTGTGAGGATTGTTATTATATACATTGAAAAAATAATAAGTGTTCACGAGAAAGGTCTAGGAGTGAATAACAATGACGTTGTGAAAGCCACTGTTTAAAAGAGACCAAGAGAAAATTAAGACAATAAAAATATTCATAAGCCAAAAATAAGGCCAATAGGATATATCAAAGTTGAGAAGAATAGAAACCTCGAAAGAACTTGGAAAGAAATACATATATTTGAAGGAGTTTGGATGGAAAAATTAAATGGGTTTGCACAACGAATCCTTATGTTGAAAAATCAGATCATGACACTATTGTTTGTAGAATCGTCAATACTTCGAATTTATGTGTATGTAGATTGTTTGGGTCACTTAGATCATTATATAAGAGTCACGTATGGCTAAAACTATGTTTGATGGAATTTAGCTATCAATTAGATCTTCTTGATCGTTTTAATGTGTTGGAGTTGTGATTCATTTGTTGTAGTTCACGCCCATTCCCTCCATATTCATGTTTGAGTACATTGATTCTATGTTGGCATGAAACTCACATTGATTTTTATTTGTTTTTTTTCTTCTATTTTTAGTCTATTTTGCTACAATTTGCTCTTTCTAGTTAACTTTTTCAAGAAAAATTTTCACTGGACGAAACTTAATCATTTTTTTGGAACTAGAATTGAGAATTTTCTATGTTGTTCAAATGACAACTGGGTTTCATTCGGGAGACATGTCTCTGTCGCGCGATGTTTTGATCAAGAGAGGTTCTAGTGAGATGAAAAATGTAACAGGTATTGGTCATTTGAAGGGTCGCGAGATAGGTTACTTCGCGTGAGAGCGCACTGTTTTGTGAATGTGTAGGTCGCTTGATGACCTGGTTGGAGAGATGTGCCTATGTCGTTCAAAGGACAAGGCTTAGTCATTCGAGCGAACTGGAGATATTTTTTGTATTCTTTTATTTTGTACCTGCTTCATATTAATGATCATATCATTCTGTTTGGTTACTCTTGGTAATTTTTTATGCAGTATAGGTTGATTTTGCATGCTATTTTTTTTTGCCTAATTTGTTTAGTCACATCATTACTGCTTTTAATCATTCATATTATAGATTTGATATATTCTAATTGTTTTAGGTGGCATCAACTGTATATCCTTCATTGATTGTTATTATTCCAAATATTTTGATAAATTGTTTATCTTTTTCACTTATTGTCTATTCATGACAAAAAGGTGGAGAGATGTATATGGGGTGGGGGGAAAGTATGTTTGATGAGCACGTAGTTTTTGTTGCATTACAAATTGGTATCATATTCTTTCATGCTTATATATTAGTATTAATTCGTTTTCACAGTTTCATATACCGATTTCAATGTTTATTTTCATAATTAGTACACTTTACTTTGCTCACATGTTTAACAAATGATTTAATTTTAATTTTAAAAATTGATATTAATATTTCATATTTGTATCATAATGGTTATATCATTTGTTCCTCCATACTTCACTGGGTATTTTTCTATTTCATGTGTGTTGGTATGCTTAAGACATTCGAGATTTCAAAACTATATCACATTCAAACAACTCATGCTATCCGGACCAACTTTTACTAGTATTGTAATGTAATTTTTGATTTTAGGTTTTATGGGATGGGATTTAGATGTCATACGGCTTGACGGACCAGCTTAGGCATTTCACTGTTTGGGTTTAGTCCCAGAATAGTCAAAGAGGAAGATTTGTAAGGCCAAATTTTCCAATAGAGTCCAATGTATGATTTGACTTATTCCCGGAACAAAACATTGTTCTTAAGTCAAAGATAGATTTTTATTATCAAGATCCCACACAATAGTCTATGACATACCGTTTATTGAAGAGTATGCGTCCAAGCTTAAAAAATAAATCATGTTGAGTTTATTTTGATGCACGTTTCATGTCTTCAATGCATTCCGATCTCCCAGTTACGAATGCGTAATGTTTATGGCACTCGAAAAATATTTTTAGGATGTTATTTTTATTAAAAAATATTTTTAAAAGAGTTTAACTTCGCTTATTTTGAGATAATGATTATTGAGAGTCATATGAATCCTTCCCTTGTGTTAAGAAGTATCAAATGACATTCAACGTCATTCAAACGACATGTGGAGGTTGTTCAAATGACATGGCTTTGTCATTAAAATGACATTGCTATCTCATTTGAACGATAGCCTCATCTCTTTCAAAGGATACGCCGACTCCAGTTTTTCAATTCAGGCGTGTTTCTCTTAGAATTTTGCAAGTTGTAGAACCTAAAAATCAGTTCCCATACAATATAGTTTCTGCACAAGTTTTCTAATGTTTTAAAAGTCTAAAAATATCCTTAGAGTTTCAAGATCCGAGCTTCCATACCCTTATGCTATATAGATGTTGGATTGCACCATTGTATTTTGTTCATCTCTTTGAATGTTGGGTTTTTTGGTGAAGAAGTGAAGCATTTTGTGTTCAACATCATAGACGTTGCCTTGCTACATCGGTGGACAAGAGTGTTGTGAACGAGCATCGTAGAAGGATTTCTATTTGGGCAGTGTGGAGGACTGGTTGAAGGATCAGAGGAGCATCAATACTTATGGGGGATTGTGTCTTTGACTAAGTGAATCATCTGTACTTTGTAATACCATATTATACTAATTGTTTGGCTTAGGTCATACGAGATTTTTTTGCTTAGTAGTTTCCTCGTAATCCGATGTCGCCCTTGTGAACTTATTTATTTTACTTTCTTTAATCACATATCTTCATGTTTAGAATTAAAGAAGATCAAATTGGGCTTAACTAAAATTGGTGCACACACTTGGTGCGGTTTAAAATTTGGAAAAAGGTTTTTAAAAAAGAAAGTTGGTTTTGTTATCCTTAAAATACATTCGAAAGAAAAAAGGGCCTACAACCTAAGCAATATAACTCTCACCTTCCATTGGCCAAGTAACCAACAACTTCATACCCTCATATAGGCATCAAACCTAGGTCACTCATATTTAGATTACCAGTTACTACCCAAAACTCTGCTGAAATGTCGGGTCAATATGTTGTCCAAATTTTCACTCGATTTTATCTTTTTTCAAAACAGGACCCTATCCATGAGCCTAGAAAAAAGTCAAATCGTATTTTGCATATTTTTCAAACCTAATTTTCCAAGGCTCGGGTCCAGTCCGATAGTTCTTTTGCATTTAGGTAAACCTAATATAAGTGAAAACATAAACATAATAATATTCATGATGAGACTCTTCTCTTGTTTTTCCCTCCTTACTTACCAAAAGTATTAAAAACATTTTTCCCCTCTTTTATCAAAATACAAAAAAAAATTATTTTTCTTTTTCCACAAAAATATCAAAAACATTTTCCTCATTTTAAAAAAAAATTATCCTCCTCTTTTTACAAAATAAACCAGAATTATTTTCCTTTCAACCTTTGGCCTAGCTCACTATTGGCATCAGTCCTCCGTCAAATCACCCAAAAGATCCATCAGTTCTCCCACTATTTCCTCGGAGTCAAGAGTTCACCTTCACACACTTTCCATGGATAAGGAAGACCACATACCGAATATGGAGCCTAATTTGATGATAGTTATAGTTCAACTTACCTCCAAGATTGACAACCTTAAAATTGAGGTTCATGAGATGCAGTGAAACTGGATCCCTATTTCAAAAGAACTCGAGGTCCTCTTCCCTTGCCCCTCATGCTCCACATTCCCCTCATGCTAATAGGCCATCATCAACTTCGCTCCTTATGCCGAATCTTGCCCAGCCAGGGGCTAACCTACCAGTAACCGTCGATCCGAAGGAAAAAGAGTTAAATAAGGTCAAGGAGGACCTTAATCCATTGACCAAGAAGTTTGACCATGTTTGAATCTTTGGGAACTACAGGCATTACACCCATATGTCTTCATACCCTTAAACAAGGTTGCTGAAAAAGTTCGAGATGCCCAACATAAACAAGTTCAGTAGTAAAAAGCCCCCAATTGTTCATATCCGAAGTTACCACCATGCCATGACTCTCCTAGATGCCTCTGAAGAAATAATGGGCCAAATGTTCGAACAAATTTTGAAGTACAATGCTCTTCACTAGTTCTTATCCCTCGAGGAATCTAAAATTCACAATTGAGAGGATGTTGCTCGAGAATTCATGTCATAATACAATGAGGAGTTAGAAGTTACACACCATGTTTTAGAACTTCAAAAGAAGAATCCTAGGGAAATTGTCAGTAATTTCAAAGCAAGGTGGAGAGATAAAGCAAACACCATGACCAACCGGCCTTTAAAAGAAGATCAAGTTAGTATTGTGAAGAAAACTTTCTTGCCCCATGTCCGAGCAACGATGGGAGGAAAATATTACCCCCATTTTTTATCCCTTCCAAAAGTAGGGGTGGAGATTGAAGAAAGTCTTTCTATGATAGAAGTAGAACCAAAGAAATTATCCGGATAGTTCACTCCCAAAAATTATGAGAAACCTGCCAATACCACAGTTTCAACCAATAATAACATCTCTAAGCATGCCACTTAGTGGGCACCAAAAATCTTACCTAATCCTTCCAGAAAGGAATACACCGAGATTTATGCTCCCCTCTCCAAAGTCTACCAAGCCCTTTTGAGCTAAAATCCCATCAAGCTATTGGACCCTCATCCATTAGTAAACATATTTCCCAAAAAATTCAAACCCGATGCCCATTGCAATTTTCACCAAATTGTCAACCATACCACTGATTAGTGACTCCATCATTGGAATGCATTCCAAGGTCTGATTGACTGGGGTGTCATCACCCCACCAGCCAATCCTAAAACAAACAACACTCACAATCCACTCCATATAGTGTGAATGCAATCTTCCTAGAAAATGATCCAAAATTTGACTCGTCTACTAAAATTGGACCCAGTAAATCACCCATCATACCCATATATTCACCTAAAACCCTCCAAATTTGCTTATATTTTCTCCTCCACCCTACCTTTTTATCGATCAGGACCTATCTCTTCTTATAAGAGCATGCATTGTCGTGCGTACTCGTTCCAAGGGAAAAGATATTGAATTTCTAGCGGTACTAAACCAGCTCCTAGAGTTTGGGCTAAACTTGCCTTCAGAAATGACCATTGACTGCCAAAAGTTCAGCACACTGTTTATAAAAACCTGAAAGTGGGTTCGCGAGTCATATACATGGGTAGTGCCTGCTGATGAAGTTAATTTAAATGACACCATCTAGATTATGGCAGACTTGTTCCAACGGACTGATGAAATTTACAGTATGTACGAACTACTTGATGCTTTGAAGATACATGGGTGGTTGGTCCTTTATCTTATACATCTCCCCATTGAGCGGGAGGATCTATATGAAGAGGACGTTAAAGTTGTAGAATGCATTGGATTCTCGTGGAAGGATGACATCATTTCCATTGGATGGGGGGACGATTTTGACAGTTCATATGAAGAGACAGGCCAAGAAAAGACTGGACTAATGATCACTGCATGTGGGATGATATCATTTGAATATCTCCCAGGATAGATCAACAAAGTGGATGAACAGTGTGGGATACATGAAGAAATAGTGTTTTTATTTTTTTCCCTCTTTTGTGAATCATACGACGAGATTTGGGAGGCATTACCAAAGTTTGAACCCTCAATTAGCAACGACGAGAAATGTTGTCAAGAAACTCCCCATGCTGAAAATGACCATCAAGGAGAGTAAGATCCTCAAATAGTTGAAGAAAACTCAAGCAAACATTACTTTGTGGGGACTTTTCATGTAATCAGCTGCACCAAAATTCCTTGACTAAATTACTTATTGGGCCCACTGTCCCCCCTTCCACAACTTTGGAAAAAGTCATGAACTTGGTCGAGTCTCTAACCTCTACCATCTTTCAATATCTGAGTTGAAGTAACAAAAAAGAGAGTCATCCTTTTGCTCATCGACAACGGATAAGCAAGTATTCTTTTCCCATTAAGGTACCTCAACCTCTTGGGATTGAAAGTAAGCGACATTGTTCTAATTTCTACCGTGGTGTGAGCTTATGACAATACTCGCCGAGAGGTGATGTGATTTGTAAAGTATACAATAGGGGATGGTACTATAAATCCCGTTACTAAATTCCAAGTCATCGAGATACCATATTATTTTAACATCTTGCTTGGATGACCATGGCTTCTTAACATAAAGGGGGTATCTTCCTCTTTCCAACTGCAACTGAAGTTCTTCGTCAAAAGGCAAGTCATCACTATCTTGTGCGACAATGATAATATCGATAATTCAATCATGAATAACCCGAGACTAAAAATACAACATGGGGAAGATGATATTATTATATTTAGATTTCGAGTAGAACAACTTTCGCTCCCGGTAGAGGATGACTTCAATGATATAGTCTGTCTAGAGCATAACCCTCAAGAAAATGTCAAGATAATGCAAATATTCAAAAATATGCACGTCATGCCCGGACTGGTGCTGGGATAACGAAAACATGGAATAGTAGAGCCCACAGTGCTTAAGAAGTTCTTTCCTCCATGTGTCCTGGGATATTAATCATAATTAGAGGAACTCAAAATGCTCTGGAAACCTCGATTAAAGAGAAGGCTCGAAAGTGCCAAGACTATTTCAGGAGATTCCTTGAATGGAAGATTCGTCAAAGAGAGTGAATATTTTCCATTTTGTGGCGTTCCCAAATCGTGGTGTGATCATGTGGATAAGAAGATAAAGCCATGGATAGAGTTCTTCTTCCAAGACAGTTCTCATAGGATAAAATTTCACAGCATCAAGTGTAATTGCTCATTAAGAAGACTACAGTTGTTATTGAGGATTCATAAGGAAGTGCCTACAAGGGCTCATTTAA
Source organism: Sambucus nigra (assembly GCA_949130495.1). Classification (NCBI taxonomy): domain Eukaryota; kingdom Viridiplantae; phylum Streptophyta; class Magnoliopsida; order Dipsacales; family Adoxaceae; genus Sambucus; species Sambucus nigra. The sequence goes on from OX422211.1 coordinate 606,508,069, forward strand.
TCTACAAACATTGGGGCTGACACTCTTCATGATCCACCCATACGCTACATCATCGGATCGATCCATCCTGATTAAAATAGCTAATGCAACCCTCCTTAAAAGGAATGTTGCGTTAGTTCCACCAATTGAAATGCAACCCAACCCAGATGTTTACCCTTTGTCTTCCTCTTTTTTTGTTACTCCTTGTTCTGATCACAATGAATCGAGACATCTTTTGACGAGATTCCTAACGTTGTTTTTCTTGAGAATGAAATAAATAAATAAAATTTAGTATCTTATTATTCCTTAAATTAATTGTATTAATTCTAATCAAACTCTTGATGATGATGATGTTGAAAATGAACAATTCTTAACCGATCTAAATAAGATTAATAATAAACAACATATCCACATTTAAATTAATAAATACAGTACTATTTCCATTAATCTTGGTTCTAGTACCCAACTATGAGAGATTAGGATAGGGTCGACCCATCAGGTCGACCCTTGACGAGCATGAGCATGCATAATTCGAAGAGACGTTAAAAGAGATTTTGGATGTATTCACATGGTCCTAAGATGACATGCATGGATTTGATCCCGAGATCACCCAACACAAGATTCCAGCTCTCCAAGAATGTAAATCGGCCAAGAAATAGCGAAACTTTGCACTGAATGGTCGCTGAAGGTTAAGGCATAAGTGGTCAAATAGTTGAATGTAGGCTTTATTCGGGTGATAAAATATACCACATGGTTAGCCAACATTGTACCCGTGACAAAATAAGGAGGAAAGGTTTGCATGTGCCTTTATTACTGAGATTTGAACAAGGCCTCTCCGAAGGATGATTACCCATGGTCCAATATTGACATGGTTGTGGACAACACAACCAATAACGCTCTCAAGTCATTCGTTGATGGGTTTTTTGGATAGAATTAGATCAAGATGCATCCTGATCATCAAGAAAAAAAGTGCATTCATCACCCCTGGGGAACCTTCTGCTACATAGTTATCGCATTCGATCTCAGAAATGCAGTGGTATCTACCAAATGTCTGCCATTACCATCTTACATGATCTGATACACAAATAAGTCGAGATCTATGTGGATGTATAATTATCAAGACTAAGACTAGGGAAGGTCATGTTCCCGCTCTCTGAAAGTTCTTCGAACAACTGCGGTGATACCAGATGCGACTTAACCAACATAAATGTGTTTTTATCATTATGAAAGGAAAACTTTTGGGATCCATGTTTAGCGAGAATGGGATTAAAGACGATCCTCCCAAACTGAAATCCAAGCTTGAAATGCCACCACCTCGAATAGAGAAAGAAGTTTGGGGATTCTTGGGAAAATTAAAGTATATCAGCCGATTCATCAGCCAGTTGACTTCTATTTGTGAACCAATATTCAAACTCCTCTGAAAATATTGCACCAAAGTATGGAACTAAGATTTTCAAGAAACGTTTGACTTAATCAAGAAGTATTTAACCTATCATCCGGTAGTCATGCCCTCATAGCATGTTCTCCCGACTCCTATACCTCACTATAACAGATACCGCAGTTGGGGCTTAGCTAGCCCAATATATTAAAGAATCCCATAAAGAGAGGTAAATCTACTATGCTAGTTACAAATTGATTAGATACGAAGTCAACTACACTGCCTTGGAGAAAGCACGTGTTGCCCTTGGCTGGGTCACTCAAAAATTATGACATTAAATGCTCGCTTTTCAGACCAAACTAGTATCCTGAATAAATCCTCTCAAATACCTACTTTAGAAACCTTCCCTACCTAGCCGAATAACTCGATGGTTGATGCTGCTAGCCGATTTAGATATTGTGTATGTTATGCAAAAATCCATGAAAGGGAGAGATATATCTAACTACCTTGTTGACTACACTATCGAAGAAATCGACATCCGGATCTCTAAATTCCTAGATAAAGACATCTTTTGCACGTCTTAGGAAGACCTACGATGGTAAATGTTCTTTGACAGCACCACCAATAAGAAAGGATACATCATTAGGATACTACTAATCTACTCTGAGGATTATCACAATCCCATTTCCATTAAGCTAGATTTTTTCTGCACAATTAACATGACCGAATACGAGCCGTTCACAGTAGGCCTCAAAGTATCTCTCAAGAAAGGAATCCAATGCTTAGATGTCTAGAAGGAATTTGTCCTCACACCAACGAGGTCCTTAGAAGATAAAGAGTCAAGGATAAAAATCTCTTACCCTTATACCCCTACCTAGAGGAGTTGTCCTCACTATTTTGAGATATCACCTTCCACTACTTTCCCCGAGAAAGAAACAGCTTATCTGATGCCCTTACCACCTTAGCCTCCATTGTTGACATGCCCGAAGGAATAACAATGCCCCCTTTCCTAATCCAGAAACAAGTTAAACCGACCCACTACTACCACATTGAACTCATCACAAAATAGGATCCTAATATGGCCTAGTGTTGTTACTATGACATTTGGAGCCTCCTCAAGCACAATAGGTAACTTTAAAATAAGAAAGACCGAGAAACCCTCTTCAAGCTGGATGCCTAGTGCATTATTTATAATAAAGCATTATTCTAGAGAAACTTTTATGGAACCCACTTACACTGCATCGCAGGGGATGACATTGAAGAGATGATGCAAAAAATCAACAGTGGGGAATGCGAACCCCACTTGAATGGCCAAATGCTTGCTAAGAAGATTGTCCAACAGGGTTACTATTAGACTACCATGATTCAATATTTCACCACCTATGTTCATAGATGCCTAAAATGCCAATAATTTTCCAATCTCCAGCACTTGGGTTTGCGAGAATTATACAACATGACCTCTCCCTATCCGTTCTCCACAAGGGTTATAGATATCATAGGGAAAGTTACACGTAAAACCTCCAATGGGAATGAGTTCATCTTTGTTGATATAGATTACTTCACCAAATGGTTTAAAGCCGAGTCATACACATTGTTGAATGCCAAAAGGTAGCCATGTTCATTCGAAAGAATATCATCTACCAACACAGGGTATCGCATGAGATAATGCTAGATAACGGGTTACATTTCGAGGCAAAAGTCATAGAATTAGTTAATGAGTATAGGATTCAAAGACTCAAGTCTTCTCTTTACTGATCATAAACCAATGGTGCAATTCAAGATGCTAATAAAAACATCAAAGTAATCATCAATAAGATGATTGAGAGTTACCGAGATTAGGTCGATCGGATCCCTTACTCCCACTTCGGTTATTTCACTGTAGTCTGGGTATCTACTAGGTCTACCCCTTACTCTCTGGTATACGACATGGAAGCATTCTACACATTGAACTAGAAATTCCTTCACTACGCGTCATGCCTAAAAGCAAGGTTAACGAAGAAGACGACGTCTTGACGAGTTGCCTCTCTTGGACTAAATAAGGTTAAAGGCATTATATCATATACATGGGTACCATCTTCGGATAACAGGGTTGTTCAAGTAGATAGTCAAGGATCACGGTATCCGAGAAGGGGACTTAGCCCTCAACTATGGTAAGCCAGCTCTACCTAGTCTGCTGGGCCAACATTTTAGCCACTACCCTTGTAATGACCCCACTTTTATATGTTCATATATAGTTTTAAATGTTGTATTTTTTCATATGTGATATGGATAAGGTTAATTTTTTATTTTATTCTAATCCACCCTTCATAAATCATAAAATATCAAATTAATTACAAACATAAAATTTTAAAGATTTCGGTAGGAATGTTCGTATTAGAGACTAGTTTTGACCATAATAATATAACAATTGACTTGAGGTAAAAACTAAAACGTTGTTTATATATGAATTAGGTCTGTAACACAACCAACGGTGTGTTAAACGGAAGTCCGAGTAAGAAGTTATGCCGAAATTACGAAATAAGGGCAAATATGTCCATCCTTTAAGTCATATTTTGTCTTATTACCACAACATGTGTAATATTTTGATTGGTTGAAGGGAATTATGGTTTGGCCAACTTAAACACTTTGAAATAACCTCTTTATTCATCAAAATGGATTAAACCAAAGTTTATAGCATATCCTAAGCTAAATGATAAGTTTTGGGGTAGAAAATAAAATTTATGAAACTTTGGGGACTTGATTTTGAAATAATGAAAGTTTTAGGGACTAAAATGAAAAAATATAAAGTACCATTTTGCAAATAAAATATTTTCAAGGAGATATAAGAAATATTGAAAATGTATGCTGTAAAATTACTGAAATACCCTTCATGTGAAAAATGACCCTAATACCCTCAACAACTTTACACCTCGTGCTTGACACCTCGTGATTGGTTTTGACTTCTTCATTGTACATGTGTAACCTTTAAAGGAAAGGAAAAAACACGTGTCATGAAATTATAGAAAGCCAATACACGTGTTGCCGTACGGTGAATTGAGACAACAAGACAACTCTGTTACACGACACGCTAAGGCTGACTCACCAAATTGGACGCTTAATCGTCGGGACACGTGTCAACAACCTAATAACTTTGGGAAATTATAAATAGAGGACTTAGGATCAGTTCTTACATGAAATTCATTCCAAAGTTTAGAGATAAATAGTGAGAGAAAATACGAGAAAGTTAAGAAGAAGTTTGATCTTAAGAATTAACGTGTGATCCAAGACTCAACATCTGTGACTTCGGACTTCGGTTCTATGTGAGTACTCTGACATTCCTTGTATATTTTGATTATATGATATTATACAAACTACATATATTTTGTGAAATGATTTAATTCCCAAATACATCTGATACCGATGATTCCGTCATTTGTTATATGTGTATATCTCTCAATCTATACATATGATTTAAATTCTGAAATTATTGATTCGACCTATGGAAACACTCTTACTATGTTGGCCTTGACTACCGAGTGGAAATATTTGGGTGGTAACTTCCTAGCTAGTTTATCACTGGTGTGCCCTAAATGAGGCGTTGTTTCATATATCATGATTTTATGTTTGCGTTATTGCCGGGTGGAAACATTTGGTAACACTATCTGTTTATCTGGGTATTAGAGCGTACATGGACATCAAAATAAGTTGAATAATTGACATATTGCTCAAATTGTTTTATCTATTCTATTCTGAACTGATTATTCTAAAAATATATATACTGCCAGTTTACTTTATATATTTTACTACAAATTATTGTCCATATATGTATATGTTTTTATTGGAAATTGAATAGGTATCAATTTTTTGAAAAACCTTGGAATGTCTGGAGATTAAACCTCACCCGGCTTTTAGCTGATGTTGTATAACAAACCATTTTTCAAGAAATAAGTAGGCTTGGAATGAACGGAAAAGGACTATATGGATGATTGAGCTTTTAGAGATCTTATTGGTTATTTTAAGTAAAAAGTTGTTATATCATATAGAGCATGTTTGGCTCTCTTGTAATAAGTTTTAAATTTTGTTTTAAGTTGTAATTAGTTGTGACTTGTAATATAAATGAAGTTTCCTTTTAGAAAGCTCTCATGACGTAATTCCTTTAATTTTGGTATTTTACGATTCATAACCATGTAATTGTATTTCTGTTGCATTTAATTAAGGAAACAATTTAAATCAGAATATTTTCCTTGATGGCATGTTAAGACACTCGTTCCCCACTACTGTTTTGGGATGGGGTCGTGATAGAGGTGGTATCAGAGCATAAGTTATGAACCTGTAGACTACTAAACATAAGTTTCAAATGTTATCGATTTTAAGTCTCCATACATAGGATATATGATTAAATATCAGACTTATGTGATAACCCTCCATATGTCTTACAGTCTACATATAATTGTTTATATATAATTGTTCTTCTAATTTGCAATCTTGAGTTAGTATAATGTGTCTTATGTTTGGCCATGACTGTAGAAAATTACCAAGCTAAGATCAACTATGAGAACAAGTGGTTCAAGTATGGAAGGACTGGAAGGTGCATACAAGGTGATTGAGAGTCTAGTGAAGATTGTGGAGCATCAAGTGAATAATGGAGCACCAAGGAATCTGGAACTAATTAGCTCTACCATTAAGCATTTAAAGAAGTTGAACCCTCCTTCTTTTAAAGGTACTCCTAACCCAACTGAAGCGGAAAGTTGGGTGATGCAGTTGGAAAATATGCTCGAAGTTTTTAAGTGTACCGATGAACTAAGGGTTTCATTTGTAACATTTATGATAGAAGGTGAAGCCGAACATTGGTGGAGAATGAATAAGAGAATACACGATGAGAGAAATACTTGTATAGGTTAGAAGGACTTATTGATGATCTTTTATGAGAAATATTTCCCTGAAATGGTGAAGGATGAAATGGAATCTGAGTTCATGAGTCTAGCACAAGGGAATATGACGGTTAATCAATACGAGGCCAAGTTTAACGAGTTATCCCATTTTGCACCTTATGTTAAGATAACTGATGTTTTAAAAGACAAAAAGTTTGAATGTGGGTTAAGGTTGAGTATTCGTAGTCGAATTTCAATCCCAAAGTTGACATCATATAGTGACGTCGTGGCTAGGTCTACGATAGCTGAGAGGGATGGAGAGGAGTACAATAGAATTATAGATGGTAAGAGGAGGTTTGGGGAATAAATAGGTAAGAACACAAATATTATAAATAATTTTAGGAACACATCCAATGTTGGGGGAGCTAGCGATGACAAACGGTATTATAACGAGATATGTCAGTAATGTGGGAAGATGCAAGGAGGACGACCTTGTTACAAGGATACAAGAGCTTGTTTTAGATGTGGACAGAAGGGACATCAGATAAAAGAGTGCCCAACCCCAGTAAGGATTCCGATAAAACATTTTGGTGAAAAGAAGGACCAAGGTAGACAAAGTAGAGTTTTTGCACTTTCTGATACCCAAGCTTCTAATGCAGTAGTGTCAGGTACACTTTCTATATATGCACAACCTTTTCAAGTTTTAATAGATCTTGGTTCTACCCATTCATTTGTTTCTGTGCATTTTGTTAATGTCTTTCCTAATAAGCCCGAACCCTTGAGTCATAGCATGCACGTTTCTACTCCTTTGGGTGAGTTATTGATGGGAACCTTAGTATATAAGTATTGCCCTATATATATTAGTAATCATAAACTACTCGCTGATTTGATAATTTTAGACATAAAAGACTTTGAAGTCATTTCGGGGATGGATTTGTTAGCACCGTATCATGCTAAGGTAGATTGTTTTGAGAAGAGAGTTACTTTCCAAATCCCTATCCAACCAGAATTCAGTTTTAAGGGAATAGGCATCATATCTCCCATTCGTATTATCACTACAATGCAAGCTTGTAGTTTTCTTAAGAAGGGATGTCAAGCATTCCTTGCGAGTTTTATTGATTTTTCAAAAAAAGAGCCAATTTTAGAAGATATTCCCATAGATAAACATTTTCCAGATGTTTTTCCAGATGATTTACCCAGTCTTCCTCCTAGTAGAGAAATATAGTTTACGCTTGACCTTATTCCCGAAACTATACCAATATCGAAACCACCTTCTCATATGGAACCTTTAGAATTAAGGGAATTAAAATTTTAATTACAAGATCTGTTAGACAAGGGTTTTATTAGACCAAGTGTATCCCCTTGGGGTGCTCTAGTGTTATTTGTTAAAAATAAGGATGGGACGATGAGATTATGTATAGATTATCATGAACTAAATAAGGTGACCATTAAGAATAAATACCCCTAACCCCGTATAGATGATTTATTTGACCAACTTCATGGTGCGCAAGTATTTTCAAAGATTCACCTTAGGTCAGGCTATCACCAATTGAAGATTAAGTAAGATGATATTTCAAAATCATCTTTTCGTACTAGATATGGTCACTATGAATTTCTTGTGATGTCATTTAGACTAACTAATGCACTAGCCGCTTTTATGGATATGATGAATATGGTGTTTAGGAAGTATTTGGATCAGTGTGTGGTTGTTTTCATTGATGACATCCTTATTTATTCCAAAAGTATTGAAGAACACGAAAAACATTTAGAAACGGTGTTACAAATCCTTAGGAAGGAGAAATTATATGTGAAATTAAAGAAGTGTGAGTCTTGGTTGCCTAGCCTCTCTTTTCTAGGACATGTCATTTCCAAGGAGGGAGTGTCATCTGACCCTCGAAAGATCAAAGCTGTATTGGATAGACCAACTAATGTGACGAAAATTCGTAGTTTCCTTGGATTAGCATGTTATTATGGAAGATTTGTTGAAGGATTTTCTAGTATTGCCAAACCTTTATCTAGGTTAACCCAAAAGAAGGTGAAATATGAATGGTCTGAGGAAGTTGAGAATAGTTTTCAAGAACTTAAGAATCGATTAGTAATTGCCCCAATTTTAACTATTCCTTCCGGGATAATGGGATTGATGATTTATTGTGACGCTTCTAAAAATGGTTTGGGATGTGTACTAATGCAAAATGAAAAAGTAGTAGCTTATGCCTCGAGACAGTTAAAACCACATGAGCAAAATTATCTAACCCATGACCTAGAATTAGCAGCTGTAATTTTTGCTCTTAAGATTTGGAGACATTATTTGTATGGTGAGACTTGTGAGATTTATAACGATCATAAGAGTTTGAAATATATATTTACCCCAAAAGAATTGAACATGAGACAAAGGAGGTGGTTATAATTAATGAAGTATTGTGATTTGAATATTCATTATCACCCGGGGAAAGATAAAATAGTAGCTGATGCTTTAAGTAGGAAGTCTACACCAAATTTAGTGTGTCTTATTACAAGCCAGGAAGCACTGTTGAAGGATTTGAGAAGTGTGGAAATGGATGTATGTATTTGTAGTAAAGGAGGAACAATCGCAAATTTACAAGTATAACCCATGTTGTTGGAAAGGATCAAAATTGCACAAGTAAATAACCCACAACTGAAGAAGATTAGAGAAGTAGTTATTTAAGGGAAGAGGATTGAATTTGTGATACGAGATTATATATTGAGATTTGGAAATAGATTATATGTTCCATCTGATGCCCAACTAAAGAGGCAAATTTTGGAAGAAAGTCATTACTCAAGATTCACATTTCATCCCGGATGTACAAAGATGTATAGGGATCTTCGAGAAGTATTTTTGTGGAATAACATGAAAAGGGAGATAGGAGAATTTGTATCTCAATGTCTAGTTTGTCAACAAGTAAAAGCTGAACATCAGAAACCATCAGGATTACTACAACCCTTACCTATCCCTGAGTGGAAATGGGAACATATTACTATGGATTTTGTGACAGGTCTACCAAGGAGTTCAAATGGTAATGATTCTATTTGGGTAATTATTGATAGGTTAACTAAATCTGCTCATTTTCTTACCATTAAGATTACCCATTCTTTTTAAAAGTTAGCCAAGTTGTACGTGCGGGAAATTATTAGGCTTCATGGAACCCCAATTTCAATTATTTTTTATCTTGACCCTTGATTTGTGTCTTGCTTTTGAAAAATCCTACAAGCGTCCATGGGAACAAAAATGAATTTCATCACCGCTTTTCATCCTCAAACAGATGGACAATCTGAGAGAACCATTCAAACCTTAGAGGGTTAACTCAGGGCATGTGTACTTGATCTAAAGGGGAATTGGGATAATCATTTATCGTTAGTAGAATTTGCATATAATAATAGTTATCAAGCAAGTATTCAAATGTATCCATATGAGGCACTCTATGGAAGAAGGTGTTGTTCCCCTACATGTTGGGTAGAAGTTGGAGAAAGAAAATTATTGGGACCAAAATTTATCCAGATCACAATAGAGAAAGTGAAATTGATACAAGACCGATTTCGAATTGCTCAAAGCCGTCAAAAGAGTTATGTTGACAATTGTCCACGATAGCTAGAATTCCAAATAGGAGATTATGTGTTCTTGCGAGTATCACCAGCAAAGGGAGTAATCCGATTTGGGAAGAAAGGGAAATTGAGTCCAAGATACATAGGACCTTTTTAAATCCTTGAAAGGATAAGAGTTGTTGCGTATAGAATAGCCTTACCCCCTTAACTCTCTAGTGTTCATAATGTGTTCCACATGTCAATGATGAAGAAATATGTACCCGATTCAACGCATATCCTAAGTCACAAACCTCTTCAAGTTAGAGAAGATTTGTCATACATTGAGCATCCAGTAGAAATTTTAGACCATAAAGATCAAATATTACGAACCAATGTAATTCCACTAGTCAAAGTATTATGGCATAATCATTCCATTGAAGAAGCAACATGGGAGCGGGAAGATGAAATAAAGGAGCGATATCAATACCTGCTTGAATATTAATGTAAGTAAAGTTTGGGGACCAAACTTTTTATAAGGAGGGTGGGATGTAATGACCCCACTTTTATATGTTCATATATAGTTTTAAATGTTGTATTTTTTCATATGTGATATGGATAAGGTTAATTTGTTATTTTATTCTAATCCACCCTTCATAAATCATGAAATATCAAATTAGTTACAAACATAAAATTATAAAGTTGTCGGTAGGAATGTTCATACTAGAGACTAGTTTTGACCATTATAATATAACAATTGACTTGGGGTAAAAGATTAAAAGTTGTATATATATGAATTAGATTTTTAACACCACAAACGGTGTGTTAAACGGGGGTCCGAGTAAGAAGTTATACCAAAATTATGAAATAAGGGCAAATTTGTCCATCCTTTAAGTCATATTTTGTCTTATTACCACACCATGTGTAATATTTTGATTGGTTGAAGTGAAGGTTTGTTTGGGCGACTTAAACACTTTGAAATAACCTCTTTATTCATCAAAATGGATTACATAAAAGTCTTATAGCATATCATAAGATACATAATAAGTTTTAGGGTAGAAAATGAAATTTATGAAACTTTGGGGACTTGATTTTGAAATAATGAAAGTTTTACGGACTAAAATGAAAAAATATAAAGGACCATTTTGTAAATAAAATATTTTTAAGGAACTCTAAGAAATATTAAAAATGTTTGGTGTAAAATTACTAAAATACCCTTCATATGTAAAATGACCCTAATACCCTTAATAACTTTACACCTCGTGCTTGGTTTTGACACCTCCATTGTACACGTGTCACGTTTAAAGTAAAGGAAAAAACACGTGTCATGAAATTATATAAAGCCAATACACGTGTCGACGTTCGGTGAATTGAGACTGCAAGACAAATCCGTTTCGTGACACGCTAACGCTGACTCACCAAATTGGATGCTTAGTCATCGGAACACATGTCAACACCCTAATAACTTTGGGAAATTATAAATAGAGGCCTTAGGATGAGTTATTACACTAAATTAATTCCAAAGATGAGAGAGAAATAGTGAGAGAAAATACAGGAAAGTTAAGAAGAAGTTTTGTCTTAAGAATTAACGAGTGATCCAAGACTCATCATCTGTGACTTCGGACTTCAGTTCTATGTGAGTACTCTGACATTCCTTGTGTATGTTGATTATATGATATTATGAAAACTACATATATTTTGTGAAATGATTTTATTCCCAAATACATCTGATACCGATGATTCTGTCATTTGTTATATGTGTATATCTCTCGATATATACATCTTATTTGAATTATAAAATTATTGATTTGGCCTATGGAAACTCTCTTACTATGTTGGCCTTGACTACCGAGTGGAAATATTTGGGTGGTACCTTCCCAGCTAGTTTATCGCTGGTGTGCGCTAAATGAGGCGTTGTTTTAGATATCATGATTTTCTGTCTACGTTGTTTTCGCGTGGAAACATTTGGTAACACTATCTGTTTTATGGGTATTAGAGCATACATGGCCGTCAAAATAAAGGGAATAATTGACATATTGCTCAAATTGTTTTATGTGTTCTGTTCTGAACTAATTATTCTAAAAATATATACTGTTAGTTTACTTTATATATTTTACTGTAAACTCCTATCCATATATGTATATGCCTTATGTTGGAAATTGAATAGGTATCAATTTTCTGAAAACCCCTGGAATGTCTTGAGATTGAACCTCACTCGTCTTTTAGCTGATGTTATATAAGTAATAATTTTTCAGGAAATAAATAGGCTTGGAGGGAACGAGAAAGGACTATATGGAAGATTCAACATTTAGAGCTCTTTTTGGTTATTTTAAGTAAAAAATGTTGTATCATATCAAGCATGTTTGGCTCTCTAGTAATAAGTTTTAAATTTCATTTTAAGTTGTAATTTGTTATGACTTGTAATATAAATGAAGTTTTCTTTTAGAAATCTCTGATGACGTAATTTCTTTAATTACAGTATTTTACGATTCATAACCATGTAATTCTATTTCCGTTGCATTTAATTAAGGAAACAATTTATGTCAGAATATTTGCCTTGATGGCATTTCAAGACACTCGTTCCCCACTACTATTTTGGGATCGGGTCATGATAACCCTCCTCCACAACCACTTCTTGTAGTCTCCAGAAACATGATAAGCTCTTCCAATAGATTGGGAAGGACTGGTCGACGATCAACGGCTCTCCCACAAAGAGCCTAACCGCATGTGCATGCCTTCCGACAAATCCTCCACTAGGAAGAAGCCCAAAATCCGGGAAAGCACGATCTACTCCCATCCAAATTGACGCGGGATCCACCAAGGAAAATAAAAGGAGGTCTACCGGAGGACAACTAACCGAACATATTAGTATTCCCCCAATTTCAGAATAGGCTACAACTACCCCCACTAGAGCACCGACCAGCATAGGTGATAAGCACCCAAAAGTATATAATTTATGCCCCGAATAGGTGCATTTTAGTCATTCATTCTTACTAAAATTGGCCTTATCTCGTATTTTATTATTTTTCAGGTCAATCAGCTGTCGCAACATCAAATAATGCTAAATCAAGTCAATTGCGACTCAATGGCGGTCAAAATCATAAATGAAGAAATTCAAAGTGGCCGTGAAGTTAGAAGTCAAGTTTGACCTTGCACCGATGAGTTTCCTGTCCCTTAAACCTAATCCCCTACCTAAAACCGTCCCAAGCCGCATGTGTTCGGTTTGTACCCTTTTATTTTATTTTATTTTATTATTTTTATATTTTATATTGAGTCGTGTATATATTTTTAGGATTTTTTATATTTTATTTGTGCGTCGTGTTTTTGTATCTATATTTTCCTTTAGTTTTATTTGTTTTTAGTTTTTAGTCAGTTTTATTATCATTTTATCTTATTTTTCTTATTTTTTTTAATTTTTCTAGATTAGTTTTATTTTTAGTTTTTATTTCTGTCTTTTATTATTTTATAGGCTAGAAAATTAGTTTTTAGTTTTAATATATATTATTATTATTTTTAATTTCGTATTATTTTAGTTTAGTTTGATTTTTATTTTCATTAATCTTAGTTTTTAGTTAGGTAGTTTATTTTTATTAGGTACAAATCTAAACACACACTCCCTCTCCTCTGTCTTCCCCCATTGACATCCCATCATTCAAACTCAATTCGTAACCCATTTATACCCATGTACCCAAACACCAAACCGCTCCATCATATCCTCGATCCAAACCCACTGCAAACTAGACTTTCCCTTACCCGGTTCCATATTCCCAAACCCGCTGCCATAGTCCAATTAATTCAAATACTGACCCACTAGCTGCCAAGCCCGAAACCAACTCCAACAAACCCCATCGACCCGACTTCCCTCTATTCCGGCGAACCCGATCATAACCCATCTCCAAACTGACCAATCGTGACCCACCTCAACCAATGATTAGACTTGCCATTTGACAGGTTCCAAATCGGGCAAACCCCGATGCCCCCTAACCATCTCTTAAACCTGTAACCCAAAACCAATTGCATCCAAATTCTACCAAAACTCGGATCCGTCCCAAACCCATCTCGGGTACCGTGCAACTAACCACAACCCACCAGCCTTATCTACTCCATGAAAATAAAAGTTGATTCCTATTTGAAAACTCACCTGCCACAAGACAAAACCCACAAACAAATCCTTGGATTTGGCAAAATAAAATCCCACCAATATCTCCCATCCCAAACTATTCATGGGCTAATAAAAAGGGAAGAAGCAACTCATTTGTGGGGATATAAAAAATGGACTCTCACAGAGAACAACAATGAAAGACAGAAAAAAAGACTACATAAGGTAAAAAAAGTCAGAAAAAAAAATAAAAAAAAATAGTTTAGGATTGGAAAAAATTTGTAGGTTTAGTTTTTAATTTTAGTTTTGTAATCCAGATGAGTTTTGTGACAAGTTTGGATGTGTATTTATGCACACAGTTGACATAAGAAATTAATACGTATTGAATCTCTTTCTCTCTTCTTTAATTTCCAGTTATTTAATTGTGCTTATGCTACATTTTTAACAATGTATGGCTAAACACCCCATCCAAGGGGTGTGACGAAATGCATATGTTAAGTTATTTAATTGAATAAATTGTTCATTGGTGTGTTCTAGGCTAATTAAATTGGGAAAAATTACTGATTAATTTATTAGACGAGAGTTAATAGATTAATGTTGAAAATTGATATTTGATTTTAGGATTTGACTTAGAGATAGGTCCGATTCATAAATTCAAGTATGATTTCTTTGTATGCAATTTAGAGTTTCGTACAAATTTTTATGAATCGATCTTAGAATATAATTTGTAAGAACAAGTATGAATCTTAATTTTTTTTAGGTAGTGACAATTCCTTATTTAATTACTGAAAAAGATAACATTGAATTTATGATGTTAACGAGAGCTAAGTTTTTAAATTTAATATTATTTTGAACTAGTCAATTCAATAATTAGGACATTAAATTAAATTGACTATGCGGTGTAATTCCACCTCTTGTTTCTTCTAAAAAAATTCTAAACTAGATTACTTTATAATTTATCGTAGTCATTTTAATTGCATAAATTTTTGCTTCCTCCCTTGAAATTATTTTTAATTAAAAAAATAAAAAAATTAAAAATTAAAAACACAAAAAGATTATTTTTCATAAAAATTAAAATTACAAATTTTTACGATAACAGTTTCGACGCTTGAAATTGGATTCATACTCGAATTTACCACATACTGAATTTTTAACAAGTTTTGTAGGTGATTTCAAGTAAATTTTGATACTCGAAGTTTGACCGCAATGACTGACGAATCAATAAAACAAGTCACACAAAAGATGAAGTATCAACAGGCATCGAGCTCCATGCTCCACAAACCAGTTTAACTTCTCAATGTCTCGGCCAAAACTAATAAAATAGCGAGTGATAAAATTTAGCATAACTGATAAGAGATATTTAGGAGGGACCTCCAACCAAAATCTATCAGATAGCCACATAAACAACATGACTGGGCAAACTATTTGAAAATCAAAATGGCCTTCTCGCCAATCATATAGATTGTTTAGGGTCTCTTCCTATATCACTGTTGCATGATTGCAACGATATGACATCCATGCAATAATGGCAGCAATTTGAGGGTCAAGTAGTAGGTCCCCGATCATCAATAGTATCATTGAAGTTAATTGAAGGGCGATGGTTTTGACATATCGCGCATTATTGACATCCCACAGATGCATGAAATACATCACAGCTAGGAGGTAGATCATTCCTCTAGTGCCCCATGAGCGAGCCACTAATGGCAAGATATGGAGACATTTCGCCAACAGTGCCTGAGGAGACCGAGAGAATTCTGGGATTTACCCCTTAATATAGTAAAAAACTCCTCATAAGTTTGGCAATCTGCATCCAAGACAAAATGAAAAACATGATCCTCGCAGTACCATAATTTACCGTCGCAGTCAGTATGTTCATGTCAATGGCTCGATTGCTCCCCAAAGAAACTCGACGCATGTTAAAGGCGTTATAGTCTACATTGTACACATATCCTATGAATTTTCAAGATAAGAAGTGAATTTCTCACTTATATGAAGGATCATTTTGGAAAAATAACAAGACACAACAGGAAATAAGTAAAAGAAGGAAAATGTGGATATGTGAAGAAAAACTCTCCACCTTACCCCCTTTATATTTAAAAACATGGCAAAGATAAGAATATTGCAAAATCCTGATGGAAGCCTACCCTATCAAGGGCAAAGTAGTTGAAGAAAGTTTAATAGAAGCCTTAGGGTGATTTGACTGGACTGACCCATCGATAGGCAGGATAAGGGATACACCGATCGGCATCCCCCCCATTTTTTGAAAATTCCATTTTTTCTCTTTTGTGAAAACCAAAAAATTCAATAAAAATAATTTATATTCTAAAAGAATTTAGAATTTTTCTCTTCTTATATTTTCAACTCATCCTGTTTCAAATTAAATTGTCTTTTTACGTAATTTTAATCCTTTTTACTGTGTAAGAAAGCAAAACAAAAATTTCATAGATAAATAAATAAAACCCCATTCATTTCATATTTATGTGTCGTCATCATTACATCTCTTTTGCAAAAAAAAGAAGAAGAAAAATAGCAGGAATCAACCCTATACCCCTAAAACTTTATCTCTCATCTATCTTTTGTTTCCTCTCTCTCTCTCTCTCTCTCTCTCTCTCTCTCTCTCTCTCTCTCTTTCTATGATCCTCTATCCTTGCAATGCACGCGATTCCCCTAGCGACGAGCTAAGGAGGTTCCACTGCCCGATTCAAATTCATCCTTAGACGTAGAAGATGGAAAAAACAGTAAGGAATCGGGATCGAATCCTAGATATGATCTATTGCAGAAGCCACCTAGTCTCAAATGTCCCTTAACCAGGTAGTTAACACCCGTACATGCTGCAGAAAAAAGAAGAGCAAATTAGTCAGTTTGAAGGAAAGAAGAAATAAGAAGAGCAAAAGACAAAGGATAAAGATTTAGGTCTTGTTGCAGGATGTCCTTCGTCAGCACCAATATCTTCAGTTCCATCGCATTGAGGCGATGCAACATACTCACCGATCCTCCCCCAAATAGTCTGATGTTGTAAGAGGGAGGAGCAAGATGAAGAAACAAAACTTCTGGCCTCATCACTTCTATTAATGTCAACGTGCCACATGCGTTGTGGGAAGACCCCACTAGCTGACTCGTACCCCTTCATGAAGTCGTAGGAGGCAGAGGCGTATTTGCCACGTTATAGACGCATGACGGCATCAGCCATCTCATCATGAAATGAAGGTAGTAATAGGTCACCACTATGTTTATGTATAAAGAATAGGGATCGATGATAATCGACACCCCCTGCCTCATATATATCAAGGGCATCGTTAGTGGGATCGCCACCTTGTCCTCCACTCCCTTCCTGACTAGTTTATCTTTTGAATACTAGGAGTAGGCAAACTTATGCACCAGCAGTCAATGCATCAGTGCATTCCCTCCGTTCTCCCCTGTATAATGGATGGTCGCCCCCCAAGGATAGAAGGTCTCCAACATTTTTCCAGGATAAAGTCAAAACATACCAAGAAAAGTAAATAAAGAAAAGGATTCAAGATAGATGAAAAAATAACCTAGGCACTCTTCAGGGCATTCAGAACATGATGAACCTTAGCTAAGGAAGGATATCACTTCAACTAATGATTGGACTTCTTGCACTGATACATCTGGTAGAAGGAATTAAAAAGATAGGAATCAGCAATCACCTCGTACAACCACATATAAAAAAGGATAGGAGTTATCAATCAATAATCAGAAAGGAAATAAAAGAAAATGCATAAATGAAAATCACAAAAAAAAAGAAAAATACCTCCAAAAGATACATGGCTCCTGTAAAAGTCTGCAAGCAGCACTAGCTGAAAGCATCCAAAGAACAATAAAGGGTCTCAAAAGTCAGACTCCCCAAGCGAAATATATGGATATTCGAAAATACCTCAATTATGGAAAAAGCCATAAGTGAACAACATCGCCCCTTGACGCTCCCCAAATAACTCATTCACCAGTGGAACCTCAAAACTTCAAGTTGTTAAGAGTCTCCCCAAGTGGAATTCCAAAACTAAAATTTTTAACTCTTCTCAAATGATATAATCCCTAAAATTGATGTCTTCTCTCCAAAGTCTCAAATGAAAATTCCCCAGGAGAGTTATTCCCCACACCTCCCACTTAAGGTCCTGAGAATTGACCTCGATCCTAAGTACTGGTTGCCCCACTTTTAACCTCGATCCTTAGAATTGGTCATTTCTATATAAGTTCCTCAGAATTGATCTCGACCCTTAGAATTGTTCGCCTTAGTTAAGGTCCTCATAATTGACCTCGACCCTCAGAATTGGTTGCCCAACTTAAGGTACTCATAATTTACCTCGACCCTTAGAATTGGTCACCCGACTTTAGGTCCTTAGAATTGACCTCGGTTCTCAGAATTGGTCACCCCACTTAAGGTCCTCAGAATTGACCTCGACCCTCAGATTTGGTTGCTCCCACATAAAATCCTCAATATTGACCTCAACCCTAAAAATTGGTTGCCCCACTTAAAGTCCTTAGAATTTAATCTCACTTAAGATCCTCAGAAATGACATTGACCCTCAGAATTGGTCGCTTTCACTTAAGGTCCTCATAATATACCTCGACCCTCACAATTGGTCGCTCCCACCTTAGGTCCTTAGAATTGACCTCGACCCTTAGAATTGGCTATCCTCATAATTATCTAAGGTCCTCATAATTGATCTCGACAATTTGAATTGGTCACGCCTCCCTCCTTGGTCCTCTATGTAGAAACCAAATTCTAGGACCCCCTAAGTATCTCCATATGTCCCTAACACCTCCCACTTTCATAAGAAACCTTAGGTCATACTTCGAGTACCGATCTAGAGGCCATATGGCTATCCTAGGCCCCATTTGACTCCGATAAACTCGGTCATCAGAGAAAATATTAATAAATATTTGAAGGGATCTGAATCCCTTTCCAACGGTATGCTCCTTGTGCAAATTGGCATAACGGTTTGGACAAACAGTCCATTTTACTATCAAAAAATGATCTCAAGGCCGCTGAACACTCTCGAGCCTCAATTAGACCCTAATCAACTCCATCATCAGAGATAAAGATCAATGCAAATTTTAAGGGAACTGAATCCCCTTTCCAATGGTCCACCCTATTTATGAAACAACATAATTATTCAGATGAATAATCTGTTTACCAATGAAAACTGATTCGTAGGCCACTACGAGTTTCCAAGATCTGTTTGACCAAGGTCAACTCTTTAGATCAAATAAGACTGAATGAATCTTTGAATTTCATTGAATAACCTTTACAACGGTCTGCCCTATGCATGAATCAACATTATGGAACAGACGAAGGACCCATTTTACTCTAAAAGGTCATTGGCGCTTTCGAGACCCAGTTGACAAAAGTCAACTCTTTGAACTAAGAAAGGCTCTTTGTAATATTAAATTACCTCACATAAACTTTCCAACGGTCTTCTCCATGTACAATTCTTACTTATGATTTGGACGAACGATCCATTACCATCCGATGATCTCTTGTCCAAATGACCGACGGACTCTTTCGAGCCCTGTTTAACCCAAAGTAAACTCTCGAACTAGGGAGTGGAATAAAGGACTCTTGAAGATCTCTAAATTACCTTTCTAGCAGTATGACCCATGAGTTATTTGTATTACGGATTGCGTTATATAGCCATTTTTTCTAATATAATTGCATAAGACTATAGATTGACACGTTCATTTCCCTGCCAATCCGTAGTGTGTCTGGGGTCACCTACTAATTGGTAGGGCTATGGATTTGTTTATCGATAGTACCCCTACCATGTATAAAGACGAAATGATCTCACTTCCAAAGCATATCTCAAATCCATTAATACCAGTGATCTCAGCAATATACTTCTGCAATCAGCGAAGTTCCCTTGTGTGAAATTCCTTTCCATCTTTCATTCACATCACTTTCATACCTAACTTAGCAAAAGTCTCTTTATCTCTTATCCAACATCCACCTTAACTTGCAAGGAAGCTCATCAAGGATCAAGATCAAGCCTCAAGTCTCTAAAGAAGGTCCAAACATCCTTCTCTATCTAAATTTCTTTATTTTCACATTAGTTATATAAATTCTCCATTTATCTTTTATGTTAGATCACACAAATTAACATCTTATCCTTTATTAGTTATATTACACATATTTTATTTTCTATAAAAAATAGAGAAAAAGAGTGGCGCACGTATAAATTTCGATGGGATCATTTGACACATTTTCTAAAAACTAAAATATCTTTTCAAGACACACATATAATAAACTCCCATTTGAATCTATGGGATAACACCCCGCCCTTGTGCCATATGAGAACAATGTGGATTTTTATGCCATTATAGACTATGTAGGCATTTTGGGATTAAACCCGAGACTCGAGTTCAATTTTCATATTTTCACATTTTCATCCTTTTTATTATTTATATATATATATATATACACACACACACACGCACATTACCCATTTATACCATACTCATGATTAATATTTGCGTTTTATCTTAAAAAATATTATCGTTTCATTATAACGATAAATATCTCGATAAGTGTACACATCATATATCCTAATTATTATTTTGGGATCATTCCTTTGGATGACCTCACTCTGTCTTTTCCATGATATTAGTCTAATTATTCTAATCTCCATTTATATATACACACGAACACACTTCATGGAGAAATTAAGGAAAATAGTAATATAATCCCATGAGAGACCGAAAGGGTGGGATGGGTGCCTACCACCTTCCCATTTCGTAACTTATCCCCCGATCCTCCGAACTATTGATTTTGTCAGCATCGATTTGTCTTTGATTCTGTTTCTCTTAAGATGGTGACATGTTCTTTTGACTATTTTGTGAAAAATAGGCCAGCGACTCCATATCTTTACATCACCCCACATCGACGATGGTCGAAGCGCTCCTATATAAGGGTGCGAGACCTTCTCTCCCTCTTTGAGATCCCACACGTGAGTGATGAAAATATCTTATATAGGAGGGATGACCATAATAATAAAATCATAGCAATCTCCGAGTTATACATAAAGCCATTTGGCTTTGAACTTTACTCCCATTCTATCTACATGACTTTTAAACGTCTTTTCTAATAAGCCCTTTATAAAAGGATCTCTGTTAAGTTACCATCACATGCATTCTTGGTCATAATGACACTGGGCCTCTGTATAATCTCCCAAATCAGGTAGTACTTGTGCTCAATATGCTTCTCCCTCTTATGAGTTCTTAGTTCTTTTAAATTTGCAACTACACCACTATTGTCACAATAAAGTGTAATAGTTGACTGCACTGAAGGAACTAGACCTAAATCACATAGGAAATTTTAAAGGTAAATAACCTCCATTACTGCCTTTGAAGAGACAACATATTTTTCTTCCATGGTCAAATAAGAAAAACAAGACTTCTTGATATTCCTTCAACTTATAGCTTTACTTCATAGGGTAAAAACATATCTTGAGGAAGATTTACTCGAGTTCCTACCTAACTAAAAGTGTGATTCAGACATAATCCTTAGTCCTCTATAAGTACTTCATAATGTTCTTAATATTAGTCTAGTGCTCCCTATGTGGATTATACTAGAATCTATTAACCATGCCAATGATAATAAATACCCAGTCTAGTAAAAACTATTGTATACATGTGGATACCTACCGTTGAAGTGTAAACTATATTCCTCATTCTCTCTATCTGATGAGGCGTCTTATGACACTGATCATTAGATGAAGAAATTTCGTGCCTAAAAGGGAAAATACATTTCTGGGAATCTTCCATGCTAAACCTCGTGATAACCATGTCGATATAAGTATCTTAGGATAATATTAGCATCCTATTTTTTTTAATCACTTGAAATACTGATCCTTGGGATGTAACTAAATTCTCCAAATTCCTTCACATTCACACTCTTATACTTTACAATACAACCACATTATTCTTAATTAGAAGAATATCATCCATGTATAGTACTAAAAATACCACCACTCTTCTGTTATTATTATTATACACACATGTCTCATCCAAGCATTGATCTAACTCAAAGAATTTGATTGCCTAATCATATCAGATATTCCAAGACCTTGATGCCTTCTTAAGTCCATAAATGGGCATCTTAAACTTTTTCCCCTTGATTTCTTAACCCTTTGATATGAATCATGTTGGTTGCCCCATATTGATGCACTTATTTATATTATTTTTTAAGAATTAATTCTTAGCAGTCATTTGCTAAATCTCGTAATAGAGATGTGAAACAATATATAAGAGAATCCAGATAGACTTAATCATGTCTACCGACGAAAAGGTCTCCTCATAGTCTATGCCATATTTTTAAGTGAACCATTTTTTAACAATTCCTTCCTTTAAGGATTACAGCTTCCCATCTACTCCTCTTTTCCTTTCATATATCCCCTTGCTTTCGATGGGTTTTATCTAATTTTTCAAGTTTACGAGTTCCCACACTGTATTCAACAACATCGAATCCATTTCAGTATTCATAGTCTTTAGACAAAGCTCAACATCCTTATCTTAAAGTGCCTCATTGTAGGTGTTGGGATCGAGTTCATGTTCCCTCAAAACTTCATCGAAGTGCTATCCTGTGACACCCCGCCTAATAAAATATCGGGTGATCAGTCCTATACCAAATTAAAACAGGAATCCCAGTTGGATCATCCTTAGCATCACTGTCAAAAACTTTTTAAGACTTACTAACCACCTAGTATTCCAAAAGCTAGTGCCAATTTTAACTTTTTAATTAAAACAAAACAGTACATGCGGAATTAAAATATAAACCATTCACACAACTGAATGAAAATAAACTGAATCATAATTACACAACTTGCCGAATAAATCACCGGCCACCAATACAAATATTCAACACCTGAATAAATCACCCCTGAAAACTGTACCGAGAAGTCTGGGCGATAAGCCCTAAATAAAATTGAAACTGATACAAGATTCCTACTCTAGGAATGAATGAATGATGCGTCTAATCCAAACTCCTGCTAGAATCCACATATGCCGCAGCTCCGTGTCCCTAGAATAGAATATCAATCTTGGCGTCCCTGTGGCTGGACACTTAGAAGGTTTTGAAAATATTTTTATGGCAAGGGTTTGAACCCAAAACATTTTGAAAATATTTAGCAAGTGAATTAACTGGAGTAATTTAAAAATGCATGAATGCGCTTCATATTTAAGTTAGTGTCGCACTCCCTTGTGGACATTCTCACCCCTCCACTATTGTGCACACCTACCGGTTACCTTAACCCCACCAAGTTGTGCTACCCTGTCCAACTAGTCCTGGTATAACCTTCCCTTGCCATACTACTCTAACCCGAGTATAATGATTTCCTGAATTATAAGTTATTTCACAATTAACTTAATTAATTCCTTCTTAATGAATATCATATAAACGTAACACAAGTTATATAAATTTAATACGTCACACTCTGTATTATTCCCACAAATGATTAACTTAATTAATTTCTCATTAATTAACAACATATAATTGTAACCCGAGTTATATAAAGTAAATACATCACACACTGTGTTATCTCCTACATATAATATTTGCTACCATATTATACGTACCTTTACTAACAACCACACATATATCATACGTGTATCCATCCTTCCGAGTATACCCTCACCGGATGATTCCCTCTAAAATGCTATCTCACTAGGTGTGTTCACAAAACCTAGTTCCCCAAGTTGGAATCGCTCACCAACTTGGCCCAAAATATAAACGTAGTGGAGGCGGTCATATTACTTCCCTGAAAGTGAGATAAATCCCTCACCCATATATACCGGACGCTATGACCTGGGGATATACTCGCCCTACTCCTCAAGCTAGGGGATTCACCCACATCGCGCAACCTCCCTTGATAGCATTAGAGTATTTAAATTGAATAAATATCTAGTCACTGATATTTAATATCACACACAATATAAACACGTATATATATACTATCACTGTACCGTATATATATATATATATATATATATATATATATATATATATATATATATATAATATAAATCCCGGCTTTACCGTGTACTCAAAATCCCGTACACTGCCTGTAATTTAATATCACACACAATGTATACGCGTATATATATATACAATCACTACACCGTATATATATATATATATATATATATATATATATATATATATATATATATATATATATATATATATATATTATAAACCATGGCTTTACCGTGTACTAAATATCCCGTACACTGCCCGAAACTTCCTGAGTCTGTGGCCCGACTAAACGTAATTAATTTTCTCACATAATAATTTATCGTCTTCCCGAGTCTATGGTCCGACTCTAATATATTTAACTCATACCTCAATTTATATAATACTTTCCCCGAGTCTATGGTCCGACTCCAATTAAATTAATTGACACACTTATTAATTTAATACTTTCCCGAGTCTATCATCTAACTCTAATTAAATAAATTAACACAAATATTAATCAAAACAATTCCGAGTCTGCAATCCGACTCTGATTAAATTAATTATCACATTTATTAATTTAATCATACCCGAGTCTACAATCCGACTCTAATTAAATTAATTATCACATTTATTAATTTAATCCTACCCGAGTCTACAATCAGACTCTAATTAAATTAATTATCACACTTGTTAATTTAATAACTTGGTGTCACCCAACCATTATCCCCAGACTCTCTCACTTGGCCCGTACCTCAACATTTCCCGAGTCTATGTTTCGACTCCAAACTAATTACTTTCTCTCAATAATTAATTTAACACTTAAATGTCACTTAACCAACATACCTGGACTCGCTCACTTGGTCCAATTTACATCTCATAATATCATACCCACATTTTCGCCTACAATGTGTTACACCTTTATTTCTATAATTTTCCCAATTATATTTGCCTATAATTATTAACATACCCGGATTCAATTCACTTGGCCCGAAATTAAACATTTTCCGAGTCTATATCCCGACTCTAAATTAATTAGTTTATCTCCAAACTTAATTCACTACCTTGGCGTCGCTTAGACAATATACCCGGACTCACTCACTTAATCCGTATTTCACCATTTTGGAATAAAACCTCTCAATTTCATCCATTAAGTGCTCCACATAAATTTATCCTAGTCCTAATTACTTTCTCCCATAATTTCTAGGAATATTTGTTTCATAATTATGTATCACTTATTAATGTATGAAACTTAACTTTTAATAAATTTCCCTTTATATAACAAACTGGCTGAACTGCCCAGATTTCGCCATCATCGATCCATCGGTCCCCCCTGGTCGATCGATCGATCGTTCCAGTATTCTTCTTCTCCAACCACTGTCAGCCATGGACGAAACTCTAATCTTAAATTCTCAACCAAAGCCCTTACCCAAATACAAATAACACATCCTCCATGTAAGGAAAGGGTCTAAACATCTCACAGACCTAATTTCATCACCAATATCCATAAATTCTAAGGTTTTCCCGATTTGGGTATTATCCGGGTTTCAAATTCCAAAGACGAATTTCATTTATTTTAATAGCAATTAACCAACTACTCTTACTGGTTTTAACATCTGATTCAGTTCTCTACATTCTAGAATCATAAAAATGATCAATCTCCCCCTTAATCCCATTAAGGTATATAAATTTACAAAAAACCCAATTTAGATTTTGGTGACACACCCAAAACGAATTTTCATACACACAAAACTATGATATGAATTGATTGTCAAATTTTAGAAATCACAACAGTTAACCACTTGCCTAAAATCGTTCGTAGGGTCTGATCCGTTGTCGTAGCCCCTTGATTTTGCTCCAAAATCCCCAATTTGGCTTTTGATCGTTTTTCCCCAATCTCCCTCTCAAACCCTAGGTTAGAATTGTGTTGGCTGCTCATTTTCCTTTTCTTAGGTTTAGGTTTAAAAACACAAATCCCGTTTTTAGCCTAATGGGCTAAATTAAAATAGCCCAAATCACCCCATGTGGGCCCGGTTATGCCCAAAAATACCCCGAGACCCAATTACTACCCCCGGGTACTCTTTTTCGACTATCTCGACCCATTCGGACTCAACCGCACACTCAAAATTGGCATCCGAATTAATTTATTAATAATCCTTATCTCACACCGAATTTAGTCTATACCGACTCCCGGCTGAGATAAATGCATACCCTATCATTAATACCCGAAATGACATAATTAAATTATTACTATTCACTTAGTAAATAAATTTCCATAAACATTAACCATTCACTCCCCGATTAATATTTAAATATATATATTGCCATAATTAATGCAATTAAAATTACAACACACAAGTAATTTAAAATTCACGAATTAATTAAATATTAAATGCACAAAAATACGGGGTGTTACATACTTCCCCCCTTACAAAGGAATTTCGTCCTCAAAATTAAGATGAGTGTAATGTTCCAAGTTTCATATATTACTCTCTTGTTATGTGCCTCTAAGCCCGCTATATCTATCCCATCCGCTTCTAACCATACGTTACACAAGTATGCATTTAAAATTAACTAGAGCGCCTATACACCCTATACCCATGCTTAACCTCACAAAATTTGTCTTAATTAACCCGGGTGCCCATACACCCTATCCCTGCGCTCTACCGCACGAAATTTACCTGACTATGCTAGTTATAACCCGTAATATAACTTCGAACCCGTAGTCATATCACATATATATATACACATATGTATCTACTACCCGGGTACCCAACCCATGTGCTAACGTCCAAACATCTCCCCATAAATACTTGTCTATCAACACAAAAGTATATACGCTTACCCTTATGCTACAAAGACAACATAAAATACCACGTCCTTACTATCACTAGTCCTTGCACAAAATAAACCCTGAGTTATCTCTCTTTGCTCGAAAATAAATCTAACCACCCTGATTCACTTCAGTAAACATCCCCACGTACCGGGATAAAATGTGAGAACACAAAACCTCACTATGTGCTATCGCACCACGCCATACAACATATATATCCACATATATACAGGCTATATGCCCTCTCTGGTGATACCTAGTACCAACCCTACCCTGGTGTCGCGAACACCAAAATTTTACACTACTATCCACAATAGTTAAATTCCATCTCTATCCAGCCGATATTTAAGAAATAATATCAACCCTACTCCCATAATTCTCGAAAGTAGTAACTCATCGCAAAATTCAAACAATCACTCAGTGTACACCTCCACTCTCCCGTGAAGAACACCAAGGAACTCCGCTACCCTACGAAAAATTTATCCACATACTATGGCTGCTACCGCCAATGCGCCCACTAAGTTCGACTCACCTGTGAACTCTAGTGAAAAATAAGTCTTATACTATGACATCCTCTTTGTCACTCAAAATATATACCCCATTCCCTTAGGGTAAAAATAATTACCTCTATACTCCAGCTATAGGGGCTGGTGCTCGGGTTTCGGAGCAGCTTCTCCCTGCTCGAATGCACCCATGCCTTGCTTTAGTGGCTGTACATCCAGGACCTCATCCTGTAGTTAATCTCTGCCTCTCTTAAGACACTCTCTTCATGTGTCTCTCTTTCCCCACAAACGAAACACCTTCTAATACATTCACCCTGCTACTGGTCCCTTCCATACCGACCTTGTTGGAAATCCTGGCCATCCTGCCGATAGCTTCCAATTCTAAATCATTGGGCATGATTTTCTTACCGAAAATCCTGCCCCTAATCTCCCCAGTCTGCTGTTGGGATACCCTACTGGTATTGTCCCCTCCTGCCTTATCCGACTGGCTAGTTTCCACTCCCCTCCCGCTTCCTTTTGCGCGGAAGCGATATTCCCGACAGTGCCGGAGTGCTACGTTAACGACATCAGTATAAGCTACTAATGAATATTTACCAATTAAATGTTATCTGATCCTCCAGACTAACCCATTCATAAACTTTGCTTTCTTTCTCTTTTCCTTGCTTACCTCATCCGATACAAAATTTGCCAACGAGTGAATTCTTCAACGCAATCGGCCACTGAACGGTCTCCTCGAGTCACCTCACAAAATTGTTCTCTTCGTTTCGGTCTCAACCGCTGGAGGAAAATACTTGCGATCGAACCACACCCAAAACTCTGCAATGGCTAGTGTGTCCCTTTCCTAAACTGTGGTGATCGACTCCCACCACTGTAGCACTGCTCCCACTAAACTAAAAGTGGTTAGCATTTACTTTTGCACTTCATCACAATCTCGCATGCGTAGGTGACACTGGATATATCTCTTCATTGACACGCTAGCATTACATCTGAACCCTCTCGCAACTCTGGTGGGTTCCCACTAAAAATAACCTCTCTTTCTTATTTCCATCCCGACGACCCCGCGTGCGTCTGAACATCCGACGCCACTAACACTCGTGGCGGATCCCATGGAAAGTACCCTGCCGTTGCGACCACCATCGCTTCAACGGACTGTGCCACTATTTCAGTTACCTATGATGCCAAAATCATCTCTGGCCATTGCTGCGGTAAATCTTGCTCTTGACGAGCCTACCTCGTCTCATCTACCCCTGCTGACCTAGCTTCTCTCTCTCTCTCCTGGGCGTCATCTGGAATGAGGATCGAATTTGTATGAGTTCACTCTCAAATATAAATTTCGCAGAAAAACATATATGCCTATACGTATGAGAATACAACAATCCTATAATAGGGCTCTATATCAAAGATTGCCAAGCCGAAACGGGAAAAGCCGCACAGATCCTAAGGACACTAGAACCTGATGCTATGATACCATCTGTGACATTCCGCCTAATGAATTATCGGGTGATCAGTTCTATACCAAATTAAAACAGGAATCCCAGTTGGATCATCCTTAGCATCACTGTCGAAAACTTTTTAAGAATTACTAACCACCTAGTATTCCAAAAGTTGGTGCCAATTTTAACTTTTTAAATAAAACAAAACAGTACATGCGGAATTAAAATATAAACCATTCACACAACTGAATGAAAATAAACTGAATCATAATTACACAACTTGCTGAATAAATCACCGGCCACCAAAGAAATAATCCAATACAAATATTCAACACTTGAATAAATTACCCCTGAAAAATGTACCGAGAAGTCTGGGCCACATGCCCTAAATAAAACTGAAACTGATACCAGATTCCTACTCTAGTAATGAATGAATGATGCGTCTAATCCAAACTCTTGCTAGCATCCACATATGCCGCAGCTCCGTGTCCCTGGAATAGAATATCAATCTTGGCGTCCATGTGGCTGGACACCTAGAAGGTTTTGAAAATATTTTTATAGCAAGGATTAGAACCCAAAATATTTTGAAAATATTTAGCAAGTGAATTAACTGCAGTAATTTAAAAATGCATGAATGCGCTTCATATTTAAGTTAGTGTCTCACTCACTTGTGGACATTCTCACCCCTCCACTATTGTGCACACCTACCGGTTACCTTAACCCCAGCTAGTTTTCCTACCCCATCCAAGTAGTCCTGGTATAACCTTCCCTTGCCATACTACTCTAACCCGAGTATAATGATTTCCTAAATTATAAGTTATTTCAGAATTAACTTAATTAATTCCTTCTTAATGAATATCATATAACCGTAACACAAGTTATATAAATTTAATACGTCACACTCTGTATTATTCCCACAAATGATTAACTTAATTAATTTCTCATTAATTAACAACATATAATTGCAACCCGAGTTATATAAAGTAAATACATCACACACTGTGTTATCTCCTACATATAATATTTGCTCCCATATTATACGTACCTTTACTAACAACCACACATATATCATACGTGTATCCATCCTTCCGAGTATACCCTCACCGGATGATTCCCTCTAAAATGCTATCTCACTGGGTGTGCGAACAAAACCTAGTTCCCCAAGTTGGAATCGCTCACCAACTTGGCCCAAAATATAAACGTAGTGGAGGCGGTCATATTCCTTCCCTGAAAGTGAGATAAATCCTCACCCTTATATACCGGACGCTATGACCTGTGGATATACTCTCCCTACTCCTCAAGCTAGGGGATTCACCCACATCGCGCAACCTCCCTTGATAGCATTAGAGTATTTAAATTGAATAAATATCTAGTCACTGATATTTAATACCACACACAATATAAACACGTATATATATACTATCACTGTACCGTATATATATATAATATAAACCCTAGCTTTACCGTGTACACAAAATCCCGTACACTGCCTGTCATTTAATATCACACACAATGTATACGCGTATATATAGATACTATCACTACACCGTATATATATACATATATATATATATATATATATATATATATATTATAAACCATGGCTTTACCGTGTACTAAATATCCCATACACTGCCCGAAACTTCCTGAGTCTGTGGCCCGACTAAACGTAATTAATTTTCTCACTTAATAATTTATCATCTTCCCGAGTCTATGGTCCGACTCTAATATATTTAACTCATACCTCAATTTATATAATACTTTCCCCGAGTCTATGGTCCGACTCCAATTAAATTAATTGACACACTTATTAATTTAATACCTTCCCGAGTCTATCGTCTAACTCTAATTTAATAAATTAGCACACATATTAATCAACACAATTCCGAGTCTACAATCCGACTCTGATTAAATTAATTATCATATTTATTAATTTAATCCTACCCGAGTCTACAATCCGACTCTAATTAAATTAATTATCACATTTATTAATTTAATCCTACCCGAGTCTACAATCCGACTCTAATTAAATTAATTATCAAACTTATTAATTTAATAACTTGGTGTCACCCAACCATTATCCCCGAACTCTCTCACTTGGCTCGTACCTCAACATTTCCCGAGTCTATGTTCTGACTCAAAACTAATTACTTTCTCTCAATTATTAATTTAACACTTAAATGTCACTTAACCAACATACCCGGACTCGCTCACTTGGTCCAATTTATATCTCATAATATCATACCCACATTTTCGCCTACAATGTGTCACACCTTTATTTCTATAATTTTCCCAATTATATTTGCCTGTAATTATTAACATACCCGGACTCAATTCACTTGGCCCAAAATTAAACATTTTCCGAGTCTATATCCCGACTCTAAATTAATTAGTTTATCTACAAACTTTATTCACTACCTTGGCGTTGTTTAGCCAATATATCCGGACTCACTCACTTAATCTGTATTTCACCATTTTGGAATAAAACCTCTCAAATTCATCCATTAAGTGCTCCACATAAATTTATCCTAGTCCCAATTACTTTCTCCCATAATTGCTAGGAATATTTGTTTCATAATTATGTATCACTTATTAATGTATGAAACTTAACTTTTAATAAATTTCCCTTTATATAACAAACTGGGTGAACTGCCCAGATTTCCCCCTCATCGATCGATCGACCCCCCCTGGTCGATCGATCGATCATTCCAGTATTTTTATTCTCCAACCATTGTCAGCCATGGACAAAACTCTAAGCTTAAATTCTCTACCTAAGCCCTTACCCAAATACAAATAACACATCCTCCATGTAATGAAAGGGTCTAAACATCTCACAAACCTAATTTCATCACCAATATCCGTAAATTCCAAGGTTTTTCCGATTTGGGTATTATCCAGGTTTCAAATTCCCAATAAGAATTTCATTTATTTTAACAGCAATTAACCATCTACTCTTACTGGTTTTAACATCTGATTCAGTTCTCTACATTCTAGAATCATAAACACGATCAATCTCCCCCTTAATCCCATTAAGGTATATAAATTTACAAAAAACCCAATTTAGATTTTGGTGACACACCCAAAACGAATTTTCATACACACATCACTATGATATGAATTGATTGTCAAACTTTTAGAAATCACAACAGTTAACCACTTGCCTGAAATCGTTCATAGGGTCTAATCCGTTGTCGTAGCCCCTCGATTTTCCTCCAAAATCCCCAATTTGGGCTTTGATCGTTTTTCCCCAATCTCCCTCTCAAACCCTAGGTTAGAATTGTGTTGGCTGCTCATTTTCCTTTTCTTAGGTTTAGGTTTAAAAACACAAATCCCGTTTTTAGCCTAATGGGCTAAATTAAAATAGCCCAAATCACCCCCTGTGGTCCCGATTATGCCAAAAAATACCCCGAGACCCAATTACTACTCCCGGGAACTCTTTTTCGACTATCTCGACCCATCCGGACTCAACCGCGCACTCAGAATTGGCATCCGAATTACTTTATAAAAAATCCTTATCTCACACCGAATGTAGTCTATACCGACTCCCGGCTGAGATAAATGCATACCCCGTCATTAATACCCGAAATGACGTAATTAAATTATTACTATTCTCTTAGTAAATAAATTTCCCTAAACATTAACCATTCACTCCCCGATTAATATTTAAATATATATATTGCCATAATTAATTCAATTAAAATTACAACACACAAGTAATTTAAAATTGCCGAATTAATTAAATATTAAATGCACAAAAATACGGGGTGTTACATATCCCAAATATACTAACTTATCAGGCTAACGCCTAACCTTCCAGTACAATGTGTCTCTACTCGTGATCTAGTATTAAATGTATAACCCCAAAAGAAATGACGTAATTAAATTATTACTATTCACTTAGTAAATAAATTTCCCTAAACATTAACCATTCACTCCCCGATTAATATTTAAATATATATATTTCCATAATTAATTCAATTAAAATTACAACACACAAGTAATTTAAAATTTCCGAATTAATTAAATATTAAATGCACAAAAATACGGGGTGTTACATATCCCAAATATACTAACTTATCAGGCTGACGCCTAACCTTCCAGTACAATGTATAACCCCAAAAGAAATTCGACAGATACAAATATTAAATCATGGACCTAATGATATCCAAAAGAGTCATGTTCTTTTTTTCCACTATGGAATTTTATTGAGTAATGCTTAGTGCAGATAATTGGGTGGTAATATCCAATTCTGATAAGTGTTTCCTAAACACTTTTAAAAGTTATTCCCCTCCATGATAAGATCGCAGAGTGTGAATTAGTTTACCGTGGAAATGATCCACTTCAGCCTTATACTCTTTAATCTTATCAAAGGATTAAAACTTCTAGAACATTAGGTAAATGTAACCAAACCTTGAGTAATCATCAATGAAAGAGACTATAAGAGAAATATTTATTATTAATCATCAAGTTTTTAAGTTTGGCATATATCCTTACACATTCACCATCATGCACATTCTCAAGAGCTTCAAGTTAAGACAAGTTAGGGGCCGAATGCAATAATAGAATATCGAAAAAGTTGATATCATGGGTATAATCATCAGAGAAGGTATATAGTTTTGATTGCGTGTAAACATTTTATTCGGGGGTTGTTTTTATAAAATGTTTGAGGGCCGGTTTTAATTTTTCAAAGAAAAATATATTTTTTATAATTTAAGTAATTTAAATAACTATAAGTCTTCATTGCAATGAGTTTAGAATGTCGTTCAAACAACCTTCCATCAAGCATCAAATGACATTTCACTATTATCAGAACTAATATCGTTCGAAGCTCCTTCGATGTTGGTTTGAATGAGATTGGTATGTTCGTTCAAACGAAATTTTAGTTGGTTCGAACAAGATAGTGTTTTCATTCGAAGGGACTCTTATTTTTGTTCAAACGAGAGCTCAAAATTTATGTCCCCTTAAAAATCATGTTTTTTTTTATAAAAATGGGTTTTTGGATCAGTTTTGCGTAGGACTTTTGATGAAAATCACTTTCCCATATATGTCCAAAAGGTCTCCAAACGCTAGTTTTAAAAAAATACGTTTGTTTTTCAATTCGAAACCATTGGATGATTTGTTGAGAATTTTATCAAACCAAAGAAGAATATATATCATGTTTCTAACCTTGTTGAGTTGATTCACCATTGCTAAAGATAGGAATAAAGTTTCATGAGGATGATAAGTGAACACTCAGGCAATTAGAGCTTGTTATAGATCATTGTTGGATGTACATCATTGTCTATTAATATCCAGGAAGGAAGACACAACTACTTTACTTAATGGAGTCTAAGTTTTTGTAAGTTTGTCCATGTCGTTCTATAATACCTAGTTATAATAGTGTTGAATATAAGTTTTACCATGAAAGGGATTTTCCTCATCTCTTTCCATCTGGTTTGCAGTCTATTTATTTATTTGTTTCAATTTAGTTTCAATATCTTCATGTTTAGGTTCACCTAATTAATCAAGATAAAACTTGGACTAAATAGAATTTATCTTATGTGCGTGTGACCTAATCTACAAGTTTTACATATAACCGGACCACTATCCTTTTTAAATTTGTATCAAATCTTGTTTCCACAAGTTATTTAGATGAATCTTTCTCGTTATAGCACATTTGTCCTACTATTAAAAGGGGGTAGACTCCTCCAGTCTTGACTACTACAAATGTCATTAGTCTCAAGAAAGTTGTTTGGAGATGACTTTAGATGGAGTAATTTTATCTCTCGAGCCTGAAATGTGATTTTTGGTGCTGTCACACCCAACAAATTTCATCGCATCATGATGCGTACTAGGTCTAAAGAAGACTGGGATATCCTGCAGCTCAATCATGGGAGTAATGCATGAATATGAAACTTCTAATGAATTTTATGAATGTTTCTAATATTATGAATTCCAAATTGAATTTGGGTGACAAAAATTCCAAAAACGAGAGTCATAAGAAACTTGTATTATCTCTTCCGTCTCGATTTAGTGAAATAGTTACTATCCTTACCTTTTTGGGAATTTTAGACACTTTTAGTCTATAAGATCTTGTATGTGATCTTCAAACATACGAAATAAACATATTCCACAAAACATAAGAGAAAAAGGGAAAGGAATAACTTTAAAAGATCAATTAAAGAAAAAAAGGTTTATGACTCTGATTTCAATATGATCTAGATGATATTTCCATGTCTCTAAAAAATTCAAAAAGTTTCTCAAATTCAAAAATCAAAATACTTATAAAATGGAAAATAAACATTCTAATAAAAATAAAAATAAAAATTTCAAAGCGGGCAAGAATGTTTTTATGAATAATCAAAGGAAGCATATAGGTGAGCACCTTAAGAAAGATGATTCATAGAGATGTTATAAGTGTGAGGGAAAAGGTCACAAACCCAGTAGTGTGAAACTATTATAAAGAGTTAGGGAAAAGGCAAAGTTGCTTATAATGACACTCTAAATGATAGTGATGTTGAGTAAGTGAATTTCAAAGATGAATCAATCCATATATGTAACTTACCCGAATTTATGGCTAGTCGTATTATAACTTCAAGTATGTCTCATGTTAATGAGGAAGTTTCTAAATGTGATAACCTACACATTGAGTTAAACCATTTCAGAGAGTTTGAGGGTGATGATTTGACTGGGGGAGAATGTGGCCTGTAATATGTTTACTATGAACTTTACTCCAACTCATTAAAAACCAAAAAGAAAAACAACAATTTGGCTCTTAGGGTGTGATCTTTAGAGAAGGAGTTGAAGGTTTCGAGGGAAAGTGAAACCTCGGTGAGAATCTCTTTTAATGAACACCTTGTTTTGATGGGGAGGGAAAAGAATTACTTGTACAATAAAGTGGCTAGTTTTACGGGAGATCTTCAAGAATTATTGGAGAGTCATGAGAAAGTTAAAGCATGTGTTTCCTATCTTGAGAAAGATATTAAATTTTTTTGGGAGGTCAATATGACTTTAAAGGACACGTATAAGAAGGTTGTAACAATCTTCTTAGGTCCCACTTTAGGTTTTAAAGAGAGGCAAAGGATAGATTATGAAGCTGCATCCACTTCCAATATCACACCTAAATAGGCTCCCAAGTTTGTGATGAATCAGTATGGGCCTAGACCTGACCCACCAAGGAGAACTCGTCCTAGCCGCTTTAATAGAGGTGGAGCCAAAAAAATCTATGTTTGTACCCATTGCAAATGAATAGGTCACGTTAGGGATTTTTGCTCTAATTTAGGAGGAGTCTTTCAGGCACATGCTCTCACACACCACTATAGTGATTTTTCTAGTATTAAAGAGAGTTGTGTTTCTAATAACTAATTCAAAAGCTTAATGGAATAATTTCAATGAATGTATTTGCCTTTCCAAAATACTTCTAACACAATGACTAGTGTCAACAATGATAAGAGCAAACAAAATTTTACCACCCCCTAGGTACCTAAATACAAAAAAATGCCCTTGTCATTCATGTTACTCTTAATATCTAAGATACTTATCAATGATATTATGATAGTGGGTGCTCTAGGCACATGAACGGTGACAAGTCACATTTTACCAACCTTGTCGAATGAAAGAAACAAAAGTTCACTTTTGTATATTGGAGTAGGTATGGCATATTAAGATGAGTTTTCGTGGGGATATCAGTCTTTCCTAAGGTAGACAATGTGTTGTATATTGAAGGAAAGTGAAGTTAATAAGCATAATACAACTTTGCAATACTGAATTTGGGGTAGTGTTTGATCGGCTGAAGTGTTACGTTTATGATCAATTCGATGGAATTTATCTACAAGGTGTTAGGACTACTAATAATTTCTACGGTATCATTCTGAAGTCATCTTTAGTATAGACTAATGCCAAGTTACCCCCCATGTACCTTTCGTATCAACTACTAGGTCACATCAATTTGAAAGATATTGAGAGATTAGTTAAGAAACACTTAGTTTGCGACTTACTATCTATTAGATTTCAAATTTCCTCAGTTTGTTGTCCTTTCCAACAAGGGAAACAAATAAAAAGCCTCCATAGGAAGTTGAATACTAGGTGTACAAAGAGCATTGGTGCTAAGAAGTATATTCATAGTGAAGGTTGATTACTTTTAAAGATATTTTTTCATTAGATTTCTTACAAAAATTTCTATGTTATTGAATTCCTAAAAACTAAGTGTCGTGTTCTTTAGAATTAACACGGTGTCATTATAAGTCGTATTTATAAAAATAATGGAATCCGATTTAAAGAATATGGAGTTGATAACTTTTGTGATGAAGTTAGCATCAAACGTGAGCTTTTGGTCGTTCACACTCCTCAACAAAATGGGATTGTTATGAGGAAGAATAAAATAATTCTAGAGATGGATAGATTCAGGTTTCTTAGTAGGACATTTCTTAGATGTTTTTAGGTTTAGGCTATCAACGCTGCATGCCACATGGTGAATAAGTTCTATCTTTGTCCACACACACTTCACACTCTATATGAGTTGTAAATAGGGAACAAACCTGCCCTATGATATTTATGATTTTTTGTGTGCCCTCACTATATCCTTAAAGATAGAGAGAACTTAAGGAAGTTTGACCCTAGAAGTGATGAGGGAATATTTTTAGGGTATTCATCATCTAGTAGAGCTCAAAGGGTGTTTAACCTTTAAAGATATAAGGTTATGAAATCTATACATGTCATGATTAGAGATGATTAGCCGATTAAATATATTGATCATGGTGTTGCGAGTGAGAAAAAATCATCCTCTGCTGATGCTGTCATTATTTCCCACACCACCACGGTGAACCCCACTCTTGATATAGAGGATCCACTCCCTTGGGTTTGAAAGAGTCATGACTGTACCAACATACTTGGTGATAAAACACTAGGTGTCAAGACTCACTCTCAACTAGATAACGTGGTTATATACTTTTCCTACACTTCCACGGTAGAGCCTAAGAATGTAAAGGAATCACTCAAGGATGAAAATTGGAAATGCACTATACAAGATGAGTTTCTTTAATTTTGAAAGAATGGTGTTTTTGGAATTACTCCCCCAACCTAGAGAGGCTCATGTTATTGGTACCAAGTGTGTGTACAAGAATATGGATTAGAATGGTAACATTGTTCGCAATAAGTCTAGGTTAATGGTAACATTGTTCAGAATAAAACTAGTTTGGTCGCTCAAGCTTACACCCAAATTGAGGGTGTAAACTTTGACGAGATATTTGCTCCATTTGCTAGGCTTAAGTTCATTCTCTTACTACTCACCATATAATGTCATCTATGTTTAAGATCTACCAAATGGATTTCAAGAGTGTCTTTATTTATGACATTATTTAGGATGAGTTCCATGTAGAACAACCAAACGAGTTTGGTGACCCAAAGAACCCGGGACATGTATTTTATATAAAGATGGCCTTGTATGGTTTGATGCAAATACTTTGTGCTTTATATGAAAGGCTAACCTCTTATATCTTATCTCATGGCTTCAAGATAAGGGGAGTTGATATGACATTATGTGTTTGGAAAAAAGGTAGTGCTATATTGGTTACCCGGGTTTATGTGGACGGCATAGTCTTTAAATCCACGTGTTCGTAGCATGATCAAACTTTTAATGAGGAGATGAAGAGTTAATTTGAGATGATCAAGGTTGTTAAACTTACTTTCTTACTAGATTTACAAGTGCATTAACTCGAGAATGGGATTTATATCTCAATCTATATACGCATGGAACCTAATGAAGAAGTTTGGTTTGGACTCCATTAAGAACTCACAAACACCCATGAGTTCGTAAACTAAGTTTAGCAAAGGCACTTTAGATATGGATGTAGGGAAAACACTTTATAGTATTATGATAGGTAGTATTCTCTACTTGACTGCCAACCATCCTAATATCGCCTTTAGTGTTAGAGTTTGTGTACGGTATCACCAGTGCCCAAAAGATTCACACTTGCATTTAACGTATTATTGAATATGTGAGTGGAAATATTTTTATGGCATGTAATATTCCTTTGATAATTATTACCGTTTATCATCTTATTTAGGTTATTATTGGGTTGGGGACATTGATGGTTATTGATATGTCAAATATAGCACCCTGCCCCAGAAGTGGTTCAATGGGCGTGTTGAAGCCTAGCCATCGCAGCCTATCACTTTCAGGCTGTGGACTAACCTTTTATATACCTCACTGGTTTACTGCCACAACTCATACTTGATACTGTCACGGCCCCTACTTGCTACAGGGTGCAGCTCCAGTCTGATCATAGTAACTGATGGTAGCCCCTTTCACCCACAGCAGTAATACAACATCTACACCTATAAATAGAGGTCCACACCCCGAGATAAATGGATAATTTTTAATTCCTCAGGAGGATTCGGGTTCATTTCTAGTGCCAATACCTAGATTAGAGATCACGACGCTCTTTAGGCCACTCAGTCAAGCTTGGGAGCTACTTTTCGGCATCGCAACCATCTCTCCAGCACACCATAATCCTCATAGACATGTATTCTCTTCTCTCAACTATATTCTACTCCATTTACGATATTTTAAACATGTACTACAAATGAATATAATGAGAATGTGGCACCAAAGTGGATGTAGGCTCATTTTAATAGTCGAGCCACTATATATCTTGTCTTTTATCTCTCTGTACTTGCTTTATTTGCTCATTACATATTTTACACTTGACTTGTTGGTACGAGAACAACAAGTTAACGATTTCTTCTCATCAATCTGGCACCGTTTATCAGAAATAAGGTACTTTATTCTTGTTTCTATAAATTTTTGGGTTCTTAAACACCTTATTTTATTCATGGGGATCCTTTGGATCATTATCTCATGAGTGAATTTTGGTTATTGAGCTCTATTTTCTATTTACAGCCTCCAATGGGTCTTGTATGTATTCAGATGTTCCTTTAGGCCTCCTTTTTATGACCTTAGATATATTTCACATACCCATGTGATATCATTTCATCTAGATAATTCTGAAAAGCATGATGGGCTTTAGACTCGTAAAGGTGAGTGATTATGGAAGAATTATATTAACTCCGTTTTTGCTGTTGTTTGCCTATGATCTAGGGTTTATCATTATAATTGTACTGTTTTGTGCACCTTGAGGGTATTATCTCATGGATAGACCCTAGTAGGTATGCTCTCCACATGTTTCGGGAGAAAAACTCAGTTTATGGGTTTTAATTTTGGGATTGTTCCCTTCACTACGTAGTAAGGCATGCGGCTCGAAAGTTCAACTGCCTTTCTTGTTGCGGCTTCTACTAGTTCGGTTGTATTACAGTAGCTTCAAATCGTAGGGGAATGGACTTAGGTGGTCTCCAACTCAACCTTGGTGAATATCATTCAAAGGCCACGACAATGCACCTATGTGCTTCACTGGCCGCGGTCTCAACAGTAATATCATGCAGTAGTAAAAATGATGCATCCCAATCTTCTACTTTGGTCATTCTATATAATTTGGTTACTCACTTCTGCTAGTTTTGTCTCAAGTTATATATTTTTTAGAGACTAACAAAGCAGAAATTGAAGGAAGCTTTGCCTCAAATTCATAATAGAATGGATAGGTAGCTCAGCTGTATGACTACATCAACCATCTCTATTACCACTAGGCCTCACTACATGAGAAAATCAGTTTCCTAGTGCAAAAGGTCCTCATGCTGGAGTCTTCAACCTCCCTCTCTATGACAAATGCCACAATAGAAGAAATTGAGGAAATATCCCATCTAAAAGCAGTGGCCACGGAAGGCAAGGTCGCGGTCAGGGCCTTAAAGAGAAAGATGAAATAGGAAGAAAGGGAATTGCGTGAGAACTAAGCACCACTGAACTCTATCCTAGAGGATATCCTTGGAAGCATCGAGGATAAATTTCTCAGGTGGATAGAAAAGAAGAGATATCCACCTAAAAAAAAGGGACAATTCCAAGTGGTGCAAATTCCACCATAACCATACCCACCTCACCGAACAGTGTCATGCTTTGAAGAATGAAATTGAGAGGCTCGTAAGGCTGGGAATGCTGCAGCGGTTCCTCAAGGATGCCTAAGG
The DNA here is from genome assembly GCA_949130495.1 of Sambucus nigra. Taxonomy (NCBI): domain Eukaryota; kingdom Viridiplantae; phylum Streptophyta; class Magnoliopsida; order Dipsacales; family Adoxaceae; genus Sambucus; species Sambucus nigra. The sequence continues at coordinate 606,548,696 of OX422211.1, forward strand.
GATGCATCCTTGTCTGGCAGGATGCCTCCCCCCTTTTTTATGCCCATATGTTTCTATTTTGCTTATGTTCTTAGTGGACACTATCTTTTAAAACAATTTCATTCTTACTTTTTATGTCCATGCTTATGTGAATGAATGATTATACCGTATTTTGTTTTCTCAATTCCATTAAATGATATCTTATGAAAGAATTTTTGTCTTAAACATATTCTAAATGGAGACAACATATTATATCAAGAAAAATTATATTTAAATGGGACCATAACGCCCACCGTAACGTTTGACTATATGAAAGCAAATGATAATTGAAATTGGCGAAAGCAACTACTGAGAGTGACAGGAAAAATTGGCATATAATGCCACACATGGAGACTATATCTCATCGTATGATGATTACATTACTAAAAGCATCTATTGGGACGTGTCATTATCCGTAAGGGCTTATAGTGCCCGTTCTCAGCATTCGGGATACTTCATTAGCTGCAAGGGCTTATAATGCCCATTCTTATCTTTCGGGATGTGTCATTAGCTACAGGGGCTTCCAATGATTGTTCTTAGCTTTTGGGATGCATCATTATTTGTAGGGGCTTCCAATGCCCGTTCTTAGCTTTCGAGATGCGTCATTAGCTGTAGGGGCTTCTAATGCCCGTTCGTAGCTTTTGGGATGCATCATTAGCTGTAGGGGCTTCCGATGCCCATTCTTAGATTTCGGGATGCATCATTAGCCTAGGGAGGTTACTCCCCCATCAAACATCATTAAGTTGGTAGATAGAGACTAAAAACCATTCATTTGGTGATCTCAGCCCCAAAGCATCATTAATTTTGTGAATTATAGAATTAAACATCATTCATTTATTGATCTCAGCTCGAAAACATCAATAATTTTGTGAATTATAAGACTAGACATCATTCATTTGGTGATATCAGCCCAAAACATCATTAATTTGGTGAGTTATGAGACAAAACATCATTCATTTGGTGATTTCATCCTCAAAGCATCATTAACTTGGTGGATAGAGACAAAACATCACTAACTTGGTGGATAGAGACTAAACATCATTCATTTTGTGATCTCAGCCCCATTAATTTGGTGAATTATGAGACTAAGCACCATTCATTTAGTGATTTCATCCCAAAACATCATTAATTTGGTGAATTATGAGACTGAACATCATTCATTTGGCGATCTCAGCCCCAAAACATCATTAATTTGGTGAATTATGAGACACAACATCATTCATTTGGTGATCTCATCCCTAAAACATCATTAAATTGGTGGATAGAGACAAACCATCATTAACTTGGTGATCTCATATTATCTGTAGGTGTCTTAATAACATAACCCAACCCGGGAAGGCTTGATAGTATCCCGTATGCCTATAAAAATCCATTCAGAAGTCAAGGGCTAGAAAGGTGTTGTAGCCTTATCAGCATGGATTTATCTGCTAAGTTCATTCATTCAGAAGAGGAGACAGAGAAAGATGAACATAATTATTAACATACCGCAGATGGATGACAACCTGTCACAGCCTTTGAAAAAGAAAATTTGTCACAACCCTGTTCAAGAAACCAGATTAAAGCGACTAAGAGTTGTTGTGTTGGTGACTTGGATTTGGATACAATTAAATCTACAATAGAGGGCATTCAATATGGCTGCAGAAATTAAGGAGCTCATTCATTCACTTAAAAGATGAAGCAGAGCGAAATGAACATTATAAGTGCTAAAGTGTCGTGGCACCCCAGCCTCTGAACTACAATGAAGGCTTGGAAGGTATTAAAAAAATTAGAGAATTTGAGCCACAGCTCCAAAGCCATCTTTCTTTGGCACATCAATTTGGGGATGACAATCACAAATAAGGGACTTGTTCCCCAATATCAACAATTTCTACAAAGTTCAAGAAAGGGATACAACCAATCTTAATCTCGCTGACAAATTACGGGAAGCGGCATGAATAACATTGCCAAGGTAATATATCATATTGATCTAGATAAAAAATTCATGTTATAGTAATGGCTGCAGCCACCATCAAGCATTCAAGATGGGAACAATATTTAGCAGCGCAAAAAGTAAGGTGCAAACTTTTATATAAATGAATGCGACCTGGTGTCAATAATGCAGGCAAAGCTACGAATGGATGCAACCTCATAGGCTGTAGCCTATTCTCAAGATAATAACTGAGGAACAAAGGCCCCAAACTTATTTTTGTGGCATCAATATACAAAGACCAAGTGGAAGTAGAAACATTCAGAGAGTATAGTTATGGCCTATCGATATTTATAAATATTCAAAGAAGTTCCATGCAATCAAAGCGACCAAAGGTGCTAAGGCATTAGCATCCCGAATCACATAATGGGCCACAACCTATTTTGAGGTTCCCCTTTAAAGGGATTGTCGCGGACTTATATCTGTATCAGTTATTGAAGTATTTTTTCAAGTTCATTCAAGAAGGCAACAATTCAAATATGGAAGCGACACTCTCAAGTATAAATGCAGATAATAAAGAAATAAGCAAACCAAAAAGCTAAGAAAAAATACTGGTATTGATTAAGGTTTTAGCCCTATGCTGAAGGGCGCCGTATCATCCAAGTTTAGTAATCATAGGCCCCATAGAAATAATAACAAAAGTACAAGAAAATTAAGCGGATGAAGCATATATTCAAGCAAGTTTACGAAAAGGGACGCAACCCAAATGAATCAACAATTCAGAGGTTGCAAGTTTGTTCGTAAAAAATACATATCACGACACAAGTAAAAGAACATAAAGGATGACTTAAGATGCCACGTCATCTTCTTCCTCAACTTCATCATCATCAACTATGGTCTCTATAAGATCGCCTTCCGCAGCCTCTTCAGTCATGTTTCTGGTTCTTTCTTTCGCGACAACCCTTATTTTATCCACGCATTGGTCATGCTCAGCATCACCCAATTTCTAGGACATGATTTTCTCTCTTGAATCTGAGAAATTTTTGATGACCCTATGCCTCAATTCTGGGAAGTCGCAGAGGTAGGCTTTGTTATTCATGAGGAAGTATTCTTTTTAATTTTTATATGTTGCGATGGCCTTGTCCGTAGCCTAAATCAAGGTTGTGGCATAATCCTCGTCTTTCTTCATGATGGCTACGACATGATCCAAGCCCTCCTGTATTCTCAGTTTCTCTAGCTCATTATATTTTCTCGTGATTAGCTCAAGTTTTTTATTTGAAGCCGCAGCATCCTCTGCCTTGGCAATTTTTAAATCCTCTGCAACCTTTGTAAGGTTATTCTCTACAACCTTTTGAGCTTCATCCACAACATCAATTTGGGCATCGACAGTCATCTTAAATGCCTCAAAGACAACGGCTCTTGATTTTTTACCAGCTGCAAGTGAAAAACTCCTGGATATTTCAAGGTCAGTTTTGTAAACAAACTTCGCAGCTTGTTTGAGCTTGTAGAGGGCTTCATATTTGGTAGTCTGCAACATGATAACCTCTACGACTTAAAAGATATGTAAACATGATTAATATGAATAAATATAACCAGAATTTAAGTTCAATTAAGAGCTTACCCTCAGAAATATGTGCAGACCATATTCTTACAAATGTTCATGGTCTTCCTCAACAAGACGATCTAGATCAAATTTGTCTGTGACTTTCTTCATCTTGTGGACCGCTTTTGAGGTTGTATCCCAGGAGAATTGAGGATTTGGGACCCTCAACTGAGTCCGTATATGGACATCCGGGCCCAAACTCAGTCGGCATTGTGGAGACGGCATATTAGCATTAACATCCATTACTCTTCGCAGAGGAGGAGATGAAGGAGAAACTTGAATAAGACTATGATCACCTTGATGGACTATCTTTATGGGAAGTAGATTAGCTACAGCTAGTTAAGGTGAAATGTCATCATCAAAGACTTGCCTTGTGTTGTCATCAATATTAGTCGCGGTGTCACCAATATTATCATCTCTTGCGGCATCCTCAAGTGATGTATTGGCTGCGGCACCTCAGCAGTAATATTTGGCTCAAGAATGCCAACATTGGGACCCTCTACTCTGGCATCCTGGTCTTTTGACCATTTTCTTTTTCTCTCTTTCTTAGCAGCATTGTTGAGGAGGGCAACATCCTCATCCATTTCAGCAAGTTAGGCAGTCAAGAGTTCCCGATCAATATCTTCACATGATAAAGAAAATTTAATAGGGGCCGCAGCAGACACGTACATTAAAAAACAGTGGTTTATAGTTACCTTCCGCATCCATGGGAATCATCTTGTTAGGGAAATATCCAAAGAGGTGGAAATTTACTAAGGTGGATAAGATGGAAAACCTCTTTGAATCGTTGTTAAGGTTGGTCGCGTCCTCAACTCTCATTTTTGCTCTGCTGTTGAGTTTTGGATTATCAAGGGTTTCAGCGCAAGATAGGTATGATTACATGCCGCAGAGTCAAAATTATAAGAAAATGATGTAAAAAAATAAGTACAATAATGAAATATGGAGCATTACATGACCAGAGAAACTACCTAATCTTGAAGGCCACCTCAATTTCCCCTCCATCCGGTATGATCTCTCTCTCTCTCTCAGACTCATCTGGATGGATTTCCCATTCCCCTCCAGAGATGTAAAAATATTTTCCTTTCTAGTTTTTCACATTGGTGGGTCTCTCAGTCTACAAATACTCTTCATTATTATGAAGAGAAAAGTAGTAATACCAGGCAAACTTGACGGAATTCTCCTTTGGTTAATAAAAATGGAAGAACTCCGTGGGAGTTATATCTCAGCTGAACTTTCCCTTCTAAAGTATCAACGAGGAAAGTATAGCCCTCCAGCCATTTGGGTCGAGTTGGGCTGGTGCCAAGTTCATAGCAGTAAAGATTTTCCTAATAGGGACTGACATAGGTAGCTGCAGCCCGTAGATGAAGGCATGCAAAGGAAATCAAATTACATCGTTAGAGACTACAGACCAGGTCTTTGCTCCGTGAAAAGATCTGAGCAAATAACCCCGTCTGGAAATTCGAATGTCGCGACCACCTTATTGACCCATTCTTTTGTCATAATACTATAGACATTTAAGGTTGCATGAGCCCTTTCAGCATTATTTAATGGACCAGGTAGATCATCTCTGGCCGCAGAGGTCCTAACAGTTACAGCCCTGACTTCAAGAGGGTGGGTGATAGAAATTATATCCTCCATTGATACAACCTCACAAAAGTCCCTACAATTGGTGGAGTTCGCAGAGTCAGAATTTAGAACTACACAATTTGGGAAATCTTTGATCTGGCAAGGCCCTATTATCTTTAAAGGGCACACACAAGGAAGTTCAGGGGGAAAGACTCCAAAATGTTTATTCCAAAAGTCCTTGATAATTTTTTTAGGGTCCCAACTCATATGGCTGCATCAAGACCTGACAAGCAGAAAGAGTCCGCAGTTAGGTGTCGCAGCCAATATGGTCATACAAGCCTTTTAGACGCCACAGCAGGGTATGATGAAATATCAAGCTTGGAAGCTTAAATATAAGTTTTAGCAAATTTATCGAACTACACTTAGTGTTGGGCTCTAGTATCCTAAGAACCCAATTTATGTCGCAACATATTATTTTGGGAGAAGAAGACATTGGTTATATTCTTGCACGACACGATCCTTGGATTTATTAAGAAAGGGCTGCAGACACTAGCCTAAGGTAAAGCCTCAGTAAAAGTAAATATTCATTAAAAATTATTGCCACATGCCGCATTAAAGATATGTTGAATGTTGTAGCCATATACGATGCATGCCGCGGTCAGTGTCTTAAACTACTTAAGGTTGTCTAACAAATTGAAGCCCTGGAATTTTAAGGATGGTTCAAGAACAGTGGTATGTGTTCAATGCCTATGTTACTCTAAAACCAACAAATTCATGGTCTGTTTTATATTTTGTTTCTACAAATTAGAAATTCAAAAATCCTAAAGATCTAAGCCTAGCCAATAGTATTTGCCCCTTGAGTCAACAATGAAGATTAGGGGTTTATTTCACTAGTTGAAGAATGGTTGAAGCAAGAAATCATATTTTGTTATAATTCAAGCAATCACAAGAACTCAAAGGAGTGCAATTTATTATGGAATCAAGCAAATGCCGATTTAAATTCAGGACAAGTTGTTTATTACAATTCAACAGAGAATGATAAGAAATTAAGAACAAGCAACATGAAATCTAGTTATAGAAAGATTAAAGAGGATTTTGGTGGAAAAAATACATCGAAATTGGTGGAAACTGCCCTGCGCCGCCTCAGAACCGCTATACGCTGCCTTGAAAGGTCACCGAAAAAATCAAGACAAGGAACTGACAGAGGTTGGCTTTTGATTTGCTCTTAAAAGTTTGGAAAAGTAATGAAGTACACTGCCAGTTTCCATTTATATAAAAGGCCACGGGAAGATGAAGCATCGCGTTTGGATTGTCGTGACAGCTTGAGAAGAGAGAACTTGACTATTCAGTCACAGCCCCAATCGTTATCTCCTGGAACTACTACGTGGGGGCTTATTGCTATGACAAATATAGCACCCTGCTGCGGAAGTGGTTCAATGGGCATGTCGAAGCCTGGCCATCGTAGCCTATCACTTTCAGGATACGAACAAACATTTTATATACCTCACTGATCTACTACTGCGTCTCCTACTTGATATTGCTGCGACCCCTACTTGCTACGGGGCATGACTCCTACTTAATATAGGGTGTGGCTCTAGTTTGATCATAGTAACTGGTCGTAACCCCTTTCATCCACAACAGCAATACAACATCTACACCTATAAATAGAGCTCCACACCCCGAGATAAAGGGACAGTTTTTCATTCCTCATGAGGATTCGGGTTAATTTCTAGTCCCAATACATAGATTAGGGATTACGACACTCTTCAGGACACTCTATCTAGCTTGGGGTCTACTCTCCGGCATCGCAGCCATCTCTCCGGCACCCCAGAATCCTCATAGACATGTATTCTCCTATCTCAACTACATTGTACGCCTAGTACGATATTGTAAACATGTACTAAAAATGCATATAATGAGAGTGTGGCACCAAAGTGGATGTAGGCTCTTTTTAATAATCGAGCCACTCTATATCTTGTCTTTTATCTCCCTATACTTGCTTTATCTTCTCATTACATATTTTACATTTGACTTGTTGGTACGAGAATGACAAGTGGACAATCTCTCATATCATTAGTTATAAAGGCACCTCAGGTGGATGCTTTTACTTTCGAAGTGATCCTGTCTCTTGGTTGAGTAAGAAGCAAAATTTAATTTCTTTATCCATAAAGGAGGTTGAGTGCATAGCCACCGGGAATTGTTGCACACAATTCTTATGGATTAAGAAAATTTTAAAATATTATGGGATTACTCAAGGAAGAATGACTACTTCTATTGTAGATGAGTACACACTCAAATGTCCCAAGCAGTTGGGAGAGCAGGCCCAATTGGCGAGGGGGGATCATCTTGTGCAACCCCCAAAAAAGCGCTCTGACCAAGACAAATGTAAAATTGGGCGAGGAAGCCCACCATAAAGGGCTCCTCGCCCCAAGAAACTCAAAGTTCATAGAAATGGAACTTTGGATAGGAGGTCCACTAGGAAGGGCTCCTCGCACCAATTTGTCCAAAGTTAACAGAAACGAAACTTGGGGGAGGAGGGCCACGAAGAAGGGCTCCTCGTTCAAATTTATCCAAAGTTCACAGAAATTGAACTTGGATGAGGAGGCCCATTAGTAAGGTATCCTCATCCCAATTTACTTATAATTTGTAGAAATTTAACTTGGGCGAGGTGGCTCACCAAGAAGATCTCCTCATCCCAAAATGCCCTTCACAAAGATTAAACTTATGAGAGGAGGCCCAACAAGAAGGGTTCCTCATCCCAAACAACTCAGAAAACACAATAATGAAATTTGTGTGAGGAAGCCTACCTCAAGTGGCTCCTCATCCATAAGTGCTCAAAAATTACATGTGCAAAGTTATAATGAGGAATCCCGCCATAAGGAGCTCCTTACCTCCTAAAGTCCAAATTCCTTCTTGGAAAGAACCAGTGGGCGAGGAGGTCCACTTAGATTTACCTCCTCCCCAAGATTTATTACTCAAATATATGTTAAAGTACTAATATATTACTTTATTATACAACTAACCTGATTGAGATGGCAAGGCTCAAAAAGGAAAGTTTGGGATCTCTTGGGAGTTTTGGCTTGGTGGCTGGAGAATAAGGTTTGTTGAGAATGATCAACCACTTATCACTTTCAGATTGATAGAACAATAGCAAAAAGATCCTAGGAGTCACCCAGTCATAATTGAAGTGAGTAACTAAGCGGTTTCTCATAAGAAACGAATAGTTTATTAAATGATTTTAGATGAGGCAGTCCTTGAGACCTATCCTCAATTTTCAAATGATTTTAAAGGAGTTGGTCCTTGATACGACTCCTCAAGTTTATAAAATGATTTTAGAGGAGGTGGTCCTTGAGGCCTCTCCTCATGTTTATAAAATATTTTAGAGGAGGTGATCCTTGAAACCCTCCTGAGGTTTACAAAGTTTGTATAACAAGTTACCATTTTAAAAGAGATTTATCAAATCAAATATTTTGTCTTCAAGCGCAGATATATTTTCTTGTTGACTTTGGTTTTCAGTAGGTGGTACCTATAAGAAGGAATAGGTGGCTGGACACAGATAGCGACAAATGGAACATTTCATACCTTGTCCCTCACCAACTCCCCTCAGTTTTGGCACCCCAAAAGTGTCAACTCTCTAGTGCCCAAGTATAAATAGGACCTCTGGGCAAGGTCAAGTCATAATAATAACTCAAGTCATATTATTACTCTGTCAAAATCACCCCTAGATACCTAATTTTCTCTCCGTACTCTCTCTTCCTATGTGCTAAATGCCTTATTCCTTCACTCCACACTGACATACATAATTCTCACTCTTGATAAAAGTTACTATTATTTTTGTTAAGTTCATCATCTTGCAGGGAGTAGTTTCTTACTTTGGTTCCATTTTTACCAAAAGGAGAAGCTTTTACCAGGTGCTACTCTAGAAGTTCTTGAAAGACCTGTAAAGTAGAGTTCATTGGATTGGGTCATGCCTCACGCTTTCTAGTTATTCATAGACCCTAGTATAGCTACCCTCTTATATTTAGCGACTCTACTAGGGAGTTATACTCACTTCCATGGATAAAGAAGGTTTTAATGTTTCTAACCAGCTTGTTCTTGAATACACTCTACTTGGGAATGTAAACCAAAGTGACCAGACCACTGAGGAAGATGTGGTGGTGATTGAAGAAAAGACACTTGTTCCTTAGGGATGGGAGACCAACTCATCGACAACAACTCCGATGATATGTATAAGTGTTATGATCATGTTTTTTGACTTCTTAAAGAAAAAAAATATAGACATATCAAGTTTGGGTCAAGGCTCTATAACACTAGAAATTTCCCCCTCCGGAGGGGCAACCACTACAGAGCAATTCCGACAAAGATGATTCCTCCATGAAAGGTGGTGCCAGAGCAGGTTGTGGCGCTATTAAGCTCACCAGCAGCAAAGGGAGTCAGCTTCAAGGAATCTCCCTCTAAGGCAGTTACTATGGTGGAGGTGAGGAAATTTCTCTCCTCCTCTTAAAGAGAAGTGTCTCATCTGTATGAAGAGCTACAAGACCCTTACCCTCAGATTGTCAATGAGAAGCCATGCCCAGAAGGGTATATTCCACCAAAAATCATTAAGTGTAATGGAAAGGGGGAAAACCCAAGATATCACATGAAAAGGTTCATTGAGTACCTAAGAGTTCATGGGAATGATAAGAAATTGAAGTTAAGGGAGTTCTCCAATACCCTTATAGGAAAGTCCTACACATGGTATTTCCACTTGGCACCCCATAGCATTCCCTCATGGGAAGAAATGAATACACAATTCCTCCAAAACTTTTGTGTGATAGAAGATGACTTCACATTGAGACACCTGCCAGAAGAGGTACAAAAGCCTCGGGAGGAGTTAATCCAATATATCAAGAGCTTTCGTGTGAGAGCACATGATTTTCACGAGGAGGTAGCAGAGGAAAGGATTCTTCAAATCTGTCTTAAAGGTCTCTTGGAGGAATACAAACTTCATTTGGTTAATGAAACTAGAGGTGTCACCTTTACCGAATTCACCAAGGCTGCTAGTAATATAGACATGATAATCAATTTGAGGACCTCAAGCCGAAGGACACAAGTTGTAAAGCCCCGGTGATTAATAATTATCACAATTAAAATAAAATTTCCTTTTTAATAAATGCGGAAGCGTATAATAAGTGATGGTTCAACAACTAAACAAGGCCGAGTTTTAATCTCATAAAAAACAAATTAAAACATAATTCAAGTCCTAGAATTTGCCTAAGTCATGATTAACTATTAAACAAAGTTAAGCGAAACCAAATTAATGCAAGTGACTTGAATAAACCAAATTTACCCAATATTTAATTTAAGTCCCAAATTAAATGAGTTTGATTGTAAAACTAAATTTTATCTTGAAATTAATCTAGCATGCGTTCTAAGTGATATAGAGCAAGATAAAATCAACAGTCACACTACACCGCGATGTACGAGGAAAAACCCACTAACGGGAAAAAACCTCGGGACAGCCCTAGCCTCAAATCCACTAAAAACGGTATTACAAAATACAAGACAAAAAGACTTACTTCCTAAACTCGAACCCTCTCAAGCCGTGATGCTCCTTCTTGTATCAACCTCCAATTAGCGGATAACCGACGGAGCTCCACCGTGGTCTCGGAATACACCGATGGGACTTTATATGGTCACCGTCACCCAAGCATGGAGCCTTTCTCCTTTTGGGTAGAATCTCAACAAAAGTCTTCTTTGTGATGGGGTGTAGAAGAAAACCCGAAACGTCTCTTGAATTCGGTAGAGAAAACCGGTGCCAAAACAATCTCCCAGCAATTGATATTTATATAGAAGCTTGGATAAACAATTGGGTGTAAACTAGAGTGTGTATGAAATTTTTCTTGAAATAATTACACTCAAAACATGAACATTTTCCTAAAAATATTTTTGCTCTCAAATTCTCTCTAGGAGATAAACTAAGTTGGAAAAGTTGTCTTGGAAAATGTGTTTCCCGCACATAATAATGCATGAAAAAAGTTGGTTGAAAACCAAGTGGAGGAGTGGGGAAAAACTGCAAAAAACTGCCAAATAACTGTTCCCGCTGGAAGTTCGTTCGAACGAACGTGATTCTCGTTCTAACGAGACTTCTAACGAGTGACCAGCCTGGGCTCGTTAGAAGTTCGTTAGATACCTCGTTAGAACGACCATTCGTTCGAACGACATATCGAACGACTCTCCAGTTAGGGTCGTTGGCAAAACTCGTTCGAACGAACCTGGTTCGAACGACAAAAACTCGTTCGAACGAAATCTGGTTCGAACGAAAAAACTCGTTCGAACGACAATTCAAACGAACAACCAGAAAGATTGAAAAATTCGATTTTGGCCCAGAAACTTTTATATCCTTATTTTTAAGTTTCTAATTGATTCTTTCTGAAAATAAAATGCAGTTTTTTATTTCACCTAACACCCAATACAAATTGTTCCAAGCTCCTATATACATATAATTACATTCATACCTTGGGAGCATGGAACCTTAGTTGATGACGTAGAAACGAGGCACACAAACCGACATTTTGATGAATCTTTAAATTCTTTGCCGCTACGTCTTCAACACACACTTCATAGGCTTGAGAATATTACAATAAATACTATCCTATGAATAAATGTTTTTGTCCGGAATTGAGCCAAAACTATATATGGACTCAATTGGAAATTTGTGTCCTTACACAAGTACCACTGAATTATGGAAGGTTTTAAGTCTCGAGGAGGCAAAAATTTAATTATGTAGAAAGAAATCCCAAAGGAAAGAAGGGAGGCTCCGGATCTAAGAACAGCAGCCCAGGTAACAAGTCAATGTTTGGAGAAGATTCACCACCACCGCAGCCTTGCAGCATAGTGAAAGCTATGGATTGTTATTGTACATTGGTATGAGAGGGGGTAGTAGGTCCCCCTTACCTGAATGGGGAAAACCCAATAGCAGCTAACAAAGCCAACCCTAAGTATTACGAGTTACAACAGCGGGTGCGGCACTCCACTAAGGATTGTTACTATTTTAGGAGGATCATTGGCGAGAAAGTGGACATTGGAACTTTACAGATACCTCCTGTGGATGTCAATGGAAATCCAACTTCCAGCACATCATTATGCCACTTCCAATATGGTAGTAGCGTGTGATGAAGAGGCAACCCAAGATCTGATGGGGCGATAAAGTGACGAAAGAATATATGAATAGTTAGAAAATCTATCAGTGAGCAAGAAGCAGAGAGTTGAGCTACAAAGGAAGCGAGACAAGTAGTTCTTCATTCCAGACCAATAAGAAGATGAAAGTGAAAAAATCAAGCAGGAAGACCTCTCATAGAGAAAAGTAGATGTTATCCTTGTTCTAGATGAGGGGGGACATCTAAGGTAAAGTACGTCTGTGGTGCCAAGACATATGAGGTAGACCTAGATTCTGAATGTGAAACCCTAGAGAGGAGATCAAAGTTCAAGTGGTTCTTCGACTAAATATGAGTGAAGTATGACACCAGAGTGGTCATAACAAGAAATATTTTGGAAACGGTACAACAATGAGGAGATCCCTCATTAAATTGGTAGGGACCAATTATCAAACTGATCAAAAATATACTTTTGAAGTGGTATTTTCTGAGGCAGACATGCAAGTGCCTTACTTCCACAACCGTCTGTTATATGTCACATTTATGATCAACAAAGTTTCATTCCCCATGCATTAATGAATGGAGGATCATCCATTAACATTATGCCAATCAGCATATTATACGAGACGGGTACTGATCATGAGAAGATAATGCCTATGCTACTAGTGATATCAGGATTTGACAGCTCTGGAATGCAATCCCTCAAAAATGTGAATGTAGAAAACAAGTTGGGGAATATCACATTCCACATCAAAGTCAATGTCATTAATGTTAATACCAACTTCCAGTTGCTCATTGGGAGGGTATGGATGCATATTCATGGAATAATGCCATCCACATAATATCAGTGTGCAAAGCCCAATATTAGAGGAACATAGATCATAGTCAAGACCACACAAAATCCTTTTTCCATTGAGGAGGCCCATCTGGTGGATGCAACATTCTACACAGAACTAGATGATGAAAGAAAGAATTCTGCGAGGAAACCAGAAGAGAAACAGGTGGTTGGAGGAAGTGTCCTACCAAGGAAATATGTACATGATCGTTTGGGGGGAAGGGTGATACCCTATATAGATAAAGGCAAGATCAGGGTGGAGGAAGTTGTTAAACCTCCTCGAACTTGTAAAAATGTGATCCTACCCGATGGAAATGTTATTTACCATTTATAATGGTCTGCGCGGGTGGTGTTCTAGGATGAGAACACAGACCCGACACTAGAATGTTTTATTATTGATGAATCCCACATCATTGAACATATAGAAGAACCAGAAGAGGCTCTAGAATGCATGCAGGATGGACCTAGGGGGAAGCTACAAGAATTAAAGGAGATCAATCTGGGGGTAGAAAGGGGCGTTAAAGTAAACCCATTAGAATCTCCAATATTATGAGCCCAAAATAGAAGGCGGAGCTCATTAGTCTGCTCAAAGAGTTCACCAACGTGTTTGCCTAGAAATATACAAAAATTCCAGGGATAGATCCATAGGTGAGCTCTTACATATTGGATGTTCTTCCTAATGCACTTCCAGTTAGGCATGCAACAGATAGGTACAAAGTTGATCTCGACCTAAAGATAAAAGAAAAAGAAGAGAAGATATTGCAAGCAGGGTTCATCATGCCTATGTAACTACCCGTCCTTTTGGAGACAATTAAATTCCATAATTGAGTAATAAATTGGAATTTGGGGAATTTCTCGAAATAGTAAATTTTGGGATTTTCGAGGATTAGATGATTGTCGATGGGTGTAATATTTGATGATATTTTCATGGGAATACTGCATTTATTTGTTTTGGGTTGATATAGTGATTTTCGTTCAAGTACCTCGGATGGGAATTTCGACTACGCCATGAGTCTCGAAATGGCCGAGATAGTCGAAAAGAGTGTATGATTGTCGAAAATGAGTTTCGAGAAATTTTAGAGTTAAAAGGGCTCGTAATTGAGTAAACGAGTCATTTTTGGGTTTTAAGGGGTTAAACCCTTTTTCTTTCTATATAAAGAGGGAGAGATGGAGAAAAGAGAAGGAAACAATAGAAGACAGAGAGGAGGAGAGAAAAGAGGAGATTCCGGCCAACCTCCGTGGGATTCGACTCGGGATCGTCGGATTTTATCCACGAGGCAAGTGTTTACTTGATTTATTTATTTTTGAGCATAAATCTCATACCGTAGTTTGGTAATAACAAACCCTAAACATTTTGAGTTGGGTTTTTCGTGGATAAAATGGGTTTTCAGGAGTTAAAACGAATAAACCCCTAATATTTCATAATTGAAGAAACTTAGAACTTAATTGAAATCAATTGGTGATTTGGGTTCTAGGATGTTTAGAACCCATTTTATATACGTGTATGTTGTTGGTTGAGGTCGTAGGTCGTTGGGTGAGGCGACAAAAGCTTGGGATAAGCTTTAATAGCTGAAACAGCTTCTTGGGGAAGAAGCTGCCCGCCATGATCGATCGATCGATCGATCATGGGGGCTCGATCGATCGAGCCATCGATCGATCGAGGGCCATGAGTCGATCGATCGACCCCTTCTGAAAGTTGGGAAATTTTTCTAGGGTGAGTTGGATGGTATAGATTCCAATTCACATTGCTTCGAGGTTAATTATTGGATAACATAAGGGACCTTTTAAGAACATATGGTCCTCTAATTAAGGAAATATAGGAGGGTTAAATGAGGGTATTAAATGTATAACCCTTAAATTATAGTTTCGAGGAAAATAGAAAAAATGTAGAATTTAAAGGTTTATGGTTCCTAAGTTAGGGTCGGGACCTCTAAGGGATTATATGGACGAGATGTAGTCCTTGGGTTGTGGAAATAAAATCCAGGACCTACTAAATTTGAGGTTGATCGGGGAAGGATAATCCCGGGGATATTTTAGTGGGCATTTAGGCCTATGTAATGATGCGTATAGAAAACATAATCATATTTATTACTGCTGGGTAAATCCTATGGGATGATTAGGATGAAATTTGGAAAATAGATATATTCTCATTTAGTGTGAGGGGGTATAATTGGAGATATACACTAAGGCCTTAAATGAGAATAAGGTATTTATTAGTTATCGAAGTTAGGAAATACTTTGGGTATAGTATCATGCGTATACGAATGCATAATTATGATTCTTTGAGAGAATCCTTGGGATTACCAGTCATCGCTATATGTGATTGGCAATTATGTTCATATATATATTCGGGGAGGAATATATGGTATATATATACTATGTGATTAAAGTATATATATGACATGATATAAATGACTTTTGAAAATTTAAAATATGAATGTTTTCAAAATGGAAAAATAAATGATTTTCATAAATAATAATTTATGGATACACACCTCTCTAAATCACTATCATAAGGGAAGTTGCGTGCGTATGGCGAAGCCCCCTGGCTAATGAATGTAGGGTGGATATAGTCCTATAGGCCATATGAGCGATTATCATATGTTTTCTGCGCTGGTGAGGTAATTCTGGGTGTGGTTATGACTCTCCCGCAGGCATATGGCCGCTTCCCGACGTCTTGCGTTATAGGATCCCAGGTTATCTTGATGATAGGCCCTGGAAGATGATAGCCATTTAGGGGCACGCACAGTGGGGAAACCCAGACGGGCGGTCTTAGAACGCGTTATATGATATGTTAAATAAGTTTATGATAATAAATTGTCTTTAAATACATTTGCCGAATGGAGGAAGGGAAATGTGATAATGAATTGGCTTCGGTTACGTTTCCCGGATGGAAGAAGGGAAATGGAAGCATATGATATAAAAAGCATTTTTATGATAATAAAATTGGCTTTTAAACACATTTCCTGGATATGGGAAGGGAAATGGGATGTTATAAAACAGAAAATCATTTTTTTGTTAATAAAACTTGCTTTAAATATATTTCTTGGATATAAGAAAGGAAATAGAAAGTTTTGAAAATGAAAATGAAATTTGTATTCATGTTGAAATTGAATTCTCATTCCGGGAGATATATCCGAACATGTAACATGATATGAATATAAATAATGAGTATATATGTATAAATTGAGTGCTGGGGGTCTAATGGATCTCGACGATCGACCTAGTAGTGTATTGGGGGGGTTCCTTGTTTGGATTTAGCCCTGTGATACAGCCCACGCACGAACATGGCACAGTGTTGAGACTGGTGAGAAGTTTAGCCCTTAGTACTTGGATTACCTAAGGTGATTTGAAGCTAGGTAATGGTTTAGTTAGTCAGTATGGTCTGACTAGGATGTTTAGAGTGATGCGCTAGGAGTGCACTATTAGAAGAGAGGTGAGGGGTATCTCATGGGAGTGCGATACCAGATTTAAAAATGAGATAAAACCTTTTTTCTAAAAAAATAAGGCATTTATGCACTTGCTAAATATTTTCAAAACTCGGGCTCTGATCCGTTTATCTACTTTTTCCTATATATATATATATATATATATATATATATATATATATATATATATATATAGGTGTCCAGACACAGGAACGTCTGGATGGAACTTCCTTCGAGTCAGAAGTCAGTTGCAGCAGCTGTGGATGCATGCAGGTTTACCATAAACGCTTCTATCATTGTACTCTAGATAGGAGGTACTGTATATATATTCGGGTCAATGACCCAACTGTTGTTATTCGTTCTTTTACCACCTTTTTATGCGGATTCGATTTGGTTGTATTATATTTGACCGAGTGTTAGATTATTTTATTTAATTTATGCAATCTGTGTGGATGTTTTATTTGTAGTTGTTTAAAAAGAGTAGTTAAGTAAGATTTTGACGCCAGCCTAATAGGTTATTAGTAATTAAATTGGTTTTCGACAATGATGCTAAGAATGATCCATATGCGACTCCGGTTTTAATTTAATATAGGAGTGATCACCCGGTATTGTATTAGGTGGTTGTCACAGCCTATTCATCATCGTATGTGTCTCTTTAGCATAGTGCCGATGGAAAATAAGGACAAGAGCCAAATTTGAATTTTTGTGGATTTTTGCGACTTAAATCCGTCATGTCCTAAAGACATGTTTCCTCTACCAAAAATAGACAACTTACTTGACGCTAGTACAGGACATGATATGTATAGTTTCATGGATGGGTACATCAGCTATAATCAGAATAAAATGGACCGAACAGACGCGAAGAAGATTGCCTTCCACACGCCATTGGAAAACTTCCACTACACAGTCATGCAATTCAGATCGAAGAATGATGGGGCCACATATCAAAGGACCGTGATGGTAATTTTTCATGATTGATTTAATGATATACTAGAATTTTATATGGATAATTTAGTGGTGAAATCTAATAAATAAAGAAAGAACATACAAGACTTTCGAAAAGTGTTCGAGAGGTGTCACAGATACAAGATGTGGATGAACCCTTCGAAGTATGACTTTAGGGTAACTGGAGGAAATGTTTTGAGATTTTAGTGAATAGGAAGGGCGTGTAAGTTGATTAAGAGAAAAATAAATCCATCATGATGATGCCACCTCCAAAGAGTCAAAGGTAGCTCAAAGGCTTCTTAGGGAAGGTGTCATACCTAAGAAGGTTAATACCTGCATTAGCAAAGATGACCCACCCATTCACACCGTTGTTAAAAGACAAAGCCAAGTGGGCTTGCGGAGATGATCAGAAGAAGGCATTTGAAAAGATCAAATAGATTTTAGCCTCCCCATCCACGATGACTCCGCCAGAAGCTGGGTGCCACTATTTTTCTACCTTACTTCAACAGTGTAGAGAAGCTGGGGTGCCATTGCTGCTCTACCTTACTTAAACAACATAGAAAAGACAATATACTACTTGTCAAGAGTAATCTCATGTACAAAGTCTAGATACACCAGCGTAGAGAGACACTGCCTTACCCTAGTCTTTGTGGCTCAGAAGTTAAGGCCTTATCTACTAGCCTTTACAGTTCATATAGTCACCAAGTGTGACCCTATCAAGTACCTCGTAGGATGGATGATGCTTGTAGGATGAGAAACAAGATGGTTTTTGATTTTGATAGAATAGATTTAAAATTGATAGTGCCCAAAGCCATCAAAATTCAACCAGTAGAAGATCTGCTGGCTCATTTTCCAGGTGAGAATTTTGAGCCCCCAAGTAAAGAGTTACCTGGGGATAATTCCCAAACATGCATGGTGGAAGAAATGGAAAAGTGGGCAGTGGAGTTTGATGGTTCTAGTGCTCAGGGAATAGGAGGCGCATGAATTATACTTTAAAATAGTAAGTAGAAGATCACCCCCTCCTTCAAGCTAGATTTCAAGTTCTCGAACAATGAGGATGAATGTGAGGATCTTATTTTGGGAATGTTTAAGGAAATTAGAAGAGGTTTCAGGGTGCTGTGAAAATGGGGGGACTCCAACATGGTAGTGAAGCTGGTTAATGGGGAGTTACCTCTTAAACATTGTAACTTATCACCCTACGAATACATCATCCAAAGGTTATTCGGACAGTTCTTAGAAGTAATAATTGAGAGTCATGCAAAGAAAATTAATAGGCACCTTGATGCTTTAGCTATGATAGACATAAGTTAGACATGGATGATCCAGAATCCATAACCACAGTAAGGCGGAGAACATTGCCGACTATACTGAAGTCGTTGTTACCAAGTGATGACCTAGAAGATTGGAGGCGCCTTGTTGTAAAATAGTTAGAGACAAGAGAGGGTAAAATTAAGATGTTAGAGCTAAATAACTATCACCTACTTCAAGGAGAAATTTACTTCAAGATCCCCGGAGGTTTCTTAGCAAGATGCGTAGGAGAAAACAAAGATAAAGAAAGATTGGAAGCAATGCATGAGAATCACTTCAGGGACACTGATATTTCCCTTTATCGTCGATTGCAGCGGGGGGGGGGGGGGTACTATTATCCCACCATGAGCAAAGAGGATGCTCGTCTGCAATAGGGTTATTTAAAGTGCCAAGCCCATTTTTACCAGCCAGTGAAATTGAACTTCGTTGAAGCCTTCGAAGATTGGAGGCAACCATACATAGCGTATCTGAAAGACGAGGAGTTACCCATAAAAAGAGTGGATGAAATTTATCTGTGAAAGAGGATAGACCATTTTCACTTGGTGAAAGGAGAGCTTTACAGAAAAGGATACAATTAGAAGGCATTGAAGTGCATGGGCTAAAAAAGACACAAGGAGAGTGTTGAAGGAAGCTCATGCGCCCTCCCACATGGGCGGTGCCAAACTAAATGATCAACTGATGACGTTGGGGTACTACTGGCCAACTGTGGAGGATAACTCCATTAGTTATGTGAAGAAATACAGAACTTCTCAAGTACATGGAAATATTGTACATGGACCTTTAGTTAGCTTACAAATCTTAGCGGATCCCTACCCCTTCCACACATGGACATTTTACCTAATTGGAAAATTTTGCTCGGGTTCTCATGGCAAAGCTTTTATCATTGTGGCTACAAAATTGTACACCAAATGGGCAGAAGACATCCCTTTAAGGAGAGAGACTACCCAAGTGGTAACCCAGTTTATCAAGGAGTATATCATATGCAGGTTTGGTATACCCAAAGTAATTTTAATATATAATGGGAAGTAGTTGTTATGCAAGGAGATGGCCCTCCTCTCGGATAAGTACAACATTGGTCATAACAGCTCAACCATCTCCTACCCTAAGGGTAATGGTCACGCGAAATCCACCAATAAGACCATAATTAATATATTAAATAAGATCCTGGAGGACATGTTAGGGGAATGGGATAAGAAACTGTCCATGGTGCTATGGGCTTATCGTACTTCAAAGATAAAACCGATCGGGTTCACCCCATTCTCATTGGAATATGGGACTAAAGTTGTATTCCCAGTGGAGTTGGTGGTACACTCAGCCAGAGTTTCTCTAAGCAATAGACTCATCCATGACCCACGACATGTGCCGCTGGAGGCACTAGACGAGCCTATAGATAAGGTGAAAGAGAAGTTTAAAGTCTACACCCAACTACTATCTAGAGCCTATGAAAATTTGGTCAAACCTAGGGAGTTCTAGGTGGGAGACTTAATTTTGAGAGCATCCACTCACCATCTCCGCAGCATGTTAGCATCAAAGTTCAAACCCAATTGGGAAGGCCCCTTTATCATCAGAGGGGTAAGCAAGTCGATTTATTGCCAGATTTCAAAACTAGAGAGTGATTGCCTCCAGTCCATGAATTTCAAGTGGCCAAAGAGATATTATGCATAATATTGTTGAAAATTCATTTATGTTAAATAATTTGAGCGGCTTGTTCCAGCACCAGAAAAGTTATTTTTTTTGTAAAAATGATAGAGCAATACAACTCTATAAATAGTACAAAAAATGAAAAGAAAAGTAGAGTACCTCTTTTTGAACATTGCATGTTGATTCTTAATTTTCTTGTTTACCTACTGCATGAGGTAGATCCATCAGAATATTTGTTTTATATACTCTCTACGAAGCTATAAGAGGTTCCAAGATAAGGAGAACTTTGCTTGTCACACTTGGGAGGGTATATCCATCCCTGGAGAATAGTATATTGAGCAAAGTCTCTACAGGCATGTGAGACAAATGATTTTAATCTTGTCACCAGACTAGTAGGAGGACACCCTCAAAGTCATAATAAAAAAATATATAATAAATATTTTTTAACAAAATTGTCTAGACAACAAGTTTTAGTTTTCGTTCTCAAAGAAAAGCCTTATTTGACCCATCCATAGAAAATGCAGAGAAAAGGGGACTAACACCCCTTGCTCTAATTTCTTTAAAAAACCAACAGAATAGAAAATAGTCATTTTCTTAAAAGTTTGAGGGAAGTAGAAGATCTAACCCTTTATCTCCCAGTTATTCCTTAGGAAATGATAACCATAGTAAAATACCCCACAGTTAGAGGGTATAGATAAATATATGTTAACTTGCCTAGAAAATATGCAAGTACCCCATAGTTAGAGGCGACAGATCTTAAAAAAATTGTTAACTTGCTCAAAAAATATGAAAGTACCTCACAGTTAGAGGGGACATATCTACATATGTTAACATTCTCAGAACACCTGCAAGTACACCATAGTTAGAGGGGACAAATCTATAAGATAACCATTTTTTGTTAAATTGCTCAGAAAATATGCAAGTACCCCACTATTAGAGGGGAGATATCTATATCTGTTAACCTGATCATAAAATATGCAAGTACCCCACATTTAGAGGTGACAAATATAAAAATGATAAGTTGCTTAGAAAATATGCGAGTATCCTACAGTTAGAGGATATAGTTCAAACAGATGAATTAGCCACAAAAAAATAGAGCAGACCATAGTATGGCACCAGAGTTACCATCCCTCATCCACTGACATGTGGAGTAGGACCTAGTTCTATCCAGGTACCACCTCAGTTTGAGATGGCTGAGGTGGCTGCCACCTTGAAGTCTTTGGCAGCAAGCCAGCAGGTTCTGCAAGAGCAATTTGCAGCTGTTATCCAAAACATATTGAGACCACACGGAGTCTCACCGGAGATGATTACTTCAGCAGCTACACCAGGACAACATGAGGCTAGGGGACTACCCCAGGCACCATGAAAAGACCTACCACCTCCACAACAATGAAGGGATGTTGCTGACCCTCGATTTCTATGCCAATGGAGGCAAGTAAACCCTTGACCAGAGGATAGATATGATGATGTGGAAGTGGAAAAGGCTCCTATAGATTGCTGGGAGCCGTATGAGGTCTCCAACAATATTGTACGACCTGACCAAGAGAGTCGATGGAGGTGTATAAGGACGAATATCGACGATTGACGGAGAGGCTCAACTTTTAACCTTCTGAGCAGAGGGTCAGGCTTCGATAGGTTGGGCCTAGTCAATGACCTAAGGGAAAGATTGTCTAGATCGAAAAGTCCCGCAAGGTCTAAAAAAGAGGTAGTAGATGAATGACCCCACGAGGGTCGACCCCATGGACGAGACAACGGTCAAGAAGAAGTGAACAATCGACGAAGGTTGGCTGCAGTAGAGCCCTCAGTTCACCCTAGAGAAGCGATTGGGGATAATATCGGTTAAGCCGACCTTGTGAGGTCATGGAATAACTCGATTCAGAGGTTGGAGGATAAAATTGGTGGTATCCTAAAAATCCGAGACTCTCTTCAAAGAGGATATTCCACAGGCTCACCCTTTGTGGTGAAGATAGTAAGCTTCCTAACATCATCCAAGTTTAAGCCACATGTGGTCACCCCAAGGTATGACGAGAGCACTAACCTGGTCCATCATATCGAGATGTACCAATCAGCGGCGAACATATACTCTATCTCAGAAGAGATAAGGTATCGTGCTTTTTCCATCACTTTGACCGGGGTCGTACATGTCTAGTATACCTCTCTTCCAAAGAACTCCATTGAAATCTTTAAGCAGATGGTAGACCGGTTCATCCATAACTTTTGCTTCAGAATGAGGTCACAGAAGAAGATCACTCACCTGCTCTATGTTGGGCAGGGGAAGAATGATAGCCTCAGAGACTACATAGCCAGGTTTAACAAAGAAAAGTTAGAGGTCGAAGACTACGAAGCAAAATATAGCCATGAAAACCCTCATTAGAGGACTCCAAAAGGGTAAGCTATTATGGAAGCTTGCTGAAGACCCCCGAGGTCAATGGTTGAGCTGCTAGCAACAACGGGGAAGATGATGAATGCCTTAGAGGCAATGGCCACTAAATACAAAGATGAAAAAGGAGGCACTAGTGGAGGTAAATTCCAGAAAAAAACTAGAAAACGATAAGTTTGTGGATTACACCCCTCTGTAGGTCAGCTGCAAACACACTCTGAATGAGATAAAGAGCGACTGATCCTTCAAATGGCCTGAGAAGTTGAGAGCACCACCCCACAAGAGGAACAAAAAACCATGCTGTGAATTCCACCAAGACCATGGCCACTTGACCGATAAGTGTTTTCCTCTGAAAGATGAGATTGAAAAAATATTGAAAGAAGGGAAGTTAAGAAAGTATGTGGACAAGGGTGCTTTCAAGAGTAGTCGAGGGGTCGATCCTAGGAAAAAAAAGCGATACATGCAGAAAAGATCCCCCCAACAGAAGAGATGACCCTTTAAAGGATGATGATGATCCTTACCTTCCAGCGAAAGACGACCATGTCCATGTGAAAAGACTTAATATGATCTCGTTTGGCATTGGAATGATCTCTAGGGGCCTAGTGGGAGGAGGATCAGAAGTCGCCAATAGGAAGGCCCGTTAGCTAAGGCCAATGCAATGACGAAAGCTGTACACTCAACCTCTATCGAAGCCAAGTCAAAAAAGAGGAAAAGGGTTCATATGGATACTCTTATTGTGGATTTCTCAAGGATAGACTTCAATGTCCTCTTAACCCCACACGATGACCCTCTCATCATCACCACCAGGGTGCACATATGTCAGGTGCTGAGGATCTTGGTAGATGGGGGCAGTTCTGCAGATGTGATGTTTTGGACCTGTTTTAAAGACTTAGGACCCATCCGTACTAGGCTCATCCCATACTATCATCCCTTGATTTCTTTTGGTGGGGAAAAGGTTCATCCCCTAGGAGCGTATGACGCTGATGTAAGAATGGGAGACGAATGACCGAGATGGCTTAATAGGAAGGTCAATTATTTTATAATGGATGAAAATGTCTTCCCAGTGTACAACATTATATTGGGATGGGTGAACCTTAAGGAATTTAAGGTCATGTCTTCCACGGTTCTCCCGATTATAAAATTACTGACCCCTTATAGGGTAGGGGAAGTTCAGGGTGACCAGATGATGGAACGAGAATGCTACTTCAACTCACCTAAGGAAAGAGAGGCACACAAGAAAGAAACCACTACTTACAATATTGATACCCTCAACCACAGGGATGAGACTAAGGTAAAGAAGGGAGAATTCGCGAAAGAGGTAGAATCCATCATCCTCAAAGGATCAACCAGAGAAAACTGTCTAAGTAGGCAAGGCCCTAAAGCCAGATATAAAAAAGAAGAGCTCATCAAGCTAGTGAGGAGAAGAAAAAATGTCTCTGCATGGAGCCATGCTGGGAATTGACCCCCTAATCATGTGTCACAAGATCAACATGGTAGAGGACGCCAAGATGATAAATCAGAAGAGAAGGATTTATTCTCGAGAGAAATATCAGGTCATAAAGGATGAGGTCAAGACGCTCGAAGAGGCTGAGTTTGTCAGGGAAGTCATATATCCTGAATGGCTGTCTAACGCGATTATAGACCCTAAAGCAAATAAGAAATGGAGAATGTGTGTAGACTTCACTGACCTCAAGAAACACTGACCCAAAGATAGCTTCCCTCTTCCCCTCATTGATCAGATGGTGGATGCTACTCCAGTCCATGAGATAATGAGCTTCATGGATGCATATTCTGGCTACAACTAAATCTTCATGAACCCTAAGGACTCAGAAAAAATAGGTTTCATTACTGACAAAGGGACGTACTGCCATAGTATCATGCCATTTGTTCTAAAAAATGCAGGGGAAACTTATGAACGCCTCGTGAATAAAATGTTCGAGGACCAAATCGAGAAGTCTATGCAAGTATATATAGATGTTATGTTGACCAAGAGACTAAAGGACAAGGATCATGTGGCCAACCTTGAGAGAACCTTTGACACGATGGACAACTATTGGGTGAAGCTCAACCCAGCCAAGTGCATTTTTAGGGTCGGAGCAGGAAATTTCTTAGGGTTCATAGTCAATCAAAGGGGTATCAAGGCCAATCTTGAGAAGATAAAGGCTCTGCTAGAAATGAAGACCCCCAAGACTATCAAATATGTTCAGAGGCTCACAGGACGAGTTTCTGCTTTGAATAGGTTTGTATTCAGAGCCATAGATAAGTGTCTACCATTTTTTAAGGTTCTAAGAAAGGCTTTTGAATGAAATAAAGAGTGTGAAAATGATTTTAAAGAGCTAAAGTCCTACCTAGGGTCCCCTTTATTATTATCACATCCAGTGAAAGGAAAAATGTTGTACGTGTACTTAGTCATCTCAGAGTCAGCCATTAGTGCTGCTATTGTGAGAGAAGAAGATGAAGTGAAGAAGTCGATGGATTTTAATAGTAGACCACTCCAAGGGGCAGAACAAAGGTATCGTAGGATGGAGAAGTTAGTCTATTCTTTGATTCATGCCTCAAGGAAGATGAAGCCGTACTTCCAGTCCCATACAATGGTTATCCTCATAAATTTTCTCTTAGGCAGGTCATACACAAGCCAGAGAAGTTGGGGATGCTAATGGCCTGGGTTATAGAGATGGGAGAGTTTGATATTGTGTATCAACCTAGGATGGACATCAAGGGGAAAGCATTAACATATTTCATGGATGAGTTTACTTGGGAAGAGGTCGAGGCTGAAAATGAGGACCTCGAAAAGATAGATATCTCGCAAGGCAGAATTGTGGACCCATCCATAGATAAGGATGAGACAAACGCCACCAGAGAAAAAGTTGTTGAAAACAAATAAGGAAGATAACTCTTTAGATAGGGATCCCTATCTGAGGGAAATTTCTTAGGGGGACAGACTTTATGGAATCTATTTGTTGACGGGCCCTCCTGTGAGAGCGAAAGTGGAGCTGGATTGATAATATCATCACCCAACAGTACGGACAATGAATATGACCTGAGGTTCAACTTCAAAGCCTCCAACTACGAGTCAAAATATGAGTCCCTCATCACAGGCCTCTTCTTGTCTAGGTCTCTTAGTGTTGGCCAAATCTTGTTGCATAATGATTCAAGGTTAGTAGTGAATCAGATACTAGGAGCATACGAGGCTAAGGATGAGAGAATAGCCAAATATCTTGAGAGAGTAAAGTCACTGTTGAAAAGCTTCAAAGAAGTAAAGTTGAAGAGGATACCTCAGCTGGAAAATGGTCGACCCGATGCACTTGCTAGACTAGCCTTAGCAACTAGGACAGATATCACGAGAACAGTTCCAGTGGAAATTCTTCTTTGGACAACTATTGAAGATACAAATGGAACACTTGGCTCATGCCTAAATATAAATAGGGAAGCTTCATGGATGGACCCTCTAGTCAAATACATGAAAGAGGCGGAGATGACAAAATCGAAACCAAAAAGGAAGAAGTTAAGGTACAGAGCCGCGAAATTCACTGTCATCAGAGACATCTTGTACAAAAAGGGGTTCTTGATCCCTTTGCTCAAGTGTCTCCACCCGTCGAAGGTTCCATATATCTTGCAAGATGTGCACGATGGATCTTGTTCAAGACCCATCGAGGGTAGGTTTTTAGCTAAGAGGATAGCCACCCAAGGATACTGGATGCTATGGAATATGTGAAGAAGTTTGATAAATGTCAGAGGTTCACCACCATCCTTCACTAGCTCCATCAACCTCTTAACTCCATTACATCCACGTGGCCATTTACAGTATGACGAATTGATTTGGTAGGGCCATTGCCTAAAGCTGTCAATAACTATCGATACTTGATCATAGCGATCGATTATTTTTCAAAACAGGTAGAGGCAGAGCCAATGATCACGATCATTGAGCAAAAGACCTTCCAGTTCATCTGGAAGAATATCATATGCAGGTATGGTCTCCCCAACACCCTCATCTCAGATAACAGGACTCAATTCAAGAATGTTTCCCTTGAAAAGTACTGTGAAAGGGTGGGGATCAAGCAATTCTTTTCTATCCCAGACAGACCCCGGGTTAATTGGAAAATTGAGGTAACAAACCGAACAATTCTAGATGGGATTAAGAAAAAACTTGAAAAGGAAAAGGGAATATGGGTCAAAGAACTATATGTTGTACTATAGGCCTACAGGACGACGATAAAAACTCCTACGGGGGAAACCCCCTTCATGTTGGCATATGGCTCAGAGGTCGTCATCCTTATTGAAGTTGGGCTTCCCACTCACAGAATTCAAATGTATGGCCCTCAGAGAAATATGGAAGAAAGGAGACTTGATTTAGACTTGATTAAGGAAATAAGAGAAGATGCTAAGATAAGCCAAGCAACCTACCAGCAGAGGACAACCATGTTTTACAATCAAAGGGTAAAGAAAAGGCCGATCATGGTGGGAGACGTAGTCCTCAAAAGGATGTGGAAAAAACTAATAAGCTCCACCCAAATTGTCATGGCCCTTACTGGGTCACTGATGATGTTGTCGCAGGAACCTATAGGCTAGAGAACCTTGAGGGGAACCCTTTTCAAGCCCCTGGTACGCAGATCACTTAAAGAAATATTACCAATAATGTTGTAGTTGATGTCCTACTTGTTCACAATTGTAATGAATGTGTTGTTTCATAGAACACTTGGAATGTTAATGAGAATATTTTACTAGACCCCTCATCCTATGTTTGTCAATTTAGGTATCTATCGGGATAACTCATGATAAGCTACAGAACATTATTCGTGGTGAAGTAGGCTTAAATGATCTTTGGTGATATGATAACATGGATGGGGACAACCTCATCCATATACTTCCAATAGCTTAGAGAGGCATTTAGTTGTGAAAACATCTTTAATTTGGTGGATAACCACCCTCGTCTATGATGAGGGTGAATGGTATAGACGACCCTCCATTCACTCTCAAGAAAGACGAGGGAGGACTTTATAGTTGAAAACATCATTAATTTGGTGGATAACCACCCTCGTCTATGATAAGGGTGAATGGTAGGGACGATCCTCCATTAACTCTTATCATGGACGAGGGAGCACTTTTATAATTAAAAACATCATTAATTTGGTGGATAGACACCAACGGCTATGATGAGGGTGAATGGTAGGGACGACCCAACTTTCACTCTCAAGAAAGACGAGGGAGGAATTTTATAATTGAAAACATCATTAATTTAGTGGATAACCACCCTTGGCTATGATGTGGGTGAATGGTAGGGACAACCCTCCATCACTCTCAAGAAAGACGAGGGAGGAATTTATAATTGAAAACATCATTAATTTGGTGGATAATCACCCTTTGCTATGATGAAGGTGAATGGTGGGGACAACCCTCCATTCACTCTTAAGAAAGATGAGGGGGACTTTATAATTGAAAACATCATTACTTTGGTGGATAACCACCCTCGGCTATGATGAGGGTGAATGGTAGGGATGACCCTCCATCCACTCTCAACAAAGATGAGGGAGTACTTTATAATTGAAAACATCATTAATTTGGTGGATAATGACCCTTGGATATGATGAGGGTGAATGGTAGGGACGACCCCCCATTCACTCTCAAGAAAGACGATGAAGGACTTTATAATTGAAAAAATCATTAATTTGGTGGATAACCACCCTCGGCTATGATGAGGATGAATGGTAGGTATGACCCTCCACTCACTCTAAAGAAAGACAAGGGAGGAATTTTATAATTGAAAAAATCATTAATTTGGTGGATAAGCACCCTCGGCTATGATGAGGGTGAATGGTAGGTACGACTCCATTCACTCTCAGGAAAGACGAGGGAGAATATATAAATGGAGGAATAAAAATATAAAATAGAAAAGAAAGGTACTCTCATTGAACATATAAAAAGTTACAATATAATGAGGGGATGATACCCAAGGTGTACAAAATAAAGGTACAGAAGAATACAAGGCAAAATGAAGTTACAAAAAAAGGGGATATAGACGACCACCCTAAGGAGCTGTCTCAGAGGGAAGAGTCTCAGCTTTCTCTGGCACGGTATCTTCAGCGACAATCTGACTCTACGATGTACCCATTCCCTCAACAACTGTTCGAGACTTCACATAGGACAGGGCTTCGACCATTAAGGGTTCTTCTAGATCTGCAGCCTCCAAAGCAGTGCGAATGGCTGATCCCGCGTCAGCAAACTTTAAGACGACCCACTGACAGGATGTCTTAATTCCTCTCTCTAAGTAATCAAGGATGAATCCTTGGAACTCATTTGAGATTTTATATGCCTACACATCATCAGCCCATACCCTCTGAACAGATGCCTCGAGATCTGACTTAAATTGTGTCACTTGATTAGTCAGAGCCTCATCTTTGGCCTTAATAAGATTGTTTATCTGCTCTAGTTGCACGACATTCTCGTTTCCAAGCTCTTCAAGAATCCTAAAGTGGTCTTCTCTCACACCCTCCAATTCTTTCTTAACTCTTTCCAGCTGAGCCTTCAAGTCGGCCTCATTTTGAATGGCCCTTTTGGCCTCTTGAAACATTGGATAGTTCTCGACCATCCATTTCATTGAGGAGGTAAAGGCGCAGAAAGACTGAAAAGGATGAGGGAAAAGTTATACGACGTTACAGTTGATATTTCTTGAAATTGAAAACAAAAAGGATGTAATAACGTACCTGTTCCACACTGTGAAGCCCAAAGTCATAGACTTTGGGCGGAGGCATCTTATCCAAAAAGTCATAGTCAGATGTGGACTGAGCAGAGCACATGGTTGCCTTAGAAGCCTTCCTGTGGGCAATCAGAGAGGAGGGGTCATCCTTTAGCATGGTCAGGTTGATCGACTATAAGGCATCTAAAGGGTAGGAGAAACTCGTCCCTTTAATGCGCATATTCGTGACATCAGTCCTCACCCTTGTAGTGTCATCACGACAACCCTTAGAAGTAGCGTCTCTCTCCTTCCTTTTTCGTGAGTCCACAGGGGTCGGCCCCTCAATCGTTGGCCCCACTTCAGTTGCTCTCTTCTGTTGTTGCTGAGGCTATTTGCCTTTCTTCTTAAGACCAACTAGCAGACTTGGAGCCAACATTTCCCAAAGTGAATTAGGTATGCCTAGAGGATGACATGTAAAGATAAGACGACATGTCAGATACAAGTAACAATAACGAGGGAACACTTAGAAGAAATTGAAACAAAAAGAAACTACCATAACTTTGTCAAAGGGCTGACCCTCAGAGCAGCTTCTTTGAGGAGATGAGGGGCCATTAAATATTCAAATTTAGGAATCGTACCCTCCTTCCCCTACTCCCTCAGATAGTCGGCTATGTCCCTCTCATATAAGCTAAGCCCAGAGTCCGACCTGTCTTCAGCGGGATCAACCCCGTCGGGGAATTCCTAATCCCAATAAACAAAGAAGAACCTCTTCTTCCTGTCGTGGTTGGAAGTTTGAGCAACATGAAAAAGTTTCTTGTTTGATATCCTGGCCCCCAGATGGAAGTACCCAGGTTGCTTGGATCAGGAAGTTATGTTGTAACAAGCCAGGAACAGATCAGCCGAAGGATCGTCAGTAAATGTGTTCTTACAGAGGGAGATGTAGATGAGGATGATCCTCCAGGAGTTAGGAGGAAGTTGGGAAGGAGCAACCCCAAGAGCAGAGAGTATGTCAACTATGGCAGGATGGAGAGGTAATCTGATGTTGACGCTAAACATCTACTCATATATAACGACTTCTCCCTCTCTCCCCTGGAAGACCTTCTCATCTTCATCTGGGATCCTCATAGTTACATTGGGCTTTACACCAAACGAATGTCTCCAAAATAAGAGATCACGGTCCTTGACAGATGAGACATAGGCCGTGGTTGTTGAAGTGTCGACCTCTTCCTCAACGTTTGAACTCACATTTTCATCCTCGGCCCCACTGCTCTCGTCCTCACATCCCTCGTCCCCAGCTCCGCCGGCCTCTTTGTTATCAAAATGTGGGGGCCACCTGTAAAAGTGTCTTGGAATTCAAGTGGGGACATTGAAGGAACAGGGAAAACTTTAGGGTTAACTGTTCCCTTGGCCCGTTCGCAAGGATTATGGTTTAAAGGGTCGTCTCTGCCAGAGGTCCCAGCACTAAGAAACGATGATGCTCTGGTTCGTCTGTCCATAGCTTCTTCTTGACTCTAACTCTCTCAGATGGATGATAGGACGACCCAAAGGTATCATAGGGTGATGGTAAAACTATAGCTAATGGTATTAGGAAAATGGGTCGTACCTAGATAGGGTCGACCATATTTCTAAACTCATTTTTTTCCTCTATTCTCTTAATCTCTGTGAAGCATCTCTCTCTCAAGGTTGGAAACTCCTAGGCTAAATCATAAAGACTTTGGAGGATTAAGGGGAAGATCCTACACTTAAAAGATTTTTTGCCAAATAACTTACAAACAAAGGAAATAGTTGACCAGGTTGACTTTAACATCGACGTAAAGGAATAACTAGTTTTAGGTATGAACAACCAATAACAGAGCAAGAGAAATTCACTGGAGAAGAAGATCGGAGGGTCACAAGAAAACCTAAAAAAGCTAAAAATCAATGTTGAACCACCATAAAGGAGGGGCAGGAAGGTCTCTCAGTCAATTCCTAGCCCTACAACCACCAATAAATAGTGGAAACACGACCCTAAGCGACCGAAAACCCACCGGAAAAATAGAGAAAAATAACTATAGGCGAAATCACATAAAACTCAATACAAAAGAGAAGGAAAATGGAAGGAATGACGAAGAGATTACCTGGCAAAGAAGACCAAAAGTGGGAGAAACTAGAAGAAACTTGAATCTCTCATTAAAATATAACAATGGAGGTTAACTGCCAAGGCTAGAGA
The DNA here is from genome assembly GCA_949130495.1 of Sambucus nigra. NCBI lineage: Eukaryota > Viridiplantae > Streptophyta > Magnoliopsida > Dipsacales > Adoxaceae > Sambucus > Sambucus nigra. The sequence continues at coordinate 606,580,344 of OX422211.1, forward strand.
GAGAGCGACGAAGAAAGCAGAAGAAAGAGTAATAATAGTTTGAAAAAGGTTTAAATACTTTGCCATTAATGGGCCCAATAACCAAAGTAGTGCACAACCCACAAGGAGAATCATCATTAGGTCTCAAAGTCCCAAGTGTGATGTGTAGCCGTCATTTATAGGGAACTCAAAATGATGATTGACAATGAACAAATGTCACTCATCAACATGACCACTCATTAACTCGACATCCAAATACAATATTACCCCTCAGCCATTTCAACAGCATCAATCGCTAAGGGCTAGGGAGTGATTGATATACCAAAATTCACCCTTGGCCAGGCTGACGGTAACCTCATCTAGGATGAGGGGTCAACTCTATTTCTATCCCCAGGGGATCATACTGAAGATAGGGGGTTAGACAAGCCGACCCCATCATTGGGAATGATGTACAAATGACCGGACGACCCTATGGAGGTCAACCCCACTGTTGATAAGTCTGATGACCTGAATCAGCCTAAGCCCATGGGGATAGAAGCCTCAGCTTAGGGATAATTCGGATGATCGAGCGACTGGCTGACCCTATGGGGACTGACAGTACAAAGATCCTACACCCATCAGTCCGGACACCTAATTGGCCAGCATCAATCTCAGCCTTGGCTTGTCACCATAAGTCGAGACACCATTATGGCGCGTGATTTGGGAGACACGTGGGACAATGCGCGTGGGACTCATGTAGCACGTGGACTAAACCGTTATAGCAAGATCATTCCCTCACATGAGGGAATATTATGTCATCATTACCTACAAGTGGCTCAGCCAGGTTTCAATAGGGGGTTGGTTAGATCATCATTCATATGCTCATTGCATGCTTGGGGGATACACTACACCCCCAAGCCCTATATATACTTGTCATCTATAACCTTGTAAAAGGATCGATAATTGTAACCCCAGCTGAAACACTATTTGTACACAATAGAGAGAGAAAGCTTATGTGCATTGTATCAAAGGCCATTGGTGCCCATACTTAGTGGATCACACACTCACAGTGGACGTAGTCCTGATTGGCTGAACCACTATACATTATTGTCTCCATTCCTCATCTACTCGCCTCCTTCTGTATACTTACATACATATATAGCTCTATTGATGCCATTGTTGTTACTATTTGAACTCATCATTTCTTATCCAGTGGTGCTGATTCTTAGCATCATCAGGTAGCATCAAGAAAATGATGATCTAAAGGTTCAAGCCAATCTAGTTAGAAGTGATAGAAGCATTAAAGATTGTGAAGATCCAGGAGATTCAGTGCACCCCTCTGAGTAGTCATGTCAGCGGGAAGGGTAAATAGGAAGTCATGAAGATGGTTGTCTAGGTCTTTCAAATTGAAGACCATAAGGCTATCATTGTTGAGGATGATATAAGAAGTAAAAGTTTTAGGGTGGTGCTCTAGAAGCATCTCCAAAACCTCTCGCTCATGAGGAAGGAATTTGGATGACAACTCTGAATGCCACAGAGCACTCATGAAATCCCCAAGACCCTTCACCACTATATCATCATTTCATGTGTTATGAGATTCAATATCTGAAGGAGGGATAGAAGAATCCTCATCAAAACAGGTATCATCGGTGGCCTCGGAACTCTGGTTGGCCTCACTAGTGGCCTCAGCCGGATCATCAACCAGATCCTGCATAATGAAAAGTATAAAAGAGATAAGACATTGAGAAGAGAAGTAATAGAAAGTGGGTTGCCCATAGTCAAATTGAAAAAGGATCAGGGAAATTTTACCCCAATGCCAAGGGGAGTCAATATGATGTCACCAAAGCCAGAGGGCAAGATATGACCTTGAGTGCCTACATAACAGATATTAGGAAAAAGTTGGTATTTTATTTTGCTAAGGAAAAAGATAAATGTGCTAACTTTAATCGACAAAACAACTCAGGTATGACAGTTTAAAACCTGGGGAGTGCGCAGTATAACACTCAAAGTAAGTCCCGCAAATCTAGGGATGGCCACCTCACTAACCTAAACACAGGGAAACAGGAATGTGAAGGTGAGCCCACTTGCCTAATAAAAGAAAGAAGAAAAAGAGGAACAAAGAAAAGAATAAGGTATGATAGTATAATACCTGACTCACAGTAGCTCCTCCCAGTTGTTCCATAGTTAAAGGAACAATTGCTGCGCTAACCTGAAAATAGGGAAATAGGTAAGTGCCAACAAATATCTACACAGAAAAAAACTTAAGCTCAAAGATCTAGGAAAATTAAGTATTTACATGGGAGCTCCCCACTGAGATACATGCTTGAGACTCCTCAGTAATAGGAACAGGAGTAGTACTAACTAGGGATGACCCAAGTCTCTTCCAGCACAGAGACTACTAGACTACTCACTTGAGGGTTCAAATATAGATCCCGCAAATAAAAGACCATAACTACAAATATGGTAGAAGAAATGACAGAATATGCATATATATGTAACTAATCTAGAAAATAGATATACGAAGACCGAACATACCACTAGAGACGATCCGAAAAAGTTAGGAAAAGGCTTCTCAGACAAGGGGACTTCAGCCAGGATGGTTGAAGAAGCATCCCTTATAGAAGATAAGGGGAGACTCACAGGTGCTACCTTAAGAACTATCTCTGAGATTCTCTTAACGGGCATCATAGAGGAGGAGGTCCCACTAACAATACCCTGTAATGGAAGAAAAATATGAAAATCTATGAGTCTTTCGTAGTAATAAAGGAAAAATTCGTAGAAGATAAGTAAAGACAAGTTATAATGGTTATAGGGAGAGGTGCTGTAATAACGCCTCCCACATATATAATGTCTATAGGAGTTTCCTTAGCGTTAGCAGGGACTACTAAAGGGGGAACCGAAGAAGCAGGTGGAGAAGTGGTAGTACCAACAAACTAACATATAAATAAGTAGAAATAGAGCGTGAGAATGAAATCCCAATGGCAGAGAAAAATGGGTCGAAAGATGAAAGATTTGAAATAAGTGTACCTGAAGCCCCTCTTAATAGAGAATGAGGGAAGATGATCAAAGGGATAGTAGAAATGGATGCAACAGCCTATTCACAACAAGATTATCAGAAAACTAAACATAAATAAAGAAATAAATGGTGCCTAAGAGGAATAAGTAATATCTGAGAGTTAGAGATAACCATTGTAGAAGGCTCGCTAGATGCGATAGTGAAAATTAGCCTAGAAAATATCAGCTGAATGTGAGGCCTATTGTCCTTGGTCACAATGACCGAGGAGATAATGATCCTTGAAGGTGATAGACCTAGGGTAGTGCCTCCCGTGAGTGGTGTTACTCCCACAGTAGAGGAAGGCCTAATAAAAAAGGGTCCATTCAACAAAGACAAGCAAGGAAAATAAGATCATCAAATGTATCAAGTATAACAGAATAGAGAAAGACAATAAAAAAGACAAGATCAAAGTACCTCAGAAAGTACGATAAAGGAACCTCTCACCACAGAGGATAGGGGAAGTGAAGAAAGGCATCCAAGAGAAATAGTCACCTATGTGTAAAAAAGCATAAGAATTTAAAAGATATGACTCAAAATGCAATAAGTAAAAATAAGAAACATAAGAGAGATAATGTTTAACTGGTTTGAAGAGAAAGAACAGAAGAAGTCCTTGCTATCGTCGGGAATACAATAGATAACTACAAAAAAGAGACAAGGAAAGAAATATATTAGTAAAATAGAATAGAAAAGAGAATAACAACTGAGTTGAGGGAAATGACAAACATCCCTAGACAGTCCCAAAGACAAGACTAAAATAGAACTCCTCGCACTAGGAAAAGGCCCCCGGGCAAGAGGCGAAGGCGACGGATCCCTCGTCGCAACAAAGACACCCAGCAAATGTCACAAAGACTAAGGAAATTCATATCTGAATTATGTATACGAGAATAGATATCAAAAAAGTACTAAATAATTTAAGAGAAAAAACTTAGAGCGGTAGAGCGGGCAGTCTGACCATATGGTAGATGTCCGGTAGTGGGACTACTGTAGAATAAAGAATCTATCATAACACCTTCACTGGATGACTCCCCTAAAACTGGTAACAAAGAAGAAGTATCAGGGTGTTGATCGTCATAAGGATCAGTGACACTCATCCCATTCGAAGAAAAACCATCTTTATCATAGGAGGGAGCAATTCGATAATCGAATAGTTCCCCTTCAAATGATAGAGAAGAGGAACCAGCAAGTGAAACCCCGTGAAAGTGTGTTTCGGTAAGTAAAAAGGAATGAGGTGTAGTACCTTAACCTATGGGAATGGAAGTAATATCAGGATCATTTGTAGATAACCCAAGGGCCTCATATCCCTACTCTCGCATAGTCTTAAGGTAATCAGTCTCAAACCCCTAGTTTGGTACAACAGAAGGAGCAGTGGTGCCATTACTAGTCTTCTAATTCTTCATTCTCTCCCTCGTTCTTACTGGAGAGGGAGGGGAGTAGGGGCAACAATAGTGGGAGTGATAGTAGTAACATGAGCAATGGTGACTGGTATGAAGCTAGAAACATCCACATCGATATTCCTCCTCTTTGAATTAGTAGAAGCTCTTGACTTCCCTCTCGACTTGGGCCTATCACGTTGAGGCTGAGGTTTCTTCTAATAAATAGAATCTTCAAGCAGAGGCCTCACCGGGATCGGAGTAAGCTACTCGAGAGGATCCTTGGGGATGGTAATTCGGGGCCACATCGGCATTTGGATCCTCTTACCCAACTACCTATCATTATTAGAAATTTTTATGTAAATAGTTTCATGAGGGCCATCTTTCACACAATTCTAAATCAAGAGGACCTACTTCTTCCAAAGGGTAAACTATAATCGAGTAAAATTGGGTATGTTATCTTAAGAGGGGATAAATCGGTTTCCTAGATGACCAACTTTATCAACCACCCCCTCAAATGTGAAGTTGGCAAAAGCCTCAAGGTATTGCTTGGAGGCGAAGGTGCTCGAAGGATAAATAGGAGTATTAACCCCCTGATCATAACCAAAGTGCCTCCTCACTTTCTCAGAGTGGTAGAATTCCACATCTTGACCCAAGTCAGTCAGAGAAGGCAAGGTGAAGGGAAAAAGCAAAACGATCACTGAAATATTGGGAAAAAAGTAGAAACAGAGTCAGCACTAGAAGGACAGTCGAAGGTTCCCCAGTAGGAAAGAAGGAAGGCTAAGAAAATATACCTCCCACATTCTTGCAGTAAGGTATGACGGAAACCTCGTTAATGTTGTCTATCAAAGACCTTAGAGGAGACTTAGCAGTCCTCTTGTGCCATCTTACAGCACGAGCAACTCTGTTGTGGTAAGACCTGGACTTTAGGGTAAAGTTGGGCAATCTCTCAAATAAGAAGGACGTGATGATAAAAGTGTAAGAAAAGTTGATAATGTCATAACAACCACAAGATTTCTAAACATCCACATACTCCTTGTCTAACCAAGGGTATAAATACCCCATGGTTAGAGTTGCGAGGGGGACTATCCTCCCTCGAGCAAGCCTCATAGAAAGCTTGAACAGAAGCTCACGAAGAGAATCTTCTCACCTCCCAAGTAAAAGAAACCTTCTCAGACTAATGACAAAGAACACTGCTAAGTATAACGGGGAGTTAATTTTTGGTCCCTCCTCAAGGCCATGCTAGAACATTTACCCTTGAGCAGTTGCTCCAAATCCTTAAAGTAGTTTATCTGCCACTTGGTGAAGGAGTGTTTAGTGGTCCCAATCAAATTAATAGCTACGTATTTTGAGAACTCTCCCAAAGAAGAGTGGATCTCCCCCACCATTTTCTCTTTGACCTCTTCCTCAAATTCATCAGTAAGAATATGGTTCCCTAAGTAGGGAAGAACGAGAAACTCACAAATGTCCTCCAAGGTAACGGTAAATTACCCCCAGCTAGTAAAAAAAGTACGATAATCCCTACCCTATAGAGAAGTTAGCAAAGTGAAAGAATGCTTCCGTTTCAGAATAGATCAATCCTTGAGACTACTATGGTGGTCAGAAGACCCAGCCCCTCAATAACAACTCTGTGCGAGGGGGTGGACAAGACGTGATCCACCCAGAGACCCCATTCCTTTGTGGCACGCCCACATTCCTTGACCTCAATATTGAAATAGGTAAAGTCACTCCTTTCCACTTAGACCCTAAGTATTGGATTAGGTAAGACAATGGGAAAGTAAGAAGTCTCACATGGACCCAGTTGGGGTCATTCGTTGATTTTGTCCAGAAACTCCTACTCAAAATTTTCAAGTGAGGTCATGAAAATATCCTCATTGCCAAAATAGGGTGCCAGACGATAAAGACCAAAATCCCTCTATTAGGGAGCAGATAAATATTCCTTTTGAGATTTTGAGCAAACCACAGATGATGAGGACCTTGGGGCGAGCACCTGAGTAGACGAGGAGGCTTTAGTGGAGAGGAACCATTTAGATGAGGAGGAACCATTAGCGAGAGGTGTAGAAGATGACAATCCACCTCTTACCAATATCCCAGTAGATGAGGGAGCCCCTCTTGTGGGCATCCCAACAGTCGAACCCTTAAACCCCCAGAAACTCCATCCAAAATCACAGAGGTGATGGTGGTGGCGCCGATGGCCAAAACGGTCGATACAGTAACAAAAATTGGTACTACACCCACTAGGACCTCACTAGTGGTAGTAGTGATGGTGGAAGAACAGTTTTTGGGAGGCTGAAAATGGCATTTATGGTGAAGGAGAAAGGAAAGGTAGGACAGTGGCTATGGAAGTTGTTTTGAGCTGTTGGTCTCTCTATCCCTCTAGAAATTTCACAGTTTGAACTGAAAATGGAAAGGTAAAAAAGAAAAGGAAGTTTTAAAAGGGTTTTTATACCCTATTAAGCTACATACAAACTGCTAATAAAAAAAGTGAATATTTTCCAATGATGAGATGTGTGTTCCCCATTTGACACGTGCCTCCTTGAGACCATAAAAGTAGGTTGAGGTGACAAGCCTAATTAATAAGACAGATATCATCATGAGATTAGTAGACTGTTTGTATTCCAAGAAATAATGAATCATTGGGTACAAAAACCTTTGGTATACCCAACACACAGATTTTTGTACGAGGGGACTAATGTAGAGGGGTACACACTCAAATGGACCAAATAGTTGGGTGAGAAGGCCCAATTGGTGAGGGGCTCATCATGAGCAACCCCCAAAGTTCTCAAATAAGATAAAGGTAAAATTGGGCGAGGAAGCCCTGCATGAAGGGATCCTCTCCCCAAGAAACTCAACGTTCATAGAAATGGAACTTGGGCAAAGAGGGCCACCAGGAAGGTTTCCTCGCCCCAATTTGTCCAAATTTCACAGAAATTGAACTTGGACAAGGAGGCCCATCAGAAAGGGCTCTTTGTCCCAATTTACTCAAAGTTCGCAAAAATTGAACTTAGGCGAGGAAGCCCACCATGAGGGGATCCTCATCCCAAAATTCCCAAAGATTGAACTTGGACGAGGAGGCCCACCAGGAAGGGATCCTCATCCCAAACAACTCAGAAAACATAGTAATGAAATTTGGGCGAGGAGGCCCACCTCAAGTGGCTCCTCGTCCCCAAATGCTCAAAAGTTACAGGAGTAAAGTTTGGATGAGGAATCCCACCTCATCCCCAGAAGTCCAAATTACTTCCAAAAAAGAACTAGTGGACAAGGAGGTCCACTTAGAGTGACCTCCTCACCAAGATTTGTTACTCAAATTTATGTTAAAGTACTGATATAATACTTTCTTATACACGTAGCCTAATGGAGCAAGTAGGGCTTAAAAAGGAAAGTTCAGGATCACATGTTATTTTTGGCTTGGAGTCTAAGGAACAAGGTTTGTTGATCAAGCTCAACCACTTAGCACTTTAGTTTTGAGAGAAAACTAGTAGAAAGACCCTAGAAGTCACCCACTTCATACCCAGTCATAATTGAAGTGATCGACCAAGAGGTTGCTCATAATAAATGAACAGTTTATTAAATTATTTTGGAGGAGGTTGTCCTTGAGACCTCTCCTCAAGTTTACAAATGTTTTAGATGAGGTGGTCCTTGAGACCTCTCCTCAAGTTTATAAAAGATTTTAGATGAGGTGGTACACTCCTTAAGTTTACAAAGTTTGTATAAAAAGTTACCGTTTGAAAATATATTTATCAAATCAGATATTTTGTTTTCAAGTTCTGACATATTTGTTTTCTGACTTTGAGTTACACCAGGTGGCTCCTGTCAAATGGGATAGGCAACTGAACACATATAGGGACAAATGGTACATTTCAGACCTTGTCCCTCACTAACCCCCCTCAGTTTTGGCGCCCAAAAAGTTCCAACTCAGGCCTAGTGCCCATGTATAAATAGGACCCCTAGGGAAGGTCAATTCATAATCATAACTCAAGTCATACCGTTACTCTATTAAAATCACCCCAAACACCTAGTTTTCTATCCATTCTCTCTCTCTAAGTGCTAATTGCCTTATTCCTTCACTCCACACTGATAGCCATCATTCTCAGGAGTTCCTATTGAGAAAAGTTACTATTATTGATGTGAAGTTCATCTTCTTATAGGGATTAGTTTCTTACTTTGGTTCCATTATTACCGAAAGGAGAAGGTTTTACCAAATGTTAATCTAGAAGTCCTTGAAAGACCTTAAAGGAAGAGTCCATTATAATGGATCACGCCTCACCCTTTCCGGTTATTCATAGACCCCAGTAAATCTACCTTCCAACATTTGTCATAAAATGGGTGCAATCTACATTTCTCATAATCCGGTCCAACATTCTAGTACAAAGTACACTAGGATTTATGAGCACTTTATTCATGGTCTTTTCAAGGAGAATATCGTTTCCTTGAACTTCGTGTGTAACAAAAGCCAATTGGCCGAAATTTTTACAAACAATAGATGCACTTAGATTTGAGGATCTTAGGAAGTTTTTGGTATTTGCGCCATTAATTGAATTCAGGTATTGCTTCGAGTATATGGTGCATTTAATGTTGCAATAATTTGTTCCTCTTAATAGGATGTATTCTTATGTGTATATATTTAAAAATAAAAAAAAAGGTTTTCTTCCCCTTTAGAAAAAGTTTCAAAACTTTTCAAAATGGTTTTCTATGATATCAAAGTTTCAAAAATTCAAAAATATTTTTTAGATTTTGTTTACATCATATGTGAATGGGAATTTAAGATGTTAGAATCAAAATTTCATTCCATCCATTCATTATGACTTAGTCATGGTTTTTTTTACTTGGCCACATTTTTGTTGTGTGCTTAATTATGCATGTTTATCATTGTGTTGTTCTTTATGGATTACTTCCTTCTTGCTCGACTCATTATATTACCTTGGTTGCACACATGCACGGACCTTTTAATATTGTGCTTGTGTGTTATATATTGAATATGATGTTGTCATCTTAATCGTTCTTAATAATGTACCAAATGTACTAATAACTAATTGTGCATGTGATAAACATTGACCATATTTGTTTCTCCAAAAAAATGATTTATGTTTATGAAATGGAAAGGGACTACGAAAGAAATACTCTTATTTTTCGATAAAGGACACCATTGGCAAGATCCTAAAATATGAGTTCGACACATAAAAATAAAAGTGACAAGGCCAATTTTTTTGTTTCATTGATGCTTCATTCCCATGAGTAATATCAATGAGTTTTCACAATAATGTGAGATTTTTAGGATGATATATGTTAAATATCAATGAGTTTTCACAATAAAATTCCTTTAAAAACATTATATACTTCGGCATTATTGATTTGAGATTCACTGAAATTCATAACATTTTTCATGAGTTGAGTCAATTTCACTTTGTTCAATTCTTTTATACTAAAGGTTTAATTGAGTTATTTCTTTAGGAGTATCTCTTTCACTTCGTGCATCATTGCTAAGTATCCCTAGTTTGAATTTCCATACATTAAGTTCACACCCACCGATTCCATTTCCATGATTCAAATATTTCTTTTACTCCATGGTGTGTATGTTTGTAATTATATGTATATGTTTATAGTTAAAATTTTCAAAAACAAAATTCAAAAATAGTCCATTGGTGTATTGAAGTTTTATCGCATATGCTTCATTATTTATTCTTTGTGATGGTATTTCATCTTTGGATTCTTATGTTGCTAACATTTTAGGTTTAACTTCTATTACCAACAAAAATGGTATAAAATATTCAAGGGTAGTTTTGTTTTCGTTAAACTCCATGCATCACGGTATTTCCTTTTCTTCACGAGTGTTTGTGTTTTATGCCTTGATGATTTCATGGACTACACGTTGATGAGTTACAGTTGAAGAAAATTCCACAAATATAATTTCCCTTTTCAATTTGGAAGGGACATTAGTTAAAATTATCTTAGGGTATTATTTTTTCGTTATTGTGTTTTTCACAAGAATAGCCAAAGGGTGAGATAGGTAAGATGAAGATTTATAATTGCACGTCATATTTGTAAGTTTTTCATATTCCGTTACACCTTCACCACCATATACTTTGTCAAGATCTTCAACTGAAGACAAGTTAGTGAACAAATTCAACAATCGACGATTGAAAGAATTGAGGTCATTGGTACAATCATCAGAGAATGTATATTATTTTTATTATGTGTGAACATTTTATTCATGGGTTGTTTTCATAAAATGTTTAAGGGGTGTATTTGAATGTTTTTAAAAGAACAATATTTTTAATTTTAAGTCCTTCGAATGAATTTAAGTCTTCGTTCGAAGGACTTATGTCTTTATTCGAACGAGTTTGGAAGTTTGTTCAAACTCACATCAAATGGCATTTCCCTACTGGCAAAATTAATGTCGTTTGTGGCTCGTTCAAAGGAGGTTCGAACAAGATGAGCATGTTCGTTCGAATAAGTTTTAGTTGGTTTTAAAGATAGTATTTTTGTTCAAACGAACTCTAGTTTTTGTTTGAAAGAGTCCTTGACATTTCTGCCCCCTCAAAATTTATGTGTTCTAAAAAAGATCTTGAATCATATTTACATGCGACTTTTGGCAAAAATATTTTTCCATGCATATCCAAAAGGTCTCCAAACCCTTGTTTTTAAAAATTCTATCCAAACCTCTTGGATGATTTTTTCATCATTTTAGCAAGCCATAAAAGAACACATATCATGTTCATACCCATGTGTAGTTGATTCTCCATTGCTGAATATAGGAATATAGTTTTCTGAGGCTTGCTGGTGGACACCGATGAAAGTGAAGATTGTTGTGGAGCGTCGATGCATATAAATCGTTGTCTATTAACAATAAGTAAAGAAGACACAGTTTTGTTACTTTTTTGACTTAATTTTTTTATAAGTCTGTTCACATCGTTATATAATACCTAGTTGTAACAATGTTGAATATAGGTTTTGCCGAATAGAGATTTTTCATCATCTCCTATATTCGAGTTTGTGTTTTGTTTGTTTGTTTTAATTTAGTTTCAATATCTTGCATGTTTAGGTTCACCTAAATCCTCAAGATAAAGTTTGGATTAATCTTAGATTTTTACATATAAATAGACGATTGTTTTTCAAGTGATGAAATAATTGAAACCACGCCTTTCCTACATAGTCATAGGTCCATAAAAATAAATACAAAACAATTCCAACAAATATTTTTTTATATACCCCTTTGACATAAATGGACTCCTGGTTATTTCCCCTCTGAGCACACTACACCAAAATGGGAAATTTGGCACTCTTTCAGCGACTAACCTTGTCACGGTCATTGACCATGTAAAAAAAACAAGCATTTTTTCCGTGAAAAAGGCTTGTCACGGTCATTAACCGTGACCATTCTATAAAGTTGTCACGGTCAATGACCGTGACAATTCTGTCAGTAAAAAAACATTTCCCCTGCTTTTTTCCTCACCGCATTGTTTTCTTCCAATTTCTCTCTCTCACTACGCGCTGCTCTCACTCTTTACTTTTAGGTTGGTTTCTCTCTCTCTCTCTCTCTCTCCCATTTATATATATATGTGTGTGTGTGTGTGTGGTGGGGGTGGGGCTGTGTGTGTGTGTGTGTATTGGGGGAAAGGGGTAGGGCTATGTGTGTGTCTGTGTATGGTGGGGGAAGGGGGTGGGGCAGGGTGTGTGTGGCGGGGGTGGGGAGGGGGTGGGGCTGTTTGTGTCTGTGTATAGTGGGGGAAGGGGGTGGGGTAGGGTGGGTGGTGGGGGAGGGGGTGGGTCTGCATGTGTGTGTGTATGTGCATGTGTGTGTGTATGTGCACGTGTGTGTATATGTGTGTGTATTCTGCATGTTTGTGCATATGTACGAGATAGGGAAATGATGCGGGGGGTGGGGCTACGTGCGTGTGTGTGTGTGTGCGTGTGTGGTGAGGGGGGAGGGGCAAGGTAAAATGGGGCGAGGGTGGGGCTTGTTAATATTTTTTATTAAATTTTGATTGGTTTATTAGATATTTTCATATGCAAGTAGTGTCCCTTGTAAACGAATTGATTGATTATTAATTTTTTAGTAAATTAATATATGAAAGTAGGATTCCCCTCATTATAAATTAGTAAATTAATAATTGTATACTTTAATTGATAGTTTAATTGATGAAAATATTTAATTAAGTAGATGAATTAGAAGGAGTACGGGATGCACATTTGTTGTTGACAATGCGGTTAGATTATAGTGGATCGATGTTGGGTTGGTTAATTTTAAAAGTGGCATGACCAATGTATTATTGTCCATATGCGGGTGGGATTTTTCAACTTTTTTTGAAAATTACTTTGTATAAAGAACAATATATATATATATATATATATATATATATATATATATATATATATATATATATATATATATATATATATAGTATGATAATTAAATGAAACATACTTCAAATTACATATAGTGCGCATAGATACTAGACTTCTAGTTCTTATGCGTACGCATTCAGTAGCCCTTAGACCCGTTCGAGATTCATTACCCCTGTAATGAGATCACTCGAATTGTCCTGTTTGGACAGTTTGGGACTGTATAATTTCTGTATAATAATATTCTTAGTGGATTAAACTTGTTACTTTTGGACGAAGTTCTGCAGTCGTATCCTAATGTTCTCTGGGTACATACTAGATTGACAAGTGTGACTGTTATTTTAATTGATCAATTGAAATAACACTCACACTTGTCAATCTACGTCGTGTACTTGGAGAACTACGGGGATAGGCTGCCGAATGTTTCTCAAATCGTAACAATGTGCATGAGTTGTTAAGTATATTAGAGAAAAATGTGGTATTGAAGGGGATAGGACCACTTACCATTTAGAGGAGATGGAGGAAATAGAAATTTAAATTATAAATTGAATTTGAATTTGAAATTTAAAAATCGAATATAAATAAGACATAATTAAATGAAACATACTATAAATCTAAGTTTTGTTTATACTAATCCCGGGATATACGCTTCTTACCTTAAATAGGTGATTAGTTGTGGTAGCTGTGATGGAATATTCAAAATACAAAGAGTGGATGGGTGAGACAAATAGAATGGGGGATATGTTTCGCAGAGGTGCTAATGAATTTGTGAAATACACAAAGATATATCATAATGATGAAGAGTTTCTGTGTCCGTGTGCTATGTGTAAGAATGGTAAGGTGTTTGAGTGGAAAACAGTTGAACTACATTTGTTAAGATTGAGTATGCAAGATAGTTATCCATTTTGGAGTTTTCACGATGAATTGAAAGTTCCTTTTGTCCCCGACCAACCTTCAACAAGTAGGATAGATGAATAAGGGGAGGACGTAGATCATAATATGTTAGAGGATTTAGTTGATGATGTATATGGAGTTTATGAAGCAGAGGAGAATGAGGTTACTGATGATGTACAAGGTTAAAGTGCTCGTGAAGATATCACGATAAACCTTGATGATGACTACCAAAGTTTAAAATTTAAGGTGACCCAACCGTTATACTATCGATGTGAGAAAGATCAAACAACTTTACATGCCATGGTTGGTTTACACAGTTTGAAGATGCAGTATGGTTTGTCTGGCAATAGCGTGACAGGAATTCTAAAATAGGTGAAGGGCTTACTACCTAAGGAGAATACGCTTTCAAATAGCTATCCTATTACGAAGAACAGTTTAAAAGGTTTGGGAATGAAGTATAAATCTATTCATGATTGTGTGTATGACTGCATACTATACCGAAAGGAGTATTAAAATCTTGATCATTGTCTAGTATGCGAAGAACCTAGCTATGTCCAATCTACTAGTAAGGAAAGCACAAGCTCAAAAGTGCCTCAAAAAGTGTTGAAATATTTTCTCGTTGGGCCTAGATTAAAGTGATTTTTCAGAGTACCATGGATAGCGGAGGCAATGACTTGGCATGCTAGGGCAGAAGTAGGGGTGATATCATGCGTCATCCTATTGATTCTATAGCCTGGAGGAGGATGAATTATGAGTATCCCTATTTTGCTCGAGAACAGCGCAACATTCGTTTTTCTATATCAATACTTGGTTTAAATCCATTTGGAAATCTAAGCACTAATCAAAGTGTATGGCCAGTGATCCTAGCCCACTCAACCTCCCTCTTTCACAGTGTATGAGACTTGAGTTTTCGATGATGGCTTTATTGATACCTGGGCCAAAGGCACCAAGTGATGACATCGACGTCTACCTGGCTCCTTTGGTAGAAGAATTAAATGAAATGTGAGAAGAGAGTGTGCAATCATTTGACTCATTTAGAAAAAGAAGAGTTTACGCTGAAAGCTGTGTTGATGTGGGCAATTCATGATTTTCCAGCCTATGGGACATTATCCGGTTGTGTAGTACATGGTTATTTGGGGTGTCCTATTTATGGAGAGGAGACTGAATCTCTTCGTCTATCCTTTAGCTCAAAAAATGTATACCATTGACATAGGAGGTTTTTACCCCCTGCTCATAGTTTCTGATTTGAGAAAGGTTCCGATTTTTTATTGGGCGGGGTTACCACCAAGAAAACTTTCAGGTTCAGAAATTGAAAGTAAATCTTCTGAATGTGTACCTAATATTCCAGGTAAGAATCCAAAATTTAAGAGTGTCAAGCATAAGAGGACCCCCAACTGGGAATAAAACTGAGATAAGAAAGTCATGGTCTAGGAGGTCAATTTTATTTGACTTGTCTTATTAGAGGAGTAACCCGGTGCGCCATGTATTAGATGTGATGCATGCATAGAAGAACTTCGCTAAACATATTGTGGGAACTTTCCTTAGGGGAGTCATTCAAAGGATGGAGAAAATGCACGAAAAGACATTAAATCGTTGAAACTTGAGCCACAACTATGGTTGAAAGAAGATAGTAGGGGAAGGACAATAATTCCCCCTGGTGCGTTTACTTTGATGAGTGGGGAAAGGAGGGTTCTTTTAGACACAATATTTAATTTGAAGGGCCCATATAATTTTTTGTCCAACTTTCAAAAGATTGTGAATTATGCTACTCATGATTTACATAAGTGTAAGTCCAACGATTGGCATGTGATCATGCAATTGGTTCCTCTATTTTTTAAGCACTGTTTCTCCAAGCACAAGGATTTACGGAGGGCTATTATGCAAATTAGTATTACCTTCTCACTCTTTTATGATAAGGTAGTCAATCGAGAACACATAGTGGCCACAAAATTGGAGGTGACCGAAGCAATTTGTGTGTTGGAGAAGTACTTTCCCCTAGCATTCTTTGACATAAGTGTTCATTTGTTGGTACACCTATGCGATGAGGCAATTCTTTGTGGTCCAGTTAGATATCGGTGGATGTATCCGTTTGAAAGATTGATGAAAGTTTTTAAAGATTACGTCAAGAATACACGATACATTACAGGATCAATTGCATAAGGAATAAATCACCGTGGAGTCATCAATATATACTCGGGAATATATGCCTGACTCGACCATCGTTGATGGCACTGATGAGTTCATCGATGATGGTTCTTATGTGATGGTAAAACGAGTGAAATTAATGAGTTTGCAACATGAACAAGTAGATCATTATCTATTTGACACACATGAAGATGTCCAAGAATGGAAAAAGTAAGTTTCGATTATTATAATGTTTAACATTATTTTAGATTATTTTATACATGATTAATTTTGAAATATGCAGAAAATATGAGGCCTGTGAGAACAATAAAAGACGAAAAATAATGGTACAATCAGACAACGAATTTAGGTTGTGGTTGACACAAGAGGTAATTATAATGAAAATGGTCATTATATAACGTTACATTACACTCAAATTTTACAACTAATATAATTAATTTATCTATATTCTCAGCTCTTAAAGATGGGTGATGCGACATCAAGGCTTGTTCATCTAGCCATTGGACCCTTGTTCGTGTTATAAGAGTACAAAAAGTATCGATTGAACGGTTACGTTTTAGGTGCTAAAGTCTATGATGAAAGTATAAATGTACAGAACTCAGGCATTTCATACAAGGGTCTTACTTTCTTTCGAGCGAGCGCAAAAGATAAAAACCTCGTTGAAGCTGAAATGACTTACTATGGTGTAATCCAAAATATATTTGAATTGGATTATATAAGCTTCAAAGAGGTTGTATTTTATAGTGACTGGGTAAGAGTTGAGGATAAAAATGCTTGTAAAGTTGATCATGTCACCAATTTGATCATGGTTGACTTGTCCAAGTTGAAGAGCAACAATCACGTGAGCGATGAGCCGTTTGTTTGTGCATTTAAAAAGGTTAACCAAGTGTTTTAGTGAGAGTATATCAACATCGAGCCGTGGTCAATTGTCCAACACGCGCCAAAGCTTCTAAATAGTATTGTGGATGACTTGGCTGCTCTTACTGAATATCAATCCATTTTTTATGATAACCCGAATTTTAAACAATTTTTCAATTTGTAATATATATTCCAATTTGTACAGAAACGTCCATTTTTAATGTTTTTAATTGATCTGCACTTTATCATTTTCACTCTTGTGTAGTGTGCGTGTGTGTGGGCAGTGGGGGTGGGGGTAGGGATGTTTAACAGTAACAATTCATTTTTTATTTGTAGTAATTGTACATATTTGCATGTCTTCTTATAAATCATTTTGATTTGTACTAATAACATTTTTTTACAGCAAATGTCTCCTTCAGGTATTAAGGCGAGGATGATGATGATGGTTATGATGATGTCATAGGGGCTCGGTGGTAGCGGAGGCGACGAGGGCTCCTCGGCCCCTAGGCTCCCCAAATATGGAAAATTGGGGATGGCCATCGAGAACAAGTCGGGGTTATTAGCGAGATCCCTCGAGCTCGTAAAGACGATCATCGGCCCAGGGTACATTAGTTGGAAAGAGGTGCCATATGAGCTCAAGTTAGCTGTTTGGGTGGCACAACAGGTAATGTATTTATATTTATATTTATATGAATATTTCAATTTTGATTTCATTTTCATTTTCATTTTAAATTTATATTTATATTTATTCCCAACTAACATTGTATTTGTCGGACAGGAAAAATGCAGCCTGAATTTAAAGCTACGCGATTCCGTCTTGGAGTAGTTGAGGGAGCAACACAAGACGTGGAAGAAAAATATCCGAACCTGGTACTTTGGGAAGACACGAGAGTCTGTTATCTGACTGCGTTAATCCGTCCCGCCGAAGGAACCGATCTCATTGGCACAATAGCAAAAGTTCATTGACAATGAGATCGGGGAGGGAAAATCGGGCAAAAAAGATAGACGTGCACTACTCCCGCCGGATGTCTTACGCCGAGGTGGAGCATAGGATGATGGTAAGATTTAATTTTTCTATAACTACAAAAATATATTATTCTGCATTATTTTATTTTGCGAGGCCGATACTAATTTTACTTTACTTTATTTCAGGGGACAGGGAGTGGCCCTACGGGTAGGCCACATAGGCTCGATACTTATGTGGATCTTCGGACGAAGAAGGATAAGGATAAGGAGGTGTCCCCGAGCGTCGCGTCCATGATTGTAAGTAATCCGAAAGTTTAGTTTTTATTAATTACGTCATAATTTTTTAATTTACTTATTTTACTAATCATGTGTTTTTTGTCGTTTCCGGCAAAGATTAAGGAAGTGCATGAGTCACAGTCTAATATTGACAAGGCATCTTTGTCCACTGACGCACTCAACCAAGTTCTTGGCACTGATCGCAAGGGGATGACAAGGGAGGTGAGCTTGCAGGTGGCTAAATCTAGGATCATCGGATTGGAGACGAACGATACCGGGTTGGCTCAAACGGTGGACTCGCATGACGCGAAGCTATCCCGTTTGGAGGTGATGGTCCAAGATATGTTCTCATTCATGAAGAGTTAATTGGACTAAAATCATAAGGGGAAAGGTAAGGAGAAGGAGAAGGTGGTGGAGGAGGAGGTGCAGGAGGACGAGGTGCAAGTTGACAAGAATGTGGACCTCGCTGCTTCATCGCCAACACGTGCGGACTTTGATGATCCACTTCCCTATTTGGCTCCATTTGACCGATTGATGTCGACACTTGGTTGGTCGAGCATGTTTATAATGGACATATTTGATGGCCAACGGATAGGGCTGGGGTTGAGGGTGCACTAGTTCATGGACGTGAGCTTCAAGACATTGAGTCCAATGTGCTCGTCACGCATGTGATACCCGAGAAGGAGAACTCCCCATTGTGGTTGCGCGAACAATACGACACGATGTATGTTAGTGGGTGTGTCAATTTGTATATCGTGTGTCCTACTCACCTCCTCAGAGTTAACCTTACCCAAGGCATGTAATGAAATTATTTGAATTTAATTATTTTTAAGTTGGTACATTTGAATTATATTTGGATTATATCGTGATGCATATTATCTCTATTTTGAATGTATATTTGCATTATCTCTATTTTATTTGAATATATGATGCTTGAAAAGGTACAATATTGCTATAACAGGTACAAATATACTGCTGGGCAGTGGCAGTGGCCAAACTGTCCAACATGTTTTTTTTCAATTCTACCCAGAATTTTCGCGGTCATTGACAGTGACAAGTCTATGACAAAAGAAACTTGTCACGGACTTGTCATGGTCAATGACTGTGACAATTTTTTAACCATTTTCACGGACTTGTCACGGTCAATGACCGTGACAAGTTTTTAACCATTTTCACGGGCTTATCACGGTCCTTAACCGAGATAAACTTGTCAAGGTCAACGACTGTGACTTGACCGTGACAATTCGAACGAACTTGTCATGGTTAATGACCTTGACAAGTCTGTGACAAAAAAGGTTGTCACCTCAAGAATTGTCACGGTCATTGACCTTGACAAGTGGAACTTATCAAGGTCAATGACCGTGAAAATTCTGAAGATTTGGTGTAGTGTCAAGAATCACAGACTGGAAGTGTCTCCACTTCCAATGAACTTAATTGTTCATTTAAAACTAGTCTTTTTTATCCTGTTTAGATTGATATAACCTAACCACAAGTGACAAAGATATATTTTGTTCAACCTAGAAGATTGATTTCTCTTTACTATATTTACATTTAAGTTATTCAATTCAGTATTAAGTAGTAATGGTGAGACATCTGCTATAACAAAGATCATTTTCCAAGGTTCTAGTATAGATAAGATATTTGCTATTTTTGTTTTTATAAAAAATCCATTATTAAAATTAACCAAATCTATATTCATCACAAGATTAAAAATTGTCTCCATTCGTGTCGGATTCTTTTGGCGCAGAATGAGGGGAGGAATAAGAAAGGAAGAATGTTCCATTCCTCTTTTTATCTTCCCTTTTAGGGCATAGCACATGTGGGTGATTCGAAAATATGGAGGCCGTCTTTTAGCCACTCTTGTCAATGTCTTTGTTGTCTAGCCTCATATATAAAGTTAGAGGTCATCAAATGGTGGTAGCATGAAGATTTAGAGTCACCAGCCTATTTTTCTTAAAATAGGCAAAAGAATGTCACCGCCGTGGGGGAATGGCAACAAGATCAAACTAATTCATGCAAAACCAAAATGATTTGAAGGGTCTGTGGAATTATTTATGGAATGAGAAGGTCTCATAGGAAATTTTAATCTTCTTTTTTCTTTGGGATGTGTGTCTACGTTTGTATAATATAAGAAACGGGAGAATGGAATTATCTAACTCGTGTTATGAAATGGATTAAGAGGACTCATCTGTAGAAGTGTCCCCAAAAATAGTTATAAACATATTATGCTAGTGTTCATCGAATCTTGAATCACCATAAAAGAGAAAATGTTCTTTTCAGGCGAGACAAAAATATGTAGGAGTTCTAAACTTGAAAAATAGATATAATATAATATGAAATATATACAATGAAATGGGATGACTCGAATCTCGGTATTGGCTCAGGATGCCTACGTAGACTAAGAGGCATTAAAGTCCATGTAGTTGAGAAATAACATATAGGGTGGGGTTGAATGCATAAATCCAAATGTAGGACTCCTTTTTTTTTTAACTAGAAGTTTGTTTAAGTGTGAAATTTGAGAAAATGGAAGTCTTACTTTTGGAATTTATGAATAAACCTTTTTTTTGCCTTTTTTGGATTTTTATGAAAAAAACGTTTTGTGCAGTAATACTAATAAAAAAATGAAGATTATTTGATGTGAGATGATAAAACAAAACTATTGAATGTTACAAAATGAGAATAAAGTTAATAATGGAAGTTAAATGAATAAAACTAGAAAAGAGTGGGTCTTGGACCTCCTTGATAGATCTTTATTGCTGAATTTAGAATGTGAGTATCCTGAATTTAGTATTGTAGGATGAGTGGGGTGGCTAAGTGAGGCGAGGGAATGTTATAAATTGGACTTTTTTTTAGAAAAGGGAAGGCTCTAAATTTGAGGAGAATGTTTGTTGACTGTTGAAAGGGACCTATTTCCAAGGGTGAGTTTTTGTCCCTTTTATATTGGAATTTAGGGTTAAGATGCCGCTGATCGGCATGGGCTCTATCTTACCTATTGGCATAGGGCCTACCTTGTTAGGCAAGGAAAAATACAACATGCCAATAGATAGGGTGTATGGGTTTCCTGTAAGAAGTCCGAAAAGGAGTTTTTGGAAAAATGAGAATAAAATGAAAATTTCAAGTCCAAATTGAGCATGGATGAAACCATTGAAAAGGGAGTTCGGATCCCTTTGGCAATCCATAGAGTCACTCCTAGGCCTGAGAGTTGATCAAAGTCAAATGGGACTGAAAAATGCCAGATGGTTTCTAGATGAAGGTTTTTTGAGGGAAACGATTCATTCGCACGAATCGTAAGGCCAATTAGTGCACAGCATGGACCATTGGAAAGGTAATTATGTGACCTTTAAGATTTTATTGAGGTTAAATTAGGATCGAAGTTGCCTGGTAACCCCTTGGAGTAAAATGGGTCATTCGTGCAAACTATGAGGTCGATTCGTGCATTGAACGGACTATTAGAAAGGGAATTCATAGCCCTTCAAACTTTCATTAGGCTTCTCTTAGGTTAGAGAGTTTACTAGAGTCACATAGAGCCTGAGATCGCCAGTGTCCTCCAAATTAGTACTTAGAGTATGACCTCAGGTTTACGATTAATGGATGAGTGTAAGAGACCTAAGGAGGTACTTGAGGGTAATAGGATGGAGTTTTTATAGAGATCCTTGACGGGTGAGATTAGAACAAATGAAGGTCATCGAAAGATTGACACTGCATCAGTGTTAGAGAAGAGGTTTTAGGTTGATTATACAAACCTAGAGGAGGAAGGTGATCGATTTAAAGGGTCAAGGTCGACTCTGTAGACCTAAGGAGGGTTGAGGTTGATTTTTCAGACCTAGGGATTGGTATGACCAACTCTATGGTCGAGGTCAATTTTGGCGACCTAAAGATGATCATCAATTTGCTGATCGAGGTAAATTTTGTGGACCTTAAATTGTAGCAACTAATTATGTGGGTCGAGGTTAATTATGTGGACCTTTAAGAGAGATGACCAATTTTATGGGCCAAGGTACATTCCGTGGACCTAAATTTATAGTGACTAATTCTACAGATCGAGAACAATTATGTTGACAAAGATGTAATGATAAATTCATTGGGTTGAGGTCAATTATGTTGACCTTAAGATGTGGTATACGGGGAGTAGCTCTGCTAGGAAAATGTGGTGACTTACGATTTCCCTAAGGAAGGCATAGATATATTTGGTTGAAGAGGAATTTGGATTATTGGTTACCCTTGGGAAAGTGTGGGGGGGTTTTGGTGCAGGCGTACCATTGGTTCCGCTTTGGAAATTTTAATGATAGAAGTTAGCGTTGTTGGTCTTACTGGGGATTTCTAAGATTTTGTAACGGATTTGGTACTCCAAAAGTGATTTTCCTCAGAGAAATAATGTTATGGGTTTTTCTTAAATTTTCTGGGAATTTTTGGGATTTTTCGAGTAATTTTCTAATATTTTTTTTTACTTTTTTAGCACAAAATTTTGAGATTACTTCCAATAGGAAGGTTTGGGGAGGTTCTTACCAGCATAGGTCATGAACACCTAGGCTTCTTGGGGAAAGGTAAAGGTCACTGCCAATAGGAAGGACCAAGGGGTTGCCGATCGGCATGCCTCTTGCCATTTATAAATAGGTGGCGACCCTTCCTCATTTTTCACATTTCCAGGCAATTGGATCTTTTAATTTCTCTTTTTAACAGTAGTTTTTGAGTTCCTTGTTCTCTAATATTTGAAATGGCTGTTACTTCCAGTAATGGTAACAAAGGGTGGGTGTTTGTTGACGGCCAAGCAGGTATGGAGTGGAGGGACTTAGTGCCGCTTGCACTGGGCAATGACAATACCTACGAATCCTTTGAGTCGGTGTATGCTGAGAGGATATTATTTCACAAGCCTATGTACCATCGTTCAACGAGGTTGAAGAACCCTTACAACTATCTGAGTATTTGTCATTTGGTTTTCCATTTCTTTTCTCTTTTTTTTTCTTAGGCTAATGAAGGGTTTTCTTTGGTTTCTTGTAGAATAATATTGATTCTTCGAGCATCCAGTCCCGGGGGATTACTGGAATAAATAATATCGGGGACCATCTTCATAAGGCGGTGTTGTGGATGGTGGCATCCACCAGTTTTGGTACTTTGGTGGGTGTACTGGACGAGACATGACCCTCTTATGCACTATTGTACGAGACGGTGGGACATGGCCCATGCATATCATTTAGGGGTTGGGTAGATGACTGTTACCCCCTTGGATGTTCAACATCTCATGGGGATAGATTGCGTTGGTATCTATATTATAGTAGACCATACTTTGCGACTCACGGAGGCGGTGGTGCGAGCTGACTTGGGGGATGATGGTAAAATTTTGTCAGGTGATTATATTCGTATTTTTAGGATGAATAAGAAATTACTACTGAGACATGTTAATAATATGGATGGGCGTCTAGTAAGACAGGCAGTCCCCTTATTCTTTTTGGTTTTGCAGGGAGGGTTTGTGGTGGTGACGAGTGGCGATGCTAACCATCTTTAGTTTTTTCCATATTTGAGGATCATTTCAGACGTCCATCTGTACGATTAAAGGAGATTCATTCTAGAGTCCCTTTATGTTTCGTTGCATGTGTTCAGTTAGTGAGACCTATGTACCTTTTGGAGGCAATCTTTAAGTTTACTTTCCTTTCTATTTCCTGGCAACCCTTTTTTGCTTTCTCTTTTTAATTTTTGGGGTTTGCCTATTACTGACGTGGTTTTATGAGGTCATAGAGATCAACGCAAGGTTAATGTACTTTAATGAGAGTGGGTTAGATGACTTCTATAGGATGTATAAGTGGGGGAAGTCAAGCAAACATTCAAACCAATCCATTCTTTTGAATGTTCTGTGGAAGGTGCTTAATGGCCTGATGAGCAAAACGAGTTAAGTTTTTGGAATTTTCTTTTTCCTATGATTTCAGAATATTTATTTCTATGTATTTGCTGCCTCTTTTTGGGGATATAGGTGACCTTCTATCCTTGAAGTATTCCTTCTAGTGCCGCGGTGGCTACGCGAGTGCACGCACAGATGAGGCGATTATTGGCGCATAATTTTGGGTATGTCTAGTACCTCGAGAAGAGTGTGGTCTGTCAAACTATAGAAGGAGAGGTGGATGTCCCATTGTCTTAGCCCCCATATTAAATGAGGTAAGTGATAGAGGTTACACAGAATTCTAGGGCGACGATAATGGATGGGGAGCCCTACACATTCTACACGAATATAACAATGGGTTATGCCTAAGTGGAAGTGTTGACTAGCTAGTTGATGCCTTCGTACATATATGACATGGAGAAGATACTTCCACCTGTTACTTCTTCTCAAAGTGGTACCAGCATGCCGATAAAATCGGCCCATGACACTAGAGGAGGTGCGGCTACAACAGTGGGGGAGGGTCTACTTCTTCAGGTTTTTTTTCCCTCTTATCATATCTGGTTGAGCGATAGGATGGTGTTGTAGGTGTCGGGTCTTGATGATGATGATATCCATCATTAGGTATACTCATTTCTTTCTCATTTATTTTTGGTTCTCGCTTTATTTTTTTGTTCTTTACAGATTTTCTTAATTTTTTTTCTATTTTTGCGGATTGCCCATGTGTCGACCACTTGGTTGAGGGACATTAAGTACTGGATGGTGTCGATATCAGTGTAAGTGAGGTACACATCCAACTCTTGCATGGTGTCCTCGATTACATCAAAGGAGAGTTCTGGTTCTAGGAGTTGAGGGTCTATCTCTTGTCGCATCGGGAGGGACGTGTGCACTACAAAGATTGAGGGTTAGTTCTTAGAGGGTCTTTTTAGGGGTATGGGTAGTGTCTCATTGTAACTTTTTCTTCTTTTTTTCCTTTCTTTTTTATACCTAAAAGAGATGTAATAATTCTACAAAAGATATATATATATATATATATATATATATATATATATATATATATATATATATATATATATATATATATATATATATATATATATATAATGCATTTCTTTTTGCTGTTATCTTGATTTAGTGACTTACTCCATATGCACTTTAATTTACTACTAAGGTTTCTCATTTATTTGCGAATATAGAGATGAAAATGGAAAAACGGACTCATAGTACGTTTATTTTTAGAAATTATTTACAAAAAAAGGTAGTAATAATTTTTCAAAAAGGAATGACCCGGAGATTTGCTTTTTTCAAAGTAAATATTTTTATTTTCGAAATTGGTTTTGTGTAAAAAAGGAAAAGGGGATTTTTTCAAAAAAGATGGGCTACTGATCGGCATAACCCTTGACCTACCTAGTGGCATAAGGGTCAAGTCTAGATAACCCATTTGGCTTTGATTGCACTTTTTGCATACTTTCTGTAATATAAGGGAAGAAAAATCGGTGAGGCTTTGAATGGTTCATCTTTTTAGGGGATTTTTTTTGTATAAAAAAGGACTTTAGGTGTGTTTTCTCCACCATCTTTCACATTCTCTTTCGAATATCTTCCTTATTCTTTGTAAATGGACCTTCTGATGTCTGAGACTTTTTCATCATGCCATAAGAGTTAAGCCAATGTGCTTCTACAGTGTTGACTATAAAGACATTGGTTTGCATGGGGTCTCCTTATGGGATAACCATGCCATTGACTGGAATTTCTAGAAGAAACAGTATATTTATATTACCCCAAAGACCACATTTTCAAGTTCGACTTAGACGAGGTATTCCTCGCCTATGAGGAGTTTTGGGCAATACTGGGTGTTAGACCTAGTGGAGAGTTTGAGTGGTCTGGATGACTCGAAGGAAGATTGGTCTGAATTTTTATTGTTTATTTTTCTTTTTGAGAGATTTTACCTAGTGGTCCCTCTTGAGTACCCTTTGTTGGGTGCCCCCAATTTCTTTACTAGGCCTTTATTTAGTTTTGGACATTCAACAAAGAACTAGGTGAACTGGTTTTTGGATAATGGGGCCTGATGACTTTGCTGGTCTCTTCCATGGTGGGGAAAAATTTAGCTCGTTTTGTATCTAGGGAAATACCAGTATTTGCAATTAGTTAGTCTTCCCTCAACTTCTTTCTACTTTCGTTGGTGGCTTATGTGCCAAGTAGGATGCGAGAAGATCGTACCTCCTCGCATAACCAATTTAATTCCGGTGGACGACTTCAACGAGTCCTTGAGGATGATCTTTGGGCCTCTATTATGATGAGGCAGGGTCGTCTAGTAGTTGAGGATAAGGTTTTGTAATGCTAGTTATGTTTGGGTTTTGTGGGGAATTTGTGTAGGTGTAGGTATTTGGGTATGTTTTTGTATATTCTTATGAAGATTGTTATTCGTAGGGACTGATAAGCTATAAGGTAGGTTAGAAGGGGATTGGTTTATTTTACTCTCATTACTGATATTTCGTGTAAGAATCGTATTCCTTGATTTGAAAGAAAAGTAATTTTGACATATTTTGTTTTCTTTTATTAAATCTTGTGTTTCAATTTTCTATACCAATCACTAAGTTTTACATAATCCTTTTGTTCATGTAAAAGATGATATGGACCACCGTTATCAAGGGAAAAAAAGAATAGCTTTTTGTGAAAAGGAGAGGACTGCCCCCATGTATGTCGATTGGGCTGACTACATACCAGTATGGATTTTGAAAATTTATTAGCCTCATTTTCAAAAATGGTGTTTTAAGAGGATTATATCCCTCATAGTTCTAGCTAGGGGAAATGAAGAGAATGTTTTTAGAATAGAAGGGGGGGTTATAAGAGTCGTAGCGTGGTGAGAGTTTGGATTAAAGGAAGAAGATCCCTTATAGTTCTAGGCAGGTTGACTAGATGCACCATTTCATCTCTGTCGATATCTATGAGCATAGTTGATGATGCCAAGAAATAACCATTTTAAATTAGTATATAAAACTCCATGTCAAACGTAGTACAACAATAGAGATATGAAAACACATATTAAAATAAGAAAAGGAGGTGAGGAGGCGAGGAGAAGAGGAAGAACACTTAAATGTAAGTTTTGTAGCCTTTCAGCCTACTCCACTATCCAGGGATGTGAGGTTTTTCATTGATGCTCTAATGTCCTTGGTTGTACAACACTCATTCTTGCTCTCTCTAATGTAAGTTAGACCAAGTTTAGCTAGGGTTTGTAATATCTAATCCCTTCCACTGGGGAAGAAGATTAGTATAGATAGTGCTGGGGGTGAACAATGTACCCTCAAGCATGTAAGAAGCATATGAATGGTGTAGCTTCCAATAGGGAATATACATTTTTCTCTAGTACAAGTGTGTAATGATGATTCAATATTCCCTCACGTGCTCTTGATATCTTGTTATAACTGCCTGTCCATGTGGATTAGTCAAGTTGGAAGCGTACATCACACGTGAGATGTATGTATCCCTGAGAGGTCTTAGCCTAGCTGAGGATAAGACGTTTGATTTCCTATTAGGCAGCTGACAGTCTAGGTTGAAGTGTGGTCTCGATAGTCTGGGTGGTTCCAAGATGAGACGAGACTGGTGAGGTATTAATAAGCCAATGGTTAGGTCTCAACTTGTAAGATCGCTATGAGACTGAGGCTGAGACTGAAAAACTTGTGATGATAGCTGGTAGGTATTGACCCGTAAGAATGGTACAAGGTCAAGACTGTTGACAAAGGGCCATTACTGAGGACCCTCTATTATATCTCCCGAGGAACGACAAGGGTTGGCCTAACTGATTTGAGACGGTTGAGAGACGAGGACACACTTGGGTATATCAATCACCCCTAGCCCTTAGTCTCAATATGAGTAGGAGGCTAAGTGGTAAAAATATCTGAGAGTATATGTTGATGAGACATCCTTGATTAAGGGCTGAGATGTCCTTTCACTATCATGTTTGAAAGGTTAGATAAGGACTTTTGAGTGGACACTTGGCAGTCATCCTATGGGTTGGCATGTTATTCAAGAGTAATAGCTGTAGACATATTATAGGAAGTTGTGACCCAATAATGACTTCATGGGAAAATGCGTGCACTCATTAAATCTATTTATATCGTTTAAAAGACTTTATCTTTCTTCTTTACCTTTATTCTCGTGCTCAAACTTGTTCTCTCTCTAAAAACCTATCTCTCTCTCTCTTTATTTATCCTCTATTCATAGTCTTCCAGACTATTTCTTAATTTTTCTTGGATCCTCTGGCATCATCTTCATCCCAGGTAACTCTCCTCCTCCCTTTTCTCATTATTTTGGAAGTTTTTAGCCATTTTTAGCTACTATTTTTTTTATGGCTTTCAAGATTTTTCGACAGCCTCGGGTTGTGGTTCTAGGGTCGTTTTAAGAGGTTTATTAGTGGTTTAATGGTTAGATTAGTAGTCTAGGGTTTTTTGGGGATTTTTTCTTCCTTCCCTGCCCTCTGTGCGAGTCACTGGAGTTGATCAGGTCGTCTTCTTTGACAAGTTTCAATTATATGTTCTTGAGTGTTCTTGGTTTTCTTAAGTGAAAATAATTCGTATTACATCATTTGATGTTTAGGTCAACATAAGTCAAATCACATGAATGTTTAAGACCTTATACGAACTCCTTTACCAATTTTCCCATTTTGAGGGTCGTATTATTAGGGAAATATGAAAGTGTGGGGTAGAGGCTGAGGCTAAAAGAAGAGCTGGGGTCGACCTTAGTGGGACCATTATTCCTATTCCCTTAGTTATCATCCTTCATCTGATCATTGAGATCCATGAGGACTCCATGAGTGGAAACTCATCTTAGATCTCCCATTCGTCTTCATCTTCAGAGGGATTGAGCTCGTGTGCCTCTAGGGTATCTAAGGAGGTCGATTCCTATGAGGAGTCTATGAGGGTCCCTCCTTATTATATAGCTGACTCAAGGGCTTTTGGGTCTTGTGGTTATGACCAAGATGCTAAGGCTTCAGTCCCAGAGGGACTAGGAGTCACTGTTGCCCGACCCTCTCTACAAACAACAACTCCCCTCTCGTCCATGATCGAGGGAGAATTTTAAAGTTGATTTCCCAGTGGCGTAATGGATGTGGCAATCTCCGCCTCTAAAGATGAGGCCGGTGAAACACTAGATGCGTCTTATCCTCAAAAGTTCAGGAGCATTGTCATAGGCATTGACATTTTGTAATGAAGGCACTTGTATAGGATTGCTCCCGATATCAACATAAGGGTCCCTAAGGAGGTTGGAAGGGAATTCAATGGTCATAAGGGCGACATTACTATCTACAAAGGTCAGTTTTTTCCTTCCCATCCATCCTACTGTGCAGAAGATAGTTAATAGTCAGGGTCTGGGCCTAAACCATCTTTCTCTGAACACATGGAGGATTTTGATCGTCCTTATATCTCTTCATAAGTTGTGTTTCTACCATGACCTTCCACTCATCGTATTTAAGGCATGTTACATTTCATCTTGCACCAAGGCCCAACCTGAATATTACCACCTCATAGTCAGGAAGTCCACCAAGAAGGTCATCCATATCAAACCAACATCCAACTATCACTAGAATCCATAATATTTTTTATTTTTAGTTTATAGGAGTTCGCTCTCAGAGTCGAGGGTCCCATAACAATGGGAAAAATAATTAATGTCTTCAACACGTGATCCTAACCTGAGCATAGATGAATGGGATAGGGTTGAACATATCCAAGAATAGGGGATGATGGTGGGCTTCCTGGACAATATGGGATTGAGTGTTAACCCCCTCACTGAAATGCATATGGATTTCCTCTAAATTATAGTGTCTTCTTTAATTGATCTTTACTATCGGACTTGAATGTTTGATTGTGAACCATGGCATCATCATTAATTGATTTTTTTATATTAACTTCTTATAAATTTTGGTAGATCGGCTAAATAGCACACCTGAAGATATCGGGAAGATGGTTGCCCCCAACATCTCTACTATGCTGAACAATATTGCAAAGAAGTCGGCTCCTCTAGCCCCGACCATGAAAACTAGTGCCAGCCACCTCAGTAATGTCAAGGCTTCAAAGAATAAGAAAGAGGTGGTGTACATTCTCTTCTTCATCGCCCAGAAAATAAGAACAAAAGGAATGTCTCATCTAAGGGGAGATTAGACAAAGCGATCCAGATATCGTCTAATGCTTCTTTGGCAGCTCATCTCGAAAAGCTGACCCTTAGTAGTGAGATTTTAATCAGTGACGCTAAGTGATCTAGGGATGCACTAACTTCGATGATGCCTAAGGTTTATAGGTTCTTCTTTGAGGTGATGTATCCCCCTCGTCTTATCCATTTCGTCCTTCTCAAGGCAACTTAGTTAATTCTTTCAAAAAATTTTGCTACTAAATTTTACAAGTGCAGTCTCATACTAATTCATTTCCTTTGACATTTTTTCAGTCTCTACTCACCTTCACATGCCTTACTGAGTGGGTTGAGAAGAAGCTTCCCTTCATCCAAAAGGATAAGGCTGATGAAAAGATAGAGAAAATTTTGAGGGACGTGTTGGCTTCTAAGGACATGGACTACTAAAAGGCCATGGTCGCGGTCCACCAGAAGCATACCGATGATATGAACAAGATGAATAGGGATCATGATGATGCCCTCAAAGTCTTCACTGATAAAAGATAGGTCGACATAAATTATGCGATAAAGATGACCTTAGATGAGGCGAAGAAGTAAGTGATGGCTGAGTTTAGGGCCTCTGACGAATTTGTGGGGTATGTATTTTAATACCTCAAAAGAGGAGTAAGGACAGCTTTCCACTAGTGTCATCCTTAAACTGCCTATGGTTGGGAAACTAGCACCCTAAGACTTTGAGGCCCTTGATCTTTTAGATCCTCTGCTCGGTATTACTCTAGCCAAGGTGGAAGCTATTATGGTTGACCTTATAGAGACGTCTGAGCGGGATGAGGTTGAGACTACTAAGAAAGTAAGTGTGGAGATGACTAAGGTTGCAACCAACGATGATGGAGCCGGCACCCAGATTGGTGTGGATAAGGTCGTATCCAACCATGACGAAGGTCTTCCAAAAGAGACAACTTGATCTTCTATTTTGTTGTAATTATTGGGCGGCCATGTATGGCCTAACTACACCTTCCACTTATATAAGTTTTTCTTTGTTTGATAATTTTTTGATTGAACAATTTGACCATGTGTACTATCGTCCCTGATTTATGTCTGAACTATCTTTTGTAATGTGATGCGTGAAGTTTTTCTTGAATGAAAATTTTCTTCTTATTATCTCTGATGTATCATCCTTTTCTTCTCATTGAAATTTCATATCTACTTTGTAGTAATGCATCCACTGTCATCTCAGCTGAAAGGGATAGCCAATAAATAATTTTTGTATAAATATAAATCATTTTTTATTATATGTACCTTATCATCATTTTTGAAGGTGCATGGACGAGTTTCATCTCTTCATACACCAATGATGATGTTTATTCTCAAGTTTGCTCTAGTCTCACTCAAGAGTAAGATAATCAAATTAATGATTTCTAATTAGAGACCACCAAATTAATGATGTTCATTATCAAGTCTTCTCTCATCAAAGATGAGAGAGATAACCAAATTACTGATTTTGAATTAGTGACCACTATATTAATGATGTTAATCTCAAGTCCCCTCTCGTCCAAGCAGAGAGAGATAACCAAATTAATGAATTTCAATTAAAGACCACCAGATTAATTATGTTAATACCAAATCCCCTCTCGTCATTGTTGGATGTGTATGGAAGAGTTTTGTCTCTTCATACACTCTCGTTTTCGCTGAGGGAACGACTAAATTTAAGGTCACCAAGTCAATGATGTTTGCAGCAACCATAATAAAATGATTTTTAATAGAACTTTTGTATTATTCACCACCTAAGTGGTGTTGTCACACTATTTTTCCCATTTTGGTGTTATTGAGAATTCATGGACGAGACAAGTCTCCCATGATTTCACATATCACTAAGAGTGAAGCAATACTAACTATCCATATGAATGATTTTATTTAATTGAGAACAATTCAAGCCATGCATTGGACAAAAAAGATATGAGTAACACTTGTGCGTTTTTCGTTCATTAGTTTAAGATGTTTCAAATACAAAGAGGATGAGACATAAATTATATACAAGTATATTGATAATAATTCTTCAAGTGGTCTACATTCCATGGGTTGGATAATGGTTCTCCCTCTAAATTCTCCAGTTGATAGGTCCTAGGTATGACCTGTTCAGTGACTCTGTATGGGCCATGGAAATTTGGATCCAGCTTGTTCATCATTGCGTTGACCCTCTTGTTACAGAACTTAGACTTTCGTTATTGATATGCCACTTGTGTTACCTCATCATTTTCTCTTCTCTCTTCTATCAAGTCCAAGTCCATCCTTCTCTCTTCATCGTTTATCGCCGGGTTGTAATTCTGGACTCTATGACTGGGTAATCCGAGCTCAATTAGGATTAAGACCTTTGATCCATAGGCCAGTATGAAGGGTGTTTCTCCTGTAGGAGTCCTTCTTGTTTTTTTATTGGCCCATAAAATTCAATGTAACTCTTTCGTACAAAATCCTTTAGCGTCTTCCAGCTTCTTTTCAATTCCATCCAAGATTGTCTAGTTAGTGTCTTCTGTTTAGCATTTACCCTGAGGTTCCCTAAGTGCAGAAAATAATAGCTTTATTCCCACTCTTTCTGAATATGCTTCTAAGGACTTATTTTTGAATTTCTTTCCATTGTCAAAAATCAAGATGTGAGGTAGACAATATCTGCAAATGATGTTTTTCCAGATGAATTTGAATGTCTTCATGTCACTTACAGAAATTATGGTCTTGGATTCCACCCACTTAAAAAAGTAATAAATGGATACAATGACAGACTGATATCCCCTAGTGCCTTTTTAAGTGGGACGGTCAGGTCAATCACCCAAATTGTAAATGTCCATGGGGAGGTAATGTATGTGAGTAAATGATGAGGTTGATGGGAAATACGCACATAGTGTTGATAATTATTTCATCTTTTCACATGGTAGATTGCATCCTTAGCCAAGGTCAACCACCAATATCCTTGTGTCACAATCTTATTCGCAAGAGATCTTCTTTCGATATGGCTTTTACATGACCCTTTGTGGATATCTCATAAGACATAAACAACTTCAGTGGGGTGAACACATCAGAGAAAATGGATTATAAAGACCTTTTTATATAGGACATCCCCTATAGTGGTGAACTTCGTAGATCTATACCATAACTTCTTTTATGGGCCTTTATTTTTGGGAGCTCCCCATCTCTGATATATTTAATGAGAGGATCCATCCATGAATCTCTGAGGTTCAAATTCAGACAAAACTCAAGCCTACTATCATTCTTATAAATACTAGGCTTGTAGAGGATTTCTATTGGGATGGTCCTCCTGATATCCATTCGGGTGCCAGATACAAGACTTATTAATTCATCTACTTAGATATTCTCAATCCTAGGGACTCTCTTCATTATCATCTCTTTAAAGTTAGTTAAGACCTACTTTACCCTTTCCAAATACTTGGCCATTGTCTCATCTTTGGTTTTGTAAATCCATAGAATTTGATTCACCACCAATTGAGAGTATATATATACTATCATATGGTTAGCATTTGACACCTTGGCTATAGATAGGCCAACCAATAAAGCTTTATACTGGGAATCATTGTTTAAAGCCTCAAAATTGAATCTCAATGCATATTCAATTTCGATCCCAGCTAGAGCCATTAATATGAGCCTTACTCCACTGCCACCTTCACAAGAGGATCCATCCACAAATAAGTCTGAGAAGTGACCTTTATCTATCATCCCATTTCAGAACAAAACATCTTTTTCAGTAGGGTCGGCCCTGGCACCATCGGTTATGGCTGGAGCCAAAGTTCTCTTCTTTGGAAACATTGCAACTGCATCTTCTTTAACATAGTCTTCGGCCCAACTAAACTTAAATATAAATTCACCCAATGAATTCCCTTTGATTACTGTCCTTGGCTGATAAATGATGTCCAAATCACCTAACTCAATTGACCAAACCATTAGTGTACCTAATTTCTCAGGTCTATGGATAACTTGTCTCAAAGTATTATCGGTGAGCACCACCATAGTATGAGCTTGAAAGTCGGGTTTCACTTTCCTGGAGTCATGGATTAGAGCATAAGATAATTTTTCCATTTTTGAGTATTTAAGTTCGGCCCCTTAAAGAGCCTTGTGATTAAAGTACATAAGCTTCTGAACCCCTTCGTCATCTCTGACAATGGTTGTACTTATGGTCGATTTTTACATTGCTAGATATAGGAACAATTTTCCCCATGAATTGGCCGAGATAGGAGCATTAGAGAACCCAGATAATCTCTATGTTCTTGAAAAGATTTTTCACACTCTTCATCCCGAACAAATGATTTTCTCAAGATTTTTAAAAAAAGCAGACACTTATCTATGGCCCTAGAGACGAATATGTTGATAGCAGTGACTTTTTTTATTTGTCTTTTATCATCATTTATCATATTTGGCATCTTCATCTCTATTATCGCCTTGACTTTCTCTAGGTTTGCCTCAATCCCTCTTTAATTGACTATGAAGTCAAGGAAATTTCCTACACCAACACCAAATGCACATTTGGTCAGATTCAACTTCATCTTATAATGATCTATGGTGTCGAATGTCTTCTTAAAGCTAGCCACTTGGTCCTCGGCCTTGAGGCTCTTCATTACCGATCTGATCGTTAAATATTTTATTCACTAACCTTTGGAATATTTCCCCTACATTCTTAAGGCCTAATTGTATGACCTTATAGCAATAGTTTCCTTTATCAATGATAAAGGAAGTCTTCTATACATCGTTTTGGTCCATGAAAATTTGGTTATATCCTGAACATGCATCTATAAAACTCATCAACTCCTACCCAGTTGTGGCATCCACCATTTTATCTATACAAGGCAAAGGAAAACTTCCTTTTGGGTAACATTTGTTCAAATTAGTGAATTCAACACACACCCTCCACTTTTTGTTGGCTTTTGGTATTATCACAACATTAGATAGCCAATTAGGCTAGTTGACTTCATGAATGAACTCTACCGATTGGAGGTTTTTAACCTCTTATTAGTTGACTTTGTACCTATTTCTAGCATAGGTCCTTGTCCTTTGCTTCACCAGCTCGACATCCTTATCAATGTTTAACAAATGGAAGATAACTTCGGGGTCAATCCCTGGCATATTCTCATGGCTCCATGCAAATATGATTTCTCTCTTCCTCAACAGCTCCATCAACCTTTCATTTGCCTCCTTTTTCAGTGATGATCCGATTTGAATGTTGTTTTGGCTCATCCTCATTGAGAACAATGGATTTTACCTCCTCTGTGGCCTCATCCTTTTAATTTCCTCTCATCCCGGGGGGCAAGAGTGTCAATATTGTATAAAGTTGTGAGTTTCGTATTTGCCTCTTTATATTCTACTGAGGTCAAATAAAACTCCTTAGCCTACCTGGTCACCATGGACTTCCCCTACCCCACAAGGGGTCGGGAATTTTACCATTAGGTGAAAGGTGGAGGGAATTGCTTCAAACTCATTGAGTGCTAATCTATCGAGGATGATGTTGTAGGTCAAAAACATATTCTCATTTATCACAAAAAGGCTAACTTTCTTTGTTAGGAACCTCATCAAGGTGCCCATGCAAACATCCATCTCAAACACCCCAAGTGAGTGAATATTTTCTCCACTGAACCATATCTAGGGTTGATGATAAGTAAGTAACCTCTTCTTACTGAGCTACAGCCCTTTGGAGCATTCCTTAAACATGACGTCGGTTGAGCTGCTACCATCCACCAGAATTCTAAGCGCATCATACCCATGAACCCTGGTGCTAATGGAAAAATTATCACTATTGGGGGATAGTATGCCCTTGAAGTCCGATCGTGATAAACCCACAACCAGCATGTCCATGTCTACCATCTTTATCTATTTCGGCTTCGAATCTAAGGTAGCCGAGTTCTCCTCTATCTATTTGGGCACTGACTTTGCTTCTACGATTTGCGACTTACAGCCGATTGGCTTCGTTCCACAATCGGCCATTCCCCCACTGATAATTTTCCCATTGAATGAGATCATTCACATGCGTCCCTCGGGCTCTGGGATCTTTGGTGGGAGGTTTGCGTCATCATCGTCACCATTTGACTCTTCATCTTTCTTATCGGCATGTCGTTTGGAACTATCATCTTTTGACCCACCATACTTCTTTCTAGCACCATCTTTGGAACCATTATGGTCAATGTACTTCCGGATTTTCCCTTGTTTCAACATCTTCTCAATTTTGTCTTTTAAAGAAAAACACTTATTGGTAGTGTGTCCGTGGTCTTAGGGGAAATCACACCACTTGCTTTTGTCTCCCCCGTGGGGAAGGGATTTAAGCTTTTCAGGCCACCTGAAAGCTCTATGGTCTTTATTCTCATTCTAGATCAACTCAAGGCTTACTTTCAATGGAGTTTAGTCGATAAACTTATCATTAATCGACCTCTTCTTACTATCTTTTTCCTTTCCATTTTGAGTTTTAATCCCACTTTCCTCCTTCTTATCCTCTTATTTGGCTACATTAATGACTCTCCCGATCGTAGTCAGAAGTTATGCCATGGATTTGGGAGAGTCTTCAGTCAGGTTCGAATGTAATTTTCCTTTCTACAAACCAACTATAAGGGTAGTCACGACAATATTTTCTTTTTAATGCACAACCTCAATCTCCTCCTTATTGAACCACGCAATATAATCTCCTAGTGATTCATTATTCCCATGTATCACATACAAGAGATGGGTGACCTTCTTATGGGGCTTCATGTCGAAGAAAAAGTTGTGTATGAAGTTCTTCATGGAGGTTGTAGGAGGATAATTGTACCATATATAAGATGAATTAGAGAGAGTGCTAAGAAATTCCCGACATCTATTCTCGTCTGAGACATGGTAGATGTTGTCCTAGACTGATACATCATTATGTGATGTATCAAATTCATTTTCTCGTCATACTTGGGCATGACAGTTCAAGATTTGAACTTGTCTAGATTGGGATAGCTGACAGTCCTTTCCATGAAGGTAGACCCTTCCACATACCCCCTTTGGACGGGGTCCTAGCTTATGTTTTAGCCTTTGGATTGAATTTTTCATAGTCTCTCTGCTACCACGATAATAGCCCCTCCCCCTTCTCTATAAGCTGGGTTAGGAACAAGCTCTCGGCCAATGGTTCTCGATCGGTTGTTTACTTCCCTCCTTTTCCTATCTTAGACCTATTGGGGTCAATGATTGGCACATACTCCATTTCCCCTGGAGGCTGTACTGTTGTAGGATCAAGGAAGTCAGTCTCACAGGTCTCTTACCTAATCGAGATGGTCAAAATCTGACCCTATTCTTAGTTTGTCAAATGTCGAATCCTTACGGTTCAGCCTAACACTTTATCCTTAAAAGTTGGTGCTGGGTGAACCGTGTTTCTAAAGATTTCATACAGTTCCCAGCAATCGTCCTCATCACAATCACGGTTATCTGGACGTTCTTGTATTTATTTTCCCAAATTGATTCTCCTTGGATTAGCCATATCTCTCTACCTCTGGTGGAACTTCGCATCCTTATGGAGGGTCGAGGGTGATCCACTATCATCGAATCCACAGCATCTCTAGTGACCAGAGTGGTTATCTCCACCAAAACGCCTGAAGGCTTAGCCATCATAGTCTAGCTAATGGCTACAAACTATTGTTGCATTTTTTATTAGCTGGCCACTATCGAGCACAGCGCCACTGCCACCTTAACCATTTCTGATTGAGGTGGTGCCTGGATGGAGCTTAGGCCAATGCTCGGAGATAGATCGTAGCCCATTTTCTCCAACAAATGAACATAAGAATTGAGTAAGATGGAAAATATCTTTAATAACCCAACAAGAGCTCTTTCAATGGTAATTCAGGTCCAACCAAGGGTGTAACTGGATCACCACCAGAGAATCAAGTGAGAAACAAGATCAAAAAGGGGCAAAATAAGATAAACCTTCATTCCCACAGACAACACTAAAATGATGAAGCTAAGAAATCACCATTTAAATTTGAATATGAAGCTCAAGCTCTAACATAGCACAACAGTGGAAATATGCAAATAAATATGAAAATAAGGGAACAATGTGAGGACAAGAGGAAGAACACTGAAATGTAAGTGATTCAACCTACTCCACTGTGCAAGGATGTGAGGTTTTTCACTACGGAATGGGGCTCTAATGGCCTTTTTTGTACAACACTCAATCTTTCTCTCTCTCTCTCCCTCACTCTCTCTTTCTCTCTACTATAATTTAGATAGATTTTAGGTAGGGTTTATAAATTTGAATCCCTTCCACTGGTGAAGAAGAAGAGTATATATAGTGCTAGGGGTGAGCAATGTACCCCTAACAATATAAGAAGCATGTGTGTGGTGAAGCTTCCCATAGGGTATAGACACTTGTCCTTGGTACAAGTTTGTAACATTGATGTAAAATTCCCTCGCGCGCTCTTGGGATCTTGTTACAACTACCTGTCCATGTGGATTGTTCATGCTGGAAACCTACGTCACATGTGAGATGTATGTAGTCCCACTATATCTCGTCCTGGCTGACGATGAGACATCCGATGTCTTATTAGGCAATCAATGGTCTCGGTTGAAGTGTGATATTCATTTTCTGATGGGTGTCAAGTCAAGATGAGATTGTGAGGGATTAAAGGGTCAACGGTTAGGTCTCTGCCTGTAAGATCATTATGCGGTGAATACTGATGAACCCATGATGAGATAGCTAGTAAGTCTTGACTTGTTAGATTTGTACAAGGACGAAATAGTTGACAAAGGGTCGTTGTAGAGGGCCCCTTACTATCTATCTCGCGGAGAGACAAGGGTCAGACTAGCTCAGCTGAGATGGCTGATATACGAGGCTACGCTTGGGTATATCAATAGAGGTGCTGCCTGACAGGATTTTCTTCACGATGTAGGGATAACTCCAATTTGGTTTGAACTTCCCTCCGGGGTTCTAGTTGGGTTCTACAATTTCTTTGAGGTAAAGTTATCCTTATTGGACACTATAGTCCTTGATTTTCCGACTGAATGCTTGCGTGATCTGACGATAGTACCCCTGTATGTGGCATAGAAACTGAAGTCTCTTTCCATCTAGGAGTGGGAGTTTTTCATAGTGTCTCTGATGCAATGTTTCCTCACTGACTTTGATTTTGAGCATGACATACAAATAAGGCACTTCTAGATTTTTAGGGAGAACTTACTTCATGGCCTATAGTAGAGAATAAGGGGTAGCCCTAGTAGGTGTCCTTATATATGTGGGATATACCTAGAGAGCATATAAGACCCGATCGGCCCAGTCTTTGAAACTTTCAGTTATCTTGTTGATGATGGTTTTGAGCCTCTTGTTGGTGACTTCAATAGCCCCATTGGTTTGGGGTCAGTAGGGAGAAGACTTATATCTCTAGATTTCTTACTCATTGACCAATTTTTTGATATTGTATTCAAAGTGGAGTCCATTATCTGATACAAATTCATGGGGAACCTCATAATGGCATATGATATTCTTTCAAATAAACTTGGCCACTTTCTTCACATTTAATACCATATATGACTCGTCGTTGATCCACTTTGTGAAGTAATTAACGGAAACTAAGATGAATCCATGCCCGTTTGAGGCTTTGGGAGTGCCATTCCCTATGATCCCTATGCCTCAGGTAGTGAAAGGCTAGGGAGAGTTCATGTTGTATAATTCTCTCAGAGGTTGGTGTTGGACATTGGCAAACTATTGGCATAAGGCATCTCTGAACATAGGCAGTGCAGTATTAGATTCAATAATACCCTTGCTCGATAAATTTATTAGCAAGCATATGACCGTTCATCTGGGGTCTACATTCCCCATTATATATTTTCTACATTAGTCCTTTAATTTCAGCCTTTAGTATGCAATCCAAATGGCTTCGATCGATGTTTCTCTTGAAAATAACTATATCGCAGACGATGTGTTAGGCAACCATCTTTTGAAGGGCCACGTGATATTTCTTATCTTTATCTCAAGAATTCCTACCATATTTAAGAAGGAATGAAATGTCATAGTACCAAAATCCCACTAGATCAGAGTATTCTTTAGTTACGAGCCTAGTTTGGTAATAATGAGCGGGCATATCTTATTTCTGAACAAGAAAATGGGCCATTG
This sequence comes from Sambucus nigra, assembly GCA_949130495.1. Lineage (NCBI taxonomy): Eukaryota > Viridiplantae > Streptophyta > Magnoliopsida > Dipsacales > Adoxaceae > Sambucus > Sambucus nigra. The sequence continues at coordinate 606,620,297 of OX422211.1, forward strand.
TTATTCCCACATGCATGTCAACCATAGAGGCCATGGTTGCTTATTCGTTAGCTAGGATATTCTTCAAGCGAGCAAGGTAATGGAAGGAGACATCTTTTAATTGGGAGGTAAGCTCTTCTAGGTGTTCATGGAAGGGTTGGAGCTTCTGACCTTTGATTTTTCATTTTTAGAGGATTTTTTTGATAATGAAGGAAGAGTACTCATGGACTTCAATGTTCTTAATTCCTTTCTCGAGAGTGATCTTGATCCCTACGGTGTGTTCCTCATACGTAGTCATGTTATTGGTGCAAGGAAAGTCTATCTTAATGGCAATGGGGGTATGAGTGTCATGAGGACCAATTAAAAGTATCCCAATGCCATATCCTTTCTTGTCGGCTACTCCGTCAAAGGACATTTTCCATCTAAAATCTTCATAAGAGGTGAAAATAATATTTTTATATAGGAATTGGGATACCTAAACTTAAGTTACTTCTAAAGGATAATTGATAAGGTAGTTAGAGATGGCCCTCCCCTTCATGGATTTCTGGGTGATGTGCAAAATATGTCAGACTCGGCTAGTAATATCAGCTAACGGGCCATTTGGCTTGATAGAGTAGGTTTCTCTAGAAGGTACTTTATGGGATCCATGCAAGATACTAGTCTGATAGGTAATGAATTAATGTAGCGACGTAATTTTCATGTGACCTGGACCAGAGCGGCACATGCATTCTCTAAGTTAATGTAGTTGACTTTATACTCGACTAGTTTTTAAACACCATAGTAGATGGGGATCTCCTTGCAGTATTTTTCAATGTATTGGAATAGTAAATCCCCTCATGTAGTGCCATTGACTGTCAAGTATAGGAGGAGGGGGAGACCTTAATATGGAGGCATGATCACCGAAGGTCAACTGAGGTATTTCTTGATTTGGTAAAAGGTTACTTGGGACACTTAGTTTCAAACTTTGTTTGAGTCTTTTTAGAGAAGTTTGAATATAGGTTCACATATAGAGGTCATTTGGTTGATGAACCGACTGATGTAATTGTGACTTATAAAAAAACCCTCGTACTTCTTTCTCTGTTAGGGGAGGTTACATTTGGAGTATAGATTTTAGTTTGATGGTGTTTTCCTTAATCCCTTTAACAATGACCATAAATCCAAGGAATTTCCCTTTAGTGATAGGGAAGACAAACTTCGATGGGTTGAGCCGCATTGTTTACTATCGTAGTCACCAAAATAATTTCCTTAGGGTGAGGATGGGGCCTTCTCGAGTATTAGACTTTATAATCATGACGTCAACATAGACCTTGACTTCTTTGTGAATGAGTTCGTGCACGATGGTTATGGAGGCCCTTTGATAGGTAGCCTTAGCATCACTGCGCCCAAATGTCATAGCGATGTAGCAAAAGGTTCCCTAGGGAGGGTGAAGGTAGTTTTCTATTGGTGGTGAGGGTGCATTTTGATCTGGTTGTAATTGAAAATTTGCAACAAATAACTTGATGGTGTGGTAAGTTGTGTTGTCTATAATTATGTCAATATAGGCAAAATAATAATTATCCTTCGAGAATTCCTTGTTCAAATATCGACAGTCAATGAACTTGAGGACTTTCCCTCTCGATTTCAGCATGAATACGATGTTTCTAAGCCATGTAAAGTATTCACCTATGAGAATGAAACCCATGTTCGTCTATTTTAATACTTCTTCTTTAATCATGAGGAACCATTTCATTCGTAACTTCCTTAATTTCTACTTGACCGGTTTGCATTTTGTTAATGTCAGGATGTCATTGTAATACCACTAGAAGGCATCAACGAACTCCTTCAAAAGCTCTTCAAATTATTCCCGCTCAAGCTTATTGAGGGTGAACTATATCCTAATCTCGTACATATGTCTACTAAAAATGAGATTAATAATAAAATTATCATCATAATTAGTTTGGACGCGGTTATGTTGTTTATTTTATTCCTTATTGCTATCAGTTAAGAATTGTTCATTTACAAAATCATCATCATCATCAAATGTTTGATTAGAATCAATGCAATTAATATAAGGAACAATAAGATTCTTAAAAATCTCCCTTTTTTTCATTCTCAGGGAATAAAGAACTAAGAACCTCATCAAAAAGGGCCTCGTTTATATTGACATCAGATATAGGAAAAATAGAAACAAGTGCAGAGGTTTCTTGAATTGGATAAATAACAATTTTTGGCTGGTCTTGAACAACAAGGATTATGATGGCATGCCAAATTAAAAGAGTTACTTCAGTAATTTTGATTTTGATGAATGGGGGTGATGGTGCATCATCTTCGTGAATCATGTAAAGACTCGACCCTTGTGACTACAGGTCAAAGGATTCCTGGGAGTCACTCCCCTCGTAATTCTCTATGACGGCCATATTTTCCTCAGTCAGATATTTCTCTGCATGCTTTCATTCTTCACCCCAGGTATTGCCATCTTAGAATAAAATCTCTAGGCCCAATTTCATTTTTTTCTGAATGGGGTTATACTATAGCTCAGATAATTTGCAAAAACGGAAGTCTTCACGCTGTTTGATAAACCTTACACTTAAAGAGTCTCTCGAAATGATCCTTTTATCTTCTAGGATTTTTTTATGGTTAATGTAGTGCTTTGAGTTCGGATAGAAAAGGTTGGTAGCCTTGGACGCATGGGGGAAGGGCTTACTTTAGGACTATTGGTTCAAGGATTCCTTAATGGCATTTTCCTAGAACCATTTTGAGCATGAAATGCATATTCTTTAACATCTGGATTACATTGAAGTTTCCATAAGGGTTGTGTTCTGGGAAAAATGGTATTTAAACTTATCTTTTAATGATAAGGGGAGTGGGTCAATTATGAAGTCGGGGAGGAGCATGTCATTAATCCCATATTGAATCTACAATTCTAGGTTGCTAGTGTTGGCATTGTCTGAACTGTGATTATCCCTAAAGATGGTAATGACCTAGCCTGTAGCAAAGAACTTCAATTTTTGATGGAGAGAAGAAGATACTCCTTGGATATTGTGTAGCCATGGGCTACCAAGGAGTAAATTAAAACGGGCAGGTACATCTATGAATTCGGACTCCGTTACAGGGTTGATAGGGTCATCCCCTAGTGTTAGCTTTATCGAACCCATCACTTACTGACGAGTGTTGTCATAGGCACTCATGATGGCATATGTGGGACTTAGATTACTGACTCTCAATCTCAGGGAGTTGAAGGTCTAGAGTGGATAGATATTAAGAGTGGATTTATTGTCTATAAGGGATAGAAGGACTATCTTCCTAAAAACATCTATCAAGATATTGAGAGCATAATTGTGATCCTGGATAAATTTTTGGTGTGGGTACCACGTTTATTTATCATGTCCTAGCTAAGTAGCCCAACGAAGACCTAACAAGAATAGGGGAAGTCCTGCCCAAAATCTAGAGTCTCATTAATAACTAATTCAACAATGACCCATTCAACCCCTAAAATCTCTCAAGAGATATTATGGGGATTATGGGCCAACGTAGAGCTGCCCAACACCCCCATTATTCGAAATTATATGTATTTATTGAACCACCCGGTCTGGGGCAAATGGTAGGAAATTCTAAACACTCCCCTGGAGAAAAGAGAAATATAAAATAAAGATCCCCACCATGGACGTAGGCCATTCTGCTGAACCACGTATATCTTATGTCGTGTGTGATTGTAGCTATTCTAATTTGTGTTCTTTATTTTTTCTAGTGATCGCATTTGCTTATAATTTATGTTGAGATTTATTGTCACCACAATTGGTGACGTTTGTGGGAAGCGATTATTCTTCCTTTAGTAAAGCCTTCACCAACAAGAACAACAACAATTCCCCTTAAGTAGGGGATATTCAAGAGCAACCCATTCCTTGTAGGGTTAGATCTGAAGCTCCATGCTAAAACCTAAGACCTCGTCCGGAATGGCACACCTCGGAAGAAAGCTAGGGACCATCTAGG